>CM066194.1:35043150-36353775 GCA_033675215.1 Rhodiola kirilowii | reverse complement strand
TGTTCTGAGATTGCCTAGCTAAAGCCAACCGAAGAGCAGCCTCTTTTGTGGGGAACTCTGCAGCAAAAGCTGGAGGAGCAGGGATAGATTCCAAAAAGCGGTTCGCATGCTTGGCAACTTGCTTCTTAAAACCTATGAAGACGTTGTCATAAGACGCAAGGAGCGCATTAAAAATCAAACAACAATATACGTGTGTCTGATGTTACCTGAACTAACTTTAGTAACGTTCTGGCTGGAGGATGTAGCTGCATTGCTACCATATGCAGTTGAAAGTTGCTGGGTTGCTGTGACTATTTTCTGTTCTTCACTCGCTTGCTACAAATCCAACAAATATATCACAAAACTACGAACTGCCACTTCATAATGCCACAAAACTAGGGTACATATTACCTTATGGACAATGTGTGCTTCCTGCAGAAGAATGTTTCCTGTTGCCACCACAGAATCACTAGGGGGCATGCAGAAGATTTCATCATTTGCATTAAAAGCTGCAAGGTACTCATTAAGCATGTCTAAACCAGTAGAATCTCCCTCTATTGGATCGAGAAGATCATCAGCCTCCAAATATAAGCCTTCACAGAGTATAGCATCATAATTTCCATCAAAATAAGGCTCATCAAGTAAGTAATTAACTTCACCAGAAGCGGTTTGATCTGGTTCAGCAAAATTCTCCACCGTTGGTGGGTTCCCTTCCTTCTCGTTCGGCTTGTGTTCATCAAAACTCTGCTGCTCAGGAACCAGGGGCTTTGACTCACTGAAATTTTCACGAGTACCGATGAAAGGCTTTAGGCCATCTTCAGAAAATCCCTCGGACTCCACATTTTGGTTGCTGGTACCTCCATAATAGTAGTTCATTTGAAGATAATTGTTTTCAGGAGGTACATTGAAGTCGATAAGCTGGACAATGCAACATGTCAGTAACGAAATTGAAATAAAACCACCATATTAGTTGTGTTGCTTTCTATAATTCAAGTAGCAGATAAAAGCATTTCCACTTCCAATCACCTTCAACCTCAACATTACTGCTTTTTGATGAGGTATTAAGATTATTGTGACCTTATCACAAGCCAAAATATTGAACTTGAATCATAGAAAGCAACACAACTAAGACAGCAGAACATTTCTCATTTCCCAGTGACCAATCACCTAAAGACAAAATAGGTGATGATAAAGCAAGGTTCTAAAAACGCTATGCGGTATTCGGGCGGAAAGCGTCCTTAAGGATTAATCGGGGACTAATCCGAGATTAATGGAGGATTAATCAGTTTTGAATTTTTTTTAATATATATGTATTAATGGCATATAGTATTTTACGGATTAGATCCTCAAATAATTATAATAAAAATCACAAGTCATAATATAATCCATTACCATGTAAAAATACTCAAAAGTAAATTTCAATAACAAAATAAAACCCATTCTTCTGGACTTTTATTTTCAGAAATTGTAATTTTAATCTTATTATAAAAATAAATATTATTTATTTTCCCGCTCAGAAGGCGCTAAGTTCCACCTGGGCCGCCTAGGCGCTGCCTAGACCACCTAGAAGCTTCCAGCCGTTTTAAGAAAAACAGATTGGGTTCAAGAAAAAGGCCGCCTAGGCGGTCCAAAAGACCGTTTTCTTGAATACTGTGTAAAGTAAAACGATCTAATGGCATGAAATATACACTAGCACCACTAGAACTATGCTTACGGTCAATTAGTAGGGAAAACAACTAAACCTAAACCCAACTTGATACAAAAAAAACTAAGAAAAGCAGTCAATAAAAGCAATGAATAAAAATTTCATAAGTGCAGTCATAATCCAGAATGTTTCATGTATGTCTAAATCTAAACTAAAAATGATGGACATTAAGGCCTGTCAAGGAAAGACGCTTGCAACTATGGTCGTCTATCAACTGCTAAGTAGGGGGGGAGATCGTAAGCACCATTTGTTCTCTACAAGCTTATTCTGGATGAGCATCACCCAAAAAGGTGTACATGAAGTATGACAATGTGCCTTAATACACCATAAAGAAGGGCAAGGTATCATGGTCCAGGAGTCACTAACGCAATGCTTTTCACCATACAAAGTAGTTCTTGCAATTGCAGAATGAAAGAAAAACTCTTGTACACATAAAATGAAAACGTGAACTGGGCTTACATGGGTTAAAATCAAAATGCAACCACAAACCTGTTCAAGATCATCTGTTTCTAGATATGCACCATCAGCAATTAGTGCTCCATCTTCAGCCGGTCCACCAGTGACCAAGGCCTCTTCTTCATCTTCCCATTCGTCCTCAATAAATGGTGCACCATGCTGCTCACCATTCTTAGGGCCTGGGCCACTCTTCTGAAATATCCTACACAGTACAAAGGAAGCCTTCCCAGCAAAAAGAATGGGGGAAGTTCGGAATCCTCAGCAAAAACGTAGCAATCACTGTCAGTGCACAAAGACAAATGACATAAAAACACTTTGTAACAGACTAACCTGTTCAACACCAGCCTTTTTCAACTCAGTCTCAGCCAGCCTGAACTCATGCATAACCCAATTAGTTCGCTCACCTCGAGGAGCACGACCAATATGATAAACCAGAGTTTTCTTCATTCCCACTACCACCAAATTATTATAAATGGATCTGTCTTTCCCAGTTGTTTTCCAATATCCCCTTTCTGTCGCCCTATTGGTCTTCGAGCCGTGGCCATATTTCTTATCCAGACCACTAAAAAAATACCACTCTAAATCCCTGCTCTTGAGTGCCGACTTATCTAAATTAAACAACCACACCACAAAGTCAAGAAAATCCCAATTACACAATCCAATTGTCCAAGAAACAAATACAACAACAATGACAATACTATAAATATATAAATCAATCATCCAGCTAATAACAAACAGCAACAGATGTGAAAGAAAATTAAGCTGAATCAGCCACTGAAACAGAACATGGAAAATCAATCAACATATTAGCAAAGAATCACTTGCAAAAAAAACCCCTAATTTCACATCTAAAAAAATCCAGCAACGAAAAAAGTTAAACAATTCAACTTTAAAACATAAAATAAAAGTCATACAAGAGCCCTAACCTGGCAAATCCCAAGGCTCGCACTTATACACGTCGGCATCACCGATGGCGTCAAAGCCAAAGGCCTTTCCGCACACCTTGCGCTTGAGATAAAACTTAACGAGTTCCTCATCGGTCGGATGAAAGCGGAACCCTGGAGCGATAAAGGTCGCGGGATCACGTCCTCCCATAAATCGAATTCAAAACACAAAATTGAAATCTAAAATCTAGCTGAGATCAAAAATCAGAAACTGCGGGATCAATGAAAGTTTTTAATCGGTGTCGGAAGGAAGAAAGACGACGGCTTTCGCCATTGATGTGTTTTGACGGTGAAAAGTCTCGTGTTTGTGGTGTGAAGGGTTTTTATATGTTGAGCTGAGGTTTTTTTCGAGGAAGGAGACGAGTAGGAAGGGAAATTGGTGGGTGACTGGTGGTGCACGTAACCATATATCACCCGCAGACACGTGGCGAGTAACGAGATGTTGTGGGCCGGGCAATTGACTCGGACGATTGTTGTTATCAACTGAACCGTAATGGAGGAATAATTGAACCGCCTAGTAGTTAAACCGAGTCAAAACAATTTGCAATGTTGTGTACGGGATGACAGTAGGTACTGTTATCGTGGTTCATGCATCAGTATATCATGTTATTTCTCCAATGCGACACGAAATTCACTACACACAGGTAAAAGCATTTCACTCAGCTTCCAATTTTCTGGTTTGTTATATGAACCTTTTCTCTTTTCATCAAGGGTTTACATCGCATATATTTCAAGTACTGAATGAATACATCTCATATAAACTAATGCAGGGACGGATTCAGGAATTTTGGTAAGGGTGACAACCAAAAAATATTTTGTATTATGAAAAACATACCAATGTTTTAAAAGAATTACTACATTAAAATAAAGAGCGTTTTGTTTCCAAATCACGAAATCATCTATTCCTAAATCCGTGCTAAACATTTTTGCTATCTTTTTCCAGTGGAAACTGGAAGAGTCAGAATAAGAGTTACCACCTTGTATATCAACGGAAACATGTTTGATTTTCTTATTCTCGTCAACCATCGACATAGTTCAGAAATTTCGGTCAAAGTGTTAAACTCAGGAAGTTCTCGAATTAGCTCAAAATGTTGAAGTTCCATGCGCAACTATGTCCTTTCATCCTCATCGAAGTCTAATGGATAAAATTTCTCAACGAGTTTGTATATATCATCGACTCTAAGTGTTATACGCAACTCTTTGGGATCTAAAGCTGAAGAGAGAATAATCAATTTCACACTGTCATTATTGAATCTGTTGTTGAATTCTTGCAATTGAGAATCTATCACTTTGTAGAAAATATCAACTCTATAATAATGCTCCACCGTGACTCTATTTTGTTGATGAGAAGCTCTTCTTCTTGTTTCACGATGAGGGCTAAAATCAGGAACTTCTATATTTATTTTTTCACAAAAAGTTCTCACCTTTTCAACTAATTTGCTCCATCCATCATCTCTGAGCTTTTGAAGAAGAGACTTTGAAGTCGAAACAAGTGACATAGCATTAAATATATCTTGAGACTGAAGCTGCAAGGCATTACAAAGGCAACTCGTAATGTCTAAAATTTCTCTCATCAGATGCATAATAAAGACAAAATAAAAAGAAGTTATCGTCTCATAAACCGAACTTGCTTCACCACGTTGGCTATGAGTATTTCCATCTGATTTGACAGTCATTAAAACTTCATATGCTGCACTAAATATCTTGATCAAACTTGAAATTGATTTAAAGTGAGAAGTCCAGCGAGTGTCACCGGCTCTTTGTAAAAAACCTAACTGATTAAGACCCTTTCCACTTTCTAGATCACTGATAGCAAGTAAAAAAGTCATATTTGAAGCATGAGCATCTCTTAGTTGATCGTTGCATTTACAAGACGCACTCACGATATTGACAATAAAATTGAGCTTCTCAAAAAAGTGTTGAACATGATAAACTTCTTTTGATGTAGCAACAAGGGATAACTGCAAACGATGAGCAAAGCAATGGACATTCACGTGAAACTAAAGCTTGCAACCCTTTCCATTCTCCAGGCATATTGCTTGAACCATCATAACCTTGCCCTCGGATAGACTCAATATCAAGATTACAACGAGAGAGCATCGAAAAATACCATTTTTCAAAGTCAATGATGCAGTATCTTTAACACGATGCTGCCTAAAAAATGCTCTTTTATGCAACCATCTCTGTCAACGGATCTCAAAACTAGTGACATTTGCTCCTTTTTAGATTCATCCCGAGCTTCATCCACTATTATACAAAACTTTGCACAACCAATTTCTTCACGAATAAACTTCTTGACTTTTATTGCCAAGACTTGTAATATCTGTTTCTGTGTTTTTGGTGATGCATTGGGTAAACTCCTCCAAAAGGACCCCTAAAATCATCATCCTCATCCTCGGTAAGATGGTTAGTCCCCCGGAATGCTTGTGGACGAAGGGCTGGTTCACCATGCTCCTTTCGCTCCACTCTATCGGGTGGGTCTTCGACGGGCGAAGGGCTTGCGTACACATTCATGCGCACATGATTTCCCTAGCGTGCATCGTCACTGGAAACCCAATCCTCGACTTTTACGTGCTGGGTTCCAATCCCCTTAGACAGCTCACTTGGCTCGCCTATCTTTGCCTTCCCCCGACATTAGCGCTAGGAAGGTTGCCTTGTGGAACATCATCGTCAAGGACTTGTCGAACGTTACCTTGTGAATTATCACCAAGGTTTCCATGACCCTTTTCTTGGGCAGAACTAGCAGGTTGTATTGGCGTCACCTTCTGCAAGAGCGCTTGCAATGCTGCTTCTATGCCGCCAAACTTCGTATCCATTCTCACCTCCAATGCGATTTGATGCTTGTCATTCTTGGCTATGTAAGACTCCAACTCGGTCTTTTGGTTTTTACTTTCTTCTTCACTCGGGAGTGAGTTCTCTAGACTTCTGGATGATTCATCCGATATAGACTTGCTTCTCGTCTGCATGTTTCTTGGATCGTAACTGCTCTGATACCAATTTGTTAGAGACCCAAAATACTAAAATGGCCCAAATACTCTACCCAACATAATGGAACGACCAGATGTGGGAAAAGTTGGTTATATTAATCGAATAGACCCTCAAAAGCGAAGAATCATCGAAAGAATACAAGACCTTTGGAGAAGTCTCGTCACAATGACGTTAAATCGAGTCCCTAATCTATACAATTGCTTTGCGGAAGTGTAAATAAAGAAATGAAGCAAAAGGTTTGAGAAATAAAGCTTGCGTGAATGAAAAATGAGAAAAGCCCCGGTATTTATAGGGCCCCAGCCGAGTGGGCGTGTGCCTGGAGTCTTATGAGGACTAAAACGGATACCTCGCGGTTGCCAATCTTCCCCTTGAGGTGCATGCATTTGTTTGACGAGTTCTCAGTCAAAGTGTTGAGCGTCACGTCGACCTCCGTGGCCTTACCGTGTTCCTCCTAAAATGCCTCGATGTTCCTCAAGGTTTTCTCAGTGCATCGATGTGATGGACCCCATAAATCCCCACAGTTGTAGCCTGTCCCTTTGCTCAATTTTGGGTGCGCGCTTTTGCTGCTGATCAGGTTGCCTAACTAGTGAACTTCGATGCTGCTGGTCCCCATGGAATGGTCGCCTATCTGGTGCTCCATTCCTTTGGTTGAATATGTTGCTTGGGTTGGCCGGCCTGGGAACGCCGTCCCTCAATTGTACTTGTCACCTTCATTTTCTTCAACCAACTGTGCCAAAGTCATCGCCTGGTACAAGTTCACCGACTGTTGAATTCTCACTGATGCATGAATATCTGCCTTAATTCCCTTCATAAAGTTGACCATGAGTGCCTTCTCGGTGATGCCTTCAATCGCACCAGCGAGTTCTTCAAACTGCTCCTGGTATTCCAACACAAACTTGGTCTGCACAAGTGGGAAAAATCTTTCATGGACGTCTTGGCAATTCGACCCACGATATTTGACTATCATTGTTGCCTTGAGTTGCGCCCATGTATGGACTGGTTGCATCTTGCAATACCAGCAATACCACTTGAATGCCTTCCCTTCAAGACACATTGTTGCTGCTATAAGTTTATCTTAGCCAACTAAGACATTAAAGTAAAAGTACCTCTTGGCTTTGAAAAGCTATTCATCGACGTCGGTGCCACTGAATATTGGCATCTTGAGTTGCCTTATCCTTGGGTCGCCTTGCATTGGGTAAACTCTTCCATACGGGCCCCTAAAATCATCATACTCATATTCCGCAAGATGGTTAGTCCCCCAGAATGCTTGTGGACGAAGGGCTGGTTCACCATGCTCCTTTTGCTCCACTCTATTGGTTGGGTCTTTGACGGGCGGAGGCCTTGCGTACCCAATCATGCGCACATGATTTCCCTGGCGTGCATTCTTTGCAACATTTAGCGCAGGTGCTCTCCCTTGAACGTCCTCTTCATCGTCGCTGGAAACCCAATCCTCGACTTCTACGTGCTGGGTTCCAATCCCCTTAGACGGCTCACTTGGCTCGCCTATCTTCGCCTTCCCCTGGGCATTAGCGCTGGGAAGGTTGCCTATTGGAACATCACCGTCAAGGACTTGTTGAACGTTACCTTGTGAATTATCAACAAGGTTTCCATGGCCCTTTTCTTGGACAGAACTAGCAGGTTGTACTGGGGTCACCTTTCGTAGCAGCGCTTGCAACGCTTCTTCTATGCTGCCAAACTTTGTGTCCATTCTCACCTCTAATGCGGCTTGACACTTGTCGTTCTCGGTTACGTAAGACTCCAACTCAGCCTTTTGGTTGTTGCTTTTTTCTTCACTCGGAAGCGAGTTCTCTAAACTTCTGGATGATTTGTTCGATGTAGACTTGCTCCTCGTCTGCATGTTTCCTGGATCGTAACTACTCTGATACCAATTTGTTAGAGACCCGAAATACTAAAATTGCCCAAATACTCTACCCAACACAATGGAACGACCAGATGTGGGAAAAGATGGCGATATTAATCGAAAAGACCCTCAAAAGTGAGGAATCGTCGTAAGAATACAAGGCCTTTGGCAAAGTCTCATCACAATGATGTTAAATCGAGTCCCTAATCTATACAATTGCTTTACGAAAGCGTAAATAAAGAAATGATGCAAAAGGTTTGAGAAATAAAGCTTGCATGAATGAAAAACGAGAAAGGCCCCGGCCGAGTGGTCGTGTGCCTGGAGTCTTCTAAGGACTAAAACGGATACCTCGCGGTTGCCAATCTTCCCCTTGAGGTGCATGCATTTGTTTGATGAGTTCTCAGTCAAAGTGTTGAGTGTCACGTCGGCCTCCGCGGCCTTACCGTGTTCCTCCTCAAATGCCTCGATGTTCCTTAAGGTTTTCTCAGCGCATCAATGTGTTGGACCCCATAAATCCCCACATTTGTAGCACTTGCCGCTTAGTCGCCTGTCCCTTTGCTCAGTTTCAGGTGCGCGCTTTTGCTGCTGATCAGGTTGCTTAACTGGTGGACTTCGCTGCTACTGGTCCCCATGGAATGGTCGCCTATCTGGTGCTCCATTCCTTTGGTTGAATGTGTTGCTTGGGTTGGCCGGCCTCGAATGGAACGCTGTCCCTCGATTGTACTTGCTGCCTTCCTTTTCTTCAACCAACTGTGCCAAAGTCATCGCCTGGTACAAGTTCACCGGCTGTTGAATTCTCACTGATGCACGAATATCTACCTTAATTCCCTTCAAAAGTTGGCCATGAGTGCCTTCTCAGTGATGCCTTCAATCACACCAGCGAGTTCTTCAAACTGCTCCTGGTATTCCAACACGGACTTGGTTTGCATAAGTGAGAAAAATCTTTCATGGAAGTCATGGCAATCCGACCCACGATATCTGACTATCATTGCTGCCTTGAGTTGCGCCCATGTATGGACTAGTTGCATCTTGCAATACCAGCAATACCACTTGAACGCCTTCCCTTCAAGACACATTGTTGATGCTATAAGTTTATCTTGGCCAACTAAGCCATAGAAGAAGCGTTGCAAGCACTCCTGCAGGAGGTGACGCCAATACAACCTACTAGTTCTGCCCAAGAAAAGAGCCATGGAAACCATGGTGATAATTCACAAGGTAACGTTCGACAAGTCCTTGACAATGATGTTCCGCAAGGTAACCTTCCCAGCGCTAATGCCCGGGGGAAGGTGAAGATGGGCGAGCAAAGGGAGCCGTCTAAGGGGATTAGAACCCAGCACGCAGAAGTCAAGGATTGGGTTTCCAGCGACGGCGAAGGGGAGGTTCAAGGGAGAGAACCTGCGCTAAATGTTGCAAAGAATGCACGCCAATCATGTGCGCATGACTGGGTACGCAAGGCCTCCGCCCGTCGAAGACTCAATCGATAGAGTGGAGCGAAAGAAGCATGGTGAACCAGCCCTTCGTCAAGAAGCATTCCGGGGGACTAACCATCTTGCCGAGGATGAGGATGATGATTTTAGGGGCCCGTTTGGAGGAGTTTACCCAATGCGAGGTGACCCAAGGATGAGGCAACTCGAGATGCCCATATTATGTGGCAGCGACGTTGATGAATGGCTTTTCAAAGCCGAGAGGTACTTTCACGTTAATGGCTTAGTTGGCCAAGATAAACTTATAGCAGCATCGATGTGTCTTGAAGGAAAGACGTTCAGATGGTATTGCCTTTTTCACAAAATGAAACCAATCCATACATGGACGCAACTCAAGGCAGCAATGTTAGTCAGATATCGTAGGTCGGATTGCCAAGACGTCCACGAAAGATTTTTCTCACTTGTGCAGACCAAGTTCATGTTGGAATACCAGGAGCACTTTGAAGAACTCGCTGGGGCGATAGAAGGCATCTCTGAGAAGGTGCCGATGGCAAACTACATGAAGGGCCTTAAGCCAGAGATTCGGGGAGTAGCCAGAATCCAACAACCAATGGACTTATATCAGGCAATGACCTTGGCGCAATTGGTTAAGGACAAGGAAGGTGGCAAGTACAACCGAGGGACAGAGTTCGACTCGAAGCCACCAAGCCAATCCGACAATTCCAACCATAGAAGTGGAAGATCGACAAGGCCACCCTATTCGTGGGACCAGCAAGGTCCACCAGTAAGGCAACCAGAACAAATGCGCGCACCAGAACCCGAACAAAGAAACATGCGACCAAGAAACAAGTGCTTTCGATGCGAAGGATTATGGGGTCCAGGACATCGATGCGCTGAGAAGTCCTTGAGTAACATTGAAGCATTCGGGAGGAGCACGACTAAGCCGAGGAGGCTGAAGTGTCACTCAACATTATGGCGGAAGATACGCCAAATCGATGCACGAGACTCATGGGCAAGATCGGCAACCGCGAGGTACATGCTCAAATGGATAATGGTGCTACGCATAAGTTGATTTCAAGTAAAATAGTCCAAGACAAAGGACTAAAAGCAACCGACACACTTTTGAGAAAAGTGGAGGAACCGCGACTATCTTTTTTGGTGGTCCAAGAGGACAATGTCCACCTTGAGGACAAGGTCGTTTCTTGGGGGGTGGGACCTGATGAGTTCTCGCATGAGACCCTTGGGAATTCCGATAAATATCAAGCCAAGGACCCTCGTACTCAGCCTAGTCAGACTAAGTCGACAAGCCCTTGTAGTGCCCTGAGGAGTCGTATTTATACGACTCATCGAGTCAATTAATCCCATTTATTTCGACACTTTTATATGCGAACAATTACTTTTTAGTATGGTTTTGCATCTCAGGTATTTTGGAAGCTCAAGGAGGAAACACGCATTAAAGACGGCATTTTATGCCGAAAACACCACAATGGCAGATCAGACCTCTTGACGTTCGATGGAGCGCTGGGAATGTACCGCTGATCAGAAAAATGTGAGCCACATACCGTTACGTAGGTGACTTAATTCCCTACAACTCTTTAGGTCACATCAAGAGCATCCGAGGTCGTATAAAAGGTCAAATCTAGAGTCGAAGTCGGAACTGGCGCGTAGAAGAAGGGACCAAACTCAGTGCGGATCGCGTCCAAAAGAGACATTAGCGTTAACGCTAATGTTGCTTCCGAACGCGCCTATAATGTAGCTTCCAAACGTGACCAGCTGATAGCACTGCCTTGTCGCGAGGCAATGTGTACAAAATAAATTTATAAGTCTGCTACTCGTGACTTTACTATTGGGTAGTAAAGCGGTAAGTAGGGGTCGAACCCAAGGGAATTAGTGGATAGTTGTTCTTTCGAAAATGGAAAGTAAGACAGTTGGGGGTTGGTTGTGATTTTAGTACTGAAAGTAATGTGGGTTGGTTGTGATTTTAGTACTGAAAAGTAAATGACTGAAAGTAAAGAAAGTAAATACAGAACTGAAAGTAAATACTGAAAAGTAAAGTGCTGGAACAGTCCAATTCAATATCGACTAATCAACATACTTTTGGTATGGACTGATATTGAAAGGGTCTGTAATAAGCGACAGAAAGTAAATTACTGAAAGTAAATTGCTGGAACAGTCGAATTCAATATCTACTTAATCAACATACTTTTGGTATGGACTGATATTGAAAGGGTCTGTAATAAGCGACAGAAAGTAAATTGCTGAAAAGTAAATTGCTGGAAAGTAAATATGCGGAAATTAAAGTACTGAAAGTAAATGACTGAAAATAAGCAGTTGATAATGAGACTAAAAGTAAAGTGACAGGTGATATTTTAATTAAAGGAAAGGATTCGGTTTTAGGGGCCTTGTATCATAAATCTGTTTATCATCGACCTCTAATGATCATACTAAGTGTTCAAAGATGTATCAAGGCTATTTCTAGCACTTGACTTGCCACACCGTCTAGTCCTTTTCAAGACATAGAACTCTTGTTCTAGTTGGGCTAATTCCTCCTTTCGAAGTATCTTAGCTTATGTGCATCCATTTGATCAATCATTTTCGTTCAACCAAATGGTGTTTAAAAGAGGTTGAACTCCACAGATAAGCTGTGCTCTTTCGAGCCTCCACTTATCCACGGAAGTTCACGAACCCATGGAAGAGCTTTGCTCTTTCGAGCCTCCACTCAACCAATAGCGTTCTGACCTAATATATGGCACATAGAACAAGTTGAACACAACGAGGCACTAAGAGAAGGGTCTAAAACATTTTATGATACAAGCATACCCCTTCAACCGAATGAAGGGTTTAGCTACGAGTATCCATAGAGGTGGATATCATAGCTAAGTGCTTAGAAAAGTAAAGGTTTTTGAAAGACAAGAAAGTAAAAGTTTTGGAAAGTAAAGACAAGGAAAGTAAAGGTTTTTGAAAGTAAAACTCAAGAACACACTCAAACTCAAGAACAAACTTGGAGCTTTTGATTCAAAGTAAAGTGTTTACAAGGATTGTGGGATGGATTGTAGAGAGATTTCTATCCAAGCAACAAGTGATCAAAGAACCAAAATGGGACTAGAACCAAGGACCAAATACTAGGATTTTTGGGACACTTCTTCAAGGAGGAGGAGGACTTGTATTTATAGGCAAGGGGAGAGGAGGAGGAGCCAACACATGTCAAAGGGGGAGAGGAGGGCTCAAAAGCCGCCGGCCATGTGGCACTCTCCCATGAGAAGCCGCCGGCCATAGGTGGAGGGGGGAGGTGAGTTGAGTGGAATGAGATCTTTTTCCTCCAAAAGCCATCGGTTCCCATGCAACTCCAGTTAGACTTTGGTTGCCCCTTGGTTGCTTCTTGGTTGACATCAAAGGACAAGGCACTTATACTTGGTATTTCACTTGTGTTCTTGATCTTTGTTGGAACAAGTCATTGTGACTTAGTTGTGGCTCGATCGGAGTACTGCCGGAGCATGGCCAGCTCTGACTTGTAATCCACTTTTAGCGTCAAGAACTCCTTTTTCGCTCGTTTCATCTCGATGGACCATAATTGTATGAATCATAAACACAGTTAAACCCACCAAATTAGACTCTTTGTCTATTTAAATTTTGCTTGTTATTTCCGATATTTATCTACAGGGTATTTTGAAGTCTAGAGAGAATACAGGCTAAGGAGGAGTTTTTAAGCTAAAAATGAATTGCGAGTTATTCCAGGTCACGACCAAATTCTGACTTTCAAGAACCGGACATGGAATCACTCAAAACAAGTCCAACCGAAGGGCAACCAGAGTCAGTCCGGAGCTGAAAGAGGACCGATGGCTTTTGTGAAAAGATCACAAACTCACCACTCACTCTCCTCCACCTCATGGGGGGCGGCTAAGCCATTTTTCCTCTACTTCTTTGCCACATGGGGGGCGGCTAAGGGGAGGAGTGACATCACCGATGGCTTTTGCTTCTCCTCCCATTTTGTGACAAGTGGTGGCTTCTCCTCCACATTTCCTTCTCCTCCTTAGCCTATAAATAGAACACTCCCTTCTCATTTGTAACTTGTCCCAAATTTTGTGGCCCTTGGGTCCTTATCTCTCTAGATTCCACACACAATCATGTAATCACTTTACTTTGGAATCGAAGCTTTAGCACTTTCAACGGTTTTTGTAAGTACTCTCTTTTTGCTTTACTGTCTTTCAAAGTACTTTACTTTTCAACGCACTTAGCTATGATGTCCTATTCCATGAATATTCGTAGCTAAACCTTGTATTCGGTAGAGGGAGTATTTATATCATAAATCGTTCTAGACTTTATGCTTAATGCTACTTAGTGTTTCAAAACTTGTTCTATGTGCCACATATTAGGTTAGAACTTCCAAGGTTGAGTGGATGCTTTAACGGGCAAAGCTCTTCCGTGGGGTTCGTGAACATACTCGGGTAAGTGGATGCTTTAACGGGCAAGGCTTATCTGAGGAGTTCGACCTCTCTTAAAAAACCATTTGGTTGATCGTAACTGAAGATCAAATGGATGCACATAAGGCTAAGATACTTCGAAAGGATGAATTAGTCTAAATAGAACAAGTGTTCTAAATGATGTGGCAAGTCTTGTGCTAGAAATAGCCTCGATTCATCTTTGAACACTTAGTATGATCATTAGAGGTCAATGATGAACAATGATATGATATGAAAACCCTAAACCGAATCCTTTCCTTACAGTCCATTATCAACTGTTGCAATTTACTTTCAGTTCTCAAAGCAAACTCAAACCCAACCCCAATCGCATTTAATTTCTACATAAGCTTCATTAAAGAACAACTAATCCACCAATTCCCTTGGGTTCGAACCGTACTTACCACTGACTACCAAAAATAGTTAAGTCGCGAGTATCGGAGATATAAATTTATTTTGCACAGAGAACATCGCACCTTAACGACAGTGCGGCGGGCTCCGTCAAATTGGCGCCGTTGCCGGGGAGTTGTTCATCGAAATAGTTGTTCTTTTTGTTTTTGTTCTTGCAATCCACCATGTCGATGTACTATCAAAACGAGCCTTGGAACGATGAGGAGTTTTTCTCGCTATCTTTCCAACTTGTAGTCCGCGAAGAGATCATCAACATTAAGCAATCCCGGGACGAAACATTGGACAAGTACTTATCATACTTTGATTCCCTTGTGACGAGCTGCCCGCACCATGGATTCACAAACTTAGATCTTCTTCAAAGATTTCTCGATGGGATGATGCCATATGAGTGGAATTGGCTTAATGACGCGGCAGGAGGCTCGGTAAATAACTTAAACATGGATGATCTTTAGAAATTGATAAATGATTTGGCCGCGAAGTCAAGACCAAGAGAAGATCAGGCCGAGCCACTCGAGGACATTACAACGGAGCTGGCATCTAGCAACCAGCAGCAGGCCAACATGATAGACCAAAACCAGGCCGAAGCCGAGAAATCTTGGGCAGAGACAAAGGCGCTCATAAAAAATGTGCAAATCAGGTCAATGAGATGCTCAATGCGAAGCCAAGGGTCATCAAAGAAGAACTGCCCAAATCAAGCCCGGTCCTTATCACCAATCCATCCGAGGAAATCACAGTCCTAACTGCCGAGCCAACAGAAGTCCCGAACCTCACTGCCGAAGCGGCCGAAGAAATCAAGCCAGGCCCGGTCCTTGCCCTCGGAGCACCCGAGGAAGTCCCGGACCTCATTGCTGAACCATCCAAGAAAGACCTGGTCCTCACTGTCGGAGCACACCTGAAACAGACCCAGTCCTCATGGTCGAATTGCCTCAACTTAACCCTTCATGTTTTATGCCGATCATAGCCACCGAAGATCATATAATCAATAATGATGAGGTGCAAGGGGAGTTAGACGAGGAGCATGAGCCAAAAAAGCCGACAAAGGAACTCTCACTCGTCACAAGCCATGGAAAACCGCCTGAAAACTCACTCGTTCCAAGACAACCATCCATCACTGCCACAACGAAGAGGATTGGCAGAGGCGCATGCTTAATGTCGCCTACATTTAATGGCACAAAACCAAACTTCCAAACTCACAAAGGTGCCAACTATTCAAACATGAAGAAGCGGCAAAGACATAGGCCGAAAGAATGGAAACCCGGAAGGAGTAACAAGCGAGCATGACTCATTGGACCAGCAGCTATGGTCAATAAAGCCTCACCCTCTCGGAGCAAAAGGGCAGCCGAGAAGAAATTCGACCTCACACGCCCATGGGACCCAACCTTATGATCCAGGAATGAGGTACTGTCGAGCTAACGACGTTAAACAAATGCACTGGTCGGGAGGTAACCCGACACCTATCTTACTTTCAGTCATTTAATTTCTGTCATTTAGTTTTTTCATTCTCACCTTTCCTGTATATATTTGCATGACTTTTGAACTAAGTCTTGCTGAAAGGCACGCCTTCGTTCAAAAGTGTGGGGTGAGAACCACCTGTGTACATAGTTAGCATGCTTTTTTCTTTTCCTTTTCCCTTAATATTATCTTTTTGAAAATATGAACTTGAGAATGTGAAAAAGATAGATCTAAATTCATGCATTTACCTTGTGAAAATTCAACTGTGTAAAAACTTAGAATGTAACTTCTCATTTGTCCCTTTGTGCTGAGATAAACAGGGGATGTGGAGTTGACATAAACTGCCCGAGAGAGGCTTGGCAAGCACTCGAAGGATCGAATCTAACTATATGGTTTTCGAAGTCAGTGGAGGCTGCACTTCGGGTTTCAGTGAAGATTGAAGTCATCTCCGCCGTGCAGCGTTTATGCAAGAGGCGGGACGGGAATCAAACCGTCCTATCTCTAGTCCTAGTAGCCGAGAAAATAGATGAGCGACCCTCATCTTGACCCGCGCGAAACGACAAGGATGAGAAAGAGCGGGGAGGTATTTCCATATGCTTGCGGGCAATGATTGGACCTCCCAAAAAGGCTGAGAAAATGGACTAGCAAGTCACAAAGAAGCAAAAGCTCAAAGAAGCTAATCAAAGGCCAAAGGCCAAAATTGTGAAGGTTTTAACCAAAACAAAAGTGAAGAAACTCCAACTCAATATCAAAGGCCAAAGGCCGATTCACTACAAAAGCTGTCCCTCGCCAAAAAAGAATCAAAGAGCTCAACTCAGTGAAACCCGAACCGAATCATGTGCTAGAGAAAGCTACAAGGAAACCATATAGTGCGAGTCGATCCCGAGAATGTAGTCCAGGAGCCTGAAAAGGGCTATCTCCCGAAACATCCGAATTAATTTGCATCTCGGCACGAAGGTACAAGTATCAAGTTTCTTCTAAGTATTTACACGGTTTAGTTTGGTAATAAGTAAGTAATGCATGAATTTGGATAAATCAAGTCCCACAGTCTCACTTTCATATTTTACTTAGGTTGTGTGTGTGCTGCCCTTTAAAAAGCATTGTTCGGGACGAACAACTAAAAGTGTGGGGTGATCTGATGGACCATAATTGTATGAATCATAAACACAGTTAAACCCACCAAATTAGACTCTTTGTCTATTTAACTTTTGCTTGTTAGTTCCGATATTTATCTACAGGGTATTTTGAAGTCTAGAGAGAATACAGGCTAAGGAGGAGTTTTTAAGCTAAAAATGAATTGCGAGTTATTCTAGGTCACGACCAAATTCTGACTTTCAAGAACCGGACATGGAATCACTCAAAACAAGTCCAACCGAAGGGCAACCAGAGTCAGTCCGGAGCTGAAAGAGGACCGATGGCTTTTGTGAAAAGATCACAAACTCACCACTCACTCTCCTCCACCTCATGGGGGGCGGCTAAGCCATTCTTCCTCTACTTCTTTGCCACATGGGGGGCGGCTAAGGGGAGGAGTGACATCACCGATGGCTTTTGCTTCTCCTCCCATTTTGTGACAAGTGGTGGCTTCTCCTCCACATTTCCTTCTCCTCCTTAGCCTATAAATAGAACACTCCCTTCTCATTTGTAACTTGTCCCAAATTTTGTGGCCCTTGGGTCCTTATCTCTCTAGATTCCACACACAATCATGTAATCACTTTACTTTGGAATCGAAGCTTTAGCACTTTCAACGGTTTTTGTAAGTACTCTCTTTTTGCTTTACTGTCTTTCAAAGTACTTTACTTTTCAATGCACTTAGCTATGATGTCCTATTCCATGAATATTCGTAGCTAAACCTTGTATTCGGTAGAGGGAGTATTTATATCATAAATCGTTCTAGACTTTATGCTTAATGCTACTTAGTGTTTCAAAACTTGTTCTATGTGCCACATATTAGGTTAGAACTTCCAAGGTTGAGTGGATGCTTTAACGGGCAAAGCTCTTCCGTGGGGTTCGTGAACATACTCGGGTAAGTGGATGCTTTAACGGGCAAGGATTATCTGAGGAGTTCGACCTCTCTTAAAAACCATTTGGTTGATCGTAACTGAAGATCAAATGGATGCACATAAGGCTAAGATACTTCGAAAGGATGAATTAGTCTAAATAGAACAAGTGTTCTAAATGATGTGGCAAGTCTTGTGCTAGAAATAGCCTCGATTCATCTTTGAACACTTAGTATGATCATTAGAGGTCAATGATGAACGATGATATGATATGAAAACCCTAAACCGAATCCTTTCCTTACAGTCCATTATCAACTGTTGCAATTTACTTTCAGTTCTCAAAGCACACTCAAACCCAACCCCAATCGAATTTAATTTCTGCATAAGCTTCATTAAAGAACAACTAATCCACCAATTCCCTTGGGTTCGACCCGTACTTACCACTGACTACCAAAAATAGTTAAGTCGCGAGTATCGGAGATATAAATTTATTTTGCACAGAGAACATCGCACCTTAACGATAGTGCGGTGGGCTCCGTCACATCTCTACTCCTTGAAATAGCCTGTAGAACAAAAGTGAAACTAACAAGTAAAAGTTGTCCAGATAAAGCGTCTAATTTGGTGGGTTTAACTGTCTTAACGAATCATATAAATATGGTCCATCACCAGCCGACGAGGTGATTACGTCACCAGTCCATTTGATGACATCAGCGAGCCGAAAAATGGAAATAAAGCCCACAAATCAGACTTGAAAACCCTACTTATTGCTATAAATAAGATGTTTGGTTTAGGGTTTCAATCATCGTTCATTCTACGAAGACTTAGACGGCTCTGGAGGAGAAGACGAAGCTTTCGAAGAGAGAGAAGATTTTCCTACTTTTCATTATGTGTTTTTGCATGATCATGTGTAGCTAAACCTTTAATTCGGTTTAAGGTTTCGTTCATTGTGACAATTGTTTTGAGACTTTTTACTTAATGCAATTTCTTGTTTCTCTAGTTCTTGTGCTAAATATTAAGGATTGAATTGTGAAGCTAAGTGGAGACTTACCCGTAATGCTTAGCCGAATAATTCAGTTCTTATCGTTAATACTTATTTGAGACTTTCCCGTAAAGATGAGTAAGAACACCTATATTAAATAATGCCTATCCTGGATTATTGGATTTAGGAGAACTAGAAGTCTAATGCCTTACCCGGATTACATGGTGGTGTATGGCCTGAAACGAAATACTTTGGGTTATTGCCTAAACCTGAGTAACCACACTTAGAAACTTGAAATTCGATTATTAGCAGTCAATGATAAACATGTCACAATAGAAACCCTAAACTGAATGCTTTCTCTGATTGAATTCTCTTCGTGTGATTTTCTCCTTTGCACTCTTAATTGGAAAAAACCCCCCTCTTTCTTAATTGTTTATAGGGATAACTTCAACAACCAGCTCTCTTGGGTTCAACCCTGCTTGCCGCTTTACTAGCTCATAGCAGAAGTTTATAAATATTAAATTTGACGCGTCAGACAACGCGTGTCGAATTTTAGCACCGTTACCGGGGAGCTTCGCTTCAGTGTAGTTGTTTCGTTTATTTTATTTTCTATTTTTTATTTATTTATTTATCTTGTTTAGCTATTGTTTTTGCTTGCTACTCGTTTCACCATGTCTCGCGCAGGCAGTCAGCTTGGTAATAATGACAACAACAATGAGATCGCTCCAGTTGATGAAAACAAAGTAATTCCTCCATTTTATGAGGATCCGAAGCAGCTCGTCTGTGCTCGCAACCATGCAGTTAGGGAGGCTCGACAGCAGAATCAGAGGGCACCTATTGCACAGAATGGTGCTAGAGCGAGGCAGCCGCTTCCACCGCCACGACCACAGCCACCGGTCAATGTGGAGTTGCAAGATCTCAGACAGGGGCCAAACGAGACAATGTACGACTATCTGGAGAAGTTCAATGCCCTAGACCATAGCTGCTGCAACCTGGGAGTGCCAGAGAAGCTGATAATCGAGTACTTACTTGATGGATTGAGGCCACTTGATGGGTTGAGGCCACTTGACAGAATGCTACTAGATGCCTCAGCTGGAGGGACCGAGAACGTAAGGTTCAGAGAGGAAACCAATCGACAAGAAGAGTTAAGCAAAACCAGAAGCGTTACAATGGCAGAGACACCATCAAACCAGGTAACTGAGGAGCTGAAGCAGAGGAAAGAAATGATGCAGAAGCTCATAATGAAGCAACCGATCCAGGTGAAGCCTTGTGAGTTTTGAGGTGAAGCGAATCACAAGACGGATTCGTGCCCCAGCTTGCAGGAAGAGGAACATGGTTATGTGAATGCAGTGGGTGAATTTCAAAATTACAACAATCAGGCACCCCAGCAGACTCAGCAGCAGCAGTACTACCGCCCACCATATCGCCAGCAATAGGGCAGCTACAATAATCAGAACCAGTATCAACAGAGAGGGCACTACAATCAAGCAGGACCTAGCAATCAGAACTCCAGCAAGTCTCTGGAGGATGTGGTGAAGGAGTTGGCGATTACCATGCAGCAAAATTAGGCGAAGAACAATGGAACTTTAGCAGAGCTGTCTAAGCAGATGTCCAACTTAGCCCAGTCCGTTTCCGAGCTGAAGAGAGATCCGGGGAAGCTACCGTCACAGACAGTGCCTAATCCGAGAGGGAATGTCAGCACAATGGCAGTAGTGGATGTGGACGCGGCACTAAAGGAGTCTGCATATTGGGTAAATAAGTTACTCACACTGGATGAAACAGAGGCAAAAAATAGTGAAAACGAGTCAGAATCAGTGCCGATCGCGTCCGAAGGAGACATTAGCTCGACGCTAATGTCTGAAGTGGAGGCGCCCCTAACGTCAAGGCCGGACGCGACCCGCATTAATGCACAATCCAAAATTGACCCTTTTCCTACGTTTTCTATGCAGGTAATAGGTCCTAAAGACCATATGATCGACATGGATGAGCGAGGAGGCAGATTGGAGGTGAGGCATGAGCAAAACGACCCAACGATGGAGCGCCCACTCGCTACGAGTCATGAGGCACCGCATGGAAAGAGTAAGGACCCAGGTGCCTTTATAGTCACATGTGGTGTTGGTGAGACACTTATACATCACTGTTTGTTTAATCTAGGTGCTGCTATTAATGCCATGCCTTACTCATTATATTGCTCTTTGAAATTGGGACCATTGAAGCCTGCTAAGCTGTTGGTAGAGTTAGAAGATAAATCATGTGTCCGTCCGGTTGGTTTACTTGAGGATCTAACACTCCGAGTAGGAGACCTTGTTGTCCCTACAGATTTCTATGTCTTGCAGATGGGAGATGATAGAGACGATGATCCTCCGGCGCTTATCTTGGGAAGGTCATTCCTCTTCGCCACCAAGACCAAGATTGACATGAGCTCAGGCTTGTTGTCACTTGCGTTTGGTGGCAAGACATCGAATTTCCTATTTTATGAGGATGCTGACTGATGAGTCGTATTTATACGACTCGTCGAGTCAACTAATCCCATCTATTTCGACACTTTTATATGCGAACAATTACTTTTTAGTATGGTTTTCCATTTCAGATGTTTCGGGAGCTCTAGGAGGAAACGCGCTTAAAAGACGGCATTTTATGCCAAAACCGTCACAATGGCAGATTGACCTTCCCGACTTGTTTTGCACGCACAGATCGCATTTGGTGTCCAAATTGGTTGATTCAAAGCTTGTTGGAAAGCTAATCCAAAGGGCTACAACTTTGTAGTTTACACTAAGATCAGATTCGGAGGGTAAGGCAGCGACAAATCAAAGGGAATAGACTATGAGGTGTTGAGCCACCCGGCTCAAAGTTGTGCACAAATCTGAGCCGCTCGGCTCAAAGTGTCCGAGAGTTGGAGCCCCATGAAGCACATCTCAGCCGGCCGGCTCAACCAAAGGCCAATTTCCCAACCGGCCGGCTCAAAACCTGAGAAAGTTTGAGTCCTCCGGAGCATCGCCGAACCGGCCGGCTCAATTTCAGGCCATATTCCCAGCCGGCTGGCTCGCCGTGAACAGTGGTTTTTGGCTCGTGAACAGTGTTTTCGGGCTTATTTCCTAATTGTGTTTTTTGGCTCAGAAATAGATTTAGAAACCCTAGAACTATATATTTAGATCAGGGGCAGGGTTTCTAGGATCATCAAGAGATCATCATTCATTCTACAACATTGAAGAGCTCTGGAGAAGACGAAGCGCGAATCATTCGACGAGAGAAGAATTTCTACTTCCTTCCATCAAAAAATACTTCTGTTTTTTGTCATGGCTATGAGTAGCTAAACCTTTATTTCAGTTTAGGGTTTCGTACGTTGTGAACACGTTTTAAGATTTTTGTTCTTAATGCTATTTCATATTTCACTAGTTCTTATGCCTAATACTAAGGATTGAATTGTGAAGCTAAGATGAGACTTACCCGTAAAGCTTAGCCGAATAATCCTGTTCTTATCGTTAATCCTCGTTTGAGACTTACCCATAAAGACGAGTAAGAACACCTGAGTTTAATATTGCCTTACCCGGATTATCAGATTTAGGAGAACAAGAAGTCTAATGCCTTACCCGGATTAGATTGTGGTGTATTGCCTGAAACGGAATACTTTGGGTTTGAGCCTTTCCCGGAATAACCACACCTTGAAATATAAAATTGATCATTAGATATCTATGATAAACGTGTCTCAATAGAAACCCTGGACTGAATTTTCTCGCTGATTGAATCCCTCGTTATTATTCTCTTGTGTTTTTTTAATATTCGCTCACACACAAAACCCCCAATTTACTTGTTTACAGGACAACTGAACCACACAAGCTCTCTAGGGTTCGACCCTTGCTTGACGCTACACTAGTTTCTTACAGGGAAAATATAAATTCAAGTTTGACGCGTCAAACGACGCGCGTCAAATTTTGGCGCCGTTGCCGGGGAGCTGCGCTTCAGTGAAGTTGTTTTTTGTTTTTATTTTTTTATTTAGTTTTTTTTGTGCTTCGCTACTCGTTCATGATGTCTCGTGCAGGTAGCCAGATTGATGGTGAAGACGATGAGGAAGACGAATACGAAGGAAGCGAGGTTAAATTTTGGAAGATTCGGCGTCTCCCCAAATTTGGAGGTGCCATCGGAGAAGATTCCGTGACACATGTGAAAACGTTTCACTCCATCTGCTGCCGCATAAAGCCTAAGGAAGAGTCATTAGAGAGGTTTAAGTTGAAAATATTTTTGTTTTCTTTAACTGACTCCGCAAAATCTTGGTATTTCTCATCCTATACAGAGTGTGAAGATTATTGGGATCTACGAGCCCGATTTCTAAAGAAGTTTTCTTCGCCATCACTTCGATTTGAAGTTCGCGAGAAAATTTCTACCATTGTGCAATTCCAGGGCGAGACATTATATGAGTACTATTTGCACTTCGATGACCTTCAGGGAAGCTGTCCACACCATGGATTCACAGATTTATTTCTTCTTGAGAGCTTTCTTGATGGGATGAATCCACTAGAATGTGCTATGCTTGATGCTACATTTGTGACGCTTGGGACCTGATAGATGATATGGCACAGAGATCGAGACGAGGTCTGATGCACAAAACGGATGATAAGGCGCAGACAGTAGAAGCTGATTTAGTGCGGATCGTACTCGACATCCCGTGCAACACCCCCGTCACAATCTTACCCGCAACAATGCCTTACCCGGATTAGATTGTGGTGTATTGCCTGAAACGGAATACTTTGGGTTAGAGCCTTTCCCAGAATAACCACACCTTGAAATATAAAATTGATCATTAGATATCTATGATAAACGTGTCTCAATAGAAACCTTGGACTGAATTTTCTCGCTGATTGAATCCCTCGTTATTATTCTCTTGTGTTTTTTTAAGATTCGCTCACACACAAAACCCCCAATTTACTTGTTTACAGGTGATGGACCATAATTATACGAATCAAAAACACAGTAAAACCCACCAAATTAGACTGTTGGTCTATTTAACTTCTGCTTGTTAGTCCCGATTTATTTCTACAGGGTATTTTGGCGCTTAGAGAGAAAACACGCTAAGGAGAGGATTTTATGCTGAAAAGATATTAAGAGCCAGTCCAAGGTCACGATCAGACGCTGAATGAAGAATCTCAAGATCCTGACGTAGGAATTACTCAAATCAAATCCAACCGAGGAACAACCAAGTCAGACCGGAGCAAAATTGGATTGACAGTTTTGTGAAAAGACTGCACAAAACTGTCAAAACTGGACCAAGTGACCGGCGGCTTTGGGTGAAATGGATGACTCATGGGTGGCCAAAGCACCTCCCTTCTCCTCCATGACCGGTGGCTATTGGGAGGAGGTGAGCTTGAGGAGAAAACCTCCCCATTTTGTTACCTCCAACCGGCGGCTTTCCAAGCTCCATGGAGAGCTTGCCATGTGGTGGCTCCTCCACCACATCTTCATCTCCTCCTCCTCCACCCTTGGATGCAACAACAGATGCCACCATCTCCACCCTCCATCCTCCTCCCCTTTGGCTATAAAAGGAGGGCTTCTCCTCCTCATTTCAATCATCCCACAATCAACATTTCACTTCTCTCTCTAAGTTTGTGTTACTTTGTAAGTTTGGTTTATGAAATAATACTCCTGTTGGTTCTTGAGTATTATACTGATTGGAAATAATACTCCTGTTTGTTCTTGAGTATTATACTTTAGAGAATACTCTTGTTGGTTCTTGAGTATTCAGTAGGAAATTGGGAATACTCCTGTTGGTTCTTGAGTATTCCACCCCTTTCCCTCTTACTGTTTTCAAAAACCCCTGAGTATTTAGTTATGATGTCCTTTTCCATGGATATTCGTAGCTAAACTCCTCATTCGGTCGAAGGTATTTTCTTGTATTATATAATGTCTTAATTTCTTTTAATTTCATTTCTTTGTATTCAAAACTTGTTCTATGTGCCATTTATAGTCAGAGTTTCCAAGGTTGAGTGGAAGCTGTAACAAGCAAAGCTCTTCCATGGGAATTCGTGATCATACTCGATAAGTGGAAGCTGTAACAAGCAAAACTTATCGAGGAGTTTGACTTATCTAAAACACCACTTGGTCGATCGTAACTGAGAGATCAGGTGGATGCACAAAAGGCTAAGATACTTCGAAAGGAGGAATTAGTCTGAAGTAGAACAAGTGTTGCTTTAAACGATGTTGCAAGTCTTGCGTTACGAAAGGGCCTCGATTCATCTTTGAATACTTAGAAAGGTTACTAACGGTTATTAATAAACATGTTATAATACAAGGTACCTGAAACCGAATACTTTTCCTTGAATTATGAAAAACCCCCCTGTATTTACTTTTATAAACTGCTCGATCAACTACAACCATCAACCGCTCATCTACCGGAGGAATCGCAATCACGCATCACCCACTGTAAGTCTTCTTCCCTTAACTCCTTTATTTTCAGTATTTATTTTCTGTAATTTACTTTTCCGCACTCAAAAAAAAAACAAAAAATAGTAGCTTAGTTAATCGCGCTAAAATCTCAATCAACCTAAAACACGTTCCCCGCCAGTATAAAGAACAACGTATCCCTCTAATTCCCTTGGGTTCGACCCCTACTTACCACTTACTACCCAGTAGTGTAGTCGAAAGTAGCGGAAAATATAAATTTATTTGTACAGAGAACATTGTACCTTAACGACAGTGCAGTGGGCTCCGTCAAATTGGCGCCGTTGCCGGGGAATTAGTTACTTAATCGGATAAGTTCTTTGAATCGATGCTCGCTTCAAAACGACCATGTCTTGCGAAGAAAGCTACCATAACTACCAAGACGACGACGAGATAAATCTGTACGATCGAAATAATGAAGCACCGCTTCCATTTATCAACGAGCCGGAACAAATCATCCGAAACCGAAGAGTTCGTGATAGGGAAGCCATCCGAAGATACCAAGGGTACAATAACTACAACAACTACGCTCAGAGAGAAATACAACAATACGCCCCTAAACCAGCTCAATCGTTTTACCAACCTCCCCATAAGCAGTACAACCAAAACTCTCCACCGGCTGGCCAATATCAACAGAAGGCTCCAAATCAATACCAGGCGGGCCCAAGTAATCAGCAAGGACCAACCAAGTGGAAGTGGCTGGAGGACATAATAAAGGAACTCTCAGCTAGCAACCAACGGATGGACGACATGATACAAAACCGGTCCCTGGAGGATTTAGATGAAGAGTTGGCCGCGAGTTATGCGCAAATAGATGCAAGAATTCTGCAGAATCAAGCCGAGATGTCAAAGGCAATATCCGACTTGGCCGTGTCCGAACTGAGGAGAGACCGGGGAGAAGAGACAGTGGAGGACGTGAAGGAGGCTCTAAAGGAACCAACACTGGAGCCCACAAAGCAGACAGAGGATGAGGACGCATGGATAACTGAAAAGGAGCCTACATGGGATCTCACTCCCGAGCCATCAGAAGACTTAGAACCAGAAATCGATACAGTGTGGGACGAGGAAGGGCCTACATGGGATATCACTCCCGAGCCATCCGAAGTGATGGACGAATCAGATACAGAAAGCATCGAGGAGGAGTCTTCATGGGAACTCACTACCAAAGCGAACGAGGAAATCAAGGCAGGCCCGGTCCTCATTTTCAATCTATCCGAGAAAGACTTGGCCCTTGTAGAGGAAGTCCCCCAACTTGTACAATCGGTTTGTATAAGGATCACAGCCCCTGAAGATGAAGTGATCAATGATGAGATACAAGGCAAGTTGGAGGAAAAGCTTGAGCTCGAAAAGCCGACAATGGAGCACTCCCTCGCCACGAGCCAACCAAGCAGCCCTGCAAACTTACTCGTGCTGAAACGACCATTCACCTCTGCCGCAAAGAAAAGGGCTAGCAAAGTGCACAACCAGGACGCCAACCGTGCACACATGAAAAAGCGACAAAGGCATGGACCCAAAGAATGGAAACCCGGAAGGAGGAACAAGAGAGCTCGACTTGATGGACTAGAAGCTATGGTCAAGGAAGCCTCACCTTCTCAGAAACAATGGAAAGAAAAAACACCAAAACCATGGAGCTCTAACCCAAGCACATCTGCTCACAAGAAATCAGGTAAAGGCAAGACAAAAACCAACACAGGAACGGTGGCAAAATTCGACCTAAGCCACCCATGGGATCCCAACCAGTGATCCAGGAATAAGGTACTGTCGAGCCAACGACGTTAAACAAGTGCACTGGTCGGGAGGTAACCCGACACTATCTTACTTTCCGCACTTTAATTTTCTGTCTTTTATTTTCTGTATTTTACTTTTTCAATAAGTCGCTCTCACCCACTTGGTGCATAGAAGAAATGACCAGGAATCGGACTTGGGTGCAACATTAAGCCAGTCAGGGCTACGCCAAGAGTTCAAGGCTCCAGCCGAACTCCCTCAATTATCCAGCCTCGTGCCATGTCGTTCACTTGACACCTTAAAGGGAGTTCTGTTCTTCCTTTTCCTTAATAGCGTTTCCTTCTCGTATAATATCTGCTTGCATGGCTTTTGAACTAAGTCTTGCTGAAAGGCATGCCTTCGTTCAAAAGTGTGGGGTGAGAACCACCTGTGTACATAACATGTTTTTTCTTTTTAGTATTATCTTTTTGAAAGTATGAACTTAAGAATGTGAAAAAGATAGACCGAAATTCATGCATTTACCTTGTGAAAATTCAACTGTCTAAAAACTTAGAACATAACTTCTCATTTGTCCCTTTGTGCTGAGATAAACTAGGGATATGGAGTTGATAGAAATGCCCTAGAGAGGCTTGGCAAGCAATCAAAGGATCGAATCAAACTATATGGTTTTCGAAGTCAGTGGAGGCTGCACTTCGGGTTTCAGTGAAGATTGAAGTCATCTCTGCCATGCAGTGTTTATGCAAAAAAAAAGAAAAAAGGCGAGGACGGGAATCAGACCGTCCTCTCTCTAATCAAAGTAGTCGAGAAAATAGATGAGCGACCCTCATCTTGACCCGCGCGAAACGACAAGGATGAGAGGAGCGGGGAGGTATTTCCATAGGCTTGCGGGCGATGATTGGACCTCCCAAAAAGGCTTGAGAAAATGGACTAGCAAGCCACAACAAGGCAAAAAGCTCGAAGAAGCAAATCAAGAGGCCAAAGGCCCAAAATTGTGAAGGTTTTAACCGAACAAAAAGTGAAGTACTCAAAGAGTCAAATCAAAGGCCAAAGGCCGATTCACTATAAAAGCAGTCCCTCGCCAAAAGAAAAATCAAAGTACTCAAACCAGTGAAACCCGAACCGAATCACGTGCTAGAGAAAGCTACAAGGAAACCATATAGTGCGAGACGGTCCCGAGGTTGCAGTCCAGGAGCCTAAAAAGGGCTATCTCCCGAAACATCCAGAATAATTTGCATCTCAGCACGGAGGTACACGTATCAAGTTTCTTCTATTTATTTACATAGTTCAATTTGGTAATAAGTAAGCAATGCATGAATTAGGATAAATCGAGTCCCACAGTCTAATTTTCATATTTTAAAACCAAACTTAGAGTGCCGCCCTTTAATAGCATTGTTTGGGAGGAACAACTAAAAGTGTGGGGTGATCTGATGGACCATAATTATACGAATCAAAAACACAGTAAAACCCACCAAATTAGACTGTTGGTCTATTTAACTTCTGCTTGTTAGTCCTGATTTATTTCTACAGGGTATTTTGGCGCTTAGAGAGAAAACACGCTAAGGAGAGGATTTTACGCTGAAAAGATATTAAGAGCCAGTCCAAGGTCACGATCAGACGCTGAATGAAGAATCTCAAGATCCTGACGTAGGAATTACTCAAATCAAATCCAACCGAGGAACAACCAAGTCAGACCGGAGCAAAATTGGATTGACAGTTTTGTGAAAAGACTGCACAAAACTGTCAAAACTCATCCATGGACCAAGTGACCGGCGGCTTTGGGTGAAATGGATGACTCATGGGTGGCCAAAGCACCTCCCTTCTCCTCCATGACCGGTGGCTATTGGGAGGAGGTGAGCTTGAGGAGAAAACCTCCCCATTTTGTTACCTCCAACCGGCGGCTTTCCAAGCTCCATGGAGTGCTTGCCATGTGGTGGCTCCTCCACCACATCTTCATCTCCTCCTCCTCCACCCTTGGATGCAACACCACATGCCACCATCTCCACCCTCCATCCTCCTCCCCTTTGGCTATAAAAGGAGGGCTTCTCCTCCTCATTTCAATCATTCCACAATCAACATTTCACTTCTCTCTCTAAGTTTGTGTTACTTTGTAATGTGGTTTATGAAATAATACTCCTGTTGGTTCTTGAGTATTATACTGATTGGAAATAATACTCCTGTTTGTTCTTGAGTATTATACTTTAGAGAATACTCCTGTTGGTTCTTGAGTATTCAGTAGGAAATTGGGAATACTCCTGTTGGTTCTTGAGTATTCCACCCGTTTCCCTCTTACTGTTTTCAAAAACCCCTGAGTATTTAGTTATGATGTCCTTTTCCATGGATATTCGTAGCTAAACTCCTCATTCGGTCGAAGGTATTTTCTTGTATTATATAATGTCTTAATTTCTTTTAGTTTCATTTCTTTGTATTCAAAACTTGTTCTATGTGCCATTTATAGTCAGAGTTTCTAAGGTTGAGTGGAAGCTGTAACAAGCAAAGCTCTTCCATGGGAATTCGTGATCATACTCGATAAGTGGAAGCCGTAACAAGCAAAACTTATCGAGGAGTTCGACTTATCTAAAACACCACTTGGTCGATCGTAACTGAGAGATCAGGTGGATGCACAAAAGGCTAAGATACTTCGAAAGGAGGAATTAGTCTGAAGTAGAACAAGTGTTGCTTTAAACGATGTTGCAAGTCTTGCGCTACGAAAGGGCCTCGATTCATCTTTGAATACTTAGAAAGGTTACTAACGGTTATTAATAAACATGTTATAATACAAGGTACCTGAAACCGAATACTTTTCCTTGAATTACAAAAAACCCCCCATGTATTTACTTTTATAAACTGCTCGATCAACTACAACCATCAACCGCTCATCTACCGGAGGAATCGCAATCACGCATCACCCACTGTAAGTCTTCTTCCCTTAACTCCTTTATTTTCAGTAATTTATTTTTCCGCACTCAAAACCAAAAAAACAAAAACAGTAGCTTAGTTAATCGCGCTAAAATCTCAATCAACCTAAAACACGTTCCCCGCCAGTATAAAGAACAACGTATCCCTCTAATTCCCTTGGGTTCGACCCCTACTTACCACTTACTACCCAGTAGTGTAGTCGAAAGTAGCGGAAAATATAAATTTATTTGTACAGAGAACATTGCACCTTAACGACAGTGCAGTGGGCTCCGTCAACATGACAACTGAACCACACCAGCTCTCTAGGGTTCGACCCTTGCTTGCCGCTACACTAGTTTCTTGCAGGGAAAATATAAATTCAAGTTTGACGCATTAAACGACGCGTGTCACTGACCGTCCATGCATGAAGATTCCACCGGATATCGTGACTACATCATACCATGGTGCCCTAATTCCAGACCCACCGGACGAGACTGGCTGTGCAGCTAGAATAGTAGCTATGATCAAGGTGTCCTCGCAAACTCGGGAGGATGTAAAGGCGAATCCGCCTGATTGATGGAGAGCGGACACGAGCACACCATTCCACGAGGGCTTTGGGAAGATTGAAGGAGTTGCTGTGGCAAAATTTGACCTCACACGCCCATGAGATCCTAACTTCTGATCCCTAAAGAGGTACCGTCGATCCAATGACGTAAAACAAAGGCGCTCACAGGGGAGGCAGCCCGGCAAAAATTTTGTTTTCTCATTTTTATTTCGTTTTATGTTTGTTTGAGTCTTGAGTCCTATTTTTCACATTGTCTTTTGGGAAAAGAGATGTTTTTCATGCAGGAAACAGGTGCAACTCAGTGAGGCTCACGTCCGCCCTTAACATTAGCTGGCCGCGTTCGCCCTTAACATTAGGTTAACGTCTCTACCGGACGTGGCACGTAAAGTCAGAATAGGACGCGGTGGACCGTTGACAGGCGTTGACCGACTCGTTTGACCAAAATTTACGCCATCACGCGACAATACGAGGGGAGTGCCTGCTCATTTTTATTCTCTATTTGTTTTTCCCTACATTGTGTGTCTGGCATTGTTTGTGTCTTTGAATTTAAGTCGTACCATGAGGACACGGCTTAGTTCAAAAGTGTGGGGTGGGAGAGTCAGTCAGTTGTGTCAGCACATTTATTTTTTCTTGCATATGCATAGTGTCAGCACGTTTCCCTTTAAAATTTTTTTGAAAGTATGAAATTTCCCTCTATTTCTGGGAAATCAATATTAGCTGTTGATGATGTGAAATAGATGATGCTGATTAGATGTATTTCTCTCGTGAAATCTGAATTTTGCTTTTATGTGTGAATTTAACCCAGTATGTGTCCTTTTGAGTTGAGATAAACAGGGATGTGGAGTTGATAGAAATGTCCTAGAGAGACTTGACGAAGCATTCAAAGGACCGAATTTCGAGTTATATGGTCATATGTATTTTGTGGAGGCTAGCACTTCGAGGCTTATTGGTTCGGAGTTAGCTCCGCCACTGCAGCATTTATGTAAGTAGGCGGGATGGGAAAACAGACCGTCCTATCTCTAGTCCAAAGTAACCGGGAAGAAGATGAGCGATCCTCATCTCGACTCGCGTAAAAAAGGTCGAGGATGAGAAAGAGCGGGGAGGTATTTCCATATGCTCGCGGGCGATGATTGGACCTCCTTCAAAAGAAGAAAAAGGACAAGCGATTCACAATAAAGGAGCAAAGCTTAAGAAAAATCAGTCACGTTGTGAAGTTTCATACAACAAAAAGTGAAGTACATCATTGTTACATCAAGAGAAAAAGGCCAAAGAAAGTCACTACAAAAGCTGTCCAACAAAAAAGAAGAAGAAGAAAAACTCGAGAAACCTTGAAGCTCGAATGAATCCCGTGCAAGAAAAAGCAATGAAGTATAACCATATACCTAGAGTTCGGAACAGCGAATGTAGATCATGGGTCTAAAGAGGACTATCTCCCATTCATCCGAATTGATTTGAATTTCAGCTCGAAGGTAACATGTATCAAGTTTATTCTGTATTGAGCATGATGATTTTAGTAGCTATTGAGTTATGCATAGAAAAGCGAGTCTAGACTAGCAACTCATATTCATGTAGCATTATCTAGGACGTCGAAGAAATTGTGGTGTTGCATTTATTTTCCTTCTATGGCTTAGTTCTTGTTTGGGACGAACAAGTTTAAGTGTGGGGTGGTTGGCTGAGTCGTATTTATACGACTCTTCGAGTCAATTAATCCCATTTATTTCGACACTTTTATATGCGAACAATTACTTTTTAGTATGGTTTTGCATCTCAGGTGTTTTGGAAGCTCTAGGGAAACACGCATTAAAGACGGCATTTTATGCCGAAAACACCACAATGGCAGATCACACCTCTTGACGTTCGATGGAGCACTGGGAATGGACCGTTGATCATCCGAGGTCGTATAAAAGGTCAAATCCAGAGTCGAAGTCAGAACTGGCGCGCAAAAGAAGGGACCGAACTCAGTGCGGATCGCGTCCGAAAGAGACATTAGCGTTAACGCTAATGTTGCTGCCAAATGCGCCTATAATGTAGCTCCCGAACGCGACCAGCCAACGAGGTGATGACATCATCAGTCTGTTTGATGATGTCAGTGAGTCGAAACATGGAAATAAAGCCCAAAAATCAGACTTGGAAACCCTACTTTTTTCTATAAATAAGATGTTTGGTTTAGGGTTTCCATCATTCATTCTACGAAGACCTAGACGGCTCTGGAGGAGATGACAAAGCTTTCGACGAGAGAGAAGATTTTCCTACTTTTCATTATGTGTTTTTGCATGATCTTGTGTAGCTAAACCTTTAATTCGGTTTAGGGTTTCGTTCATTGTGACAATTGTTTTGAGACTTTTTTCTTAATGCAATTTCTTGTTTCTCTAGTTCTTGTGCTTAATATTAAGGATTGAATTGTGAAGCTAAGTGGAGACTTACCCATAACGCTTAGCCGAATAATTCAGTTCTTATCATTAATACTTGTTTGAGACTTTCCCGTAAAGACGAGTAAGAACACCTAGATTAAATAAAGCCTATCCTGAATTATTGGATTTAGGAGAACTAGAAGTCTAATGCCTTACCCGGATTAGATGGTGGTGTATTGCCTGAAATAGAATACTTTGGGTTATTGCCTAAACCGGAGTAATCACACTTAGAAACTTGAAATTTGATTAATAGCTGTCAATGATAAACATGTCACAATAGAAACCCTAAACTGAATGCGTTCTCTGATTGAATTCTCTTTTCGTTTTATTTTCTCCTTTGCACTCTTAATTGCTAAAACCTCCTCTTTCTTAATTGTTTACAGCGATAACTTCAACAACCAGCTCTCTTGGGTTCGACCCTGCTTGCCGCTTTACTAGCTCATAGCAGGAGTTTACAAATATTAAATTTGACGCGTCAGACGACGTGCGTCTGGCCCAGGCGAAAGGATCTGGGCAAGGACCCGGGATGGGAACCACCTCGACGGGGGCCATTATCCGGAAGACTCAGGCGCAAGGACCTGGGTAAGGACCCGGGTGCGGACCTGGGTAGCGACCCATCGAAGAGGTGCGAGTCAGCCCAACGGACACCACCAAGGGCCTTGACTGCTCGACCAAGCCCCAGCATACCAAGGCACCATGGCCAGATGATGACGCCCATGGCCTTATTGAATTTATGCCTCTCCGGGGCCTAAGCAAGGCGCCTGTTGGGAAATGGGGCCATTTAATGAGGTTCATGGACCTGGGGCCAAACGCATATATAACGGACTTAGGCACAAAGGACCTGGCGTGTCGCATTCAATGTCAAGGATAGACCTGGACGAGTCCGAGAATTCAGCAACGGTCACCAAAGCCGAAATGGCATGACTCCAGGCACACGCCTACTCGGTCGGGGCTCTATAACTACCGGGGCCTTTCTCATTTTTCATTCATGCAAGCTTTATTTCTCAAACCTTTTGCATCATTTCTTTATTTACGCTTCCGCAAAGCAAATGTATAGATTTGGGACTCGATTTAACGTCATTGTGATGAGACTTTGCCAAAGGCCTTGTATTCTTTCGACGATTCCTCGCTTTTGAGGGTCTTTTCGATTAATATAGCCTACTTTTCCCACATCTGGTCGTTCCATTGTGCTGGGTAGAGTATTTGGGAAATTTAAGTATTTTGGGTCTCTAACAAATTGAAGAGAGCAGTTACGATCCAGGAAACTTGCAGACGAGGAGCAAGTCTACATCGGACGAATCGTCCAGAAGTCTAGAGAACTCGCTCCCGAGTGAAGAAGAAAGCAACAACCAAAAGACCGAGTTGGAGTCTTACATAGCCGATAACGACAAGCGTCAAGCCGTATTGGAGGCGAGAATGGATGCGAAGTTTGATGGATTAGAAGCAGCGTTGCAAGCGCTCCTGCAGAAGGTGACACCAATACAAGCTACTAGTTCTGCCCAAGAAAAGGGCCATGGAAACCTTGGTGATAATTCACAAGGTAACGTTCGATAAGTCCTTGACGATGATGTTCCGCAAGGCAACCTTCCCAGCGCTAATGCCCGGGGGAAGGTGAAGATAGGCGAGCCAAGTGAGCCGTCTAAGGGGATTGGAATCCAGCACGCAGAAGTCGAGGATTGGGTTTCCAGCGACGATGAAGGGGATGTTCGAGGGAGAGCACCTGCGCTAAAGAATGCACGCCAGGGAATTCATGTGCGCATGACTGGGTACGCAAGGCCTCCACCTGTCGAAGACCCAACCGATAGAGTGAAGCGAAAGGAGTATGGTGAACCAGCCCTCAGTCCACAAGCATTCTGGGAGACTAACCATCTTGCCGAGGATGAGGATGATGATTTTAGGGGCCAGTTTGGAGGAGTTAACCCATTGAGAGGCAACCCAAGGATGAGGCCACTTGAGATGCCCATATTCTGTGGCAGCGAAGTCGATGAATGGCTTTTCAAAGCCGAGAGGTACTTTTACATTAATGGCTTAGTTGGCCAAGATAAACTTATAGCAGCCACGATGTGTCTTGAAGGAAAGACGTTCAGATGGTATTGAATGCCTTTCCTTCAAGACACCATGGCCAGATGAAAACGCCCATGGCCTTATTGAAGTTATGCCTCTCCGGGGCCTAACCAAGGCGCCTGTTGGTGAAACGAGGCAATTTAATGGAACGACCAGATGTGGGAAAAGTCCTGATGAGTTCCAGTATGATGACCTTAGCATCCCAGAAGATTATTTCAATAGAGTGCTGATAGAGCCACTCAATGATCAAGGATCTCCCCAGATGGGGGACCATTCGAGGCAATTGAGGCGCCCAGATGAAGATCCGGGCCAGGAACAGGCACCAACGCATAAGCAAGCAAGGCAAGGGGTTGGGGGTTTACGCGAGGCACCCATTCGACTCGATGCGATGCGACTCGCCCAAGACAAGTTCGAGGAATCCGATGAAGTGACCCAGATGACTAAGTTCGATGTACCAGTCGAAGAGGTGCGAGTTAGCCGAATGGACACCACGAGGGGCCTCGACTGCTCCACCAAGCATCCGCACACAAAGGCACCATGGCCAGATGAAGACGACCGAGGCCTTAGTTAAGTTATGCCGCTCCAGGGCCTAAGCAAGGCACCTGTTCGTGAAACAGGGCCATTTAATGAGGTTTATGGACCTGGGGCCAATCGTATATATGACGGACTTAGGCAGAAAGGACCAGCCATGTCGCATTCAATGCCGGGGATGGACCTGGATGAGTCCGAGAATTTAACAACGGTCACCAAGGCCAAACAGGCACGACTCCAGGCACACGCCCACTCGGCTGGAGCCCTATAAATACCGGGGCCTTTCTCATTTTTCATTCATGCAAGCTTTATTTCTTGAACCTTTTGCATCCTTTCTTTATTTATGCTTCCGCAAAGCAATTATATAGATTAGGGACTCGATTAAACGTCATTGTGACGAGACTTTGCCAAAGGCCTTGTATTCTTTCGACGATTCCTCGCTTTTGAGGGTCTTTTCGATTAATATAGCCAACTTTTCCCACATCTGGTCGTTCTATTTTGGTGGGTAGAGATTTTGCAAATTTTAGTTTTTCAGGTCTCTAACAAATTGGCCTCAGATCTGTTATGATCGAGAAAACATGCAGACGAGAAGCAAGTCTACTTCGGACGAATCGTCCAAAAGTTTAGAGAACTCGCTCCCGAGTGAAGAAGAAAGCAATAACCAAAAGACTGAGTTAGAGTCTTACAAAGCCGAGAACGACAAGCGTCAGGTTGCATTAGAGGCGAAACTTGACGTGAAGTTTAGAGGCATTAAAGCAGTGTTGCAAGCGCTCCTAAAGAAGGCGATGCCAATACAACCTACTAGTACTACCCAAGAGAAGGGCCATAGAAACCTTGGTGATAATTCAGAAGGTAACGTTCGACAAGTCCTTGACGATGATGTTTCGCAAGGCAACCTTCCCAGCACTAATGGCCGAGGGAAGGCAAAGATATGTGATGGACCATAATTATACGAATCAAAAACAAAGTTAAACCCACCAAATTAGACTGTTTGTCTATTTAACTTTTGCTTGTTAGTTCCGATATTTATCTACAGGGTATTTTGGCGCCAAGAGAGAATACACGCTAAGGAGGAGTTTTTACGCTGAAAAGATATTACGAGTCATTCCGAGGACACGATCAGATGCCGACTGAAGAAATCTCAAGATCCTGACATGGAATCATTCAAATCAAATTCAACCGAGGAGCAACCAAAGTCAGTCCGGGGCTGAAATACACCGATAGTTTTGTGAAAACGTTCCAAAACCTCACAAAACTCATCCTTTTACCCCATGTGACCGGTGGCTTTTGGAGGAGGTGACCAAAGGAGGAAGCTCCCCTCCTCCCATGACCTCCAACCGGCGACTTCTACCTCCATGGAGCTCACCCTTGGATGAAACCATGTGGTTTCATCTCATCCATCCATCTCCTCCCCTTTTGGCTATAAATACAAGCCATTCTCCTCTCATTTGTATCATCCACATTCACAAACACTTATCTCTCTAAAGGTTTTGGTACTTTGTAAGCTTGGTTTGAAATCTATAATATTCTTGTTGGTTCTTGAATATTGTAGATCGTTCTTGAGTACTCTTGTCGGTTCTTGAGTACTCAAGCTTTACTTTATTATTCTTGAGTACTCTTGTCGGTTCTTGAAGTACTCACCCCTTTCCCTTACTGTCTTTACTTTAAAAAACTTTACTTTACTGTCTTTCAAAAAACCTTTTCAAGGACTTAGTTATGATGTCCTCTTCCATGGATATTCGTAGCTAAACTCTTTATTCGGTTAAAGGAGTGTACTTGTGTCATAAAATGTTTTAGACCCTGCACTTAGTGCCTCTATGTGTTCAAAACTTGTTCTATGTGCCATATAACAGGTTAGAACTTCCAAGGTTGAGTGGAAGCTTTAACGGGCAAAGCTCTTCCGTGGGGTTCATGAACATACTCGGGTAAGTGAATGCTTTAATGGGCAAAGCTTATCTGAGGAGTTCGACCTATTTCAAAAACCATTTGGTTGATCGTAACTGAAGATCAAATGGATGCACATAAGGCTAAGATACTTCGAAAGGAGGAATTAGTCTAAAATAGAACAAGTGTTTTAAACGATGTTGCAAGTCTTGTGCTAGAAATAGCCTCGATTCATCTTTGAACACGTAGTATGATCATTAGCGGTCAATGATAAACAACTATGATACAAGGCCCCTGAAACCGAATCTTTTCTTGACTTAAAACACCACCTGCACTTTACTTTCTTAGTATAAACTGCACTATCAACTGCTGACGTTCCGCAAGACTTGCCGATCACGCGACAACCGCTGTAAGTCTTCCTGTTTATTTTCAGTATTTACTTTTATGTCATTTACTTTTCCACACCAAAAATCAAAACCAACCAACCAATCACTTAGTTGTTAGCATTAAAACCTCAATCAACCTAAAAACACGCTCCCTCGCTGTACAATCCCCTCAAAGAATAGCTTATCCCCCTAATTCCCTTGGGTTCGACCCCTACTTACCACTTGCTACCCAGTAGTTAAGTCGCGAGTAGGGGACTTATAAATTTATTTGCACATTTTGCTTTGACGACAAGCAATCTGTCAAATTGGCGCCGTTGCCGGGGAATTAGCAATCGGATAAGTTGTTCTTTCCTTTCCCTTCTCATTTCTTCATGACGCTACCCACTACGTATGCATGGACAACAAGACATCTTCCCCTGTTCGGAGGTACGGATGGAGAAGACCCAGTACTACACTGCCGAAACTTTCACCACGTTTGCTGCCACATAAAACCTGAAAATGAAATGTTAGAGGAATTTAAGCTTAAATGCTTCAAATTTTCTTTAACTGATTTTGCGACGATTTGGTATTACACATCAATCGCTAGTCGTGCAGAATATTTTGTTGATCTTTGCGTTCCATTCCTGAAGGAATTCTCCCCCCATCCTTACGCTAAAAAACCCGTGAGAAGATCATGTGCCTTCAACAATCCCGGGATGAGACTTTGGATGAATACTACACGAACTATGACACCATCGTCTCAAGCTGCCCGCACCATGGATTCACGAAGAAAGTTCTTCTTCAAAAATTTCTTCATAGGATGAGGGCCAATGAGCTGACAAAGATTAACGAAGCAATGAGAAGATCAGCTAGGAACTTGTCCATGGCAGACATGTGGTACCTCATAAAAGACCTGGCCGCAGCCACAAAACGAATACCCCAAGCTGACAGAGGAATGCAAATAGAAGAAGCTGGTCCAGAGACAGACGAAGAAGAAACTCCCGAGCCATCAGAAGAGACTCCGGAGCCATCAGAAGATTGGGATATAGAAAGTATCGGGAGCAATGAGGAAAAACCTTCATGGAAACTGAATGCCGTGTCAGCAATGGAAGAAGTCCAGAATACCACCAGCATGCTGCCCGAGCCATACCCAGCTATCATCACCCAAGCTTCCAAGACCATCTACGACCAGATCCTCACAAACGGACATAACGAGGCAGAACCAAGCCTTAAGATGCAAGCTTCCCAACTTTTCCCCTCGATCAATAGGAAAATCGCTGAAAACTATGTGATCAATGAAGAGGCTAGAAGGAGGATGGGAAAAGGGCTTGAGCAGAACGACTCCTCGATGGAGCATGTTTTTGCCATGACTGGACAAGGCAGCCCTAAACACCAGAAAACCCAGTTCAAGAGACTAGTAGTAAAGGGTCCCTCACCTTCTCAGAGACGTTGGAAGGAGAAACCACCAGAACCATGGGAACTGGACCCAAGCACATCATCTCACAAGAAATCGGGGAAAGGCAAGGCAAAAATCAACACAGGAACAGTGGCGAAATTTGACTTAAGCCGCCCATGGGATCCAAACCAGTGATCCAGGAATGAGGTACTGTCGAGCCAACGACGTTAAACAAGTGCACTGGTCGGGAGGTAACCCAACACCTATCTTACTTTCTGTCTTTTATTTTTCTGTTATTTAGTATTTTACCAATAAGTCGCTCTCACCCACTTGGTGCATAGAATGAAATGACTATTTAGGAATCGATTTTTGGAGCAAGACCGAATCAGCCAGGCAGCTTCCGTGAACTACCAGGCCTGGGCTGAGAGTTCAAGGCCTCAGCCGAACTCCCTCGATTATCCAGCCTCATGCCATGTCATTCACTCAACACTTTAAAGGGAGTTCCGTTCTTCCCTTTTCCTTGATGTCATTTCCTTCTCGTACAATATCTGCTTGCATGGCTTTTGAACTAAGTTGTGCTGAAAGGCACACCTTCGTTCAAAAGTGTGGGGTGAGATCCACCTTTGTAAATAAATAACATGTTTTCCTTTTCCCTTAATATTATCTTTTTGAAAATATGAACTTGAGAATGTGAAAAAGATAGATCATAATTCATGCATTAACCTTGTGAAAATTCAACTGTTTAAAAACTTAGAATGTAACTTCTCATTTGTCCCTTTGTGCTGAGATAAACTAGGGATGTGGAGTTGACATAAACTGCCCTAGAGAGGCTTGGCAAGCAATCAAAGGACTGAATTTCGCTATATGGTTTTCGAAGTCAGTGGAGGCTGCACTTCGGGTTTCAGTGAAGATTGAAGTCATCTCCGCCATGCAGTGTTTATGCAAAAAGAAAAAAGGCGAGGACGGGAATCAGACCGTCCTATCTCTAGTCAAAGTAGTTCGAGAAAATAGATGAGCGACCCTCATCTTGACCCGCGAGAAACGGCAAGGATGAGAGGAGCGGGGAGGTATTTCCATATGCTCGCGGGCGACGATTGGACCTCCCAAAAAGGCTTGAGAAAATGGACTAGCAAGTCACAAAGAAGCAAAATGCTCAAAGAAGCAAATCAAGAGGCCAAAGGCCCAAAATTGTGAAGGGTTTAACCGAACAAAAAGTGAAGTACTCAAAGAGTCAAATCAAAGGCCAAAGGCCGATTCACTACAAAAGCTGTCCCTCGCCAAAAGAAAATCAAAGACCAAACCATTGAAACCCGAACCGAATCACGTGCTAGAGAAAGCTACAAGAAAACCATATAGTGCGAGACGGTCCCGAGAATACAGTTCAGGAGCCTAAAAAGGGCTATCTCCCGAAACATCCAGAATAATTTGCATCTCAGCACGAAGGTACAAGTATCAAGTTTATTCTATTTATTTACACAGTTCAATTTGGTAATAAGTAAGTAATGCATGAATTAGGATAAATCGAGTCCCATAGTCTAACTTTCATATTTTAAAAGCTTACTTAGTGTGCCGCCCTTTAATAGCATTGTTCGGGATGAACAACTAAAAGTGTGGGGTGATCTGATGGACCATAATTATACGAATCAAAAACACAGTTAAACCCACCAAATTAGACTGTTTATCTATTTAACTTTTGCTTGTTAGTTCCGATATTTATCTATAGGGTATTTTGGTGCCTAGAGAGAATACACGCTAAGGAGGAGTATTTACGCTGAAAAGATATTACGAGTCATTCCGAGGACACGATCAGATGCCGACTGAAGAAATCTCAAGATCCTGACATGGAATCATTCAAATCAAATTCAACAGAGGAGCAACCAAAGTCAGTCCGGGGCTGAAATACACCCATAGTTTTGTGAAAACGTCACAAAACCTCACAAAACTCATCCTTTTACCCCATGTGACCGGTGGCTTTTGGAGGAGGTGACCAAAGGAGGAAGCTCCCCTCCTCCCATGACCTCCAACCGGCGGCTTCTACCTCCATGGAGCTCACCCTTGGATGAAACCATGTGGTTTCATCTCATCCATCCATCTCCTCCCCTTTTGGCTATAAATACAAGCCATTCTCCTCTCATTTGTATCATCCACATTCACAAACACTTATCTCTCTAAAGGTTTTGGTACTTTGTAAGCTTGGTTTGAAATCTATAATATTCTTGTTGGTTCTTGAATATTGTAGATCGTTCTTGAGTACTCTTGTCGGTTCTTGAGTACTCAAGCTTTACTTTATTATTCTTGAGTACTCTTGTCGGTTCTTGAAGTACTCACCCCTTTCCCTTACTGTCTTTACTTTAAAAAACTTTACTTTACTGTCTTTCAAAAAACCTTTTCAAGGACTTAGTTATGATGTCCTCTTCCATGGATATTCGTAGCTAAACTCTTTATTCGGTTAAAGGAGTGTACTTGTGTCATAAAATGTTTTAGACCCTGCACTTAGTGCCTCTATGTGTTCAAAACTTGTTCTATGTGCCATATAACAGGTTAGAACATCCAAGGTTGAGTGGAAGCTTTTACGGGCAAAGCTCTTCCGTGGGGTTCGTGAACATACTCGGGTAAGTGGATGCTTTAACGGGCAAAGCTTATCTGAGGAGTTCGACCTATTTAAAAAACCATTTGGTTGATCGTAACTGAAGTTCAAATGGATGCACATAAGGCTAAGATACTTCGAAAGGAGGAATTAGTCTAAAATAGAACAAGTGTTTTAAACGATGTTGCAAGTCTTGTGCTAGAAATAGCCTCGTTTCATCTTTGAACACGTAGTATGATCATTAGTGGTCAATGATAAACAACTATGATACAAGGCCCCTGAAACCGAATCTTTTCTTGACTTAAAACACCACCTGCACTTTACTTTCTTAGTATAAACTGCACTATCAACTGCTGACGTTCCGCAAGACTTGCCGATCACGCAACAACCGCTGTAAGTCTTCCTGTTTATTTTCAGTATTTACTTTTATGTCATTTACTTTTCCACACCAAAAACCAAAACCAACCAACCAATCACTTAGTTGTTAGCATTAAAACCTCAATCAACCTAAAAACACGCTCCCTCGCTGTACGATCCCCTCAAAGAATAGCTTATCCCCCTAATTCCCTTGGGTTCGACCCCTACTTACCACTTGCTACCCAGTAGTTAAGTCGCGAGTAGCGGACTTATAAATTTATTTGCACATTTTGCTCTGACGACAAGCAATCTGTCAATAGGCGAGCCAAGTGAGCAGCCAAAGGAGTTTGGAACCCAGTACGCAGAAGTCGAGGATTGGGTTTCCAGCGATGATGAAGGGGACGTTCGAGGGAGAGCACCTGCGCTAAATGTTGCAAAGAATGCACGCTAGGGAAATCATGTGCGCATGACTAGGTACGCAAGGCCTCCGCCCGTCAAAGACCCAACCGATAGAGTGGAGCAAAAGGAGAATGGTGAACCAGCCTTTTGTCAACAAGCATTCCAGGGGACTAACCATCTTGCCGGATGAGGATGATAATTTTAGGGGCCCGTTTGGAGGAGTTTACCCAATGAGAGGCGACCCAAGGATGAGGCGACTCGAGATGCCAATATTTAGTGGCATCGACGTCGATGAATGGCTTTTCATAGCCGAGAGGTACTTTTACGTTAATGGCTTAGTTGGCCAAGATAAACTTATAACAGCAACAATGTGTCTTGAAGGGAAGGCATTCAAGTGGTATTTTCAAGATGCAACCAGTCCATACATGGGCGCAACTCAAGGCATCAATAATAATCTGATATCCTGGGTCGGATTGCCAAGACGTCCACGAAAGATTTTTCTCACTTGTGCAGACCAAGTCCATGGTGGAATACCAGGAGCAGTTTGAAGAACTCGCTGGTGCGATTGAAGGCATCACCGAGAAGGCACTCATGGCCAACTTTATAAAGAGACTTAAGGTAGATATTCGCGCAATAGTGAGAATTCAACAGCTGGTGAACTTGTACCAGACAATGCCCTTGGCACAGTTGGTTGAAGAAAAGGAAGGCGGCAAGTACAATCGAGGGACATCATTCCATTTAAGGCCGGCCAACCCGAGCAACACGTTTAACCACAGGAGTGGAGCACCAGATAGGTGACCATTCCATGCGGACCAGCAACAACGAGGTCCACCAATTAGGCAACGTGAGCAGCAATAAAGGCGCGCACCCAAAATTGATCAAAGGGATAGGTGACCAAGCTGCAAGTGCTACAAATGTGGGGATTTATGGGGTCCTACACATCGACGCACTGAGAAAACCTTGGGGAACATCGAGGCATTTGAGGAGGAACACGGTAAGGCCGCGGAGGCCGACGTGACACTCAACACTTTGACTGAGAATTCGTCAAACAAATGCATGCATCTCAAGGGAAAGATTGGCAGCCGCAAGGTATCCGTTTTAGTTGATTCTGGTGCAATACATAATTTTATTTCAAATAAAATAGTCCAAGAGGAGGGATTTGGTATTACTGCAAAGGGAGCGTCCAAAGTGATACTAGCCAACGGAGTCATCGAAGACAGTCCGGGTATCTACGAAGGCTTGGAGTTAGCCTTGTCCAGCCATCAATTCAAAGCAGATACGAGCAACGCACAAGGCTACTTAGTCAAGGCGGATTTTAAGCCAATTACGCTGAGTAACACAGATGCCATATTGGGAATAAAGTGTCTGTGTACACTAGGCAACATCGTATTCAACTTTGAGACACTCACAATGGAGTTTGAAGATAGGGGCAGGATCATTCAGTTCGTGGGACTTGAAGACGAGCCACCTGACGACCTTGAGGACAAGGTCTTTCTTTGGGAGGCCGGACCTGATGAGTTCCCGTATGATGAACTTAGCATCCCAGAAGATTATTTCAATAGAGTGCCGATGGAGCCACTCAATGATCAAGGATCCGCCTAGATGAGGGACCATTCGAGGCAACTGAGGCGCCCAGATGAAGATCCGGGCGAGGAACAGGCACCAGTGCATAAGCGAGCAAGGCAAAGGCCTTGGGGTTCACGCGAGGCACCCATTCAACTCGATGCAATGCGACTCACCCAAGACATGTTGGAGGAATCCGACGAATTGACCTAGATGACCAAGTTCGATGTACCAGTTGAAGATGTGCGAGTCAGCCGGACGGACACCGCGATAGGGCCTCGACTGCTCGACCAAGCATCCAAACACAAAGGCACCATGGCCAGATGAAGACGCCTGAGGCCTTAGTGAAGTTATGCCGCTCTAGGGCCTAAGCAAGGCGCCTGTTCGTGAAACAGGGCCATTTAATGAGGTTCATGGACCAGGGGCCAATCGCATATATGACGAACTTAACAACAAAGGACTTGCCGTGTCGCATTCAATGCCGGGGATGGACATGGACGAGTCCGAGAATTCAGCAATGATCACCAAGGCCAAACAGGCGTGACTCCAGGCACACGCCCAATCTGCCGGAGCCCTATAAATACTGGGGCCTTTCTCATTTTTCATTCATGCAAGCTTTATTTCTTGAACCTTTTGCATCCTTTCTTTATTTACGCTTCCGCAAAGCAATTGTATAGATTAGGGACTCAATTTAACGTCATTGTGACGAGATTTTACCAAAGGCCTTGTATTCTTTCGATGATTCCTCACTTTTGAGGGTCTTTTCGATTAATATAGCCAACTTTTTCCACATCTGGTCGTTCCTTTTTGTTGGGTAGAGATTTTGGGCAATTTTAGTTAGAGACTCAGGTGGGGGCCATAAGTCTCTAACAAGTTGGTATTAGAGCAGTTACGATCCAGGAAACATGCAGACGAGGAGCGTCCAGAAGTCTACATCGGACGAATCATCCAGAAGGCTAGAGAACTCGCTCCCGATTGAAGAAGAAAGCAACAACCGAAAGACCGAGTTGGAGTCTTACATAGCCGAGAACGACAAGCGTCAAGCCGCATTGGAGGCAAGAATGGACGTGAAGTTTGGCAGCATATAAGCAACATTGTAAGCGCTCCTGCCGAAGGTGACGCCAATACAACCTGCTAGTTCCGCCCAAGAAAAGGGCCATGGAAACCTTGGTGATAATTCATAAGGTAACATTCGACAAGTCCTTGATGATGATGTTCGAAATGGCAACCTTCCCAGTGCTAATGCCCGTGGAAGGTGAAGATAGGTGAGCCAAGTGAGCCATCTAAGGGGATTGGAACCCAGCAAGCAGAAGTTTAGGATTGGATTTCCAGCAACGATGAAGGGGACGTTCGAAGGAGAGCACCTGCGCAAAATGTTGCAAAGAATGCACGCCAGGGAAATCATGTGCGCATGACTGGGTATGCAAGGCCTTTGCCCGTCGAAGACCCAATCAATAGAGTGGAGCGAAAGGAGCATGGTGAACCAGCCCTTCATCCACAAGCCTTCCGGGGGACTAACCATCTTACCGAGGATGAGGATGATGATTTTAGGGGCTCTTTTGGACGAGTTTACCCAATGTGAGGCGAACCAAGGATGAGGCAACTCGAGATACCCATATTCTATGGCAACGACGTCGATGAATGGCTTTTCAAAGCCGAGAGGTACTTTTACGTTAATGGCTTAGTTGTCCAAGATAAACTTATAGCAGCAACGATGTGTCTTGACGGAAAGGCATTTAGATGGTATTGCTTTTTTCACAAAATGAAACCAATCCATACATGGGCGCAACTCTAGGCAGCAATGTTAGTCAGATATCATGGGTCGGATTGCCAAGACGTCCATGCAAGATTTTTCTAACTTGTGCAGACCAATTCCATGTTGGAATACCAGGAGTAGTTTGAAGAACTCGCTGGGGCGATAGAAGGCATCTCTGAGAAGGCGCTGATGGCCAACTACATGAAGGGCCTTAAGCTAGAGATTCAGCGAGTAGTCAGAATCCAACAATCGATGGACTTTTATAAGGCAATGACCTTGGCGCAATTGGTTGAGGACAAGGAAGGTGGCAAGTATAACTGAGGGACAAAGTTTGACTCAAAGCCACTAAGCCAATCCGACCATTCCAACCATAGAAGTGGAAGACCGACAAGGCCACCCTATTTGTGGGACCAGCAAGGTCCACCAGTAAGGCAACCAGAACAAAGGCGTGCACTAGAACCTGAATAAAGAGACATGCGACCAAGCAACAAGTACTTTCGATGCAAAGGATTATGGGGTCCAGTACATCGATGCGCTGAGAGGTCCTTGAGTAATATTGAAGCATTTGGGGAGGAGCTCGACAAAGCCGAGGAGGCTGAAGTGTCACTCAACATTAAAGCAGAAGATACACAAAATCGATGCACGAGACTCATGGGCAAGATCGGCAACCACAAGGTACATGCTCAAATGGATAATGGTGCTACGCATAAGTTGATTTCAAGTAAAATAGTCCAGGACAAAGGACTAAAAGCAACCGACACACTTTTGAGAAAAGTGGAGGAACCGCGACTAGCTTTTTTGGAGGTCCAAGAGGACACTGTCGACCTTGAGGACAAGCTCGTTTCTTAGGGGTCGGGACCTGATAAGTTCTTGAATGAGACCCTTGGGAATTCCGATAAATATCAAGCCAAGGACCCTCGTACTCAGCCTAGTCAGACTAAGTCGACAAGCCCCTACAGGGCCCAGGTGAAAGGATCTGGGCGAGGGCCTGGGCATAGACCCGGGCAAGGAACCACCTCGATGGGGGCCATTATCCGGAAGACTCAAGAGGAAGGACCTGGGCAAGGACCCGGGGGCAGACCTGGGCATTAACCCATCGAAGAGGTGCGAGTCAGCTGAACGGACACCACCAAGGGCCTCGACTGCTTGACCAAGCCCCAGCATGCCAAGGCACCATGGCCAGATGAAGACGCCAAGGGCCTTATTGAAGTGATGCCTCTCCAGGGCCTAAGAAAGACGCCTGTTGGTGAAACGGGGCCATTTAATGAGATTCATGGAACTGGGGCTAAATGCATATATAACGGACTTAGGCACAAAGAAACTGGCGTGTCGCATTCAATGCCAGGGATGGACCTGTACGAGTCTGAGAATTCCGCAATGGTCACCAAGGCCGAATAGGCACGACTCCAGGCACACGCCCACTCGGCCGGGGCCTTATAAATACTAGGGCCTTTCTCATTTTTCATTCATGCAAGCTTTATTTCTCGAACTTTTTACATCATTTCTTTATTTACACTTCCACAAAGCAATTGTATAGATTAGGGACTCGATTTAACGTCATTATGACCAGACTTTGCCAAAGGCCTTGTATTCTTTCGACGATTCCTAGCTTTTGAGGGTCTTTTTGATTAATATAGCCAACTTTTCCCACATCTGGTAGTTCCATTGTGTTGGGTAGAGTATTTTGGTAATTTTAGTATTTCGGGTCTCTAACAAATCCTGATGAGTTCTCGCATGAAACCCTTGGGAATTTCGATAAATATCAAGCCAAGGACCCTCGTACTCAGCCAAGTCAGACTAAGTCGACAGGCCCCTGCAGGGCCCATGTGAAAGGATGTGGGCAAGGGACTGAGCAAGGAACCACCTCGACGTGGGCCATTATCTGGAAGACTCAGGCGCAAGGACCTGGGCAAGGACTCGGGCACAGCCCTGGGCAGCGTCCCATCGAAAAGGTGCGAGTCAGCCGAATGGACACCACGAAGAGCCTCGACTGCTCGTTGACGGACGCACAGTCGTCATGTGCAAACGTCAAGAATAAATTTATAAGTCCGCTACTCGCGACTTCACTACTGGGTAGCAAGTGGTAAGTAGGGGTCGAACCCAAGGGAATTAGGGGGATAAGCTATTCTTTGAGGGAATTTTACAGCGAGGGAGCGTGTTTTAGGTTGATTGAGGTTTTAGTGCGGAAAAGTAAGTGATTGGTTGGTTGGTTTTGGTTTTTAGTGCGGAAAAGTAAATGACAGAAAATGTAAATACTGAAAATAAAAGAGAAGACTTTATGACACAAGTATACCCCTTCAACCGAATGAAGAGTTTAGCTAAGAATATCTAAGAGGTGGATACCATAGCTAAGTACTTACAGTTTTTGAAAGACAGTAAGTAAAGGAAAGGGGTGAGTACTTCAAGAACCGACAAGAGTACTCAAGAATAGAGAAAAGTGAAGCTTGAGTACTACAAGAGTATTATAGATTTAAAACCAAAGCTTACAAAGTGCCAACTTTCTAGAGAGATAAGTGAAATATGGATTTGAGGATGCATTTACAAGTGAAGAGAGGCTTGTATTTATAGCCAAAAGGGGAGGAGATGGGTGGTGAGGATGAAAGCACATGGCAACATCCAAGGGTGAGCTCCATGGAGGTAGAAGCCGCCGGTTTTAGGTCATCAATGGGGAAGAGCTTCCTCCTTTGGCCACCCTCTCCCAAAAGCCACCGGTCATAAGGGCAAAGGAGGGAGTTTTGTGAGTTTTCACAAAACTATCGGTACATTTCTGCTCTGGACTGACTTTGGTTGCTTCTCTGTTTGATTTGTTTTGAGTGATTCAATGTCAGGATCTTGAGATTTCTTCAGTCGGCATCTGATCTTGACCTTGGAATGACTCGTAATATCTTTTCAGCGTAAAATCCTCTCCTTAGCGTGTATTCTCTCTAGGCTCCAAAATACCCTGTAGATAAATATCGGAACTAACAAGCAAAAGTTAAATAGACAAACAGTCTAATTTGGTGGGTTTTACTGTGTTTGTGATTCGTATAATTATAGTCCATCTGATCACCCCACACTTTTAGTTGTTCGTCCCGAACAATGCTATTAAAGGGCGGCACACTAAGTAAGCTTTTAAAATATGAAAGTTAGACTGTGGGACTCGATTTATCCTTATTCATGCATTACTTACTTATTACCAAATTGAACTGTGTAAATAAATAGAAGAAACTTGATACTTGTACCTTCGTGCCGAGATGCAAATTATTTTGGATGTTTCGGGAGATAGCCCTTTTCAGGCTCCTGGACTGCATCCTCGGGACCGTCTCGCACTATACGGTTTTCTTGTAGCTTTCTCTAGCACGTGATTCGGTTTGGGTTTCAAAGGTTTGGTCTTTGATTTTCTTTTGGCGAGGGACAACTTTTGTAGTGAATCGGCCTTTGGCCTTTGATTTGACTCTTTGAGTACTTCACTTTTTGTTCGGTTAAAACCTTCACAATTTTGGGCCTTTGGCCTCTTGATTTGCTTCTTTGAGCTTTTGCCTTTTTGTGGCTTGCTAGTCCATTTTCTCAAGCCTTTTTGGGAGGTCAAATCGTCGCCGCGAGCATATGGAAATACCTCCCCGCTCCTCTCATCCTTGCCGTTTCGCGCGGGTCAAGATGAGGGTCGCTCATCTATTTTCTCGGCTACTTTGACTAGAGATAGGACGGTCTGATTCCCGTCATCGGCTTTTTTCTTTTTGCATAAACACTGCATGGCGGAGATGACTTCAATCTTCACTGAAACCCGAAGTGCAGCCTCCACTGACTTCGAAAACCATATAGTTAGATTCGATCCTTCGAGTGCTTGCCAAGCCTTTCTAGGGCAGTTTATGTCAACTCCATATCCCTAGTTTATCTCAGCACAAAGGGACAAATGAGAAGTTATATTCTAAGTTTTTAAACAGTTGAATTTTCACAAGGTTAATGCATGAATTATGATCTATCTTTTTCAAATTATTAAGTTCATATTTTCAAAAAGATAATATTAAGGAAAAAGGAAAAAGAAAAAGCATGTTATGTACAAAGGCGGTTCTCACCCCACACTTTTGAACGAAGGCGTGCTTTTCAGCAAGACTTAGTTCAAAAGCCATGCTAGCAAATATATACAGGAAAGGTGAGAATGATTTAGGGCAAAAAACTAAATGACAAAAATTAAATGACTGAAAGTAAGATAGGTGTCGGGTTACCTCCCGACCAGTGCCTTTGTTTAACGTCGTTGGCTCGACGATACCTCATTCATGGATCATAAGTAGGGATCCCATGGGTGCTTGAGGTCAAACTTCTTTTTGGCAGCTCTTTTATCCCGCTCAAAGAACTTGTGGAGTGATGGGCTCGGTTTGGTTCTCCATTGGTTTGGCAGGTTCTTCTTTTCATAGCTCCGAGAAGGTGGTGCTTCCTTGACCATAGCTGTTGGTCCATCGAGTCGAGCTCTCTTGCTTCTCCTTCCGGGTTTCCATTCTTTGGGGCCATGCCTTTGCCGCTTCTTCATGTATGGCCGGTTGGCATCTTTGCAGTTTTGGAAGTTCAGTCTTTTGCCAAGCGACCTCAAGCATGCTCCCATGCTAACCCTCTTCTTTGTGGCAGAGATGATTGGCCCTTTTAGAACGAGTGAGTTTTCTGGGCTCGTGGCGAGTGAGTGCTCCATCTTTGGCTCTTCTGGCTCATGTTTTGTCTCCAACTCGCCTAGCACCGTATCATCATGGACCACATCATTTTCGGAGGCCGTAATATGCTTAGAGAACAAGGGGTCAAGTTGGGGGACTTCCACCACAAGGGCCAAGTCTGTCTCGGCATTTTGGTAATGAGGACCAGGCCTGCCTTAGGTGCTTCGATAGTGAGGATCGGGCATGTTTCGGCTGATTTGGCAGTGAAGTCCGGGACTTCTCTTGGCTCGTCAAGTAGAGCCGGGACTTCTTCGGGCAGATTGGTGATGAGGACCGGTTCAAGTGGCTCGGCTGGTTTGGCAATGAGGACTGGGCCTGATTTGGCCGGTTCTTCTTCGGTTATTTGCGAGTTTTCATCCTCAGTTGGCTCCGTGGGCTCCAATATTGGCTCCTTTAGAGCTGCCTCCACGTCCATTACTGCCCTAGTACTGATGTCTTCTCTCGGCTTTGTTACGGGCAAGCTCGTAATGGGTGTGGTGTGGGGCTTGTTTTGTACTGAGTCCACTTCCATCGTCGGTACCTTATCTTCAGTTTGGTGTATTGGCCCTTGTTTTGTGCTCTCTGCCAAATTGTCTATGAGTCGCCAGGTTTGAGACATGGTTAACTTAATGATCGAGCCTCCCGCTGCATCGTTAAGTCTTTTCCGCTCAAGTGGCATCATTCCACCGAGAAAACTTTGGATAAGATTGATTCTGGGGAATCCATGGCGCGGGCAGCTCGCCACAATGGAGTCAAAGTACGCCAAGTACTCGTCCAATGTTTCGTCCCGGAATTGCTCAAGATTGAGAATCTTCTCGCGGGTTTCAAGTCGGAGAGATGGAGGGCAAAACTTCTCAAGGAATTTGGTTTGTAGACCCCCATAATCACTTTCATACTCAGCACATGAGTAATACCATTTTAATGCCGAGTCAGTTAAAGAAAATTTAAAACATGTGAGTTTAAATTCCTCTTGCGATTCATTTTTAGGCCTCATGTGGTTGCATATGGAGTGGAAGGTTTGTGTATGCCTTACGGGATCTTCTCCAAGAGCACCTCCGAATTGGGGGAGACTTCTAATCATTTCAAACATAAGGTTGCTACCCCCATTTTTCCAAGGTTCTATGTCGTAGTATGAAGACATGGCGAATTATGTATAATAGAAAAAAGAACAAGTATCCATTTGCTAATTCCCCGGCAATGGCGCCAATTTTGACGGACGCACAGTCGTCGTGTGCAAACGTCAAGAATAAATTTATAAGTCCGCTACTCGCGACTTCACTACTGGATAGCAAGTGGTAAGTAGGGGTCGAACCCAAGGGAATTAGGGGGATAAGCTATTCTTTGAGGGAATCGTACAGCGAGGGAGCGTGTTTTAGGTTGATTGAGGTTTTAGTGCGGAAAAGTAAGTGATTGGTTGGTTGGTTTTGGTTTTTAGTGCGGAAAAGTAAATGACAGAAAATGTAAATACTGAAAATAAAAGAGAAGACTTACATCGGTTGTTGCGTGATTGGCAAGTCCTCCGGAAGGTGAGCAGTTGATAATCAGTTTATACTAAAATTGAAAGTAAATGCAGGTGGTCTTTAAATTTAAGGAAAGCATTCGGTTTCGGGGGCCTTGTATCATAGCCTATTTATCATTGACCGCTAATGATCATACTAAGTGTTCAAATATGAATCGAGGCTATTTCTAGCACAAGACTTGCAACATCGTTTAGAACACTTGTTCTACTTAGACTAATTCCTCCTTTCGAAGTATCTTAGCCTTATGTGCATCCATTTGATCTTTCAGTTACGATCGACCAAATGGTGTTTTAGATAAGTCGAACTCCTCAGATAAGCTTTGCCCGCTAAAGCATCCACTTACCTGAGTATGTTCACGAACCCCACGGAAGAGCTTTTCCCGTTAAAGCATCCACTCAACCTTGGAAGTTCTGACCTGATATATGACACATAGAACAAGTTTCAAACACAAAGATGCACTTGGTGCAGGGTCTAAAACATTTTATGATACAAGTATACCCCTTCAACCGAATGAAGAGTTTAGCTACGAATATCCATAGAGGTGGATACCATAGCTAAGTACTTACAGTTTTTGAAAGACAGTAATTAAAGGAAAGGGGTGAGTACTTCAAGAACCGACAAGAGTACTCAAGAATAGAGAAAAGTAAAGCTTGAGTACTACAAGAACCGACAAGAGTACTCAAGAACTAACTACAATACTCAAGAACCAACAAGAGTATTATAGATTTAAAACCAAAGCTTACAAAGTGCCAACTTTCTAGAGAGATAAGTGAAATATGGATTTGAGGATGCATTTACAAGTGAAGAGAGGCTTGTATTTATAGCCAAAAGGGGAGGAGATGGGTGGTGAGGATGAAAGTACATGGCAACATCCAAGGGTGAGCTCCATGGAGGTAGAAGCCGCCGGTTTTAGGTCATCAATGGGGAAGAGCTTCCTCCTTTGGCCACCCTCTCCCAAAAGCCACCAGTCATAAGGGCAAATGAGGGAGTTTTGTGAGTTTTTGTGAAGTTTTCACAAAACTATCGGTACATTTCCGCTCCGGACTGACTTTGGTTGCTTCTCGGTTTGATTTGTTTTGAGTGATTCAATGTCAGGATCTTGAGATTTCTTCAGTCGGCATCTGATCTTGACCTTGGAATGACTCGTAATATCTTTTCAGCGTAAAATCATCTCCTTAGTGTGTATTCTCTCTAGGCTCCAAAATACCCTGTAGATAAATATCGGAACTAACAAGCAAAAGTTAAATAGACAAACAGTCTAATTTGGTGGGTTTTACTGTGTTTATGATTCGTATAATTATGGTCCATCACTCGTCCAAGCCCCAGCATACCAAGGCACCATGGCCAGATGAAGACGCCCAGGGCCTTATTGAAGTTATGCCACTCAAGGGCCTAAGCAAGGTGCCTATTGGTGAAACATGGCCATTTAATGAGGTTCATGGACCTGGGGTCAAACGCATATATAACGGACTTAGGCACGAAGGACCTGGCGTGTTGCATTCAATGCCAGGGATGGACCTAGACGAGTTTGAGAATTCAACAACGGTCACCAACGCCGAACAGGTGCGACTCTAGGCACACGCCCACTCGGCCGGGGCCCTATAAATACCAGGGCCTTTCTCATTTTTATTCATGTAAGCTTTATTTCTCGAACCTTTTGCATCATTTGTTTATTTATGCTTCCACAAAGAAATTGTATAGATTAGGGACTCGATTTAACATCATTGTGACGAGACTTTGCCAAAGGCCTTGTATTCTTTCGACGATTCCTCGCTGTTGAGGGTCTTTTCGATTAATATAGCCAACTTTTCGCACATCTGGTCGTTCCATTGTGTTGGGTAGAGTATTTGGGCAATTTTAGTATTTTGGGTCTCTAACAAATTGGTATCAGAGCAGTTACGATCTAGGAACATGCAGACGAGGAGCAAATCTACATCTGACGAATCATCCAGAAGTCTAGAGAACTCGCTTCCGAGTGAAGAAGAAAGCAACAACCAAACGACCAAGTTGGAGTCTTACATAGCCAAGAACGACAAGCGTCAAGCCGCATTGGAGGTGAGAATGGACGTGAAGTTCAGCGACATAGAAGTAGCGTTGCAAGCGCTCCTGGAGAAGGTGACACCAATACAACCTGCTAGTTCTGCCCAAGAAAAGGGCCATGGAAAGCTTGGTGATAATTCACAAGGTAACGTTTGACAAGTCCTTGACGATGATGTTCCGCAAGGCAACCTTCCCAGCGCTAATGCCCGGGGGAAGGTGAAGATAGGCGAGCCAAGTGAGCCGTCTAAGGGGATTGGAACCCAGCACATAGAAGTCAAGGATTGGGTTTCCAGCAATGATGAAGGGGACATTCGAGGGAGAGCACCTACACTAAATGTTGCAAAGAATGCACGCCAGGGAAATCATGTGCGCATGACTGGATACGCAAGGCCTCCTCCCATCGAAGATCCAACCGATAGAGTGGAGCAAAAGGAGCATGGTGAACCAGCCCTTTGTCCACAAGCATTCCGGGGGACTAACCATCTTGGCTAAACTCCTCCAAACGGGCCCTTAAAATCATCATCCTCATCCTCGGCAAGGTGGTTAGTCCCCCGGAATGCTGGTGGACGAAGGGCTGGTTCACCATGCTCCTTTTGCTCCACTCTATCGGTTGGATCTTCGACGGGCAGAGGCCTTGCGTACCCAGTCATGTGCACATGAATTCCCAGGCGTGCATTCTTTGCAACATTTAGCGTAGGTGCTCTCCCTCGTACGTCCCCTTCATCATCGCTAGAAACCCAATCCTTGACTTCTGCTTACTGGGTTCCAATCCCCTTAGACGGCTCACTTGGCTCGCCTATCTTTGCATTTCCCCGGGCATTAGCGCTGGGAAGGTTGCCTTGCAGAACTTGTCGAATGTTACCTTGGGAATTATCACCAAGGTTTCCATGGCCCTTTTGTTGGGCAGAACTAGCAGGTTGTATTGGCGTCACCTTCTGTAGGATCGCTTACAACGCTGCTTCTATGCCGCCAGACTTCGCGTCCATTCTCGCCTCCAATGTGGCTTGACGCTTGTCGTTCTCGGCTATGTAAGACTCCAACTCAGTCTTTTGGTTGTTGCTTTCTTCTTCACCCAGGAGCGAGTTCTCTAGACTTTTGGATGATTCATTCGATGTAGAGTTGCTCCTCGTCTGCATGTTTCCTGGATCGTAGCTCTGATACTAATTTCTTAGAGACCCAGAGTACTAAAATTGCCCAAATACTCTACCCAATAAAATGGAACGACCAGATGTGGGAAAAGTTGGCTATATTAATCGAAAAGACCCTCAAAAGCGAGGAATCATCAAAAGAATACAAGGCCTTTGGCAAAGTCTCGTCACAATGACGTTAAATCGAGTCCCTAATCTATACAATTGCTTTGTGGAAGCGTAAATAAAGAAATGATCCAAAAGGTTCGAGAAATAAAGCTTGCATGAATGAAAAATGAGAAAGGCCTCGATATTTATAGGGCCCCGGCCGAGTGGGCGTGTGCCTGGAGTCGCGCCTGCTCGGTGTTGGTGACCGTTGTTTAATTCACGGACTCGTCCAGGTCCGTCCCTGGCATTGAATGGAACACGCCAGGTCCTTTGTGCCTAAGTCCGTTATATGCATTTGACCCCAGGTCCATGAACCTCATTAAATGTCCCCGTTTCACCAACAGGCGCCTTGCTTAGGCCCCGGAGAGGCATAACTTCAATAAGGCCCTGGACGTCTTCATCTGGCCATGGTGCCTTGGTATGCTGGGGCTTGGTCGAGCAGTCGAGGCCCCTCATGGTGTTCGTTTGGCTAACTCGCACCTCTTCGACGGGTCACTGCCCAGGTCTGCGCTCGGGTCCTTGCCCAGGTCCTTCTTCCTGAGTCTTCCAGATAATGGGCCACGTCGAGGTGGTTCCTTACCCGGGTCCTTGCCCAGGCCCTTGCCCATATCCTTTCGTTTGGGCCCTGTAGGGGCCTGTTGACTTAGTTTGACTACGTTGAGTACGAGGGTCCTAGGCTTGATATTTATCAGAATTCCCAAGGGTCTCATGCAAGAACTCATCAGGATTTGTTAGAGACCCGAAATACTAAAACTGCCAAAATACTCTACCCAACACAATGGAACGACCAGATGTGGGAAAGGTTGGCTATATTAATCGAAAAGACCCTCAAAAGCTAGGAATCATCGAAAGAATACAAGGCCTTTGGCAAAGTCTGGTCACAATGACGTTAAATCGAGTCCCTAATCTATACAATTGCTTTGCGGAAGCATAAATAAAGAAATGATGCAAAAGGTTTGAGAAATAAAGCTTGCATGAATGAAAAATGAGATAGGCCCAAGTATTTATAGGGCCCCGGCCGAGTGGGCGTGTGCCTGGAGTCACGCTTGTTTGGCCTTGGTGACCGTTGCTGAATTCTCGGACTCGTACATGTCCATCCTTGGCATTAAATGCGACACAACAGCTCCTTTGTGCCTAAGTCCGTTATATATGCATTTGGCCCCAGGTCCATGAACCTCATTAAATGGCCCCGTTTCACGTACAGGCGCCTTGCTTTGGCCCTGGAGAGGCATAACTTCAATAAGGACATGGGCGTCTTTATCTGGCCATGGTGCCTTGGTATGCTGGGGCTTGGTCGAGCAGTCGAGGCCCTTCGTGGTGTCCGTTTGGCTGACTCGCACCTCTTCGATGGGTCGCTGCTCAAGTCCGCGCGCGGGTCCTTGCCCAGGTCCTTGTGCCTGTGTCTTCCGGATAATGGCCCGTATCGAGGTGGTTCCTTGCCCAGTCCCTTGCCCAAATCCTTTCGCATGGGCCCTGCAGGGGCCTGTCGACTTAGTCTCACTACGCTGAGTACGAGGGTCCTTGGCTTGATATTTATCGGAATTCCCAAGGGTCTCATGCGAGAACTCATAAGGATTTGTTAGAGACCCGAAATACTAAAATTGCCAAAATACTCTACCCAACACAATGGAATGACCAGATGTGGGAAACGTTGGCTTTATTAATCAAAAAGACCCTCAAAAGCTAGGAATCATTGAAAGAATACAAGACCTTTGGAAAAGTCTGGTCACAATGACGTTAAATCGAGTCCCTAATTTATACAATTGCTTTGCGGAAGCATAAATGAAGAAATGATGCAAAAGGTTCGAGCGATAAAGCTTGCATGAATGAAAAATGAGAAAGGCCCTGGTATTTATAGGGCCCCGGCCGAGTGGGCGTGTGCCTGGAGTCGCGCCTGTTCAGCCTTGGTGACCATTGCTAAATTCTCAGACTATTATAGGTCCATCCCTGGCATTGAATGCGACAAACTAGGTTCTTTTACCTGGGCCCTGCAAAGGCTTGTCGACTTAGTCTGACTAGGCTGAGTACGAGGGTCCTTGGCTTGAAATTTATCGGAATTCCCAAGGGTCTCATGCGGGAACTCATCAGGTCCCGCCCCCAAGAAACGACCTTGTCCTCAAGGTCGACATTGTTCTCTTGGACCTCCAAAAAAGCTAGTCGCGGTTCCTCCACTTTTCTCAAAAGTATGTCGGTTGCTTTTAGTCATTTGGCCTGGACTATTTTACTTGAAATCAACTTATGCGTAGAACCATTATCCATTTGAGCATGTACCTCGCGGTTGCCGATCTTGCCCATGAGTCTCGTGCATCGATTTGGCGTATCTTCCGCCCTAATGTTGAGTGACAGTTTAGCCTCCTCGGTTTTGTCGTGGTCCTCCTCAAATGCTTCAATGTTACTCAAAGACTTCTCAGTGCATCGATGTCCTGGACCCCATAATCCTTCGCATCAAAAGCACTTGTTGCTTGGTCGCATGTATCTTTGTTCGAGTTTTGGTGCGCACCTTTGTTCTGGTTGCCTTACGGGTGGACCTTGCTGGTCCCACGAATAGGGTGGCCTTGTTGGTCTTCCACTTCTATGGTTGGAATGGTCGGATTGGCTTGGTGGCTTAGAGTCGAACTCTGTCCCTCGGTTGTACTTGCCACCTTCCTTGTTCTCAACCAATTGCACCATTGTCATTGCCTGATATAAGTCCATCAGTTGTTGGATTCTGACTACTCCCCGAATCTCTGGCTTAAGGCCCTTCATGTAGTTGACCTTCAGTGCCTTCTCGGAGATGCCTTCTATCGCCCCAGCGAGTTCTTCAAACTACTCCTGGTATTCTGATGGACTATAATTGTATGCATCATAAACACAGTTAAACCCACCAAATTAGACTCTTTGTCTATTTAACTTTTGCTTGTTAGTTCCGATATTTATCTACAGGGTATTTTGGAGCCTAGAGAGAATACACGCTAAGGAGGAGTTTTTACGCTGAAAATATATTACGAGTCATTCCAAGGTCACGACCAGATGCCGACTGAAGAAACTCAAGATCCTGACGTGGAATCACTCAAAACAAATCCAACCGAAGAACAACCAAAGTCAGTCCGGAGCTGAAATACACCGATAGTTTTGTGAAAACTTCACAAAACCACACAAAACCTCCTCCACCCTCTTGATGACCGGTGGCTTTAAGGGAAGGGATGAGTCATGAGGGGAGGCTCCTCCCCCTCATGACCTACAACCGGCGGCTAATGGAGCTCCCCTTGGATGATGCCATGTGGTTTGATCTAAACCACATCTTCCCTCCTCCCATGGCTATAAATAGAGCCCTCTCATCCCTTGTAATCCCATCCACAATTCCAACATCACAAACACAAGTCACTTATCTCTCTAGATTTTGGGTTGTAAACACTTGTTTTAAATCTATAATACTCCTGTTGTTTCTTGAGTATTCTAGTAGTTTGACAGAGCACAGTCGTCGTGTGCAAACGTCAAGAATAAATTTATAAGTCCGCTACTCGTGACTTTACAACTGGGTAGCAAGTGGTAAGTAGGGGTCGAACCCAAGGGAATTAGGGGGATAAGTTGTTCTTTGAGGGATCGTACAGGGAGGGAGCGTGTTTTAGGTTGATTGAGGTTTTAGTGCGGAAAAGTAAGTGTTTTTTTGGTTGGTTTTGGTTTTTAGTACGGAAAAGTAAATAACAGAAAAGTAAAATACTGAAAATAAAGGGAGAAGACTTACAGCGGTTGTTGCGTGATTGGCAAGTCTTCCGGGAGGTGAGCAGTTGATAAGGCCGTTTATACTAAGAAAGTAAATGCAGGTGGTGTTTTTAATCTAAGGAAAGATTCGGTTTCAGGGGCCTTGTATCATAATCCGTTTATCATTGACCGCTAATGACCATACTAAGTGTTCAAAAGTGAATCGAGGCTATTCCTAGCACAAGACTTGCCACACCGTCTAGTCTTTTGCAAGACGTAGAACTCTTGTTCTAATATGTGCATCTAGCTGACCATCATTCCAGATAAGCTGTGCTCTTCCGAGCCTCCACTTATCCACAGAGGTCACGAGTTCATGGTAGAGCTTTGCTCTTCCGAGCATCCACTCTACAAATGAAGTTCTGACCTAATATATGGCACTTAGAACAAGTTGAACACAAAGAGACATTAAGAAAAAGGTCTAAAACATTTTATGATACAAGTACACCCCTTCAACCGAATGAAGGGTTTAGTGACAGATGCTTGTCGTCACAGCAAATGTGCAAATAAATTTATAAGTCCGCTACTCGCGACTTAACTACTGGGTAGCAAGTGGTAAGTAGGGGTCGAACCCAAAGGAGTCAGTGTGGATTAGTTGTTTTTACGGGATTGTCACGAAAGTAAATACAGTTGGGGGTTGGGTTTGAGTGTTTTCGGGAACTGAAAGTAAATTACGGCAGTTGATAATGGACTGTAAGGAAAGTATTCGGTTTTAGGGGCCTTGTATTATAATTGTTTATCATCGACCGCTAATGATCATACCAAGTGTTCAACGATGAATTGAGACTATTTCTAGCGCAAGACATGATCATGCTAAATGTTCAAAGATGAATCGAGGCTATTCCTAGCACAAGACTTGCAACATCATTTAAAACACTTGTTCTAAGCAAAACTAATTCCTCCTTTCGAAGTATCTTAGCCGTAAGTGCGTCCATTTAATCCCTTTGGCCCAGTTTTTAAATGGTTTTTAGAATAGTCGACCTCTTCAGATAAGTTTATCCATTTGGTCCCTTTGGTCCAGTTTCCAAATGGTCCACTTACCCGAGTGTGATCACGAATATCTAAGGAAGAGTTTACGAATTTGGACCCCTATGGTCACATTTCCAAATGGTTTACTTGACCTTAGACATTCTAACTTTTATATATGGCACATAGAACAAGTATCGAACATAAAGGTATACTAAGAGTAAAGTCTAAAACATTTATAATACAAGTACACACCCTTAAACCGAATAATTAATTTAGCTACTAATCATGGCAGTGGTTATCATAACTATGAACTTGGAAATAAACAACAGTTTAGCAAGACAATTAAATAAATAAAAGAAGACTTACAAAACCGTTGAAGCGCCAAGGATCAAGCTTTGATTCCCAAAGTAATATTACATGATTAATATTACATGATTAGTGCCCAAAATTCTAGAGAGATAAGTGAATTGTTGTGGTGGTGATGATAAAATGAGGAGGAGGAGGGGTGTATTTATAGCCATGTGGAGGAGAAATGGAGGGCTAAGATGAGGGCACTTGTTGCATGGAGATTGGATGGGCAAATCAAGGGAGTAGGAGCCACCACATGGAGGGGCCAAAAGCCACCGGTCAAGGAGGAGGAGGGTGGTGGCAGCCGCCGGTTGCCGGTTGCCTTGGGTGGAGGAGCTCCTCCCTTGGCCACCTCTTCATCAAGTCACCAAGTCATCTTGCCATATGTGAGTTTTGTACAGTTTTGTGCAGTCTTTTCACAAAACTGTCAGTGTGTTCCTTCCCCGGACTGTCTTGACTTCACTCCTGATTCTTCTGATTAATTTATTCTGGTCAATTCAACGTCAGGATCCTTGATATTTCTTCAGTCGGCATATGATCTTGACCTTGGATTGACTCTTGTCATCTTTTCAGCATAAAATCCTCTCCTTAGCGTGTTTTCACTTCAGTCTCTAAAATGCCCTGTGGAAATATATCGGGACTAACAAGTAGAAGTTAAATAGACCAACAGTCTAATTTGGTGGGTTTTACTGTGTTTTTGATTCGTATAATTTTGGTCCATCAGATCACCCCACACTTTTAGTTGTTTGTCCCGAACAATGCTATTAAAGGGCGTGCACACAATCCATGTAAAAACTTTGAATATGAAAGTGAGAATATGAACTAGATTTATCCTAATTCATGCATTACTACTTATTACCAAATTAAATCGTATAAATAAATAGAAGAGACTTGATACTTGTACCTTCGTGCTGAGATGCAAATTATATTGGATGTCTCAGGAGATAGCCCTATTTAGGTTCCTGGATTGCAGCCTCGGGATCGTCTCGCACTATATGGTTTTCTGGTAGCTTTCTCTAGCACGTGATTCGGTTCAGGTTTCAGTGGTTTGAGTACTTTGATTTTCTTTTGGCTAGGGACTGCTTTTGTAGTGAGTCGGCATTTGGCCTTTGATTTGACGCCTTGAGTACTTCACTTTTGTTCGGTTAAAACCTTCACATTTTTGGGCCTTTGGCCTCTTGATTTGCTTCATTGAGCTTTTCGCCTTTTTGTGACTGCTAGTCCATTTTCTCGAGCCTTTTTGGGAGGTCCAATCATCGCCCGCAAGCCTATGGAAATACCTCCCCGCTCCTCTCGTTTTTTGCCGTTTTCGCGCGGGTCAAGGTGAGGGTCGCTCAGCTATTTTCTCGGCTACTTTGACTGTCGTTTCGCGCGGGTCAAGATGAGGGTCGCTCATCTATTTTCTCGGCTACTTTGACCGGAGATAGGACGGTCTGATTCCCGTCCTCGCCTTTTGCATTTCATGGCGGAGATGACTTCAATTTTCACTGAAACCCGAAGTGCAGCCTCCACTGACTTCGAAAACCATATAGTTTGATCTGATCCTTTGATTGCTTGCCAAGCCTCTCTAGGGCAGTTTATGTCAACTCCACATCCCTAGTTATCTCAGCACAAAGGACAAATGGAAAGTTACATTCTAAGTTTTTAAACAGTTGAATTTTCACAAGGTTAATGCATGAATTTTGGTCTATCTTTTTCACATTCTCAAGTTCATATTTTCAAAAAGATACTACTAAAAGAAAAAGAAAAAGAAAAACATGTTTACTATGCACACATGCAGTTCTCACCCCACACTTTTGAACGAAGTCGTGCCTTTCAGCACTACTTAGTTCAAAAGCCATGCAAGCAGATGTCATACGAGAAGGAAATGATATTAAGGAAAAGGAAAGAACAAACTCCCTTTAAGGTGTCGAGTGAATCGACATGGCACGAGGCTGGATAATCGAGGGAGTTCGGCTGGGGCCTTGAACTCTGAGCGTAGCCCTGACTGGCTTAATGTTGCACCCAAGTCCGATTCCTGAATAGTCAAATCTTTTATGCACCAAGTGGGTGAGAGCGACTTATTGATAAAAACTAAAGACAGAAAATAAAAAGACAGAAAATAAAGTGCAGAAAGTAAGATAGTGTCGGGTTACCTCCCGACCAGTGCACTTGTTTAACGTCGTTGGCTCGACAGTACCTCAATCATGGATCATAAGGTCGGATCCCAAGGGTGAGTGAGGTCAAACTTCTTCTCGGCAGCCCTTTTGCTCCGAGGGGGTGAGGCTTCTTTGACCATAGCTGCTGGTCCATTGAGTCGTGCTTTCTTGTTTCTCCTTCCGGGTTTCCATTCTTTCGGCCCATGTTTTTGCAGCCTCTTCATGTTGGAATAGTTGGCACTTTCGCGAGTTTGGAAGTTAGGTTTTGTGCCTTCAAACATTGGCGACCACATGCATGTTCCCATGTGAGGCCTCTTCTTGGTGGTAGCTACGAATGGTTGTCTTGGAATGATTGAGTTCCCGGGTGGTTTTTCTTGGCTTGTGACGAGAGAGATTTCCTTTGTCGGCTTTTTTGGCTCATGCTCTGCCTCCAACTCCCCTTGTACCGCATCATCATTGATTATATGATCTTCGGTGGTTATGATCGACACGCGAAGGGTTAAGTTGAGGCACTTCGACCATGAGGACTAGGTCTGTTTTAGGTGCTCCGACAGTGAGGACTAGGTCTTTCTCGGACAGTTTGGCAATGAGGTCCGGGACTTCTTCGGGTGCTCCGAGCGCAAGTACCGGGCCTGGCTTGATTTCTTCGGCCGCTTCAGCAGTGAGGTTCGGGACTTCTGTAGGCTCGGCAGTTAGGACAGTGATTTCCTCGGATGGATTGGTGATAAGGACCGGGTCTGATTGGGGCAGTTCTTCTTCGGTCATTTGCGGGTCCTCATCCTCAGTCGGCTCCTCGGGTTTAGTCGTGAATTGGTGCATCAATGCACTCAATTGCTGCATGTCTGCGGCCAATTGCTGGGTGCTAGCTGCCAGCTCCTTTTCTGCCGCCCATAGTTCAGTTTTGGCCCTGATTTGTTGCATTGTGTTGTCCAACTGCTGGATGCTAGATGCCAGCTCCGTTATACCGTCCTCGATTGGCTCGGCCTGATCTTGGCTTGGTCTTGACCTCGCGGCCAAATCGTTTATTAATTTCCGAAGATCATCCTCGGTTAAGTCCCACATTGATCCTCCTGCTGCATTATTTAGCTGGTCCCACTCATGTGGCAACATTCCACAGAGAAACTTTGTTTGAAGATCGAAGTTGGTGAATCCATGGTGCGGGCAGCTCGTCACAATGGAATCGAAGTACCATAAGTACTCATCCAATGTTTCGTCCCGGGATTGCGTTATTTTGTTGATCTTCTCGCGGATTTCAAGTTCGAAGGGTGGTGGGGAAAACTCCGTATTGTTCCAAGGTTCCATTCCGTAGTAGTATGACTTGGTGAATTGCATGATAAAAGAAAAAAGAAAAAAGAAAAAACAAAACAGAACAACTATTCCGATGCACAACTCCCCGGCAACGGTGCCAATTTGACAGAACCGCACGTCGTTAAAGCGATTTGTGCAAATAAATTTATAAGTCCGCTACTCGCGACTTAACTACTGGGTAGCAAGTGGTAAGTAGGGGTCGAACCCAAAGGAGTCAGTGTGGATTAGTTGTTTTTACGGGATTGTCACGAAAGTAAATACAGTTGGGGGTTGGGTTTGAGTGTTTTTGGGAACTGAAAGTAAATTACGGCAGTTGATAATGGACTGTAAGGAAAGTATTCGGTTTTAGGGGCCTTGTATTATAATTGTTTATCATCGACCGCTAATGATCATACCAAGTGTTCAACGATGAATTGAGACTATTTCTAGCGCAAGACATGATCATGCTAAATGTTCAAAGATGAATCGAGGCTATTCCTAGCACAAGACTTGCAACATCATTTAAAACACTTGTTCTAAGCAAAACTAATTCCTCCTTTCGAAGTATCTTAGCCGTAAGTGCGTCCATTTAATCCCTTTGGCCCAGTTTTTAAATGGTTTTTAGAATAGTCGACCTCTTCAGATAAGTTTATCCATTTGGTCCCTTTGGTCCAGTTTCCAAATGGTCCACTTACCCGAGTGTGATCACGAATATCTAAGGAAGAGTTTACGAATTTGGACCCCTATGGTCACATTTCCAAATGGTTTACTTGACCTTAGACATTCTAACTTTTATATATGGCACATAGAACAAGTATCGAACATAAAGGTATACTAAGAGTAAAGTCTAAAACATTTATAATACAAGTACACACCCTTAAACCGAATAATTAATTTAGCTACTAATCATGGCAGTGGTTATCATAACTATGAACTTGGAAATAAACAACAGTTTAGCAAGACAATTAAATAAATAAAAGAAGACTTACAAAACCGTTGAAGCGCCAAGGATCAAGCTTTGATTCCCAAAGTAATATTACATGATTAGTGCCCAAAATTCTAGAGAGATAAGTGAATTGTTGTGGTGGTGATGATAAAATGAGGAGGAGGAGGGGTGTATTTATAGCCATGTGGAGGAGAAATGGAGGGCTAAGATGAGGGCACTTGTTGCATGGAGATTGGATGGGCAAATCAAGGGAGGAGGAGCCACCACATGGAGGGGCCAAAAGCCGCCGGTCAAGGAGGAGGAGGGTGGTGGCAGCCGCCGGTTGCCGGTTGCCTTGGGTGGAGGAGCTCCTCCCTTGGCCACCTCTTCATCAAGTCACCAAGTCATCTTGCCATATGTGAGTTTTGTACAGTTTTGTGCAGTCTTTTCACAAAACTGTCAGTGTGTTCCTTCCCCGGACTGTCTTGACTTCACTCCTGATTCTTCTGATTAATTTATTCTGGTCAATTCAACGTCAGGATCCTTGATATTTCTTCAGTCGGCATATGATCTTGACCTTGGATTGACTCTTGTCATCTTTTCAGCATAAAATCCTCTCCTTAGCGTGTTTTCACTTCAGTCTCTAAAATGCCCTGTGGAAATATATCGGGACTAACAAGTAGAAGTTAAATAGACCAACAGTCTAATTTGGTGGGTTTCACTGTGTTTTTGATTCGTATAATTTTGGTCCATCATTTAGCTACGATTATCCATGGAAGAGGACATCATAGCTAAGTACTTGAAAAGTAAAGGTTTTCGAAAGACAGAAAGTAAAGTTTTTAAAAGTAAAGACAAGGAAAGTAAAATTGCAGTTTTGAAAGACAGGAAAGTAAAGTTTTCGAAAGTAAAAGACAGTAAAGGAAAGGGGTGAGTACTTCAAAAACCGAAAAGAGTACTTAAGAACAGTGAAAAGTATAGACAAGCTTGAGTACTACAAGAACCGACAAGAGTACTCAAGAACAAACTAGAATACTCAAGAACCAACAAGAGTATTATAGATTTAAAGCAAGTGTTTACAAGAGTAGTGCCCAAAATCTAGAGAGAAGCTGGAGCTTCTCTCTCTAACTATGGAGTTGTGAATGGGATGATAATTTACAAAGGGAAGGGCTCTTATTTATAGCTAAGGGAGGAGAAGAGATGTGGAGGAGAGCTAGCCACTTGGCATAAAATGGGAGGAAGCTCACAAAAGCCATCGGTTGACATCATCCCTTCCCTTAGCCGCCCCCCATGTGGCAAAAGAGGAGAGGTTTGTGGCTTTTGTGAGCTTTTCACAAAAAGCCATCGGTCCATTTCAGCTCTGGACTGACTTTGGTTGCTCTTCGGTTGGATTTGTTTTGAGTGATTCCACGTCAGGATCTTGAGATTTGTACAGTCGGCATTTGGTCGTGACCTTGGAATAACTCGTAATATATTTTCAGCTTAAAAACTCCTCCTTAGCCTGTATTCTCTCTAGACTCCAAAATACCCTGTAGATAAATATCGGAACTAACAAGCAAAAGTTAAATAGACAAAGAGTCTAATTTGGTGGGTTTAACTGTGTTTATGATTCATACAATTATGGTCCATCAGATCACCCCACACTTTTAGTTGTTCGTCCCGAACAATGCTATTAAAGAGCGGCACACTATAAACTTTTAAAATATGAAAGTGAGACTGTGGGACTAGATTTATCCTAATTCATGCATTACTTACTTATTACCAAATTAAACTGTGTAAATACTTAGAAGAAACTTGATACTTGTACCTTCGCGCCGAGATGCAAATTAATTCGGATGTTTCGGGAGATAGCCCTTTTCAGGCTCCTGGACTGCATTCTCGGGACCGTCTCGCACTATATGGTTTCCTTGTAGATTTCTCTAGCACGTGATTCGGTTTGGGTTTCACTGAGTTGAGCCTTTTTTATTTCTTTTTGGCGAGGGACAACTTTTTTTTGTAGTGAATCGGCCTTTGGCCTTTGATTTGACTCTTTGAGTACTTCACTTTTGTTCGGTTAAAACCTTCACAACTTTGGCCTTTGGCCTTTGATTAGCTCTTTGAGCTTTTGCTTATTTGAGCTTTTGCCTTTTTGTGGCTTGCTAGTCCATTTTCTCAAGCCTTTTTGGGAGGTCCAATCGTCGCCGGCAAGCATATGGAAATACCTCCCCGCTCTTTCTCATCCTTGTCGTTTTGCGCGGTTCAAAATGAGGGTCGCTCATTTATTTTCCCGGCTACTAGGACTAGTGATAGGATGGTTTGATTCCCGTCCCGCCTCTTGCATAAACGCTGCACGGCGGAGATGACTTCAATCTTCACTGAAACCCGAAGTGCAGCCTCCACTGACTTCGAAAACCATATAGTTAGATTCGATCCTTCGAGTGCTTGCCAAGCCTCTCTAGGGCAGTTTATGTCAACTCCACATCCCTAGTTTATCTCAGCACAAAGGGACAAATGAGAAGTTACATTCTAAGTTTTTAAACAGTTGAATTTTCACAAGGTTAATACATGAATTATGATCTATCTTTTTCACATTCTTAAGTTCATATTTTCAAAAAGATAATATTAAGGGAAAAGAAAAAGAAAAACATGTTATGTACACAGGCGGTTCTCACCCCACACTCTTGAACGAAGGCGTGCCTTTCACCAAGACTTAGTTCAAAAGCCATGCAAGCAGACAATTATGAGAAGGAAATGACATTAATGAAAAGGGAAGAATAGAACTCCATTTAAAGTGTCGAGCGGACGACATGGCATGAGGCTGGATAATCGAGGGAGTTCGGCTGGGGCCTTGAACTCTTGGCATAGGCCTGGCTGGCTTGATGTTGCACCCAAACCCGATTCCTGAATAGTCATTTCATTCTATGCACCAAGTGGGTGAGAGCAACTTATTGATAAAAACTAAATGACAGAAAATAAAATTGACAGAAAGTAAGATAGGTGTCGGGTTACCTCCCGACCAGTGCCTTTGTTTAACGTCGTTGGCTCGACGCATGGGGATCACTGGTTTGGATCCCATGGGTGGCTCAGGTCATATTTCTGTGTTATCAAGTTGACCTCGCTATGGTAATGTTTGACTCGCTGCCCATTTACCGTGAATCTTTTTCCATCCGTACCTCCGAACAGAGGAAGATGTCGTGTTGTCCATGCATCCATAGTGTGTAGCGTGATGAGAAGGGAAAGGAAAGAACAACTAATCCGACGGCTAATTCCCCGGCAACGACGCCAATTTTGACAGAGCACAGTCGTCGTGTGCAAACGTCAAGAATAAATTTATAAGTCCGCTACTCGCGACTTTACTAATGGGTAGCAAGTGGTAAGTAGGGGTCGAACCCAAGGGAATTAAGGGGATAAGTTGTTCTTTGAGGGATCGTACAGGGAGGGAGCGTGTTTTAGGTTGATTGAGGTTTTAGTGCGGAAAAGTAAGTGTTTTTTTGGTTGGTTTTGGTTTTTAGTACGGAAAAGTAAATGACAGAAAAGTAAAATACTGAAAATAAAGGGAGAAGACTTACAGCGGTTGTTGCGTGATTGGCAAGTCTTCCGGGAGGTGAGCAGTTGATAAGGCCGTTTATACTAAGAAAGTAAATGCAGGTGGTGTTTTTAATCTAAGGAAAGATTCGGTTTCAGGGGCCTTGTATCATTATCCGTTTATCATTGACCGCTAATGACCATACTAAGTGTTCAAAAGTGAATCGAGGCTATTCCTAGCACAAGACTTGCCACACCGTCTAGTCTTTTGCAAGACGTAGAACTCTTGTTCTAATATGTGCATCCAGTTGACCATCATTCCTGATAAATCAAATGGTTTTTGAAAGAGGTTGATCTCCACAGATAAGCTGTGCTCTTTCGAGCCTCCACTTATCCACGGAGGTCACGAGTTCATGGTAAAGCTTTGCTCTTCCGAGCATCCACTCTACCAATGAAGTTCTGACCTAATATATGGCACTTAGAACAAGTTGAACACAAAGAGACATTAAGAAAAAGGTCTAAAACATTTTATGATACAAGTACACCCCTTCAACCGAATGAAGGGTTTAGCTACGATTATCCATGGAAGAGGACATCATAGCTAAGTACTTGAAAAGTAAAGGTTTTCGAAAGACAGAAAATAAAGTTTTTGAAAGTAAAGACAAGGAAAGTAAAATTGCAGTTTTGAAAGACAGGAAAGTAAAGTTTTCGAAAGTAAAAGACAGTAAAGGAAAGGGGTGAGTACTTCAAGAACCGACAAGAGTACTCAAGAACAGTGAAAAGTAAAGACAAGCTTGAGTACTACAAGAACCGACAAGAGTACTCAAGAACAAACTAGAATACTCAAGAACCAACAAGAGTATTATAGATTTAAAGCAAGTGTTTACAAGAGTAGTGCCCAAAATCTAGAGAGAAGCTGGAGCTTCTCTCTCTAACTATGGAGTTGTGAATGGGATGATAATTTACAAAGGGAAGGGCTCTTATTTATAGCTAAGGGAGGAGAAGAGATGTGGAGGAGAGCTAGCCACTTGGCACAAAATGGGAGGAAGCTCACAAAAGCCATCGGATGACATCATCCCTTCCCTTAGCCGCCCCCCAAGTGGCAAAAGAGGAGAGGTTTGTGGCTTTTGTGAGCTTTTCACAAAAAGCAATCGGTCCATTTCAGCTCCGGACTGACTTTGGTTGCTCTTCGGTTGGATTTGTTTTGAGTGATTCCACGTCAGGATCTTGAGATTTGTACAGTCGGCATCTGGTCGTGACCTTGGAATAACTCGTAATATATTTTCAGCTTAAAAACTCCTCCTTAGCCTGTATTCTCTCTAGACTCCAAAATACCCTGTAGATAAATATCAGAACTAACAAGCAAAAGTTAAATAGACAAAGAGTCTAATTTGGTGGGTTTAACTGTGTTTATGATTCATACAATTATGGTCCATCATAGTTCTTGAGTACTCTTGTCGGTTCTTGAAGTACTCAAGCTTGTCTTTACTTTTCACTGTTCTTGAGTACTCTTGTCGGTTCTTGAAGTACTCACCCCTTTCCTTTACTGTCTTTTACTTTCGAAACCTTTACTTTCCTATCTTTCAAAACTGCAACTTTACTTTCCTTGTCTTTACTTTCAAAACATTTACTATTCCTACCTTTCAAAACCTTTACTTTTTAAGTATTTAGCTATGATGTCCTCTTCCATGGATAATCGTAGCTAAACCCTTCATTCGGTTGAAGGGGTGTACTTGTGTCATAAAATGTTTTAGACCCTTTTCTTAATGCCTCTTTGTGTTCAACTTGTTCTAAGTGCCTTATATTAGGTCAGAACTTCATTGGTAGAGTGGACGCTCGGAAGAGCAAAGCTCTATCATGAACTCGCGACCTCCGTGGATAAGTGGAGGCTCGGAAGAGCACAGCTTATCTGTGGAGATCAACCTCTTTCAAAAACCATTTGATTTATCCGGAATGATGGTCAAATGGATGCACATATTAGACAAGAGTACTACGTCTTGCAAAAGACTAGACGGTGTGGCAAGTCTTGTGCTAGGAATAGCCTCGATTCACTTTTGAACACTTAGTATGGTCATTAACGGTCAATGATAAACGGATTATGATACAAGGCCCCCGAAACTGAATGCTTTCCTTAAATTCAAACACCACCTGCATTTACTTTCTTAGTATAAATTGCCTTATCAACTGCTCACCTCCCGGAAGACTTGCCAATCACGCAACAACCACTATAAGTCTTCTTCCTTTTATTTTCAGTATTTACTTTTCTGTCATTTACTTTTCCGCACTAAAAACCAAAACCAACCAAAAAAACACTTAATTTTCCGCACTAAAACCTCAATCAACCTAAAACACGCTCCCTCCCTGTACGATCCCTCAAAGAACAACTTATCCCCCTAATTCCCTTGGGTTCGACCCCTACTTACCACTTGCTACCCAATAGTAAAGTCGCGAGTAGCGGACTATAAATTTATTCTTGCCTTAGCACACGACGACTGTGCTCTGTCAAAATTGGCGCCGTTGCCGGGGAATTAGTTAATTAATCGGATAAGTTTTTTGAATCAATACTTGCTTCGAAACAACCATGTCTCGCGAAGGAAGCCACCATGACTACCAGGATGACGATGAGATAAACCTGTACGACCGAAATGCAGCTGGTCCAGTGCAACAACCCCCTAGATATCCACCACCTCCTCAACCTCGACAAATGCCAAGACAAGAACCTGTCTACAATAACTACTATGGGGATGTCAACTACCGTGCACCTACTATGAGAGAACTCAATGCCCCAGAATTCGAAACGCAGCCGTGGTGCATTCGCCAGGGCCCTGAACTAGAAAACATTGCCGTCGACATGTCCGTGGTCCACAATTTGCCAAAGTTCTCAGGAACTAATGGAGAATCAGCAATGACTCATCTCCAGCGCTTACATGGTATTTGCCAAAACTTAAAACCGAATGGCGTAAATATAGACGACTTCAAGTTAAAGGCGTTCTATTTTTCCCTCATTGACTCGGCAAACAACTGGTTCCTTTCATTACCTTCGGGAAGCATCAGAACATGGGTTCAGATGCAAAGGAAATTTATGGACAAATACTACCCAGCAACAAGAGCGATGCAAGTAAGAAGGCAACTGCAGGACATAAGGCAGGGACCTAATGAAACCATGTACGACTACCTGGAGAAATTCAACCACCTGGAGAGAAGCTGCTGCACTCTTGGACTACATGAGAAGATCATCATCGAGTACCTAATTAATGGACTAACTGAGTTAGACAAAATGCTCCTGGATGCCTCAGTTGGAGGATCCATGATGAATCTTTCATTAAGTGGCATAAGGGATCTCATTACCAACGTTGCTGAAAATGCTCGGTTTAGAGAGGAAACTACTCGTCAAAATGAATTCTTCCGAACAAAAAACGTATCACAAGCCGAGACATCAGTGAACTCCATGCCAGAAGAGAGGAGACAAATGAAGGAAATGATGATTCAATTATTACAAAAGCAGACAGTTCAAGTAAGACCTTGCGAGTTTTGTGGCTCTACGGACCACAAGACTGATGCATGCCCAACTTTGATCGAAGTCAACCCGGTGCAGGCCAATGTAGTGGGATGATACCAAGGGAACAACAACAAAGCCGTACCCCAACCAGCTCAGACGCTCTACCAACCTCCCCACAAGCAATACAACCAGAACGCCCCACCAACGAGCCAGTATCAACAAAGGGGCCCAAACCAGTACCCGATAGGCCAATATCAGCAGAAGGCTCCAAATCAATATCGGGCGGGCTCGAGTAATCAGCAAGGACCAAACAAGTGGCTGGAGGACATGATGAAGGAACTCTCGAGTACTGTGCAGCAATCCTCGAGTGCTGTGCAGCAATTGAAGGGTACTGTGCAACAATCCTCGAGCACTGTGCAGCAATTGTCGGGCTCTGTGCAGCGGTTGAGTACTACTGTGTATCAAAATTAGGCGAAAAATGATGGAGCAATAGCCGACCTGAAAAAACAAATGTCTCAGCTCGCCACCTCAATATTCGAGCGAAATAATGAGCCTGGTCAACTTCCTTCACAAACCATTCAAAACCCGAAGGAAAATGTTAATGTCGTGACCCTAAGGAGTGGGAAAAAGCTTGCCGTCAAACCCATGGAGCAAGCGGAGGACAAAAGCCCAAGGTTGTCTGGAGAAGAACAAATGAAGCCCGAGACTCACGGAACTCTTGAGCAGGATGCGGCCGAGAAAAATGGGGACGCACCTGAGGAACACAGGCCTAGCCTGGTTCCACCATCCGAAGAACAAAGGCCACACCCGGTGCCCAGAACCGATACCTCCAAGATCCGCACCGCGCTGCCATTTCCAGTGCCAGCCCGAGTACCAAAACAACATGTCATGGATGAGGACGTGTTTGAATTATTCCGCAAAGTCGAAATCAACATCCCCCTCTTAGAAGTCATCAAGCAAATCCCTCGATATGCTAAGTTTCTAAAGGACCTTTGCACCAACCGGAGGAGGAGCAATAGAAATGATCAAGAACTAATGAGAAGGGACGTATCGGCTGTCATGCAACGAAAGGTGCCCCCCAAATGCGGAGATCCGGGAACTTACACCAGTCCATGCACAATTGGCAACATCCGAATCGAGAACTGCATGCTAGACCTTGAAGCATCAATCAACGTCTTACCCTTCTCTATCTACTCATGCCTAAGGATCGGGCCGCTCGAACCCACCGGTCTCACTATTCAACTGGCAGACCGGTCGTGCAAACAGCCCGAGGGAAAAATTGAAGACGTTTTGGTCCAAGTAGGAGAATTGGTGTTTCCAGCAGACTTCTACGTCCTTAAAATGGAGCATAGTGGGCCAACAGACCATGCTCCTATCCTTCTTGGTCGACCATTTCTTAAAACCTCAAAAATGAAAATAGACTGTGGGAGTGGCATGCTATCAATGGAAGTAGAAGGAGAGGTCTTCAGCTTCGACATATTCAGAGCAATGAAGCATCCCATGGAGTTCGAGGAAGTGCACGCTCTCGACGCTTTGGACGACCTAATCCAAGAAGTTCAACCAGAACCAAGAGCGGATCCCTTAGAACTCATACTCAATGGAGCCGAGAGCTCATATGACTTGGCCAAAGGCCTGCATGAAACACTAGCCCACTTAACAATCTCGGAGCCTCTCACACCAGGATATGAAGTCAACGAGGTAAAATTATTCAAATCAAATACCTTTTTACCCTCGGTGATGCAAGCTCCCAAAATAAAATTGAAGCCCCTGCCCGTGCATCTGAAATACGCATTCCTAGGGGAAAATAACACGCTCCCGGTAATCATAAAAAGTGGCCTAGAAACAGACCAGGAGCATCGTTTGATAAAAGTGATGAGACAACATAAGTTGGCTATTGGATGGACTCTAGCCGACTTGAGAGGAGTCAACCCACCAGTTTGCATGCATCGCATCTTACTCGAGGATGGAGCTAAGCCGTCAAGAGAACCTCAGCGACGACTCAATCCAATCATGATGGAAATCGTCCAGAAGGAAATACAGAAGCTCCTGGATGCAGATGTAATCTATCCAATATCAGATAGGCAGTGGGTGAGTCCATTCCACATAGTCCCGAAGAAAACTGGAATCACAATCGAGGAAGATGCCAAAGGAAAAATGGTGACAACAAGGGTCAAGAACGGCTGGAGAATGTGCATCGACTACAGAAAATTGAACACCGTCACAAGAAAGGACCATTTCCCTCTGCCATTCATCGATCAAATGTTAGACCGACTGGCGGGCAAACCATACTTTTGCTTCCTGGATGGATTCTCAGGCTACAACCAGATTCCCATAGCGCCTGCGGACCAAGAGAAGACCACATTCACCTGCCCATTCGGCACATTTGCTTTCAGAAGAATGTCGTTCAGTCTATGCAATGCTCCGGGGACTTTCCAAAGAGTGGTGACCAGCATCTTCTCAGACATGATCGGAATATTCATCGAAGTCTTCATGGGCGACTTCACCATCTATGGCGATACATTTGACGCTTGCCTAGACAACTTAAGCACGGTTCTGGCATGATGTGTCTCGATGAACCTTGTGCTCAACTATGAGAAGTGCCATTTCATGGTAACTCATGGAGTGGTCTTATGGCACGTCGTCTCACAAGAAGGCATAGAGGTGGATAAATCTAAGATAGACCTGATCATGACTTTACCATACCCCTCCACTATCCGAGACATCCAATCCTTCCTTGGGCATGCGGGATTTTACCGACGGTTCATCAAGGACTTCTCCAAAAAGGCTTTGCCTCTATCCACTCTCCTCCAAAAAGAAGTCCCTTTTGAATTCACCAATACATGCAAGGAAGCCTTCAATGAGCTCAAAAAGGCCCTCACTAGCACCCCCGTCATCCAAACTCCGGATTGGAAAAAACCTTTTGAAATCATGTGCGACGCAAGCGACTTTGCTGTGGGGGCAATTCTCGGCCAAAAAATTGATAAGAAGGCGGGAGTGATCTACTATGCCTCAAGAACCCTAGATCCTGCCCAACGAAACTACTCCACCACCGAGAAGGAACTCTTGGCAGTGGTATTCGCTCTGGAACAATTTAGATCCTATTTGCTTGGAGCAAAAGTGATAGTTTATTCTGACCATGCTGCCATCCTTTACCTAATGAAGAAAAAGAAGGCCAAACCAAGGCTCATTCGATGGATCTTGCTACTGCAAGAACTTGATATGGAGATAAGGGACAAAAAGGGGATTGAGAATACTGTGGAAGACCATCTAAGCAGGATTGTCCGGGAGGAAGAAGAAGGGCACATAACCGAGTCATTTCCAGACGAGCACCTATACGCCGTCTCAACCAAGGTGCCGTGGTATGCCTCAATCGTCAACTACCTTGTAGGAGGTACATTTCCTCCCTCTTTTACTAAAGCACAATGCATGAAACTTAGGCATGACGCTAGACATTACTTATGGGATGATCCCTATTCATGGAAAATAGGAGCAGATCAAATACTTAGGAGATGCATCCCCGATAATGAAATAGCTTCTGTTATTAGCTTTTGCCATGAGTTTGCATGTGGAGGACACTTCGAGCCTAGGAGAACCGCTAGGAAAATCCTAGATAGCGGCTTCTTTTGGCCGAGTATATTTAAAGATGCATATGAGAAGTGTCAAAAGTGTGATAGGTGACGAAGCCCACTGCACTGTCGTTAAGGTGCAATGTTCTCTGTGCAAATAAATTTATATTTTCCGCTACTCGCAACTACACTATTGGGTAGCAAGTGGTAAGTAGGGGTCGAACCCAAGGGAATTAGGAGGATACGTTGTTCTTTGTGGGATTTGTACAGGACGGGAGCATTTTTTAGGTTTGATTGAGATTTTAGCGGTTATGACTAAGTGACTTTTTTGGTTGTTTTTGGTTTTGAGCGCGGAAAAGTAAATTACAGAAAGTAAATACTGAATTTAAAGGAAGAAGACTTACAGTGGGTGATGCATGATTGGTGAGTCCTCCGGTAGATGAGCGGTTGGTGATTGCAGATGATCGAGCAATTTATAAAAGTAAATACAGGGGGTTTTGAATCTCAGGAAAGCATTCGGTTTCAGGGGCCTTGTATCATAGCCTGTTTATTATTTTAGTAACCCTTCTAAGTATTCAAATGTGAATCAAGGCCATTCCAAGCACTCAACTTGCAACACTGTCTAGCCTTTTGCAAAAGTGTTCGAAAGTGAATCGAGGCCATTCGAAGCACTCAACTTGCAACACTGATGGACCAAAGTTAGACGAGTCAGAAACACAGTAAAACCCCCTGAATTAGACTGTTTGTATGTCTAACATCTACGTGTTAGTCCCGATATATTTCCACAGGGCATTTTAGAGACTGAAGTGAAAACATGCTAAGGAGAGGATTTTAAGCTGAAAAGATAACAAGAGTCAATCCAAGGTCAAGATCATATGCCGACTGAAGAGATATCAAGGATCCTGACGTTGAATTGACCAGAACAAATTAATCAGAGGAATCAGGAGTGGAGTCAAGACAGCCCGGGGAAGAAACACATTGACAGTTTTGTGAAAAGACTGCACAAAACTGTACAAAATCACACATTTGGCAAAGATGACCGGCCACCATTCAAGGAGGTGGGCAAGGGAGGAGCTCCTCCCCCTTGGGTGACCGGCAACCGGCGGCGCCACCCTCCTCCACCAAAAGCCGCCGGCTCCTCCTCCTTGCGCCACTTGTCTCCTCCACAAGCTCCTCCTTCTCCTCCCTTGGATCAAAAGACATGTGCTTCCATCTCATCCATCCATTCCTCCTCACTTTGGCTATAAATACCAAGCCAAACCTCATTTGTAAAACACCACCAATTCTCAATTTCACTTCTCTCTCTAGAAGTTGTAATACTTGTAACGTTGTAATCTTGCTTTGGAAATAAAGGATAGCTCCCTTGGCGCTTCAACGGTTGTAAGTATCTCTTAGTATTTATTTAATCAACTGTTGTCTTTAATTCCTTAGTATAATGTTTAGCGCGATGAATAGTAGCTAAACTAATAGTTCGGTAGACGGGGCGCACTTGTATTATAAAATGTTTTAGACTATTAACTTAGTGTCTCGAATTAGTAATCAACACTGATTCTATGTGCCATGTATAAAAGTTAGAATGTCTAAGGTATAGTAAACCATTTGGGAATGTGACCATAGGGGTCCAAATTCGTAAACTCTTCCTTAGATATTCGTGATCACACTCGGATAAATAAACCATTTAAAAACTGGGCCAAGGGGATTAAATGAATAAACTATTCGAAGAGGTCGACTATCAGAAAAACCATTTGAAAACTGGGCCAAAGGGATTGAATGGATGCACATAGGCTAATATAACCGGGAATGGAGTATTAGTCTAAATAGAATTAAGTGTTCTACGTCCTTGGAATAGGCTAGACAGTGTACGCAAATCGAGTGCTTGGAATGGCCTTGATACACCGTAGAATACTTAGACGATTCACTAAAGGTCAATGATAAACATGATATAATACAAGCCCCCTGAAACCGAACATTTCTTTTAATTATAAACTGTAATTTACTTTCCAGTATTAAAATCAACCAACCAACCAATCAATCAATCAAAATAGCTGGTAGCTTTAAAACCAACCAACCGACCTTAAACACGCTCTCCCATTAAACAACCCCCCTCAAGAACATCTATTCCCCTGATTCCTTTGGGTTCGACCCCTACTTACCAAGTACTACCCAGTAGTATAGTCGCAAGTAGTGGACTACTATAAATTTATTTGTACAAATCGCTTCGACGACGAGCGGTTCTGTCAAATTGGCGCCGTTGCCGGGGAATCAGCCATCGGATAGAGTTCTTTGAATCGTTACGCAACCATGTCTCGCGAAGAAAGTCACCATGACTACCAGGACGACGAAGAAATAAACCTGTACGACCAAAATGATGAGGTACCTTTTCCATTCGTCGACGATCCGGAACAACTCATCAGAAACAGAAGAGCTCGTGACAGGGAAGCAGTCAGAAGAAACCAAGAATTACCCGAGGACCGAAATGCAGCTGGTCCAGTACAACCTCCTATCCAGCCCCCACGACCACAACCTCAACCTCGATACATGCCAAAAAGAGAACCTGCCTTCGACGACTACTACGGAGATAACTACTACCGTGAACCGACGATGGGCGAGTTAAACGCCCCTAATTTCGAGACACAGCCGTGGTGCATCTATGAGAGCCCTGAATTAGAAAATATAACCATCAACGCATCAGTGGCACACAGCCTGCCAAAATTCTCAGGATCTCAAGGAGAATCTGCGACAACTCACCTCCAACGCCTACATGGCATTTGCCAGAATCTAAAGCCCAATCGAGTGAATATGGACGACTTCAAGTTAAAAGCGTTCTATTTTTCCCTCACTGACTCGGCAAGTGACTGGTTCCTTTCATTGCCTTCCGGAAGCATTAGAACATGGGTTCAGATGCAGAAGAAATTCTTAGACAAATACTATCCGGCTGGAAGAGCAATGCAAGTAAGGAAGCAATTACAGGAAATCAAACAAGGTCCAAATGAAACCATGTACGATTACCTGGAAAAATTCAATCACCTAGAAAGGAGCTGCTGTACCCTTGGACTGCCAGAGAAACTCGTCATCGAGTACCTCATGGATGAATTAAGACCATTAGACAAAATGCTCTTGGATGCCTCAGCAGGAGGATCTATGATGAATCTATCATTGAGTGGCATAAGGAATCTCATCGCCAATGTTGCTGAAAATGCCCGATTTAGAGAAGAGACCACTCGCCAAGATGAATTCTCTCGATCGAAAAAGGTAGCACAAGCCGAGGCATCAGTAAACTCCATAACTGAAGAGATGAAACAGTTAAAGGAGATGATGATTGAGATCATACGTAGACAGCCAGTTACGGTAAAACCTTGCGAGTTCTGTGGTTCTACGGACCACAAAACGGACTCATGCCCAACATTAATAGAAGAAGAACCGGCTGATGTGAATACAGTGGGAGGATATCAAGGATACAACAACGTCAGAACTGGACAAAATAGACAATACGATTAAACGTCCAACCCAGGCTGGCGTAACAACAACAGCTATCCTCAGAAGGAGACACAACCAGCTGTCCCTCAACTAGCACAGTCATTCTACCAACCTCCCCACCGACAATATAACCAGAACGCTCCGTTGGCAGGTCAATATCAGCAAAAAGGACCAAATCAGCACCAAGCCAGCCCGAGCAATCAGCAGGAACCAAGCAAGTCGCTCAATGACACGATGAAGGAGCTCGCGGGAAGCATTAATCAATTAGGAACTTCGCTACACCAGTACCAGGCAAAAACTGACGGGGCAATTTCAGAATTGACCAAACAAATGTCCCAGCTCGCCACCGCCATGTCAACACTAACTACTGAACCTGGCAGACTCCCTTCACAGACTGTCCAAAATCCAAAGGCGAACATAAGCATGATAAGGAGGTCAAACATGAAGGCTACGCTAGGAGAAGTAGCACGGTCCCCAACCTACAGACTTACGAACAATCACTTCAACTGTAGGCGTCGACCTGATTGGAATCAAGAAGAAGACCGACCCAAGGATGGCAAAACATGGGTTACACATGCTGACAATGGACGATACGCGTTCACTGTTTGCATAACACCGCCGCCAATCACACACTTTGACATACCAGCATCTGGTTGGGACTCCCCAACTAATACTTGTGCTTATAGCCCGACAAAAGAAAGAGCCCTCACTGCAGATCATGAGCCACAACCGGAAAGAAATAAAGACCCGGGGGCCTTTACAATCACCTGCGGTATTGGTGAAACCCAGATCCACAAATGCTTAGTCGATCTTGGGGCTGCTGTCAACGCCATGCCTTCCTCCTTGTATTACTTACTAGGGCTTGGTCCATTGAAACCACCCCGGTCAAACATCGAGTTAGGAGATAAATCATGCATCCGCCCGGTTGGAGAACTGGAAGATGTAATACTCTATGTGGGAGAACTCGTCGTTGCTGCAGATTTCTATGTAATACCAACAGAAGAGACATGCGAAGACGACCCACCAACAATAATATTGGGACGACCATTTCTCTTCGCCACTAAAGCAAGAATCGATGTGGGCAAGGGCTCATTATCACTTAAGTTCGGCGGCAAATTTGCACACTTCTACATTAATCAGAGCCGCCTGGACATAAAGAAACCACCTGACATAACACCTATCTCAGATCACTGTGCACAGTTTTCTGACCTGTCATTAGGGACGAAAAAAGTATCAAGGCCAGCAGCTATGGTCAAAGGTCTCCCACCTCATCAGAGATATTGGAAGGAAAAAATCCCGAAACAAAGGAGTCCTGACCAAAACACAACATCCGGCAAGAAGTCAGGAAGAAACAACACAGGAATGGTGGCAAAGTTTGACCTCACCACCCATGGGACCCAAACCAATGAACCACAAACAAGGTATCGTCGAGCCAACGACGTAAAACAAGTGCACTGGTCGGGAGGTAACCCGACACTATCTTACTTTTCCGCACTTTAATTTCTGTCATTTAAATTCAGTATTTAGTTTTAAGCTTGCATGACTTTTGAACTAAGGCACGCCTTCGTTCAAAAGTGGGGGGTGAGAACCACCTATGTACATAAATAACATGCAGCTATTTTTTTTCTTCTTTTTTAATAAGTACCTTTTTGAAAATATGAACTTAAGAATGTGAAAAAGACAAATCATAATTCATGCATTAACCTTGTGAAAATTCAACTGTTTAAAAACTTAGAATGTAACTTTTCAATTGTCCTTTGTGCTGAGATAACTAGGGATGTGGAGTTGATATAAACTGCCCTAGAAAGGCTTGGCAAGCAATCAAAGGATCAGATCAAACTATATGGTTTTCGAAGTCAGTGGAGGCTGCACTTCGGGTTTTCAGTGAATAATTGAAGTCAACTCCGCCAAGAAGCATCTATGCAAAGGCGAGGACGGGAATCAGACCGTCCTCTCTCTAGTCAAAATAGCCGAGAAAACAGATGAGCGACCCTCATCTTGACCCGCGCAAAACGACAAAGACGAGAGGAGCGGGGAGGTATTTCCATAGGCTTGCGGGCGATGATTGGACCTCCCAAAAAGGCTTGAGAAAATGGACTAGCAGTCACAAAAAGACGAAAAGCTCAATGAAGCAAATCAAAAGAGGCCAAAGGCCCAAAATTGTGAAGGTTTTAACCAAGCAAAAGTGAAACACTCAAAAAAGTCAAATCAAAGGCCAAAGGCCAATTCACTACAAAAGCAGTCCCTCGCCAAAAAAGAAGAAAATCAAAAAGGCTCAACTCACTGAAACCCGAATCGAATCATGTGCTAGAGAAAGCTACAAGAAAACCATATAGTAAGAGACGATTCCGAGGCTGCAACCCAGGAACCTGAACAGGGCTATCTCCCGAGACATCCAATATAATTTGCATCTCAGCACGGAGGTACAAGTATTAAGTTTCTTCTATTTATTTACGCAGTTCAATTTGGTAATAAGTAAGCAATGCATGAATTAGGATAGATCGAGTATCACAGTCTAATTTTCATATTCCAAAGCCAGACTTAGAACTTACGGCCTTTAATAGCATTGTTCGGGACGAACAACTAAAAGTGGGGGGTATTCTGATGGACCAAAGTTAGACGAGTCAGAAACACAGTAAAACCCCCTGAATTAGACTGTTTGTATGTCTAACATCTACGTGTTAGTCCCGATATATTTCCACAGGGCATTTTAGAGACTGAAGTGAAAACATGCTAAGGAGAGGATTTTAAGCTGAAAAGATAACAAGAGTCAATCCAAGGTCAAGATCATATGCCGACTGAAGAGATATCAAGGATCCTGACGTTGAATTGACCAGAACAAATTAATCAGAGGAATCAGGAGTGGAGTCAAGACAGCCCGGGGAAGAAACACATTGACAGTTTTGTGAAAAGACTGCACAAAACTGTACAAAATCACACATTTGGCAAAGATGACCGGCCACCATTCAAGGAGGTGGGCAAGGGAGGAGCTCCTCCCCCTTGGGTGACCGGCAACCGGCGGCGCCACCCTCCTCCACCAAAAGCCGCCGGCTCCTCCTCCTTGCGCCACTTGTCTCCTCCACAAGCTCCTCCTTCTCCTCCCTTGGATCAAAAGACATGTGCTTCCATCTCATCCATCCATTCCTCCTCACTTTGGCTATAAATACCAAGCCAAACCTCATTTGTAAAACACCACCAATTCTCAATTTCACTTCTCTCTCTAGAAGTTGTAATACTTGTAACGTTGTAATCTTGCTTTGGAAATAAAGGATAGCTCCCTTGGCGCTTCAACGGTTGTAAGTATCTCTTAGTATTTATTTAATCAACTGTTGTCTTTAATTCCTTAGTATAATGTTTAGCGCGATGAATAGTAGCTAAACTAATAGTTCGGTAGACGGGGCGCACTTGTATTATAAAATGTTTTAGACTATTAACTTAGTGTCTCGAATTAGTAATCAACACTGATTCTATGTGCCATGTATAAAAGTTAGAATGTCTAAGGTATAGTAAACCATTTGGGAATGTGACCATAGGGGTCCAAATTCGTAAACTCTTCCTTAGATATTCGTGATCACACTCGGATAAATAAACCATTTAAAAACTGGGCCAAGGGGATTAAATGAATAAACTATTCGAAGAGGTCGACTATCAGAAAAACCATTTGAAAACTGGGCCAAAGGGATTGAATGGATGCACATAGGCTAATATAACCGGGAATGGAGTATTAGTCTAAATAGAATTAAGTGTTCTACGTCCTTGGAATAGGCTAGACAGTGTACGCAAATCGAGTGCTTGGAATGGCCTTGATACACCGTAGAATACTTAGACGATTCACTAAAGGTCAATGATAAACATGATATAATACAAGCCCCCTGAAACCGAACATTTCTTTTAATTATAAACTGTAATTTACTTTCCAGTATTAAAATCAACCAACCAACCAATCAATCAATCAAAATAGCTGGTAGCTTTAAAACCAACCAACCGACCTTAAACACGCTCTCCCATTAAACAACCCCCCTCAAGAACATCTATTCCCCTGATTCCTTTGGGTTCGACCCCTACTTACCAAGTACTACCCAGTAGTATAGTCGCAAGTAGTGGACTACTATAAATTTATTTGTACAAATCGCTTCGACGACGAGCGGTTCTGTCAAACACCGTCTAGTCTTTTACAAAAGTCGTAGAGCACTTGTTCTACTTAGACTAATACCCCATTCCAAGGTATATTAGCCTGTGTGCATCCATTTGGTCTTTCATTCCTGAGCAACCAAATGGTGTTTTAGAAAGGTCAAACTCCTCAGATAAGCTTTGCCATTCCAAGCATCCACTTATCCGAGTATGTTTACGAACCCCACGGAAGAGCTTTGCCATTCCAAGCATCCACTCAACCTTGGAAGTTCTAACCTAATATATGGCACATAGAACAAGTTTTGAATACAGAGAAAATAAACTATAAGAATTAAAACATTTTATGATACAAGTACACACCCTAAACCGAATAAAGAGTTTAGCTACGAATATCCATGGAAGAGGATATCATAGCTAAATACTCGGGGGTTTTTGAAAGACAGTAAGAGGAGAGGGGGTGGAATACTCAAGAACCAACAGGAGTATTCCTAATTCCTACTGAATACTCAAGAACCAACAGGAGTATTCTCTACAGTATTATAATACTCAAGAACCAACAGGAGTATTATAATTTCAAACCGTTATAATACTCAAGAACCAACAAGAGTATTATTTCATAAACCAAACTTAGAAAGTAACAAACATTTAGAGGGATAAGTGAGATGTTGATTTTTGGATGATACAAATGAGGAGGATGGCTCCTTTTATAGCCACAAGGGGAGGAGATGGATGGTGGAGATGGTGGCATGTGGTTTTGCATCCAAGGGTGGAGGAGGAGGTGATGAAGATGTGGTGGAGGAGCCACCACATGTCACATTCCCATGGTGGCTTGAAAGCCGCCGGTTGCAAGTGAGAAAGGGAGGAGGGGAGGTGACTTTGGTTACCTCCTCCCATAGCCACCGGTCATCCAAGGGGGAGAAGGGGAGGAAGGCCACCCATGAGTCATCTTCTTTACCAAAGCCGCCGGTCACTTGGTCCATGGATGAGTTTTGATAGTTTTGTGCAGTCTTTTCACAAAACTATCAATCCAATTTTGCTCTGGTCTGACTTTGGTTGTTCCTCGGTTGGATTTGTATTGAGTAATTCAATGTCAGGATCTTGAGATTTCTTCGTTCAGCGTCTGATCTTGACCTTGGAATGACTCGTAATATCTTTTCAGCGTAAAATCCTCTCCTTAGCGTGTTTTCTCTCTAAGCGCCAAAATACCCTGTAGAAATATATCGGAACTAACAAGCAAAAGTTAAATAGACAAACAGTCTAATTTAGTGGGTTTTACTGTGTTTTTGATTCGTATAATTATGGTCCATCAGATCACCCCACACTTTTAGTTGTTCGTCCCGAACAATGCTATTAAAGGGCGGCACACTAAGTAAGTTTGTTAAAATATGAAAATTAGACTGTGGGACTCGATTTAGCCTAATTCATGCATTGCTTACTTATTACCAAATTGAAATGTGTAAATAAATATAAGAAACTTGATACTTGTACCTCCGTGCTGAGATGCAAATTATTCTGGATGTTTCAGGAGATAACCCTTTTTAGGCTCCTGGACTGCAACCTCGGGACCATCTCGCACTATATGGTTTCCTTGTAGCTTTCTCTAGCACGTGATTCGGTTCGGGTTTCAATGGTTTGAGTACTTTGATTTTCTTTTGGCGAGGGACTGCTTTTGTAGTGAATCGGCCTTTGGCTTTTGATTTGACTCTTTGAGTACTTCACTTTTTGTTTGGTTAAAACCTTCACAATTTTGGGCCTTTGGCCTCTTGATTTGCTTCTTTGAGCTTTTTGCGTCTTTGTGACTTGCTAGTCCATTTTCTCAAGCCTTTTTGGGAGGTCCAATCATCGCTCGCAAGCCTATGGAAATACCTCCCCGCTCCTCTCATCCTTGTCGTTTCGCGCGGGTCAAGATGAGGGTCGCTCATCTATTTTCTCGGCTACTTTGACTAGAGAGAGGACGGTCTGATTCCCGTCCTCACCTTTTTTTTCTTTTTTGCATAAACACTGCATGGCGGAGATGACTTCAATCTTCACTGAAACCCGAAGTGCAGCCTCCACTGACTTCGAAAACCATATAGTTTGATTCGATCCTTTGATTGCTTGCCAAGCCTCTCTAGGGCATTTCTATCAACTCCACATACCTAGTTTATCTCAGCACAAAGGGACAAATAAGAAGTTACATTCTAAGTTTTTAGACAGTTGAATTTTCACAAGGTAAATGCATGAATTTTAGATCTATCTTTTCCACCTTCTTAAGTTCATATTTTCAAAAAGATAACACTAAAAAAGAAAAACATGTTATTTATTTATGTACACATGCGGATCTCACCCCACACTTTTGAACGAAGGCATGCCTTTCAGCACTACTTAGTTCAAAAGCCATGCAAGCAGACAATTACGAGAAGGAAATGATATTAAGGAAAGGTAAGATCAGAACTCCCTTTTTGTGTCGAATGACATGGCATGAGGCTGTATAATCGAGGGAGTTCGGCTGGGGCCTTGAACTCTCAGCGCAGGCCCGGTAAATTCACGGAAGCTGCCTGGCTGATCCGATCGTGCTCCAAAAACCAATTCCTAAATAGTCAAATCATTATATGCACCAAGTGGGTGAGAGTGACTTATTGATAAAAACTAAAAGACAGAAAGTAAGATAGTGTCGGGTTACCTCCCGACCAGTGCACTTGTTTAACGTCGTTGGCTTGACAGTACCTTATTCCTGGATCACTGGTTGGGGTCCCATGGGTGGCTTAGGTCAAATTTCGCCACTGTTCCTGGGTTGGTTTTTGCCTTGCCTTTACCTGATTTCTTGTGAGCAGACGTGCTTGGGTTAGAGCTCCATGGTTTTGGTGTTTTTTCTTTCCATTGTTTCTGAGAAGGCGGGGGACCTTTGACCATAGCTGCTGGTCTTGTTACTCTTTCGGTCTCCTTCAGCAGGTCAGAAATCTGTGTACCGTGATCTAAGATATGTATAATGTCTGGCGGTTTCTTTGTATCCGTGTGGCTATTATCAATGTAGAAATGTGCGATTTTGCCTCCGAACTTAAGCGATAATGAGCCCTTGCCCACATCGATCCTTGCTTTAGTAGCGTAGAGGAATGGTCGTCCCAAGATTATTGTTGAAGGGTCGTCTTCGCTGGTCTCTTCCGTTTGTATCACATAGAAGTCTGCAGCAACGACGAGCTCTCCCACATGGAGTATTACATCTTCTAGCACTCCAACCGGACGGATGCACGATTTATCTCCTAGCTCGATATTTGACCTGGGTGGTTTTAACGGACCAAGTCCTAATAAGTAATATAAGGAGGAGGGCATGGCGTTGACATCAGCTCCAAGATCGACTAAGCACTTATGAATCTGTGCTTCACCAATACTGCAGGTGACTGTGAAGGCCCCTGGGTCTTTATCTCTTTTCGATTGTGGCTCGTGATTTGAAGTGAGGGCTCTTTCTATTGTCAGGCCATTCTGCCCGTTCCTTGGCTTAGGATTTGTATAATCGGATCCCTTAATATTTTGCTTCGCAGTATAAGTATTAGTTGGGGAGTCCCACCTTAAATTGTTACTGTCATCCCATCCAGATGCTGGTATGTCAGAGTGTATGATCGGTGGTGGTGTTATACAAACGGTGAATGCGTACCGTCCATTGTCGGCATGTGTAACCCATGTTTTGCCATCATTGGGTCGGTCTTCCTCTTGATTCCAGTCAGGACGACGCCTACGAATGAAGTGCTTGTTGGTAAGTTTGTAAGTTGGGGATCGTGCTACTTCTCCAAGTGTCGCCTTTACGTTTGACCTTTTTATCATGCTAAGATTCGCCTTTGGATTCTGGATGGTCTGTGAAGGAAGTCTGCCAGGTTCATTAGTGATTATTGACATTGTGGTGGCGAGCTGGGACATTTGTTTGGTCAATTCTGAAATTGCCCCGTCAGTTTTTGCCTGGTATTGGTGTAGCGAAGTACCTAATTGATTTATGCTTCCTGCGAGCTCCTTCATCGTTTCAACAAGCGATTTGGTTGGTTCTTGCTGATTCTGCGGGCTGGTTTGGTACTGATTTGGTCTTCTTTGCTGATATTGGCCTGCTGATGGAGCGTTCTGGTTATACTACCGGTGGGGGGGTTGGTAGAATGACTGAGCTGGTTGAGTAACAGCTGGTTGTGCTTCCTTCTGAGAATAGTTGTTGTTACGCCAGCACATACTGTCTGTTTTGTCCGGCTCTGTCATTACTGTTGTTGTTGTATCCTTGGTATCCTCCCACTGCATTCACTTCTGCCGGTTCCTCTTCTATTAATGTCGGACATGCGTCAGTTTTGTGGTCTGTAGAAATACAGAACTCGCAAGGTTTTACCGGAACTGGCTGCCTTCGTCGAATTTGAATCATCATCTCCTTTAGCTGCTTCATCTCTTCAGGCATAGAGCTCATCGATGCTTCAGCTTTGCCACATTTTTTGTCCGGGAGAATTCTTCCTGCTGAGTTGTCTCTTCTCTGAATCGGGCATTCTCAGCAACGTTGGTGATAAGATCCCTTCTGCCACTTAATGATAGATTCATCATGGACCCTCCAGCTGAGGCATCCAGGAGCATTTTGTCTAAGGGTCTTAATCCGTTAATGAGATACTCGACGGTGAGTTTCTCGGGTAGTCCAAGGGTATAGCAGCTTCTCTCCAGGTGGTTGAATTTTTCCAGGTAATCGTACATGGTTTCATTGGGTCCTTACCTGATGTCCTGCAGTTGCCTCCTTACTTGCATCGCTATTCCTGTTGGGTAATATTTGTCTAAGAACTTCTTCTGCATCTGAGCCCATGTTCTGATGCTTCCGGAAGGCAATGAAAGGAACCAGTCATTTGCCGCGTCAATGAGGGAAAAGTAGAACACCTTTAACTTGAAGTCGTCTACGTTCACGCCATTCGGTTTCAAGTTTTGGCAAATACCATGTAAGCGTTGGAGATGAGTCATTGCTGATTCTCCACGTGTTCCTGAGAATTTCGGTAAGTTGTGGGCCACTGAAGTGTTGATGGTGATATTTTCCAGTTCAGGGCCTTCGTGAATGCACCACGGCTGAATTCTGAAATCTGGTGCCGAGAGCCCTCCCAATGTAGGTTCACGGTAGTTGTTGTTATCTCCGTAGTAGTCATCGAAAGCGGGTTCTCGTCTCGGCACTTGTCGAGGTTGAGGGGGTGGTGGATATCTAGGGGGTCGTACTGGACCAGCTGCATTTCGGTCCTCGGGTGGTTCTTGATTTCTTCTGATTGCCTCCCTATCACGAGCTCTTCTGTTTCTGATGAGTTGTTCCGGATCGTCCACAAATGGAAGTGGCACCTCATCATTTCGCTCGTACAGGTTTATCTCGTCATCATCCTGATAGTCATGGTGGCTTCCTTCGCGAGACATGGTTGTTTCGAGCGCGTTTGAGAATTTAAAAGAGAGGGAAAGAAAACAACTAATTCGATAGCTAATTCCCCGGCAACGGCGCCAATTTGACGAAGCCCACTGCACTGTCGTTAAGGTGCAATGTTCTCTGTGCAAATAAATTTATATTTTCCGCTACTCGCAACTACACTACTGGGTAGCAAGTGGTAAGTAGGGGTCAAACCCAAGGGAATTAGGAGGATATGTTGTTCTTTGTGGGATTTGTACAGGATGGGAGCGTTTTTTAGGTTTGATTGAGATTTTAGCGGTTATGACTAAGTGACTTTTTTGGTTGTTTTTGGTTTTGAGTGCGTATAAGTAAATTACAGAAAGTAAATACTGAATTTAAAGGAAGAAGACTTACAGTGGGTGATGCGTGATTGGTGAGTCCTCCGGTAGATGAGCGGTTGGTGATTGCAGATGATCGAGCAATTTATAAAAGTAAATACAGGGGGTTTTGAATCTCAGGAAAGCATTCGGTTTCAGGGGCCTTGTATCATTGCCTGTTTATTATTTTAGTAACCCTTCTAAGTATTCAAACGTGAATCAAGGCCATTCCAAGCACTCGACTTGCAACACTGTCTAGCCTTTTGCAAAAGTGTTCGAAAGTGAATCGAGGCCATTCGAAGCACTCAACTTGCAACACCGTCTAGTCTTTTGCAAAAGTCGTAGAGCACTTGTTCTACTTAGACTAATACCCCATTCCAAGGTATATTAGCCTGTGTGCATCCATTTGGTCTTTCATTCCCGAGCAACCAAATGGTGTTTTAGAAAGGTCAAACTCCTCAGATAAGCTTTGCCATTCCAAGCATCCACTCAACCTTGGAAGTTCTAACCTAATATATGGCACATAGAACAAGTTTTGAATACAGAGAAAAGAAACTAAAAGAATTAAAACATGTTATGATACAAGTACACACCCTAAACCGAATAAAGAGTTTAGCTACGAATATCCATGGAAGAGGATATCATAGCTAAATACTCGGGGTTTTTGAAAGACAGTAAGAGGAGAGGGGGTGGAATACTCAAGAACCAACAGGAGTATTCCTAATTCCTACTGAATACTCAAGAACCAACAGGAGTATTCTCTACAATATTATAATACTCAAGAACCAACAGGAGTATTATAATTTCAAACCGTTATAATACTCAAGAACCAACAAGAGTATTATTTCATAAACCAAACTTACAAAGTAACAAACATTTAGAGAGATAACTGAGATGTTGATTTTTGGATGACACAAATGAGGAGGAGGATGGCTCCTTTTATAGCCACAAGGGGAGGAGATGGATGGTGGAGATGGTGGCATGTGGTTTTGCATCCAAGGGTGGAGGAGGAGGTGATGAAGATGTGGTGGAGGAGCCACCACATGCAACATTCCCATGGTGGCTTGAAAGCCGCCGGTTGCAAGTGAGAAAGGGAGGAGGGGAGGTGACTTTGGTTACCTCCTCCCATAGCCACCGGTCATCCAAGGGGGGGAAGGGGAGGAAGGCCACCCATGAGTCATCTTCTTTACCAAAGTCGCCGGTCACTTGGTCCATGGATGAGTTTAGATAGTTTTGTGCAGTCTTTTCACAAAACTATCAATCCAATTTTGCTCTGGTCTGACTTTGGTTGTTCCTCGGTTGGATTTGTATTGAGTAATTCAATGTCAGGATCTTGAGATTTCTTTGTTCAGCGTCTGATCTTGACCTTGGAATGACTCGTAATATCTTTTCAGCGTAAAATTCTCTCCTTAGCGTGTTTTCTCTCTAAGCGCCAAAATACCCTGTAGAAAAATATCGGAACTAACAAGCAAAAGTTAAATAGACAAACAGTCTAATTTAGTGGGTTTTTGAAATTAAATCCGCTGTTCAAGCAAGTGTTCAGGGTAGAGTTCGGACAGACCTTGAACTCTCTTCCCAACAGTTCAAGGTGCAGTTGAGACAGGTCTTGAACTCTATCCACAACAGTTCATCAAACAGAATGAAAGACAGGAGCACGCACAGATTGATAACCCAGTTCGGCTTCGCCTACTCTGGGGGGTTTCCCACACCCGAAAAAGGGACAACAAATCTTATTACGAGTTTAGGGTAACAGGAGGTCTTACTCTTACACAACACCTTGTTCGTAATGGCCTCACCACTAACACTCCGTCTCTCAGATTTGCAACCGAGGTTTGTAGCAACTCCCCTCGATCCCCTTCGTCCAGACCTACCGTCCGAACGTGCTCGACCTTCACTTGAAGCTCGGATGCTTTCCTTCGAAAGCTTGTTTGCCTTGGTTGTGTGCGCTTGTACGATCGCTTCCAGGTAGTCTGAGTTGCACTTGCTAAGACTACTCTTACACCGATGAGTTTCCAGTAGGGAGAACTCAATCGGCTGTCGCTCCTCCTCCAATCAGTAGGATTTTCTCGTGTTTATTTTCTCAGCAGGAGCAACACCTTAATCTGGACGCCCTAGCCTCCTTTTTATAGGCTTTAGAGAAGACAGATCCGGATCTGAATATCCTGATAATAAATCGGAGATAATTCAGAATATTTGCAGAATATTCAACCAAAACCAATCTCCGAAGATGACTTCTACGCCAAGCCACCCGACAACTTATCAACCAATCTGCACAGATCTGATCCCGAATCTGATCTGTTGAGATGACTCCATGATGTGTTCCAATCAAGTACTCTCATCGAAATCTTCGGGGGATCCATATCTTTATTCAAATATTCAAGAGATATTCTCTTTTGAAGGATGATCCGATGGTCGTTAAATCTGGTAAGATAATCTTGGAATGATATCCTGAGTATCTGTTTCTTCATTGACCGACTTCAACCGAAAAGATCCTCAATCCCAGATCCTCAATTTTCAGAATCTTCTGAATCCAGATCATGCGTCTTCTGCACGCTGTACTTCTGTTCCAGTTCGTGATTGAACTCTTCTTGAACTCTAGCTCGAACTGTCTAAAGCCGTTTTGCCAAAGCCATGCCATTCATGGGAACATCAATCTCCCCCTTGGCATTTTGGCAAAACAAAACAATACTTTAGACACAACTTGAGGAACAAGAACAGTTACCTCAAAACACTCCCCCTTTTTGCCACAAACTAGCAAGGGGTCCAGCCAAGCAAACCGTTCTCCTCGGCATCTGAAAAACTCATCAACTCCCCCTCGAGCATAGCCCAGGACAGTGACACATGCTGTGAGACTGTCAGACCACGGTGTCGCAGCAGTTGTTCGGCCTCCGGAAAGATCTCTACCTCCTTCAGTAGTTGACCACGTTCAACTCGGGACACCTTCTCACCAGCAGTACTCCTGATGGAAGACTTAGGTGCGTTCTTCCTGTTCAACCCGGGGTCCTTCAGATCATTCTTATGTCGACCCTTGAACAGCTTGTGATCAACAACCAACTTTACCGAAGCACCTGATAGTCTGTCCTGGTCTGTCTTCAAAACTGGATACTGATTGATGTTCAGCTTGTAAAAGCGATGGGAAGATTATCTGGTGCAGAGACTTGGTAGATATGGCGTGTTCTGCATCTTTGGACGGTCCACAGTCAGATCAGTCTCCTTCAAGAGCTGAAAAATCTACTCTCCTTTGTACTTCTTCTCATCAAGCATCCTTTCAGGAAGGATCTTTCTTTTCTGCCCTGCTTTCCACTTGGCTGCTGCGACTGTACTGGTAAACCATACTTCATGCTTAGTCACTCCAGTTGGTACACTGGTCGGAACAGACCTTGGAACACTTCTCTTCCTTTTCATTGATGCACTTGCTCCCCCTGCATCTGTTCTCTTACCATCCGTCTTGGAGTTACTTCAGTCGAGCATGCTTGGATGACCGCTTTCTTCATTGGTCTCATCTTTTCGGACTTCTTGAACTCAGCCAATGAGACTAAGTCCTGATTGACCTCACAATCTCCATTATCTGGTGTCTCCAGATCAGCTTCTTGCATCTTCATATCCGGGTTAGCTGGCTGTTCAAGATCTATCAGAACAGACACTTTCTCAGCAGCCTTGTCGATCTCTAAATTCTCTACAGACTCAACAGGCTCATCTTTGTCGTGAGTGATAGTCCGTTCCTTCTGCAAATCCTGGACAACCTCACCAATGTCCTTGTTCATTGCACCAAGCTTGACATCGTCCTCCTCAGATGGATCTGAGACTCGTGCACCATCAACCTCTTCCTGATCAGAAAATTGCATCTCTACATCTGTATTAGCTGGATGTTCCAACACGGCCGGCACAGCTGGTGCAACAGATGCTTTTTCTTCAACCTGTTCATTTTCTGATAGTGTTGCAGACCTAGTAAGCACATCTCCTCAAGATTACTGTCTTCTTCAGATGGGTCTGACTTATCAGTGACAACATCTTCAGACTCTTGATGCTCCTCTCTGTCACCTTCTCTTCAGCGACTACCTCATCAGTTTTTTTTTGTTTTTCTGCAAAAACATTCATCCAACTCTTCATCAAGAACCAGACTTCTCTTGCTAGTAGGTTCAACAACCTGCTCAATTTCAGAGTCTGACAAATTAAGATTTCTCCCCCTCACAGCACTGATTTATGTAGCGTATTTCCTGGGAGTCCCATTCCTTCTAGGTACGACTTTCCTGCGAAACTATCTGTTCCAGCCTTTTCTCTTAAAATGATCAGTCCAACTGTTCAGCTGGAGTTCCGTTTGTGACTGACCACATACTGGAGAACTTAGTTCGAGATGACACACAGACCCAAGGAGGATCTGAGCGTTTCATGCTGAGCTGCATCTAGTGGTTTGGTGAAGATGTCAGCCAATTGCTTGTCCGTTGTCACATGCGTTAGAGTTACCACCTTCTGTTCAACCAATTCTCTGATGAAATGGTGCCTGATATCTATGTGTTTCGTCCTGGAGTGCTGTACTGGATTTTTTGAGATGCTGATTGCGCTCATATTGTCACAGTACAAGGTCATCTCCTTCTGTGTAATTCCGTATTCAGACAGCATTTGTTTCATCCATAGAAGTTGAGTGCAGCTGCTTCCTGCAGCAATGTATTCCGCTTCAGCCGTAGATAGTGAGATGCTATTTTGCTTTTTGCTGAACCAAGAAACTAGGTTATTTCCCAGGAAGAAGCATCCTCCAGATGTGCTCTTCCGATCCTCAGCATTTCCTGCCCAGTCAGCATCGCAGTAGCCAACCAGATGTGAGTTGGTGTCCTTGGTGTACCAGATTCCAAACTCAACAGTCCCCCCACATATTTTATGATTCTCTTAACTTGTAGGAGATGACTTTCTTTCGGATCCGCCTGGTACCTTGCACAAACTCCTACAGCATACGTAATATCCGGTCTGCTGGCTGTCAAGTAGAGGAGGCTTCCAATCATACTCCTGTACAGCGTCTGATCGACCTTTGTTCCTGCCTCGTCTTTAGTTATCTTTATGTGGGTAGCAGCCGGAGTTCGTTTGTGACTTGCCTTCTCAAGATCAAATTTCTTTATCAGATTCTTGGCGTACTTGCTTTGCGAGATAAAAATGCCATCTTCCTTTTGAGTCACCTGAAGACCTAGAAAGTAATTCATCTCCCCGACCATGCTCATTTTGAACTCCTTCTGCATCTGTTCTACGAACTGATCTACTAGTTTCTGGGTGTTGGATCCGAACACAATATCGTCAACATAGATTTGTGCGATAATAAAATCTGACCTTATGTGTTTAACGAAAAGGGTCTTGTCCACTCCCCCTCGCACATATCCATGATCGACGAGGAAGACCGTGAGGCGTTCATACCAAGCTCTGGGCGCTTGTTTGAGACCATACAAGGCTTTCTTCAGGTGATACACCGAATCAGGATGATGAGGATCCTCAAATCCTTTCGGCTGAGCCACATAAAATTCCTCATTCAGAAACCCGTTTAGGAACGCACTTTTCACGTCCATCTGGAATAGTCGAAACTTTAAGTGGCATGCCAGAGCAAGAAGTAAGCGAATGGCTTCAAGGCGTGCTACCGGAGCAAAAGTTTCCTCAAAGTCAATTCCTTCTATTTGTGTGTAGCCTTGTGCAACCAGACGAGCTTTGTTTCTGGTGATGTTTCCTGACGCGTCGGATTTATTTTTGAAAATCCATTTTGTCCCAATGACGTTGATCCCATCAGGCCTTGGAACCAGATCCCAAACATCATTCCGAGCAAATTCTTCCAATTCCTCCTGCATGGCAAGGACCCAATACTCATCAAGTAATGCTTCCTTTACGTTTTTCGGCTCAATTGAGGAGAGGAAACACGAGCAGGCAGCCAATTCTCGGAAGTTGATCTGTTTACTGCGAGTTTGTATTCCATCACGTGGTGATCCAATGACCTCAGAGATCGGGTGATCCCTGGCAATTCGTCAGGAGGGTTGCAAGGTTGAGACATCCTCCTGAGTGTTACTGATATCGGCTTTGGCAGATGAGGAACTTCCAGGGACGATGTCAGTGGATGGTGAGTCACCGTTAGTGTTGTTGGAAGTGTTAGGTTCTCCTTCAGTGTGCTGGGAAGATGGTTGTGTCTCAGGTACTGTGCAGGAACTATCGTCACTGTCGTCAGAGACAGCCTGTACAACCACTTCATCCTTGACTTTGACATTAATTGATTCCATGACTGAACCTATCCGCTTGTTGAACACCCGGTATGCACGGCTGTTTGAGGAATACCCCGGAAAAAATCCTTCATCACTCTTTGGGTCCAGCTTCTGTCGGTACTCCCTATCATTCAGAATATAGCACTCACTTCCAAATATGTGAAAGTATTTGACAGTGGGCTTCTTTCCTTTCTAGAGTTCATAGCACGTCTTTTCTGTTCCAGTGCGAATAGAAACTCGATTTAAAATGTGACATGCCGTGTTCATGGCTTCGGACCAAAACTTCAGAGGAATATTCTTGGCATGGATCATCACCCGGGCCATCTCTTGAATGGTACGATTTTTCCGTTCCACCACTCCATTTTGCTGAGGCGTGATTGCCGAAGCAAACTGATGAGCTATTCCATGTTCCATACAATAGTTTCTCATAGTAGCATTCTTGAATTCAGTGCCGTTATCACTCTTGATGGACACCAGTTTTTCTCCTCTGTCGTCCCTCTCTCGTTGGATCAAGGTAGCGAGTTCGATGAATTGTTGAGAAGCTTCAGTCTTGTCTCGAAGAAACCTTGTCCAAGTGAATCTGGTGAAGTCATCGACACATACCAGCACATACTTCTTCCCTCCATAGCTCTCAGTTTGCATTGGTCCCATTAAGTCCATATGGATCATTTCCAGTGGTCGGGTGGTACTGATTTGTGAGACCTTAGGATGAGAGGCTTTGGTTTGTTTCCCGATCTGGCATTCTCCACACACCACATCCGGATTTCCTTTTACATTTGGCATTCCTCGGATGAGTTCAGATGAGCCGAGTTTCTTCAGTGTCTTGAGGTTTAGATGACCCAAACGTCCGTGCCAAAGAGACATCTCATCTGCTTGGCTGGACAAGCAAGCTGTTGAAGAATCCGTTCCAGTTGAGCCGATGAGATAACAGTTGTTGGCTGCTCTGCTTCCCTTCATCAGGATCCCTCCATCTTTATCGAGAACATGGCATGAGTTGTGAGTGAATTTGACATGATATCCCCCGTCACAGAGTTGACTAATGCTGATAAGGTTCACTTTCAGTCCTTCCACTAGGAGAGTGTCTTTGAGGACAGGTAAATCCGGAACCTTCAATGTCCCACAGCCGATCACCTGTCCCTTTCCACCATCTCCAAATGTGACGAACTGTTTTGTAACAACAGGTCGAATTTTTGCAAGGAACTTGGAGTCTCCCGTCATATGTGCGGAGCATCCGCTGTCGAAGTACCAGCGATCCTTCTCCATGTTACTTGAGGAGATGAATGCAACCATGCACACATTATTACTTCTGTAGGCCTTCGAATCTCTTATACAGCCATGGACGGTGCTTGATGGTGGCTTTCCCTGTTTTTCAGTAATCTTGAACAGTTCCAGGATCCCACTCAGTGTGTCGAGTGTTCGCTCTGATACCATTTGAAATTAAATCCGCTGTTCAAGCAAGTGTTCAGGGTAGAGTTCGGACAGACCTTGAACTCTCTTCCCAACAGTTCAAGGTGCAGTTGAGACAGGTCTTGAACTCTATCCACAACAGTTCAGCAAACAGAATGAAAGACAGGAGCACGCACAGATTGATAACCCAGTTCGGCTTCGCCTACTCTGGGGGGTTTCCCACACCCGAAAAAGGGACAAAAAATCTTATTACGAGTTTAGGGTAACAGGAGGTCTTACTCTTACACAACACCTTGTTCGTAATGCCCTCACCACTAACACTCCGTCTCTCAGATTTGCAACCGAGGTTTGTAGCAACTCCCCTCGATCCCCTTCGTCCAGACCTACCGTCCGAACGTGCTCGACCTTCACTTGAAGCTCGGATGCTTTCCTTCGAAAGCTTGTTTGCCTTGGTTGTGTGCGCTTGTACGATCGCTTCCAGGTAGTCTGAGTTGCACTTGCTAAGACTACTCTTACACCGATGAGTTTCCAGTAGGGAGAACTCAATCGGCTGTCGCTCCTCCTCCAATCAGTAGGATTTTCTCGTGTTTATTTTCTCAGCAGGAGCAACACCTTAATCTGGACGCCCTAGCCTCCTTTTTATAGGCTTTAGAGAAGACAGATCCGGATCTGAATATCCTGATAATAAATCGGAGATACTTCAGAATATTTGCAGAATATTCAACCAAAACCAATCTCCGAAGATGACTTCTACGCCAAGCCACCCGACAACTTCTCAACCAATCTGCACAGATCTGATCCCGAATCTGATCTGTTGAGATGACTCCATGATGTGTTCCAATCAAGTACTCTCATCGAAATCTTCGGGGGATCCATATCTTTATTCAAATATTCAAGAGATATTCTCTTTTGAAGGATGATCCGATGGTCGTTAAATCTGGTAAGATAATCTTGGAATGATATCCTGAGTATCTGTTTCTTCATTGACCGACTTCAACCGAAAAGATCCTCAATCCCAGATCCTCAATCTTCAGAATCTTCTGAATCTAGATCATGCGTCTTCTGCACGCTGTACTTCTGTTCCAGTGTGTGATTGAACTCTTCTTGAACTCTAGCTCGAACTGTCTAAAGCCGTTTTGCCAAAGACATGCCATTCATGGGAACATCAGTTTTATTGTGTTTTTGATTTGTATAATTATGGTCCATCAATAGGTGTCAAAGAGTAGGAAATGTGTCAGGTAGAAATGAGATGCCTCAAGTACCCATAATGGTCAACGATGTTTTCGACATTTGGGGTATTGATTTTATGGGACCATTCCCAGTTTCATGCGGATATACTTAAATTTTAGTTGCTGTAGATTATGTGTCAAAATGGGTAGAAGCCAAGGCCACAAGGTGCGACGATGCAAAGACTGTCATAGATTTTTTGCGCACTAACCTATTTTGTAGGTACGGAGTACCCAAGGCCATAATCAGCGACCAAGGAACTCATTTCTGCAACCGCATGATGGCTTTCACCTTAAAACACTACCATGTCCACCACCGGACGTCCACGGCATATCACCCTCAAAGCAATGGTCAAGCGGAGATCTCCAACCACGAAATCAAGAGTATTCTAGAAAAGATGGTGAAGCCGGCAAGGAAAGATTGGAGTCAAAGGCTGGATGAAGCTCTTTGGGCTTATCGGACGGCATACAAGACGCCAATTGGGACCTCTCCATTTAGACTTGTTTATGGAAAAGCATGCCACCTTCCGGTGGAATTAGAACATAAAGCCTATTGGGCGCTCAAGCAGTGCAATCCAGATTTAAAAGCTGCCGGACTCGATAGGAAGCTTAAGCTATGCAAACTTGAAGAATTGCGGCTTGAGGCCTACGAAGGGCAAACGGACTACAAGGCGCGGACAAAATTATATCATGACAAATTCATCCTCCGGCGCTCATTTAAGGAAGGACAACAAGTAATACTCTTCTCCTCACGGTTGAAGTTTATGCCAGGCAAACTGGAATCAAGATGGACCGGTCCTTATACCATGACTAAGATATTCAACCATGGGATGCTTGAGTTGGAAAGCATGGAGGATGGAAGACGATTCAATGCGAATGGACAGCAAGTCAAACACTACCATGGCGAGGTCAACTTGACAACAGAAAAATATGACCTAAGCCGCCCATGGGACCCCACCGTATGATCCAGGAATGAGGTACTGTCGAGCTAACGACGTTAAACAAACGCACTGGTCGGGAGGTAACCCGACATCTATCTTACTTTCAGTCATTTAATTTCTGTCATTTAGTTTTTTTCCTTAAGTCATTCTCACCTTGCTTGTATATATTTGCTTGTAATTAACTTTTGAACTAAGTCTTGCTGAAAGGCATGCCTTCGTTCAAAAGTGTGGGGTGAGAACCGCCTGTGTACATAACATGTTTTTCTTTTCCTTTTCCTTTAAATATTATCTTTTTGAAAATATGAACTTGAGAATGTGAAAAAGATAGATCATAATTCATGCAATAACCTTGTGAAAATTCAACTGTTTAAAAACATAGAATGTAACTTCTCATTTGTCCCTTTGTGCTGAGATAAACAGGGGATGTGGAGTTGATAGAAAATGCCCTAAAGAGGCTTGGCAAGCAATCAAAGGACTGAATTTCGCTATATGGTTTATGAAGTCAGTGGAGGCTGCACTTCGGGTTTCAGTTGAGTCAGAAGTCATCTCCGCCATGCAGTGTTTATGCAAAAAGAAAAAAGGCGGGACGGGAATCAAACCGTCCTATCTCTAGTCAGTGTAGCCGGGAAAATAAATGAGCGACCCTCATTTTGACTCGCGCGAAACGGCAAGGATGAGAGAGAGCGGGGAGGTATTTCCATATGCTCGCGGGGGATGATTGGACCGCCCAAAAAGGCTTGAGAAAATGGACTAGCAAGCCACAAAATGGCAAAAGCTCAAAGAACAACTTATCCCCCTAATTCCCTTGGGTTCGACCCCTACTTACAACTTGCTACCCAGTAGTAAAGTCGCGAGTAGCGGACTATAAATTTATTCTTGCCTTAGCACACGATGACTGTGCTCTGTCATATTCCAACACGGACTCGGTCTACACAAGTGAGAAACATCTTTCGTGGACGTCTTGGCAATCCGACCCACGATATCTGACTAACATTGCTGCCTTGAGTTGCGCCCATGCATGGATTGGTTTCATTTTGTGAAAAAGCAATACCATCTAAACTCCTTTCCTTCAAGACACATCGTTGCTGCTATTAGTTTATCTTGGACAACTAAGCCATTACCGTAAAAGTACCTTTCGGCTTTGAAAAGCCATTCATCAACGTCGCTGCCACAGAATATGGGCATCTCGAGTCGCCTCATCCTTGGGTCACCTCGAATTGGGTAAACTCTTCCAAACGGGCCCCTAAAATCATCATCCTCATCCTCGGCAAGATGGTTAGTCCCCCAGAATGCTTGTGGACGAAGGGCTGGTTCACCATGCTCCTTTCGCTCCACTCTATCGGTTGGGTCTTTGACGGACGAAGGCCTTGCGTACCCAGTCATGCGCACATGATTTCCCTGTCGTGTATTCTTGGCAACATTTAGCACAGGTGCTCCCCCTAGAACGTCCCCTTCATCGTCGTTGGAAACCCAATCCTCGACTTCTGCGTGCTGGGTTCCAATCCCCTTAGATGGCTCACTTGGCTCACCTATCTTTGTGTTCCCCCGGGCATTAGCGCTGGGAAGGTTGCCTTGCGGAACAACACCATCAAGGACTTGTCGAACGTTACCTTTTGAATTCTCACCAAGGTTTCCATGGCCCTTTTCTTGGGCAGAACTAGTAGGTTGTATTGGCGTCACCTTCTGTAGGAGCGCTTCAATGTTACAGATTCCGAACGTAGAACTTTCATAAACCTGACATGGAATCACTCAAAACAAGTCCAACCGAAGAGCAACCAGAGTCTGTCCGGAGCTGAAAAGACCCGATGTCTTTTGGAAAATATCACAAAACACACTCTCACCCACTCCCTTGCCACCTTGCCCGGCGGCTAAAGCCCTCCTCCTCTCCCCTTGCGCCACATAGCCGGCGGCTCTCCTCCCCTCCACCTAACCCGGCGGCTCCTTGCTCTCCCTCTCATCTTGTGCCAAGTGTTGCATCCTCCTCCACATCCCACACTTCCCTTAGCCTATAAATACCCATGCCCTCTTCACTTGTAAATCATCCTCAAATCCACAATCACTTATCTCTCTAAATTGAGAGCACAATCCATGTAAACACTTCTCTTTGATATCAAAAGCTTTACAGTTGTTCTTGAGTACTCTTGTCGGTTCTTGAAGTACTCAAGCTTGTCTTTACTTTTTCCTGAGTTTACTCCTGTCGGTTCTTGAGTATTCTCCTTTTACTTTCCTGTCTTTACTTTCGAAAACTTTACTTTACTGTCTTTCAAAAAACTTTACTTTTCAAGCACTTAGATATGATGTCCTGTTCCATGGATATTCGTAGCTAAACTCTTCATTCGGTTGAAGGGGAGTGCTTGTATCATACAATGTTTTAGATCGTTCTTTTAAATGCCTCTTTGTGTTCCAAACTGGTTCTATGTGCCACATATTAGGTTAGAACTTCCAAGGTTGAGTGGATGCTTTAACGGGCAAAGCTCTTCCGTGGGGCTCGTGAACATACTCGGGTAAGTGGATGCTTTAACGGGCAAAGCTTATCTGAGGAGTTCAACCTCTTTTAAACACCACTTGGTTGATCGTAACAGATTGATCAGGTGGATGCACATAAGGCTAAGATACTTCGAAAGGAGGAATTAGTCTAAATAGAACAAGTGTTCTAAATGATGTGGCAAGTCATGTGCTAGAAATAGCCGTGATACATCTTTGAACACATAGTATGATCATTAGAGGTCAATGATAAACAGATTATGATACAAGGCCCCTAAAACTGAATCTTTCCTTTAATTGTAATATCACCTGTTACTTTACTTTCAGTCTCATATCAACTGCTTACTTTCAGTACCATTATCAACTGCTTACTTTCAGCACTTTAATTTCCGCAAGTCTTGTCCATCAAGCACTTTACTTTCTGCAAAAGTCTTGTCCATCAAGCACTTTACTTTCTGCAAAAGTCTTGTCCTTCAAGTAATTACTTTCTGCACTTTACTTTCACTACAGACTTTATTAACATCAGCCCGGCATAACCTTTGGTACGCAACACGCTTGAAACACAGCGTGCGGCCAGTATCAAACGTGTGTCTGCGGTTGATCTTGAAATTGACTGTTCCAGCACTTTACTTTTCAGTACTAAAACCACAACCAACCTCCCAACTGTCTTATTTAATTTTCCCTTTTTGAAAGAACAACTATCAACTAATTCCCTTGGGTTCGACCCCTACTTACCCTTTACTACCCAATAGTGAAGTTGCGAGTAGCGGAGATATAAATTTATTTTTGCACAGAGAACATCGCACCTTAACGACAGTGCGGTGGGCTCCGTCAAAATTGGCGCCGTTGCCGGGGAATTAGAAAACATCAATCGAATAATTGTTCTTTCCTTTTTCTTTTAAAATTTCAATCTCGGTTCTGCATAATCATGTCTCGTGCAGGAAGCCACCATGACTATCAGGATGACGACGAGATGAACTTGTACGATCGAAACAATGAGGCACCGCCTCCCTTTATTGACGATCCGGAACTGCTCATCCGAAACCAAAGAGCTCGTAATAGGGAGGCCATTCGAAGAAACCAAGGACCACCCGAGGACCGAAATGAAGCTGGTCCAGTGCAACACCCTAGACATCCCCCACCTCGACAAGTACCAAGGCGAGAACCCATCTTTGATGACTACTATGGGGATAACAACTTTCGCGAACCTACTATGGGAGAACTGTCGGCACCAGATTTCAAAAATCAGCCATGGTGCATTTACGAGGGCCCTGAGCTAGAAAACATCGCCATCAACACATCAGTGGTCCACAACCTGCCCAAGTTCTCAGGAACTCGTGGAGAATCAGCAAGAACTCATCTCCAACGCTTACACGGCATTTGCCAAAACCTAAAACCCAATGGCGTGAATGTAGACGACTTCAAGTTAAAGGCGTTCTATTTTTCCCTCATTGACTCGGCGAACGACTGGTTCCTTTCATTGCCTTCCGGTAGCATCAGAACATGGGCTCAGATGCAAAAGAAATTCCTAGACAAATACTACCCGGCGGGAAGAGCAATGCAAGTGAGGAGGCAACTGCAGGACATCAAGCAGGGGCCAAATGAAACCATCTACGATTACCTGGAGAAATTCAATCACCTGGAGAGAAGCTGCTGCACCCTTGGACTGCCCGAGAAACTCATCATCGAATACCTCATTGATGGATTGAGACCCTTAGACAAAATGCTCCTGGATGCCTCAGCTGGAGGATCCATGATGAATCTATCACTGAGTGGCATAAGGAATCTCATCACCGACGTTGCTGAAAATGCCCGATTCAGAGAAGGGACAACTCGGCAGGAAGAATTCTCCCGAACAAAGAATGTGGCAAAGGCTGAAGAAACACCGATGAACTCTATGCTAGAGGAGATGAAACAAATGAAGGAAATGATGGTTCAGATCCTACGAAGGCAACCAGCTCAAGTGAAACCTTGCGAATTTTGCGGTTCTACAGACCACAAGACTGACGCATGCCCAACATTAATAGTAGAAGAACCGGGAGAAGTGAACGCAGTTGTAGGATACTGAGGATACAACAACAACAACAGCAATGACAGAGCCGAACCAAACCGGCAGTATAATCAAGCAACCAATCCAAGCTGGCGAAACGACAACCATCCTCCGAGGGAGACACAACAAGCCGCACCGCAATTAGCTCAGTCATTCTACCAACCTCCCCACCGGCAGTACAACCAGAACGCTCCATCAGCAGGCCAATATCAACAAAAGGGACAAAATCAGTACCAAGCCAACTCGAGCAATCAGCAAGGACCAAACAAGTCACTTGAAGACACAATGAAGGAACTCACAGGAAGCGTAAATCAATTGGGTAATTCGTTTAACCAATTCCAGGCAAAAATTGATGGGGCAATTTAAGATTTGACCAAACAAATGTCCCAGCTCGCCACTTCAATATCCGCACTTACTAATGAGCCTGGCCGACTACCTTGACAAACAATCCAAAACCCGAAGGGAATTATTAATGTCGTAACCCTTAGGAGTGGGAGAAAACTTGCCGCCAAACCTATGGAGCAAGAGGAGGACAAAAGGCCCGAGACTCTCGAAACTCTTGAGCAAGACGCTTCCGAGAAAAATGAGGAAGCATCCGAGGAAGAGCGGGACGCAACTGAAGAAGAAGGGAACGCGTTCGAGAAATGCATGCCTGGCCCGGTACCAGCGGCCAGTCCGGTTCCAGTATCCGAAGAGCACAAGGAGCACCCGGTACCCAGAACCGAAACCCCCAAAATCAGCGCAACACTTCCATTTCCAGTACTTGCTCGTGTGCAAAAACAACATGTCATGGATGAGGACGTGTTTGAGTTGTTCAGCAAAGTCGAAATCAACATCCCCCTCTTGGAAGCCATCAAGCGAATCCCTCGATATGCTAAGTTTTTAAAAGAACTTTGCACCAACCAGAGAAGGAGTACTAGATATGATCAAGAGCTGATGAGTAGGAACGTGTCGGCCGTCATACAACGAAAAGTACCCCCCAAATGTGGTGATCTAGGAACCTACACCATTCCATCCACAATTGGCAACATCCGAATCAAGAACTGCATGCTAGACCTTGGAGCATCAATCAACGTTCTTCCCTTCTCTATCTACTCATGCCTTAGGATTGGACCACTCGAACCCACCTGTCTCACTTTCCAGCTAGCAGACCGATCTTGCAAACAACCTGAGGGCAAAATAGAAGATGTTCTGGTACAAGTAGGAGAATTGGTATTTCCAGCAGACTTCTACGTCTTAAAAATGGAAAATGGCAGACCAACAGACCACGCACCTATCCTTCTTGGCCGTCCATTTCTCAAAACATCAAAAATGAAGATAGACTGTGGAAGTGGGATGCTCTCAATGGAAGTGGAAGGAGAGACCTTTAGCTTCGATATATTCAGAGCAATGAAGCATCCCATGGAATTTGAGGAAGTGCACACTCTCGATACTTTGGACGACCTGGTCTAAGAAGTTCAATCAGAACCAAGAGCAGATCCCTTAAAAAGCATACTCAATGGAGCCAAAAGCTCATATGAATTGGCCGAAGGCTTGCAAGAAACGTTGTCCCACTTAACAATCTCGGAGCCTCTCACACCAGAATATGAAGTCAACGAGGTAAAATTATTCAAATCAAATACTTTTCTGCCCTCGGTGATACAAGCTCCCAAAATAGAATTGAAGCCCTTGCCCGGGCATCTGAAGTACGCCTTCCTAGGGGATAATAACACACTTCCAGTAATCATCAAGAGTGACATGGAAGCAGGCCAGGAACGAAGCTTGATAAAAGTGCTGAGACAACACAAGTTGGCTATTGGATGGACTCTAGCCGACTTAAGAGGAGTCAGCCCGGCAGTATGCATGCACCGTATTCTACTTGAGGATGGAGCAAAGCCATCAAGAGAGCCTCAACGACGACTCAACCCAATCATGATGGAGATCGTCCAAAAGGAAATATAGAAGCTACTAGATGCGGACGTTATCTATCCCATATCAGATAGCCAATGGGTGAGTCCTGTCTATGTGGTCCCGAAGAAAAGTGGGATCACGGTCGAGGAAGATGCCGAAGTAAAAATGGTAACAACAAGGGTCAAGAACGGCTGGAAAATTTGCATCGACTACAGAAAATTGAACGCCGTCACAAGAAAAGACCATTTCCCTCTACCATTCATCAATCAAATGTTAGACCGACTGGCAGGCAAGCCATACTTTTGCTTCCTGGATGGGTTCTCAGGCTACAATCAGATCCCCATAGCGCCTGAGGACCAAGAGAAGACTACATTCACCTGCCCATTCGGCACATTTGCCTTCAGAAGGATGTCGTTCGGCCTATGCAATGCCCCGGGAACTTTTCAAAGGGTAGTGACCAGCATTTTTTCAGACATGATCAGAGAATTCATTGAAGTCTTCATGGACGACTTCACCATCTATGGAGACACATTTGACGCATGCTTAAGCAATTTGAGCACGGTTTTGGCACGATGTGTGTCCATGAACTTAGTGCTCAATTATGAGAAGTTCCACTACATGGTAACACACGGAATAGTCTTGGGACATATCGTCTCACAAGAAGGCATGGAAGTAGACAAAGCAAAGATCGACCTGATCATGACTCTACCATATCCATCCACGGTCCGAGACATCCAATCATTCCTTGGCCATGCAAGATTCTACCGACGATTCATCAAAGACTTCTCCAAAACGGCATTGCCTCTAACCACTCTTCTCCAAAAAGAAGTCCCTTTTGAATTTACTAATGCATGCAAGTAGGCCTTTGATAAACTAAAGAAAGCCCTCACTAGCACACCCATCATTCAAACACCGGATTGGGAACGACCATTCGAAATCATGTGCGGCGTGAGCGATTATGACGTAGGGGCAGTGCTTAGCCAAAGAATTAACAAAAAATTGGTAGTCATCTACTACGCTTCAAGGACCCTAGATTCAGCCCAACGAAACTACTCCACCACCGAAAAAGAGCTCTTGGCGGTAGTGTTCGCTCTGGAAAAATTCAGATCCTATTTGCTTGGGGCAAAAGTGATAGTCTTCTCTGACCATGCTACCATCCGATACCTGATGAAAAAGAAGGAGGCCAAACCAAGGCTCATACGATGGATCTTGCTGCTGCAAGAATTCGATGTGGAAATAAGGGACAAAAAAGGGATCGAAAATACGGTGGCCGACCATCTAAGCAGGATTATCCGAGAGGAAGAAGAAGGGCACATAACCGAATCATTTCCAGACGAGCACCTCTATGCAGTCTCAACAAAAGTACCATGGTATGCTCAAATCGTCAACTATCTAGTCGGAGGTACATTTCCTCCTTCTTTTACTAAAGCACAATGCATGAAACTTAGGCATGATGCTAGACATTACTTATGGGATGATCCTTATTTATGGAAAATAGGAGCATATCAAATACTTAGGAGATGCCTCCCCGATAATGAAATAGCTTTTGTTATTAGCTTTTACCATGAGTTTGCATGTGGAGGACACTTCGGGCCTAGGAGAACCGCTAGAAAAATCCTAGATAGCGGCTTCTTTTGACCAAGTATATTTAGAGATGCCTATGAGAAGTGTAAAAAGTGCGATAGGTGTCAAAGAGTAGGAAATGTGTCAGCTAGAAATGAGATGCCTCAAATACCCATATTAGTCAACGATGTTTTCGACATTTGGGGTATTGATTTTATGGGACCATTCCCAATTTCATGCGGTTATACTTACATTTTAGTTGCTGTAAATTATGTTTCAAAATGGGTAGAAGCTAACGCCACAAGGTGCGACGATGCAAAGACTGTCATAGATTTTTTGCGCACTAACCTGTTTTGTAGATACGGGGTACCCAAGGCCATAATCAGCGACCAAGGAACTCATTTCTGCAACCGCATGATGGCTGCCACCTTAAAGCGCTACCATGTCCACCACCGAACGTCCACGGCATACCATCCCCAAACCAATGGTCAAGCGGAGATCTCCAACCGCGAAATCAAAGGTATTCTAGAAAAAATGGTGAAGCCGGGTAGGAAAGATTGGAGTCAGAGGCTAGATGAAGCTCTTTGGGCTTATCGGACGGCATACAAAACACCAATTGGAACCTCCCCCTTTCGGCTTGTTTATGGGAAGGCATGCCACCTTCCGGTGGAATTAGAACATAAAGCCTATTGGGCGCTCAAGCATAGCAATCCGGATTTGAAGGCTGCCGGACTAGATAGGAAGCTAAATCTATGTGAACTTGAAGAGTTGTGACTTGAGGCCTATGAAGGACAAACAGACTACAAAGCACGGACCAAATTGTATCATGACAAATTCATCCTCCAACGCTCATTTGAGGAAGGACAACAAGTGCTACTCTTCTCATCACGGTTGAAGTTAATGCCTGGCAAACTAAAATCAAGATGGACCGGCCCTTATACCGTGACTAAGGTATTCAACCATGAGATGCTTGAGTTGGAAAACATGGAGAATGGGAGCCGATTCAATGTGAATGGGCAACGGGTCAAACACTACCATGGCGAGGTCAACTTGACAACGCAGAAATACAACCTGAGCTACACATGGGATCCCACCTTATAATCCTGGAATGAGGTACCGTCGAGCTAACGACGTTAAACAAATGCACTGGTCGGGAGGTAACCCGACATCTATCTTACATTCAGTCATTTAGCTTTTTGCCTTAAGTCATTCTCACTTGCCTGTATATATTTGCTTGCAATTAACTTTTGAACTAAGTTGAGCTGTGAGGCACGCCTTCGTTCAAAAGTGTGGGGTGAGAACCACCTTTGTACATAGTTAATTAACATGTTTTTTCTTTTCCGTTTCCCTTAATATTATCTTTTTGAAAATATGAACTTGAGAATGTGAAAAAGATAGATCTAAATTCATGCATTTACCTTGTGAAAATTCAACTGTTTAAAAACTTAGGATGTAACTTCTCATTTGTCCCTTTGTGCTGAGATATACAGGGGATGTGGAGTTGATATAAATTGCCCTAAAGAGGCTTGGCAAGCAATCGAAGGACTGAATTTCACTATATGGTTTACGAAGTTAGTGGAGGCTGCACTTCGGGTTTCAAAGAAGATCAGAGTCATCTCCGCCGTGCAGCGTTTATGCAAGAGGCGGGACAGGAATTAAACCGTCCTATCTCTAGTCAGAGTAGCCGGGAAAATAGATGAGCGACCCTCATCTTGACCCGCACGAAACGGCAAGGATGAGAAAGAGCGGGGAGGTATTTCCATATGCTCTCGGGTGACGATTGGACCTCCCAAAGAAAGGTTGAGAAAATGGACTAGCAAGTCACAAAGAAGCAAAAGCTCGAAGAAGCTAATCAAAGGCCAAAAGCCAAAATTGTGAAGGTTTTAACCGAACAAAAGTGAAGAAACTCCAATTCAACATCAAAGGCCAAAGGCCGATTCACTTCAGATGCTGTCCCTCACCAAAAAGAAATCTAAATGCTCAACTCAGTGAAACCCGAATCAAATCATGTGCTAGAGAAAGCGACAAGTTAACCATATAGTGCGAGTCTGTCCTGAGAATGCAGTCCAGGAGCCTGAAAAGGGCTATCTCCCGAAACATCCAATTTAATTTGCATCTCAGCTCAAAGGTACAAGTATCAAGTTTCTTCTAAGTATTTACACGGTTTAGTTTGGTAATAAGTAAGTAATGCATGAATAGGATAAATCTAGTTCTATATTCTCACTTTCATATTTAAAGTTTTTTACTTGGATTGTGCGCATCTCTTTAAAAAGCATTGTTCGGGACGAACAACTAAAAGTGTGGGGTGATCTGATGGACCATATTTATATGATTCATTAAGACAGTTAAACCCACCAAATTAGACTCTTTGTCTATTTAACTTTTGCTTGTTAGTTCCGATATTTATCTACAGGGTATTTTGAAGTCTAGAGAGAATATAAGCTAAGGAGAAGTTTTAAAGCTGAAAATGGATTACAAGTCACTCCAGGCCACGATCAGATTCCGACTGTACAACTTTCATAAACCTGACATGGAATCACTCAAAACAAGTCCAACCGAAGAGCAACCAGAGTCTGCCCGGAGCTGAAAAGACCCGATGTCTTTTGGAAAAGATCACAAATTACACTCTCACCCACTCCCTTGCCACCTTACCCGGCGGCTAAAGCCCTCCTCCTCTCCCCTTGCGCCATCTAGCCGGCGGCTCTCCTCCCCTCCACCTCACCCGGTGGCTCCTTGCTCTCCCTCTCATCTTGTGCCAAGTGTTGCATCCTCCTCCACATCCCACACTTCCCTTAGCCTATAAATACCCATGCCCTCTTCACTTGTAAATCATCCTCAAATCCACAATCACTTATCTCTCTAGATTGAGAGCACAATCCATGTAAACACTTCTCTTTGATATCAAAAGCTTTACAGTTGTTCTTGAGTACTCTTGTCGGTTCTTGAAGTACTCAAGCTTGTCTTTACTTTTTCCTGAGTTTACTCCTGTCGGGTCTTGAGTATTCTCCTTTTACTTTCCTGTCTTTACTTTCGAAAACTTTACTTTACTGTCTTTCAAAAACCTTTACTTTTCAAGCACTTAGCTATTATGTCCTGTTCCATGGATATTCGTAGCTAAACTCTTCATTCGGTTGAAGGGGAGTGCTTGTATCATACAATGTTTTAGATCGTTCTTTTAAATGCCTCTTTGTGTTCCAAACTGGTTCTATGTGCCACATATTAGGTTAGAACTTCCAAGGTTGAGTGGATGCTTTAACGGGCAAAGCTCTTCCGTGGGGCTCGTGAACATACTCGGGTAAGTGGATGCTTTAACGGGCAAAGCTTATCTGAGGAGTTCAACCTCTTTTAAACACCACTTGGTTGATCGTAACAGATTGATCAGGTGGATGCACATAAGGCTAAGATACTTCGAAAGGAGGAATTAGTCTAAATAGAACAAGTGTTCTAAATGATGTGGCAAGTCATGTGCTAGAAATAGCCGTGATACATCTTTGAACACATAGTATGATCATTAGAGGTCAATGATAAACAGATTATGATACAAGGCCCCTAAAACTGAATCTTTCCTTTAATTGTAATATCACCTGTTACTTTACTTTCAGTCTCATATCAACTGCTTACTTTCAGTACCATTATCAACTGCTTACTTTCAGCACTTTAATTTCCGCAAGTCTTGTCCATCAAGCACTTTACTTTCTGCAAAAGTCTTGTCCATCAAGCACTTTACTTTCTGCAAAAGTCTTGTCCTTCAAGTAATTACTTTCTGCACTTTACTTTCACTACAGACTTTATTAACATCAGCCCGGCATAACCTTTGGTACGCAACACGCTTGAAACACAGCGTGCGGCCAGTATCAAACGTGTGTCTGCGGTTGATCTTGAAATCGACTGTTCCAGAACTTCACTTTTCAGTACTAACACCACAACCAACCTCCCAACTGTCTTATTTAATTTTCCCTTTTTGAAAGAACAACTATCAACTATTTCCCTTGGGTTCGACCCCTACTTACCCTTTACTACCCAATAGTGAAGTTGCGAGTAGCGGAGATATAAATTTATTTTTGCACAGAGAACATCGCACCTTAATGACAGTGCGGTGGGCTCCGTCATTGGTCTTTCACTTCTATGGTTGGAATGGTCGGATTGGCTTGGTGGCTTCGAGTCGAACTCTGTCCCTTGGTTGTAGTAGCCACCTTCCTTGTCCTCAACCAATTGCGCCAAGGTCATTGGCTGATATAAGTCCATCGGTTGTTGGATTCTGACTACTCCCCGAATCTTTAGCTTAAGGCCCTTCATGTAGTTGGCCATCAGTGCCTTCTCGTAGATGCCTTCTATCGCCCCAGCGAGTTCTTCAAACTGCTCCTGGTATTCCAACACGGACTTGGTGTGCACAAGTGAGAAAAATCTTTCATGGACGTCTTAGCAATCCGACCCACGATATCTGACTTACATTGATGCCTTGAGTTACACCCATGTATGGATTGGTTTCATTTTGTGAAAAAAGCAATACCATCTGAACGCCTTTCCTTCAAGACACATCGTTGCTGCTATAAGTTTATCTTGGCCAACTAAGCCATTAACATAAAAGTACCTCTTGGCTTTGAAAAGCCATTCATCAACTTTTCTGACACAGAATATGGGCATCTCGGGTAGCCTCATCCTTGGGTCGCCTCGCATTGGGTAAACTCCTCCAAACGGGCCCCTAAAATCATCATCCTCATCCTCGGCAAGATGGTTAGTCCCCCGGAATGCTTGTGGACGAAGGGCTGGTTCACCATACTCCTTTCGCTCCACTCTATCGTTCGACAGGCGGAGGCCTTGCGTACCCAGTCATGCGCACATGATTTCCCTGGCGTGCATTCTTTGCAACATTTATTGCAGGTGCTCTCCCTCGAACGTCCCCTTCATCGTCGATGGAAACCCAATCCTCGACTTCTGCATGCTGGGTTCTAATCCCTTTAGACGGCTCACTTGGCTCGCTGATGAGCCGTATTTATACGACTCATCGAGTCGTTAATTCCCACCATTTCATTCACTTTATTATGCGAACAGTTACTTTTTAGTGTTGTTTCGTATTTCGGGTGATTTGGAAGCTCTAGGAGGAAACACGCTTAAAAGACGGCATTTTCATGCCAGAAACATCACAGTGGAAGAAGGGAGCCAAAGGAGGGTCGTGAACAGTACTCCGGCATGAATAGTAATTCCGGCGTGAATAGTGATTTCGGGGCCGTGAACAGTAACTTCGGAAAAAGAAAGTCCAAGCCCTAAATCCAGCAGCCGGCCCATTCTACATTGTGATATTAGGGCAACATTCAAATGCTAGGGTTTCTGAAGGTTCCAAGAAGATCAAAGGGTTTCCAAGAAGATCAAAGGGTTTCTCAAACCCTATATAAGGAGGAGTCCACAAGCATCTCATCATCCCTCATTCCACATTCAGCCGTGTGCCCTAGCTCTCCTCATTCTTCCGCCACTTCAGCCGCCCTTCTCAGCCTTGTCACGGCAGCACATCAGCCATACACGGCCAGCCTTACTCCATTCGGTTTTGTAGTGAAGTACTTGTTTCTTCCTTTAATTATTTACATCGTTTCATTATGATCATGTGTAACTAAACTCTACATTCGGATTAGGGTTTATTATATTGTGACTATGTTTTTGAGACTTGGATCTTCAATGCTATATTCTATGTTTTACTAATTCTCGTACATGAATTCCATGAAATATTGTTAGACTGGACGTATACTTTGTCGTGAAATCTAGTTGTGCATATTTCTACATTAATCATCTATCTAATACTTTGTCGTTTAGATAGATAGTACAACTAGGGCATTTAACACCTTTGTCGGGTTAATTAAACCTAGGGGAATTAGGTCGTGGCGTAACACCTTTGTCGGGTTACTTGGGAAATCACCTTTGTCGGGACAACCACACGTAAAACACGAATTGAATATTTAGAAGTCTATGATAAAACAAGTCACAATCAAACCCTAATCTGAATACTTCTCTCTGATATTTACAACCTTGCAATTTTCGATTATTTCACTAACCGTTACTCTCATTCTAGTTTCTTGTTTTTCTCCAATACAGAACAAATTAGTAGCTATCTAGCTCCCTTGGGTTCGACCCTTGCTTGCCATTGTGCTAACCCACAGTTCAGGACAAGGAAATTATAAATTGTTTTTGCACAGGTACGACGACAGCCTGTTCAAAATGGCGCCGTTGCCGGGGAGCTAAGCACGGTGAAACTTTTGTTCTTCTTTTATTTTTCGTTTATTTTTCTTCTTGCTATTTCGAAATTTGTTACTCGGTGAATCCATATTCAACTGTTCGAGATTTTGTTTTCCATTCTATTCGATTTCCGTTTTCTAGCTCTCAGAGGGTTCTGTCACCAAGACTTACGAGTCTAAAGATTTTGGGTTTTAAGTGGGACCGCTGTGACCCCTCCAATCTCCTGGGGACCCTTTGTTGCTAGTCTGTCTTTGTTATTTCGGTGTTTGCTATCTCGGTGTCTGTTACTCTCGTAACATGTCTCACGCAGGTAGTAGTGTTGGTCACAACAGTCACAGCAGTCACGTAAACGAAGAAGTTAACCAGAATGTTCAAGTACAACATGGCGAAATCAGGGGGCTATCCCTGATCAGTTTCAACAGTTCCAACAACAACAACAACCTCAAAACCAACAACAACCCCAACCACAGTACCCACAATACCCTCAGTACCCACCATATCAACAATATCCTCCACCACCATATCCACAGTACCCACAACCGCTCTACCCTCAGTATCCGCAACCATATCCACCACTACAATACCTTCCACAACCACCACTACAACACCCACCACAAGCCCCATGTAGACAAGCAGTTGTGGATGATGAGGACGAATATGAAGGACCCACTATGGGCGAGCTCTCGGTTCCTAGCTTCAGAGACCAGTCATGGCCAATTTATGAAGGACCAGACATGGCAGCCATCACGGTCAGTACAGCGGTCATTCACAATCTGCCCAAGTTCTCAGGATCCAAAGGAGAGTCGGCCCAATCTCACTTGACGCGTTTCCACGGGATATGCTTGAACCTCAGGCCACACGGAGTAGAGGTGGATGACTTCAAACTGAAGGCATTCTACTTCTCACTGCAAGAAGCAGCTACAGACTGGTTCCTAGCTTTACCCTCAGGCAGTGTTCACACATGGGAACAGATGCAGAAGCACTTCATCAGCAAGTACTATCCAGCAGGGCGTGCAGCGCAAGTCCGGAGACAGTTGCAAGAGCTAAAGCAAGCCCCTCACGAGACCATGTACGAGTACGTGGAGAAATTTCTAGCCTTGGAGAAGAGTTGCAGCAATCTGGAGCTCCCGGAGAAATTAGTCGTAGAATATATGCTGGATGGACTTCGCAAGATGGACAGGAAGTTACTAGAGGCCTCAGCTGGAGGACAACTCATGAACATGACGCCAGCCAGAGTGAAGCAGAAGATCAAATCAGTGGCAGAGGGTGAGCGATTTCAGGATGAGACCATGAAGGAGGACGAGTATGCCCGAACAAAGAATGTGTCAACAGTTGAGCCTTCTATCAGTGCTGTATTCACCGAACTCAAGGAGATGAGAGAGCTGATGAAGCATGTAGTCCGAAGGACACCAGTCCAGGCCAAGCCATGTGAGTTCTGTACATCCACAGAACACAAGACGGACGAGTGCCCTACCTTACAGACAGACGTCCAAGCTGATGAGAACGCAGTGGGCAATTATCAGAGTTATGGCAACCAACCAGGCCCAGTCAAGCAGTATGGCGCAGCAGTACCTAATCAAGGCGCCTGGAGGAACAACTATCAGCAAAATCAGACTCATCAAGTGATGAGCCGTATTTATACGACTCATTGAGTCATTAATTCCCACCATTTCATTCACTTTATTATGCGAACAGTTACTTTTTAGTGTTGTTTCGTATTTCAGGTGATTTGGAAGCTCTAGGAGGAATCGTGCTTAAAAGACGGCTTTTGAAGCCAAAACATCGCAGTGGAAGAACGGAGCCAAAAGAGGGCCGTGAACAGTGTTTTTCGGCTCGTGAACAGTAACTCCGGCGTGAACAGTACTCCGCATGAATAGTAATTCCGGCGTGAATAGTAATCCGTCGTGAACAGTGATTTCGGGCCGTGAACAGTAACTTCGGGGAAAAATCCAAATTTCATGCTGAGTCCAAGCCCTAGCGTCTAAGTCCATTCGTCCGGCCCAAAAGCAATGTGAAATTAGGGCAAACTTACACCTAGGGTTTTGGAATCATCTAGAAGATTCAAGGTGGCTTGAAGATCAAGCAAGATTACTTTGGAAATATTTCCATAATAATCTTTGGTGCCTATTTTGGAAGTTTTAGGGTTTCTACAAACTCTATATAAGGAGGTGCATACTACACTAGAATTCATCCCTTCAACACACAACAAACCGTGTGCTCTCCTCCTTGGCCGTGCACCACCTTGCTCCGCCCAGCTCCTCCGCCGTCCGCCGTAGCTCAGCCCTCACGGCAGCAGCTCCTCCGTGCCCTAGTTGCTCCATTCTCGGTTGTTTTTAGTGAAGTTTCTTCCTTTTATTACTTGCATTGTTTCATCATGATCATGTGCAACTAAACCTTCTATTCGGATTAGGGTTTATTATATTGTGACTATGTTTTTGAGACTTGGTTATTAATGCTATATTCTATGTTTTACTAATTCTCGTACATTAATTCCATGAAATATTGTTAGACTAGACGTATACTTTGTCGTGAAATCTAGTTGCGCATATTTCTACATTAGTCATCTATCTAATACTTTGTCGTTTAGATAGGTAGTACGACTAGGGCAATTAACACCTTTGTCGGGTTAATTAAACCTAGGGGAATTAGGTAGTGGCATAACACCTTTGTCGGGTTATTTGGTAAGTCACCTTTGTCGGGACAACCACACTTAAAACATTGAATTAGATATTTAGAAGTCTATGATAAAACAAGTCACAATCAAACCCTAATCTGAATATTTCCCCCTGATATTTACAACCCAGTTTATTTCGTGATTTACAGTTTTTGCACTAACAATTACTCTCATTCCAGTTTCTTGTCTTTCTCCATTACAGAACAAAGTAGTAGCTATCTAGCTCCCTTGGGTTCGACCCTTGCTTGCCATTGTGCTAACCCACAGTTCATTGCGAGGAAATTATAAATTGTTTTTGCGCAGGTACGACGACTAGCCTGTTCAAAATGGCGCCGTTGCCGGGGAGCTAAGCACGGTGAACTTTTGTTCTTCTCTCAATTTTTTCGTTTATTTTCTGTTTTGTTATTTTCGAAATTCTACTACTCAGTGATCCCCCCAACTGTTCGTTTTTTTGTTTTTTTTAAAATTAGTTCGATTTCCAATTTCTAGCGGTTAGAGGGTTCTGTCACCAAGACTTACGAGTCTAAGGAGATTGGGTTTTAAGTGAGACCGCTGTGACTCCTCCAATCTCCTGGGGACCCTTTGCTGCTAGTATGTGCTTGATATTCGGTGCTATGCTAGTTCGCACCTTTTTCTGATTCAGTTGCAGATTCAACATGTCTTCCTACTATGGAAGTGAGCCGTGGAATTATGGGGAGTACTATCCACCACCCTCCCTACGAGAAGTCCGAGAAAAGATCATGCACCTTGAGCAATCCCGGGATGAAACTTTGGATGAGTACTTACGGTACTTTGATTCCCTTGTGATAAGCTGCCCGCACCATGGATTCACAGACTTATATCTTCTTCAAAGGTTTCTCGCTGGGATGTTACCACATGAGTGGAGTTGGCTCAATGAGGAGGCCGGAGGCTCGATCTATGAATTGACCATGAGTGCTACTTGGGACTTGATAGCTGATTTGGCCGAGAGATCTAGACCAATACAAGAGCAGACCAAGTCACTTGAAGATATGCTGAAAGAGATGGAAGACATGATGGAGAAATCTCAGGTCGAAATAGAGAAAAATTCGGTCGAGTTATCAAAAGCATTGTCCGACATGGAACGGGCCACGTCCGAGAGGATAAGAAGACAAAGGGTTATTGAAGATGTCGGTACAAAAACAGAGGAGGACGTGGAAGAGGCTCTAATAGAGCCTATCTCGGATCCCATAGAACCGGCAGAAGATGAGGACCAATGGTTGAAGGAAGAAGAGCTCAATTCGGACTACCCCGAGTATTTGGAAGAAGGCAGCCCGCTGGCACCTAAAGAAGAGCCGACCGAGCCATTCGAATCAGACCTCAGTATCAAGCTGCCCGAGACATGCTCAGACCTCATTACGGATCTGCCTGAGGATGAACCGGTCATCACTATCAAAGTAGCAGAGGAAATCAAGGTCACATCCATCGAAGATCCTACCTCAGTAAAGGGCGCGGACGCCTCTACGATTCGTGCACGGACGTATGAGGAATTACCAATAAATCAGGAGACGTCCGCGGGAATCACTGACTCAGGTAAGGACCCAGGAATCCTCGTACTCACCCGTGATATTGACTCTTATATTTTGCAGACGGGAGATGCTAGGGATGATGATCCTCCACCACTTATTCTTGAACAACCGCTCATCCGTGCCAAAAAGAGGAGGGTTGACATGGGAACATACTTAATGTCGCTTGATGGCAAGAAACTGAACTTCCATGCCGACCACTCATACATGAAGAAACGACCAAGACAAGGCGCGTTTGGATGGAAACCAGGATGGAGGAACACTAGAGTACGACTCAATGGACCAGTGACTATGATAAAGGTGGCCTCACCAGCTCAGAAGGATGTAAAGGCGAATCCGCCTGATCTTTGGAAGGTAGAGCCGAATGGACAGCTAGAGGAGCAGTATGGACGAACAGAAGGAAAGGCCGAGAACAAATATGACCTCACACGCCCATGGGATCCTAACTTGTGATCCCTACAGGAGGTACTGTCGAGCCAACGACGTTAAACAAAGGCGCTCGCAGGGAGGCAGCCCTGCACGGTTTGCACAATTTTTTTTACATTTCAGTTTATTTATTTACTATGTTTATTTATGAGTCATTATTGTCACATTGTACTTGGGAAAGAAAATGATCTTCATGCAGGGACAGAGGCGAACGTATCAGAGATGTTAGCAACAGACTGTATCTAGCATGAGTAGTTCACACCTCGAATAAGTTGTGTCGAGAAACATGAGCGTTTAAAGATTCTGTCACAAAGACTTACGAGTCTAAGGAGGTTGGGTTTTAAGCGAGACCGCTATGACTCCTCCAACCTCCTGGGAATCTTTTATTCATCTTAATGTCATTGACGCAGACCTTTCGGTGTGCAACAAACTCACGCTGCGATGCAAGCTCCAATGGTGCTCTTCGAGGACTCACAGGAGAATTATCAGCCATCTCTCATTGTCACGCACGCACGAGGGAAGTGCCTGTCCTTACTCTATTCTTATTTCCCTTTGTTTTATTGCATGCATTGTGTGTCTTGATTTAAGTCGTACCGTGAGGACACGGCTTATTTCAAAAGTGTGGGGTGGGAGAGTCAGTATCGAGTCAGCACGTTTATTTCCTGCACCCTGCACAGAGTCAGCACGTTTCGGGTCAATTTTTAAAATTTTGTACATGATACTTCACTATTTCCTAGACTTGCAGTATTGGATAATGATTAGGTGAAATAGATAGAGCCGGTTACATGCATGTCTTTGGTGAAAATTGATTTGTGCGACTAACATGTGATCTTAAAATCTTTGCGTGTTTTTGTTAGTTGAGATAAACAGGGATGTGGAGTTGATAGAAATGCCCTAGAGAGACTTGACAGATCATTCAAAGACCGAACTCAAGGTGTATGGTTTTGTGGAGCTCGTGGAGGCTAGCACTTCGAGGCAACATAGTACGAGTCTGCTCCGCCACTGCGGTACCCTTTGCGGTTGGTCGGGACGGGAATACTTCACACCGTCCAAGCTCTAGTCCAAGTAGCCGGGAAAATAGGCAAGCGACCCTTGACTTGACCCGTGTCAAAAGGTCGAGGATGAGTGAGAGCAGGAAGGTTTCTAATCCAAGTAACCGGGAAAATAGACGAGCGACCCTCGGCTTGACTCGCGTCAAAAGGAGAAGGAACCACGGTTCGAGCAAGTCACAATCCGCACTTCAAGGCAACAAATCCACCACCATTGTGATAGTCCACACGTTTCTCATGTGAAAGCATCATTGAAATCCCAAATCAGATGACACTATAGCTGGCCGAAAAGCACTCAACACTTTGAAGCTCGAATCAATCACGTGCAAGAAAAAGCGGCAAAGCATAACCATATAGCAGCGAGTTCGAGTCCGAGGATGAGGGTTCATGGGTCTAAAAAGGGCTATCTCCCGATACATCCGAATTGGTTTGCATCTCGACCCAAAGGTAACACGTATCATTAACCCCATGTTTTTCGCACGATGATATTAGTAGCAAGCATGCATAACTGGCGAGATCTATAATAGCTTAATTCATGTCCATGTAGCTCGTCTAGGATGACCGAAGCATTGTGATGTTTACATTAGTCGTTCCTCTTATGACCTAGTTCTTGATCGGGACGAACAAGTTTAAGTGTGGGGTGGTTTGATGAGCCGTATTTATACGACTCATTGAGTCATTAATTCCCACCATTTCATTCACTTTATTATGCGAACAGTTACTTTTTAGTGTTGTTTCGTATTTCAGGTGATTTGGAAGCTCTAGGAGGAATCGTGCTTAAAAGACGGCTTTTGAAGCCAAAACATCGCAGTGGAAGAACGGAGCCAAAAGAGGGCCGTGAACAGTGTTTTTCGGCTCGTGAACAGTAACTCCGGCGTGAACAGTACTCCGCATGAATAGTAATTCCGGCGTGAATAGTAATCCGTCGTGAACAGTGATTTCGGGCCGTGAACAGTAACTTCGGGGAAAAATCCAAATTTCATGCTGAGTCCAAGCCCTAGCGTCTAAGTCCATTCGTCCGGCCCAAAAGCAATGTGAAATTAGGGCAAACTTACACCTAGGGTTTTGGAATCATCTAGAAGATTCAAGGTGGCTTGAAGATCAAGCAAGATTACTTTGGAAATATTTCCATAATAATCTTTGGTGCCTATTTTGGAAGTTTTAGGGTTTCTACAAACTCTATATAAGGAGGTGCATACTACACTAGAATTCATCCCTTCAACACACAACAAACCGTGTGCTCTCCTCCTTGGCCGTGCACCACCTTGCTCCGCCCAGCTCCTCCGCCGTCCGCCGTAGCTCAGCCCTCACGGCAGCAGCTCCTCCGTGCCCTAGTTGCTCCATTCTCGGTTGTTTTTAGTGAAGTTTCTTCCTTTTATTACTTGCATTGTTTCATCATGATCATGTGCAACTAAACCTTCTATTCGGATTAGGGTTTATTATATTGTGACTATGTTTTTGAGACTTGGTTATTAATGCTATATTCTATGTTTTACTAATTCTCGTACATTAATTCCATGAAATATTGTTAGACTAGACGTATACTTTGTCGTGAAATCTAGTTGCGCATATTTCTACATTAGTCATCTATCTAATACTTTGTCGTTTAGATAGGTAGTACGACTAGGGCAATTAACACCTTTGTCGGGTTAATTAAACCTAGGGGAATTAGGTAGTGGCATAACACCTTTGTCGGGTTATTTGGTAAGTCACCTTTGTCGGGACAACCACACTTAAAACATTGAATTAGATATTTAGAAGTCTATGATAAAACAAGTCACAATCAAACCCTAATCTGAATATTTCCCCCTGATATTTACAACCCAGTTTATTTCGTGATTTACAGTTTTTGCACTAACAATTACTCTCATTCCAGTTTCTTGTCTTTCTCCATTACAGAACAAAGTAGTAGCTATCTAGCTCCCTTGGGTTCGACCCTTGCTTGCCATTGTGCTAACCCACAGTTCATTGCGAGGAAATTATAAATTGTTTTTGCGCAGGTACGACGACTAGCCTGTTCATCAAGCACGACCGAATGTGCCTCAGCAGAATCAGCAGACTCAGCAGCCGTACAGATATCCTAACAGTCAGTACCAGCAGAATGCACCAGGGCAGTACCAGCAGAAAGGGCCGAACACTAATCAGGCAGGTCCGAGCAACCAAGGCCCCAGTAAGTCGCTAGAGGACATGGTAAGAGATCTGGCAGTTAGCGCCCAGCAGACAAATACAAACTTGAACCAGTACATGGCCAAAACCGACGGAGCGCTAGCTGACATTCAGAGGCAATTAGGGCAGATGTCCACAACTCTCTCCAGGCTTGACGACAGCACAGGACGACTCCCCTCACAAACAGTTCAGAATCCGAAGGGGAACGTCAGCCAAGTAGAAGTAGTAGCTGTGGATGCAGCATTCGAGGAGACCACCGAACCAACAAAGGAAGAATCGGCCCTTACAGCCCAGGACGCCGACATTCACGGTTTCTCTTATGCTATGCAGGTAGTTGCTCCAGAAAGCCAGATGACTGAGAAAGCTGAACCAGAGCTGAGAATGGTGGTCAAGCCTACACAGAACGACCAAATAACGATGCACTCACCCACTGCGAGCCAGGAGACACCTTCAGGAAAGAGTAAGGACCCAGGGGCCTTCACGGTTACCTATGGTATCGGTAAGACCCAAATACCTCACTGTTTAATAGATTTGGGTGCCGCTATCAATGTTATGCCTTACTCGTTATATTGCTTGCTTGATCTTGGACCATTGAAGCCGCCCAGGCTGTCTATTGAATTAGGGGATAGGTCCTGTGTTCGCCCCACTGGTTTACTTGAAGATCTAACCCTCCGTGTAGGAGATCTTGCTGTGCCTGCAGATTTCTATGTCTTGCAGATGGAGGAATCCAGGAAAGGCAAACCACCAGGGCTCATTTTGGGACGTCCATTCCTCCACACCACCCAGACCCAGATTGACATGGGCATAGGCTTATTGTCACTATCATTCGGTGGAAAGGAAGCTGACTTCTACGTCTATGAGGATGCGAACCGCCCATACACAAGGAAACCGCCAGACATTGTGCACACATCAGAGTATGACACCCTAGTTCCAGACCCACCAGAGCAGGCTATACAGACTACCAGGCCAGCAGCTATGGCCAAGACATCCTCACCTTCTCGGGGATATGTGAAGAAGAAACCGCCTGATCATTGGAGAGCAGGACCGAGTGAACAGCAATTTGAGCACGTTGGGCGAATTGAAGGAGTTGCTGAGAAGAAGTATGACCTCACACGCCCATGGGATCCTAACTTGTGATCCCTAAAGAGGTACTGTCGAGCCAACGACGTTAAACAAAGGCGCTCGCAGGGAGGCAGCCCTGCACGGTTTGCACTGCATTTTATTTAGTACCATGTTTATTTATGAGTCTTATTTGTCACATTGTACCTTGGAAAGGATTTGGTTTCATTTTGTAGGGATTGGACTTAGTCGGCTGGAAAATTCACTTGCGAGCTACGCATTTTGCACTCTACGCTACGCATTTTAGCACCAGACGAGTCCGGGTCACGTCCCATTGAGACCGGACTTGGCCCGAGATTCAGCCGACCACGTCTACACCCTAGGGGAGTCTTGCTCAACCCTTCTCCTTTCCTTATCTATTTATTGCATGCATTTGTGTCTAGATTTGAGTCGTGCCGTGAGGACACGGCTCATTTCAAAAGTGTGGGGTGGGAAAGTCAGTTATGAGTCAGTTATCGAGTCAGCATGCCCACCACACAGAGTCAGCACGTTTCGAGTCATTTTTAAATTATTTTGTACATGATTACTTCACTATTTCCTAGACTTGCAGTATTGGATCATGATTAGGTGAAATAGATAGAGCCGATTACATGCATGTCTTTGGTGAAACTTGATTTGTGCGACTAACATGTGATCTTTAAATCATTGCGTGCCTTTGTTAGTTGAGATAAACAGGGATGTGGAGTTGATAGCAATGCCTTAGAGAGACTTGACAGATCATTCAGAGACCGGACTCAGGATATATGGTTATGTGGAGCTCGTGGAGGCTAGCACTTCGAGGCAACATAGTACGAGTCTACTCCGCCACTGCGGTACCTTTGCGGTTGGTCGGGACGGGAATACTTCACACCGTCCAAGCTCTTGTCCAAGTAGCCGAGAAAATATGCAAGCGACCCTTGACTTGACCCGTGTCGAAAGGACGAGGATGAGTAAGAGCAGGAAGGTTTCTAATCCGAGTAACCGGGAAAATAGACGAGCGACCCTCGGCTTGACTCGCGTCAAAAAGAGAAGGAACCACGGTTCGAGCAAATCACAATCCGCACTACAAAGCAACAAATCCACAAACCATCGTGATAGTCCACACGTCTCATGTGACAGCATCATTGAAATCCCAAATCAGATGACACTATAGCTGGCCGAATAACACTCAACACTTTGAAGCTCGAATCAATCACGTGCAAGAAAAAGCGGCAAAGCATAACCATATAGCAGCGAGTTCGAGTCCGAGAATGAGGGTTCATGGGTCTAAACAGGGCTATCTCCAGATACATCCGAATTGATTTGCATCTCGACTTCAAAGGTAATACGTATCTTTAGCCCTTGTTTTCGCACAATGACATTAGTAGCAAGCATGCATAACAGGTAGGATCTATAGTAGCCAAGTCATGACCATGTAGCTCGTCTAGGATGACCAAAGCATTGCGATGTTTACATTAGTCGTTCCTCTTATGACCTTGTTCTTGTTCGGGACGAACAAGTTTAAGTGTGGGGTGGTTTGATGAGCCGTATTTATATGACTCATCGAGTCGTTAATTCCCACCATTTCATTCACTTTATTATGCGAACAGTTACTTTTTAGTGTTGTTTCGTATTTTAGGTGATTTGGAAGCTCTAGGATGAAACACGCTTAAAAGACGGCATTTTCATGCCAGAAACATCGCAGTGGAAGAACGGAGCCAAAGGAGGGTTGTGAATAGTAATTCCGGCGTGAATAGTAATTCCGGCGTGAATAGTGATTTCGGGGCCGTGAACAGTAACTTCGGAAAAAGAAAGTCCAAGCCTTAAATCCAGCAGCCGGTCCATTCTACATTGTGATATTAGGGCAACATTCAAATGCTAGGGTTTCGGAAGGTTCCAAGAAGATCAAAGGGTTTCCAAGAAGATCAAAGGGTTTCTCAAACCCTATATAAGGAGGAGTCCACAAGCATCTCATCATCCCTCATTCCACATTCAGCCGTGTGCCCTAGCTCTCCTCATTCTTCCGCCACTTCAGCCGCCCTTCTCAGCCTTGTCACGGCAGCACATCAGCCATACACGGCCAGCCTTACTCCATTCGGTTTTGTAGTGAAGTACTTGTTTCTTCCTTTAATTATTTACATCGTTTCATTATGATCATGTGTAACTAAACTCTACATTCGGATTAGGGTTTATTATATTGTGACTATGTTTTTGAGACTTGGATCTTTAATGCTATATTCTATGTTTTACTAATTCTCGTACATGAATTCCATGAAATATTGTTAGACTGGACGTATACTTTGTCGTGAAATCTAGTTGCGCATATTTCTACATTAATCATCTATCTAATACTTTGTCGTTTAGATAGATAGTACAACTAGGGCAATTAACACCTTTGTCGGGTTAATTAAACCTAGGGGAATTAGGTCGTGGCGTAACACCTTTGTCGGGTTACTTGGGAAATCACCTTTGTCGGGACAACCACACGTAAAACATGAATTGAATATTTAGAAGTCTATGATAAAACAAGTCACAATCAAACCCTAATCTGAATACTTCTCTCTGATATTTACAACCTTGCAATTTTCGATTATTTCACTAACCGTTACTCTCATTCTAGTTTCTTGTTTTTCTCCATTACAGAACAAATTAGTAGCTATCTAGCTCCCTTGGGTTCGACCCTTGCTTGCTGATGGACCAAAGTTATACGAGTCAGAAACACAGTAAAACCCCCTTAATTAGACTGTTTGTCTATCTAACACTACGTGTTAGTCCCGATATATTTTCACAGGGTATTTTAGAGACTGAAGTGAAAACACGCTAAGGAGAGGATTTTAAGCTGAAAAGATAACAAGAGTCAATCCAAGGTCAAGATCATATGCCGACTGAAGAAATATCAAGGATCCTGACGTTGAATTGACCAGAATAAATTAATCAGAAGAATCAGGAGTGGAGTCAAGACAGACCGGGGAAGGAACACATTGACAGTTTTGTGAAAAGACTGCACAAAACTGTACAAAACTCACATTTGGGCAAGATGACCGACCACCACTCAAGGAGGTGGCCAAGGGAGGAGCTCCTCCCCCTTGGGCCACCGGCAACCGGCGGCTCCTCCACCCATGGTGACCGGCGGCTTTCTCCTCCTCCACATGGCACCTCCTCCTTCCTCCTCTTCTCCTCCCTTGGATCAAATGCACATGTCCACCATCTCCACCACCCATCTCCTCCCCTTTGGGCTATAAAAGGAGGAGCTCCTCCTCCTCATTTCACACACCAATTCTCAAATTCACTTCTATCTCTAGAAGTTGTAATACTTGTAAGTTGTAATCTTGCTTTGGAAATAAAGGAAAGCTCCCTTGGCGTTTCAACGGTTGTAAGTTTCTCTTAGTATTAATTTATTTAACTGTTGTCTTTAATTTCCTTAGTATAATGTTTAGCGCGATGAATAGTAGCTAAACTAGTAGTTTGGTCTAAGGGGCGCACTTGTATTATAAATGTTTTAAGACTATTAACTTAGTGTTTAGTCTTAGTATTCAAAACTTGTTCTATGTGCCATATATAGTCAGAGTTTCCAAGGTTGAGTGGATGCTGTAACAAGCAAAGCTCTTCTGTGGGAATTCGTGATCATACTCAGTTAGTGGAAGCTGTAACAAGCAAAGCTATCTGAGGAGTTCGACTCATCCTAAATCCCATCTGGTCGAGCGTAACTGTGAGGTCAGGTGGATGTACCCAGGCTAGCATACCTTAGGGTATTGGCGCTAGACTGAAATAGAACAGGAGTTGCTTTAAACCGGTGTTGCAAGTCTTGTGCTGTAACTAGCCTCGATTCACCGTTTGAATACTTAGATGATTCACTAATGGTCAATGATAAACAGGATATAATACAAGTCCCCTGAAACCGAACATTTCTCTTAATCATTAAAATAGTAATTTACTTTCCAGTATTAAAATCAACCAACCAACCAATCAATCAATCAAAATAGCTGGTAGCTTTAAAACCAACCAACCGACCTTAAACACGTTCCCACGCTGCGTAATTCCCCCCGAAGAACAATTATTCCCCTAGTTCCCTTGGGTTCGACCCCTACTTACCAAGTACTACCCAGTAGTATAGTTGCAAGTAGTGGACTATAAATTTATTTGCACAATCACTTTGACGACGAGCGGTTCTGTCAAATTGGCGCCGTTGCCGGGGAACTAGTCATCGGATAACTGTTCTTCCCTCCCCTTTTTCTTTTCTGTTCATCTCTCTATGTCTTTTTCTTTTCTGCCCCTATTCGGAGAAACGGAGGGAGAAGACCCTGTACAGCACTGCCGAAACTTCCACCAAGTCTGCCACAACATCAAACCTGAAAACGAAGTGTTAGAGGAATTTAAGCTGAAATGCTTTAAATTCTCTCTAACCGACTTCGCTACGATATGGTACTACACATCCACCGCTTGCAGTGCAGAACGTTTCGTAGACCTCTGCGTTCCGTTCCTGAAAGAATTCTCCCCACCTTCCTTACGCCAAGAAACCCGCGAGAAGATCCTAAACCTTCAACAATCCCGGGATGAGACTTTGGACGAATACTACATAAAATTCGATGCCATCATCTCAAGCTGCCCGCACCATGGATTTACGAAGAAAATTCTTCTCCAAAAATTTCTTCGTGGGATGAGGTCCGAAGAGCTGGGAAGAGTCAACGAAGCTATGAGAAGGTCTGCCGCAAACCTCACCATTGCAGACATGTGGTACCTGATAACTGGCCTAGCCGCTGCCACAAGACGAGTTCCTCACACTGACGAGGAAATGCAGACATAAGAAGCTAACCCTGAGGCTGACAAAGAAGAAACCACCGAGCCGTCAGAAGAGACTCCCGAACCATCCAAGGAATCAGACATGGAAAGCACCGGAAGCAACGAAGTAGAAGTCCAGAATACCACCAACGAACTGCCTATTCCATACCCGACTATCATTACCCAGGCAGCTGAGACTATCTACGATCAGTTCTTCACGAACCAACATTACGAGGCAGAACCGAGCCTCATGAGGCCTTCCCGACTTTTCCCCTTAATTAATGAGCAAGTCGCCGCGAACTATGCGATCCAAGAAGAAGCTCAAAGGAGAATGGGAAAAGGGCACGAGCAGAATGACTCCTACATGGAGCACGCTTTCGCCATGACTGGACAAGGCAGCCCTAAACAGGAGAACACCCAGTTCAAGAAGCTAATTGTGAAAGGTCCCTCGCCTTCTCAGAGACGTTGGAAGGAGATACCATCAGAACTGGACCCAAACCCGTCATCTGCTAAAAAATCAGGAAGACTCACCGCAAGAATCAAAGTCGGTGGAATCAAGAAGTTCGACCTCAGCCACCCATGGGACCCAAACCAAAGAACCACAAACGAGGTATCGTCGAGCCAACGACGTTAAACAAGTGCACTGGTCGGGAGGTAACCCGACACTATCTTACTTTTCCGCACTTTAATTTCTGTCATTTAAATTCAGTATTTAGTTTTAAGCTTGCATGACTTTTGAACTAAGGCACGCCTTCGTTCAAAAGTGGGGGGTGAGAACCACCTGTGTACATAAATAACATGCAGCTGTTTTTTCTTTTTTAATAAGTACCTTTTTGAAAATATGAACTTAAGAATGTGAAAAAGATAAATCATAATTCATGCATTAACCTTGTGAAAATTCAACTGTTTAAAAACTTAGAATGTAACTTTCCATTTGTCCTTTGTGCTGAGATAACTAGGGATGTGGAGTTGATATAAACTGCCCTAGAGAGGCTTGGAAAGCAATCAAAGGATCAGATCAAACTATATGGTTTTCGAAGTCAGTGGAGGCTGCACTTCGGGTTTTCAGTGAATAATTGAAGTCAACTCCGCCATGAAGCATCTATGCAAAGGCGAGGATGGGAATCAGACCGTCCTCTCTCTAGTCAAAATAGCCGAGAAAATAGATGGGCGACCCTCATCTGGACCCGCGCAAAATGACAAAGACGAGAGGAGCGGGGAGGTATTTCCATAGGCTTGCGGGCGATGATTGGACCTCCCAAAAAAGGCTCGAGAAAATGGACTAGCAATCAGAAAAAGACGAAAAGCTCAATGAAGCAAATCAAAAGAGGCCAAAGGCCCAAAATTGTGAAGGTTTTAACCGAGCAAAAGTGAAGCACTCAAAAAAGTCAAATCAAAGGCCAAAGGCCGATTCACTACAACAAAAAAGTAGTCCCTCGCCAAAGAAGAAAATCAAAAAGGCTCAACTCACTAAAACCCGAATCGAATCACGTGCTAGAGAAAGCTACCAGAAAACCATATAGTAAGAGACGATCCCGAGGTTGCAGTCCAGGAACCTAAAAAGGGCTATCTCCCGAGACATCCAATAGAATTTGCATCTCAGCACGGAGGTACAAGTATTAAGTTCCTTCTATTTATTTACGCAGTTTAATTTGGTAATAAGTAAGCAATGCATGAATTAGGATAGATCGAGTACCACAGTCTAATTTTCATATTCCAAAGCCAAAATTAGAACTTACACCCTTTAATAGCATTGTTCGGGACGAACAACTAAAAGTGGGGGGTAATCTGATGGACCAAAGTTATACGAGTCAGAAACACAGTAAAACCCCCTTAATTTGACTGTTTGTCTATCTAACGTCTACGTGTTAGTCCCGATATATTTTCACAGGGTATTTTAGAGACTGAAGTGAAAACACGCTAAGGAGAGGATTTTAATCTGAAAAGATAACAAGAGTCAATCCAAGGTCAAGATCATATGCCGACTGAAGAAATATCAAGGATCCTGACGTTGAATTGACCAGAATAAATTAATCAGAAGAATCAGGAGTGGAGTCAAGACAGACCGGGGAAGGAACACATTGACAGTTTTGTGAAAAGACTGCACAAAACTGTACAAAACTCACATTTGGGCAAGATGACCGACCACCACTCAAGGAGGTGGCCAAGGGAGGAGCTCCTCCCCCTTGGGCCACCGGCAACCGGCGGCTCCTCCACCCATGGTGACCGGCGGCTTTCTCCTCCTCCACATGGCACCTCCTCCTTCCTCCTCTTCTCCTCCCTTGGATCAAATGCACATGTCCACCATCTCCACCACCCATCTCCTCCCCTTTGGGCTATAAAAGGAGGAGCTCCTCCTCCTCATTTCACACACCAATTCTCAAATTCACTTCTCTCTCTAGAAGTTGTAATACTTGTAAGTTGTAATCTTGCTTTGGAAATAAAGGAAAGCTCCCTTGGCGTTTCAACGGTTGTAAGTTTCTCTTAGTATTAATTTATTTAACTGTTGTCTTTAATTTCCTTAGTATAATGTTTAGCGCGATGAATAGTAGCTAAACTAGTAGTTCGGTCTAAGGGGCGCACTTGTATTATAAATGTTTTAAGACTATTAACTTAGTGTTTAGTCTTAGTATTCAAAACTTGTTCTATGTGCCATATATAGTCAGAGTTTCCAAGGTTGAGTGGATGCTGTAACAAGCAAAGCTCTTCTGTGGGAATTCGTGATCATACTCAGGTAGTGGAAGCTGTAACAAGCAAAGCTATCTGAGGAGTTCGACTCATCCTAAATCCCATCTGGTCGAGCGTAACTGTGAGGTCAGGTGGATGTACCCAGGCTAGCATACCTTAGGGTATTGGCGCTAGACTGAAATAGAACAGGAGTTGCTTTAAACCGGTGTTGCAAGTCTTGTGCTGTAACTAGCCTCGATTCACCGTTTGAATACTTAGATGATTCACTAATGGTCAATGATAAACAGGATATAATACAAGTCCCCTGAAACCGAACATTTCTCTTAATCATTAAAATAGCAATTTACTTTCCAGTATTAAAATCAACCAACTGACAGATGCTTGTCGTCAAAGCGATTGTGCAAATAAATTTATAATAGTCCGCTACTCGCAACTATACTACTGGGTAGTACTTGGTAAGTAGGGGTCGAACCCAAAGGAGTCAGTGTGGATTAGTTGTTTTTACGGGATTGTCACGAAAATAAATACAGTTGGGGGTTGGGTTTGAGTGTTTTGGAAACTGAAAGTAAATTACAGCAGTTGATAATGGACTGTAAGGAAAGTATTCGGTTTTAGGGGCCTTGTATTATATTTGTTTATCATTGACCGCTAATGATCATGCCAAGTGTTCAAAGATGAATTGAAACTATTTCTAGCGCAAGACATGATCATGCTAAGTATTCAAAGATGAATCTAGGTTATTTCTAATGCAAGACTTGCAACATCATTTAAAACACCCCTTTCAAGGTATGCTAGTCTATGTGCATCCACCTGATCTCCCAGTGACGTTGCGATCAAGTGGTGTTTTAGATAAGTCGAACTCCTCAGATAAGCTTTGCCCTTTCGTAGCATCCACTTACCCGAGTATGTTCACGAACCCCACGGAAGAGTTTTGCCCTTTCGTAGCATCCACTCAACCTTGGAAATTCTGACTATAAATGGCACATAGAACAAGTTTTGAATACAAAGGTAACTAAGAGTAAGGTCTAAAACATTTATAATACAAGTCCACCCCTTAGACCGAATAAAGAGTTTAGCTACTACTAATCATGGCAATGGATATCATAACTATGAATTTGGAAAAAACAAGGGTTTTGAAAGATAGTAAAATAAATACGATAATACTTACAAAACCGTTGAAGCGCCAAAGATCCAGCTTTTGATTCCAAAGTAAGATTACATGATTGTAGTGCCAAAACTCTAGAGAGAAGTGAGAGCTTCTCTCTCTAACTATGGTGGAGGATGTTTTGGAATGAGATGTTGATTACAAGAGGAGAGCACTTCTATTTATAGGCTAAGGGAGGAGGCAATGGAGGGCCAAGATGAGGGCACTTGTTGCATGGAGATTGGATGGGCAAATCAAGGGAGGAGGAGCCACCACATGGAGGGGCCAAAAGCCGCCGGTCAAGGAGGAGGAGGGTGGTGGCAGCCGCCGGTTGCCGGTTGCCTTGGGTGGAGGAGCTCCTCCCTTGGCCACCTCTTCATCAAGTCACCAAGTCATCTTGCCATATGTGAGTTTTGTACAGTTTTGTGCAGTCTTTTCACAAAACTGTCAGTGTGTTCTTTCCCCGGACTGTCTTGACTTCACTCCTGATTCTTCTGATTAATTTATTCTGGTCAATTTAACGTCAGGATCCTTGATATTTCTTCAGTCGGCATATGATCTTGACCTTGGATTGACTCTTGTTATCTTTTCAGCATAAAATCCTCTCCTTAGCGTGTTTTCTCTTCAGTCTCTAAAATGCCCTGTGGAAATATATCGGGACTAACAGATGGATGTTAGATAGACAAACAGTCTAACTTGGGGGGTTTTACTGTGTTTTTGATTCGTATAATTGTGGTCCATCAGAATACCCCCCACTTTTAGTTGTTCGTCCCGAACAATGCTATTAAAGGGCGTAAGTTCTAGGTTCGGATTTGGCATATGAAAATTAGACTGTGGTACTCGATCTATCCTAATTCATGCATTGCTTACTTATTACCAAATTAAACTGTGTAAATAAATAGAAGAAACTTAATACTTGTACCTCCGTGCTGAGATGCAAATTATATTGGATGTTTCGGGAGATAGCCCTTTTCAGGTTCTTGGGTTGCAGCCTTGGGATCGTTTCGTACTATATGGTCTTCTGGTAGCTTTCTCATGCACGTGATTCGGTTCGGGTTTCAGTGAGTTGAACCTTCTTGATTTTTTTCTTTGGCGAGGGACTGATTTTTTGTTGTAGTGAATCGGCCTTTGGCCTTTGATTTGACTTTGTCGAGTGCTTCACTTTTGCTCGGTTAAAACCTTCACAATTTTGGGCCTTTGGCCTCTTTTGATTTTCTTCTTTGAGTTTTTCGCTTCTTTGTGACTTGCTAGTCCATTTTGTCAGCCTTCTTGGGAGGTCCAATCATCGCCCGCAAGCCTATGGAAATACCTCCCCTCTCCTCTCGTCTTCATCGTTTTGCGCGGGTCAAGATGAGGGTCGCTTATCTATTTTCTCGGCTATTTTGACTAGAGAGAGGACGGTCTGATTCCCGTCCTCGCCTTTGCATAGATGCTTCTTGGCGGAGTTTGACTCAATTGTTCACTGAAAATCCGAAGTGCAGCCTCCACTGACTTTGAAAACCATATAGTTTGATCTGATCCTTTGATTGCTTCCCAAGTCCTTCTAGGGCAGTTTATGTCAACTCCACATCCCTAGTTATCTCAGCACAAAGGAACAAATGAGAAGTTACGTTCTAAGTTTTTAGACAGTTGAATTTTCACAAGGTAAATGCATGAATTTTGGTCTTTCTTTTTCATATTCTTAAGTTCATATTTTCAAAAAGATATTATTTATTAACTAATATATACAGGTGGTTCTCACCCCACACTTCTGAACGAAGTCGTGCCTTTCAGCAAGACTTAGTTCAAAAGCCATGCAAGCAGATGTTATACGAGAAGGAAATGATATTAAGGAAAAGGAAAGACAGAACTCCCTTTAAGGTGTCGAGTGAACGACATGGCTCGAGGCTGGATAATCGAGGGAGTTCGGCTGGGGCATCGAACTCTTAGCGTAGCCCTGACTGGCTTAATGTTGCACCCAAGTCCGATTCCTGAATAGTCAAATCTTCTATGCACCAAGTGGGTGAGAGCGACTTATTGAAAAAGTAAAATACAGAAAATAAAAGACAGAAAATTAAAGTGCGGAAAGTAAGATAGTGTCGGGTTACCTCCCGACCAGTGCACTTGTTTAACGTCGTTGGCTCGACAGTACCTCAATCATGGATCATAAGGTCGGATCCCAAGGGTGAGTGAGGTCAAACTTTTTCTCGGCAGTCCTTTTGCTCCGAGAGGGTGAGGTTTCCTTGACCATAGCTGCTGGTCCAATGCGTCGTGCTTGCTTGTTACTCCTTCCGGGTTTCCATTCTTTCGGCCCATGTTTTTGCCGTCTCTTCATGTTTGAATAGTTGGCACTTTCGCGAGTTTGGAAGTTGGGTTTTGTGCCTTCAAACATCGGCGACCACAGGCATGTTCCCATGTGAGGCCTCTTCTTGGTGGTAGCTACGAATGGTTGTCTTGGAATGTTTGAGTTCCCGGGTGGTTTTTCTTGGCTTGTGACGAGAGAGATTTCCTTTGTCGGCTTTTTTGGCTCATGCTCTGCCTCCAACTCCCCTTGTACCGCATCATCATTGATTATATGATCTTCGGTGGTTATGATCGGCATGAAACGCGAAGGGTTAAGTTGAGGCACTTCGACCATGAGGACTAGGTCTGTTTCAGGTGCTCCGACAGTGAGGACCAGGTCTTTCTCGGACAGTTCGGCAATGAGGTCCGGGACTTCCTCGGGTGCTTCGAGCGCAAGTACCGGGCCTGGCTTGATTTCTTCGGCCGCTTCAGCAGTGAGGTTCGGGACTTCTGTGGGCTCGGCAGTTAGGACAGTGATTTCATCGGATGGATTGGTGATAAGGACCGGGTCTGATTGAGGCAGTTCTTCTTCGGTCATTTGCGGGTCCTCATCCTCAGTCGGCTCCTCGGGTTCAGCCGTGAATTGGTGCATCAATGCACTCAATTGCTGCATGTCTGTGGCCAATTGCTGGGTGCTAGCTGCCAGCTCCTTTTCTGCCGCCCATAGTTCAGTTTTGGCCCTGATTTGTTGCATCGTGTTGTCCAACTGCTGGATGCTAGATGCCAGCTCCGTTATACCATCCTCGATTGGCTCGGTCTGATCTTGGCTTGGTCTTGACCTCGCGGCCAAATCGTTTATTAATTTCCAAAGATCATCCACGGTTAAGTCCCACATTGATCCTCCTGCTGCATCATTTAGCCAATTCCACTCTTTTGGCGCCATCCCACTGAGAAATTTTGTTTGAAGATCGAAGTCGGTGAATCCATGGTGCGGGCAGCTCGTCACAATGGAATCGAAGTACCATAAGTACTCGTCCAATGTTTCGTCCCGGGATTGCTTTATGTTGTTGATCTTCTCGCGGACTTCAAGTTCGAAGGGTGGTGGGGAAATTTCCTCAATGTTCCAAGGTTCCATTCCGTAGTAGTAGGACTTAGTGAATTGCATGATAAAATAAAAAAGAAAAAACAAAATAGAACAACTATTCCGATGCACAACTCCCCAGCAACGGCGCCAATTTGACAGATGCTTGTCGTCAAAGCGATTGTGCAAATAAATTTATAATAGTCCGCTACTCGCAACTATACTACTGGGTAGTACTTGGTAAGTAGGGGTCGAACCCAAAGGAGTCAGTGTGGATTAGTTGTTTTTACGGGATTGTCACGAAAATAAATACAGTTGGGGGTTGGGTTTGAGTGTTTTGGAAACTGAAAGTAAATTACAGCAGTTGATAATGGACTGTAAGGAAAGTATTCGGTTTTAGGGGCCTTGTATTATATTTGTTTATCATTGACCGCTAATGATCATGCCAAGTGTTCAAAGATGAATTGAAACTATTTCTAGCGCAAGACATGATCATGCTAAGTATTCAAAGATGAATCTAGGTTATTTCAAACGCAAGACTTGCAACATCATTTAAAACACCCCTTTCAAGGTATGCTAGTCTATGTGCATCCACCTGATCTCCCAGTGACGTTGCGATCAAGTGGTGTTTTAGATAAGTCGAACTCCTCAGATAAGCTTTGCCCTTTCGTAGCATCCACTTACCCGAGTATGTTCACGAACCCCACGGAAGAGTTTTGCCCTTTCGTAGCATCCACTCAACCTTGGAAATTCTGACTATAAATGGCACATAGAACAAGTTTTGAATACAAAGGTATACTAAGAGTAAGGTCTAAAACATTTATAATACAAGTCCACCCCTTAGACCGAATAAAGAGTTTAGCTACTACTAATCATGGCAATGGATATCATAACTATGAATTTGGAAAAAACAAGGGTTTTGAAAGATAGTAAAATAAATACGATAATACTTACAAAACCGTTGAAGCGCCAAAGATCCAGCTTTTGATTCCAAAGTAAGATTACATGATTGTAGTGCCAAAACTCTAGAGAGAAGTGAGAGCTTCTCTCTCTAACTATGGTGGAGGATGTTTTGGAATGAGATGTTGATTACAAGAGGAGAGCACTTCTATTTATAGGCTAAGGGAGGAGGCAATGGAGGGCCAAGATGAGGGCACTTGTTGCATGGAGATTGGATGGGCAAATCAAGGGAGGAGGAGCCACCACATGGAGGGGCCAAAAGCCGCCGGTCAAGGAGGAGGAGGGTGGTGGCAGCCGCCGGTTGCCGGTTGCCTTGGGTGGAGGAGCTCCTCCCTTGGCCACCTCTTCATCAAGTCACCAAGTCATCTTGCCATATGTGAGTTTTGTACAGTTTTGTGCAGTCTTTTCACAAAACTGTCAGTGTGTTCTTTCCCCGGACTGTCTTGACTTCACTCCTGATTCTTCTGATTAATTTATTCTGGTCAATTTAACGTCAGGATCCTTGATATTTCTTCAGTCGGCATATGATCTTGACCTTGGATTGACTCTTGTTATCTTTTCAGCATAAAATCCTCCTTAGCGTGTTTTCTCTTCAGTCTCTAAAATGCCCTGTGGAAATATATCGGGACTAACAGATGGATGTTAGATAGACAAACAGTCTAACTTGGGGGGTTTTACTGTGTTTTTTATTCGTATAATTGTGGTCCATCACCAACCAACCAATCAATCAATCAAAATAGCTGGTAGCTTTAAAACCAACCAACCGACCTTAAACACGTTCCCACGCTGCGTAATTCCCCCCGAAGAACAATTATTCCCCCAGTTCCCTTGGGTTCGACCCCTACTTACCAAGTACTACCCAGTAGTATAGTTGCAAGTAGTGGACTATAAATTTATTTGCACAATCGCTTTGACGACGAGCGGTTCTGTCACTTGCCATTGTGCTAACCCACAGTTCAGGACAAGGAAATTATAAATTGTTTTTGCACAGGTACGACGACAGCCTGTTCACTCGCCTATCTTCGCCTTCCCCGGACATTAGCGCTAGGAAGGTTGCCTTGCGGAACATCATTGTCAAGGACTTGTCTAACGTTACCTTGTGAATTATCACCAAGGCCCTTTTCTTGGGCAGAACTAGCAGGTTGTATTGGCGTCACCTTCTGCAGGAGCGCTTGCAACGCTGCTTCTATGCTATCGAACTTCGTGTCCATTCTTGCCTCTAATGCAGCTTGACGCTTGTCATTCTCGGCTATGTAAGACTCTAACTCAGTCTTTTGGTTGTTGCTTTCTTTCTTCACTCGGGAGTGAGTTCTCTAGACTTCTGGACGATTCGTCCGATGTAGACTTTCTCCTCGTCTTCATGTTTCCTGGATCGTAACTACTCTGATACCAATTTGTTAGAGACCCGAAATACTAAAATTGCCCAAATACTCTACCCAACACAATGGAACGACCAGATGTGGGAAAATTTGGCTATATTAATCGAAAAGACCCTCAAAAGAGAGGAATCATCGAAAGAATATAAGGCCTTTGGCAAAGTCTCATCACAATGATGTTAAATCGAGTCCCTATTCTATACAATTGCTTCGCGGAAGAGTAAATAAAGAAATGATGCAAAAGGTTCGAGAAATAAAGCTTGCATGAATGAAAAATGAGAAAGGCCTCGGTATTTATGGGGCCCCGGCCGAGTGGGCGATTCCTGGAGTCACGCCTGTTCGGCCTTAGTGACTGGTGCTGAATTCTTGGACTCGTCCAGGTCCTTCACTGGCATTGAATGCGACACGCCAGGTCCTTTATGCCTAAGTCCGTTATATATGGGTTTCGCGCGTATCCTGACAAGGGTGATACAACACATCTAACCCGACCAAGGGTTAGATTTCTAGTTCTTTCCTAAATACAATAATCCGACAATGGTATTATTCTATCTAGGTGTTACGATCTACCTTTACGACAATGTTTTCAGTAGTTATTAACGATAAGAATTAATTGTTTAATTGTGCTTTGCGACAAAGCTTCCACTTAACCTCAAAAATTAATTCATGGAATAAGCACAAGAACTAGAGAAACATAAAATTGCATTAAGAACGGAATCTCAAATCATAGTCACAATATGCGAAACCCTATATTGAATTAGGAGTTTAGTTACACATAATGGAAATAAAACACATAATGAGTATGAAATTCTCTTCTCTCATCGAAAGCTTCGTCTTCTTCTCCAGAGCCGTCTTCTGAATGATGGAAATATGAGATATGAAACCCTAACCCAAGCCTCTTATTTATAGCAAAACTGTATTCCCAAATCCGGTTTTGGGTTGAATTATCAACTTGGGTTTCTAAATCCATTTTTGGGCTAGAATTATCAGATTTCGGCTTGCTGATGTCATCAAACGAACTACTGATGTCATCACCTCGTCGGCTCGTCGCGTTCGGCAGTAACATTAGAGCCGCGTTCGGCGTTGACATTAGCGTAATCGCTAATGTCACCTTCGAACGTGATCCACACTGAGTCTGATTCTCCTTCTGCACGCCAGTTTCGACTTCGACTCTATATTTGAACTTTCATATGACCTCGCCTGCTCTCGGTGTGAACTAGAGAGTTGTAGTGAATCGTGTCAGCTACGCAATGACGTGCGGCTCGTATTTTTCTGATTAGCGGTCGATTCCCAGCACTCCGTCAAGCGTCCAAATGTCTGATCTGCCATTGTGTTGTTTTTGGCATAAAATGTCGTCTTTTATACGCGTTTCCTCCTAAAGTATCCGAAAGACCTGAAATGCAAAACCATACTAAAAAGTAATTGTTCACATATAAAAGTGTCGAGATAAACGGGATTAGTTGACTCGACGAGTCGTATAAATACTACTCATCAAACCACCCCACACTTAAACTTGTTCGTCCCGAACAAGAACTAAGTCATAGAAAGAAAATAAATGCAACATCACAATTTCTTCAACGTCTTGAATAGATGCACATGAATATGAGTTGCAAGTCTAGATTTCATTTTTCGATGCATAACTCAATCGTTACTCAAATCATCATGCTTCACATAGAAATAACTTGATACATGTTACCTTTGAGCTGAAATTCAAAGCAATTCGGATGAATGGGAGATAGTCCTCGTTAGACCCATGATCTGCATTCGCTGTTCCAAACTCTAGCTATATGGTTACACTTCATTGCTTTTTCTTGCACGTGATTCATTCGAGCTTCAAGGTTTTTGAGTTTTTCTTTTTTTGTGTGGATAGCTTTTGTAGTGACTTTCTTTGCCCTTTGGCTCTTGATGTATGAATGATGTACTTCACTTTTTGTTGCGTGTAAAACTTTCACAATTTGGCTGATTTTTCTTCTTCTTGAGCTTTGCTCCTTTATTGTGAATAGCTTGTCCTTTTTTTTTTGAAGGAGGTCCAATCATCGCCCGCAAGCATATGGAAATACCTCCCCGCTCTTTCTCATCTTCGACCTTTTTGACGCGAGTCAAGATGGGGGCCCACCACCTATTTTCTCGGTTACTTAGGACTAGAGATATGACGTGTTATCCCGTCCCGCCTACCTATATAAACGCTGCAGCAGTGGAGCTAACTCTGAACCATATAGTCTCGAAGTGCTAGCCTCCACGAAATCCACATAACCATATAACTCGAAATTCAGTCCTTTGAATGCTTCATCAAGTCTCTCTAGGACATTTCTATCAACTTCACATCCCTGTTTATCTCAACTCAAAAGGACACGTACTGGGTTAAATTCACACATCAAAGCACAATTCAGATTTCCCGAGAGAAATACATCTAATCAGCATCATCTATTTCACATCATCAACATCCAATACTGCATATCCCGAAAATAGAGAGAAATTTCATACTTTCAATTTTTTTAAAAGGGAAGCGTGCAGACACTATGCAGGTGCAACAAAAATAAGTATGCTGACACGACTGACTAACTGACTCTCCCACCCCACACTTTTGAACTAAGCCGTGTCCTCACGGTATGACTTAAATTCAAAGACACAACAATGCAAGACACACAAATGTAGGGAAAAACAAATAGAGAATAAAAGTGAACACGCACTCCCCTCGTTTCGTCGCATGATGGTAAGAATTCTAGTCAAACGAGTCGGTCAACACTGGTCAATGGTCAACCACATCCTCTTCAGACTTTAAGTACCGCGTCCGATAGAGACGTTAACTTAATGTTAACAACGAACACGGCTAGATAATGTTAAGGGTTGACGCGATCCGCACTGAGTTGCACATATTTCCTGCATGAAAAACATCTCTTTTCCCAAAAAGACAATATGAAAAAAATGACTCAAGACCCAAACAAACATAAAATGAAATAAAAAACAAGAAAAAACAAAAAATTTACCAAGCTGCCTCTCTGCGAGCGCCTTTGTTTTATGTCGTTGGCTCGACTATACCTCTTTAGGGATCACAAGTTAGGATCCCATGGACGTGTGAGGTCAAATTTTGCCTCAGCTATTCCTTCAGTCTGCCCAAAATCCTCGTATAATGGCGTGCTCGTGTCTGTTCTCCATCGATTAGGTAGGTTCGCCTTTACATCCTCCTGATTTTGTGAGGACACTCTACTCATAGCTACTTCATTTGCTTCACAGCTCGTCGTAAGTCTAGCCTCTAGGTAGGGAGATATGGCGGCAAGATATGGTGTGTGGACGATGTCTGGTGGTTTCTTCATGCATGGCGGTCGACATCCTCATAGATATGGAAGTCTGATGTTTTGCCACCAAACGCAAGTGACAATAAGCCCGTGTCCATGTAAATCTTAGTCTTGGTGGCAAAGATGAATGGTCGTCCCAAGATAAGCGTTAGAGGATCATCGTCTCTAGCATCTCCCATCTGTAAGACATAGAAATCTGCAGGAACAACAAGGTCTCCTACTCGGAGTGTGAGATCCTCTAGCAAACCAACCGGACGAACACAAGACTTATCTCCTAAATCTATTAAGGACTTAGGCGGTTTCAATGGACCAAGTCTCAGAGAGCAATATAAGGAATAAGGCATAGCATTAACCGCAGCACCCAAATCGATTAAGCAATGATGTAATAGAGTCTCACCAATACCACAGGTGACTGTGAAGGCACATGGGTCCTTACACTTTCCAAGCGGTGCCTCTTGACTTGTGGCAAGTGGGTGCTCCATTGTTAACTTCTCCGACTCATTCTTCACCTCCAACTCGTCTCCTAGCTTATTCTTGTCGATCAAATGCTCTTCCGGAGCTCTTACCTGCATGTAAAATGAAGGCAAAGGGTCAGTTTTGGGGTGCATATAAGTGTGGGTCGCGTCCGCCGTAGACGTTAGAGGTGCGTCCAGCCTCAACATTATGGGTGTGTCCGTTGCAGACATTAGCGTCGAGCTAATGTCTCCTTTGGATGCGATCGATACTGACTCCGACTCATTTTCACTATTTTTTGCCTCCGTTTTGTCCACCATGGCCAATGTGCTGATGTTTCCTCTCGGATTAGGCACTGTCTGCGAAGGTAGCCTTCCTGGATCTCTCTTTTCAGCTCAGAAACAGTCTAAGCCAAGCTGGATATCTGGTTAGTTAGCTGTGCTAGAGTCCCATCGGTCTTCACCTGATTTTGTTGTATAGTGGTGGCTATCTGCTGGGTGCTAGCTGCCAGCTCCTTCACTATATCCTCCAGAGACTTGCTGGAACTCTGATTACTAGGGCTTGCTTGATTGTAATTCTACCCTCTCTATTGATACTGGTTCTGATTTTTCTAGCCTCCTTGTTGCTGACGGTATGGTGGGCGGTAGAACTGGTGCTGAGGTTGTTTGGGTGCATGATTGTTGTAATTCTGAAATTCACCCATTGCATTGACAATGGCCTGTGCATTCTCCTGTAGAGTTGGGCAAGCGTCTGTCTTATGATTGGTTGCACCACAAAACTCACAAGGCTTCACCTGAACCGGCTGCTTCATTATGAGTTTCTGCATCATCTCTTTCATCTGTTTCAGCTCTTCAATCATCGAGTTAGATGGGGTCTCGGCCTTTGCGACGTTCCTAGTCCTGCTGAATTCATCTTGCCTGCTGGCCTCTTCTCTTAATCTAGCATTTTCGGCCACCTCAGCTATCAAACTCCGCACTCCATCTGGAGACAAATTCATGATGGTCCCTCCAGCTGAGGCGTCCAGTAGCATCCTGTCGAGTGGCCTGCATTGCCTTCCAGGGACTCCCATCCAGCAAGTACTCGATTATCAGCTTCTCAGGGACTCCCAGGTTGCAGCAGCTCTGCTCTAGGGCATTGAATTTCTCCAGATAGTCGTACATCGACTCGTTAGGCCCTTGTCTGACATCCTATAGCTGCTTGCGAACCTGCATTGCCTTGGCAGCTGGGTAGTACTTGGTCAGGAACTTCTTCTGCATTTGGTCCCATGTCCAGATGCTACCTAAAGGAAGAGACAAAAACCAAGCATTAGCTGCATCAGTTAAAGAAAAGTGAAACACTTTTAATTTAAAATCTTCCACTGAGACTCTGTATGGTCGGAGAGTCTGGCAGATGCCATGAAAGCTCTGCAGATGCTTGGTGGCTGACTCTCCTTATCGCCCTGAGAACTTTAGCAGGTGGTGCACTACTGCAGTCTTGAATCCTATCTCAACTAATTCGAGCCCTTCTTAAATACACCATGGCTAATTCAGAAAGTCAGGAGCAGACAGCTCCTTCATGGTAGGCTCGTAGTAGTATTCTTCATCGTCCTCTGGCCTCCTGTGGATTGGCGGCTGCAGTCGTGGCAGTGGAGGTGGCTGCCTCGCACCAGCACCATTCTGTGCAACAGGTGCCCTCTGATTCAGCTGTCGAGCCTTCCTAACTGCACGGTTGCGAGCACGGACGAGCTGCTTCGGATCCTCATAGAACGGAGGTCTTTCGTTTTCATTAACTAGAGCGATCTCATTGTTGTTGACATCATCACCAACCTGACTACCTGCGCGAGACATGGTGAAACAAGTAGCAAAGCACAAAAATAATTAAATAAAATAAAATAAAAATAAAAATAAAAAAATGAAACAACTTCACCGAAACACAGCTCCCCGGCAACGTCGCCAAAATTTGACGCGCGTCGTCTGACTTGTCAAATTTAATATTTATAAATCTCTTGCAATAAGCTAGTGTAGCGGCAAGCAGGGTCGAACTCAAGAGAGCTGGTTGTTGAAGTTGTATCTAAAAATAATAAAGAAAGGGGGTTTTGAGCAATTAAGAGTGCAAAGGAGAAATATAACAGAAAACTTCCAATAAGAGAGAACATTCAGCTTAGGGTTTCTATTGTGACATGTTTATCATAGATATCTAATGATTAAATCTTTGTTTCTTAGTGTGGAATTCCGACGAAGGTAATTCCTAAAGTAACCCGACAAAGGTGATACAACACATCTAATCCGACCAAGGGTTAGATTTCTAGTTCTTTCCTAAATACAATAATCCGACATAGGTATTATTTTATCTAGGTGTTACGATCTACATTTACGACAAAGTTTCCAGTAGATATTAACGATAAGAATTAATTGTTTGATTAAGCTTTGCGACAAAGCTTCCACTTAACCTCAAAAATTAATTCATGGAATAAGCACAAGAACTAGAGAAACATAAAATTGCATTAAGAACGGAATCTCAAAATATAGTCACAATATGCGAGACCCTAAACTGAATTAGGAGTTTAGTTACACATAAGGGAAATAAAACACATAATGAGTAAGAAATTCTCTTCTCTCGTCGAAGGCTTTGTCTTCTTCTCCAAAGCTGTCTTCTGAATGATGGAATTATGAGATATGAAACCCTAACCCAAGCCTCTTATTTATAGCAAAACGGTATTCCCAAATCTAGTTTTGGGTTGAATTATCAACTTGGGTTTCTAAATCTGTTTTTGGGCTAGAATTATTAGATTTCAGCTTGTTGACGTCATCAAACGGACTGCTAACGTCATCACCTCATCGGCTCGTCTCATTCGGCAGTAAAATTAGAGCCGCGTTTGACTTCGACATTAGCGTAATCGCTAATGTCACCTTCAAACGCGATCCACAATGAGTCTGATTCTCCTTCTACGCGCCAGTTCTGACTTCGACTCTAGATTTGACCTTCTATATTACCTCGCCTGCTCTCGGTGTGAACTAGAGAGTTGTAGGGAATTCACCCCACACTTATACTTGTTCGTCCCGAACAATGCTAGTCCTAAGAGGAACACTAAAATACCAAAATGTTTTAAATAAGAATGCTAGAATGTGAGGCTAGATTTATCCTATCCATGCATTACTTACTTGTTACCAAACTAAACCGTGCAAAATCATAGATGAAACTTGATACTTGTACCTTTGAGCCGAGATGCAACTTAATTCGGATGATTCGGGAGATAGCCTTTTTTCGGCTCTTGAACTGCGCTCTCGGATCCGACTCGCACTATATGGTTATTCTTGTAGCTTCCTCTAGCACATGATTTGGTTCGGGGTTCAATGAGTTGAGCTCTTTGATTTCCTTTTGATGAGGGACAGCTTTTGAAGTGAATTGGCCTTCGGCCTTTGATATGGAAGTGGTGTTCTTCACTTTTATTTCGGTTAAAATCTTCACAATTTTGGCCTTCGGCTTTTGATTTGCTTCTTTGAGACTTGCTCCTTTGTGATTTGCTTGTCCATTTTCTCAACCTTTGGGAGGTCCAATCATCGCCCGAGAGCATATGAAAATGCCTCCCCGCTCTTTCTCATCCTCGCCGTTTTGCGCGGGTCAAGATGAGGGTCGCTCATCTATTTTCTCGGCTACTCGGACTAGAGTTAGGACGGTTTGATTCCCGTCCCGCCTCTTGCATAAACGCTACACGGTGGAGATGACTCTGAATCCAATGAAAACCGAAGTGCTAGCCTCCACTGACTTCGTAAACCATATAGTGAGATCCGGTCCCTTGAGCGCTTGCCAAGCCTCTCTAAGGCATTTATGTCAACTCCACATCCCCTATATATCTCAGCACATAGGGACAAACAGAAAGTTACATTCTCAAGTTTTTACACAGTCGAGATTTCACAAGGTAAATGCATAAATTCGGATCTATCTATTTTACATTCTCAAGTTCATATTCTCAAAAAGTTAATATTAAGGGAAAAGGAAAACAAAATGACTTATATACAACGACTATTCTCACCCCACACTTTTGAAAAAAGCCGTGCCTCACGGCACGACTTAGTTCAAAACACACATGCAAGCATACAATCAAAAGAAAGGTGAGAACGACTCAAAAACTAAACGACATAAGTAAATATGGACTGGAAAAATATAAAAGACGGATAAAACTGAAAATGTGCATGAAAATGAAAATGTCGGGTTACCTCCCGGCAAGTGCCTTTGTTTAACGTCGTTGGCTCGACGATACCTCACTCATGAGGGGTCGGGTGGCTTTGCTAGGTCATAGTGTTGAGTTGTCAAGTTGACCTCGCCATGGTAGTGTTTGACCCGCTGCCCATTCACATTGAATCGGCTTCCATTCTTCAAGCTTTCCAACTCAAGCATCCCATGGTTGTATACCTTAGTCACGGTATAAGGGCTGGTCCATCTTGATTTCAGTTTGCCGGGCATCAACTTCAACCGTGAGGAGAAGAGTAGCACTTGCTGTCCTTCCTCAAATGAGCGCCGGAGGATGAATTGGTCATGATACAATTTGGTCCGTGCTTTGAAGTCCGTTTGCCCTTCATAGGCTTCAAGTTGCAACTCCTCAAGCTCGCATAGATTAAGCTTCCTATCCGGTCCGGCAGCCTTCAAATCTGGATTGCAATACTTGAGCGCCCAATACGCTTTATGCTCCAACTCCACCGGAAGGTGGCATGCCTTCCCATAAACGAGTCGAAAGGGGGAGGTCCCAATTGGCGTCTTGTATGCCGTCTGATAAGCCCAAAGAGCTTCATCTAGCCTTTGACTCCAATATTTCCTCGCCGGTTTCACCATCTTCTCTAAAATACCTTTGATTTCGTGGTTGGAGAACTCCGCTTGACCATTGGTTTGGGGATGATATGTTGTGGATGTTCGGTGGTGGACATGGTAGTGCTTCAAGGTGGCAGCCATCATGCGGTTGCAGAAATGAGTTCCTTGGTCGCTGATTATGGCCTTGGGTACTCCGTACCTACAAAATAGGCTAGCGCGCAAAAAATCTATGACAGTCTTTGCATCGTCGCACCTCTTGGCCTTTGCCTCTACCCATTTCGACACATAATCTACAGCAACAAGTATGTAAGCAAAACCACATGAAACTGGGAATGGCCCCATGAAATCAATTCCCCAAATGTCAATGACATTATTGACCAAGATGGGTACTTGAGGAATCTCATTCCTAGCCGATACAATCCCTACTCTTTGGCACCTATCACACTTCTTACACTTCTCATAAGCATCTCTAAATACACTTGGCCAAAAGAAGCCGCTATCTAGGATTTTCCTAGCGGTTCTCTTAGGGCCAAAGTGTCCTCCACATGCAAACTCATGGCAGAAGCTAATAACAGAAGCTATTTCATTATCGGGGATGCATCTCCTAAGTATTTGATCTACTCCTATTTTCCACAAATAAGGATCATCCCATAAGTAATGTCTAGCATCATGCCTAAGTTTCATGCATTGTGCTTTAGTAAAAGAGGGAGGAAATGTACCTCCTACTAGGTAGTTGACGATTTGAGCATACCATGGCACCTTGGTTGAGACTGCATAGAGATGCTCATCCGTAAATGACTCAGTTATATGCCCTTCTTCTTCCTCTCGGACAATCCGACTTAGATGGTCGGCCACCGTATTCTCAATCCCCTTTTTGTCCCGTATCTCCACATCGAATTCTTGCAGTAGCAAGATCCACCGTATGAGCCTTGGCTTGGCCTCCTTCTTCTTCATTAGGTACCGGATGGCAGCATGGTCCGAGAAGACTATCACTTTTGCCCCAAGCAAGTATGATCTAAACTTCTATAGAGTGAACACCACGGCTAAGAGTTCCTTCTCGGTGGTGGAGTAGTTCCGTTGGGCTGAATCTAGGGTCCTTGAGGCGTAATAGATTATGACCGCCTTTTTGTCAAACCTTTGGCCAAGAACTGCTCCCACAGCAAAGTCGCTTGCGTCGTACATGATTTCAAATGGTTGTTCCCAATCCGGAGTCTGGATGATGGGTGTGCTAGAGTGAGGGCCTTCTTGAGCTCATCAAAGGCTTCCTTGCATGTCTTAGTGAATTCAAAAGGAACTTCTTTTTGCAGAAGAGTGGATAGAGGCAATTATTTTTTGAAGAAGTCCTTGATGAATCGTCGGTAGAATCCCGCATGTCCAAGGAATGATTTGATGTCTCGAACCGTGGAGGGGTATGGTAGAGTCATGATTAGGTCGATTTTTGCCTTGTCCACTTCTATGCCTTCTTGTGAGACGACATGTCCCAAGACTACTCCGTGTGTTACCATGAAGTGGCACTTCTCATAATTGAGCACTAAGTTCATTGACACACATCGTGCCAAAACCGTGCTCAAGTTGTTTAGGCAAGCGTCGAATGTGTCTCCATAGATGGTGAAGTCGTCCATGAAGACTTCAATGAATTCTCCAATCATGTCTGAGAAGATGCTGGTCACCACCCTTTGAAATATACCGGGAGCATAGCATAGACCAAACGACATCCTCCGGAAGGCAAATGTACCGAATGGGCAGGTGAATGTCGTCTTCTCTCGGTCCTCGGGTGCTATAGGAATCTGATTGTACCCCGAGAACCCATCCAAGAAACAGAAGTATGGTTTTCCCGCTAGTCGGTCTAGCATCTGATCGATGAATGGTAGTGGGAAATGATCATTCCTTGTGACGGCATTCAATTTTCTGTAGTCAATGCACATCCTCTAGCCATTCTTGACCCTTGTCGTTATCATCTTCCCTTCGGCATCTTCCTCAATTGTGATCCCAGTTTTTTTTCGGGACCACATGGACCGGGCTCACCCACTGACTATCCGAGATGCGATAGATGACGTCCGCATCCAATAGCTTTTGAATTTATTTTTGGACGATCTCCATCATGATTGGGTTGAGTCATCGTTGAGGCTCTCTTGATGGCTTTGCTCCATCCTCAAGTAGAATACGGTGCATGCATACCGCCGGGCTGACTCCTCTCAAATCGGCTAGAGTCCATCCAATGGCTAACTTGTGCTGGCTTAGTACTTCCACCAAACGACGCTCTTGTGTCGCCTCCAAGCCATTCTTGATGATCACCGGGAGAGTGTTGTTTTCCCTTAGAAACGCGTACTTCAAATGTCCGGGCAATGGTTTCAATTCTACCATGGGGGCCTGTACAATTGAAGGTAAAAAGACATTAGATTTAAACAATTGTACCTCATTTACTTCATACCTTTGTGTAAGCGGTTCCGAGATCATTAAGTGGGACAGCGCCTCATGAACACCTTCGGTCAACTCATAAGAGTTCTCATGCGAGTAAATGGCTCCATTGAGTGTGAGTTCTAGAGGATCCTCCCTTAGCTCCGGTTGGACTTCTTGGACAAGGTCATCTAAGGTATCAAGAGCATGGACAACCTCAAACTCCATGGGGTGCTTCATTGCTCGAAATATGTCGAAGCTAAACACCTCTCCTTCTACCTCCATTGAGAGCATCCCACTTCCACAGTCTATCTTCATTTTTGAGGTTTTGAGAAATGGGCGGCCGAGAAGGATTGGAGCATGGTTCGTTGGCCCGCCATTCTTCATTTTAGGACGTAGAAGTCCGCTGGAAACACTAGCTCGCCTACTTGAACCAAAACGTCTTCTATTTTCCCTTCGGGTTGTTTGCACGACCGGTCCGCCAGTTGGATAGTGAGACCGGTGGGTTCGAGAGGCCCAATCCTAAGGCATGAGTAGATTGAAAATGGGAGAACGTTGATTGAGGCCCCAAGGTCCAACATGCAGTTCTCGATCCGGATGTTCCCGATCGTGCAAGGAATCGTATAGGTCCCCGGGTCGCCACACTTGGGGGGGACTTGTCGCTGGATGACGGCCGAAACATTCCTACTCATTAGCTCTTGATCAACCCGAGCACCTCTCCTTCGGTTAGTGCAAAGCTCCTTCAAGAACTTTGCATATCTTGGAATATGCTTGATGGCTTCTAAGAGGGGGATGTTGATCTCGACCTTGCTGAACAATTCAAACACGTCCTCATCCATGACATGTTGTTTTGGTACTCGGGCTGGCACTGGAAATGGAAGAGCGGCGCTGATCTTGGAGGTCTCGGTTCTGGGCACCGGGCGCAGCCTGTGCTCCTCGGACGCTAGTACCGGGCTGGGCGTGCATTCCTCGGCTGTGTCCTGCTCTTCTTCCGGCGCGTCCTCACTTTTCTCGGCCACGTCTTCACTTTTCTCGGCCGCGTTCTGCTCAAGAGTACCGAGAGCCGTGGGCCTCATTTGTTCTTCTCCGGGTAACTTTGGGTCTTCTTCCTCCTCCAGCTCCATGGGTTGGACGACAAGCTTTCTCCCACTCCTAAGGGTCACGGCACTAACGTTTCCCTTCGGGTTTTGAATGGTTTGTGAAGGAAGTCGGCCGGGTTTATTGTTGAGCGCGGACTTTGAGGTAGCGAGTTGGGACATTTGCTTCTTCAAGTCCGAAATCTCTCTCTTTGTTTCGACTCGGAATTGATGCATAGAACCCACGAGTTCCTTCACCACATCATCAAAGGATTTGTTTGGTCCTTGATGATTGCTTGGGCCTCCCTGATATTGGCTTGGTCCCCTTTGCTGATATTGACCCGCCGGTGGGACATTCTGGTTGTACTGCCATTGGGGCGGTCGGTAAGGTTGTTGAGCCGGTTGAGGGGTGGCTTGCTGCATTTCCCTTGGATGATGGCTGTCGTTCCGCCAAGTTGAGTTGGGGTCTTGCCGCCAGTTTGGCCCGGTTGCTTGCCCATATTGCCGGTTTGGCCCGGCGCGGTTGTTGTTGTTGTTGTACCCTTGATATCCCTCTACTGCATTGACCTCCACCGGGTCCTCCTCTATCAAGGTTGGGCAAGCATCAGTCTTCTGGTCCGTAGTGCCACAATATTCACAATGTCTTGTTTGAGCCTGCTGCCTTCGTAGGATCTGGATCATCATATCTTTCATTTGTTTTATCTCCTCGGGCATGGAGTTTACCGGTGTCTCAGCTCTCGCCACGTTCTTTGTTCGGGAAAACTCATCTTGTCGACTGGTCTCCTCTCTAAACCGAGCATTTTCAGCAACAGCGGTGATGAGTTGCCTTATGCCTCTCAATGGTAGGCTCAGCATGGACCCTCCAGCCGAGGCGTCTAGGAGCCTTTTGTCCAAGGGACTGAATCCATCAAGAAGATACTCGATGATCAGCTTCTCGGGCAATCCAAGAGTGCAGCAACTTTGCTCCAAGCGGGTGAATTTCTCGAGGTAGTCGTACATGGTTTCATTAGGCCCCTGCCTTATGTCTTGCAGTTGCCTCCTTACTTGCATCGCCCTTCCCGCCGGATAGTACTTATCCAGGAATTTCTTTTGCATTTGGGCCCATGTTTGAATGCTACCTGAAGGTAACGAAAGGAACCAATCAATAGCAGAATCGATAAGGGAGAAGTAAAAAGCTTTTAATTTGAAGTCCTCTACATCTACTCCATAAGGTTTTAAATTTTGGCAAATGCCATGTAAACGTTGAAGATGAGTAGTTGCAGATTCTCCCTGAGTTCCCGAGAACTTGGGCAAATTGTGTACGAGGGATGTGTTGATAGATATGTTCTCCAGTTGAGGGCCCTCGTATATGCACCACGGTTGATTTCTGATATTTGGGGCCGAAAGTTCTCCCATAGTTGGTTCACGAAGGACGTCGTTCTCATAGTACTCCTCATAGACGGGCTGTTGCCTCGGCACTTGCTAATTTGGAGGAGGTGGCTGTCTAGCGGGCTGCCTCGGGCCAGCTCCATTCCAGACCCCGGGCGCTCCTAAGTTTCTTTGGGCAGCCTCCCGAACGATTTGGTTTCGGTCTCGGATGAGTTGCTCCGGGTCGTCATAAAATGGAGGTGGTCCTTCATCATTTCGACCGAACTGGTTCGCCTCGTCGTCAACCTCTTCATCATGGTGACTTCCTGCACGAGACATGGTTATGTAGAAACAAGTACGAAAACTAAGAAAAAGAAAGAAAAAAAAGAAAGAACCACTATTCGATTACTAAATCCCCGGCAACGGTGCCAAAATTTGACAGACGCCGGTCATCGCAGCGCTGCAAATTAATAATTTATAAGTCCACTACTTTGGCCTTACTATTGGATTAGTAAAGTGATAAGTAGGGGTCGAACCCAAGGGAATTAGTGGATAGAGTAGTTCTTTTGAAAATGGAAAATAAAGTAAGACAATTGGGTTTTGATTTTTGGTTTTGAACGGAAAGCATGTACTGAAAATAAAGGTGATGAATGTAAAGTTAGGTACTGAAAGTAAAGGTACTGAAAGTAAAGTTAGGTGTTGAATGTAAAGTTAGGTATTGAAAGTAAAGGTACTGAAAGTAAAGTTAGGTGCTGAATGTAAAGGTACTGAAAGTAAAGTTAGGTGCTGAATGTAAAGGTACTGAAAGTAAAGTTAGGTGCTGAATGTAAAGGTACTGAAAGTAAAGTTAGGTGCTGAATGTAAAGGTACTGAAAGTAAAGTTAGGTGCTGAATGTAAAGGTATTGAAAGTAAAGTTAGGGACTGAATTGAAAGTTAGGTACTTGAAAGTAAAGGTGCTGAATATAAAGGTACTGAATTGAAGTTGTTGAAAGTAAGACTGTAAGTAAATGACAAGTTGGTGTTTTGATCAAGAGAAAGATTCGGTGTAGGGGTTTTATATCATAGCTTCGTTCATCATCAACCTCTAATGATCTTACTAAGTGTTCTAAGGTGAGGGTTGTTCCTTTTAGAGACTTAACCCATAACAAGGCTTTTTGAAGCACATGCCTCACCGGCTAGCCCTTTTCAAGAGCTTACTAGTTCTAGCTAGACTAATTCCCCTTTTCAAGGTATATTAGCCTAAGTGCATCCACTTGATCAATCATTTCTGATCAACCAAATGGTGTTAAAGAGGGGATGAACTACTTGGAAGAGCTTTGCTTTTTCAAGCATCCACTCAACCTTGTCATGTTCAACCCGAATTGATGGCACAAAGAACTAGTTAAAACACTAAGTAGCATTAAGTAAAGAGTCTAGAACGGTTTATGATATAACAACCCCTTCAACCGAATGAAGAGTTTAGCTACAAGTATCCATTGAAGGGAATACCATAGCTAGTACAAGGAAAAAGGAATGGTTTTGAAATCAAAGACAAGAACAAGTAAGGTTTTGGAAAGTAAACTCAAGAACAAACTCAAAAACAAGTAGAAAGAAGTTGGAGCTTTTGATATCCAAATGTGTGTAAGTGTTTACAAGCCTTGTGAGTGAAAGTAACAAAGATCTAACTAGAGAGATAAGTGACGAAGTGACCAAAAACCAAAAGTAAAATCGATGTACATGGATGGATTTTTCAAAGGCCAAGCCTCTCTACTTATAGGCCAAAAGTGGCAGTTTGTGGTTGGCATGGAACCAACCGACTTGGCTCTAGTCCCTCCTTAAGTGCACCGATTTGAACTTGGATGGAGCCAAAGGGTAACCGTCTTGAACTTTGATGGAGCCAAAGGGCAACCACTAGGACTTGGTTGAGACAAGGGGCAACCACTAGGACTACTTGAGATGGCTTGCTTTAAAGGGCAACCGGCCATGACTAGAAGGGGCAACCGGAATAGAAATGGCTAACCGGAAAAGCAATGGTTCGGTTTTGGTTGGACTTCGCCGGAATTTGGCCGGAGCAAGGTTAGAACTGCCAGAGCTACGTTGTGACTGATTGGAGCTAGGTTGAAAGTGATCGGAGCTTGGTCGGGGCATCGCCGGAGGCTGATCGGAGCATGGCCGGAGCTTGCCGGAATCCTGGCTGGAGCTTGCCGGAATCTTGGCCGGAGGTGCTTGAGTTGAGGACCATGGATTCTGAAAGACAAGGCCAAAATAAAATGATTTCATCAAGGAATTAGGCCTGATTCTGGCCGGAGCATGGTCATGGCCTGGGTTGAAGTTTTCCTCGGGCCCTTGGTCGACCGGGCTCGGGCGCTGCTCTCGGCGCGGACCTGGTTTTCCCGGACTCGGGCCTTGGCGCTCTCGGATGCGGGTCTCGGTGCTGGCCTTGGATTGCCCGGTAGTGGTTCTCGGTGCGTCCGGCTGGGATCCTCGGACGCAGCCTGGGGCCTCTCGGTGCTGGTCTCGGACGGCCCCGGTTCTGGGTCTCGGCGCGCCCAGATGCAAAACTTGACAGGCCCGGCACTTCTCGGCGCACGCTCCTGGGCACGTCCGGCATTCTCGGCGTAGCTCGGCAATGATGCTCGGCCCCGGCTGAGGCTCTCTCGGTCCCCGACTGGCCCGATATGACTTGTGATCCATTTTTAGCACAAAACTCCTCTTTTAAGCTTGTTTCTTCTCTAAACCTCAGAATAGCCTGTAGAGCAAAAATGAAACTAACATGTAAAAGTTGTTAAGACAGTGTCTAATTTGGTGGGTTTAACTGCTTCGATGAGTCGTATAAAAGTAATTGTTAAACAGTAATTGTTCGCATATAAAAGTGTCGAGATAAATGATATTAGTTGACTCGACGAGTCGTATAAATACGACTCATCAAACCACCCCACACTTAAGCTTGTTCGTCCCGAACAAGAACTTAGTCATAGAAGGAAAATAAATGCAACATCACAATTTCTTTGACGTCCTGAATAAATGCACATGAATATGAGTTGCTAGTCTAGATTTCACTTTTTGATGCATAACTCAATCGTTACTCAAATCATCATGCTTCACATAGAAATAACTTGATACATGTTACCTTTGAGCTGAAATTCAAACCAATTCGGATGAATGGGAGATAGTCCTCTTTAGACCCATGATCTGCATTCGCTGTTTCGAACTCTAGCTATATGGTTATACTTCATTTCTTTTTCTCACACGTGATTCATTCGAGCTTCAAGGTTTTTGAGTTGTTCTTTTTTTTGTTGGATAGCTTTTGTAGTGACTTTCTTTGCCCTTTGGCTCTTGATGTATGAATGATGTACTTCACTTTTTGTTGCGTGTAGAACTCTCACAATTTGGCTGATTTTTATTCTTCTTGAGCTTTGCTCTTTTATTGTGAATAGCTTGTCCTTTTTTTTAAGGAGGTCAAGTCATCGCCCGCAAGTCTATGGAAATACCTCCCCATTCTTTCTCATCCTTGACCTTTTCGACACGAGTCAAGATAGGGGCCCACCACCTGTTTTCCCGATTACTTCAGACTAGGGATAGGATTATCTGTTTTCCTGTCACGCCTACCTACATAAACACTGCAGCAGTGGAGCTAACTCTAAACCATATAGTCTCAAAGTGCTAGCCTCCACAAAATCCACATAACCATAGAACTCGAAATTCGGTCCTTTGAATACTTCGCCAAGTCTCTCTAGGACATTTCTATCAACTCAACATCCCTATTTATCTCAACTCAGAAGGACACGTACTAGGTTAAATTCACACATAAAAGCACAATTCAGATTTCACGAGAGAAATACATCTAATCAGCATCATCTATTTCACATCATCAACATCCAATAATGCATATCCCGGAAAAGGAGAGAAATTTCATACTTTCAATTTTTTTAAAAAGGGAAACGTGCAGACACTATGCAGGTGCACAAAAAATAAATATGCTGACACGACTGACTGACTAACTCTCCCACCCCACACTTTTGAACTAAGTCGTATCCTCACGGTACGACTTAAATTCAAAGACACAACAATACAAGACACACAAACATAGGGAAAAACAAATAGAGAATAAAGGTGAACAAGCACTCCCCTCGTTTCGTCGCGTGATGGTAAGAATTTTGGTCGAACGAGTTGGTCAATGTTGGTCAATGGTCAACCGCATCCTCTTCAGACTTTAAGTACCGCGTCCGATAGAGACGTTAACTTAATGTTAACAACGAACGTGGCTGGATAATGTTGAGGGTTAACGCGATCAGCACTAAGTTGCACCTCTTTCCTGCATGAAAAGCATCCCTTTTCCCAAAAGACAATGTGAAAAACTTGACTCAAGACCCAAACAAACATAAAACGAAATAAAAAATGAGAAAAAACAAAAAAATTACCGGGCTACCTCCCTGCAAGCACCTTTGTTTTACGTCGTTGGCTCGACGATACCTCTTTAGGGATCACAAGTTAGGATCCCATGGACGTGTGAGGTCAAATTTTGGCTCATCTATTCCTTCAGTCTACCCAAAATCCTCGTATGATGGCATGCTCGTGTCTGTTCTCATCGATTAGGCAGGTTTGCCTTTACATCCCCCTGATTTTGCGAGGACATTGTGCTCATAGCTACTTCATTTGCTGCTCATCGTAAGTCTAGCGTCATCAGGTAGGTAGGGAGATATGGCTGCAAGATATGGTGTGTGGACGATGTCCGGTGGTTTCTTCATGCATTGGCGGTCGACATCCTCATAGATATGGAAGTCTGATGTTTTCCCACCAAATGCAAGTGACAATAAGCCTGTGTCCATGTCAATCTTGGTCTTGGTGGCAAAGAGGAATGGTCGTCCCAAGATAAGCGTTGGAGGATCATCGTCTCTAGCATCTCCCATCTGCAAGACATAGAAATCTGTAGGAACAACAAGGTCTCCTACTCGGAGTGTGAGATCCTCTAGCAAACCAACCGGATGAACACGAGACTTATCTCCTAACTCTATTAACAACTATGGACCAAGTTTCAAAGAGCAATATAAGGAATAAGGCATAGCATTAACAGCAGCGCCCAAATCGATTAAGCAATGATGTATTAGAGTCTCACCAATACCACAGGTGACTGTGAAGGCACCTGGGTCCTTACACTTTCCAAGCGGTGCCTCTTGACTCGTAGCAAGTGGGTGCTCCATTGTTGACTTCTTCGACTCATCCTTCGCCTCCAACTCGTCTCCTAGCTTATTCTTGTCGATCATATGCTCTTCCAGAGAGCTCTTACCTGCATGGAAAACGAAGGCAAAGGGTCAGTTTTCGGGTGGATATCAGTGTGGGTCGCATCCGTTATAGATGTTAGAGGTGCGTCCGGCCTTAACATTATGGGTGCATCTACTGCAGACATTAGCGTCAAGCTAATATCTCCTTCAGACGCGATCGACACTAACTCTGACTCGTTTTCACTGTTTTTTGCCACCGTTTCATCCAGCATGGCCAATGTGTTGATGTTTCCTCTCAGATTAGGCATTGTCTGCAATGGTAGCCTTCCTGGATCTCTCTTCAGCTCAGAAACAGTCTGAGCCAAGCTGGACATCTGCTTAGTTAGCTGTGCTAGAGTCACATCGATCTTCATCTGATTTTGTTGCACAGTGGTGGCTATCTGCTGGGTGCTAGTTGCCAGCTCCTTCACTATATCCTCCGGAGACTTGCTGGAACTCTGATTACTAGGGCTTGGTTGATTGTAATTCTACCCTCTCTGTTAATACTGGTTCTGATTATTGTAGCCTCCTTGTTTCTGACGTTATGCTGGGCGGTAGAACTGCTGCTGAGGTTGTTGGGGTGCATTATTCTTGTAATTCTAAAATTCACCTACTACATTGACATTGGTCTGTGCATCCTCCCGTAGAGTCGGGCAAGCATCTGTCTTATGATTGGTCGCACCACAAAACTCACAAGGCTTCACCTGAACCGACTGCTTCATTATGAGTTTTTGCATCATCTCTTTCATCTGTTTCAGCTCTTCAGTCATCGAGTTAGATGGGGTATCGGCCTTTGCGACGTTCCAAGTCCTGCTGAATTCATCTTGCCTACTGGCCTCTTCTATGAATCTAGCATTCTCGGCCACCTCAGCTATCAAACTCCGCTCTCCAGCTGGAGACAGATTCATGATGGTCCCTTCTGCTGAGGCGTCCAATATCATCCTATCGAGTGGCCTCAACCCATCCAGTAGGTACTCGATTATCAACTTCTCAGGGATTCCCAGGTTGCAATAGCTCTGCTCTAGGGTATTGAAATTCTCCAGATAGTCGTACATCAACTCGCATATAAAAGTGTCGAGATAAAAGGGATTAGTTGTCTCGATGAGTCGTATAAATATGACTCATTAGGCCACAGGTCCATGAACCTCATTAAATGGCCTCGGTTCACCAACACGCGCCTTGCTTAGGCCCCGGAGAGGCATAACTTCAATAAGGCTCTGGGCATCTTCATCTGGCCATGGTGCCTTGGTATGCTGGGGCTTGGTCGAGCAGTCGAGGCCCTTTGTTGTGTCCGTTCGGTTGACTCGAACCTCTTCGATGGAACGCTTCCCAGGTCCTTGCGCCTGAGTCTTCCGGATAATGGCCCTCATCGAGGTGGTTCCATGCCCGGGTCTTACCAAGGCCCTTTCCCAGATCCTTTCGCCTGGGCCCTACAGGGGCCTGTCGACTTAGTCTGACTCGGCTGAGTACGAGGGTCCTTGGTTTGATATTTATCGAAATCCCCAAGGGTCTCATGCGAGAACTCATATGGTCCCGCCCCCATGGAAACGACCTTGTCCTCAAGGTCGACATTGTCTTCTTGGACCTCTAAGAAAGCTAGTCGCGTTTCTTCCACTTTTCACAAAAGTCTGTCGGTTGCTTTTAGTCCTTTGTCCTGGACTATTTTACTTGAAATCAACTTATGCGTAGCACCATTATCCATTTGAGCATGTACCTTGCGGTTGCCGATCTTGCCCATGAGTCTCGTGCATCAATTTGGCATATCTTCTGCCATAATGTTGAGTGACACTTCAGCCTCCTCGGCTTTGTCGTGCTCCTCCTCGAATGCTTCAATGTTACTCAAGGACTTCTCAGCGCATCGATGTCCTTGACCCCATAATCCTTCACATCGAAAGCACTTGTTGCTTGGTCGCATGTCTCTTTGTTCGGGTTCTGGTGCGCGCCTTTGGTCTGGTTGCCTTACCGGTGGACCTTGCTGGTCCCACGAAGAGGGTGGCCTTGTTGGTCTTCCGCTTCTATGGTTGGAATCGTCGGATTAGCTAGGTGGCTTCGAGTCGAACTATGTCCCTCGGTTGTACTTGCCACCTTCCTTGTCCTCAACCAATTGCGCCAAGGTCATTGCCTGATATACGTCCATCGGTTGTTGGATTCTGACTACTCCCCGAATCTCTGGCTTAAGGCCCTTCATGTAGTTGGCCATCAGCGCCTTCTCAGAGATACCTTCTATCGCCCCAGTGAGTTCTTCAAACTGCTCCTGGTATTCTGATGGACCATAATTGTATGAATCATAAACACAGTTAAACCCACCAAATTAGACTCTTTGTCTATTGAACTTTTGCTTGTTAGTTCCGATATTTATCTACAGGGTATTTTGAAGTCTAGAGAGAATACAGGCTAAGGAGAAGTTTTAAAGCTGAAAATGAATTACGAGTCATTCCAGGTCACGACCAAATTCTGACTTTCAAGAACCTGACGTGGAATCACTCAAAACAAGTCCAACCGAAGGGCAACCAGAGTCAGACCGGAGCTGAAGGAACCGATGGCTTTTGGGGAAAAGATCTCAAACTCACTCATCCTCTCCCCTCATGCCACATGGGCGGCGGCTAAGCCTCCTCCTCTCCCCTTCCTCCACATGGGCCGGCGGCTTTGGGGGAAGAAGCCACATGGGGTGGCGGCTACAAGCTTCTCCTCCCATTTCTTGCCAAGTGTTGGCCTCTCCTCCACATCTCTCACTCCCCCATGCCTATAAATACCAAGCCATTCTCATTTGTAAATCATCCCATTTTGTGTGCAAGAAGCACAAGTCACTTATCTCTCTAGATTTTGGGCACTACTCTTGTGAACACTTGTTTTAAATCTATAATACTCCTGTTGGTTCTTGAGTATTCTAGTAGTTCTTGAGTTTACTCCTGTTGGTTCTTGAGTATTCTCCTTTTACTTTACTGTCTTTCGAAAACCTTCAAGTATTTAGCTATGATGTCCTGTTCCATGGATATTCGTAGCTTAACCCTTCATTCGGTTGAAGGGGTGTACTTGTGTCATAAAATGTTTTAAGCCCTACTCTTAATGCCTCTATGTGTTCAAAATTTGTTCTATGTGCCACATATTAGGTTAGAACTTCCAAGGTTGAGTGGATGCTTGGAATGGCAAAACGCTTCCGTGGGGTTAGTAAACATACTCAGATTAAGTGGATGCTTGGAATGGCAAAACTTATTTGAGGAGTTTGACCTCTTTAAAACACCATTTGGTTGATCGGGAATGATTGATCAAATGGATGCACACAAGGCTAATATACCTTGGAATGGGGTGTTAGTCTAAATAGAACAAGTGCTCTATGTCTTGGAATGGACTAGACAGTGTGGCAAATCAAGTGCTTGGAATGGCCTTGATACACTTTTGAATACATAGTATGATCATTAGAGGTCAATGATAAACAGACTATGATACAAGGCCCCTAAAACCGAATACTTTCCTTAACTTAAAACATCACCTGCACTTTACTTTCAGTCTCAATATCAACTGCAATATCAACCGCTTACCCTCCGCAAGACTTATCCTTCAAGCATCCCACTTGCTGTAAGTCTTCTCCTTTTATTTTCAGTACTTTAATTTCTGCACTAAAATCACAACCAACCCACTTACTTTTCTGCATTAAAAACCAAAACCAACCAAAAAGACACTTACTTTTCAGCACTAAAACCTCAATCAACCTAAAATCACGCTCCCTTTCTATACAATGAACAACTATCCCCCTAATTCCCTTGGGTTCGACCCCTACTTACCACTTGCTACCCAGTAGTGAAGTAGCGAGTAGCGGACTTATAAATTTATTCTTGACTTTTGCACACGACGACTGTGCATCCGTCAAAATTGGCTCCGTTGTCGGGGAATTAGAGTTAGAAATTAACAATCGGATAAGTGTTCTTTGAATCGGTACTCGCTTCAATACAACCATGTCTCACGAAGGAAGCCACCATGACTACTAGGATGATGACGAGATAAACCTATACGATCGAAATGATTAGGTGCCACTTCCATTTGTCGACGATCCGGATCAACTCATCCGAAACAGAAGAGCTCGTGATAGGGAGGTCATCCGAAGAAACCAAGGACCACCCGAGGACCAAAATGAAGCTGGTCCAGTACAACAACCCCCTAGATATCCACCACCCCATCAACCTCGACAAGTGCCAAGACGAGAACCCATTTTTGATAACTACTATGGGGATAACAACAACTTCCGCGAACCTACTATGAGAGAACTCTCGGCACCAGATTTTAGAAACCAGCCGTGGTGCATTTACGAAGGCCCTGAACTGGAAGACATCGCTATCAACACTTCAGGGCCCACAACTTGCCAAAATTCTCAGGAACACGTGGAGAATCAGCAACAACTCATCTCCAACGCTTACACGGTATTTGCCAAAACTTAAAACCGAATGGTGTAAATGTAGACGACTTCAAGTTAAAGGCATTCTACTTTTCCCTCATTGACGGGGCAAACGACTGGTTCCTTTCATTGCCTTCCGGTAGCATCAGAACATGGGCTCAGATGCAAAAGAAATTCATTGACAAATACTACCCGGCAGGAAGAGCAATGCAGGTAAGGAGGCAACTGCAGGACATCAAGCAAGGGCCCAATGAAACCATGTACGACTACCTGGAAAAGTTCAATCGCCTGGAGAGAAGCTGCTGTACCCTTGGACTGCCCGAGAAACTCATAATCGAGTACCTCATTGATGGATTAAGGCCCTTAGACAAAATGCTTCTGGATGCCTCAGCTGGAGGATCCATGATGAATCTATCACTGAGTGGCATAAGGAATCTCATCACCGACGTTGCTGAAAATGCTCGATTTAGAGAAGAGACAACTCGGCAGGAAGAATTTTCCCGAACGAAGAATGTGGCAAAGGCTGAAACACCGATGAACTCTATGCCAGAGGAGATGAAACAAATAAAGGAAATGATGATTCAAATCCTACGAAGGCAGCCAGTTCAGATAAAGCCTTGCGAGTTTTGTAGTTCTACGGACCACAAGACTGACGCATGCCCAACACTGATAGTAGAGGAACCGGAAGAAGTAAATGCAGTGGTAGGATACCAAGGATACAACAACCACAACATCAACGATAGAGCAGGACCAATCCGGCAGTATAATCAAGCGACCAATCCAAGCTGGCAGAACGACAACCATCCTCCGAAGGAGACACAACAAGCCGCACCGCAATTAGCTCAGTCATTCTACCAACCGCCCCACCGGCATTACAACCAGAACGCTCCATCAGCAGGCCAATATCAGCAGAGAGGATCAAATCAATACCCAACGAGCCAATATCAGCAGAAGGGAACGAATCAATACCAATCCAGCTCAAATAATCAGCAAGGACCAAGCAAGTCGCTTGAAGACACAATGAAGGAGCTCGCAGGAAGCGTCAATCAATTGGGAACATCGCTAAACCAATTCCATGTGAAAACTGACGGGGCAATTTCAGAGTTAACCAAACAAATGTCCCAGCTCGCCACCGCAATGTCCGTGCTCACTAATGAACCAGGCAGACTTCCTTCACAGACCATCCCAAACCCAAAGGCAAATGTAAGCATGGTAACAATGTCAGATATGAAGGAGGCACTAGAAGAAGCGGCACGACCCTCATTAACAACTACAGAAGCAAAGAAAGAAGAGTTCCTTGGTATGATATGGGAAGATGAATCACATGCCTAGTCACTCGGAGAACTAATAGCCATGAAAGAACTCAAAAAAGCACAAACTACAGCCCTACTAGCAAAACAACAACGAGGACCCGCAGCTTACAAACATACAGCCAAACACTTCAATCGTAGGTGCCGTCCTGGTTGGAATCAAGAAGAAGACCGATCCATCGATGGCAGAACGTGGGTCATGCATAATGATAATGGACGCTATGCATTCACCGTTTGCATGACACCACCGTCAGTCACACGCTTTAACGTACCAGCATCTGGGTGGGATGACAATAAAGACTTAGACTCAGACGATCCTAGATCAGGCCTCGGAATCGAAAAAATCGGGGTTCGAGACTCATCCTACTCCATGAAAATCATTGCCTCCAAAGATCCTGCGACCCTAAAGAACAAAAAAGAAAAAAGATTGGAGCCAATGAAGGAACAAAATGGCCTGATAGCGAAAAAGAACGTCACTTGGAGTCATGAGGTACAACTGGAAATGAATAAGGACCCAGGAGCCTTTACAGTCACCTGTGTTATCGGCAAAGCCCAAATTCACCATTGCCTTATTGACCTTGGAGCTGCCATCAACGTCCTGCCTTACCCTCTATATTGCTCATTAGGGCTTGGTCCATTGAAGCCACCAAGGATATCTATCGAGTTGGGGGACAAGTCGTGTATCCAACCGGTTGGAGTGCTAGAAAGCTTAATGCTCCGTGTGGAAAAAAATCGTCGTTCCTACGGACTTTTATGTGATACCAATCGGAGAATCCAGCAAGGACGACCCTCCAACAATCATATTGGGACGACCATTCCTTTACACCACAGGGGCTAAGATCAACATGGGCAAGGGCTCATTGTCGCTTGCATTCAGTGACAGAATTTCATATTATAACATCTATGGTGATAGCCGCACGGGTACAAAAAAACTACCGGAACAATGGAGTCCTGACCCAAGCACATCATCTAGCAAAAAATCAGGAAGGGTAAAGGCTAGAATCAATGCAGGAGCCGCGGCAAAATTTGACTTAAGCCGCCCATGGGATCCCAACTGGTGATCCCAACTGTCGAGCCAACGACGTTAAACAAAGGCACTGGTCGGGAGGTAACCCGACACCTATCTTACTTTCAGTCATTTATTTTCTGTCATTTAGTTTTTACCGTAAGTCGCTCTCACCCACTTTTTGTATAGAAGGAATGTCTAACATGTAGGAATCGGTTTTTGGAGCAAGATCAGATCTGCCAGGCCGCTTCCGAGAATTACCGGGCCTGCGCTGAGAGTTCAAGGCCCCAACCAAACTCCCTCGATTATCCAGCTCCAAGGCATGTCGTTCCACGACACGACACAGTAAAAGGGAGTGCAGTTCTTCTCTTTTCCTTAATGTGGTTTCCTTCTCTTGTATATATTTGCATGACTTTTGAACTAAGTCGTGCTGAAAGGCACGCCTTCGTTCAAAAGTGTGGGGTGAGAACCGCCTGTGTACATAGTTAACATGCTTTTTCTTTTTCCTTTTCCCTTAATATTATCTTTTTGAAAATATGAACTTAAGAATGTGAAAAAGATAGATCTAAATTCATGCATTTACCTTGTGAAAATTCAACTGTATAAAAACTTAGAATGTAACTTCTCATTTGTCCCTTTGTGTGCTGAGATATATAGGGGATGTGGAGTTGATATAAACTGCCCTAGAGAGGCTTGGTAAGCAATCGAAGGATCGAATCTAACTATATGGTTTTCGAAGTCAGTGGAGGCTGCACTTCGGGTTTCAGAGAAGATTGAAGTCATCTCCGCCATGCAGTGTTTATGCAAGAGGCGGGACGGGAATCAAACCGTCCTATCTCTAGTCCTAGTAGCCGGGAAAATAGATGAGCGACCCTCATCTTGACCCGCGCGAAACGGCGAGGATGAGAAAGAGCGGGGAGGTATTTCCATATGCTTACGGGCGACGATTGGACCTCCCAAAAAGGCTGAGAAAATGGACTAGCAAGTCACAAAGAAGCAAAAGCTCAAAGAAGCTAATCAAAGGCCAAAGGCCAAAATTGAGAAGGTTTTAACCGAACAAAAGTGAAGAAACTCCAACTCAATATCAAAGGCCAAAGGCCGATTCACTACAGAAGCTGTCCCTCGCCAAAAAGAAATCAAAGTGCTCAACTCAGTGAAACCCGAATCAAATCACGTGCTAGGGAAAGCTACAAGGAACCATATAGTGCGAGACGATCCCGAGAATGCAGTCCAGGAGCCTGAAAAGGGCTATCTCCCGAAACATCCAAATTAATTTGCATCTCGGCGCGAAGGTACAAGTATCAAGTTTCTTCTAAGTATTTACATGGTTTAGTTTGGTAATAAGTAAGTAATGCATGAATTAAGATAAATCTAGTCCCACAGTCTCACTTTCAAATTTTACTTAGATTGTGTTCCGCCCTTAAAAAGCATTGTTCGGGACGAACAACTAAAAGTGTGGGGTGATCTGATGGACCATAATTGTATGAATCATAAACACAGTTAAACCCACCAAATTAGACTCTTTGTCTATTTAACTTTTGCTTGTTAGTTTCGATATTTATCTACAAGGTATTTTGAAGTCTAGAGAGAATACAGGCTAAGGAGGAGTTTTAAAGCTGAAAATGAATTACGAGTCATTCCAGGTCACGACCAAATTCTGACTTTCAAGAACCTGACGTGGAATCACTCAAAACAAGTCTAACCGAAGGGCAACCAGAGTCAGACCGGAGCTGAAAGAACCGATGGCTTTTGGGGAAAAGATCTCAAACTCACTCATCCTCTCCCCTCATGCCACATGGGCGGCGGCTAAGCCTCCTCCTCTCCCCTTCCTCCACATGGGCCGACGACTTTGGGGGTAGAAGCCACATGGGGTGGCGGCTACAAGCTTCTCCTCCCATTTCTTGCCAAGTGTTAGCCTCTCCTCCACATCTCTCACTCCCCCATGCCTATAAATACCAAGCCATTCTCATTTGTAAATCATCCCATTTTGTGTGCAAGAAGCACAAGTCACTTATCTCTCTAGATTTTGGGCACTACTCTTGTAAACACTTGTTTTAAATCTATAATACTCCTGTTGGTTCTTGAGTATTCTAGTAGTTCTTGAGTTTACTCCTGTTGGTTCTTAAGTATTCTCCTTTTACTTTGCTGTCTTTCAAAAACCTTCAAGTATTTAGCTATGATGTCCTGTTCCATGGATATTCGTAGCTAAACCCTTCATTCGGTTGAAGGGGTGTACTTGTGTCATAAAATGTTTTAGGCCCTACTCTTAATGCCTTTATGTGTTCAAAACTTGTTCTATGTGCCACATATTAGGTTAGAACTTCCAAGGTTGAGTGGATGCTTGGAATGGCAAAACTCTTCCGTGGGGTTCGTAAACATACTCGGATAAGTGGATGCTTGGAATGGCAAAACTTATCTGAGGAGTTTGACCTCTTTAAAACACCATTTGGTTGATCGGGAATGATTGATCAAATGGATGCACACAAGGCTAATATACCTTGGAATGGGGTGTTAGTCTAAATAGAACAAGTGCTCTATGTCTTGGAATGGACTAGACAGTGTGGCAAATCAAGTGCTTGGAATGGCCTTGATACACTTTTGAATACATAGTATGATCATTAGAGGTCAATGATAAACAGACTATGATACAAGGCCCCTAAAACTGAATACTTTCCTTAACTTAAAACATCACCTGCACTTTACTTTCAGTCTCAATATCAACTGCAATATCAACCGCTTACTCTCCGCAAGACTTATCCTTCAAGCATCCCACTTGCTGTAAGTCTTCTCCTTTTATTTTCAGTACTTTAATTTCTGCACTAAAATCACAACCAACCCACTTACTTTTCTGCATTAAAAACCAAAACCAACCAAAAAGACACTTACTTTTCAGCACTAAAACCTCAATCAACCTAAACTCACGCTCCCTTTCTGTACAAAGAACAACTATCCCCCTAATTCCCTTGGGTTCGACCCCTACTTACCACTTGCTACCCAGTAGTGAAGTCGCGAGTAGCGGACTTATAAATTTATTCTTGACTTTTGCACACGACGACTGTGCATCCGTCATATTCCAACACGGACTTGGTATGCACAAGTGAGAAAAATATTTCATGGACGTCTTGGCAATCTGAATTACGATATCTGACTAGCATTGCTGCCTTGGGTTACGCACATGTATGAATTGGTTTCATTTTGTGGATAAAGCAATACCATCTGAACGCCTTTCCATCAAGGCACATTGTTGCTGCTATAAGTTTATCTTGACCAACTAAGCCATTTAGGTAAAAGTACCTCTCGGCTTTGAAAAGCCATTCATCGACGTCGCTGCCACAGAATATGGGCATCTCGAGTCGCCTCATCCTTGGGTCGCCTCGCATTGGGTAAACTCCTCCAAACGGGCCCCTAAAATCATCATCCTCATCCTCGGCAAGATGGTTAGTCCCGTGGAATGCTTGTGGACAAATGGATGGTTCACCATGCTCCTTTAGCTCCACTCTATTGGTTGGGTCTTCGACAGGCGGAGGCCTTGCGTACCCAGTCATACGCACATGATTTCCCTGGCGTGCATTCTTTGCAACATTTAGCGCAGGTGCTCTCCCTCGAACGTCCCCTTCAACGTCGCTGGAAACCCAATCCTCAATTTCTGCGTACCGGGTTTCAATCCCCGTAGACGACTCACTTGGCTCACCTATCTTCGCCTTCCCCCGGGCATTAGCGCTGGGAAGGTTGCCTTGTGGAACATCATCGTCAAGGACTTGTCGAACGTTACCTTGTGAATTATCACCAAGGTTTCCATGGCCCTTTGCTTGGGTAGAACTAGCAGGTTATATTAGCGTCACCTTCTGCAGGAGCGCTTGCAACGCTGCTTCTATGCCGCCGAACTTTGCGTCTATTCTCACATCTAATGCGGCTTGACGCTTGTCGTTCTCGGCTATGTATGACTCCAACTTAGTCTTTTGGTTGTTGCTTTCTTCTTCACTCGGGAGTGAGTTTTCTAGACTTCTGGATGATTCATCCCATGTAGACTTGCTCCTCGTCTACATGTTTTCTGGATTGTAACTGCTCTGATACTAATTTGTTAGAGACCCGAAACACTAAAATTGCCCAAATACTCTACCCAACACAATGGAACGACCAAATGTGGGAAAAGTTGGCTATATTAATCAAAAAGACCCTAAAAAGCGAGGAATCGTCGAAAGAATACAATGCCTTTAGCAAAGTCTCGTCACAATGACGTTAAATCGAGACCCTAATCTATACAATTGCTTTGTGGAAGCGTAAATAAAGAAATGATGCAAAAGGTTTGAGAAATAAACCTTGCATGAATGAAAAATGAGAAAGGCCCCAGTATTTATAGGGCCCTGGCCGAGTGGGCGTGTGCCTGGAATCGCGGTTGTTCGGCCGTGGTGACCGTTGCTGAATTCTCGAACTCGTCCAGGTCCGTCCCTAGCATTGAATGCGACACGGCAGGTCCTTTGTGCCTAAGTCCGTTATATAAGCGTTTGGCCCCAGGTCCATGAACCTCATTAAATGGCCCCGTTTCACTAACAGGCGCCTTGCTTAGGCCCCAAAGCGGCATAACTTCAATAAGGCCATGGCGTCTTCATCTGGCCATGGTGCCTTGGTATGCTGGGGCTTGGTCGAGCAGTCAAGGCCCTTCGTGGTGTCCGTTCGGCTGACTCACACCTCTTCGATGGGTCGCTGCCCAGGTTCGCACCCGGGTCCTTGCCCAGGTCCTTGCGCCTGAGTCTTCCGGATAATGGCCTCCATCGAGGTGGTTCATTGCCCGAGTCCTTCCTCAGGCCCTTTCCCAGATCCTTTTGCCTGGGCCCTGTAGGGGCCTGTCGACATAGTCTGACTAGGCTGTGTACGAGGGTTCTTGGCTTGATATTTATCGGAATTCCCAAGGGTCTCATGCGAGAACTCATCACGTCCCGCCCCAAAGAAACGACCTTGTCCTCAAGGTCAAATTGTCCTCTTGGACCTCCAAAAAAGCTAGTCGCGGTTCCTCCACTTTTCTCAAAAGTGTGTTGGTTGCTTTTAGTCCTTTGTCCTGGACTATTTTGCTTGAAATCAACTTATACGTAACACCATTATCGATTTGAGCATGTACCTCGCGGTTGCCGATCTTGCCCATGAGTCTCGTGCATCGATTTGTCGTATCTTCCGACATAATGTTGAGTGACACTTCGGCCTCCTCGGCTTTGTCGTGCTCCTCCTCGAATGCTTCAATGTTTCTCAAGGACTTCTCAGCACATCGATTTCCTGGACCCCATAATCCTTCGAATCGAAAGCACTTGTTGCTTGGTCGCATGTCTCTTTGTTTGGGTTCTGGTGCGCGCCTTTGTTCTGGTTGCCTTACTGGTGGACCTTGCTGGTCCCATGAATAGGGTGACCTTGTCGGTCTTCCACTTCTATGGTTGGAATGGTCGGATTGGCTTGGTGGCTTCGAGGTTAACTCTATCCCTCGGTTGTACTTGCCACCTTCCTTGTCCTCAACCAATTGCGCCAAGGTAATTGCCTGATATAAGTCCATCGGTTGTTAGATTTTGACTACTCCCGGATCTCTAGCTTAAGGCCCTTCAGGTAGTTGGCCATCAGCGCCTTCTCGGAGATGCCTTCTATCGCCCTAGCGAGTTCTTCAAACTGCTCCTAGTATTCCAACACGGACTTGGTCTGCACAAGTGAGAAAACCCTTTCGTGGACGTCTTGGCAATCCAACCCATGATATCTGACTAACATTGATACCTTGAGTTGCGCCCATGTATGGATTGGTTTCATTTTGTGAAAAGAGCAATACAATCTGAACGCCTTTCCTTCAAGACACATCGTTGCTGCTATAAGTTTATCTTGGCCAACTAAGCCATTAATGTAAAAGTACCTCTCGGCTTTGAAAAGCCATTCATCAACGTCGCTACCACAGAATATGGGCATTTCGAGTCGCCTCATCCTTGGGTCGCATCGCATTGTGTAAACTCCTCTAAACGGGCCCCTAAAATCATCATCATCATCCTCGGCAAGATGGTTAGTCCCCCAGAATGCTTGTGGACGAAGGGCTGGTTCACCATGCTCCTTTCGCTCCACTCTATCGGTTGGGTCTTCGACGGGTGGAGGCCTTGCGTACCTAGTCATGCGCACATGATTTCCTTAGCGTGCATTCTTTGCAACATTTAGCGCAAGTGCTCTCCCTCGAACGTCCCCTTCATCATCGCTGGAAACCCAATCTTCGACTTCTGTGTGCTGGGTTCCAATCCCCTTAGATGGCTCACTTGGCTCGCCTATCTTCGCCTTCCCCCGGGCATTAGCGCTGGGAAGGTTACCTTGCGGAACATCATCGTCAAGGACTTGTCGAATGTTACCTTGCGAATTATCACCAAGGTTTCCATGGCCCTTTTCTTGGACAGAACTAGCAGGTTGTATTGACGTCACTTTCTGTAGGAGCGCTTGCAATGCTGCTTCTATGCCGTCGAACTTCACGTCTATTCTCGCCTCCAATGCGGCTTGACGCTTGTAGTTCTCGGCTATGTAAGACTCCAACTCGGTCTTATGGTTGTTGCTTTCTTCTTCACTCGGAATCGAGTTCCCTAGACTTATGGACGATTCGTCCGATGTAGACTTGCTCCTCGTCTGCATGTTTCCTGGATCGTAACTGCTCTGATACCAATTTGTTAGAGACCCGAAATCCTAAAATTGCCCAAATACTCTACCCAACACAATGGAACGAGAAAATGTGGGAAAAGTTGGCTATATTAATCGAAAAGATCCTCAAAAGTGAGGAACCGTCGAAAGAATACAAGGCCTTTGGCAAAGTCTCGTCACAATGACGTTAAATGGAGTCCCTAATCTATACAATTGCTTTGCGGGAGCGTAAATAAAGAAATGATGCAAAAGGTTCGAGAAATAAAGCTTGCATGAATGAAAAATGAGAAAAGGGCCCCGGTCGAGTTGGCGTGTGCCTGGAGTTGTGCCTGTTCGACCTTGGTGACCATTGCTGAAATATTGGACTCGTCTAGGTCCGTCCTTGGCATTGAATGCGACACGTTAGGTCCTTTGTGCCTAAGTCTGTTATATATGATGTATTTTGCTGAGCATTGTCTAAAACCTTTGCTACATCACTATTTAAAGATGCAGAGTATTTCAACAATTCAATAAAATTGCCGCGATTGCTTGAGCTGTCAGATTCATCATTGCCTCTAAAAGCACAAGACTGGTAGGCAAGCCATCCAGCAACTTCAATAGAAGTTTTCAATCGAAGTCTATTATCAAGTGTCTCTTGTGCTCTCAAATTTGCAAACGTATTAGAAATATGAGCTGATTGATTCATGATATCTGACCAACTTAAGAGAGATTTATGATGAGGGGAGTTGTGATGTTTTCCAACATGTGCCATAAGTGAACAAGTTTTTCCACCAACCTTATTCCATGCTCGAAATTCATCAACAGTGAACGCATTTGATCCTAAAGGTCCATATTCTTTTTGAAATAAAAAACATGGCAGACAAAATATGGCATCTACTGCAATGGAATATTCCAACCACGATGCAAAATGACTATACCAAGATGACTGAAAACTGCGGGATTATCTTTCAACAGATATTGGATACTCATCAAGCATAGGTTGATACGGACCAAAATTAATATAAGCTCTTCGAACCTCATCACGCTTACCAATGGGGTGGGGTACTTCCATATTTGTGGCTGTAAACCTGGGTCACGTTCTAATTTGTTGATATCAAAATCATCTTCAATTTCAAGCCTTTGTAATTTTGGAGCATGATGTTTCTCACTGTGTACATGACTGTCTTTCTCTGAAATTTTTAATAGTTTTCTTTTAAAGAACGAATCAACAGTTGGTGTTTTCATCTATAAAATCAAAAAAATCAAAGATCAGAATCGTAATGTAACACAATTTATTTCAATGTCAAAATAACACAAATCGACAAACCCTAATTCATGCAGTCCAAACTAGCGAAATCAAAACAATACAAATCATAATACAAAAATCTCATCGCATATGACTTCAACGTACATATATTTGACGAAATCATATGAATCAAAAAATGAAAAAAAACCTAGAAGATGAGAGAACAGAGAAGCCGACGACTCAGACCGGCGTACTCAATATCTTTGTGCGGCTTTGCCGTGATATTGATAAATGATAAGTTTCTAAAAAGTAATACCTAAATTTGAATAAATATATTATATTATATGAAAAAAAATTTAGAAGAACCTGGGAGTGACAAGTGTCCCCCATCAAGCCGTACATCTGTCCCTGACTACATGAGTACTAATCAGGTACATATATATTCATCAAAAATGAAGCACGAGCCACGCAAAGGGCACCAATCCGAGTTAAAATTGAATTATTCAATTGAAACCAGGGGCGGAGGAATTGAGATAGAGTGACGAATTACATTACATTAAAAAAATGTGTGTATATAACGAAAATTATCTAATTGGATTTGTTAAAACACTTCACCAATTCTTTGTCAATATCCATAACCAAGCAATCCGGTAAAAAAACATATTTCATATTGTTGCGATTTGACCAAAATTGATATAAGCTCTTGAAACAGTATTATGCTTACCAATTTTTTTTAGTGTAAACTCGTTCCACGTTCTAATTGACTGATATTGGAGCATGATGTTATTCACTATGTAAATAATTATCTAGCTCCGAAAGTTGAATAGATTTGTTTTATAAAAAATTTAGAACTATATAACTTGCTCAAATTACAAACTTTTTTTGTTTGATATGAAACATTACAAAGCAACATTACAACACGAGAAAACTCGGAACAAGGCAAAAACTCAGGCAGCCTAGGTAAAAGCTAGATTTGAAAACCAAGACCAATTTTCTTTCCTAGCTTTATAACTTGCTCACAGTACAAACTTATCAACATCAAACTTCAATACAAAAAATTCTAATTTGTACATTTATAAAATTTACTTTTTAATTATCTAATCTTATTGACTCATATATAAAAGTAAATGTATACAAAATAATAAACGCTAATCTCAACGGCCATCACATTGCCGAAAGTCAAAACAACATAATATTTTTATTTTCAAAAATTACTTTTATATGAACTTGCATCACACCAATTCGTTATGATATCTCAAGATTTAAATAAATATAACTTACTAAAATCAAAATATAATTAAATTAAATTAAAATATGTATATATATCAAATAAAAGTATTTTGAAAAAATCTGAAGGTTACACTTGTCACCCCAGGCTGCATGTAGTTCCGCTCCTGATTGAAACACAAGTCACATAACTTAATAGTTAATACCCACGAGAATAAACAAATACCATACCTTCACACATCTTCCGTTTATGATCGGTAAAATTCAAGTTAGAGAAAATTTAACTATTCACAAATCTTTGCATTTTTTTATATATATGTCTATGTCACAAACGTTTATGCATATGGTGACGCATGGTTAAATAAATTTCACCAAAAAGATTATCAAACTTCAATTTATTTTTTTATTTTTTCAATATAAAATTTCAATTAATTTTTTTTGGATAGTAATACAAAAGCTCACAGAGCAAAAGAGGGGACAAAACAAAACCTCACAACCTTACAAAAGTGACCCCAAGCAACGAGGAACTGCAACAACAGACTCCCACCTCCAGCCCTCGACACGAGCTTTCCTAGCAAGAAAGTCTGCAACTGCATTCAGGCCCCTGTTAATAAGCCCAATCCTCCATTGGTTCTGTAAATGTGAGTTGGTGATCTCAGCTTTAAACCGGAGTGGAGCTGAGCCGGAAACGGTGGAGCAAGGCGGCCTGAATCGGTGCTTGAAGGTGGCTACTCAACCAGCGTGAATAAAGTTGAAGTTTGAAGATTTGAAGAACCAGCCGATCGGGCCTCCGACCGGGCACTCGACCGGACGCACGACTGGGCACTCGACCTGCTAGCCGATCGGCTAGGGGGTAGATTCTGTAAAGATGCAAACTTTAGGGGCTGTGTTGTATTTAAGTAGAACTTGAGGGACTGATGTGTTAGGCGCGAGTCTGAATTTGTATTTAAGAACTCAAAACCCAGATTTGGGATTAGGGTTCTAAACACACGAGCGAAGAGAGCTGATAGCGTAGAGAGTGATTGAAACTGTTCGACTGCAATTGCTTGAGGCTAGGAGTTCGTCTGTGATCGTTGAAGGCTCCGGTTGGTTCTATTATCAATAAGATCGTCTTGGTTGCTGGAGTAGGGACACCCGGTCCCGAACCAGGGTAAATCGCTGTCTTGCGTTGTTTGTTTGTTTGATTTTATTCATTGCGTTGCTGTGTCGATCGATAAGGAATTACAATTGGTATCAAGAGCTTTCGGCATTGCAATGACATCTACGAGGGTTAAGGTTGAGCGGTTCGATGGCAAGGGGGACTTCTCTTTATGGAAGAAAAGGATGGAGGCTGTGCTGTGCCAGATGAAGGTTTCCAAAGCCTTACAAGGCGAGCACAAACTTCCGGCGTCCATGACTGCCGAAGAGAAAGAAGAGGCCATGGAATTAGCCTATAGTACGCTAATTCTGCATCTAGATGATAAAGTGCTGAGGGAAGTATCAAGAGAGAAAACCGCCGCCGGGATTTGGACAAAGCTTGAAGCTCTGTACATGACTAGTACTCTGACGAACAAGATATACTTGAAGGGAAAACTGTTTGGGTTCAAAATGGACAGCAGCAAACCAGTGGAGGACTTTCTTGATGATTTTGCCAAGATCATCATTGATTTGGAAAATATCAAAGAAAAGGTGGAGGATGAAGATCAAGCAATTATGATCTTGAACGCCCTGCCTTCTGAATATGCTACATTGGTGGAGACAATGAAATATGGAAGAGAGTCTTTGTCAATGGAAGAAGTGCTGGCTGCCCTGAAATCCAAGTCCCTTGAATCCAAGGCAAATCATGACAAAGCTGATGGTTTGGTGGCCTTTGGAAAACAATTCAAGTCTACAAATCAGAAGAGAAATTTCAAAGGCAAATCCCAGAAGAAGTCTACAAATCCTCAAAGCCCAAGGACTGATCAGAAGAAGCTAAAGTGCTATTTCTGCCATAAGGAGGGGCATTTTAGAAGGGACTGTCCAGATAGAAAGAAGCAGTTTGGTGGAAAGAATGAAGAGCAAGGTGATGCAGCTCTGGTAGAAGATGGATATGAGAGTGCTGACCTGCTAGCTGTCACAGATGGAGATTCAACTACAAGATGGATCTTGGATAGTGGCTGTTCATACCATATGACACCAAACAAGGCTTGGTTCAGTAAGCTTGAAGAAAGAAAGCAAGGGACAGTCCACCTTGGCAATAACAAGTCCTGCACAATGGCTGGAATTGGAGATGTGAGACTCAGAATGGAGGATGGACAAGAGATCACACTCTCTTGTGTCAGGTATGTACCTGAATTAAAAAGAAATTTGATATCTCTTGGCATGCTAGATAAGCAAGGGCATACTTTTAAAGCTGAAAATGAAATAATGAAAGTTACTAAAGGCTCACTAGTGATAATGAAAGGAATACTTATGAATGGCATATATGTTTTACTAGGAAATACAATTGTTGGGGCACAGATTAATTATGCTGAAAAGAAAGAAAATGATATGTCTTTGTGGCACTTAAGGCTTGCTCATGTAGGGGAAAAAGGCCTAGAAAAATTGTATGAACAAGGTTGCTTAGGAAAGGAAAAACCTGAGAAACTAATTTTTTGTGAAAACTGTATCTTAGGAAAAGCAACTAAGGTGAAGTTTAATAAAGCCATTCATAGAACTAGTGAAGTCTTAGATTATGTGCATTCAGATTTATGGGGACCATCCAGAACTGAATCTCATAGTGGGAAAAAATATTTTATGACTTTCATTGATGACTTTTCTAGAAGAGTATGGATATTCTTTCTTGCAAGAAAATCTGATGCATTTGAAACTTTTAAGAACTGGAAAACACTTGTAGAAAATCAAACTGGAAAACACATAAAAAGACTAAGGACAGATAATGGCCTTGAATACCTGAACAGTGAATTCATTAATCTCTGCAAGCTTGCTGGTATAGCAAAGCATCATACAGTTGCAGGTAATCCACAACAGAATGGCCTGGCTGAACGCTACAATAGGACCATCTTGGAAAGGGTAAGGTGTTTGCTGCTGCAGGCAGGTATGTCTAAAGTTTTTTGGGCTGAAGCAGCCAATACAGCATGTTATCTGATTAATAGGTGTCCTTCTGCTGCCATTGAGTTTAAAACACCTATGCAAATGTGGTCTAATCACCCTGTAAATTATAACATGCTTAAAGTGTTTGGTTGTGCTGCCTATGCCCATGTTAGACAAGATAAATTAGAACCCAGAGCTCTGAAATGTGTTTTTCTAGGTTATCCAGATGGGGTTAAAGGCTATAGGTTGTGGTGTCTTGAAAAGAATCATAAGAAGACTTTCATTAGTAGAGATGTAGTCTTTAATGAGTTTGAATTCCCTCTTAAGGTAAATAAAACTGTGTCTGAAAATGATAAGGGAAATAGTCTGGAGATAGGTACTGATAAGGGTAAGACTGTTATGACTGAGGTGGAGCAGGGGAATGTAGCTGAGCCTGAGTTAGATAGAATAGATCATCCTGAACCCCAGCAACATGAGGATGAACATGAGAACCCTGTAAATGAACCTATAGTTCCACAAGATTATGCCCTGACCAGAGACAGAGCTAGAAGAACTCATAGAAAGCCTGTTAGGTATGGATATGAGACTGGTGAAAATAATGTAGTGGCTTATGCTTTTAGTGTAGCTGCTGATGTCCCTGAAAATGAACCTAGAACTGTTAGAGAAGCATTAGAATCAAAAGAAGCAGATGAGTGGTTTAAAGCCATGGAGGAAGAAATGAGATCCCTGAAGAAGAATGATACCTGGAAATTAGTAGACAGACCTGATGGTGTTAAGCTAGTGGGCTGTAAATGGGTATTTAAATTTAAGGAGGGAATTCCAGGGGTAGAGAAGCCAAGATATAAGGCTAGGTTAGTGGCAAAAGGCTTTACACAAAGGGAAGGTGTAGATTTTAATGAGATTTACTCTCCAGTTGTTAAGCATAGATCAATAAGGATTGTTCTGTCTATTGTTGCTCATTGTAACTTAGAATTAGAACAGCTTGACGTTAAAACTGCTTTTCTATATGGGAGTCTTGATGAAACCATTTACATGTCACAACCTGAATGTTTTATATCTGGAAATGCTGAGAACTCTGTTTGTCTGCTTAATAAATCCTTGTATGGTCTTAAACAGTCCCCTAGACAATGGTATAAAAGATTTGATGAGTTTATGATGAGCTGTGATTTTAAAAGATCAAGTTATGACTGGTGCATTTACTTTAAATACTGGGATAATGGTTCTGCCATTTATCTATTGTTGTATGTTGATGACATGTTAATTGCAAGTGATAGTATGCAGTTAATTTCTGATCTTAAAGAACAGCTTAATGCTCAGTTTGAAATGAAGGACTTAGGTCCTGCAAAGAAAATACTGGGAATGGAGATTGTGAGAGACAGAGGTAAGAGAACTTTGTTCTTGAATCAAACTGATTATCTGTGCAAACTGGTAAGGAAGTTTGATATGTCTAATGCTAAATCAGTTCTGATCCCTTTAGCACAACACTTTAAATTGACTAATGAGCAGTGTCCAAAGAATGAGTCTGAGCTTGAACATATGAGTAATGTGCCATATGCAAATGCTGTAGGATGTCTTATGTATTCTATGGTGTGTACTAGGCCTGATATAGCTCATAGTGTAAGCATGATAAGCAGGTTTATGTCTAAGCCTGGTAAGGCTCATTGGGAGGCTGTGAAATGGGTATTGAGATATGTTAAAGGGAGTATGGGAAAGGGACTAATGTTTGGAAGGGCTAATGCTAACAGTGATATTATAATGGGATTTGTAGACTCTGATTTTGCAGGATGTCTAGACTCCAGAAAATCCCAGACAGGATATGTTTTTACTGTCTATGGAACTGCTGTTAGCTGGAGGGCCGGACTTCAACCTCTGGTGACGCTCTCAACCACTGAAGCAGAATTCGTGGCTGTTACAGAAGCTGTGAAGGAAGCTCTGTGGCTCAAGGGAGTGCTAGCAGAGTTAAAGCATCCCCAGCAGTGTATCAAGATAGGCTGCGACAGTCAAGGTGCAATCCATCTTTCGAAGCATCAGGTGTTCCATGAGCGCTGCAAACACATTGATGTGAAGCTGCATTTTGTGAGGGAGATCATCGAGACAGGAGCCATTGAAATGATGAAGATTGATACGGAGGAAAACCCAGCAGACATGCTGACCAAAGCAGTTCCCAGCACAAAATTCCAACTGTGCTTGGAACTAATCAGCATGGATGAGACAGGCTAAAGAAGCCTGAACCAAGACGATCTGGAGGATCATCAACTCAAGGTGGAGATTGTAAATGTGAGTTGGTGATCTCAGCTTTAAACCGGAGTGGAGCTGAGCCGGAAACGGTGGAGCAAGGCGGCCTGAATCGGTGCTTGAAGGTGGCTACTCAACCAGCGTGAATAAAGTTGAAGTTTGAAGATTTGAAGAACCAGCCGATCGGGCCTCCGACCGGGCACTCGACCGGACGCACGACTGGGCACTCGACCTGCTAGCCGATCGGCTAGGGGGTAGATTCTGTAAAGATGCAAACTTTAGGGGCTGTGTTGTATTTAAGTAGAACTTGAGGGACTGATGTGTTAGGCGCGAGTCTGAATTTGTATTTAAGAACTCAAAACCCAGATTTGGGATTAGGGTTCTAAACACACGAGCGAAGAGAGCTGATAGCGTAGAGAGTGATTGAAACTGTTCGACTGCAATTGCTTGAGGCTAGGAGTTCGTCTGTGATCGTTGAAGGCTCCGGTTGGTTCTATTATCAATAAGATCGTCTTGGTTGCTGGAGTAGGGACACCCGGTCCCGAACCAGGGTAAATCGCTGTCTTGCGTTGTTTGTTTGTTTGATTTTATTCATTGCGTTGCTGTGTCGATCGATAAGGAATTACAGGTTCATTTTGACGAATCTCTCTTGACATGCCAGGAACCACTGATTTGTCCAGCTCGCCATTCCCTCATTGAGCACAATTGCCTGCAAGAGCTCCACCGAGTCAGTGAGGAAAGTAGCCTTTCTCACACCTGTCTGTTCCGCCAGTTTTGTAGCCACCTCCAGAGCTCTCCCTTCGGCTTCAGTAGCGCACCTCCCCCCAAGAACACATCCGAGACTGCCCATAGGATCAAGTTGTTCTTTGACAGACAGATTACTCCCACCCCCATCCTCTTTGACTCCCCATCCCAAGAGCCGTCTACAAATATGGACACTTCTTCCTCCGCACAAGGTCTCCAACAGTCTGCCAACCAATTCACATCCATGCTAGAGAAGACACTTGTTTCCTTTAGGGAATTGAGCAAGCTGCCACACCATATTCCAGATCTTCTAGGATCCCATCCTTGTTTCCCATGCCAAACCTCATTGCGGTTTTTCCAAATGAGCCATGTTCCGATAAGAAATTTGGTCAGCTTATCCGTACCCTCCCGCATGGCAACCCACCACAACAGCTCTGCCGCGTCCCCGGCTCCATTCATTTGCACCATATCGTCCAGCCCTAATTCCTTCCGTAGGCTCCTTCCCCACCAGCAGTCCTTTATAAGGTGCCAGATAGTTTCCTGGTGCATACCACAGAGTCTACATTCTGAAGCCACAATAATACCTCTCTTGAGAAGATTTCTAGCGTCTGGTAAGCGGTTATAGTACATTCTCCAGTTGAAAACTTTCATTTTATTCGGGACTTTGGAGCTCCAAAATTTCTTCCAGAACCTTACCATTTCAGTGTTGTCCGACTGACCCGCAACATCCCCTCTCATCTCCTCCGCGCAACTCTTCGCCAATAGATAAGCCGAACTGGTTGTAAAGACTCCACTGCTCGACAAGTTCCAGGTGCAGTCTGAATCACCATCATTCCACCTCACACCCCTAAGGAAAATTTTTTTACCTTGACAATCCCTTGCCACACAGTCGAAAGCCTAGCCCCCAATGACGCGGTTGGCAGACCACCTGTTGGATAATATTTGGCTCTCCTGACTCTACTGAGCAGCAGGTTGGGGTACTTGATCAATCTCCAGCATAGCTTCATTAGTAAGGCCTCATTGAAATAGCGCAGGTTCTTGAAGCCGAGACCGCCATTGTGTTTCTGCTCCATTAATAACTCCCTGTTAACCCAATAAATCCCTTTTCCTTCTTTATTGTTACACAAAAAATCTATCATCTTCTTTGTCAGAGCATCATGAGTTTTCTGTGGGAAGAGGTAAACTGCCATCATGTAGAGAGGCATAGACTGGAGTACTGACTTAATGAGGACCTCCCTTCCAGCTTGCGATAACAGCTTGTGCTTCCACTCCATAGTCTTTTTCCATACTTTCCCTACTAACTCGTTAAAAGCCTCACTTCTCCTCTGGCCCACGACAAGAGGGAGACCCAGATAAATTTCAATTTATTTAAACGATCAAAAAAGAATACCCACCAATCAAATGGTTTTATGTTCAAACAAAGTAAAACAAACATCTCCAAAATTTAAATAATATCAAGATGGGAGCTGCTAATCGCACCCCCCCCCACGACAAAAACTTCCCTGCCAAATGACTCAAATGCCCTCCCCTTTCTATTTAATTACATTCATATGTCATATTCAATTAAATAATAATTAATATTCTATAAATTAATTGTACCATATTTATTTATTATTATTAATCAGAAAATATTCTATAATAATTAATAGTAAAAAATTAAAATAAAAATACAACATGTAGCAATTTTTTTAAAAATTATATTGTACTTGATTTTTTTAAAATTTTAATAAAACTTATAATTAGGAGTGAGTTTGAGTAACTAAATAAACAAAATTTTCATGGTAGAACTTATAAAATCTCTTCAACTAGAAATGGAGGTTTGTACTTCCCTCCTCTTTCACAAGCAAGAATACACTTCAGCATCTTACCACCTCATTGATAATACATTAGATTTGACAATACATTACGATAGACAACTCATTGATACATTACGATACACAAAATAGACAACTCAATGACTAGATTCTCTGGAAAAAGCAAATTATACTATTCATTGATGTACAGACAACTAGATTTGACAATACATTACGATAGACAACTCACTGATACATTACGTAACACAAAATAGACAACTCACTGACTAGATTCATAATTTATGTATTATATTACGAAACAAGAAATAAAAAACTCACTGACTAGATTCTCTGGAAAAAGCAAATTATACTATTCATTTATGTATTAATTTTTAATAAAATGTAGTAATAACATACTTGACAATACATTACGAAACAAGAAATAGACAACTCACTGATTAGATTCCCTGGCAAAAGCAAATTATACTATTCATTTATGTAATAATTTTTAATAATATAAATACATTATGTTATATATTTAATTTATATATTATTGTGAATTAAAGATAATATCTCATTAATTATAATATATATTAATTTTAATTTCTAAATAGTTTTAAATTAATAATTATATTTTTAAATATGATATATTTGGTGGGTAGTGTAGGGGTATAATGGGAAATGAGTGTGGGACCCATTGGGGGGTGTGAGGGGTGGGGGTGTGAGGAGCAATCCCTCACAAGATAAAAAAATTTGTGGGCCCCATGTCCATTTGACAATTTTACCCTTCTTTACAATCATATTTACATGTTATGCCATTTAATTTTGTATATGTTTTAAAGTTTAATTAAATGCTAATTTAAATTCAATTAAATAATGATTAATATTATAAATTAATTGTACCTAATATAAGTTATTTGTATCATATTTATTTATATTATTATAAATCAAAAAAATTAAAATTAAAATTAAAATACAACATGTGCCAAATTTTTAAAAATTATTGTACTTGATTTTTTAAATTTTAATTGAACTTATAATTAGGAGTGAGTGAGTAACTAGTTTTATTTTATTTAGGGCGAATAATAATTTATTTCGTTTAGTTTGGATTTAGGACGAATAATAATTGATTGGATAGCTCAACATTAAATTAGATTCAACAAAACATGCAACGGTGCTAAAAATAAATACATAAACAAGTAGACATATTTAATCAATATTTCCTCCAAATTGTGCTCCTGGAGGCCCCATGCTTGTGATTTCGCGCCATAAATCAGCTCGTACTTGATATGAGGATGCCCATCCTTTAGCTTCGTACGATGAATGATTCCACCACCATGTTGGTATAGGTGGCACCGGATGATAAGGGTGCAAAAAAAGTTGTACGAAGTGATTGCCAACGTGTCCGATAACTATTTCCATGCGCTCATTGTCTCTAATAGTTAAAATTATTAACTATAATATATGTAATATATTAATACTAATTTTTAAATATTTTTAAATCATCATTTATAGTATATAATATATATTATATTAATACTAAATTTTAAATATTTTAAAATCATTTGTATATATTAATACGAAATTTTAAATATTTTAAAATCATTTTTTAGAAATTTTAAATATTTTAAAATCATTTTTTATAATATATATAATATATATAATATATATAATAAGTAGAAGGACATAATGGGAAATTTACCTGGGCCCCACATGGGGGGTGTGGGGGGTGGGGGGTGCGATTAGCAGGAGCCTATCAAGATGTATCTAGTTTAATCTTTTGTTTCTCACCTGCTGTTCGGGAAGTTGAATCCGTACCTCTAGATCACAGACGGCTGCAGAGGGTCCCGGGACCTCACTCATATTTCCAAAAATTTTAAATATATGCCAATGCCCAAAATAAATCTTTTTCTTGCCATTTCCTTCATCTTTCATCCATTCGAGCTTCGACCGGATCTATAAGAGAAATAAACCTGAAACACTAAGGGAGCCGTCAAATGACACTAAAATGACGGCACTAACATGCAAATCCTAACTCACAGTCGTAGAGGACACGAATGCATTTATCGTATGCATCAAGCCTTTAAACCCCTAGGTTGCCCTAGTAGGACGAGTATAGTCTCGTGAAGGTTTTCAGGAATGGGACTACCTGCAAGTCCCCTATAGACTTAACTAACGTGTATGCATGAGATGATTCTCAACAAGTCATAGTAAAGTCATGTCATACCTTGGATTCATCGTGTTACTGATTAGTCGATATTTTGACTGGTTATTTGCTCCATACGGAAAATTGTCATTATTTGACGTCTTTTCTTGAGCGCTTCAAGTGAGAAACCGAATCTACGGTTACCGGGCTTGAGAAGATCAATTCTCAAAGAAAACTAAGGTTTAGAGCCGAAATGAAGAAAATAGAGCAGAAAAATATCTGGAGATGAATAATGCTGTCTAGGGCAGACTGACCTTTGCGGCTTATTTTACATGTCCAGATCGCATACGGTGTCTGAATAGGTTGATCCATGGCTTGTTGAAAAGCCAACTCAAAGGGCCACAACTCTCCAGTTTACGCCAAGACAAAATTCGGACGTTCAGACTGCGAAAAATCCACCAGAAGCTCGCTGATTCTCCAAGCTCGCCCGAGCCTTGATTCCTCCATACCACACTGACAAATTATGCTCGACTGAGCTCGGAGACGCTCGCCCGAGCAAAATCGTAAAGGCAGGATTTTGAATTGTTTCCAAAAAATCATTTTTGGGATTTTCTCTGGCCTTTTTCAGAAATAAAAAGAGCAATCGAGCGTGACAAAAAGGGGGTGCGACATTGAGGAGAGTTCCAGTGCTTGATTGGAGAAGAGAAAACCTAACTTGGAGAAGAAGACAGAGCACCACATCACAAGAGATTGAGGATTCAACGAGCTACATCGTCTACACGGTTTCCTCATCCATAATTTCTATTTCTATACTATTTTTGGTTAACTTACGATGAATAGTGAGTAGTCTTCTTTATTTCGAGATCCTACGGATCCCGTGCCATGTACCCAACTCTTCGTGTGATCAATTGAACGTTTTTCATTAATGCAATTGAATATTCAATTTCATCGTGCTTAATTTTATCGTTCTTGCAAGTTTTACATTGAATGAGATGTTTGCATGCTAGAACGTATTTAGGTTAATTACCAAAAGATGAATGGGTCCTAGGTATTAACCAGATTATATGAAATTGATATTAGGTCATGGTAGCTACAATGGTAGTACATGAATTAATAGAAAAGTTGACTTTTGTCTGAAAAACCCTAAGCTTAACTAATCGAAATCGTTTATAATTCGTGGATGGGTGGCGTTCAACGATTGAGATTTATCTAGACCAATGATCCGTGGATGGGCGGCTTGTCTAGAGTTATTTCGGTTTATTTTCATATTCGATAGCATGAATATTTTACGCGATATTGTTACATGATTTGTGGGTTGGCACGGGTGAAGTTTGATCTTGAGATTCTTTCTCTGATCAAACCAAAACCCTTTTATTTTTCTGCATTTAATTTCTTCGATTTGTTTCACACCAAAACCTTTAATTGTTCGGAATAGCTAAATAGGTCACTTGTTAGTTAGTATTCACACACGTTGTTCCTTGGATCGACCATTGGCTTACCAAGGTTTATAAATTGTTTTTTGACAACAATTTGACCCCTAAAACATATAACTTGACAACTATAAAGGGTTAAAAATACGCATGTCAGTTACCTCGAGTTCAAATCAAACATCTTCATCTAAGCGGTCAGACAATCATAGTTTAAACGAGATATGCATTCACACAGTCAGTACACACGACTAGCAAACGTCTAATCACAAGTTTTAAATAGCTATATGACAATGTATCAAGAACAAGAATAGTTACACAAAACATGCTCGCCATTCATCTATGCTATCTAGGGATAGTCCATGGGCTCTTAGTGCAAAACTCATTCTCAAGTGCCAAGGACTAGGCAATGCCACGTAAGAGAAGATGAGTCTGGCTTAATAATTTTCTGAAAAAACAATACCAAAACCACATCAAAATTTTAGTGCAAAGCACGAGAATCGTCCCTTAGCATTCTAGTACATGAATTCTAATACAGGTCATAATTGCACGCAATGAAAATATGGAATACACTACGTCAAGCAAAATGAGTAGAAATTTCACTATTTTTTTCGATTTTCATACACAATAGGTGACTTTTCTTACTTTGCACTTAGTACTATTTTTTTCATTTTTTTTTAAAAATAACTATGCTTTGGGTTAATTTTCACCCTCTTTTGAAATTTCAAAACTTTGTTCTTGATTAAGGCCTATTTTTCGCACTCTTTTGATTTTTTTCAAACTCCACACTTAAAACTTGACATAGAGTACAATTTGGAGGCGGGTACGTGCAAATCACAACAAGTAAACAAAACATATACTAGTGCTAAGGTCACCTTGAAAAAGAGATGCATATTAAGTCTTTTAAACATTTAGAACCGATGCTTACTAATATCAAGTCTCAAACATGCTTCAAGAAATACGTAGAACATGTGATAGGCGAAAGCTAGCAATGATACTGACACGAGAGAATACACACACGAATAAAACTATTTGAAGTCCTAGACTTCGTATCCAAAAGAATAACAATCAACAGAGGAAGTTTGTAGAAAATGAGGATTTCAATCACAATACTTAGACAGTTGAGCATTTGCAAGAGTGTATGTGTAACATGTGATGTATGTGACTATACTCTACCCTACTCCACACTTAAAATTTAGCTTAGTCCCTAAGCGAAGAAATAAAAGGCATGGATAGCGCATAAGGAACTTCCCTCGTGTGTGATAGTTCAATATCTGCGGTGATTGAAAGATGCACGGGAAACAAACGCAACATGCGAGCTGACATAGAGACACTACGCCGATTTACACCTTAGACGACAGAGTTTGTGTCAGTCATATAAGTACCAGTCACATAAGGGTCTTTAAATGACAGAGAATAGACGGTCAGTCGTATAAGGACACTTATGTGACTAATACTTATATGACTGACCAAAGTTAGTCATCCAAGTTTCCTTATGTGACACGGACTTACATCACTGACATAACTCAGTGATATAGGACTACTTACGTGACTGGTACTTACATGACTGTCTGAAGTTTGTGACATAAGTGTTCTTATGTGACTGGTCATATTTGCGCAGTCAAGGTGAGTCACATAGGTAAATAGTAAAAATGCCACGTCAGACCTGACATTCAAAAATGTTGACTTTTTTGTTGTTCACCAACTTTTATTTAATTTGAATTTGGTAGGTGTACTTATGCGACTGAGATACGTAAAGTTAGTCGCGATAGAACGCAGCATTAAATGAAAAAAATTAAACACACTCCACCACACTTACAGTCGTTCTTCAGTTCTTCCTCCGTGTGCATTTCCAGAAATCGATCTCCGGCGCCCTGGTAATTCTCTCCTCCGTCGAACACACTCCAAGGTATATATCTAGTTCAATTCGTACGTGAAGCTAGCTAGTGATGTTAATTTGTTGCTTGTCATTTTGTTAATTTGTGTCCGTTTGTTACATGATGATGATGAAGTCGTCGAAGATTATTCAGAAAGTGGAAGATTGACAATGGATAAAACTTGGATGGAGTTGGAAAGGAGTGACACACGGTACATTCAAGGCATTGTTCAGTTTGTTGATTTTGCAAAGCAAAATGGAGGAACTTCACATATATGTCCTTGTAGAAAGTGTTTGATGATTAGAGGAAAAATTACAACAAAGGAAATGTTTATCCATTTGATCCACAATGGTATGATGAATGGGTACCACACATGGACATCCCACGGTGAAGAAAGTGCTGAACGTTCCCCATACATGTTGAGACAACAATGGCTTGCGGAGAGTAATTATGGAGAAACAAGTAGTGGTGTGAAGAATAATCATCAATCAAACCCGACTGAAGATATTATTCGAGATGCATTTCCCTTTCAATATATGCAGAATGAGGATCTTCAGATGAACATGGATACAGAGAGTGGTGATTTAGATAGTAGGGTGGTTTTTGAAAGGTATACAAGTCTCGTGGGTGAAGCTCAGACACCTCTATATACTGGTTGTAACAGAACCGTTCTTGAAACTATTCTGAGGGCAATGCAAGTGAAAGTAGAGAGCGGATTGTCGGATAAGGGCTTCAATAAAATTCTACATATCACAAAAGAAATTCTGCCTCTTGATAACAACTACCCTAGTTGTTATCAAGATGTGAAAAAGATTTTAAAGAATTTGGGGATGGGTTATGAGACCATACATGCTTGTGAGCATGGTTGTATACTGTACTACAAGGAGCACAAAGATCGTGTTACTTGCCCCGTGTGCGGTGAGGGAAGGTACAGAGAAAATGACAGGAAAAGCAAAGTTCCAAAAAAGACACTTAAGTACTTCCCTTTGATTCCAAGATTGCAGCGTCTCTTTATGTCACCTGATATTGCAGGCCAAATGAGGTGGCACGCTTTAAGAATTGTTGATGATCCTGAATACATTCGACATCCGGCTGATTGTGAATCATGGCAATTATTTGACAAGGAATATCCAGAGTTCTCAAGTGAGATAAGGAATGTACGACTTGGCTTAGCAACCGACGGTTTTAATCCATTTGGGTCTTCGGGACTCTCACACAGCACATGGCCTGTCGTTGTTATACCTTACAATCTGCCACCCCATATGTGTATGAGAAAAGAGTTGAATATACTCTGTATGTTGATATCTGGACCCAAATCTCCTGGAAAGTGCCTAAGTGTTTTTATGAGGCCTCTTATCGACGAGTTGAAAGTACTATGGAATGAGGGAGTTCGTACTTTTGATAGACATGATCGGTCATCTTTCATTATGAAAGCAGCAGTGATTTCGACAATTAGTGACTTTCCTGGTCTTGGTATGTTAGGAGGCATTAAGACAAAAGGGTACAAAGCTTGCCCCTTATGTCTAGATGACATTGACGCTACCCATTTGACTGGAAGGATGTCGTATCAAGGGCATCGAAGATGGCTCCCAAGAGACCATGACTGGAGGTTTGAACCCCATAGATTTAATGGGAAGATTGAGCGACGAGACCCTCCACCACCACTTGTCGGGCATGACGTATTCAATGTCATTATGTCACACGAGTATCCTACTCTTAGTCTACATCCTCGATTTAAAGCGAGAGGCAGCAGTGAGAGGCTTTGTTGGACACACGTGTCTATATTTTATGAGTTACCATATTGGAAGTCATTCTCCCATCCATATTCACTCGATGTTATGCATATTGAGAAGAATGTTTTTGATAACATCATTGGGACCATACTTGTTCTTGAAGGTATGAAAACTATTTGTACATATATATATTATACATTAACATATATTTGAAGTACTTATTCACGTTTGTTTTAAATAATTTGCAGGTAAGACTAAAGATGATATCAAGGCTAGAAAGGGTTTGGAAGAGCTGGGGGTACGTAGTAATTTATGGCTCAAACCATCCGGGTCAAACTCAAGGAATAAGGAAAAAGTGACTAAAGCACCTTATACAGTGACTTCAAATGAGAAGCTAGAGATACTTGAGTACATGAAGGATGCTAAGTATCCATCTGGGTATGCTGGAAGCTTGAAGAATAAGATTCATCTTGAAGACAAAAAGTTTATTGGATTGAAGACACATGATTGTCATGTTATGTTACAGAGACTGTTGCCGGTTTACATTAGACCATACTTGCCTAGAAATGTGGTTCACGCTCTCATATCACTATCTCATTGGTTTCGTAGAATCTGTTGCATAGAGATGAAGAGGGATGAGGTACGTCACATGAAGATAGAGATAGTTCAGATTCTGTGTCAGTTAGAGAGGATTTTTCCACCGGCATTCTTCACTATAATGGTACATCTCATGGTTCACTGTCCAGATCAAATTTTATTTAAGGGGCCGGTACACTACAGTTGGATGTATCCTATGGAACGGTACGTATATATGGAAAAACTCGATTAGTATATTATATTGTAATTATATTTATTGTTCGCGGCGCAAATTATAATGTTAAATATATGTTATATGTAGGCAACTTGGAAAGTACAAAAAGTTTGTGAGAAACACAAGGTACCCTGAAGGTTGCATTGCCGAGGATTTTATTGCACACGAATGTGTGATGCACTGTAAGTTGTACATGGGTGAGATTGAAGGTAAATCTCAGATTGATGATGAAGAAGAGGAAGATCGGTCTCACTTTGACATATCAGTGGTATCTAATGTCATAAAGCCGACGGGCTGCTGGGGTAGGAGGTTTCGGCTCAACAATATTGACATAGACGTGATGCATTGGTCTGTCATGGAAAATTGCGAAGAGGCAAGGGAGTATATTCAGGAACATGCAGAGGACTTTTACACTGACAATCCCTACGGTGACAATGATTCTCGTATTGAACATTTTCATCCTTATTTACTTAATAAGGTAACACTTTATTTAACACACATATATTCATTTGTAGTATATATAAACTTTGTGTACTTGATTTAATTGAGTGTACATTGTGATCATGTGGTAGATGATACAGTTACACGACGAAGGATCTGATGCGTACTCTATCGAGCTTCACATTTTGGCATGTAAACCACAGTTTCACTCTTGTTACACTCACTGTGTTGTAAATGGGTTGAAATTTGTTGTATGGGATAAGGACCAACATTTGACGACACAAAATAGTGGAGTCATGGTAGACGCTGGTTAGTAATAATTTTTTATATATATGTTTGGTTCATCTCAGTAGACTTGTTATATATATGTTTCTTCATCTTCTTATTTCACTGTTATATGATTTCCAGGAGCCATAAAGTATTATGGTGTTCTACAAAATGTTATTGAACTCAAGTATGCCGAGGGAATGCCGGTAGTCGTATTCCAATGCAAGTGGTTCAATACTGATGAATCTGAGGGTGGAAACATAAAAACGGAGCATGGAATTCTTTCGATTGACACATCTAACACGTGGTATGAAGATGCTCCTTATTGTCTTGCAAAACATGCACAACAAGTGTTTTACTTGGAAGATCCTAAGTTTGGAGATAATTGGAAAGTTGTTAATGTCGTCGCTCAAAGAGGCACTTATAGTCACTCATGTGTTGGTACATCAGAGGAAGATGTTGATCAAGAAGACAGCACACTAAATATTCCCCCTTATTTTAAGTGCAATGGAATTGATGAAGATGTTCCCCTCTCATATAATGATTTTTTCGAAGTAGATGAAGAAAGTGAAAATGACGAAGAGGAAGCTGATTTTGATGAAACAGATGATGAAGAGGAAGATGTTGATGAACTCCATTATTATTATAGTGATCTTGAAGTAAGTGAGGAAGATCAAGAAGATGAGGAAGGGTATGATGATATTGATGACGAGGAGGAGTGAAGATTATCATGTGTTTAAACATCATGTGTGTTTTGTTCATCATATTGGAATGTTGTGAAATGTTTAGTCCATTTTGGATGTTGTGAAATATTTTGTCCATTTTGGAATATGCTGATTATGTGAACTTAGTAAAATGTTAGTTTCATTTTCAGGTTGACGTTCACTTATGTGACTGCACATGTGTTTACTAGTTACGTAAGTGTTGTTTATTGAAGGTGGGAAATTCCAAAACCATTGGCGGGAAGCCAAATTCTGAATGGGGAATATAATTTTAATGAGCGGGATTCTGTAATCCACCTATGCGACTAAGTTTATTGTGTGTGTCATGTAAGATATAACGCGAGCGATGGCCAACACGTGTCAAAAAACGCGATCGGTGCCGACCACGTGTCCCAAAAACCAACACTTGTATGTTTTGAACCAAAACATACATCCACTTCACTTCTTCTTCACTTCCTCTCTCTCACCAAAAACGTTTAGGGTTTCCCGATTTCGACCTACGACATATACATCCACTTCACTTCCATCATGCCGGCGAAGAAGAAAACATTGAGCGACGTTGTAGCCGCAACCAGCGACGGTAATAACATGAAGCTGCGGTCTCCAAGTACTCGGCGTCCGGCCAAAGTACATACGCCGGAACCTACGGTGAAGAAGAAGGACCAACCAGCAGCCAAACCTCCAAAGAAGGATAAACCGGCCAAACCTCCAAAGAATAAAGCCGGCACCTTGATTGAAGGGAAGAAGAAAAAAGGCTGTGTTGAAGGTAATATTACTGACCTCACTATCCCTAATATAGACGTTGTTGTTCCAGATCCGGTTAGTTCTCCTAAGAAAAGGACTGTTTCAGTGCAAACACTCTTGCGTAGAAGCCCTAGATGTTCTACAAAACTGAGAGTAGAGAAACCCTCCAAAAAGGATCCCAAAAAAGCCCTATTTGACCCTATTACTGAGTCTGAGACCCAAACTGATGTACCCATGCTAGTTGATCCACCTGCTGCTTCTAAATACCCAACAAGAACTGTCTCATCCTCCCACCAAACCATCAATCGCTACCCCTCACTTACACCATCACCCACAGTTTCTGAAAACCCTCCTGTTCAAACTCATAGTAATCCCTCAAATAAAGAACCTCCTGCGAATCCCCCTAATGAAGCCCAAACTGATTCACCAAACGAAGAACAGCCTGCTAACCCCTCAAATGAAGATCTCCCAGCTAATCCCTCTCAAGTGACAAATGATGCTGACTATACTGATGACAACACCCAAGAGATGGAGGAACTGCCTCTGAGTATCCGCGTGAATATGAAGGATCATTCTTCCGGTACAATATTAATATTGTTTATTTACTAATTTTCTGTTATCAATACATCTTCTCATACTAATATAAATTGTTTGATACTTGATGGTAGATGACGAGGATGCCCATGTAAGTGAAGCGGAAACCTCAAAGAAGAGAAAGCGCCGGGGAGTTGTGTGTGGCAGCAAGATTGCGACTTTGGTGAACTCATTGGGGACTAAGATCAAGGTTGAATGTTCTGAAGAGGCAATTGGCCCAGTAATAAGGCAAATAAGGAGTATGATGTGCCACCAAATCGGGGCGTGTGTGAGACAGAAGGTGCCGATGTTAGCTCCGACATACACTGAGCTAGAACGTAAGCATTGGGATGTCGTGGTGAACTATCTCAGTGTAAGTTGTATATGTATTTAATTACAATGTTTATTTTTGTGCATCTAACTGCAACTTTTACACACGCTGATTTTATTTTTATTGCAGCCTCATTTCTTTTTGCCAAAGAAAGATGCTCTACTTTGGGAGTACATTACACGAATAGCAAATAACCGCTACAAGAATTGGAAGTCGTCTTGCCACAAACATTATCTGAAGCACGGGAAGAAAGTACCTTTGGAGTTTGTCCATCGCAAGGAGGAATGGGCATGGCTGGTTGATCACTTTCAAGAACCTGCATATGAGGTGAAGTGTGGTGACCAAACTCAACTGTCAGTTACATTTTTATTATAAGTATTCATCTGTTTCATTGGCATTTATTTTTTTGAAGGCTAAATCAAAAAGGATGAAGGAGGCCCGAGAAAAGAAGAAGAATCACCGTGGAGGAAAGACTCCGATGGCCATCAGAGCAATAGACCACCTCCAAAAAGGGCACAAAGCAAACCATGTTGCAACATATGCTGATGTCTATTCCCAAGAACCTGAATGTGCTGAGATAGTGGTATTTCTTTACTCTGTTTCTTTTTTATTATGTCTTGCTAAATATATTGTCCAATAGTGTCAATCTATTGTTGAATATATGTCACTCATGTGTAGATTAATTGTTGGAATGTGTATGGACAAGTATTGAAGTATGCGTGTCGATTAAATGTTGTATTGTGTAATCAATTTGATCTGATGAATTTATTGTGGACTTGTGCATGTTGGAATGTGTAAGAACAATTATTGAAGTATGAATGTGGATTAAATGTTGGATTGTGAACAAGTATGACTGTTTATGAATGTGTGGATTAAATTTTGGATTTTCTGAATGTGTAAACAATGTGATGTTTTAATTTATTTTGTACTTGGGCAAAGGAACACATGAATGCCGAGGTGCAGAGACTTCTTGATGAGCAGCAGTCCGATGACCCCAGTAGCATTGCTGACCCTATCCCGACGAGCACTCAGTTGGAGATAATTTCTAAAGCTGTTGGGCAGAAGAAAGGAACTCAGATATCTGGAGTTGGGGGAAATATAAGGAGGCCTCCTCGCCCTAGAGGCGGGGCTTCAAACCATGCCCTGAAGGAAGAGATCATTAGGGCAAAGGAGGAGGCTGCTATGAAGGAAGCTGAGTTCGAAGACAGGCTGAGGGCGATCGAAGAAATGCTGAGTTCGAAGACAGGTGGAGATGGTGGCACAGGAAATGGTTGTAACGTCTCTGATGGGGCGAGTTTCGGTCTCGGTACTCTTTGAATTCTCTATCACTTCAAACTTTAGTTGGTGAACATGTTATGCTACGTTGTGCTGTTGGAAACTTTTGTTGGAATTGTTGTAATGCTGGAAACTTTTTGTATAAATCCTGAAATGTTTCAGGTAATTTTGTGTAGGTGATGAATTTCAAATTAAACAGGGTTGTTTGGTTGTACTCTTATGTGACACAAAAAACTTTTTTAAAATTATATGTCCAACTTACGTGACTGGATTTCCAACTTACGTGACTGGATTTCCAACTTACGTGACTGGACTTCCAACTTACATGACTGGACTTCCAACTTACGTGACTGGACTTCCAACTTACGTGACTGGACTTCCGACTTACGTGACTGGATTTCCAACTTACGTGACTGGATTTCTTATCATCAGATCTTTTACATACGCTTACGTGACTGATGTTGGTACCACACGTAGTCGTATACACTAACTTATGCGACTGTGTTTATGTCCGCTCACTTCTTACGTGACAGAGAACTGCACCGTTGACTTTTTTCCTGTTATCTCAATTTAAACTTATATGACTGACCTTTGTTCTTATGTGACTAGTTTGTCCACTGTCGCATAAGGGTTTATGTGACTGGTGTGTTTTAGATCAGTCACCCCAGACTTTATGCCACACAACTTATGTGACTGGTCCTTATGTGACTGAGTGTAGTCACATAAAGGTTTATGTGACAGAAAACGAACTTATGTGACTCATTTGGGTCAGTTACCTAAGATGTAAAATGGCGTAGTGAGAGGTGAGGCGTGTAGCTACATAAGCGATAGGTTAGCATCGATAATAATAAAGAGAAGATGGACTAGTTAGGCGAGTAAGTAATAATGAAGCTAGCCAGAGGTAGAATAATGATAAATGATGCGAGCAAAAAATAGAAGAAAAACATATCTCGAGTATCAAATAGCATGTTGAGAATAGAGTCATGGCAAAATGGCGACATACAGATAGTATCCATAATAAACAAGAGCAGAATATCCAACAAAAACAAAGGACATCAAAAAATATGTGGAAAGGGACGTCTGGGAGTAAACAGCACCCTTGTCATCATCATCAGCATCGGCAAATATGTCATCAGAAGCGGTCTCAGTTCCCATGGTATCATCGCCGATATCATCAGGACTCGGATCGTAAGCAGTACGGGAACGTGGCCATTGGGGGGGGGGGGGGGGCTGAGGTCAGCGGTTATAGTGAACCATGCCTCGAACGGGTTTGGGGCTGAGGACTAATAGGAGGGCGGTGGAGGGAAGTTTTCGAAGTGTTGATGGTATAAGAATATTGCTCAGGCAATCTGTGCCCACTACTGTGCCCTGCTGGCCTGATAACAGAAATCCAAAAAGTCTGTAGTAAGTTAGGCTTTGGCGGAGGTGAGCTGACCCTGTGTAGAAAGTATCTTACTCGCCAAGGCCTGCAGGCGTGCAAAACGCTCTTCAAGGCTCAACAACATCTTGCCAACAGTCTGTGGTTGTGGCGCATGGACTTGCTCAGGCACCGGTGGCTCCAGTGTCTCAGGCACATCGCAATGTGGCTCGGCGGACAGAGCCTTGTCCTACGTGCATTCCATGCGCCTCTTCTTCGACTCAATTCTCCTTCCCTTCATACCGGTGTCGGGTAGGGTAGGCATGTGGTCCCAAATATGGTCTTTCTTCAACATATGATAGGCAAGCAACTTCTTGAGGTCCAACTCGTGTCACGCCTGTGATTGAATTCAAAACCAAGCTCTTCACACAAGATAGTGATGTATAGGCCACCACTGATCGCTCCATTAACCTGGGCTCCCCAAATGTTCCTCCAATCCTGAAACTGTTCTATAAGAATTTCAAAGAAGTCTATCGGGAGTCCACCACTCATGGAGATCATAATGTCAATGTCCTTCTCGTTTCACACTGTATCCCTTTTGCCTCTGACATTGACTTTCATAGCAATCAGCCGATGGGCCACCTTCCACTCTGGTAGCTTAATACATGCGGCAGGGTTCGTAGCCAAATAGTAGGAGTCAATGCATGAGATGTACCTGCAGAAGCCATGGTGTTCGACATCATTATAGTGGCCGTTGTGTCCCTCCATAGGGAATCACATTATGCGACAGATATCAGCCTGCTCGAGCGTGTATGGTGTGTTTTTGAGATGAAAAGTCCAATGAGTCGTATGCCCAACCGCACTCTATGGCTTAAACAATGCCACATACTCATATAACAGTGCATAATAAGTCACAACCTTATGTGCAAATATAATATCCAAGTCACTAGCACGAAACATATTCCGAACTAAATCCAATAAATTAAAATATCGCAGGGTTCGATGATGAGGAATGAGAGTTGGTCTAATGACCTTGTATCTTCGGAGATCCCTGTAGATGTCCTGCATCTCCCGAGATGGGAATTGAGGCACTGTTTGGTGGTCATATGGACGGCGAGCCGGGACTGCAGGAGGAGGTGGTGGTGCTGGTAGTGTCGGTACGGTTGAAGCTGCCTATGGGTTTGACAAGCGTATTTAACCCTTTATAGTTGTCAAGTATTTAGTTTTAGGGGTCAAGTTGCAATCAAAAACAATTGATAGACCTTGGTAAGCCAAGGGTCGATCCAAGGAAGAACGTGTATGATTACTAGCTAACAAGCGACCTATTCAGCTATTCCAAATAATGAGAGGTTTTCATGTAAAGAAACTCGCAGAAATTATAAAGGTTTGACTTGATCAAAGAAAGAATCCCATAATCAAACTTCACCCGTGCCAACCCACAAATCATGCAACAATATTGCATAAATTCATCATGCTATTAAGTATATAAATAAACCGATATAATATTAGACAAGTCGCACATCCACAGATCAATGTCTAGAATAATCTCAATCGTTGAACGCCACCTATCCACGGATTATCAACGATTTTGATTATTAAGCTTAGGGTTTTTCAGACAATAAAGTCAACTTTCCTATTAACTCATGTACTACCAGTGTAGCTACCATGACCTAATATCAATTTCATGCAATCTGGTTAATACCTAGGACCCATTCATCTTTTAGTAATTAACCTAAATACGTTCTAGCATGCAAACATCCCATTCAATGTAAAACTTGCAAGAACGATAAAATTAAGCACAATGAAATTGAATACTCGAATTGCATCAATGAAAAATGTTTAATTGATCACATGAAGAGTTGGGTACAAGGCACGAGATCCGTAGGATCCCATAATAGAGAAGACTACTCACTACTCATGGTAAGTTGACCAAAAATAGTGCAGAAGTAGAAATCAAGGACGAGGAAACTATATTCACGATGTCGCTCGTTGAGTCTTTGATTTCTAGTGATGTTCTGCTCTCTCTTCTTCTCCAAGTTAGGTCTCAAACTCTCCAAAATCAAGCCTTCTTAAAATAGATCCCGAATTTCCTATTTATTTTTGGAAATTCCTGACAGGGCCGTGACACCCGTGACAGTCCAATATGTCACGGTTGTCACGGTGTGAGCAAAACGCACTGGTCAATTAGTATGTCGTGACACCCTTGACAGTCCAATATGTTACGGTTGTCACGGATCAGCTCAAATCCTTCTGGGAAAAACACCTACCATGACACTTATAGTGTGTCACGACTGTCACTGCCTGTTGCTGTTGCAGAGTTCTTTTACGGCCTTTTTTTGTCGATCTTTCCATCCTTTCAACACTTCGAGTCCAAGGAGCAACGATACGTCCTTGTGTCCTGAAACACTCAACAAAGACATCAAATAGAGACAATTTTTCGGGAGAACGAGTATTATCCTTCATCGAATGTAGTTAATAATTAGTCAAGATATCGACTGATCAAAACACTCCACACTTATAGTTGTACAAGTTTGAAATCTACTTGTCTTAGTCAAGACGAGTTCCAGATGGTGTTCGAACTGCGTCTCGAACACTTGTTGGACAATTTCAGGTTGTGTTCAAACAGATACTGCAACACCTTAGCAGACAGAACATAAACAGCACAACATAGGAGCACACACGATATGATAACCCAGTTCGGCCTCGCCTACTCTGGGGGGTTTCCCACACCCGAAAAGGGACACAAATCTTATTACGAATTTAGAGCTATTCGTGGACTTACACTTACACAACGCCTTGTTTGTAATAGCCTAGCCTCTAACACTCCGTCTCTCGGATTTGCAATCTCGGTTCGTCGCAACTCCCCTCGATCCCCTATGGGTAGGACGAGACTTCCCTCTCGGCCTAGTCTTAGACTTCTCGGAAGTCCAGTCGCCTTCTCTCAAAGACGTAGCTTGATCACCGTGTGTGTGTGCGCTTTGTTGTCCTTCAAGAACAGTCTGAACAGCACACTGAATAGACTGCTTCTTCGCCGTTGATATTCCGGTGTGGAATAATCAGCCGGCCGTCACTCCTCCTCCAATCTCACGAATGCTCTCGTGTTTTCTTTTTTCTCCGGGAGTGATACAGATCTGGTAGCCCTAGCCTTGTATTTATATGCATGGGCAAGATCCAAATCTGTTCCAAATATCCTCATCAAATATTTAGGAAATATTCCTAAATATTCGATGGATATTTCCAATCCAATCTTTAGGAAGTATATTCAAAAACTTCCTTCCCAAGTCAGCCACGCCGCCTTTAATCTGATGTGTAGATGTTTGAATATCTGAATCTTCGAATTCCTGCTGGCCGACTCCAATCAGAATATCCTTGTCAAATATTTCGGAGATACTCCTCAATATTTGATCGATATTCAATCTCTTCGAAATCCAATCTTTGGAGATTACTTCTGTGCCAAGCCATCCAATATTTTCGAATTCAAGCTGAAGATATTCATTTGAATATCTGATCTTTAATGATGACTTGTCGATTGATTCCAATCAGATCATATCTTCGATCTTCAGAATTAGGAAACGTTCTTCTTTCCTCCAATCTTCAAGAAGATCTTGATCTTTCTTTCCCACCAAGTAATTCCAAATATTCTTAAACGACTCCAAAATGATGAGAGGATATTCATTTGAATATCTGATCTTCTAATTTATTTATGAGCCGACTCCAATCATATCAGATCTTCGATCGTCCAGATTTAGGAAACGTCTTATCTTCATATCTGCTGTATGCGAGTTCCAGTAGGTGGTTGAACACTCCTTGAACTCCTGCTTGAACTGTCTAAAGCTGTTTTGCCAAAGCCATGCCATTCATGGGAACATCAATCTCCCCCTTGGCATTTTGGCAAAACCAAATCTACGCTTTAGACATAACTTGAGGAACCAGAACAGTTACCTCAAAATACTCCCCCTTTTTGCCACAAACTGGCAAGGGGTCCAATCGAGCAAACCGGTCTCCTCGGCATCAGGAGTCTTGTGAACTCCCCCTCGAACATAGTCTGGGACAGTGACACATGCTGTGAGTCTGTCAAACCATGTGTCTCAGCTGCTGTTTGACCACAGGTCAGCAACTGATAGGTTTTTGATGATCTGGTTTCCTCCATCAGAGATTCTTGGTCCACGTTCTCACTCTCCATTCTCATGTCATCCTTAGTGTATTGTTCTGCTGCAACTTTCTCCGCACAGCGAAGAACTCGTGACACCTTGGCTTGATGTGCCACTTCTTGTGATAGTACCAACAGGTTCTTGAGTCTCGTCTCCATTCACCGTTGGAACTCTTCATGTTGGCCAGAGGGTACCTATTCATCTCTCTGTTCACCGACTGTTCAGCTTTGACAAATTTAGTCTTTCCTGAACTGCTCCCATCAGTGTAGCCAATGCCTCTATGTCCTGCACTCATCCTCCAGGACTGCAGAATCGTATCTAGGTCTTTTGATCCAGAGTTTAACATCTTCACTGATGTCTTGAACTGATTGAGACTTGTCCTTGACGCTGTTCCACTCTTCAGATACATCAGTCTTCAGAGCAACACATTTTTCTATCCTTCTTCGAAGATAATCAGAAAAAATTCATCTCAAATGTCCTTAGTCACCCCATGAGCTCGTCAAGCTTCATGTGCTTCATCATCATTGGGATATCGCAGAGTGTGCACCAATTGGTTGATTCTTGACATATACTCCTGTTCGACCTCCAATATGATCTCCACCTCCTTCAGTCGCTATCCGCGTTCAGCTCGGGACAACTTCTCACCAGCAGCTCTCCATATGGAAGACTCAGGTGCATCCTTCTTCTTCAGCCCGGGGTCCTTCAGATCATTCTTATGTCAACCTTTGAACAGCTTGTGATCAACTACCAACTTCAACGGATCACTTGATAGTCTGTCCTGGTCAGTCTTCAAATCTGGATGCTGGTTGATGATCAGCTCATAGATAAGCGATGGAAAGATTATCTGGTGCAGAGACTTTGTAGATATGGCGTGTTCTGCAATCTGGTCAAACATACCCAATGTCAAACATAATTCTTCCCATATCAATGAGCATCCTGTTTCCAATTTGGTATAGCAGCTGTAACATCTCCTTGCTGACCGTGGTTCTATGAGATGTGGGCTTCCAGTTGACTATGGTGATGAAGAACAGCATCGAGTAGAATATAGTCAGATTTGCTACTGGGATGGAACTATCTTCTCATTAAGCAGCCTTTCAGGGATGATCTTTCTTTCCTGCACTCCCTTCAACTTAGCTGCTGCGTCTGTATTGCTCCCCCTACATCTGTTCGCTTATCATCCCTCTTGGTAGTTACTTCAGTCGAGCATGCTTGGATGATCACTTTCTTCTTCGGTTTCTTCTTTTCAGACTTCTTGAGCTCAGCCAATGAAACTGAGTCCTCATCATCCTCTTGTGTGTTTTTCATCCTCAAGCTCTTCTTGAACAGTCTTCAGTAACTCCACAACTGGATCGACTGACTGTTTCAGCTTCCTTGGCATATCAGTCACAACTCCTTTTTGACTAACAATCCCTTCCTTCTGCTTTCATGTCTTCTTCAGCACGGAGCCAGTGGCATCTACCTTTGCATTCAACAGCTTCTGCTTATCAGAACCACAATCTTAGCCCTACTGTCTTCACCTTCTTCTGTGGCATCGGCCACAGAATATACAGCCGGTTTCAAACCCTTCAGCTTCACATTAACCACTTTGTCACCCTTATGACTCACTGAATCTTTACCAATCGCCCGTAATTCCTCCTCAACGAAATTGAGTGCAATAACTTGAGAGTGAGAACAAGGGATTACCTCATTGAGGGGTGGTTCAGTCATCGCCTGATTTTCCTTTGCAGTCTGCACACTCCCTTTAGTTGGATTAGGATCAGCCTTTGACGCCTTTGAAGTAGCTTCTTTAAGTTCTGTCACCGCCGCCTCTTCTCCCTTCTTTTTCCCTTCTGTGATCTTAGGGTTTGCTTATATTGTATCCTCATACGACTTCGATTCGACTGCCTTTTGATTTGCAAATATTTGGACTCCTCCACTTGCCAAAAATGGTTATGTGTATATCTCTTGAGATATTTGTCCAATCACCTCTCTCCTCCTTGATATGCTCCAACGCCTCTTAAAGCTATAAATATGTTAAACTTAGTAATCAGTTCCAACCACTTACCATCTGTTCCAGCCCTCTTCTTTGGTAGGTCAGCCCATCTGATTTGCTGGGGCTCTGCTCTTGGCTGACCTCCGCCTGGAACACTTAGTTGGCGATAACACGCAAACCCAGAGAGGATCTAAGCGTTTCAAACTGAGCGGCGTCTAGTGGTATGGTGAGCACGGCAGTTGTGGTTGTCATGTACTTCGATGTGATGACCTTCTTCTTCACTAGCTCTCGGATGAAGTGATATCTGCTCATAGAGTGTTGTACTGGGTTCTTGGGCAGAACCTTCATCACCTGTTCCATTCCGTGTTCAGACAGATTCTGCTTCATACATAGGAACTGAGTGCAGTAGCTCCCTGCAGCGGTGCTCTCTTGCTCTCCTGCAGCGATGCTCTCATGCCCTTCCAACATCTGGTCAACATGTGTTCCAGGAAGGTGTTTCATCTCTCCCACCAGGGTCAGCTGGAGCTCCTTTTGCATCTATCTCACGAACTGGCCAACCAGCTTCTGTGTACTCGTGACGAACATATGCTTCTCTTCTCCCCCTCGCTCAGTGCCATGGTCGATGAGGAAAGTCTCGTACCATGCTCTGGGTGCTTGTGTGAGTCCGTATATAGTCTCCTTCAGTTCGTGACTGTGCACAAGATGATATAACTTCCATGCTTCATATCTGGTGAGCTCTTCCAGTTCCACGTGAATGGCCACCACCCAAATCTCATCAATAAGTGTTTTGTTGACATTCTTCAGACTAGATGAACAGGCAGCCAGCTCTCGATACTTGATCTCATTCGCTCGACTCTTAATTCTCCATGAGGGTTGCAGCGAGGTGCATTGTCAAGTGTCCCAGCTGGAGTAGGTGTGGCATCATCAGCTGGACCTTCCTCTGGAGTTTTATCTTCTGTAGCCTTGGTTTGAATGGGTGTTTCAGACACTGTCCCACCTCTGCATTTATCATCTTCTGGAACTGAGTTTAGGGCAACTTCATCTTTCACCTTTCCAGAAGAATACACCATACATGTCCCTTGCAATTCCATCTCATGTATCGTGTTTGTCGGACAGATAGTGGCAGCTCCTGTTCCAACTGTGCATAGACAGTAGCTTTTGTTTATTGACCTGCTTCCTTCCAATAGTGTGTCTCCAACCCTAGCCAGTACTTGACACGTATCACGTGTGAATGTAACAGACTGTCCTTTATCACTCAATCTACTGATATTGATCAGGTTCACCTTTAACCCATCCACTAGGATGATATCCTCGAGCTCAGGTAGATCCGGAACCTTCAATGTCCCACAGCCGATCACCTTCCCTCCATCTCCAAAAGTGACAAACTGACGCTTGCAAATAGGTTTAACATTGATGAGATATTGAGGATTACCTGTCATATTGAGATGAACTTCTTTACAGATGTGCAACTCAGCATTCTTTCTCCTTAGCCCTACCAAGCCTCCAGGATGTGTTTCTCCCTTTTTCTCCATCTCAGCTTTCAGAACCGATACAGTGTCTAGCAGTTTCACATTCTGTGCAAGAAGTGACGAGTTTTCTTGATTCATTCCAATCATCTCGTGCTTTAAAGCAGATATGTCCTCCTGGTGTTCCACCTTCTGGGCAACGAGAAGTTCAACCTCCTGCCACTTTTTATCTTTTTCTTCTGTCAGGCTTGCCACTGTTTCTGTGAGCTTCTTGTTCAGGCCAATCACCAATAGGCACTTCTCATAGAGTTCCTTGTACGTCTCGGCCGAGGTCTCATGAGCAAGTCCTTCGTCATCACTGCTGGAAGCGTCGTCAATAGGCTGTTCATACAGTGCACTAGAATATGGATTTTCACTTGTCTCACTGCCGTCTTCAATAGTGACTATATGTCCGACAAGATTGACATTCTCATGTTCTTCTTCTTCATCGTTAGATTTATTGTCTGTACCCTCATAGGCTATTCTGAGAATATCCCATGCTTCCTTGGCCACCTCACATTCAGCAATCAGTTTGAACACATTCTCGTCCACTCCATAGAATATTGCATTCAGGGCCTTTGAATTCCCAACAGCCGCTACATCATCTGCTTCAGACCACAGGGCTTCGGGTTTTGGCATAACAGCTCCTTCAGGGGTGGCCATCATGGGTTCTGTCCATCCTATCATTACAGCTCTCCAAGCCCTTTCATCGAGGGATTTCAGAAAGGTTTTCGTCTTGGATTTCCAATAGGCAAATTCGGCCCTTCAAGCAACGGTGGTCGGTTAGTGCTCTGTCCTTCCTTCAAACTCATCTTGAACTGTCGCCGGATCACACTCTGTATGTCGAGTGCCTCCTCTGATACCAATTGAAATCTACTTGTCTTAGTCAAGATGAGTTCCAGATGGTGTTCGAACTGCGTCTCGAACACTTGTTGGACAGTTTCAGGTTGTGTTCAAACGGATACTGGAACACCTTAGCAGACAGAAAATAAACAGCACAACATAGGAGCACACACGATATGATAACCCAGTTCGGCCTCGCCTACTCTGGGGGGGGTTTCCCACACCCGAAAAGGGACACAAATCTTATTACGAGTTTAGAGCTATTCGTGGACTTACACTTACACAACGCCTTGTTTGTAATAGCCTAGCCTCTAACACTCCGTCTCTCGGATTTGCAATCTCGGTTCGTCGCAACTCCCCTCGATCCCCTATGGGTAGGACGAGACTTCCCTCTCGGCCTAGTCTTAGACTTCTCGGAAGTCCAAGCGCCTTCTCTCAAAGACGTAGCTTGATCACCGTGTGTGTGTGCGCTTTGTTGTCCTTCAAGAACAGTCTGAACAGCACACTGAATAGACTGCTTCTTCGCCGTTGATATTCCGGTGTGGAATAATCAGCCGGCCGTCACTCCTCCTCCAATCTCACGAATGCTCTCGTGTTTTCTTTTCACTCCGGGAGTGATACAGATCTGGTAGCCCTAGCCTTGTATTTATATGCATGGGCAAGATCCAAATCTGTTCCAAATATCCTCATCAAATATTTCGGAAATATTCCTAAATATTCGATGGATATTTCCAATCCAATCTTTAGGAAGTATATTCAAAAACTTCCTTCCCAAGTCAGCCACGCCGCCTTTAATCTGATGTGTAGATGTTTGAATATCTGAATCTTCGAATTCCTGCTGGCCGACTCCAATCAGAATATCCTTGTCAAATATTTCGGAGATACTCCTCATTATTTGATCGATATTCAATCTCTTCGAAATCCAATCTTTGGAGATTACTTCTGTGCCAAGCCATCCAATATTTTTGAATTCAAGCTGAAGATATTCATTTGAATATCTGATCTTTAATGATGACTTGTCGATTGATTCCAATCAGATCATATCTTCGATCTTCCGAATTAGGAAACGTTCTTCTTTCCTCCAATCTTCAAGAAGATCTTGATCTTTCTTTCCCACCAAGTAATTCCAAATCTTCTTAAACGACTCCAAAATGATGAGAGGATATTCATTTGAATATCTGATCTTCTAATTTATTTATGGGCCGACTCCAATCAGATCAGATCTTCGATCGTCCAGATTTAGGAAACATCTTATCTTCAGATCTGCTGTATGCGAGTTCCAGTAGGTGGTTGAACACTCCTTGAACTCCTGCTTGAACTGTCTAAAGCTGTTTTGCCAAAGCCATGCCATTCATGGGAACATCAAAGTTATTAGTTTTAGGCATCAAAACACTCCCGACAATGGCGTCATTTTGACAAGCGTATTTGTAACCCTTTATACTTGTCAAGTTATTAGGGGTAAAGTTACAGTCAAAAACAATTTATAGACCTTGGTAAGCCAAGGGTCGATCCAAGGAACAACGTGTGTGATTACTAGCTAACAAGCAATCTATTCAGCTATTCTAAACATTGAGAGACTTTGAATGTGAAGCAAATTGCAGAAATTGAATGCAGAAAATAAAGGAGGGTTGACTTGACCAGAGAAAGAATCCCAGGATCAAACTTCACCCGTGCCAACCCACAGATCATGCAGAAATATTGCGTAAATTCATTATCCTATCGAGTTTGGAAATAAACCGAGATAACACTTGACAAGTCACCCATCCACGGATTATTTTCTAGAATAATCTCAATCGTTGAACACTGCTCATTAACGGAGCCCACCGCACTGTCGTTAAGGTGCGGTGTTCTCTGTGCAAAAGCAAATTTATATTCCGCTACTCGTGACCTTACTACTGGGTAGCAAGTGGTAAGTAGGGGTTGAACCCAAGGGAATTAGGGGGATAGTCGTTCTTTGAGGGATTTGTACAGCGAGGGAGCGTGTTTTAAGTTGATTGAGGTTTTAGTGCGGAAAAGTAAGTGATTGGTTGGTTGGTTTTGGTTTTTAGTGCGGAAAAGTAAATGACAGAAAAGTAAAGTACTGAAAATAAAAGTAGAAGACTTACAACGGGTGATGCGTGATTGGCAAGTCCTCCGGAAGGTGAGTAGTTGATAGAGCAGTTTATACTAAGAAAGTAAATGCAGGTGGTGTTTAAATCTAAGGAAAGCATTCGGTTTCGGGGGCCTTGTATCATAGCCTGTTTATCATTGGCCTTTAGTGATCCTACTAAGTATTCAAACGTGTATCAAGGCCATTTCAAGCGCTCAATTTGCACACACTGTCTAGCCCATTTCAAGGTCGTAGAGCACTTGTTCTATTTAGACTAGCACCCCATTTCAAGGTATACTAGCCTATGTGCATCCATTGATCCGTCATTTCCGATCAAAACCAATGGTGTTTAAAAGAGGTCGAACTCCTCAGATAAGCTTTGCCATTTCAAGCATCCACTTACCCGAGTATGTTCACGAACCCCCACGGAAGAGTTTTGCCATTTCAAGCATCCACTCAACATTGGAAGTTCTGGCCTAATATATGGCACAGAGAACAAGTTTTGAATAAAAAGAAGAGGCACTAAAAAGATGGCCTAAAACATTTTATGATACAAGTACACCCCTTCAACCGAATGAAGAGTTTAGCTACGAATATCCATAGAGGTGGATACCATAGCTAAGTACTTACGGTTTTTAAAAGACAGTAAGTAAGGGAAAAGGGTGAGTACTTCAAGAACCGACAAGAGTACTCAAGAATAGTAAAGACAAGCTTGAGTACTACAAGAACCGACAAGATTACTCAAGACCGAACTACAATACTCAAGAACCAACAAGAGTATTATAGATTGAAAACCAAACTTACAAAGTGCCAAATTTCTAGAGAGAGAAGTGTTTGTGATTTTTGGGATGCATTACAAATGAGAGGAGGGGGGTATTTATAGCCATGGGAGGAGGAGATGTGTGGAGGAGAAGCCACCACATGGCAAGCCATCCATGGCTTACCAAAAGCTGCCGGTTGGAGGTTGCAAGGAGGAGAGCCGCCGGTCATGGAGGGGAGGGGAGGGGAAAGCCACCCCATGAGTCATCCTTCTTCCCCAAGTAGCCGATCATAAGGGCAAAGGGAGGAGTTTTGTGTGAGTTTTGTGATATTTTCACAAAACTATCGGTGTATTTCCGCTCCGGACTGACTTTGGTTGCTCCTCGGTTGGATTTGTTTTGAGTGATTCCATGTCAGGATCTTGAGATTTCTTCAGTCGGCATCTGATCGTGACCTTGGAATGACTCGTAATATATTTTCAGCGTAAAATCCTCTCCTTATCGTGTATTCTCTCTAGACTCCAAAATACCTTGTAGATAAATATCGGAACTAACAAGCAAAAGTTAAATAGACAAACAGTCTAATTTGGTGGGTTTAACTGTGTTTATGATTCGTATAATTATGGTCCATCAGATAACCCCACACTTTTAGTTGTTCGTCCCGAACAATGCTATTAAAGGGTGGCACACTAAGTAAGCTTTTTAAAATATGAAAGTTAGACTGCGGGACTAGATTTATCCTAATTCATGCATTACTTACTTATTACCAAATTAAACCGTGTAAATAAATAGAAGAAACTTGATACTTATACCCTCGTGCTGAGATGCAAATTATTTTGGATGTTTCGGGAGATAGCCTTTTTCAGGCTCCTGGACTGCAAACTCGGGACCGTCTTGTACTATATGGTTTCCTTGTAGCTTTCTCTAGCACGTGATTCGGTTCGGGTTTCAATGGTTTGGTCTTTGATTTTTTTTTGGCGAGGGACAGCTTTTGTAGTGAATCGGCCTTTGGCCTTTGATTTGACTCTTTGAGTACTTCACTTTTTGTTCGGTTAAAACCTTCACAACTTTGGGCCTTTGGCCTCTTGATTTGCTTCTTTGAGCTTTTGCCTTTTTGTGGCTTGATAGTCCATTTTCTCAAGCCTTTTTGGGAGGTCCAATCGTCGCCCGCGAGCATATGGAAATACCTCCCCGCTCCTCTCATCCTTGCCGTTTCGCGCGGGTCAAGATGAGGGTCCCTCATCTATTTTATCGGCTACTTTGACTAGAGATAGGACGGTCTGATTCCCATCCTCGCCTTTTTTCTTTTTGCATAAACACTGCATGGCGGAGATGACTTCAATCTTCACTGAAACCCGAAGTGCAGCCTCCACTGACTTCGAAAACCATATAGTTAGATTCGATCCTTCGAGTGCTTGCCAAGCCTTTCTAGGGCAGTTTATGTCAACTCCACATCCCTAGTTTATCTCAGCACAAAGGGACAAATGAGAAGTTACATTCTAAGTTTTTAAACAGTTGAATTTTCACAAGGTTAATGCATGAATTATGATCTATCTTTTTCACATTCTTAAGTTCATATTTTCAGAAAGATAATATTAAGGAAAAAGGAAAAACATGTTATTTATTTACAAAGGTGGTTCTCACCCCACACTTTCGAACGAAGGCGTGCCTTTCAGCACAACTTAGTTCAAAAGCCATGCAAGCAGATATTGTACGAGAAGGAAATGACATCAAGGAAAAGGGAAGAACAGACCTCCCTTTATTGTGTCGAATGAACGACATGGCATGAGGCTGGATAATCGAGGGAGTTTGGCTGGGGCCTTGAACTCTCAGCACAGGCCCGGTAATTCACGGAAGCTTCCTGGCTGATCCGGTCTTGCTCCAAAAATCGATTCCTGAATAGTCATTTCATTCTATGCACCAAGTGGGTGAGAGCAACTTATTGGTAAAAACTAAATGACAGAAAAATAAAAGACAGAAAGTAAGATAGGTGTCGGGTTACCTCCTGGCCAGTGCCTTTGTTTAACGTCGTTGGCTCGACAGTACCTCATTCCTGGATCACTGGTTTGGATCCCATGGGTGGCTCAGGTCCTATTTTGCCACTGTTCCTGTGTTGATTCTTGCCTTGACTCTTCCTGATTTCTTGCTTGGGTTAGAACTCCATGGTTTTGGTGTTTTTTCTTTCCATTGTTTCTGAGAAGGCGGGGGTCATTTGACCATAGCTGCTGGTCTTGTTACTCTTTCTGGCTCTTTTGGCAGGTCAGAATTCTGTGTACCGTGATCTGAGATAGGTATAATGTCTGGTGGTTTCTTTGTACCCGTGCGGCTATCATCAATGGAGAAATTTGCAATTTTGCCGCCGAACTTAAGCGATAATGAGCCCTTGCCCACATCGATCCTTGCTTTAGTAGCGTAGAGGACTGGTCGTCCCAATATTATTGTTGGAGGGTCGTCTTCACTGGTCTCTCCCGTTTGTATTACATAAAAGTCTGTAGCAATGACGAGCTCTCCCACATGGAGTATTATATCTTCCAGCAATCCAACCGGACGGATGCACGATTTATCTCCTAGCTCGATATTTGACCTGGGTGGTTTCAACGGACCAAGTCCTAATAAGTAATATAAGGAGGAAGGCATGGCGTTGACAGCAGCCCCAAGATCGACTAAGCACTTATGAATCTGGGTTTCACCAATACCGCAGGTGACTGTGAAGGCCCCTGGGTCTTTATCTCTTTCCGGTTGTGACTCATGATCTGAAGTGAGGGCTCTTTCTATTGTCGGGCCATTCTGCCCATTCCTTGGCTTAGGATTTGTATAATCGGACCCCTTAATATTTTGCTTCGAAGCATAAATATTGGTTGGAGAGTCCCACTTCAAATCGTTATTGTCATCCCATCCAGATGCTGGTATGTCAGAGTGTATGATCGGTGGTGGTGTTATGCAAACGGTGAATGCGTACCGACCATTGTCAGCATGCGTAACCCATGTTTTGTCATCATTGGGTCGGTCTTCCTCTTGATTCCACTCAGGACGACGCCTACGGGTGAAGTGTTTGTTGGTAAGTTTGTAAGTTGGGGATCGTGCTACTTCTCCCAGTGTCGCCTTTTCGTTTGACCTCTTTATCATGCTAAGATTCGCCTTTGGGTTTTGGATGGTTTGTGAAGGAAGTCTGCCAGGCTTATTAGTGAGTGTTGACATTGCAGTGGCGAGCTGGGACATTTGTTTGGTCAATTCTGAAATTGCCCCGTCAGTTTTCGCCTGATATTGGTGTAGCAAAGTACCCAATTGATTTATGCTTCCTGCGAGCTCCTTCATTGTGTCATCGAGCGACTTGGTTGGTTCTTGCTGATTGTTCGGGCTGGTTTGGTACTGATTCGGTCCTCTTTGCTGATATTGGCCTGCTGATGGAGCGTTCTAGTTATACTATCGGTGGGGGGGTTGGTAGAATGACTGAGCTAGCTGAGGGACAGCTAGTTGTGTTTCCTTCTGAGGATAGTTGTTGTTACGCCAGCTCGGGTTGGTTGTTTGACCATACTGTCTGTTTTGTCCTGCTCTGTCGTTGTTGTTGTTGTTGTATCCTTGGTATCCTTCCACTGCATTCACTTCTACCGGTTCCTCTTCTATTAATGTCGGGCATGCGTCAGTTTTGTGGTCCGTAGAACCACAAAATTCGCAAGGCTTAACTGGAACTGGTTGTCTTCGTAGGAACTGAATCATCATCTCCTTTAATTATTTCATCTCTTCTGGCATGGAGTTCATCGGTGTTTCAGCTTTTGCCACATTCCTTGTTCGGGAAAATTCTTCCTGACGAGTCGTCTCTTCTCTAAATCGGGCATTTTTAGCAACGTTGGTGATGAGATCCCTTATGCCACTTATTGATAGATTCATCATGGATCCTCCAGTTGAGGCATCCAGGAGCATTTTGTCTAAGGGTCTTAATCCATCAATGAGATACTCGACGGTGAGTTTCTCGGGCAGTCCAAGGGTACAATAGCTTCTCTCCAGGCGGTTGAACTTTTCCAGGTAATCGTACATGGTTTCATTGGGTCCTTGCTTGATGTCTTGTAGCTGCCTCCGTACTTGCATCGCCCATCCTGCCGGGTAATATTTGTCCAGGAATTTCTTTTGCATCTGAGCCCATGATCTGATGCTATCGGAAGGCAATGAAAGGAACCAATCGTTTGCCGCGTCAATGAGGGAAAAGTAGAACGCCTTTAACTTGAAGTCATCTATGAAATTATATCCCCTGTTCAAGCAAGTGTTCTAGGTTATGTTTGGACAGACCTTGAACTCTTTCTACCACAGTTCCACAACAAGTACGAACAGAACCATAAAACACGAGTACCCACAGATTGATAACCCAGTTCGGCTACGCCTACTCTGGGGGGTTTACCACACCCAGAAAAGGAACAACAAATCTTTATTACGAGTATAGAGCTTTTCAGTGGACTTACACTTACACCTTGTAATTGCCTAGCCTCTACTACTCCGTCTCTCAGATTTGCAACCAAGGTTCGTCGCAACTCCCCTTGATCCCCTTCGTCCAGACCTTCTGTCCGAACGTACTCGAACCTTTCCTGAAGCTCGGTCGCTTTCACTTGAAAGCTGGTCGTTCTGTTTGTGCTCTGAACTTGATCACCTCTGGTCAATCTGAATGGCACGTATCAGACTGAGCTCACACCGATGTTTTTCCAGTGGGGAAAACACAACGGCCGTCGCTTTCTTCTTTTCCAATCGATAGGATTTCTTCGTGTATTTTTGATCTTGAAAGCGATGGGAATTAGGGTTGCCTTTGCATTGTATTTATATGCTCGGACGAAACCCTAATTCGCATAAGATAATCCCATCAAATATTTCGGGAGATACTCCTGAATATTTGATGCATATCTTTCACAAATCCTTGGAAGAATATACGAAGTCGTCTTCTTTCCCAAGCAAGTCACGCCATCTTCACTTGTGAATATTCATTCGAATATCTTGTTCAAATAAGTCGCACGCCATCTTTAACTTGACGAAATCTTCGTTCCCAGTATCTTCCGGAAAATATCCTTGGCATCTTGATCACGCTGTACAGGAGTACTAGGATATGTTCGAACTCCCCCTGAACTCCTGCTCGAACTGTCTAACAACGTTTTGCCAAACACATGCCACACAAGGGAACATCAATCTCCCCCTTGGCATTTTGGCAAAACCAAATCACTAGATCTATCTAACTATCTAGACAGTAGGAAACCTTGAGGGAACAAAAATTGTCACCACCTCAAAATACTCCCCCTTTTTGCCACAAACTGGCAAGGGGCCGATCGAGTTCGAACAGCAAAGCAAATAAGTGCCAGAACAAGCACACAATAACTAGAGTTTTAAATACGGTCTGAGTTCAGAGAAAAAGTTATTAGGAGACCTTCATGAAGACGAACCATCATTGGTGCCCTCCTCAGAGACTGTATCATCAGCTTCATCGTCACATGGAAAGCTGAGGGCACGAGCGAGCTTGTTGATACGCATGCGCTGCTCCTTGTCCGCTTCAATGATGTCATGCAGGTCCAAGAGAAGTCTGTTCCTTTCATCACGGGCCAACCTTACTCCTCCTCGCCTTGATGGCTCGGCAATATCTTTGCCCTTCGAGGTCTCCTCCTTGAGATCATTAATATGACGCCCTTTAAATAGCTTGTGGTCTACGACAAACTTGCTGGGAGACTTTGAGAGCTGATCAATGGAGGACATCAAAGCAGAGGCATGATAAACAATCAACTCATGAATCAGTGATGGGAAGCAGATCTGGTGAAGAGTCCTTTTTGACGTAGCATGTTCAGCAATCTGTTTGAACATGACTCTTCCCAAATTGAATTTCCGCTTGTTCCCTATCTGATACAGCAGTTGAGCCACGTCCTTATTGACTGTTGATCGATGTGTAGAAGGTCTCCAGTTGAAGACAGCAATGAAGAACAGCATGGAATAAAACGTTGATAAGTCTGCTGTGTGCACAACTGATTCAGGTCTCCACCTGACAGAGCCCGCAGTGATGGTACTCACAATCTTCTCAAAATTTGCCTCCTCCTCGTCAACAGCCGGGTCATCCATCGAGAAATACACATTGATTAGCTCCGGATCAATCTTAATTCTCCTCCCTCTAACAAAGAAGACTCCATACTCAGGATCTCCAACTACCCCAAAGTGAGGGGGCAAGTTTGCCATTGCCTCACGCACAAGCTGTTCACTGTAGGGTTTGCACCTAGCCAGCGTCCAAAACAGATCCGATTCTTTCAGAACCTTAACCACCTCCTTTCCCTTATACCGGGACTCATCTAGCAATCTTTCAGGTATGATTTTCCTCTTCTGGATGCATGGCCACTTTCTTGCAGCATCTTTGTTAACAAACCATACACCCTTCTTAACCAAGCCAACTGGGACAGTCTCAGCATCAGGGCCTGGGACTTCACATCCCCCAGCGTCTTCTGAAACAGGCATTGGAGCGACACGCTTCCTTTTCTTGGAGGAACCAGCTCCCCCTGCACCACTGCGTACATCAGCACCCTTCTGGGCAGAATCCTTTGTAGACTTCGCAAAGGCCACTTTTTCCTTTTCCTTCCCTTTTGACATCTTCTTTAACTTCACAAGAGGAACCAAATCCTCATCATCCCCCATCTGAGGAACTGCTTCAACATCAGCCTTCTGAGAGTCATCAATATCCATCTGAGAACCATGGTGACTGTCCTGAACAGCATCTGGAACAGTTGTCGTCTCCTTACTCACAACATTCTCTGGAGTATCAATTAACTCCTCTTCAGCTGGAACACCGGGGACTTCCTTTGGTAGATTCTCAACAAAATCATCTATGTCTTTGAGCATATCCTCCAGGTCTTCATCCCCTTCAGCAGTCTCAGGCTCTTCTGCAACAGCATCAATCTCCCCAACACTCTTCACAGATGAATCTGGTCCTTTACTCACAGTCTCAGCAACTTCACCTTCTGAGACTCCAATCTCCTCAATCAAGTTATCAACAGGTGCATCCTTCATACCCAGATTCCTCATACTCTTCCTTTCCTCATTAGAAGTATCAGGGACCCTCCCTCTGATAGAACAGATCCTGGCTAGGCATTGTCTGGGAGAGGCCGCTCGGCGAGACACCTTCTTTCTTTGAAAACCACCTGGGCGAACGTACCCGGAAGCTTGAATCTTTGCCTTCCAAACGTCTGAAACACCAGACTTTCTTGGCACTGACATTCTGGGTTCCGTTTCTTCAACAGATTTAGAAACTTCATCACCCTTTTCACCAACCACAATCTTGTCCTTGTCAACACAAATCTCAGCCCTACCGACTTCTTCATCACTAACAGCCCTCCTAGCTTCAGCACCCAAACTCCCAACATTCTTAACTCCCATAATAGTTTCATCAACAACCACAGATTCTTCAACGACTGCAGAAACCAAAGGAAAGACGGGATTTACCTCCGATTGTGGACACGCTTGAGGGGTAGAAACCGCTGTGACTGTCTGAGAAGTTCCAGCAGTTATCTCCTCGGCAGACATCTCGTGTAAAGGCGATGCCTTTTTCATCTTCGCAGCCTTGGATTTTGGAATCTTTGATTTCGCTGTCATCGCTTTTGAGATTTGCATGCTTTCCTTCCTTTTCTCCTCGGATATAGCACTGGATTTTGCTGACTTCCTTGTGTTCACCATCGTCGATTTTGGAGCAGTCGAGAGTGAGAGACTTCCAATCTAGGGTTTCGGAGATGAGAAGAGAAGACACGCTCAACAGTTGAGATTTGAAAATAAAATATCCTCCTGCCTTTTCGTCTTCTCAATATACGCCAGTCGCTTTCCAAATAAAACGGCGTAATTCGAATCTTTCGGAAAAAATATTTGATCATAAGAACTTTCCCATCTGTTCCAGCTCCCTTCTTAGGTGGTCAGTCCTACTGTTGTAGCTGGGGATTCGCCTTTGACTTACCACTGCCTGGAACACTCAGTTCATGAACCCACGCAGACCCAAGGAGGATCTGGGAGTTCCAAACCGAGGAATCTCATTCAATTTCTTTTCTGGTGAACTGGCATTCATCTGTGCAAGCAGTTCGAACTCCTTTTGCAACTGTGTGATCTTCTGTTCAAACTCTCGCTGTAACTATGACACCTTTTGATCCAGCAGTCGCCTGGTACAGTCACCAAAATCGATTTGTGCGATCCTTCTATTGTGTAGGTTTTTTTCACTCCCCCTCGCAGAACTCGATGTTTGGCTTGAACACAGTTGAGAGTAGACCTTAGCTTCTCGTTTCCCATTCTGATGGTGTAACAGTCATTGGCCCTTCTTCTCCCTTTCATTACGGAATCACCATTCTCATTAAGAACGAGGCATGAGTCACGAGAGAATGACACATAGTGTCCATTGTCGCACAGTTGACTGATGCTAATGAGATTCATAGTCAGACCTTCAACCAGGAGAGTGTCCTCGAGTGCAGGGAGATCCGGAACCTTCAATGTTCCACAGCCGATCACCTGACTCTTCCGACCATCCGTGAAGGTGACAAACCGCATCTGCTCAACAGGTCTAATATGAGAGAGATATTCAGAGTTACCTGTCATGTGTGCAGAGCATCCACTATCGAAGAACCAACTGGCTTGCACTGTATCTCCTGATGAGCAGCATGCTACCATGCATACTGTCTGTCGTTCCTTCGGAATCCAAACTTGTTTCTGTCGAGGTTGGATCTGTTGCTGTTGGTGTCCTCGACGTTCAGCAAGAAACAGTCGACACTGCCGTCTGATGTGTCCCATCTGGTAGCAGTACCAACATGTCAGCAAGTCTTTCTTCTGATTTGAACTGAGGTAAGTAGTCCTGGACTTGTCTTGGGACAGATCCACTTTCTGTCTAGGGTGCTTTCTCACCTTCTGTTCAGGCAACTGTTCAGACACAGATTTAGCTTTAACACACATAGTGTCCTTTGAACTCCTGTTTCCCACGAACCCCAATCCTCTACGTCTTGCCTCCATCCTTTGAGCGTTGAGGATTTCATCTAAATTTTCTGAGCCAGAGTTCAACATCCTCACTGACTGTTTGAGGTGGTTGAGTTCCTTCTCAGTGTCTGTCCGATCCATCCTTTCAGACTCTAGCTGAAGTTCCAGCTGTTCTACCCTCCTCAGTTGGAACACCTCTTTGCGCTTCAGATCTGTGATAGTTTTTCGTAGACCCGCCATGCCTACAGGATGAGTGTCGCGGTCCTTCTCCATTTCAACTTTCAGTGCGGAGACAGTTCCTAAGAGCTCTGTTTTCTGAGCAAGGAGACACATCCCTTCCTGTTTCATCTCAGCTAGTCGCGTATTTAGTGAATCTACTGTGCCTTCGAGCTCAACCTTCTGTGTGAGCAGAATCTCAGCCTCCTGCCAGACCTTGTCCTTTTCAATAGTGACGCTTGCAATTGTGTCATTCAGCTTCTTGTTGATTTTGATCAGTTGCAGCCACTTCTCATACAGATCTTTGTATGTCTGAGCGAGAGACTCCTGTGTGAGTTCTTCATCATCACTGTCTGAGAGGTCTTCAGCGGGGAGTTCCGCCAGTGATGGAACTGTTGCACCGGTGCTGCTACATTCTCTCAGAGTAGTGGTAAAGGCCACAAAGTTGGTGGTTTCACCTTTTTCTTCATCTGACTCACTGTCGCTGAAGCTGGCGACCATTGCCTTCTTCTTCATGAGGGTATTGGCACATTGTGAGGCAATATGGCCGAAGCCTTTGCATTCATGGCACTGAATCTCTTCCCTACCTTTATCAGAGGAGTCTTGCCTTATATCACTTGACCTTGATCTCCCGGATTTCCAGTTTCTGAAACCAGCTGATGAAGACTGACCTTGTTCTGGACCACGTCTATTGATTTTTCTTACCATTCTGCCAAAATTCTGAGCCATCAAAGCCAGTTGCTCAGTGGTGCACCCACCGTCCAGTTTGTCTTCTGTCATGTCTGCTTTGAGGGCGATTCCCTTCACATCTCCGGGTTGGAAGTCATGATTGATCTCGTAAGTTCTGAGAGAACCTATCAATTCGTCCAGCTTTAGCTTTGAGATGTCGTGCATTTCCTCAATGGCTGTGACCTTCATTGCAAATCTTGGAGGAAGTGATCTCAGGACTTTACTGGCCAACCTTTCTTCATCGATAGGTTTCCCTAGAGCAGACGCCTCGTTGGACAGTTCCAGAACTCGGGTGTTGTACTCAGCGATAGTTTCACTTTCCTTCATTTTCATCTCTTCGAACTTGGTGGTAACAGCCTGCATCCGAGAATTACGAACCTTGTCTGTTCCTTCAAAGGCAGTTTGGAGGATATCCCAAGCTTCCTTGGCTACTTCACAGTTGATAATCAGTTTCATGACATTCTCATCTACTGCAGAAAAAATCGCATTCATAGCCTTTGAATTTCCCATAGATGCTTTGTCCTCCTCTTCTGTCCACAGAGCTTCTGGTTTCAGAACCGGTTCTCCAGTGAGATTGTTCATCATGGGTTCAGTCCAACCTCTCATCACTGCTCTCCAAGCCTTTTCGTCTAGAGATTTCAGAAATGATCTCATCACGGGCTTCCAGGTGGCATAGTTCGAGCCTTCGAGCAACGGAGGTCTGGTGATGCTTTGTCCTTCTTTCAGGGTCATCTTGAACAGTTCAGGATCCCACTCAGTGTGTCGAGTGTTTGCTTTGATACCAATTGAAATTATATCCCATGTTCAAGCAAGTGTTCTAGGTTGTGTTTGGACAGACCTTGAACTCTTTCTACCACAGTTCCACAACAAGTACGAACAGAACCATAAAACACGAGTACGCACAGATTGATAACCAAATTCGGCTACGCCTACTCTGGGGGGTTTCCCACACCCGGAAAAGGGACAACAAATCTTTATTACGAGTATAGAGCTTTTCAGTGGACATACACTTACACCTTGTAATTGCCTAGCCTCTACTACTCCGTCTCTCAGATTTGCAACCAAGGTTCGTCGCAACTCCCCTTGATCCCCTTCATCCAGACCTTCTGTCCGAACGTACTCGAACCTTTCCTGAAGCTCGGTCGCTTTCACTTGAAAGCTGGTCGTTCTGTTTGTGCTCTGAACTTGATCACCTCTGGTCAATCTGAATGGCACGTATCAGACTGAGCTCACACCGATGTTTTTCCAGTGGGGAAAACACAACGGCCGTCGCTTTCTTCTTTTCCAATCGATAGGATTTCTTCGTGTATTTTTGATCTTGAAAGCGATGGGAATTAGGGTTGCCTTTGCATTGTATTTATATGCTCGGACGAAACCCTAATTCGCATAAGATAATCCCATCAAATATTTCGGGAGATACTCCTGAATATTTGATGCATATCTTTCACAAATCCTTGGAAGAATATACGAAGTCGTCTTCTTTCCCAAGCAAGTCACGCCATCTTCACTTGTGAATATTCATTCGAATATCTTGTTCAAATAAGTCGCACGCCATCTTTAACTTGACGAAATCTTCGTTCCCAGTATCTTCCGGAAAATATCCTTTGCGTCTTGATCACGCTGTACAGGAGTACTAGGATATGTTCGAACTCCCCCTGAACTCCTGCTCGAACTGTCTAACAACGTTTTGCCAAACACATGCCACACAAGGGAACATCAATCTACGTTCACGCCATTTGATTATAAGTTTTGGCAAATACCATGTAAGCGCTGGAGATGAGTCATTGCTGATTCTCCACGTGTTCCTGAGAATTTCGGTAAGTTGTGGGCCACTGAGGTGTTGATGATGACATTTTCCAGTTCAGGGCCTTCGTGAATGCACCATGGCTGGTTTCTGAAATACGGTGCTGAGAGTTCTCCCATAGTAGGTTCGCAGAAATTTTTGTTGTCCCCGTAGTAGTTATCAAAAGCGGGTTCTCGTCTCGGCACTTGTCGAAGTTGAGGGGGTGGTGGATATCTAGGGGGTTGTACTGGACCAGCTGCATTTCGGTCCTCGGGTGGTCCTTGGTTTCTTCGGGCGGCCTCCCTATCACGAGCTCTTCTATCTCGGATGATCTGTTCCGGATCGTCGACAAATGGAAGTGGCACCTCATCATTTCAATGTACAGGTTTATTTCTTTGTCATCCTGGTAGTCATGGTAGCTTCCTTCGCGAGACATGGTTGTTTCGAAGAGAGTATCGATTTAAAGAACTTTATTCGATTAATTAACTAATTCCCCGGCAACGGCGCCAGTTTTGACGAAGCCCACCGCACTATCGTTAAAGTGCGGTGTTCTCTGTGCAAAAGCAAATTTATATTCCGCTACTCGTAACCTTACTACTGGGTAGCAAGTGGTAAGTAGGGGTCGAACCCAAGGGAATTAGGGGGATAGTCATTCTTTGAGGGATTTGTACAGCGAGGGAGCGTGTTTTAGGTTGATTGAGGTTTTAGTGCGGAAAAGTAAGTGATTGGTTGGTTGGTTTTGGTTTTTAGTGCGGAAAAGTAAATGACAGAAAAGTAAAGTACTGAAAATAAAAGTAGAAGACTTACAGCGGGTGATGCGTGATTGACAAGTCCTCCGGAAGGTGAGTAGTTGATAGAGCAGTTTATACTAAGAAAGTAAATGCAGGTGGTGTTTAACTCTAAGGAAAGCATTCGGTTTCGGGGGCCTTGTATCATAGCCTGTTTATCATTGGCCTTTAGTGATCCTACTAAGTATTCAAACGTGTATCAAGGCCATTTCAAGCGCTCGATTTGCACACACTGTCTAGCCCATTTCAAGGTCGTAGAGCACTTGTTCTATTTAGACTAGCACCCCATTTCAAGGTATACTAGCCTATGTGCATCCATTGATCCGTCATTTCCGATCAAAACCAATGGTGTTTAAAAGAGGTCGAACTCCTCAGATAAGCTTTGTCATTTCAAGCATCCACTTACCCGAGTATGTTCACGAACCCCCACGGAAGAGTTTTGCCATTTCAAGCATCCACTCAACCTTGGAAGTTCTGGCCTAATATATGGCACATAGAACAAGTTTTGAATAAAAAGAAGAGGCACTAAAAAGATGGCCTAAAACATTTTATGATACAAGTACACCCCTTCAACCGAATGAAGAGTTTAGCTACGAATATCCATAGAGGTGGATACCATAGCTAAGTACTTACGGTTTTTGAAAGACAGTAAGTAAGGGAAAGGGGTGAGTACTTCAAGAACCGACAAGAGTACTCAAGAATAGTAAAGACAAGCTTGAGTACTACAAGAACCGACAAGAGTACTCAAGACCGAACTACAATACTCAAGAACCAACAAGAGTATTATAGATTGAAAACCAAACTTACAAAGTGCCAAATTTCTAGAGAGAGAAGTGTTTGTGATTTTTGGGATGCATTAAAAATGAGAGGAGGGGGGTATTTATAGCCATGGGAGGAGGAGATGTGTGGAGGAGAAGCCACCACATGGCAAGCCATCCATGGCTTGCCAAAAGCCGCCGGTTGAAGGTTGCAAGGAGGAGAGCCGCCGGTCATGGAGGGGAGGGGAGGGGAAAGCCACCCCATGAGTCATCCTTCTTCCCCAAGTAGCCGGTCATAAGGGCAAAGGGAGGAGTTTTGTGTGAGTTTTGTGATGTTTTCACAAAACTATCGATGTATTTCCGCTCCGGACTGACTTTGGTTGCTCCTCGGTTGGATTTGTTTTGAGTGATTCCATGTCAGGATCTTGAGATTTCTTCAGTCGGCATCTGATCGTGACCTTGGAATGACTCGTAATATATTTTCAGCGTAAAATCCTCTCCTTAGCGTGTATTCTCTCTAGACTCCAAAATACCCTGTAGATAAATATCGAAACTAACAAGCAAAAGTTAAATAGACAAACAGTCTAATTTGGTGGGTTTAACTGTGTTTATGATTCGTATAATTATGGTCCATCACTCATCCACGGATTATCAACGATTTCGATTATTAAGCTTAGGGTTTTTCTAACATTACTTATTCCACTACGTACTAGTTTTACCTTCGCCACGAAAGCGCTCGCGTTGTACTTACAAATACCTACATACTACTAGCTTAGCTACCATAGTCTAGTGAAACATTTAATATTAACTCTCCTATTAGGTCATACGCTATCAGCATAGCACTTGTGACCTAACATCAATTCTACTTGATCAAGTTAACTGCCTTAGACTCATCCATCTTTTGGTGTTTAACCTAATTTTGTTCATACAAGAAAACATCAAACCAATGTATAACATGCAAGAACGATAAAATTAAGCGTAGTAGACTTCAATAATTCAAATGGCAATAGTGGAAAAACATTTCTATAAATCACATGAAGAGTTGGGTACAAGCACGTGATCTGTAGGATCCCGGAATAAAACGACTACTCACGATTCATGGTTGTGGTTGTTTCCTTATGCGACCATTATGTTCTTTATTGGTCGCATACAAGTCCATGCAAGTCCATTTGGTCGCATACATGACTGTGGTCGCATACAAGTCCATTTGATCGCTTTAGTTTCCTTATGGTTGTCGTTTGGTCACTAGTCGTTTGGTCGCTTTAACTATATTCACGACCAAATCAGTCTGTGGTTGCATTACAGTTTCGTTTTTGTTCTTAATTTTTAAAGCTTATGCGCTTTTATGCGACCATTATGTTCTTAATTTTTAAAGATTATGCGCTTTTATGCGACCATTAAATGTTACAGTTTCTAAGCTTAAGTTCTGTTATACAACAATAATGTGTTCAAAATTTGTAGCATATGTAGTTTTATACTAGTCCAGCATCATATGGTTTTAAGCGTATGAAGTATAAAGCGACAATTGTGACTGCTAACTTTGTCCCGTTAAACAGGTTATGTGACCATATGTGGAAAAAAATTCATTATAAATGTAGCATATGCCCATATAGAGTACAACTCATTCCAGTTTTATGTAACTTGCTAAAGAAAATGTCGCATATACAAAAAACTTAAAGCGACAATTGTATTTTAAAAATGTCACTCGACACTACGCTACTAAGCTTTGGCGACAAAAATTACGCGACATTCAATTAGTCGCATAAATGATATGCGACAAATATAGGGCATTATGCGACAAAAAACACCACTTTGTAGTCTGCAAAATGGTGTAGTGATCATCACTTCTTATCCTTGTTAATCGATTTACGCCAATATGCTTCCTCAGATGGTGTGCACTCAGAGGCACATCAAGAGACAAGTTTCCAATTATGGATTAGCTACAAGAGAAAATATTGCAGTGCAGAAAATAATGAATAGAATTGGAAATGCCATACGCATAATGATATACTAGGATTATCTGCACTGCATACATCCTGCAAACTTAAAAACAAGTTTCCAATGATGTTGTGAATTGCTGTTGTTCCTTCCAACTTGTAAGTTTGATCCATCAAACTTTTTCTGACAGCAAGCTAACACACGGCTGAATTGCAGATGGCGCCCTCTTTTTAGTTCACATTCTCTATGACATAAATCTTTTATATAATACACTTGGGGTGAAGTAAAGTCATTTTGTTCCCCTGAAAAAGGTATGTAGGAACTCAAACTGTCAATATTTTAGTCATTTGAACAAAGATTGACAGCTAAATCACCGTCTTTTCTGCAACTGAACAGAATAATTATTCTTGATGAATTTAAGTAGGAGAACTTAACTAAAGAACTTAAATAGTCAATCTCCTGATCATTTGAACAAGAAAAGTGATGGCTAAACCAATATCTATAATGCAACTTAAGAATTGAAGAATTCAACCTAGTGTTTTAAGGATAAATAAGTGGTACAAAGTTGATTTTTTTGGTAAAAAAAATAAAAACAAATCATAGTTCTTGATCTTTTGATTTGAATGCATGAGATTAAATCCTGATTTTTGGTGCATTTCTCGGTGACGAATTACATGCAAAAGTGATGAACTATGTTGTCTTTTTCGTTTTTCGGAGACGAATTATAGGTCGATTTTACAAAACTTTATCGTTTGTACCAAAAACCAACTTTGTCCTAGGAGTCGGCAACTCACCCGGCTACTGAGAGGGTCAAAGGGTGACCCGGTTATGACCCCGCCCGAAACCCTACTCGGACCTGGATATGACCCGAATCTGACCCACCCGATTGACCTATAGGCAGGCAGGGTAAGGGTGCTATATATGATACCCGACCCGGCCCGTTTACCCGATTTAATTTTGTTTTTCATAGGGTCATCAAAACCCTAAACCTAACTGTTACTGTTTCAATTTCAATCTCATATCTCTGCAGCCGCAGCCGCCTATTGCCCCCTCACGCCTCATACAGTCATACTCATAGATTGATTCACCTCAGTTTCATCATTTCATCGTCTCTCCCCGTCTCGCATCACTTCGTTTCTTTCATCATGAGTACCAATCGTCATATGTTCGAACCGTTGGGCGTTGGCTAGGTCGTCTGAAATCGAAGCGTCTCTACTGCATCATTTCCGAGTCTCAACGGATCTATTGCAGCTGCAGGCTAGTCTTCTACCGATTTCTCCTTTCATCTTTATAAATTTTCAGATTCAAAGTTTCATATTCAAATTTTCAGATTCAAAGTTTTCAACAAAGGCTAAATCTCAATCCGTCATTCCAACCCGAACACTGATAATTGTTGAGTATTTTTGTTTGTTTCAAGTGCTGAAAGTGAACCAGGTAATTCTATTTTCTGCTACATAATGGCTATTGTTGTATTTAGTTTTGTTTGATTTTGATTGTATATTAACGAAACTTATTGATTTCAATCTCAGGAAGTTCAAAAATTGCAAGGATACACCAATCTTTTTCGCTGCTTAGCTTGGTTCAGCGGCACCCATGTCTAACCCTATTGTCTTACTATTTTATTTACTTTGTGTGTTGTGTGTTGTGTGTTGCTGCTGTTTGCTTTGTTTCTGTTTTCTTTACTTGTTGTGTTGTTGTTGTATGCTTCATTTTGTTGCATTTTGTGTTCTGTGATGATAAAATGGCACCTGAATGTAATGCTGAAAATACTTCTTCCCAAAATGTTGTTGAGTCTAATTTTATTGAGTCTGTGCATGTTCCAAATCTTAGAAGGGCATCTGAGGTTTGGAACTATTTCAAAAAAATCGAAGTAAGAGAAAATGATGTTGTTTTGCTAAAAGCGAAGTGTGTTGTATGCGGAGAGTCATTGGCTAGGGGTGGGAATAATGGTACTCATCATCTGCTAAGGCATATGAAAAGACACCAAAATTCAACATCTCAGATTGCTGATATTAGGACTCAAATGCAACTAGGGATTAATGCCTTCGGTAATTTGAGTAATTTTAAGTTTGATAAAAATGTGGCTAGAATCGATAATTGATTTCATTGTTAGAGCTGAGTTGTCATTTACTTTCATTGAGAAGCATGATTTTTCTGGGATGATTCAACCACAATTTAATGGTTTTTCTGCAAGAACATGTAAAAGGGATGTTTTGAAAATGTTTTCCACTAGTAAAACCGATTTGCTGAATTTTTTCAGTGAATTTGATGGTAAAATGTCCTTAACTAGTGATGTTTGGTCTTCACGAAAAAAATGGGATATATGTCTCTAACTGCTCATTATATCGATAAGGATTGGTTGTTGAACAAAAGGATATTGTCTTTTAAAATGATAGAATATCCACATAGCGGAGAAATTTTAGCTCAACATATCAATGAGGAGTTAATTGCACGGCATATTCATGATAAGGTATTTTCTATTACACTTGATAATGCATCGAATAATGACATACTTGTGAATTTGTTACCTGAATATTTGATGATTGCTGATGTTCCTAAACAGTTATTTCATATTCGCTGCTGTGCACACATTTTGAATTTAATTATGCAAGATGGATTGTCTACATTATCTGAACCGATTGAGAAAATTATTGCTATAGTTAGAAGTATGAATTCAAGTAATAAAAGACATGAAATTTGAGTGCATGCTTGTAAAGATTTGGGCTTGGGAAAAAATATTAACATTGATGTTCCACATAGGTGGAATTCAACTCATGATCTGCTTGTTTCAGCACTTTAGTATAAATCTGTGTTGCATAGATATGTACTTATTGTGAACGAATCAAGAAATGTCAATTTAGAAATTCCAAATGAAAATGATTGGATTGCTGCCAACTTGATATGCAATTTTCTATCCATTTTCAACTCTTCTACGAAAACATGTTGCAATGTGTATACACCTACCTCAAGTAGAGTTATACCATGTCTGGTTGACATTTATCAAAATTTTACTACTTATTCTAACTATACTGGATTTCAAACTGCTCTAAATGCCATGAAACTGAAATTTGATAAATATTGTTCCACTTTTCCTATAACTTTTTGTCTTGCTACTATTATGGATCCAAGATATAAATTGTTAGCTATAGAGGATTGGTTGAGATATTATGGTCTTTCAAATTCTGAAGTTGAGTTTAGGATTGCTAGCATCAAGACTTGCATATATAATGTGTATGACTTTTATAAGAGAAGAGTGATTTTAACTGCCCCTTTAGCTCCCCCTAACGATGCTGCAGCAGCAGCTTCTGCATCAGTAGCTCCTGCATCTTTAAATAATGCATCTATGTTTCCATTGGTTCAAAATTTTAGCATGTCAAGGATTAAAAGGGCTAGAGTTAATCTGAATTTATGTGATCAAACTTCTGATTTGCAAATGTATCTTGACTTGGCAACAATAGAGGTGGATGATGATAATAGTTTTAATCTTTTGGGATGGTGGAAAAATAATTATACTTTGTATCCTGTTCTTAGCAGTTTGGCGAAGGATTTATTATCAGTTCCAGCATCAACCGTTGCTTCAGAGGCAGCTTTCAGCGCTGGTGGAAGAGTTGTCAATGAAAAGAGAGCAGCTTTAAGTCCTAACACCATTGAAGCTTTGATTTGCCTTAAAGATTGATCATTGCCTGCTGATAGAAAGCAAGAGGCAGCTAGAGAAGACGAAGCTGCTGAGGATTTAATCAATTTGAGGGTTTCTAGACCTGAATGGATGGTTGATGAAGAAGCAATTGGCGGCAGCAATCCAGCCAACATTAATGGAGAAGAGATGGAAGGAGAAGCAATCCAGCCAACATAAGATTGTTTTCCACTGTTTGATGTTTGTTTTTTTATTATGTAAAAGCTTGTTTAAGCTTGGTTTTTTTGATGTAAAAGCTTGTTTAAGCTTGGTTTTTTTGATGTAAAAGCTTTAAGCTTGGTTTTTTATTATGTAAAATCTTGTTTAAGCTTGGTTTTTTAGATGTAAAAGCTTGTAAAATTATGTCTTTGTAAGGGTAATGAGGAACCGACCCGGTTGACGATGTAAAAGCTTGTAAAATTATGTCTTTGTAAGGATAATTAGGACCCGACCCGGTTGACCCGAATACGACCTTGGGTAAGGGCGCCCTTAGGGTTTAAAAATTCTTGAAATTTATACCCGACCCGGCCCGTTAACTATTTATAATACAGCTAAAATACACCTAAAACTCATCCGACCCTAACATATTTGGGCAGGGCTGACCCAGACGCGGCCCAATGCCGAGGCCTACTTTGTCCCTAATCTTAACCTAGTGTTTTAATTTTCAATAAAAAAATTAGTAATTTAATTCAAGTACTTGACTTCTAATTGCTTATACTAAAATAAGTGCTAAACTTAACTAAGGAAAAGAATGATGAAGATGAGAAAAGAAAAGTGGGAACATGCAGCTGCAAGCGTGTCAGATGGGCAGGCAATAAGCCCAGTTTTCCGTGTCAGTGGAATCTGGGACTTGTCCACTCCACTGCATCTCACCCACCTACTCACTCAATTTCATCAAAACACTAACCACATTGCGCATTAATCAATCCTCAATTTCACCAGCCGCCTCTGCTAAGATGATGGCTATCGCAATTCGACCGACTCAATTGTGGGGGGTTTAACGTTTGTTGTTGCGTGCAAAATATGATTTTTCGTATTTTGGGGATTTGAGGGGTGAAGCCCTAATTTATTAATCTAATCAAATTGCCCAAGTGGGAAAGATTGGAACTTCGAGCTTTTCGGGTACACCCATTTGCTTGATTTTTTTTGATTTCGGCCGAGTGTGATTTGGGTGTTGAATTTTGTTGCATGTGTGTTTGAACTGTTCCAGTGGTGTTTTGGATTGTGCAGGTTTTTCAGCTTTAGAGGGTTTTGTAAGGTGAGAATTATCTGAGCATTGAGGCTGTGTGTTGATTTTAACTTCAAAATGTGTTTGTAATGTGATCTTAAGAGTCCATCATCTGTCCTCTAGTTTGCTGATAAGTAGATGCAATGCTGTTAACTGTATATATGCTTCACGTGGGATTGTAAGTTCTCATGATACTACATTACGCTTTGTTCGAAGGCGTGTTTGCTGCTAGCCCAGTTAACAAATGATTTGGAGGTGTGTTTGTTTTTGTTATGCGGCGTTTGTATTTCTCTATCCAACTTTAATTATATAAGCATGCTTTTAGTGTATTCGCAAGTATGTTTATAATAGCTGTATGGGACCGATCTGTCGGGAGTTAGTTAAAAATGTAACTCAAGATACTGATGTAAACTTGAATTGTTTGACACCTATTTGCTTACCGTCCTTGCAGTTGACACTACAAAGTTTCAGTAGCATGTCGTTGCAAAAGACGGGCCATAAAACCGTGTTTCAGGCATCGATTATGGACCAGCATTTTATGCTTAACTTTATCATGAGCAACTATGTGGGTCCGGATATCCAGTCTGAAAGCTTTAGAAGATCGGCATCTCAAATACTCGCTGAAGGCTTGCCATTGTACACAGCTAACGATTTAGGCAGCTCTTTTGTCAGCATCTCTCAGATGGAGAGCTTATACTATTACGTAATGAGGAATGCTCACCCGAGCCTGATAGTGTCGCAGAACTTGCTGCATATGTACATTCGGAGAAATTTACTTCTCCCAAGATCAGGGCTGCCGGAGGATTGCGAACAATTCACTAGTCATTTTCCCTCGAGTATTCATGAGCAGACAAGTTATCCAGGAAGCCTCAACATTGTGATAGGGATCATTCTTATCAACGATCCAGCAACATCATTTATGCCACGTGAAGATCTTGAAAAGTTCAAAGCCTTATCTTGCGAAAGTACTCTGAAGCTTGATGTTGATGACTTTCTACGATACCATCACAAGTACGTGAAGAAATGTGATAACAAGGAGGAATACGACGATATGGCTGAAAGAGGGAATCAAGCTTTATTAATTTTAGACGAAACAAGAAAAATTCCTTTGCCTGATCCCGCGGAGACGCAGGCTCTGCCATGTCTCGTAGGGCAGCAAGATGTTAGAAGCAAAGCTTTCATGGAACCACTTGAGTGGGATAAGCCTTGCATTTTGCCTATTCTCACTACCGCTAGTGTGGGAAATGGAGAGTCAAAAGCCTCGATCATCTTGACTGGAACCGCGAAACAAGGAAGAGCTGGCCCTCCCATTGGTGTTGTTGACATTGGTGTTAGCAAAGTTGCATACTTTTTTCAAGTTGCTCTACCCGGAGTTAAAAGAGGTACCCCTCAAGTTCCACTGGGTTTTTCCTACCCTTGCGTAAAAACACTTCTGGAATGTGAATATGAAAAAAAAATTCTCATTGGAAACTAAATATGATAAAAGAAAAACATAAGTAATATTTCTTTATATTTAATTTGATTTAAGAGATCGTTAGGCCTGTAAAATTATGTTTATTGATGTGACTGTGTAACTCAACAGGTCAGTTAAGCTGTGATGTTGAAAGCAACGGAAAGGTCCACATCCGAGACATGTCCACAACCGGTGAAGAAACAATCATGAGACAGTCATGTATATATCAAATAGATTACCAGCATCTAGCCCCACCCGGGCCGTTCACCCTCTCCTTCTCTCTGCCCGGACCTGTTGATACGAGACTTTTTTCACCTAAGTTCAGAGACGATGGAATTCTGGAAGCGGTTGTTGTGAAACTCGGAGCATTGAATGACCACATGGCGCACTTGGAGCCGTGAAGTATGTTCATAGGAACAGCACGATTGCAGCTAATTTTTCTTCAAGGAAGCAGCATCCAGCTATCCATTCTGAAAAGCATGCCAATAGTGTAAAATAAAGTGTTCGTATTGCACTATGGATGTTGAATAATGCTGTATTCTGTTTGCCAGATGTTATCTTTAGCAGTGATTGTAAAAAAGAAAACAAAGATTTCTAGTACAAGGGAAAATGTTGAGTATAATATTGCATCAATCTTGATTGCCATCTATCCAGTAAAGCCAAAAAAAAAAAGCTACATTCTAGGCCATGTCTTTCTATATTACATATTGTGACTGGACTAGCAACATATAAGATTTACTACTGCTTAGTTTCCTCTGAGTCATAGTTGCCTGTGGAATTGGAAGTCTGATCAAAGGGAGGTCTTGCATTGCCGTGTTGGGGTATGGAAGGGATCTGATCTGCTGGCTCCTGTAGCCTAGATGGTTTGAATGGCCGTTCAAAATCTTTAGCAGCATTGGCATCAATAACTAATTTATCAAGCTTTTTCTCCTGCAAATACAGTAGATTGTATTATTAAACGAGCTGCCTAGTTGTCATGGCTGGTGATTTAGATTTAAAGGAACAGGCAGTATTATGTTACCCGTAAATCTTCAATTTATCAAATTGTTTCGAGAATGTAAATGAAAATAACTGCTCTATAACTTGATTCACGAGGTCTACCAAGTGCCATCCTAATGTAAATTGTCATGCTATAAGAGATATTTGAAGAAGGGTAAGGGTCTTACACTTTGCAATCCTTCCAACTTCTTCTGTAGAGCCTCGTGCTCAGCTTGTATGCGGAATGGAACTCCATGCTTTTGGTACACATTAGATTGTGCCAAATCTTCATCAATATCAGTAGTTGTGGTTGCAAAAGGATGGTTGGCAGGTATCCACCTGATTGTATCAGGATCAACATCTGGTGGTATCTGATCACCTTCTTTTAGGAATATTGTTGGTCTCTTCCATTGGTATGCCCGCGATCTCCTTTTCTGATGGATTGTGCGTTGTTCATCAGTAAGGGACACCGGCGCCAGGCGATAAACCTTTCCACACATCTCAACAGTTGATTTCTGCTTACCAACCTTTACGTACGGATTGTCAAATGGATCATCATATTGAAGAGGCTTTGAGCTGTAATGATGCAGTGGAGAAATAAAAACTATCACCACAAGTCTAAAAAGGCATAACACAAAACCAAATTTGATACTCAATGCGTCAGACACTGTAAAATTGAACATCTATTAATATGAGTAAAGTTCTGGGTCATACATGCCTCTTCTATCAGATCTCAACTGGCCACGACGTACAAGATCAGCTACAGAGCCAGGACGGGTGTTCTTTGATTTTCTAAAAACATACACTCTCATAGATATGAACAGCATCGTGATTGCAATGCTTAACCCAATTGCAACGTTTTTCCCATTATATTGACTTGTCTGTTAATACAAAAGAACAATGAATGACCATGAACATATTAAGGACCTGAATTAGCTATAAGAAAGACCTGAAAATGCAACATTGCAGACTTCACACAGGCATTGCATGGCAAATTCCAACTATCAAATTCATGTTCAAGTATCAATAGGACATTCCATTTTCTATTACATGCTCACTAAACAAAACTTAAAATTTTCACATGATGCGTAATCAATATTCTGCAACTAAAGTATTTCAAGTCGAGTCAACATGAATCCAAGGTCAATTTTTTATAAATAAGGAGTTCTCAGACAAAAATAACCAGCACAAAGTGATCGTTTGGGGTGTTATTATCTCCAACGATTACTTCTGATAATTTTCCCACCTACTAATCTTGGGGATAAAGAAGTTCAAATTCAGTAATCCCTACACAATTCTGTATCCACTAACTCAGTCATAACATCAACATGGCATGGGACGAAATATGTAATTAAAAAAAAAGTCAATTCAAAAAGTCTTTCACTTCGGCAAATTACCACAATCGTGACTGGTGGAAGGGATCTAACGACCCCTCGGAGTTCATCGAATGCAATTTCCGACTTTCTAACACATTTCTGCATCTGATGGACATACAAATTCATTAAGCCAAACACAGTAGGACAATCAAAACAACTCAAACGCAAACCAACTTCCAAATACTTTTCACTCACCACAAACGTAACCGAAGGAAAAAACGCTCTTCGAATTTCTCCAATTGCATCCACAGACCTCGCAATATACCTCTGAACCCTAACAACACCATCCTCCTTCCCAAACTTACCATCATCTAACCCATCCAAGTTACAATTCAACCTAAAATCAGCACATCCATGTGGAAATGCTAGCATATGCCGACTTACACCATCATTCAACTCAAAAGCCTTGGCTTGGTGTAACCCAATATATGGTAGTCATTCTTCTTTGAAATGGGCGATGTGGGATAACTTGTCAAGTGCTTATACTTAACACTCCCCCTCACTTGGGAAGTTGGACGTGCTCCGTGAAATCTCGCTAACTATTGTAGCGGAAAGCAGTAGGCGCACATATGCGACTTGTTAACCTACGCATAAGCTCGTGTGGCGGGTGTGCAACTTGCAACTCCCCTTGACCAACATGGCGGACAAACGGGCGTCTCGTCATGCACTTGGCGCACATAGGCGCATCCCTCGCGTCATGTACAAGGCCTAGGTCGTGTGCCTTCAGCTCTGATACCATGTGGAAATGCTAGCATATGCCGACTTACACCCTCATTCAACTCAAAAGCCTTGGCTTGTGAGTTGTGGTGGTGTAACCCAATATATGGTAGTCATTCTTCTTTGAAACGGGCGATGTGGGATAACTTGTCAAGTGCTTATACTTAACAATCCACTCCTTCGCTTCCCAGCCGCTTGTAGTCCGAATTCAGTTCTCACCTCCGCTAAATGCCAATTCACAAAACACCTTCTCGAAGCTCCGGCCGAAGGCTACTGGATTACACTCGCACAATCAAAATTTCACTACAAATGTTTGAACTGAACTGTGCGGAATAAGAGCATCGGATTGTACCTGAATTGCGACGGAGTGAATTCCAACCGAGGCCATCGTCTTCGCTCAATCAACGTCTTCGCATCTTGCTGTGTAAGTTGTGCGCTTCTCGTTCAGCTTTTCAGTTTTTTTTTCGAGAATAAAAAATCGACCTATACTTGATCGTCACAAGCGATAATATTGATGTTCTTTCTTATTTCAGAGGGCTGAAGCCGCAAACACAAATATATGCAAGGAGTCTAAGACTATCACCAATGAGAGAGTCCAAGTACACTTACATGTGGGTCCATTTTTATGTCACATAAGTATTAAGCGGGCTTCATGAAAATGTGACAATTCTCCTCCACTGCACAAGCTCATTTCCACTTACAACTGGGTCCCATTAAATCAAAGTGTATCTTGCAACGAATATATCTACTAAATTATAAAGTAAAAAAATCAAAATAAATACTAATATTCATAATTTTTTGAGCCCTATAAAACGAGAGACACTTTGATATATTTTTAACAAAAATATAATGATAATACTTACTTTAAAATAAATACCCATTTATTCTTATTTTATTAAATTTGTACATTTTTTTAACAATACTTACTTATAATGATAATACATAAATATAAATCTTATTATAATACAAACAGAGTTAGAATCATATGAGAAATGACATCTTTGGTGAGAAATAAATTTTTTTATAAACCGTCCGATTTATCATCTAACGGCACAGATTTTATCAATATATTTTCATTAATTTGCTGAATAAATACGAGAATAGGGGTATATTTGTCATTTGTTTTATTCTAATTATAATTTATCCTATTTTATCGGACACGTCCTGACGATCTCTCTATCCTCGTTTGATTTTTTTGGAAAATCGTTCGATATCGCAAAACCTTATTGCCAGCCGATATCGTTTATCTGGTGTTCTCCGACGCAGCTTCCTATGTGGTTTCTGGCCAGTCTCCTTACAAGCGGACCACGTAACGCTACTCGCCTTTGCTCGCTTTTCTGCTGGTTCCTAATCCGTATATTCATCCTTCATGGGGAAAGTTCCTATTTTCAGCTGCAGGTAGTATAAATTGAGGATTTTGAATTTCAACTGAATAGTTATATTTCTTCCTTTTGGAATCTGGACAAGCTTGATGCTGAAATTGGTGTTTGGAATTATGTGTTGTTAATTGTTTGATGTAGATTTACTTGTGGGCTTGCTCATCCGCAGCATTCTGAAGCTGAGGAAGGTCCCTGAGGATATTTGTAGTTATTCAGTAGTGGTTTGGCTGTTCAATCCTTTTACGTTCACTATTGGAACTCGGGGGAATTGTGAGCCGATTGTCTGTGCTGTGATTTTGTGGATCATTATTTGCTTAATGAAAGGTATGCTCGTTTACTAAGGGTTTCATGGTAATATGTATGTGAGTTTCAGTATCTCTTGTTGGCTTACTGGTTGTTTGATATGGTTTTGTGGATCATTATGGTTTTCTACCACATCTACTTACATTATGAATATGAGATATCTGTTGCAGTTGATCCTGATCAGGAATTGACAGATGCAATCTGGTGCGCAGTTCTTAAATCGAGAATAGAAAAATCATGTGTTCATGTTTCTTTTTTATTTGTTCAACCAAATTTTTTGAGTAGCAGCTTTTGTTTAAGTGATGCACATGTTGCTAGATGTACAGTTGAATTAGTATTTGACAATGACACTGCCATGGATGAATTAGTGGAGTATTCAGAGCAAGTTAGAAAGCTGGTCGTAGTCTTGCTTGAGTTTTTATCAGAGGCGTTGGCTCTGGAGCCGATTTCGCAGCTTCACCCTTGTCTGGGCGGAGGTGAATGTTTGTATAAGTTGCAGTTGCTTTCTAATGTGCACAAACTGTGCTAGTAGTTCACTTGAACAGTAGCAGCATGATCGATAGGTTCTGAACTCTGAAATGTAAATTATTTACTTCTCAAAAAACTTGGTTAGTGGTTTTGGTAAATAAGTGCAGACAATGTGTTTCTTAGATATGAATACAAATGTAAGTGTGCCTTGTTCATATACCAGTTCGACTTGTAACTTGTAAGTATCGTATTTAAAACACGAATCACGAATGTCATTGATAGTATTTGTGCTTATTTTTTGTAGCTAATGTGTTGAAGCCAAGCAACAAAGCCAAAGTCAAGGATACAAAACCTATAGCCAAACCAACATCAAGTATCTTCACTGATGCAGACATTCAAGGGCATTGCTGTGTGAAAGATGCAATGCTCAGCTTGCACTTGCTAGATGCGTCGAGGAAAAATTTCGCTTTGTCAAAATTGTGATTAGTCTAGTCATGGTACATAGTCTTCTGACCAGAATCATAGGAGGCAAACACATTTCGTTTACGTTTATGGAACTTTATATACCATTTTGTTTAAGTTTAAGGCTACGCATTCATGGGAATCATTCGCATTTATGGGAATATGACGCATTTTATCAGGAATCTTACGCATTTTTCTATAAATCTTACACATAATATTGTCAAATGTAACCAAAATACACAGAGGCTCAGCCTTTACAAATTTGAGATTAAATCTCCATTTGCATTACAATCAGACACACACAATAGCCTTTACAAATTTGAATAAAATATTTACAAAGTATACATTCTGATACAATTAACAGACAGAAATCACACAGTGGAAGAAATCTCAAGGCAACAAGTTTCAGAAGCAGCACATAAGTTCTTTCGGAATTTGTCTAGTAGCACGGAATTTTAATATCTCTTTTTCGCGCCAGGCCACAACCAATGCGCTTTTTTCTTCAGCTTGTTTCTGAATCAATGATGTCTGGTAATCCAAGAAGTTTTTTTATCTGTAAAGTTCGAAAGGACAATGTTACTAATTTAAATAACATTCGAAACCTAAAGCTTTTTTAGAAGGAAATGATTTTGCAGAATTTGGCAGAATAGCAGCAGTAGCTAATGGATTGAATTGGAATAAGACTACACTCTTTCACATGTGAACAAAACAACCACTTTAGCTTGCTGATTGTTGTAAAGCCATTCCAGAAAACACACATAGGCTGAGAAACAGAGAATATCAGATAACAATAATAAGCTAGCAGGAACTCTTAAGTAGTGAAAATTGTCAAATGTAACCAAAATCAAGAGACCCATAAATCAGAACAATATTGGCTTGAGCAAGCACTAATAAATCTTACGTAATTCTTAGTTAGGTTACGCATTATTCAAATAATATTGGCTACGCAGTTACTAATAAATCTACGCATTTCACATGTACGCATATCTGTATGGGATGATAAGCATTTTAGCGATTTTCGAAATGGATATATTCAAAACAATATTTGGCTACGCAGGAAGTAATAAATCTTACGCATTCTGTGTTCCACTATTGATCTTATCTCATACCTGGAAATTCAGTGTTCCACTCTTGCAAGCCTAAACTAGTACCATTGCAGGAGGGATCATCAGTTCCCATGAGCATTGCCTCATCAGTAATAAATTTGTTTGAGCTCAGACCTTTCCTGAGATTGTAGGTCTTAGAATTATCGGAAACGGGACCAGGAGCTGCATTTGGAGACTCGGAATTAGGAAGTTGTGTGGAAGGTTGCTCAGGGGACTTCTCAATAGTCCTTGGAGGTCTGCCCCTCAAAATGACTCGAGGCTGAGGTTCACCATCTTCACCTTTTTGTCTTAAATTATCGAAATCTCTCTTGGCCAGCTCTTGTATGGCCCTTGCCTACGTTAAAAGATGTTTTGGAGACGCATTCAATAATATATGGAAAAGAACTATAGAACATTAACCAATATGTCTTCAACATTATTGTAGATATACCTTGCGAAAAAATACAGTGCTAGGTGAATTGTACTGCATAGCATTACTGCATATCAAGAAAATGTCCTCCTGTATAAGTGGAAAGGTGACAGACACTTTTAGTGATGTTGTACACAAAAAATGAGTCTGCCTATAAATAAATACAAGAACAACAAAGATGCTATAGACTATAGAGTCTGTCATTCAGTCAGTTTGAGATATATTTTCAAAACAATATTTGGCTACGCAGGAAGTAATAAATCTTACGCATTCTTAGTTAGGTTACGCATTTTTCAAACAATATCGGCTACGCAGTTACTAATAAATCTTACGCATTTCACATGTACGGTTACGCATTTATTATAAAATGTCACGCATTTTACAGTAGTATTTACTACTATTCTGATAATGTAACAATATGGCTACGCAGTTACGCATTTATGTATGAAATGAAAAGCTACGCAGCTACGTAGCTACGCAGTTACATATTTATGAATCTTACGTATTTACTTTAAGTCTTACGCATTTAATTTAAATGTTACGCATTTTACATTTAATCTTACGCATTTATAACGACAAATACATGTTATGATGTTTCAATCACGAAAATGCGTAGTAATTGAAGCTAAATGCATAGTTATTGAAACAAAATGCGTACAATAAATCTGCTAGAATGCATAGTTATTATAGTTTGACAGTTCCAGTGAATGAATTAAAATGCTAGATAAACAAAACTCCACACCCTCACACCTCACTTGCAAAAAATCAGAAGACTCAATAAACACAACACAGTTTTCGGCAACACAAAGACAAACTCAACCTAAAACAACAGAAATCGAATATTTTTTGTGTCAAATTTTATCGTCAATTTCTTCGTCGAATTTAGGGTTTTCATACCGGTCGCCGTCTTTTGAATTTAGGGTTTCATACTGGTCGCCGTCTCTTGAGCCGCTTCAATCCGTGCCGCCGTTACACCGTTCATCTCCTTCAGTCACCGTCGCTCGCGTCGCCCGTCGCTCCCACGGTTGATAACGCCTCAGTCGCCTTCCATCGTCGTCGGTCGGCTTCAATCGTCGTCGGTCGTCTCAGTCACCGGCGTCGCGCAGGAATTCACCGATTCGCATTCCAATTTTAGAGATTATAGGTCGAGAGAATATCGTATGCGGTTTTACCCTAAATGTATTTCCCTAATTTGCCCCTTAACCGTATTTGACTATTAATTAAATACAGATTTTAATTAATTTAGTACTAATCTTAGCCATACATTTTTTTGATCTAAAGGTTATTAATTTTTCTCATTTCTCATCTAATATGCATTTCTCACAGGATCTCAACCCAATACAAACATACTTAAATTAAATAAATAAACATAATGTAAACAGATAAAAATATTATATTTAATTTATAATCGAAATACAATACATAATTCCGTAAAACACACGACACGAATAACATAATAAAGCATTATAAAAAAACCACACTTAAACATGTTACATTAAAGGTTAATGTGAAACTGCGAAATATGCTCTACCAAGTCCGCTTGTAGTTGACGATGTTTTGGCTTATCACGAATTCGGATATTGCTGTGAATGCAGTTTTCGTAGGGAGCAAACGGTTCCTCACCTAAATTTGGTTGTGATAAACCATTTGATATGTCATCGTAAAATGGAAGCGGACCAAATGGAGTGGCATACGTGTTCCTCTCATCCTCGACAATCATATTGTGTAATATGATACACGCTCTCATTATTCTTGCGAGATCTCTTTTGTCCCAGAATCGGGCCGGACCACGTATGATTGCGAAGCGTGACTGCAACACGTCAAATGCCCTTTCTACATCTTTTCTTTGCCCTTCTTGATATTTAGCAAATAATTTTCTCTTCTCCCCTTGTGGACGTGGGATTGTCTTCACAAATGTTGCCCATTCAGGATATATTCCATCCGCCAAGTAATACCCCATATCATAGTTGTTCCCATTGATACTGAAATTTACCTATGGAGCGCGGCCTTCTAGAATATCATCAAAAATTGGTGAGCGATCTAACACATTGATATCATTGTTAGAACCGGCAACTCCAAAAAATGCATGCCATATCCATAAGTCAGACGACGCAACCGCTTCAAGTAAAAGAGTTGGAACTCCTTTGTGACCGCTCATGAACATCCCTTTCCATGCTTTCGGACAATTTTTCCATTGACAATGCATGCAATCAATACTGCCCATCATACCAGGAAAACCACGAGCCTCTCTCATCTCGAGTAGACGTTGTACATCATTTGAGTTTGGCTTTCGTAGGTATTCACCCTCAAATATGACAACCACATCGGTGACAAACTTTTTCAAGCATTCAATCGCATTGGACTCGCCAATACGAACATAATCATCAACAGCATCGGCAGATACTCTGTACGCTAGCATACGCATGGCTGCAGTGCATTTTTGTAAAGGTGAAAGACCTTTTCTTCCCAATGCATCAACCCTTTGCTGAAAATACGGATCATAATGCGATAGGGCATCGACAATACGAAGAAATACATGTTTTCCCATTCGATACATACGTCGAAATGTCTCAGCAGGATACACTGGATTGGGTGAAAAATAATCATTTTCCAGACGTTTGTGACCAGCTTCACGATCTCGATCTATCACTCTCTTTGGCGTGGATGATGATCCTCCATAAATTTGGTTATGGAGTTCGTATTGACGTTGCTCCAACGAATCATCGAAAAAAACTCTTGAATAAATTCTTCAGTGACATCAGGAAAGTCATCAGAATCTGATGAGTTAGACATACAGGGTATTTTGTATAAGGCAACGAATATAGTGAGAGGTGAGATTGGGAGTAATGAAACTCAACACTTAAATAGAAGGCTTCAACAACATATTACAACGGCTAGATTACAACGGCTAGATTACAACGGCTAGATTACAACGGCTAGTTTACAACGGCTAGATTACAACGGCTAGTTTACAACGGCTAGTTTACAACGACTAGTTTATAGAAGACAACTTGACAGAGATTAAATGAAAAAACCTACAAGACACTGACTAGCTTCCAACGGCTAGTTTACAGTGACAACATGACAAACATTTGCTGAAAAGACTACATTCTTCTTGAGTAAATCTCTTGAAGTAACTTGGCATGAATCTCTCGTTGAGTATCGTTCATTGCACTTGTATCCATTTGGATGATCTTTAGGTCTTGCTCCTTCGCCTTTCTTTCTTCCTTTCTCTGCTGGGTTTTAACAAAATCATCCATTAAAGATAATCTCCTACAAGCAGCAGATTTCAATATTTCCATCTCCTCGGATGCCTTGGTCACTTTTCCCTTTCCCTTTCTCTTCGCTGCTTTTGTACCTTTGGGACGAACTGGTGACTCGACCACATTCTCATCAGTTGGTGTTTCATTATTTGCCGAAGATGAATAAGCTCTAGAATCACACAATTTACTTCTCTTCGAGCCTTCACTATTTGCTGAAGGATTCCTCCACTTGGGTTGCTTCCGAAGCTCGTTCCAATGCTTGTCAAAATTGGATTTCTTCTTGTACTTAGCTACATGAAGTTCATGTGCTAACTGAATTATGTTGTCCATATTTGTACCACTACCTATTCTTCGCTCGGCTTGATCGTAACACGATCCATATCGTTGAGCCCCTTCATTTATTCGTTGCCACCTTTTTTTCATAGCAATACCTCCTCTCTTGATTAGACCGGCCGGAATACTTTCTTCACAATATTGATGAATACGTTCCCAAAATGTTTCACCTTTTTTATCGGTACCGATCATAGGATCAGTTGACACATTTAACCATGCACTAATTAAGAGATGATCTTCACTCCATGACCATTGACCATGAACTTCTCGTGTATCTTCATGCTCTTCATGATCATCATTTAGATCAATTATATTTGTACCACCAAAAGCAGGAATTTGTGAATGTGGAGAGTTTGGATAATTGGTGGGTGTTTGTTGGGTTCCAAATTGTGAAGGCAGTGATTGAAAATTTGGAACAAATGGATATTGGTATTGTGAATTTTGAGCATATGGGATAAAAGGATTTGGAAATGAGAATTGAGGATTTGGAGCTTGAAAATTGAAATTAGAATTTTGTGGGCTAGAAAATTGAGCACTTGACACTTGAGAATTTGGATTTGGATGTGAAGTATTTTGGCTATATGGAAAATAAGGATTTAAAAATGGATATGGAAATTGGGTATTTGGGTCTTGAGAATTTGGATTTGAAGAAGAAGAATTATTTGGATTCATTTTGTAGAGTGATAGTTGTTTGAAAAAGAGTAAGAATAGTGAGTATTTATAGGGTTACAACAAATATTTTTAAAAAAAAGTAAAGGCTACATTTTTCAAAAAATTTGTAACGGCTAATTTTATTTTTTTTTTTAAAAACAAAAAGTAAAAATGTTGTAAGTTGTAACGGCATTATTTTTTTAAAAAAAAGACAAAAATATAACTTGGGACCCACACTATTCACTTTTATGCAGAAATGATGATGAATTTTTTAGGGCATGCGTGTACGAAACGTGGACGAATAAAGGGGCATGTTTTGATATATTCTTGGTTTGAGGGAAACCGAGAATATTGAAAATTGATATTCCCGGTTTTGGGGAAACCAAGAATATTACCAATGCTACAGTCCACTTTGCATATTTTGTAGGAAGTGGGCAAATGAAAAAAGTGGCCTGCTTCATCCAATGCTACAGCCCACTTTTCATATTTTGTAGGACCCATTTTATTCTTATTTTATTAAATTTGTAATTAAATGATATTATATAATTAATTTTAGTTTAGTTAAATAATGTTAAAAATGTAATAATCAAATAAAATAGTATTTTTGGGTGAACCTCCAATGTAAAAAAAAGTGGCCAAGCCCACTTTTTTTTTCCTCCAATGCAACATCTGCTGGCCACTTCCATTTCACGTGTCCCTAGGTAGCAAATGGGCTTGCATTGGGGATGCTCTGACCACCAAAGTGGGCCTGACCACTTTTAAAACCTTCCCTCCAATGCAAAGTGGGCCTGGCCAAGTCACATTCACGGTTCCCCAAGCAGCAAGTGGGCTTGCATTGGAGATGCTCTAAGTTTCTATACAAATTGTCCCACTTTCAAACTCATATATCTAAAATACCTCAAACGAGTTTTGTATATCTCATTTGCCCTCTTTTTAACACTAGCGGAACCGATAATATGCATTTCTAAACGATACCGGTTCCTGAAGACCCGATCAGTGGCATTTCAACTAATATCGATTTGCCCGAAACCAGTATCATTCGAAAATGCATGTGGCACGTTTTGGTCGTATGTGAATCAATTGAGCTAAAAAACAAGTCCACGTGGAATACCTGTTACGAGGGAACTGGTATTTTAAAAAAAATTGTTTTAAATTATAAAAAACTGCACCGGTTTGAACGAGGATGTCGAGTTGAGCCTCGGATTAGCCATCGGCAGCGGAAGGTTGAAGAATTGTACAACGAGATTGTCACGTGCGGTGGTCGATAACAGCATCTGCGGGGGATTTCAGAACCGGATTTGACGATGGCGATGAAGGAAGCTTCATTTGGTGACGTTGTTGTTCAGGCGACATTGAGAAGGCGAGAAGCGAGGAAGAAGCGGGAGGTAAGAAGAGGAGCTTTTGTCACACTTTTGCTCCTGGCCTGCTCATCCTTTTGGGCCAAATCCAACCTCAGCCCAACAACTTAGTCCAACCACTCTTATTGTTGCCCTAGACAATACGATGCAATTTTGGGGTTTTCATACAAAATCCTATTTTTCTACCTCAGCCGCCACTCAAGCATTTTGAATTAGAGAGTTACACGAGCGGCGACTGTTATTGAGTTTTTCTCGGCAAGGTTTTCGACTATCAGCGGTGAAGTTCATATGTTCTTTGACGCTGTGAATCCGAGCTCCATCAGCAGTGTCATTAGCAAACGTCCAGGAGTCGTATTGACTCGTGAGTAACTCAGATCCACTTCTTCGAGTTGATCTTCGCCTTGAAATGGGGTCTTATATACTCTTTCTTAGTCTCCTTTAGTCCCTTTTTCATCTAGAATAGTTTGGATATAATCTGTTGTATTGGTTATTCGAGTCGTGCCTCTACAACACTGTTGTGTGTATTACTTGTTTGATTCATAGTGAATTGTTGGGATCGGATCTCCCCGCCAGAGATCCCAAGGATTAAGACCTAGTACGAACCTTGTGAAAATCGGGTGTCTTGCACTTTTACATTTATTATTGATCTGTTTGTGCTTGCTAGACCTAACGCGAATTGAACCCAACTATTTGATTGATCTAAAATCAATTAACATCGTGGTATTAGAGCCGATATGCCTGAATCGCCATTGATCTCAAGCATAAAGGATCCTTGGGGCTTTATGACGGAGCCCACTGCACTGTCGTTAAGGTGCAATGTTCTCTGTGCAAATAAATTTATATTTTCCGCTACTCGCGACTTCACTACTGGGTAGCATGTGGTAAGTAGGGGTCGAACCCAAGGGAGTCAGGTGAATAGTTGTTCTTTAAGTTGGACAGTTGGGAGTTGGTTGTGATTTTAGGACTTAGAGTAGCGTGGGTTGGTTGTGATTTTAGTACTGAGAGGTAAAGTTACAGTGGATATTACAATTTAAAGGAAAGCATTTGGTTTCGGGGGTGGCCTTGTATCATAGTCTGTTTATCATCGACCATTAATGATCATACTAAGTGTTCAAAGATGAATCGAGGCCATTTCTAAGCGCAAGACTTGCAACATCGTTTAAAACACTTGTTCTACTTTAGACTAATTCCTCCTTTCGAAGTATCTTAGCCTTGTGTGCATCCACCTGATCTTTCAGTTACGATCGACCGAGTGGTGTTTTAGATAAGTCGAACTCCTCAGATAAGTTTTGCTTGTTACAGCTTCCACTTACCCGAGTATGTTCTCAAATCCCCACGGAAGAGCTTTGCTTGTTACAGCTTCCACTCAACCTTGGAAATTCTGACTATATATGGCACATAGAACAAGTTTTGAACCCAAAGCGACATTAAGTGCAGGGTCTAAAACATTTTATGATACAAGTACACACCTTCAACCGAAAAGAGTTTAGCTACTACTATTCATGGCACTGGACATCGTAACTATGAACTTGGAAAAGCAAGGGTTTTGAAAGACAGTAAAGTAAATACGAAAAGACTTACAAAACCATTGAAGCGCCAAGGATCAAGCTTTGATTCCAGAGTAAGATTATTACAATAGTAGTGCCCAAACTCTAGAGAGAAGTGAGAGCTTCTCTCACTAACTATGGTGGAGGATGTTTTGGAATGAGGATATGTTACAAAGGTGAAGGGTTGTCTCTATTTATAGCCAAGGGAGGAGAAGAGATGTGGAGGAGATGAGGACACTTGTCACAAAATCCATGGAGCTTCACAAAGCCATCATCTCCTTGTCTTTTTTGCCCTTAGCCGCCCCCCATGTGGAGGAAGGGGAGTGGTGGAGTGAAGTTGTGAGGAGAAAGCCACCGCCCATGTGGAGGAAGAGGAGTGGATGTGAGTTTTGTGATGTTTTCACAAAACTATCGGTGTATTTCAACTCCGGACTGACTTTGGTTGCTCCTCGGTTTGATTTGTTTTGAGTGATTCAATGTCAGGATCTTGAGATTTCTTCAGTCGGCGTCTGATCTTGACCTTGGAATGACTCGTAACATCTTTTCAGCGTAAAATCCTCTCCTTAGCGTGTTTTCTCTCTAGAGTCCAAAATACCCTGTAGAAATATATCGGGACTAACAAGCAGAAGTTAAATAGACAAACAGTCTAATTTGGTGGGTTTTACTGTGTTTTTGATTCGTATAATTATGGTCCATCAGATCACCCCACACTTTTAGTTGTTCGTCCCGAACAATGCTATTAAAGGGCGGCACTAAGTAAACTTTTAAAATATGAAAATTAGACTGTGGGACTAGATTTATCCTAATTCATGCATCACTACTTATTTCCAAATTAAACTGCGTAAATAAATAGAAGAAACTTGATACTTGTACCTCCGTGCCGAGATGCAAATTATTCTGGATGTTTCGGGAGATAGCCCTTTTCAGGCTCCTGGACTGCATTCTCGGGACCGTCTTGCACTATATGGTTTCCTTGTAGCTTTCTCTAGCACGTGATTCGGTTCGGGTTTCAATGGTTTGGTCTTTGATTTTCTTTTAGCGAGGGACAGCTTTTGTAGTGAATCGGCCTTTGGCCTTTGATTTGACTCTTTGAGTACTTCACTTTTTGTTCGGTTAAAACCTTCACAATTTTGGGCCTTTGGCCTCTTGATTTACTTCTTTGAGCTTTTTGCTTCTTTGTGACTTGCTAGTCCATTTTCTCAAGCCTTTTTTGGGAGGTCCAATCGTCGCCCGCAAGCATATGGAAATACCTCCCCGCTCCTCTCATCCTTGCCATTTCGCGCGGGTCAAGATGAGGGTCGCTCATCTGTTTTCTCGGCTACTTTGACTAGAGATAGGACGGTCTGATTCCCGTCCTGGCCTTTTTTCTTTTTTTGCATAAACACTGCATGACGGAGATGACTTCAATCTTCACTGAAACCCGAAGTGCAGCCTCCACTGACTTCGAAAACCACATAGTTTGATTCGATCCTTCGGGTGCTTGCCAAGCCTTTCTAGGGCAATTTATGTCAACTCCACATCCCTAGTTTATCTCAGCACAAAGGGACAAATGAGAAGTTACATTCTAAGTTTTTAAACAGTTGAATTTTCACAAGGTTAATGCATGAATTATGACTTATCTTTTTCACATTCTTAAGTTCATATTTTCAAAAAGATAACACTAAAAAAGAAAAACATGTTATTTATTTATGTACACATGCGGATCTCACCCCACACTTTTGAACGAAGGCGTGCCTTTCAGCACTACTTAGTTCAAAAGCCATGCAAGCGGACAATTACGAGAAGGAAATGACATTAAGGAAAAGAGAAGAACAGAACTCCCTTTACTGTGTCGTGTGGGCGACATGGCATGAGGCTGGATAATCGAGGGAGTTCGGCTGGGGCCTTGAACTCTCAGTGCATGTCCGGTAAATTCACGGAAGCTACCTGGCTTATCCGATCTTGCTCCAAAAATCGATTCCTGAATAGTCATTTCATTCTATGCACCAAGTGGGTGAGAGCAACTTATTGATGACCGAAAATAAAATTACTGAAAGTAAGATAGGTGTCGGGTTACCTCCCGACCTGTGCACTTGTTTAACGTCGTTGGCTTGACAGTACCTCAATCATGGATCATAAGGTCGGATCCCATGGGTGGGTGAGGTCAAACTTCTTCTCGGCTGCCCTTTTGCTTCGAGAGGGTGAGGCCTCATTGACCATAGCTGCTGGTCCAATGAGTCGTGCCCGCTTGTTACTCCTTCCGGGTTTCCATTCTTTCGGCCCATGTCTTAGCCGCTTCTTCATGTATGGTCGGTTGGCATCCTTGCAGTTTCGGAAGTTCAGTCTTTTGCCAAGCGACCTCAAGCATGTGCCCTTGCTAACCCTCCTCTTTGTGGCAGAGATGATTGGCCGTCCTTGGTCCTTACACCTTTCAGGAGGCTCTTCTTGGCTTGCGACGAGTGGGAGCTCCTGCGTTGATTGTTTTGGCTCATGCTTCTCCTCCAACTCGCCTAGCACTGTATCATCGATCATCTCATCTTTGGTGGCCGTGATCTTCATAGAATATGAAGGGTTAAGTAGGGGCTTCTCGGCCATAAGGACAGGGCCTTTCTCGAGCAGCTCTTCTGTGAGGACCGGGCTTGCCGTGATTTTCTCGGTTAGTTCGGCAGTGAAGTCCAGGTATGTCTCGGCTGATTTGGTAGTGAGGTCCGAGACTTCCTCGGGCAGATTGCATAGGCTCGTGTTGGGTGCTTCGACAGTGAGGACTGGGCCTGTCCTGGCCGGTTCTTCTTCGGTTATTTGTGAGTCTTCATCCTCTGTCGGCGCTTCGTCATCAGTTTGGTGCATCGGCCCTTGTTTTGTGCTTTCTGCCAACTCGTCTATGAGGTCCCAAGTTTCAGCCATGATTAACTTCATGATTGAGCCTCCCGCTGCATCGTTAAGTTTTTTCCACTCAAGGGGCGTCATTCCAGTAAGAAACCTTTGAATAAGATAGTGGTTGGTGAATCCATGGTGCGGGCAGCTCGCCACAATGGAGTCGAAGTACGCCAAGTACTCGTCCAAAGTTTCGTCCCGGGATTGTTCAAGATTGAGAATTTTCTCACGGGTTTCAAGTCGGAGAGATGGCGGGCAAAACTTTTCTAAAAATTTGGTTCGTAGATCCCCATAATTGCCTTCATAAGCAGCACATGAGTAATACCAGTCTATTGCAGAGTTAGTTAAAGAAAATTTAAAGCATTTAAGTTTAAACTCCTCTAGCGATTCATTTTTAGGCCTCATGTGGCTGCATATGGAGTGGAACGTCTGTGTATGCTTCACGGGATCTTCTCCAAGAGCACCTCCGAATTTGGGGAGACAGTTGAGCATTTTAAACATAAGGTTGCTGCCCCCATCATTCCAAGGTTCGCTTCCGTAGTATGATGACATGGTTGAGCAGTAGCGCGTTCGAGAATTTAAGAGAGAGAAAGAGAAGAAAAGAACAACTAGTCGGAAGCTAACTCCCCGGCAACGGTGCCAATTTGACGGAGCCCACTGCACTGTCGTTAAGGTGCAATGTTCTCTGTGCAAATAAATTTATATTTTCCGCTACTCGCGACTTCACTACTGGGTAGCAAGTGGTACGTAGGGGTCGAACCCAAGGGAGTCAGGTGAATAGTTGTTCTTTAAGTTGGACAGTTGGGAGTTGGTTGTGATTTTAGGACTTAGAGTAGCGTGGGTTGGTTGTGATTTTAGTACTGAGAGGTAAAGTTACAGTGGATATTACAATTTGAAGGAAAGCATTTGGTTTCGGGGGTGGCCTTGTATCATAGTCTGTTTATCATCGACCATTAATGATCATACTAAGTGTTCAAAGATGAATCGAGGCCATTTCTAAGCGCAAGACTTGCAACATCGTTTAAAACACTTGTTCTACTTTAGACTAATTCCTCCTTTCGAAGTATCTTAGCCTTGTGTGCATCCACCTGATCTTTCAGTTACGATCGACCGAGTGGTGTTTTAGATAAGTCGAACTCCTCAGATAAGTTTTGCTTGTTACAGCTTCCACTTACCCGAGTATTGACAGAACCGCTCGTCGTCGAAGCGATTTGTACAAATAAATTTATAGTAGTCCACTACTTGCGACTATACTACTGGGTAGTACTTGGTAAGTAGGGGTCGAACCCAAAGGAATCAGGGGAATAGATGTTCTTGAGGGGGGTTTTTTAACGGGAGAGCGTGTTTAAGGTCGGTTGGTTGGTTTTAAAGCTACCAGCTATTTTGATTGATTGATTGGTTGGTTGGTTGATTTTAATACTGGAAAGTAAATTACAGTTTATAATTAAAAGAAATGTTCGGTTTCAGGGGGCTTGTATTATATCATGTTTATCATTGACCTTTAGTGAATCGTCTAAGTATTCTACGGTGTATCAAGGCCATTCCAAGCACTCGATTTGCGTACACTGTCTAGCCTATTCCAAGGACGTAGAACACTTAATTCTATTTAGACTAATACTCCATTCCCGGTTATATTAGCCTATGTGCATCCATTCAATCCCTTTGGCCCAGTTTTCAAATGGTTTTTCTGATAGTCGACCTCTTCGAATAGTTTATTCATTTAATCCCCTTGGCCCAGTTTTTAAATGGTTTATTTATCCGAGTGTGATCACGAATATCTAAGGAAGAGTTTACGAATTTGGACCCCTATGGTCACATTCCCAAATGGTTTACTATACCTTAGACATTCTAACTTTTATACATGGCACATAGAATCAGTGTTGATTACTAATTCGAGACACTAAGTTAATAGTCTAAAACATTTTATAATACAAGTGCGCCCCGTCTACCGAAATATTAGTTTAGCTACTATTCATCGCGCTAAACATTATACTAAGGAATTAAAGACAACAGTTGATTAAATAAATACTAAGAGATATTTACAACCGTTGAAGCGCCAAGGGAGCTATCCTTTATTTCCAAAGCAAGATTACAACGTTACAAGTATTACAACTTCTAGAGAGAGAAGTGAAATTGAGAATTGGTGTGTGAAATGAGGAGGAGGAGCTTCCTATTTATAGCCATGGAGGAGGAGGAGGAAGGGTGGTGATGGGTGGCAAGTGGTGGTTTTTGATTGGAGGAGAAAATCAAGGGAGGAGATGGGTGGCATGTGGAGGAAGGGGAGGAGGCCGGCGGCTTTTGGGTGGAGGAATGGGGTGGCGCCAAGTGGAGGAAGGGAAGTGGTGGAGGAGGAGAGGTGTTGAGCCGCCGGTTGCTCCTCCTTCGGCCGCCGGTCGCCGGTTGCTCAAGGGGGAGGAGCTCCTCCTTTGGCCACCTCTTGTGCAAGTAGCCGGTCACCTTGTCCCAATGTGAGTTTTGTACAGTTTTGTGCAGTCTTTTCACAAAACTGTCAATGTGTTCCTTCCCCGGGATGTCTTGACTTCACTCCTGATTTTTCTGATTAATTTATTCTGGTCAATTTGACGTCAGGATCCTTGACATTTCTTCAGTCGGCATATGATCTTGACCTTGGATTGACTCTTGTTATCTTTTCAGCTTAAAATCCTCTCCTTAGCTTGTTTTCACTTCAGTCTCTAAAATGCCCTGTGGAAATATATCGGGACTAATACGTAGAAGTTAGATAGACAAACAGTCTAAATAAGGGGGTTTTACTGTGTTTCTGACTCGTATAACTTTGGTCCATCAGATTACCCCCCACTTTTAGTTGTTCGTCCCGAACAATGCTATTAAAGGGCGTAAGTTCTAAGTTTGCTTTGGAATATGAAAATTAGACTGTGGTACTCGATCTATCCTAATTCATGCATTGCTTACTTATTACCAAATTGAACTGTGTAAATAAATAGAAGAAACTTAATACTTGTACCTCCGTGCTGAGATGCAAATTATATTGGATGTCTCGGGAGATAGCCCTGTTCAGGTTCCTGGGTTGCAGCCTCGGGATTGTCTCGCACTATATGGTTTTCTTGTAGGTTTCTCTAGCACATGATTCGATTCGGGTTTCAGTGAGTTGAGCCTTTTTGATTTTCTTCTTTTTTGGCGAGGGACTGCTTTTGTAGTGAATTGGCCTTTGGCCTTTGATTTGACTTTTTTGAGTGTTTCACTTTTGCTCGGTTAAAACCTTCACAATTTTGGGCCTTTGGCCTCTTTTGATTTGCTTCATTGAGCTTTTCGTCTCTTTGTGATTTGCTAGTCCATTTTATCAGCCTTCTTGGGAGGTCCAATCATCGCCCGCAAGCCTATGGAAATACCTCCCCTCTCCTCTCGTCTTCGTCGTTTTGCGCGGGTCAAGATGAGGGTCGCTTATCTATTTTCTCGGCTATTTTGACTAGAGAAAGGACGGTCTGATTCCCGTCCTCGCCTTTGCATAGATGCTTCTTGGCGGAGTTTGACTCAATTATTCACTGAATATCCGAAGTGCAGCCTCCACTGACTTTGAAAACCATATAGTTTGATCTGATCCTTTGATTGCTTCCCAAGTCCTTCTAGGGCAGTTTATGTCAACTCCACATCCCTAGTTATCTCAACACGAAGGACAAATGGAAAGTTACATTCTAAGTTTTTAAACAGTTTGAATTTTCACAAGGTAAATGCATGAATTCTGATTTATCTTTTTCACATTCTTAAATTCATATGTTCAAAAAGATACTAATACTAAAAAAGAAAAAACAGCAAGCATGTTATTTATGTACACAGGTGGTTTTCACCCCCCACTTTTGAACGAAGGCGTGCCTTAGTTCAAAAGTCATGCAAGCGTAAAACTAAGTACTGAAAGTAAGTGCAGAAAGTAAGATAGTGTCGGGTTACCTCCCGACTAGTGCACTTGTTTTACGTCGTTGGCTCGACGATACCTCGTTGTGGATTACTGGTTTGGGTCCCATGGGTGGCTGAGGTCAAACTTTGCCACCGTTCTAGTGTTGCTTCTTCCTGACTTCTTGCTGGAGCAAGAGCTCCATTGTTTTGGTGTTTTCTCTTTCCTTTGTTTCTGAGAAGGCGGGAGACCTTTTATCATAGCTGCTGATTCAATGAGCCGGGCTCTCTTGTTTTTCCTTCCGGGCTTCCATTGCACCGGGCCATGTCTTTGTCGCTTTTTTGTGTATGGCCGGTTGGCATCTTTGTAGTTTTGGAAGTTCAGTCTTTTGCCAAGCAACCTCAAGCATGCGCCCTTGCTAACCCACTTCTTTGTGGCAGAGATGATTGGCCGTCCTTGGTCCTTACACTTTTCAGAAGGCTCTTCTTGGCTTGTGACGAGTGGTAGCTCCTTTGTTGGCTGTTTGGGCTCATGCTTCTTGTCCAACTCGCCTAGCACTATATCATCATCGATCATCTCATATCTGGTGGCCGTGATCTTCATAGAACATGAAGGGTTAAGTAAGGGCTTTTCGATCATGAAGACTGGGTCTTTTTCGAGCATTTCTTCAGTGAGGACCGGGCCTGCCGTGATTTTTTCGGTGAGTTCGGCAGTGAGGTCCGGGCATGTCTCGGCTGGTTTGGTAGTGAAGTCTGGGACTTCATTTGGCTCGTCAAGTAGAGCCGGGACTTCCTCGGGTAGTTTGGTGATGAGGTTTGGTTTGGTGATGCGGTCCCAGATCAGTTGTGCAGCCGCCCAGAATTCCTCGTTTTCGACCTCGTCTTGGTGTATCGGAGCACTCATTTGCTGGATGCTAGCTTCCAATTCTTCCTTCTTGATGCTTTTTGTATCTGATTCATCCATCATGGCCTCTGTCAGCTTTGTGGACTCCAGTGTTGGTTCCTTTAGAGCCGCCTCCATATCCATTACTGCCCTTGTACTGATGTCTTCTCTCGGTTTTATTGCGGGCAAGCTTATAATGGGTGTGGTGTCGGGCTCGTTCTGAACTGAGTCCACTTCCATCGTTGGTGCCTTATTGTCAGTTTGGTGCCACTGACCCTGTTTTGTGTTCTTTGCCAAATCATTTATGAGGCGCCAGGCTTCAGCCACGGTTAACTTCATGAGTGAACATCCTGCTACATCATTAAGTCTTTTCCGCTCAAGTGGCATCATCCCAACGAGAAATATTTGGAGGAGATTGAGTCTGGTGTATCCATGGTGCGGGCAGTTCTCCAAAAGGGTGTCAAAGTATCCCAAGTACTCGTCCAAAGTATCGTCCTGGGATTGCTTAATGTTGATGATCTCTTCGCGGATTATTGAGTAAAACTCTTCATCGTTCCAAGACTCGTATTCGTAGTAGGAAGGCATGGCGGATTATGTATAACAGAAAAAAGAACAACTATCCATTCGCTAATTCCCCGGCAACGGCGCCAATTTGACAGACCCGCTCGTCGTCGAAGCGATTTGTACAAATAAATTTATAGTAGTCCACTACTTGCGACTATACTACTGGGTAGTACTTGGTAAGTAGGGGTCGAACCCAAAGGAATCAGAGGAATAGATGTTCTTGAGGGGGGTTTTTTAACGGGAGAGCGTGTTTAAGGTCGGTTGGTTGGTTTTAAAGCTACCAGCTATTTTGATTGATTGATTGGTTGGTTGGTTGATTTTAATACTGGAAAGTAAATTACAGTTTATAATTAAAAGAAATGTTCGGTTTCAGGGGGCTTGTATTATATCATGTTTATCATTGACCTTTAGTGAATCGTCTAAGTATTCTACGGTGTATCAAGGCCATTCCAAGCACTCGATTTGCGTACACTGTCTAGCCTATTCCAAGGACGTAGAACACTTAATTCTATTTAGACTAATACTCCATTCCCGGTTATATTAGCCTATGTGCATCCATTCAATCCCTTTGGCCCAGTTTTCAAATGGTTTTTCTGATAGTCGACCTCTTCGAATAGTTTATTCATTTAATCCCCTTGGCCCAGTTTTTAAATGGTTTATTTATCCGAGTGTGATCACGAATATCTAAGGAAGAGTTTACGAATTTGGACCCCTATGGTCACATTCCCAAATGGTTTACTATACCTTAGACATTCTAACTTTTATACATGGCACATAGAATCAGTGTTGATTACTAATTCGAGACACTAAGTTAATAGTCTAAAACATTTTATAATACAAGTGCGCCCCGTCTACCGAACTATTAGTTTAGCTACTATTCATCACGCTAAACATTATACTAAGGAATTAAAGACAACAGTTGATTAAATAAATACTAAGAGATACTTACAACCGTTGAAGCGCCAAGGGAGCTATCCTTTATTTCCAAAGCAAGATTACAACGTTACAAGTATTACAACTTCTAGAGAGAGAAGTGAAATTGAGAATTGGTGTGTGAAATGAGGAGGAGGAGCTTCCTATTTATAGCCATGGAGGAGGAGGAGGAAGGGTGGTGATGGGTGGCAAGTGGTGGTTTTTGATTGGAGGAGAAAATCAAGGGAGGAGATGGGTGGCATGTGGAGGAAGGGGAGGAGGCCGGCGGCTTTTGGGTGGAGGAATGGGGTGGCGCCAAGTGGAGGAAGGGAAGTGGTGGAGGAGGAGAGGTGTTGAGCCGCCGGTTGCTCCTCCTTCAGCCGCCGGTCGCCGATTGCTCAAGGGGGAGGAGCTCCTCCTTTGGCCACCTCTTGTGCAAGTAGCCGGTCACCTTGTCCCAATGTGAGTTTTGTACAGTTTTGTGCAGTCTTTTCACAAAACTGTCAATGTGTTCCTTCCCCGGGATGTCTTGACTTCACTCCTGATTTTTCTGATTAATTTATACTGGTCAATTTGACGTCAGGATCCTTGACATTTCTTCAGTCGGCATATGATCTTGACCTTGGATTGACTCTTGTTATCTTTTCAGCTTAAAATCCTCTCCTTAGCTTGTTTTCACTTCAGTCTCTAAAATGCCCTGTGGAAATATATCGGGACTAATACGTAGAAGTTAGATAGACAAACAGTCTAAATAAGGGGGTTTTACTGTGTTTCTGACTCGTATAACTTTGGTCCATCAAGTATGTTCACGAATCCCCACGGAAGAGCTTTGCTTGTTACAGCTTCCACTCAACCTTGGAAATTCTGACTATATATGGCACATATAACAAGTTTTGAACACAAAGCGACATTAAGTACAGGGTCTAAAACATTTTATGATACAAGTACACACCTTCAACCGAAAAGAGTTTAGCTACTACTATTCATGGCACTGGACATCGTAACTATGAACTTGGAAAAGCAAGGGTTTTGAAAGACAGTAAAGTAAATACGAAAAGACTTACAAAACTGTTGAAGCGCCAAGGATCAAGCTTTGATTCCAGAGTAAGATTATTACAATAGTAGTGCCCAAACTCTAGAGAGAAGTGAGAGCTTCTCTCACTAACTATGGTGGAGGATGTTTTGGAATGAGGATATGTTACAAAGGTGAAGGGTTGTCTCTATTTATAGCCAAGGGAGGAGAAGAGATGTGGAGGAGATGAGGACACTTGTCACAAAATCCATGGAGCTTCACAAAGCCATCATCTCCTTATCTTTTTTGCCCTTAGCCGCCCCCCCCCCCCCCATGTGGAGGAAGGGGAGTGGTGGAGTGAAGTTGTGAGGAGAAATCCACCGCCCATGTGGATGAAGAGGAGTGGATGTGAGTTTTGTGATGTTTTCACAAAACTATCGGTGTATTTCAGCTCCGGACTGACTTTGGTTGCTCCTCGGTTTGATTTGTTTTGAGTGATTCAATGTCAGGATCTTGAGATTTCTTCAGTCGGCGTCTGATCTTGACCTTGGAATGACTCGTAACATCTTTTCAGCGTAAAATCCTCTCCTTAGCGTGTTTTCTCTCTAGAGTCCAAAATACCCTGTAGAAATATATCGGGACTAACAAGCAGAAGTTAAATAGACAAACAATCTAATTTGGTGGGTTTTACTGTGTTTTTGATTCGTATAATTATGGTCCATCACTTTATTCTTGATCTTTTATTATATGTCAATAAAAAGAATCAGTGTAATCTGATATTTCATTCACTGATTATTTCTGTCGTCTTTCTTGCAGTTGAAAGACTATTTGATTTCAGATTACACTGATTCTTTTTTATTTCTCCAATAAAACAAAGAAATACTATTTGATTTCTGAAAAACTCAGCGAGGATGTCGGAAGTCAGATTGAAGCCCTTTGACGAACACATGGATTTCTCCATGTGGAAGGTAAAAATGCGGGCTATTCTCGTCCGAGAAAAATGCTATCAAGCTATCTCCGATGAGTGGCCTGATGGCACCTCTGAAGCGACAAAGAAGCCCATTGGCGACTTGGTGCATTCAGAGATCATCATCAGACAGACTGATGATGTTGCTAGATAAGTTATTCAGCATAAAACAGCTAAGGCTTTATGGAACGCATTGGGCAAAATTTATGAGTACAAGTCCCTACATAGCAGAATTTCTTTATTGTGCAAATATTTTAATTTCAGAATGAGCACTTCCCTGACTTTGCAAGAAAACTTAAACAATTTTTTAAAAATTACACAAGATTTAAAGAGATGTGGGATTAAGTTAGATAATCTTGAGGAAACACATCATGCTGCTGTGTTACTCAATGCGCTGCCCCCTCAGTATGACACCATTAAGAATGTCATACAATATTCTAGTGACAACTTGACATTGAATATAATCACTGAAACAATAATTCGGAAAAATGAAACACTTTCGGTTTTAAGAGAAAATTGCTGAAAATTGGAAATCAAGATTGAGGTTATCTTTTCAAAGGGTAAAAATACTTTTCAACCAAGAAAATTTAATAACCATAATCCCCAGGGCTCTAAGCTCGCTGAACGACCTATTTCTAAATGTGAATATTGTCACAAAACAGGACATTCTACGTCTCAATGTTTTAAAAGAAAAGAGGATGCAAGGACCAAGTCCAAGCATCCAAATGACCAAAAACCTGGATTTTCAAATGTTTTTGAATCAAATAAGGTTTATAACAATGAGATTTTAGCTGCTGCAGCGAGCAACGACTCTGATTATTGGATTCTAGACAGTGGCTGCACTATGCATGCCACTTCTAATAAAAATATTTTCAGCACCTTAAAACCTTGGGAAGATGGTGATGTGATCATGGGGGATCACACATGCCTTACAATTAAAGGAATAGGATTTGTTCCTTTAAAAATGTTTGATGGGGTAACAAGATTCAAAATGTCAGATGAGTGCCAAGGTTAAGGAGAAGTCTTTTGTCCGAGTCTATGTTTGATGACTTGGGCTGCAAAATCCACACTGAAAAAGATGTGAGGGAAATAATAAGAGGAAACACTATTTTTATTAAGAGTGTTAAGAGAGGAGGTCTTTACTATGTAGTGACCCACCCTGAAATTAATGCCCTCACCGCCTCTAACAAAAATACTGAACTAACTTTAAAATGGCATATAAGACTTGGGCAAATTAGTAATAAGGGGTTTTTTCACGTGCATAAAAATGGTTTACTTGACTTTAAACCTGAAGAAATAAAATTTTGTGAAAATTGTGTTTTTGGTAAAGAAACTGCTCATGGTTTAAAAAAATAAAAAATGAGAGTGTCTTCCCCCTCGAATATATCCATTTAGATTTGTGGGGACCTGCACAAGTCCCACAACTGGAGGGAAATATTATTTAATGTCCATTGTTGATCATTTTAGTAGAAAAGTGTGGATATCTTTGCTGAAAACAAAAGATGAAGTCTTTGATCATTTTAAAAACTGGAAAACAATGGTTGAGAGTCAAACTGATATTAAAGTTAAATGCTTAAGGACATACAATGGTTGAAATTCTGCAATGAATTTTTTAATACTTTTTGCAAGGAAAATGGAATCAAAAGACATCTTACTGTTACTAATACCCCTCAGCACAATGGTACTGCTGAGAGGATGAACAGAACGCTGTTAAAAAATGCCAGATGCATGCTTTTCAGCGCTGGTCTTAAGAGTAGTTTATGGGGAGAAGCTGTCGACACAGCAACTTATCTCATAAACAGGTCCCCATCCTCGGTTATTACTTTTCAAACTCCACAGGAGCTGTGGACAGATAGGAAACCAAACCTTACGCATCTTAGGCCCTTTGGTTGCATTGCTTATGCCCATATATCTCAGGGAAACTTGCAGCCAAGAGCTATGAAATGTGTAACGCTTGGTTATCCGGAGGGGATAAAGGGTTATAAGTTGTTGGTTATTCAACCAGGAGAGTATAAAATTATAACCTCTAGGTCTGTAACCTTCAATGAGTGTGATTTCTATTTTAAAAATTGTCTAACATCTCAATCTGATATTGCAGGTACATCTAATTTTTCTGGAGCTGCCAAAACTGGGTTTTTTTATCTCCAAATGATGCACATGCCCTATCAAATGATCAAGAATAGGAGTTTGACATTGGATATTCCATATCAACTCATCAAAGCAATGAGGAAAGTGCTTGAGCTGGAGGAGGTGAGCAAGAAAATAATGGGGAAGCTAAAAATTTAAATGATGAAGGTAGACAAGCCCCTCATTTAATTGATGGGGCCACTGTAAGTCCTTCTAACTCCCATTTACATTCTGAAAATAATGATGTTGCACCGGAGATTGATGTTTCCCCGAGTATTGATGCTGATAATGTTGATTTTGAGTCTCCTACACATTATATGTTTATTGATAATAAGTCTGAGCGTAGTGAATTTTGACTCTGTTGTGCATGCTAATGTGGCTGATTATGAGCTTATTAGGGATAGAGAACCTAGAGAACCTATTCCAACTAAGAAGTATGCCTTGAACATGACTGACATTGCTGTAATTTGATAAATTTTGCACTGTTAGCTGCTGAAAATATTAAATATACTATCACAAATACATATAAGCAAGCTATTACTTGTGCACAATCAAATGAATGGAAATTAGCAATGATAGAGGAAATTAAGTCTATGCATGATAATAACACTTGAAAACTAATACCTAAGCCTGAAAACGTAAAATAATTGATTGTAAGCAGATTTTTAAACTAAAAGAAGGTAATTCTTCTAATGATCCACCTAGATTTAAGGCTAGGCTAGTGGCAAAAGGTTTTACCCAAAGAGAAGGCATTGATTATAATGAAATATTTTCTTTTATTGTGAAATATAAAACGTAGAGATTATTGATTGCTATGAGTGCTGTTTTTATTGGGAAATTGAACAAATGGATGTGAAAACTGCTTTTTTGCATGGTGACTTGTTGGAAACTATCTACATAAGTTAGCCGGAAGGCTTTATTGATAAAAACAAACCTAATCATGTATGTTTGCTGAAAAAATCTATTTACGGATTAAAACAATCACCTAGGAAGTGGAACAAAAAATTTGACAGCTGCATGATTAACTTAGGTTTTATTTAGAGCAAATATGATACATGTCTTTATTTAAAAAGGGTGAAACATGAAATCTCTCTATATGTACTGCTGTATGTGGATGATTTGCTGATTATTAGTGCCTCTATATCTGCTATTAATGATACTAAGTCTGATTTGCAAAAACACTTCGATATGAAAGACGTAGGTCCTGGAAAGAAAATTCTAGGGGTAAAAATAATTAGAGACAGACCTAAAAAGCAAATCATTTTGTCCCAAACTGAGTACATTGATAAAGTGTTAGAGAAATTTGACATGACAAGTGTTAAGCCTACTCATATACCTTTAGGAGGGCACATTTCAGATATCTAAAGATTATTGTCCTAAAAATGAAAGTGATAACCAGAAAATGGCTAATATTCCATATGATGTTGTTGTTGGGTCAATCATGTATGCGATGCTTTGTACACATCCTGATTAGGCATTTGGCATAAGTGTTTTGAGTCGTTATATGTCTAATCCAGGCCTTAAGCACTGTGATGCCTTGAAATATATGCTTAAATATTTGTTTGGGACTAAAACAGTGGGACTTGTGTATTATAAGCATGCTGATTTGTGCATTAATAGCTTTGTTGACTCTAATTATGCATCCAATAGAGATAATAAGAAGAGTGGCATTAATGGCTTTGTTGACTCTAATTATGCATCCAATAGAGATAATAAGAAGAGTGCAGCTGCCTTCTTCTTTATTTGGGCCAGGAATTGCATTTCTTGGAAGTTCCAGTTGCAACGTATCGTCACGCTATCTTCAACTGAGGCAGAATATGTGGCTGCGACTGAGGCTGCCAAGGAAGCGATCTGTCTTCAAGGATTAATGAAAGAGCTTGAAAATAAATCATATGTGCCTGTTATTTATATGGATAGCCAGAGTGCCTTATGCATTTGTAAAGACCCTGCTTATTATGAAAGAACCAAACATCTTGATGTTAGGTTACATATTATTAGAGAAAGGATTGAATCTGGTTTTTTTATTGTGAAAAAGATATCTGGCGAAATGAATTATGCTGATTTTGGTACAAAAGTTGTTCCTGCTAAGAAGTTTCATTACTGCAGGAATGGTGAAGGCTTATGAGCTGAAATGGATCCGTGATGGAAAAAAGGGAGGACCAATTCCAACTTTCCACTGAAATATTATGAGTCAAGCAAGTAATGGCACAGTTTAGGTCTAGGACGTGGTTTATTATTGGCACAAACTGGGAATTCCCAGTGGTTGAAGTCTCTAATAAGTTAGCTTTAGGACTTTTAAGGTTTTTGGAACTTGAAGCAGTTTTGGAGGCATCATCATCTTCTATTTTGGTGCTCAGTGCTTGTCCAGGCCAGAATCGGGAGGGCATATGTTACACTTTTGCTCCTGGCCTGCTAATCTTTTTGGGCCAAATCCAACCTCAGCCCAACAACTCAGTCCAACAACTCTTATTGTTGCCCTAGACAATACGATACAGTTTTGGGGTTTTCATACAAAACCCTATTTTTTTACGTCAGCCGCCACTCAAGCATTTTGAATTAGAGAGATACACGAGCGGCGACTGTTATATAGTTTTTCTCGGCAAGGTTTTCGACTATCAGCGGTGAAGTTCATATGTTCTTTGACGCTGTGAATCCGAGCTCCATCAGTAGTGCCATTAGCGGACGTCCAGGAGTCGTATTGACTCGTCTAGGAGGAGTAACTCAGATCCACTTTTTCGAGTTGATCTTCACCTTGAAAAGGGGCCTTCTATACTCTTTCTTAGTCTCCTTTAGTCCCTTTTTCATCTAGAATAGTCTGGATATAATCTGTTGTATTGGTTATTCTAGTCGTGCCTCTAGAACATTGATGTGTGTATTGCTTGCTTGATTTATAGTGGATTGTTGGGACTAGTTCTCCCCGCCAGAGATCCTAAGGAGTAGGACCTAGTCTGAACCTTGTAAAAATTGTGTGTCTTGCAGTTTTACATTTCTTATTGATCTGTTTGTGCTTGTTAGACCTAACACGAATTGAACCCAACTATTTGATTGATCGAAAATCAATTAACAGCTTTCAAACCTAGAAACGTCGGAGATATTCAAGCCTTGAAATCCGACATCAATGATGATGAAAGAGTCCAGAAGAAGACCAAATCTGACTTTTCAATGTTTTCATTTAAGAGCGAAATTGGAGAGACAGTGTGGGAAGGTTGTGGTGAAGGTTTGGATTTGAACAAGCAATGTGATCGAGATTGTGCTGATCTGGTGCCGCAGTTTCTAATTCAGCTATACCATTTGGCTTCTGCAGGGCATGAGCTTTGCAATGGCGATGGACATGTGAGCTTTAGACCGTTTTAGGCTGCGGGGAGAAGAGGTGCCATACCATTGCAGGGTGCATTTTTTTATGCTGTAAAAATAATTTTTTTAAATACCGGTTCCCCCGGAATCGTTAATCCTTGTGGATTTGTTTTTTTAGCTCAGTTGATTCACATACGACCCAAACGTGCCACGTATGCATTTCGAATGATACCGGTTTCGAGGAAACCAGTATTAGTTAAAATGCAACTAATCGGGTGTTCAGGAACCGGTATTGTTCAAAAATTCATTTTACCGATTCCTTTCGAACTGATATTGTTAAAAAGAGGGCAATCGAGATATACGAAACTCCTTTGGGATATTTTTGATATGTGAGTTTGAAAGTGCGGCAGTTTGTATAGAAACTCCAATGAGTCGAGCATCGACTTCCCTCCAACAGCTCACAAAATCAACCCAGAAGCGATTCATAGGTTTGCCTCAAACGATGTCACTCGCGCCATGTTCTTCAGGAACCGAATCGCTGCAAAGGGTAACAAATTCGCAGTTTCGAAATCCACTTTACAATTTTTGACCAGAGAATCAAAACCCAAACAACATTGTGAATTTTTTATGCACGAAGCTAAAAACGCACTGTGCTGACGATGAAGTTACAATCTTTGATGATGATGATGTGAAGGATTTGGTTCCGAATTTGGGGGTGTCATGAGGTTTCTAGGGTTTTGCTAAGATGTAAATCTGATGCAAACATCGCTCTGGGATTTGGTAAAAAGATGAGATTGGAGCTAAACTGTTACAATCACACGTTGGCTAGGTGGGTGGTCACTTAGTGGTACTTAAGCAGAAGGAGTTCTCTCACCATCAGACTAGTCTTTTGCGGTGAACTCATCTCTTGGGCTTAGGTGCCTACTATTTTGTGCTTCCATCCAACACAGAGGCGGTGACCTAGGAGAGGGCTACCTGATTGTCCAACGAGGCCAGAGCGAAAGAGTCCAAAGTAGGTTGTTGTGGGCGTCACGGGCTACCTAATTCCTCAACGAGGCCTGAGTGAAAGCCGCTCAGAGTGGGCCGTCTAGTCTAGAGTAATTCCAAAAAGTGAGGCAATATTACAATTCCACATTGGCCAGATGGATAATCATCTAGTGGTACTTAAGCACAAGGGAGGGGTTCTCTCACCCATTAGACTAGCCTTTTGTGTAAGAAATATTCAGAAGGGATGAAATTTTAAATGAAATGATTTTAATGTAGAGAATTTTCTGGTGAAGATTTGTTTGAGGCACTGGTGGAATGTAGTAAAGAATGTGTGTCGGATCCGGTGGTTTTCCATTGCTTATTAAGGCGTATGTGAAGGTTGGAAGAGTTAAAGAAGGTTATGTGGCTTTTAGGAAAATGGGTGAGGCTGGATTCGTGCCGAATGTGGTTTGTTGGTTGAATGGTTTGGCGAGGTTGCATTGGGATGATATGTGTTGGGATGTGTGTATGAGGAGATGGAGAGGATTGAGGTCAAGGCTAACACGTTCACTTTCAATATATTGATTCATGTTTTGTGTAGGAATGGAGATTCGAGTAGAGTGAACACGTTCTTGGATAGAATGGAGCATGAAGGTTTCGATCCTGATGTCGTGACGTTGATTAATAGTTATTGCAGAAGAGGTAAAATGCAAGACGCCTTTTATCTTTATAAGATCATGTCTGTAAGAGGTGTGATGCCTCATTTGGTTACTTATACTGCGTTGATGAATGGTCTTTTATCTTTGAATGAAATTGTGGATGGCCGAGGGTCAAGTCCTGACATTTTGATGCTCAATATACTAGTTTTTTTTAAAGAAAGATGATATCATTAATCAAAAAAGATGTACAAGCTAACACTAAAGCAAAAAACCAAAACATCCTAACACAAGAGGACAATAAAAAACCAATGCCCTGCGAAACAAACTACAGCACCTCAAAAAACAGAGGAAACCATCAACACTAAAAGACTACTAAAACTTGCAGCCTACTCAAAAAAACTCATATCCTTCAACCAAGATGTATCAGCACCGAAAAACATTTCCTTATGGATCGCCCCTAGCTTCATTTTTAACTATCCGATTGTTTCTCGAATGATCATAGAAGAAGTGGTATCTTCTTCCCGGAAAATCTTTCTGTTTCTCGCTGTCCAAATACCATTCAATGTCCTTGTAATCGCAGCTGCAATCATCTTAGTTTTAAGCCTCTCTTGAGGCATACCCTTGAACCAAGGGATCAAGAGCTCCCAGCGATTGAAAGAAGGGTTAATCCGCAGAAAGCGCATCACCTTGCTCCACACTTCCACCGAGATGCACTCAAAGAAAAGGTGATCCCGGCTCTCATCCTTAGTCCCACACAACACACAAGATTTTGAGCCCGGAATACTCCATTGGCATAATCTGTCTCTTGTCAGGAGTTTATTTTGGACCGCAAGCCACGTATGGAAAGAATCTCTCGGGGCATTGAATGAATTCCAGACCATCTTGTGCCAATCCACAGACTCACAAGGAGCACAGAGCGTGTTGTACGTATCATTCACTCCAAAGCCATCTCCTGATCCACTCCAAGACGCAATATTGTTAGTAATAGAGACGCATCGTAGCCCAATCTCCTTACACTGCATCAATCGCTTAAGGACCCAGGAGCTGCTGGCCTTCACCTCCTCCTCCCACCAGTGTTTTTCTTTACTCCATTACTTCTCAAGCCAGTCAGTCCATAAGCTCGACCTCCCCAGCTTCTTACCCCACATCTGACTCATCACCATAGCTAGGTTCATTTTCTCCATGTTCTTTAACCCCAACCCACCTTCCTCCTTGCCCTTACACACATCGGCCCATTTAACAAGATGACCTCCCTTCTTGTCGCAGTTACCCTTCCACAGGAATCTAGCACAGATGGCATTAACAGCTTGGATAACCGTCTTAGGGAGAATGCAAACCTGAGCCCAGAAGAACACCATGGCCTGAAGAACCGAATGCACCAACACTCTCCTGCCAGCACGGGAAAGGCACCTGCTACTCCAGCAGTCCAGCCTATTAGTAATCTTCGCAATCAGAAGGGAAAAATGACTAGTTGCTGGTTATTACAAGGAGGGAAAAATGACTAGTAATCTTCTCAATAAACTAGTTGCTGGTTATTGCAAGGAGGGAAAAATGACTAAGGCGAAGGCCTTGTTGCGTTCCATGATTGGGAATGGGGTGCAGCCAGATGATTTTACTTTTCGAGTTCTTGTTAAAGGTTATGGGAAAATTGAGAAGCTGATTTCAGCTCTGAACTTAGTTGAAGAGTTTCGTAAATTCCAGTTTTCAGTTCCGCTTCTGCACGATGTATATAAGTTTTTAATGATGGCCTTGTGCAAAGAGGATCGCATCTTTACAGCCAAAAATCTTCTGGACAGAAGTTTTCAGGACAGGTATAAACCTGATAACGAAACATACAGTGAGTTAGTTGGCGCACTTTGTAGGAATAACCGTGTAGACGATGCATTGCTTTTGAATGATGAAATCATTTTCAAGAATTGTCAGCTCAAATTGGAAGCTTGTAGAACCATGATTGGTTGTTTGTCTAAAATGGGCAGACCTGATGACGCTAAAAAGGTGATGATGAATATGGTCGAGTCCTTGATCAAACCCGGCTCCACTATATGTCGATCCTTGGTCACTGGTTATTGCAACATTGGGGAAGTTGAGATTGCAGAGATGGTATTGGCCTTTGCGACTGAATTCCAAATTTTGGACACCAAAAGTCTTAATATCCTTTCTGCAGCGCTGTCCGAGGAGGGTAATGTCCAGAAGCTGATTGATGTGCAAGAGAAAATGCTGCAGTTGGGATATACTCCGAATGAAGCAACATGCAAATATATTAGCAGTGGACTTCAGAAGAAAGTTAAATTCAAAAGGCTTTATGTTCTTAAAGAATGAAATCATGAAAATTGTTGGCGGACTATGAAATCATCACTCATCAGGATCTGGTGAAATTTTTGCTCTTAATACACTGCACATATCACTCGTCTCATAATATTAGTCATTGTTATTTTGTATCCTCTTATGATCTTGCCAAAGTGACTGTGATCATGAAGAGACTTTTTAGAACAATGGGCATCTTATTGCTCCACTATCAAAGGCTTGTTTTAGTCTCCAAGTAGAAACCAAAGTAAATCAGTTGGCTTCAACTTTGTTACCCAATCATAAGTCGAACTCTCGACTTATCTTTCTCTACGGTTCGCATTATTTGGTTGCCATGTGACCCCTTTCTTGATGTTTTAGGTCATAAATCACTCACATGGTTCTCGGAGCTTGAAAAGATCGAACCTCGTCGAAAACCGAAGTCTCACACAAATGCAGTCGAGCCTCGGAAGAGCTTGGAGGCACTCGGTCGAGCTTGAAGAATGCCCTCTCGGCTTGACATGCACCCGGTACGAGCCTTGATGAACCCGGAAGTTTCACTCACCTTAAGGATCCAGAGCCCAAATTTCATCAAGCCTACCCAGGTCTCTAGTGCATTCTACTCGGTTTGGGACACACCCGCTTGAGCTCCATCAAGACCAGCGGGTCTCCAATGCGTCATACTCGGCTCAGACAAAGCTAACCGAGTTTCGAGGAGCCCGACCCAGTCTCGCGCAGAGAGATGCCCAAGCTTACCCGATTCCCAAACAAGGACATCCCTTCCCTTACTCTGAACTCGACCGAGCTTCACCTAACCCGGGCATGGCTCGCCTGAAAGTTTAGATTTTTAACACGAGGGTATAAATAGCCAAATGAGGTTTTCACCAAGGCATCAAGGGTTTTTAGAAAGAACAAGTGCAAGGGTTTGAAGAACTTCATCATCCATCAAGCTTGGAGTTATTCAAGAATAGAAAGGGAAATTATCACTCTATTTTCTTTATCTTCCTTGTAGTTACTTCATCAGCATTGTTACAACTACTCGTGTTTTATCATTAGACATCACTTGTGAGTAGTCCTAGTTTCTTAAGTCGCATGGACCTCCTAGTTGTATTAAATTCTACTTTTCTTTAAATCTATGTTTGAATGAAGTTTTTGATGATTGTGGCCTACTTTGATTGAATATCAACTCTATGTTTCCTAAGTGTTTGAGAAAATACCTAGGTGACTGATGGACCATAATTATACGAATCAAAAACACAATAAAACCCACCAAATTAGACTGTTGGTCTATTTAACTTCTGCTTGTTAGTCCCGATTTATTTCTACAGGGTATTTTGGCGCTTAGAGAGAAAACACGCTAAGGAGAGGATTTTACGCTGAAAAGATATTACGAGCCAGTCCAAGGTCACGATCAGACGCTGAATGAAGAATCTCAAGATCCTGACGTAGGAATTACTCAAATCAAATCCAACCGAGGAACAATCAAAGTCAGACGGAGCAAAATTGGACTGATAATTTTGTGAAAAGACTGCACAAAACTGTCAAAATGCACTCATGGACCAAGGTGACCGGCCACCTTGCTTGGAGGTGGCCAAAGCCACCCTTCTCCTCCCCTTGCAACCGGCAACCGGCAACCGGCGGCCCAACCTCCCCCCAACCGGCGGCTTTTCTCCTCCCCCATGTGTCACCTCCTCCTTCCTCCTCCCTTCTCCTCCCTTGGATCAAAAACACATGCCACCCATCTCCACCACCCATCTCCTCCCCTTTTGGCTATAAAAGGAGCTCCTCCCCTCCTCATTTGTATCATCCCAAAAATCAAAATCACTTCTCTCTCTAAGTGTGTTACTTTGTAAGTTTGGTTTTGGAAATAATACTCTTGTTTGTTCTTGAATATTATACTAATTGGAAATAATACTCCTTTTTGTTCTTGAGTATTATACTTTAGAGAATACTATTGTTGGTTCTTGAGTATTCAGTAGGAAATTGGAAATACTCCTGTTGGTTCTTGAGTATTCCACCCCTTTCCCTCTTACTGTTTTCAAAAAAACCCTGAGTATTTAGTTTTGATGTCATTTTCCATGGATATTCGTAGCTAAACTCCTCATTCGGTCGAAGGTATTTTCTTGTATTATATAATGTCTTAATTTCTTTTAGTTTCATTTCTCTGTATTCAAAACTTGTTCTATGTGCCATATATAGTCAGAGTTTCCAAGGTTGAGTGGAAGCTGTAACAAGCAAAGCTCTTCCGTGGGAATTCGTGATCATACTTGGTAAGTGGAAGCTGTACAAGCAAAACTTATCAAGGAGTTCGACTTATCTAAAACACCACTTGGTCGATCGTAACTGAGAGATCAGGTGGATGCACAAAAGGCTAAGATACTTCGAAAGGACGAATTAATCTGAAATAGAATAAGTGTTGCTTTAAACGATGTTGCAAGTCTTGCGCTACGAAAGGGCCTCGATTCATCTTTGAATACTTAGAAAGGTTACTAACGGTTATTAATAAACATGTTATAATACAAGGTACCTGAAACCGAATACTTTTCTTTGAATTATAAAAAACCCCCCTGTATTTACTTTTATAAACTGCTCGATCAACTACAACCATCAACCGCTCATCTACCGGAGGAATCGCAATCACGCATCACCCACTGTAAGTCTTCTTCCCTTAACTCCTTTATTTTCAGTATTTGTTTTCTGTAATTTACTTTTCCGCACTCAAAATAAAAAAAACCAAAAATAGTAGCTTAGTTAATCGCGCTAAAATCTCAATCAACCTAAAACACGTTCCCCGCCAGTATAAAGAACAACTATCCCTCTAATTCCGTTGGGTTCGACCCCTACTTACCACTTACTACCCAGTAGTGTAGTCGCGAGTAGCGGAAAATATAAATTTATTTGTACAGAGAACATTGCACCTTAACGACAGGCAGTGCGCTCCGTCAGTGACTTAGAAATATGAACTCAAAGCTATGTATTCGAGAGAATGAGGCTAAGAATTCTAGAACTCAAGTAGATTCACCCTCGTGTGATGATGTTCATTATGGTGACCCATCATCACTTTGTGATAGATTTGTTCTTCACTACTCTTGGATATTGGGCAAGCAACGAGAGTTGTTGATTAAGATACATGAGTTGAACGTGAGCCAACAATATTGAGGGATGGAGGCTCACGTGCATGGTGCTTCTTCTTCAAATCAAAAATGTAATCGAGAGATGAAATTTGATTTGATAGATGCACGACCTAAGTCTAGCCATCCAAATCTTCATTCCTGTATGAATTGTTCTTAATGATAGACTTATGCATCAATGAGGGAAGTAGTGTCCTAGTAAGCGTCTTTTAACCCTTGAATCAAACCTTTCTTAATCCCATTAATTTATTTAGTATATGCACGCACAAGAGAGGGCCTATAGGTCAAACAGAAGCAAATGGTGCTAAAGAAACAAAAGTCAACAAAAGAAATTAGTGTAGTCACCAGGAATCGATATGCGAGACATGCGCTTCAAATTAATAGAAAGTGTATCCGATCCATTTGTACAGATTTTATACCGATTTGTAATGAACCCATCAATCAAAAAAAATCAAACAATTGCTTTATTAAATAGACAAATTAGAGTTAAATCGAATAGTGCATATAAGTTTACAATTGTTCATTCTTGATTCTTACAAACTTGCGAATTACTTTTAACTAAATATCTTGCTTTCAATCGCATAGATTGAACATGCAAATATTACAACGTCACCCAAATACCAAATGGTATTCAGCTCAAAGAAAGCTTTGAGCATTAACTTGATATACGACCAAGATAAATGTAACGATATCATGATTAAAACATGTTTACATTCCACTCAGATCTTAGAAAATTTGAGGGACGAGAAGAAATTTTGGAGAAAAAATGTAGCTTCTATCATACTTTCGCTCCATTTTGTTTATAATCAAAAAAAGGAAAATAACAAAGAGGAGGTATGAACTACCACTCATTGACAAATCACGGTTCGAACTATAAAAATAGACAATTAAGGGCATTTCAAAATATTTTAATCCTCATATAACACTTAATTGACGGAATATCACCCAAACCAATTAACAAAGTTAACTAAACGAATAAATTAAAAAAATCTTCTTGCTCTTAATTGTGAAATTGAGAATTAAAATATTTTAAAATTGCCCTTAATTGTCAATTATTATAGTTCGGACCGTGATTTGTCCATATGTGGTAATTTTTTTAAAATCAATCCATATGTGGTCGTTCATACCCCCTCTTTGTCATTTTCCTTTAAAAAAATATTTACTAGAAACAAGTTAAAGCATGATCTAACCATTATAGGCAGATAATGAATTCATGCAGGGCTAGAAAGTCATGAATTCTACAATTAAAAAAAGTCATGAATTCTCATGCCAGGGCTAAAAAGTGTTCTTTGCCAGAATTTCCAGGCATGATAAATTCAATATAGTAAGAAAAGGTATGTCTTCCATCTTCCGTGTGCCTTCAACTGTCATCTCTTAATTGAATGTAATGTTGAGAGGCTCATAGTTCATCCAATCTTTGTTCAGTTTCTGAACCATGCAAGTCACTGCATATGCACATGATTACAATGTTAGTAGAGGTTTAGAGACTAAACGTATGACAAATTGCGAAGCAGTAGTAGGTGGCAAATCTATTGCCTTCTCCCACAACCGTCATAAGGGCATATGCAGCAGTGCGTTTTCGGGAAGGATTTGGGGTCGTCCTCAAGCGACATCCTCGTGCAGCGATAAATGCTCGACGAGGTCGTATGCTTGGCAAGATTTTTTGGACGAAATTGTCCTCCGAGAAATGCTCGACGAGATCAGCTGAGCGGACGATCTCCGCGAGTGAAGCTTGCGTGTGAGTCGCGTAATTTGTAATCCAATTGAACGAAATCGATTAATTGAACATTCAAAATTCACTTGCCATGCTTTTCGACATCAATGGAAGCATAAAAACGATCAAAACAAACAATCAATCGATTTGAGAAGATGATGAACAGTACTCGATCGTCCGCGCGTTCGGTAGCAACATTAGGTCGCGTTCAAACCTGACATTAGACACTAATGTCTTCAACGGGCGCAGCAAAGGCATAATGTTTCCACCAAACGCGTTGGGGAAGTTTTGCGCTATCGCAGTAAACGTTATTACCGCGTTTGCTTCAGACATTAAGAATAATGTCTGAAGCGAATGCGGCAATTAACGTTGAAGCCGGACGCGATTTGTACTGATCTTTCTTGTGGCGAAATAGCAAGATTTGAGTTGCTGGTGTCTGATTTCTGTCCATAATATCTTATTCTGAGCAGAACGGCGTGACGATCAGTAATCACGAGCTTTGCTCGTGATGTATGGGCTTTTTTTTGGCATCCGGAGTCGTTTCCTATTTTATTTTGAATTTTTTTAATATTTTTAGAAATTTTCGATTTTTAGTAATTTTTCTATTAGGACTTTGTTTTATTTTCCTATTTAAGTAAACTCATGTAATCTTCATTAGCAGCAATTTTTTATTCATAAATAGTAATAGGAAATTCTCCGCAGGATGACTTTGGTGCGCAGAATATGCAGAAATGCTGTTACTGTTCACTAAATAGTAATAGAAATAGCTCCGTGAGGAAGTTCTCAGGGAGATAATAAGCTCCAACGGGTGCATATGCCCTAAGCTTGCAATTTCAGTCAAAATAGCATTTTGTCAACGGTATCATTTCATGCCACAACCACATGCACTGAATAAAAGTAGACTTACCTAGATTTCCTGCCGTGCTTGCTTTAATCACGATAATTAATATGATCAGGGACTCCACCGGTCAGAAAATGATGATAAATTACGTGAAATGCAAATAGCTGCACAGTTTCAGGGTTTCAGCTGTCTTCTGGAAATATGAGGTGGTAGAAGATGGAGTCCACTGCACTAAATTTACAATCAACAGTGAGTGCTGCATACAGCAAGTTATTGAGTAAAGAGGTAACTACAGAAAATACTGCATGCTAAGGGAGTTCCCATAACCAGAAATTTTCAATATAGCGGAAAGTGCAGTAGAGAAGACTATCTTTTACCTTCCTCTTTAGAAATGTTGGGTTGATCGACTAAGATTCGCTGGAGTGCACATAAATCATCCGCACTGCAGTGTACAAAAGAAAAAAGCATCATCAGCGAACAGGGATCCGACTTTCGAGTTATAAAAGGTAAAACATTATAATTGATACAGCCTATATGAGTAGATGAGAGATGCCTTCAGTGCAAACGGGCTAATAATAAATACTTGACTCAGACGCAGAGGCTTACTTGGGTTTGAACACAAGTGTTGACAAAGCTGTAAACAAGGATTTCTTAAGCAAGAACCTGCAATGCGAGCACAGCATAATGAACATCAGTTCTCAGAACTAGTTTATAAACTGCCACACCCATTCATATTTAAAGTCTACAAACACAAAATTTTCACTCTTGCCCAAAGCTCGATCTAAAAAGGATTTTGGGCTGCAGAAAAAGGACCCGTACTCTAAATTGTGAATATTGCGAAGAGTTTCGAGTCCTTCCATGCAGTAAGCTAGGCTGGGTCGGACTCCTATCCACAGCTGCAGTTGCTTATCTGACTCTCCCTTAATCAACTGCCTGCTGCCGCAAACAATCTTCTCAAGAGATTTAATAACACTGCCAAACTCATACCTGAAAATCCAACACAATTCCAAAAGTTACACTCTTGCAAGAACACTTCAAAATTAGCATCAATTAAACAACGAATTCTGGCTTTTTACATGGAATTACTACAATTCAACGAAATCTGAAACAAAAAAGGAGATCAATTCGTACATTGTCTGATTCATCGACACCATAATTTTATTCAGAGAATCCATCTGTTTGCCCAGCACATTATTTGAAATATCTGGATAATTTTTCAAGCTGCCGAAATTGTTGGAGTCCTGAAGCATCTAAATTATCACACACAAAATATATAAAAAAAATTGAAAATTGAATAATCCCAGTACGTTACTCGCAGAAATTCAAGTGAATACAGAACGAACAGGGAGTCGTTGGATGATGTCAGATGCGGCTCTGAACTGAGAAACGAAACGAGTCTGGAGGTCTTCGCATCTGCTCAATTCGTCCGTCGCCTTCTTGTACTTTTGTTGAAATTGCTTCAACTTCTCACCCATCGACTTTTTCGACTTTGGATCCATTGACGTCATAGCACAAAATTCGGACCTTGAGTCACTGAATCCCTCTCAGAAATGTCGACGAAGATTTTTGCTTGAAGCCGATCGAGCTAAAGGCTAAAGCCTAACCCGAAATTAGGGTTTTGTTTGCAGGTTTGCAGCGTCAAGATTAAATGCAGTCAGCTACCCGCAAGTTTAAAAATTTACCCAACAACCCTGGATTTGAAACAAAATTGTCTAATAGGTCCATTACTTGATGTCTTCCTAATGAACTGGAAACTACACATTCATACATTCTGAGAATCAGAAATGCCACCCTTTAGACCGCCAATACTTCCTCGCATTTTCAGCAATGCGAGCCTCCTCGACCTGTAGAAAAAGCTTATAAGCCCTCTCGACTTAATTCGCAGCGATTAACTTGTGATTTAGGTTGCTACAACTGTTGGAGATTTTAAGGTATATGTGTTGTAAAACATGTATGAACCTTGTAAAGATGTTTTGTGAAATAAACGAAATACTTTAGAACTTGTGTGAGCTCATTTTGGTTTTCGGACAAGTGTTGATTGCGCCAACCGGTCGGCTGAACGTGTGATCTCAAAGCCAACCGGCTGGCTAGTCTAAGGACAAAACGTGCAGACTCTAAGGCTTTGAACTGGTCGGTTCAAAACTCAACCAGCCGGTTGAGAAGGTCAGAGCGATGCAGGCTTTTATCGAACCATCCGGTTCAATATTGAATCGATCGGCTGAGAAACATCACGTGACGCGTCTAAGGAAGAGATTAAGACTGGGTCGCGACCAACGCTTAAAGTATTCATTGGGCGCTACGCTAATGTCTTCTGTGGGCGCGCGACACGTTAGTTCTGTTTTTGAATCGGCGTACTTATCTGATCGAAAACCGTTGATCGAAAACCGTTGATCGAAAACTGTCGATTTTGGATATACGGAGTTCGAAATTGGATGTCGAGAGATACGAGAGAATAGGCGACTGAGTTTTCAGTGATGGGCTCCTTCAATTTGTGATCGATTTTCTTTCAATAGGTTTTACTCGTCGTTTCTTATTCCAATGCAAAAATCACTTATTTTATCCCAGTTTTTATTTCGAATTTCCTAACCGGAAGAAATATAGAATTTGGAAAGCGACAATTGTCCGTGACTCAAGCAGAATCCAAGTCCTAATTGATTGAAGCATCGACATGAGGAATCCGGGGAATTACAATCAAATTCTATATTTTCAATGACGAGTACAAGACCTGATATAACTTATGCAGTGGGTAAATTGAGTAGATATACTAGTACCCCTAGTACTCATTACAGGGATGCTATAAGGCGGGTACTCAAATACCTTAAGGGAACCATGAATCATGGCTTGGTTTATGCTGGTTTTCGCTCAGTCTTGGAGGGATATACTGATGCAAGTTGGATTACCAATTTAGAAGATCATTCTTCTACAAGTGGTTGGGTATTCTTGCTTGGGGGAGGTGTCATATCTTAGGCATCGAAGAAACAAACTTGCATCACCAGCTCGACTATGGAATCTGAGTTCAAAGCCTTAGCGGCTGCCAGTAAAGAGGTAGAATGGCTAAGGAATTCGGTATATGAGATTCCTTTGTGGCCGAAATTGATAGCGCCTATTTCTATCCATTGTGACAGTAAGGCACATTTTGGCTAAGGCATATAGCCAAATGTATAATGGTAAATCGAGACACATGGGCGTTAGACATAGCGCGGTTCGTGAACTGATCACTCAAGGGGTGATATCAATTGACTATGTTCAGACACAACATAATCTAGTTGATCACTTGACAAAAGTATTAGCTAAGGACTTGGTAAAGAAGCCGTGTTTAGGGATGGGCTTAAAGCACATCTAAATCTCTAATTGTAGGACACGCAATTCCCTCTTAGTATGACGCTAAGAGCTGAATTCAATGTGGAAAGCCTATTCTTAGAGATTTGAAGCACATGGTTATATCCATCCCAAAGTTGTGCTTGTTTCTTGCAGAGAAAGGGAGGATGAAGTTTATCTTCTTAATGGATCTTTTGAAAAAGTACATTTCAGGTGCATTCGAAAAGAATCCACCTATGTAAGTGTGAAGTGAGTCGTTTCAATTAGCTTGTGCTTCGCTAAGTACACTTATGAATGGATAGGGACACATGGCTGAAATAGTGTCAAGTTGTACTTGGAATAGTAGTAAATTTGTGTTTGTCTTATCTTCCCGTATTCAAATGGTGACAGAACCGCTTGTCGTCAAAGCGATTGTGCAAATAAATTTATAATAGTCCGCTACTCGCAACTATACTACTGGGTAGTACTTGGTAAGTAGGGGTCGAACCCAAGGGAACCAGGGGAATAATTGTTCTTCGGGGGGATTACGCAGCGTGGGAGCGTGTTTAAAGTCGGTCGGTTGGTTTTAAAGCTACCAACTATTTTGATTGATTGATTGATTGGTTGGTTGATTTTTATACTGGAAAGTAAATTACAGATTATAATTAAAGAGAAATGTTCGGTTTCAGGGGGCTTGTATTATATCCTGTTTATCATTGACCTTTAGTGACTCTCCTAAGTATTCAAACAGTGTATCAAGGCCATTCCAAGCACTCGATTTGCGTACACTGTCTAGCCTATTCCAAGGACGTAGAACACTTATTCTATTTAGACTAATACTCCATTCCCGGTTATATTAGCCTATGTGCATCCATTTGATCAATCGTTCCCGATCAACCAAATGGTGTTTAAGATGAGTCAAACTTCTCAGATAAGCTTTGCCATTCCAAGCATCCACTTATCCGTACAAGTTTACGAACCCCGCTGTAGAGTTTTGCCATTCCAAGCATCCACTCTACCTTGGACGTTCTGACTTAATATATGGCACATAGAATAAGTTTTGAATACTTAGACTAGACACTAAGTTAATAGTCTTAAAACATTTTATAATACAAGTGCGCCCCTTAGACCGAACTACAAGTTTAGCTACTATTCATCGCGCTAAACATTATACTAAGGAATTAAAGACAACAGTTAAATAAATAAATACTGAAAGTAATACTTACAACCGTTGAAGCGCCAAGGGAGCTTTCCTTTATTTCCAAAGCAAAATTACAATGTTACAAATATTACAACTTCTAGAGAGAGAAGTGAAATTTGATTTTGGTGTGTGAAATGAGGAGGAGGAGCTCCTCCTTTTATAGCCAAAATGGGAGGAGATGGGTGGTGGAGATGGATGCACATGTCTTTTGATCCAAGGGAGGAGAAGAGGAGGAAGGAGGAGGTGCCATGTGGAGGAGCAAAAAGCCGCCGGTCACCATGGGTGGAGGAGCCGCCGGTTGCCGGTGGTGGAAGGGGGAGGAGCTCCTCCTTTGGCCACCACTTCTTCAAGTGGTCGGTCATCTTGCCCAAATGTGAGTTTTGTACAGTTTTGTGCAGTCTTTTCACAAAACTGTCAATGTGTTTCTTCCCCGGGCTGTCTTGACTCCACTCCTGATTCTTCTGATTAATTTGTTCTGGTCAATTCAACGTCAGGATCCTTGATATTTCTTCAGTCGGCATATGATCTTGACCTTGGATTGACTCTTGTTATCTTTTCAGCATAAAATCCTCTTCTTAGCGTGTTTTCACTTCAGTCTCTAAAATGCCCTGTGGAAATATATCGGGACTAACACGTAGAAGTTAGATAGACAAACAGTCTAATTAAGGGGGTTTTACTGTGTTTCTGACTCGTATAACTATGGTCCATCAAATGGGTTGAAGGGTACAATTCTTGGAACACCCTGATTCTCGAGTATTGTAAGATACTACACTATGTGATGTTCAATCTGAATAGATACTTCACTTATGCACAAGTTTTGTTCGGTTGTGAATGTTTTAGCATTCAAGAGTATAACCTTAAAATGGGGGAGGAATGTTGGAGATTTTAGGGGATATGTGTTGCAAAACATGTATGAACCTTGTAAGATGTTTTGTGAAATAAACGAAACACTTTGGAACTCGTGTGAGCTCATTTTGGTTTTCGGACAAGTGTTGATTGCGCCAATCGGTCGGCTGGTCTAAGGACAAATAATGAGTGCAGACTCTGAGGCTTTGAACCGGCCGGTTCAAAGCTCAACCAGTTGATTGAGAAGGTCAGAGCGATGCAGGCTTTTGTCAAACCGTCTGGTTCAATATTGAACCGATCGGATGAGAAACATCACGCAGCGCGTCTGATGAGTCGTATTTATACGACTCATCGAATCAATTAATCCTATTTATTTCGACACTTTCTTATGCGAACAATTACTTCTTAGTATGGTTTTACATCTCATGTGTTTTGGAATCTCTAGGAGGAAACGCGCATAAAAGACGACATTTCATGCCAAAAACACCACAGTGGCAGATCATACCTTTGGATGTTTGACGGAGTGTTGGGAATTAACCGTTGATCATAAAAATAAGAGCCACATGCTGTTGCGTTGGTGACTCGATTCCCTATTACTCTCTAGTTCACACCAAGAACAGCCGAGGTCATTTGAATGGTCTAATCGAGAGCCGAAGTCAAAACAGATGCACAGAGAGGATCGCGGACATTGTTCACTTTATGAACAGTATCCGCGGAGCCAAAATGTACATGGTCCGTGGATGCTGTCAATAAATCCGAGATTTGGAAGTCCAGCCCAAAAATCAGACTTGAGAACCCAATTTTGCTATAAATAAGATGTTTGGGTTAGGGTTTCCAATAGCTCATAATCATCCATCATTCTACGACGTTGAAGACGGCTCTGGAGGAGAAGGTGAAGCTTTCGACGATAGAAGTGATTTTTCTACTTTTCATCATGCATTGTGTCTTTATTTCAATCATGTGTAGCTAAATTCTTTATTCAGTTTAGGGTTTCGCTCATTGTGACACATATTTTGAGACTTTGTTCTTAATGCTATTTAATGTTTTACTAGTTCTTGTGCTTATCTTATAAATTAACTTGTTAGATTAAGTGGAAGCTTTGTCGCAAAGCTTAAAAGAGTAGTTAATTTTTACCGTTAATAACTACTGGAAACTTTGTCGTAAAGGTAGATCGTAACACCTAGGCTAAATAATACCTTTGTCGGATTATTAAGTTTAGGAAAGAACTAGAAGTCTAACACCTTTGTCGGGTTAGATTGTGGTGTATCACCTTTGTCGGGATACTTACGGTTGTTACCTTTGTCGGAACAACCACACTTAGAAACATGAGATTAGATATTTAGCAGTCAATGATAAATATGTCACAATAGAAACCCTAGACTGAATATTCTCTCTGATTGGAAGTCGTCAGTTCTTTTTCTCTTTTGCACTCTCAATGGCTCACAAACCCCCCTTCTTTTTTAATTGTTTTTAGATACAACTTCAACAACCAGCTTTCTTGGGTTCGACCCTGCTTGCCGCTACACTAGCTCACTAGCAGGAGAATAATAAATTTAAGTTTGACGCGCGAAGAGATTAAGGCTGGCTCGCGACCAGCGCTTAAAGTATTCATTGGGCGGGACGCTAATGTTTTCTGCGGGCTCGCGGCACGTCTATTCTGTTTGTGAATCGGCGTACTTATTTGATCGAAAACTGTCGATTTCTGATATATTGAGTTCAAAATTGGATGTCAAGAGAATAGGCGACTATGTTTTCAGTGATGGGCTCCTTCAATTTGTGATTGATTTTCGTTTGATAGGTTTTGCTCGCTGTTTCTTGTTCCAGTGCAAAAATCACTTGTTTTATCCCAGTTCTTATTTCGAATTTCCTAACCGGACGAAATTTAGAATTTGGAAAGCAAAAATTGTTTGTGACTCAAGCAGAATCCAAGTTCCAATTGATTGAAGCATCGACGGGAGGAATTCGGGGAATTACAACAACTCTGGCGGCCAGGACAAAAACGTTTACGTAAAGCGTCTTCCATAACAGTTACAGCGTTTTAAAGCTATCCTATGTTACAGATTCCGTTGATGACGTACTCCTATACTTCTAAATCAAACTGTAGCTACATTCCTGCATCTCAACATTTGCAGAATTGTTCCACACTTTCCGAATCTCGAAAGCCGCATAAGCAATAACTTATAGGCAGTTAGTGATATTTTACACCCGACTTTTCTTGCTTTGTTAAAAATCGTCATGGCAGCGTGTGGAGGACTGTAGCTGCACAAATGGTTAATGAAGGATGTTACTGTCCCGGTATTGGCACTATCCCTTTACTCAACATAACATCGAACATTTCAAGCGCATCAACTACTTTTCGTACTTTCAGAAACCCAACAATCAATTCAGTATAAGTATCCGCATTTGGAGCTAAACCACAACTACACATTTGCTCATAATATCACATGTATTTGTCGAAATCTCCAACTGATATAAAGTTTGCAATGATCGCATTATAAACACGAGTATCCATCACACACACCCTCTATTCTCCAAATCATCGAATAACTTAACGAAATCATCAACACGGCCCATTTTTCCTAACCCCTCAATAAAATAACTATAAGTTAAACAATCAGGACTAAACCCATCTCGCCTCATCACCTCCATTACCTTCTCCATTTCATCCACCTTACCAAATCTTGACCAGCCGCCAACAACAATGTTATAAGTCATACTACTCTCGTTGTCCCTTAAAGTTTGTCCACTTTCCTTTTTGGGCGTCCCCTAAAGTTTGTTCATTTTCCTTTTATATACAATCCAACAATCATATCAATAATTTCTTTCTTACCAAAAATATTTATTTTTATTAAAAAAATTGTACTTTCAAAAATAAAAAGTGATAATTCGTCTGTGGGACCCACCTCTACATACACTCCCATCATCTTTCTCCTTCTCTCATCGTCCTATATTTACTTTTCTTAATTAGCGTGCCGATTGTCTTTTTGGATAAACTTTGTGGGACGGAGGGAGTATTAAACTTCATCTTCCCATTCAGTCTATTATACATCGAACTTGCTGCCCCTACATGAGACGGCTTACACAAATACTCCAAAATCACATTAGAATTCTCCACATTACTTTCTCATCCGAATTACTCCAACTCCCCGAACATCTTACCAGCCTTCAAAAATTAGAACAGTGACAGTTGACCTCCTTTGTATACTTTTGTGTGTTCCAGTTAGGTGACAGTTTATGCATTGGATCAGGTGCCTTCCATTCTTTCTCAGAAGATCTTCTCTCGGATATTCTGTTATATAAACGTTCAGCTCTTTAATAGGTAAACAAATTGCCCGTGGATGCTGTCATATTTGTTCTATTTTAAATTGTTTCGAAATCAATAGCTGAACTTAACTCTTCTCTATATATCAGCCTTCTTCTTCGTAGAGAGTGCTGCTCCTTTAGCAATGGGGAATATATTAAATCTGGGTTAGATGAATTAGAGTTGTGGTGTAACCAAGCAACAGAAGAGGTAAATATGCTGTATCACTAGTTGGAGGTCTTCCATTTACATTTGTTTCTGTACTTTTTTTCCTTACTATTTGTTCTCCTTTACCCTTCCTCTCATAGTATGCTGGTTCCTCACGGGATGAACTCAAGCATTTGCGCCAGGCTGTTGGATTCTTGGTATGTGTATTTTCATTGTTGTTGAATTTGTATATAGCTTTCAGTGTCACTTGATCTTTCAATTCTGTTACAGTATATAGTTGATGATAAGTTGCTTGTTGTGATAGTAAGAAGTTGGTAGAGTGTAGGCCTTCGGCTCCGGCTTGCTGTCAGAGGTCGGCCCACAAGAGAGTTGCGGCTGAGAGGCGCAGTGTAGTTGGTCCAGTGTTTTTCAGCAGAGATAGATAGGTTCTCTTTTTGTCTTCAGGGTAGAGGACTGGGCGCTAGTGTGGCAGTCTATTTGTCTCAGTGTTGTTATTGTTATTGTTTTTTTCCTGCAGTGCCGGGCCTTGGGCCTCAGTGTTGTCTTTTTGTAAGCCTTATGGGCTTCCATGAATAAAAAAAGAGTAAGAAGTTGGTCGATTCTGTATCTGGCGATGCCCCTTTTTGTACCATTATCAATTTTAAAAGGCCTTCTGTATCCAGAGGAGTGTTTGCCAAGGATTGAAGGGGACGCTAACGGGAAACATAAGATTGAAATCTTATATCATTTTTTCCCTTTGGAGTCATCTAATCCACATTAGCCGCATCTTACGCATTACCACTCTCCGAACATCTTACGCATTAACAAACCCAGCCTTAACATAACTATCGGCTACAATAAACAAAGTCTCGGAATCCGACCTAACTCCCTCGGATTTCATATCAAGCAAACTTAAAAAAAACCCCTTCTCCCAAGTGCTTTCAAAATCAAATTATAACTACCAATTTCATTCCCAATCTGCGGCTTTCCGATCGCCCAATTGAAAAACCTAACCATGAAATCCCCGCTCATATTCCCTCTATCAACAACTTTAGGAAAAACATCAAAGCTCAAATATTTACCAACGTCATCCAACGTCTTCTCAATCGCGGACTTACCTCTAAGCTTCTGGAGAAACACTCCACGCAATTTCTCCTCCGGGAGTAAAAACGCATCAGCAACCCTAGCGGATTTTCCCGTTCCCCAATTCCCGAACCAGTGTCGCCGCTGGATCTGTGAATTGGGGATTTAATGCTGATGGGTAGTAGCTCGGAGAGCTGTTGGAGGATGCAACGCTAGTTGGGATTAGGGTTTTGTTGGAGTACGATACCCCTAGAGTAGTCATACGTCTGAAGGACATATACTCCAGTGTGTTTTGATGGACAAACATCCTACTGATATGTTGCCTCAGTACAGGTCTTAGTACAGGTACTCCAGAAGTAACGGCTACTTGAGTGTGCAAGGCTTTGCGCTGATCTCTGAGAAGTAGCAGTACCTCGAATTGAGGACGAGAATATTTCCATAAATATTCTCGGTGGATCTTTGCTCCCAAGATCGGTTATTGCATATTCGTATGATGGGATATTTCCAAGATCTGTTCGAGATGCTTGTAACGAGATTTGGAGTAGATTGATTTGGGAATATTGCGTGAGAGATATTAGGAAACTATAAGGTTGGTTTCTGACCTGAAATGGCAATCAAGAGGGTCAAATGGCATCGAAAGAGCATCGGGAATGGACCAAAACTCTTCATAAATGGATAGATAAATGAGTCGAGAATTTGACTCATCAAAACACTCCACACTTAGAGTTTGATCGTCCCGAGCAAACAATAAAATCAAGCCAAAGAGAAACAAATGGCGAAAAGCTAAGTCATTATGTTTTGTCACCCATTTGCTCTCAACATCCATTTATGGTCTAAAATTTTTATTACTAACTACTCTAACTCATATTTACAATCTAACTCCTTTTCGTAGGTGTTACGAATGCATTTAGCATATGCACTAAGCCTTTAAACCCCTAGGCTACCCTAGTGGACGAGTTATAGTCTCGTGAGAGTTTTCAGAAATGGGAATACTCACAAATCCCATATGCACCTATCCCATGAAAGTGAAAACAAGAGTGTTTAACAATTAAGACATGGATTTCTCAAAACCAACTTCACATCCCAAACTAGCACCACAATTACTATACCATCAAAAGAGTTTTCAAACCATTTAAGTTCATACGAGGGTGCACATTCAAGGAAGTCAATACTAGAGCTATCGAGCGCCTAACCTAGAAGTCTATTCATTTTCAATGCAAGGCTTTTGAAACACGATTGATAGTTTGCACAAAAAGTGTCAATCGCTCACCTATGCTAGCTAGGGCTAGTCCATGGGCTAACGATATAAAACTCATTTCCAAGTTTTAGACGCTAAAGTCATAATCCATAAGGAAAGAGGAGTTTGACATCAAAGGTTCTTAAAAACAAGCATAAACCAATGGATAGCTTACGTGAAATCACAAGGGTCGTCCCAAAGTTCAACTTGCTAGCACACAATGCACATGGTGAACTCACACATATGAGAGATGATGGAAGGGCATAAAGTCAAGTTTAAGTGTTTTTTTTGAAATGGCCTTTGGCCTACAAATGCTTTCGAGGGGGAACTTTTCTTCCTAACCCCCGGCATTTGTATCATTTTTGAAGCAAAACTTCTCGTGATCATCGAAAGAGTTCTTAGTCGGGGCTTTGCCGTCTTTGACCATGTAGTTTTTTTGATTCATGGGGCCTATTTTTCACCCTCTTTTGACTCCACACTTAAAACTTGACAATACGCCCAATGTGAATATGGAATGTGTGAGAAACAACCACAAACAAGGCACTAAGCAAGAGAACTAAAGTCACCTAAAAGAAATCAAGAGGTTTAAGTTTTTCATGAAGATTTCAAAGTGTGCTTGCTAAAAACTAAGTTCAAGGCATGCGCGAAAAATACCTAGATTGCTAGATAGGCAAAAGATAGCAATGAATATTGATTCACAAGAATGTGCGTTCATTAGAACTATTTCGGTTCTAGACTCTAAATCAAGTAAATGTGAAATGTGAGCTAGATGTGACTTATAGAAGTGGAGAAATGATAGTCACAAGCCTTTAGTAGTATAACACTTAATAAGAGTTGGGATAAAGCATGGTGAATGCAAGTGTCCATTCAAAAATGATAGTCATGACATGATAAGAGTGAACTATGCGACTACCCGGCATCAAGGGAGGATTATCCCCTTGAAGATTGAAGATTCAAAGTGTGGAAGAAGATCATCTACACTAGATTGGTTCATTCCTTCCATTGTATTTTCATCTATGTACTCAATACGATTTGTGTTTGTCTATGAACATGATTTGTGAGTAGTGTTTGTATTCTAGGGTCCTATGGACCTCATGTGTGTTAATACTCCTTATTTATTATGAATGAATGCTAGAATAACATGTTTTGGGTGATTGTGGTTTACTTTGATTGAATGCTTAAACTATGCACTCTAGGTGTTTGAGAAAATGTCTAAGTGTATGGTTTTGGTTTATGACTTGAGTTAAGCACTCTAGTTGTTCGAGAAAATGTCTAGATGATTAATTTATATGGTTCTTTGGTCAAGTAGCTGAGAGGTGGACGCTAAAGTATCTAGATATTGAGTCATTAAGGAACCATAGGCTAATTAACCGAGAGGTGGACGCCAAAGGTTCTCGAAAGCAAGTAAATCACCCTTGCTAGGTGGTGTTCACTAGCGTGACCCATCCTAGTATTGAGATAGGCTAGGACTTCACCTCCTCATAAGGATTGATTATGCAACGAGAGTTGACAATCGAGATATATGAGTAGGACGCGAGTCAAAAATTTCGAGAGATTGAGACTCGTGTGTATAAGGTACATCTCCCTCAAGTCGGAGAAGTAACCGAGAGGTGGAATTCGACTTGATAGATATACGAGCCATAATCTAATCATCTAGGATAAGTATCTTGCATGGAATTGAACTCTTGGAGTCTAAAAACACATATGAGTGAAGTAGCTCCCTAGAATACACCTTTAGCCTTGGTAGTGACATATTTCTCTAGAACCCTTGGATGGTTTACATTGTTTATAGAGTTTAACTTCACCAATCAAACCTTTCGCAATTAGAATAGACTTATCGGAACAATATTGAATAGTGCTCATAAGTTTGGATTTGCTCCTTGGACGACCTGGTACTTACTAGTTTATAAATTGTTTTTGATCAAATATCTTGCTTTCGAATTACATACATTTGAAGTGCATAATATTACAACGCATCAAAATGGCGCCGTTGATGGGGAGCAATGAATTAACTAGAGCACTAGAGTAGATTTTGTGAGATTTGGACTATTCTTGTAAATATTTTTCCTTTTCTTTAGTACATTCTTGACACTCATATCCCTTGCTAACTTTTGTTCTATTGTTTTGCGAGGATGGATTCATACAACCAACAAGTCTTTCACAATGAAGAATATGACCAAGAGGAGGAGCAACAAAATGCCTATTGGGAAGATCATGGCTATCCGACACATTCATACCGTCATTATCGGGATGATAGCCAATACTCATTTCAAGATGACTCATACCCTCCCTATCCACTAAATCCTCAACATATGGACAAGGAGCTCTTATACAAAGAATTTCTTAACGTCTTGAATGAAAAAGATAGGATTATACAAGCCATGGCTACCCAGGACAATCTAGACACGCAACGACCTCTCCAAGCTTTGAACCAACACGTGGATGAACTTCTTGCTCAAAGTAAAAGGTTGGAAAACACATTAGCGCAACAAGCAATTGAGAATGGTGACTTGGATGGAGAAAAAGAGGTTTCCGAAGAAGAGGACCTTGAATCTAGTGATGAAAAATTATCAAATGGCGCTTTTGAAAAGCTCGGCCAAGCTATCCAAGAGTAAGATGAAGATGATTCAAGTATAAAAGACTACACTCTCGGGACACCTCCACTTCCACCAATGCTAGGCGAGCTTAAATGTCTTGATGGTGATGAGTTAGAGCAAGAGTATATGGAGCCACGAGGATTCCAAGAGTATGAAGACTTTGTTGAGGTATTTATGGATGGAACTAAAGACCAACCTCGAATTCAAGAAGACACAAGTCTAATGAGGGAGATTGAGAAATGGGCACTGATGAGCCGTATTTATACAACTCATCGAGTCATTAATTCCCACCAATTCCTGTACTTTATTATACGGACAGTTACTTTTTAGTATTGTTTCGTGTTTCAGGTGATTTGGAAGCTCTAGGAGGAATCGCACTCAAAAGGCGACTTTTGAAGCCTAAAACATCACAAGGAATTATGGACCAGCTTATCAGCATTTGACGAAGTTTGGCACGGAAAGAAATGAAGACCGGAGCACTTTGGAACTTTCAGCAGTGCAATTCGCGGACGTCTTCACCATTTAGGGCGCGGAGGTCTTGTGCTTTATGATAATTATAGAGACGTCCGTCGGAAGGAAATACAAGAGGCGTCCGCGGATGACGTCAGATCTCGGCCCGTCTTTTGGCGTCACATCCGTCCAGCCCAAGTCACATCTAGGGCAAAATTACAAGCTAGGGTTTTGGAACGTTCAGGAAGGATCTAGATGGCTTGAAGATAAAGCAAGATTATTATGGGAATATTTCCATAATTATCTTGTGCTTATTTTGGGAACTTTAGGGTTTTCAAAACTCTATATAAGGAGGAGCATTCAAGGCATAATACTCGTCCCACAAGCTCTACTCGAGTTCTCCTCTCATACACGGCCAAGCCCTTGCTCCGCTACTCTCTCCTCCGTGCGCCGCCATCTGCTCCGCCCAACTCAGCCCTGCACGGCCGTGACTCGGCCAGCACTCGTCCAAACTCGGCTCCTTCATTCTACTTGGTTTTTGTGAAGCATCTCTTGTCCTTTTATTTTCTGCATTATTTCCATGGCTATGTGTAACTAAATTCTCTATTCGGATTAGGGTTTTATACATTGTGACGATGTTTTTGAGACTTGGTTCTTAATGCTATATTCTATGTTTTACTGATTCTCGTACATGAATTCCATGAAATATTGCTAGACTAGACGTATACTTTGTCGTGAAACCTAGTTGCGCATATTTCTATATTAATCATCTATCTAATACTTTTCCGTTTAGATAGGTAGTATGTCTAGGTTAAATAACACCTTTGTCGGGTTATTAAACTTAGGGGAATTAGGTCGTGGCGTAACACCTTTGTCGGGTTACTTGGGAAGTCACCTTTGTCGGGACAACCACACTCAAAACACGAATTAGATACTTAGAAAGTCTATGATAAAACAAGTCACAATCAAACCCTAATCTGAATATTTCTCTCTGATATTTACATCCTTGCTATTTTCGTGACTTACAGTTGTTTCCTAATCCATACTTTCACCCAATTGCCTTTTCTTTCCTATTTCAGAACAAAGTAGTAACCAATCTAGCTCTCTAGGGTTCGACCCTTGCTTGCCACTACACTAGTCTTTCGCAAGGAATTATAAATTTAAATTTGCAGGTCAAACGACGCCTGTCAAATTTTGGCGCCGTTGCCGGGGAGCTACGCACGGTGAAATATTTGTTCTATTTTTTGTTTTTTTTTGGTTTAGTGTTTTTTCACTGTTTTCCGGTTTTACAAAAAGTCTACAGGATCCGAGCTACCAGTGTCCGATTTCAGCCCATAATACCTTATTCTGAGCGGAACGACGAGGAGATCAGAAATCACCAGCATTTGCTTGTGACATACGGTGTTTTTTGGCCATCGGAGATCGTTTAGTATTTTATTTTGAATTTTTTAGTGTTTTTAGAAATTTTCAAATTTTTTCGTTTATTTCCTTTTTTTTCGTTTATTTTAGTTACTTCTTGCTATTCGGTGATTTCCTATTCGGTGATTTCCTAATTCGTTATTTTCAACTGTCTCGATTTCGTTTTCCGATTCTTCGATTTCCAATTTCTAGCTTTTAGAGGATCCTGTCACCAAGACTTACGAGTCTAAGGAGTGTGGGTTTTAAGTGAGACCGTTGTGACTCCTCCACTCTCCTGGGGATCCTTTGTTGCTAGTCTGTGCTTGCTATTTCGGTGTTTTCTATCTCGGTGCTTGCTATTTCTTGCAACATGTCTCATGCAGGAAGTATAGTCGGTGACAACAGTCAAAATAATGAAGTCGAACAGGTACAGAATGGAGAAATCCGGGGGGCTATCCCGGGACAATTTCAACAACAACAAAACCAACAAAACCAAAACCAACCGCAATATCCACAGTACCCTCAGTATCCGCCACCATATCAGCAGTATCCACCACCACCGTATCCACAGTACCCACAACCGCCATACCCTCAATACCCACCACAGTACCCACCACTACCATACCATCCACAACATCCATACCCACCACCTCAGAGACCCCCACGCCAACCAGTAGTTAGAGACGATGAGGAGGACGAAGATGAAGGACCCACCATGGGCGAGCTCTCGGTTCCCAATTTCAGAGACCAGACATGGCCTATTTATGAAGGACCGGACCTCGCAGCCATAACAGTCAGCACCTCAGTCGTCCATCATCTACCCAAGTTCTCTGGAACCAAGGGAGAGTCTGCTACATCTCACCTGACACGTTATCACGGGTTATGCTTAAACCTGAAACCACACGGAGCCGACGTCGAAATTTTCAAGCTGAAGGCGTTCTACTTCTCACTTACAGACGCTGCCGCAGATTGGTTTCTATCCTTGCCCCCGATAGTATCTACACATGGGACCAGATGCAAAAGCAATTCGTCAGCAAATACTATCCAGCTAGGCGTGCAGCGCAAGTCCGGAAGCAGTTGCAAGAGCTCAAGCAAGGCCCAAATGAGACTATGTACGAGTATGTGGAGAAGTTCCTGGCCTTGGAAAAGAGTTGCTGCAACCTCGAGCTCCCAGAGAAAGTCATCGTCGAGTATATGCTAGATGGACTGCGCAGGCTAGAAAGGAAGCTATTGGAAGCCTCACTTGGAGGTAATCTCATGAACCTGACCCCAGCCAGAGTAAAGCAGAAGATCATATCAGTGGCAGAAAGTGAGCGCTTCCAGGATGAGTCAACAAAAGAAGACGAGTATGCCCGAACAAAGAACGTGCCAACGGTTGAGCCCTCAATCAGTGCTGTGGCCGCAGAAATGAAGGAAATGAGGGAGCTGATGAAGAATGTGGTCCGAAGGCAACCAGTCCAGGTCAAGCCATGTGAGTTCTGTACAGCTACAGATCACAAGACAGACGAGTGCCCGACCTTACAAGAAGACGTCCAGGCTGATATCAATGCAGTGGGCAATTATCAGAACTATGGTAACCAGCCAGGGCCAGTCAGACAGTATGGCGCAGCAGCGCCCAATCAAGGGGCCAATGGACAGACCTGGAGGAACAACAATCAGCAACAACAGCCAGCACGACAGAATATACCTCAGCAGACTCAGCAGCCCTACCAACACCCACATCATCAGTTTCGGCAGAATGCACCTGGGCAGTATTAGCAGAAAGGGCCGAACAACCATCAACCGGGCCCGAGCAATCAAAATAAATCCCTGGAGGACATGATGAAGGAGATGATGGCTAGCAACCAGCAGATCAATACAACCTTGAACCAGTACATGGCCAAAACCGACGGGGCAATAACCGACCTACAGAAGCAGATGTCCCAGATGGCCACAACAGTCTCAAGGCTCGAAGGCAACATGGGACGACTTCCCTCACAGACAGTTCAAAATCCAAGAGGGAACGTCAGCCAAGTGGAGGTGATAAATGTGGATGCAGCATTCGAGGAGACCACCGAACCAACAAAGGAAGAACCGGCCCTTGCAGCCAAGGACGCCGACACTCACGGTTTCTCTTATGCTATGCAGGTAGTTGCTCCGGAAAGCCATGTGACCAAGAAAACTGAACCAGAGATGAGCTTGGTGGTGAGGCCTACACAGAACAACCAGATGATGAGGCATGCACCCACTGTGAGCCATGAGATACCTTCGGGAAAGAGTAAGGACCCAGGGGCCTTCACGGTCACCTGTGGTATCGGCAAGACCCAAATACCTCACTGCTTAATAGACTTGGGTGCTGCCATCAATGTCATGCCTTACTCTATTTATTGCTCGCTGGGTCTTGGCCCACTGAAACCGCCTAGGCTGTCTATAGAATTAGGGGATAAGTCTTGTGTTTGCCCTACTGGATTGCTTGAAGATCTAACCCTCCGAGTAGAAGATCTTGCCATGCCTGCAGATTTCTATGTCTTGCAGATGGAAAAATCCAGAAAAGGCGAACCACCAGGGCTCATTTTGGGACGGCCATTCCTCTACACCACCAAGACCCGGATTGACATGGGCATAGGCTTACTGTCATTATCATTCGGTGGGAAGGAAGCAGACTTCTATGTCTACGAGGATGACGATCGTCCATGCACAAGGAAACCGCCAGACATTGTGCACACATCAGAGTACGATACCCTAGTTCCAGACCCACCAGAGCAGGCTATACAGACTACTAGGCCAGCAGCTATGGCCGAGATACCCTCATCCTCTCGGGGGTATGTGAAGAAGAAACGGTCTGAACATTGGAGAGCAGAGCCGAGTGAACAACTGGATGAGCATTATGGGCGAACTGAAGGAGAAGCTGAGAAGAAGTATGACCTCACACGTCCATGGGATCCTAACTTGTGATCCTTAGAGGAGGTACTGTCCAGCCAACGACGTTAAACAAAGGCGCTCGCAGGGAGGCAGCCCTGCACGGTTTGCATTTCTTTTACATTTCAGTTTATTTACTTATTATGTTTGTTTTGAGTCATCATTATCACATTGTACCTTGGGAAGGAATTGGTTTCATTGTGTAGGGACTGGACCAGGCCGACCGAAAAAACAAGTACGGGGCTACGCATTTTGCCTGCTGCGCTACGCATTTTAGCCCGGACTTGCTTCGCTCCAATATCAGACTGTATCCGATATGAGTAGTTCACACCTCGAATAAGTTGTGTCAAGAAACATGAGCGTTTAAAGATTCTGTCACAAAGACTTACGAGTCTAAGGAGGTTGGGTTTTAAGTGAGACCGCTGTGACTCCTCCAACCTCCTGGGAATCTTTTATTCGTCTTAATGTCATTGACGCAGACCTTTCAGTGTGCAACGAACTCACGTTGCGACACAAGCTTCGATGGGGCTCTCTTTGAGGACTCATAGGAGAATAATCAGCCATTCCTGGTCGTCACACATCACACGAGGGGAGTCCCGTTCTACCTCTTCCCTTTCCTTTTATTTATTGCATGCATTGTGAGTCTTGATTTAAGTCGTACCATGAGGACACGGCTTATTTCAATAGTGTGGGGTGGGAGAGTCAGTATTGAGTCAGCACGTCTATTTCCTGCACCCTGCACAGAGTCAGCACGTTTTGAGTCATTTTTTTAAATTTTTGTACATGATACTTCACTATTTCCTAGACTTGCAGTATTGGATAATGATTAGGTGAAATAGATAGAGCCGATTACATGCATGTCTTTGGTGAAAATTGATTTGTGCGACTAACGTGTGATTTTAAAATTTTTGCGTGCCTTTGTTAGTTGAGATAAACAGGGATGTGGAGTTGATAGAAATGCCCTAGAGAGACTTGACAGATCATTCAATGACCGAACTCAGATATATGGTTATGTGGAGTTTGTGGAGGCTAGCACTTCGAGGCAACATAGTACGAGTCTGCTCCACCACTGCGGTAACCTTTGCGGTTGGTCGGGACGGGAATACATCACACCGTCCAAGCTCTAGTCCGAGTAGCCGGGAAAATAGGCAAGCGACCCTTGACTTGACCCGTGTCAAAAGGGCAAGGATGAGTGAGAGCAAGAAGGTTCCTAGTCGAAGTAGCCGGTAAAATAGACAAGCGACCCTTGGCTTGACTCACGTCGAAAGGAAAAGGAATCACGGTTCGAGCAAGTCACAATCCGCACTACAAAGCAACAATCCACCATCATTGTGATAGTCCACACGAAATCAAGTGAAAGCATCATTGAAATATCAGATCTGATGACACTATAGCTGGCCGAAAAGCACTCAAACACTTTGAAGCTCGAATCAATCACGTGCAAGAAAAAGCAGCAAAGCATAACCATATAGCAGCGAGTTTGAGTCCGAGAATGCAGTTCATGGGTCTATAGAAAGGCTACCTCCCGATACATCCGAATTGATTTGCATCTCGGCCCAAAGGTAACACGTATCTTTAACCCATGTTTTCGCACAAAGACATTAGTAACGAGCATGCATAGAAGGTGGGATCTATAGTAGCCGAGTCATAACCATGTAGCCTGCCTAGGATGACCGAAGCATTGTGGTGTTACATTAGTTCGTTCCTCCTTTGATCTAGTTCTTGTTCGGGACGAACAAGTTTAAGTGTGGGGTGGTTTGATGAGCCGTATTTATACAACTCATCGAGTCATTAATTCCCACCAATTCCTGCACTTTATTATACGAACAGTTACTTTTTAGTATTGTTTCGTGTTTCAGGTGATTTGGAAGCTCTAGGAGGAATCGCACTCAAAAGGCGGCTTTTGAAGCCTAAAACATCACAAGGAATTATGGACCGGCTTATCAGCATTTGACGAAGTTTGGCGCGGAAAGAAATGAAGACCGAAGCACTTTGGAACTTTCAGCAGTGCAATTCGCGGACGTCTTCACCATTTAGGGCGCGGAGGTCTTGTGCTTTATGATAATTATAGAGACGTCCGCGGGAAGGAAATACAAGAGGCGTCCGCGGATGACGTCAGATCTCGGCCCGTCTTTTGGCGTCACATCCGTCCAGCCCAAGCCACATCTAGGGCAAAATTACAAGCTAGGGTTTTGGAACGTTCAGGAAGGATCTAGATGGCTTGAAGATAAAGCAAGATTATTATGGGAATATTTCCATAATTATCTTGTGCTTATTTTGGGAACTTTAGGGTTTTCAAAACTCTATATAAGGAGGAGCATTCAAGGCATAATACTCGTCCCACAAGCTCTACTCGAGTTCTCCTCTCATACACGGCCAAGACCTTGCTCCGCTACTCTCTCCTCCGTGCGCCGCCATCTGCTCCGCCCAACTCAGCTCTGCACGGTCGTGACTCGGCCAGCACTCGTCCAAACTCGGTTCCTTCATTCTACTCGGTTTTTGTGAAGCATCTCTTGTCCTTTTATTTTCTGCATTATTTCCATGGCTATGTGTAACTAAATTCTCTATTCGGAATAGGATTTTATACATTGTGACGATGTTTTTGAGACTTGGTTCTTAATGCTATATTCTATGTTTTACTGATTATCGTACATGAATTCCATGAAATATTGCTAGACTAGACGTATACTTTGTCGTGAAACCTAGTTGCGCATATTTCTATATTAATCATCTATCTAATACTTTGCCGTTTAGATAGGTAGTACGTCTAGGTTAAATAACACCTTTGTCGGGTTATTAAACTTAGGGGAATTAGGTCATGGCGTAACACCTTTGTCGGGTTACTTGGGAAGTCACCTTTGTCGGGACAACCACACTCAAAACACGAATTAGATACTTAGAAAGTCTATGATAAAACAAGTCACAATCAAACCCTAATCTGAATATTTCTCTCTGATATTTACATCCTTGCTATTTTCGTGACTTACAGTTGTTTCCTAATCCATACTTTCACCCAATTGCCTTTTCTTTCCTATTTCAGAACAAAGTAGTAACCAATCTAGCTCTCTAGGGTTCGACCCTTGCTTGCCACTACACTAGTCTTTCGCAAGGAATTATAAATTTAAATTTGTGAGTATTCCCGTTTCTGAAAACTCTCACGAGACTATAACTCGTCCACTAGGTTAGCCTAGGGGTTTAAAGGCTTAGTGCATATGCTAAATGCACTCGTAACACCTACGAAAAGGAGTTAGATTGTAAATATATGTTAGAGTAGTTAGTAATAAAAATTTGAGACCATAAATGGATGTTGAGAGCAAATGGGTGACAAAACATAATGACTTAGCTTTTCGCCATTTGTTTCTCTTTGGCTTGATTTATTGTTTGCTCAGGACGATCAAACTCTAAGTGTGGAGTGTTTTGATGAGTCGAATTCTCGACTCATTTATCTATCCATTTATGAAGGTTTTTGGTCCATTCCCGATGCTCTTTCGATGCCATTTGACCCTCTTGATTGCTATTTCAGGTTCGAAACCAACCTTACGGTCCCCGGGTTCAAAAAGATCATTTTGATGCGTTGTAATATTATGCACTTCAAATGTATGTAATTCGAAAGCAAGATATTTGATCAAAACCAATTTATAAACTGGTAAGTACCGGGTCGTCCAAGGAGCAAGTCCAAACTTATGAGCACTATTCAATTTTGTTCTGATAAGTCTATTCTAATTGCAAAAGGTTTGATTGGTGAAGTTAAACTCTATGAACAATGTAAACCATCCAAGGGTTCTAGAGAAATATGTCACTACCAAGGCTAAAGGTGTATTCTAGGGAGCTACTTCACTCATATGTGTTTTTAGACTCCAAGAGTTCAATTCCATGCATGATACTTATCCTAGATGATTAGATTACAACCCATATATCTATCAAGTCGAATTCCACCTCTCGGTTACTTCTCCGACTTGAGGGAGATGTACCTTATACACACGAGTATCAATCTCTCAAAATTTTTGACTCGCGTCCTACTCATATATCTCGATTGTCAACTCTCGTTGCATAATCGATCCTTATGAGGAGGTGAAGTCCTAGCCTATCTCAATGCTAGGATGGGTCACGCTAGTGAACACCACCTAGCAAGGGTGATTTACTTGCTTTCGAGAACCTTTGGCGTCCACCTCTCGGTTACTTAGCCTAGGGTTCCTTAATGACTCAATATCTAGATACTTTAGCGTCCACCTCTCGGCTACTTGACCAAAGAACCATATAAATTAATCATCTAGGCATTTTCTCAAACACCTAGAGTGCTTAACTCAAGTCATAAACCAAAACCATACACTTAGACATTTTCTCAAACACCTAGAGTGCATAGTTTGAGCATTCAATCAAAGTAAACCACAATCACCCAAAACATGTTATTCTAGCATTCATTCATAATAGATAAGGAGTATTAACACACATGAGGTTCATAGGACCCTAGAATACAAACACTACTCACAAATCATGTTCATAGACAAACACAAATCGTATTGAGTACATAGATGAAAATACAATGGAAGGAATGAACCAATCTAGTGTAGATGATCTTCTTCCACCCTTTGAATCTTCAATCTTCAATGGATAATCCTCCCTTGATGCCTTGGTAGCTTATCTCTCTAGAAACCCTCAATTTTTCGTGCTCCTAAAACCCTAGCAAAAGTCCCCTTTTCCTAGATCTAAATCTTTCTTTTTATAGCCGAGGATTAGCTTGGGCGAGCTTATGGGAGCTCGGGCGAGCGTATTTTGGCAGAGGCATTTGGTCCAGCTTGAGCTCGGGCGAGCTTGTGGAGGCATCCAGCTTCTGGCGGCTTTTTTGATGTCTTACTCTCCGAATTTGGTCTTGGCGTCAATTGGAGAGTTGTAGCCCTTTGAGTTACCTTTCCAACAAGCCAAATATCAACTCATTTGGACACCGTATGCGATCTGTGCGTCCAAAATAAGCCCCAAAGGTCGGTTTGTGCCGTTTTGCCCGAAACTCCATATTTTTGCTCCGAAACTTCAATTTTCTGCGAGAATTGATCTTTTTAAACCCGGGGACTGTAAGGTTGGTTTCTGACCTGAAATGGCAATCAAGAGGGTCAAATGGCATCGAAAGGGCATCAGGAATGGACCAAAACTTTTCATAAATGGATAGATAAATGAGTCGAGAATTCGACTCATCAGTCCTCCACTCTACACTTGGCCCAGGTGACTTGAAAAAGATGCTCCGCTACAAGAATGCTAAAGACATATGGGACGCACTAAAGAGACTGTACTTCGGAAGTGAAGACGTAAAGAAGAACCAAATCCTGGCTGCAATGAAGGACTGTGACAATGCTATGCAGGGGAAGAATGAGACTCTGGAGGATTTCCACTCACGGTTCCAAAGCTACGTTGGTCAACTAGAGTTTCTCGGTGAAGAGATTAATGAATGGAAGGTTACTCACCAATTTCTTCAATCACTAAACCAAAATGGGATGCGGTCACCTTAGCACTTGAAGCCCAAAAGGATATCAAGGAAATAAGTCTTGAAGAGCTGGTTGCTAGACTACAGAGTAATGACAATATCCAACAAAGGAGAGTTGCCAGACGCGCCCCTGAGAAGGATTAGTCCCTAACACTGAAGGTTGAAAAGGCATTTGAACTTGCTCAGACTGATGAAACTGATGAGATAGTGGATGAGGACACTACACTAGTTACTAGGGCTCTCAGAATGGCTGGAATTTGTGGGATGGGATCCTTCAAAGGGAAGAAGCCACAAAAAGAGGTGATTTGCTATCACTGTCAGAAAAAGAGGCACATGGCTAAGGACTGCTTCAGCAAGAGAGTAGGACAGCCTCAGGCCCAAAAGAGCACCAAGGCCATGCTTGCAACTTGGGGAGAATCGGAAGGAGAAAGCAAAGGCGAAGAAGCAAGCGACATAGTGTGCATAATGACAAATGAAGAGGTAATGAGTCTAAGTAATATTACAAGTTTGTCTGACCTCTCTAGTAAACATGTACTAGGTCTGCTGAAGAAGCTAATTGAAAGGAATGAAGAGCTGAGTGCTCACATAGTGGAACAAGAAGAGAAAATCAGCGGTCTGGAGGAACATGGAAACCAGTGGTCTGAGAAATCAGTAAGGCTAGAAGAGGAGTTATGCAAAACCCAGTACAAATTAAAGAAATGAATTTGCTCCTTAGAAGAACACATGTCTAAGCTACAGACAGAGGAGGCCATTCCCATTACGGAAAGACTCACAGAAGTAGAAGAAGAGTTAGAAACTCTAAGGTCCAAAAATTCCAAGTTGAGACATGAACTGGAAACTGCTAAGGTAACCAAAGAAGGAGACAGAGAAGCCCTACCAAAGGAAATCAGGGAGGAGAAACTTAGGAACATCAAGGAAGACTTTTTGAAAAGGTTTGTGGCTAAACAAGGGTTAGGATATGAATCAGAGAGTACTGATACTACCGCAGCTAAGAAAGAAGTACCCAAGAAAGCGAGCGATCCAGCTGGTGGTAAGTGTCAATGTGGAAAGAATGGACATCTCAACCCTGACACAAATGTGCCATTCAACGGACAGAAGGCATATGCAATATGGCTCAAGCATGTTAAGAGCAAAAAACTAGTGCACATTGATTTTGAATCCAGGAAGGCAAAGAACACTATTCCTCCACTTGGACGGAGTAAATACGTGAATCTCAAGCATCACAAGGTGTGCTGGCATTATGGACAAGGTGGACACCTTCGCAGGGAATGCCCAAGGAGAAAGAGTGAGAACAAGAGAAATCAAGCAACGTACGGTTCAACAACACTCACGTGTTGGAACTGCAAACAGAAAGGTCACCCCTTGAAGTACTGTCCAAATCAAAAGAAGATAAAGGACATCACTCATAAGAAGAGTAGAGCAGTAGAGAATGATGTCATAAAAAGAACTGAGAACAAGATACCCAAGGATTACCGAGCAGGACACATACCTAACAAGACTAACTTGGTTTGGGTACCTAAAAACTGACATCTTTTCTTGTAGGGTGGAAGAAGGAGCGGTCCCTGGTACATAGACAGTGCATGCTCCATTCACATGACAGGGAACGCAGCATGGTATACCTCTCTTCGACCTCACTCAGGAGGACCAGTCACCTTTGGAAACAAAAGTAAAGGTCAGATCATTGGGATTGGAAAGGTAAAACTCAACGACAAAATTCGCATTAATGATGTCAGCCTGGTGGAAGGTATTAGCTATGATTTACTCAGTGTGTCCCAATTATGCCTGAACGGAAAGAATCGAGCACTGTTTACTGCTAACAAGTGCTTCGTCGAGTGCATTAGTATAGGGACGACACTCTTGAGAGGAAAGCGTGCTGGGAAAATCTACATAGTCGATCCATCCGTTATCCCTGAGACGGAATTGTGCCTCGCGTCAAAAATAGAAGATATAGGGTTGTGGCACAAAAGGTTCAGACACGCAAGCGTACGTCTCCTTTCAAAGCTACATCGGATGGATCTAGAAGTGGACTCCCACAGGTAGAAAGCAAACTTGAAAATATGTGCGATGCATGTGTGAAAGGTAAATAGGTTAGGTCATCCTCCATGTCCAAAACTGAGGTAAGTTTCACCCGACCTCTTGAGTTAATTCACATGGACTTGTGTGGACCTTTGAGGACCAGATCCCTCAGAGGTAATCGTTATGTTTTCGTAATTGTTGATGATTATTCAATATATACATGGACTATCTTTATTACCTCCAAAGATGAAGTGTTTGCAGAATTTGAAATCTAGATGAAGGCTGTGGAGAGAAAATTAAACCTATCCTTATCAAGTATGCGTACCGACCATGGGACAGAATATCAAAATTCACAATTCTTATGCTTGTGCAGATCCAAGGGGATTAATCACAACTTCTCTGCACCTAGAACACCTCAACAGAACGGAGTCGTTGAAAGGAGAACAGAACCCTCGAAGATATGACAAGGACGCTGTTACTAGCTAGTGGTCTTCCGGGGAGCTTCTGGGGAGAGGCTCTCAACACTTCATGCCATATTCTGAATAGAGCCTACCTCAAACCCATCATGAACAAGACCCCTTATGAGCTGCTAAGAGGAAGAAAGCCAAATGTTTCTCACTTTAGAGTCTTTGGATGCAAGTGCTACATTCACAATAATGGGAAATTGAACATTGGAAAATTTGATGCAAGAAGTGAGGAAGGTGTGTTCGTGGGCTACTCTAACCACAGCAGGGCGTATAAGGTGTACATTAGACAAAATAGGAAGATAGAGGAAAGCATCCATGTTGTGTTTGATGAAGGAGTAATGGCGAACGAGGTAAGACGATATGATGGAGAGCCCCCCTTTGAACAAAGCGACGATTTCAATCTAAATGAAGAGAGGACTGACACTCAACCCTCCCTCATCGAATCTGGAGGACAGGATCCCCCAGGGAATACTTCAGGTGTACACGACACATGTCATGACATCACCAACTCTGCCCCTACTGATCATGGACATGACACACTGGAAACAACTCAAGAGCTAACTACACCAGAAGCAGATCCTCAGCACGATGAAAGTGGTCCAACTAGACACAACTTGAGGAATCACTCCAGACTCGTGTGGAAATAGGACTATCATTGCTACAAAACCGTGGACACTAAATAGGAAAATCAGGTATCATCTGCATCAGTTAATAGTCACACTCACACTGCTTTTGTTTGTCTGATTGAGCCCAGGAACGTTGAAGAAGCTTTGAAAGAACCAGACTGGGTAAAGGCCATGCATGAAGAACTACATCAGTTCAAAAGCAACAAAGTATGGAGACTGGTTCCATGTCCAGCCGGTAGAACGATCATTGGAACCAAGTGGGTGTTCAAAAATAAGCTGGATGACAAGGGGGATGTTGTAAGGAACAAAGCTCGACTGGTAGTGAAGGGGTACAATCAACAAGAAGGTATAGACTACCATAAAACATTTTCCCCAGTAGCACGATTGGAGGCAATCATGTTGTTGATTGCATACTCAGCATATCATGGATTTAAGCTCCAGCAGATGGACGTGAAAATGGTATTTCTGAACGGTGTACTCAAAGAGGAAGTATATGTCGTACAGACCCCTGACTTCGTGGACACATCACATCTTGACCACGTATATATCCTGGACAAGGCACTCTACGGCCTAAAGCAGGCCCCCCGAGCCTAATATGATAGTGAAATTCTGTAACCTGTTCAAGCTTCTGTTCAAGGTGTAGATGAGAGAGACCTTGAACAACTGTGAAACAGTTCCGCACACAGACCAGAATAGAGGCACACACAAATTGATACCCAGTTCGGCTACGCCTACTCTGGGGGGTTTCCCACACCCTAAAAAGGGACACAAATCTTTATTACGAGGTTAGAGCTTACAAGTGGACTTACGCTTACACTCTGTAATTGCCTAGCCTTTAACCCACCGTCTCTCAGATTTGCAATCTAGGTTCACCTTGATCCCCTTCGTTCAAACCAGCCGTCCAAACAAGCTTGACCTTCTCCTGAAGTTTGGAAGCTTTCTCTCGAAAGCCGGTTGTGATTTCTTGGTGTGTGCAGCGGTAAGCTCCTATCACAGACTGTCTGAACAGCACACTGAACAGACAGATTCAGCGCCGGTGAATTTCCAGTGGGAAAACTCAGTCGGCCGTTGCTTTCTCCAATCTCCAATCAGTAGAATACACTCGTGTATTTTTTTCTCTCAGAAAGCGATGGAGATTGTGGTCGCCCTAGCATTCTATTTATATGCAAGGGCGCTCTCCAAATCTGCTCCGGATATCTCATCAAATATTTAGGAAATATTCCTAAATATTCGATGTGTATCTTTATCAAATCGTTAGGGAGAATATTCGAAGACTTCCTTGCCAAGTCAGCCACGCCGCCTTTAATCTGATGTGTAGATATTCATTCGAATAGCTCATGCTCGAACTCTTCGCTGGCCGACTTTAGTTCGAAAAGATCTTTGATCTTTAGAACCTTCCGGAAGACATCCTTGCGTCTGCTTCACGCTGTACATGAATACCAGGATGTGTTCGAACTCCCCCTGAACTTCTGCTCGAACTGTCTAAAGACGTTTTACCAAATACATGCCACTCAAGGGAACATCAATCTCCCCCTTGGCATTTTGGCAAAACCAAATCTATACTAGATGATTAGAGCTATCTAACTATCTAGACTTTCGACACACTTGAGGGAACAAAAATTGGTCACCTCAAAATACTCCCCCTTTTTGCCACAAATTGGCAAGGGGTCCAATTTAGTTCGAACATCAAATCAAACTGTGCCAGAACAAGCACAAGAAAGAAAAGTTTAATTGAAACAGAGTTCAGAGAGTTAGAATTCAAGGACCTTCATGCAGACGACTCATCATCGGTGTCATCATCAGTATCTGTGGCCTCAGTTTCACCTTCGCTCGGGTAGCTGAGGGCACGAGCTAGCTTGTTGATGCGTCTGCGTTGTTCCTTGTCAGCAGTAATAATGTCATTCTGATCTTTGAGCAGCTTACTCCTCTCGTCACAGCCCATCCTAGCTCCCCCTTGCTTTGAAGACTCTGGGACATCTTTCCCTTTCTGATTCGGCTTTTGGAGATCGTTCACATGTCGGCCTTTGAAGAGCTTATGATCAACAGAGAACTTTTGAGGGGCCTTAGTGAGACGATCACTTGAGGTTTTCAAGTCTGGAGCTTGATAGATGATCAACTCATATATCAGGGAAGGGAAACAGATCTGGTGGAGAGTTCTTTTTGAGGTAGCATGGTCGGCAATCTGTTTGAACATGACTCTTCCCAGGTTGCACTTTAGCTTGTTCCCGATCTGATATATCAATTGGGCCATATCTTGGTTGACCGTGGATCGGTGAGAAGAGGGTCTCCAGTTGAACACGGCAATGAAGTACAACATTGAGTAGAACGTTGAAAGATCAGCTGTATGCACCACGGTGTCAGGCCGCCAATGCACTGAACCAGCAGTGATGGTGTCCACAATCTTTTCAAAGTCAGATTCCTCTTCATCTACGACCGGGTCATCCATGGATACACATTGATGAGCTCGGAGTCAATTTTGATCTTCCTTCCTCGAACGAAGAATACACCACATTCTGAGTCTTCAAGGACACCAAACTGAGGAGGAAGGTTTGCAATGGCCTCTCGAACATGTTGTTCATTGAATGGTTTACTTCTGTTCAGCGTCCAGACTAAGTCAGATTGCTTCAGCACATCAATGACTTCCTTCCCATTGTAGCGAGACTCCTCCAGGACCCTTTCTGGGATAATCTTCCTTTTCAAAACGCACCCCCATTTTCTTGCAGCATCTCGATTTATAAACCAAATTCCCTTCTTGACCAAGCCAACTGGAACAGTATCAGAATCAGGACATGGAACTTCACATCTTCTGGCGTCTTCTGACACAGGAATCAGGATGTCACGCTTCCTCTTTTTGGAAGAATCAGCTCCCCCTGCAATGATGCTCTCCTTTGCATCCTCCTGAGCTGAGCCCTTAGCAGATTTTTCAAAAGCAACCTTCTTCTTTTCTTTGTCCTTCTTTGCCTTCTTGAGATCAGCAAGAGGGACGAAGTCCTGATCATCATCAGACAGCGTTCCTTCCTTCGACTGAGCAGCATTCTCCTTCGTTGTATCACGAACTATTGAGGAATCAACCTCCACCTTTTCACCACGATTGTCATCTTGTATAGTGACTGGGGCTTCAGTTGTCTCCTCTACTGAGACTGCCTCTGAGGCAACGACTGTCTCAACTCTCTGCTGATCACCTGGTTCAACTGCTGGAACACTTGCTTCCTTCACAGCATTGGGATTGAGGGCAGGTGCAGACCCTTCAGCCCCAACATCATGGGCTTGAGAAAACTGCTCTGAACTTGACACAGCAGACACACGATCCTTCTCCTTTTGTAAATCCTTGACTACTTCATCAATATCCTTGAAGATACTATCCAAATCTTCATCCTTTTTAGCACGAACAGATTTTCCTGCCATTGCATCATTCAACTCGACATCCTTCTTTGGTGGAATAGCCTCTTTGGTCACAGTCTCATTTTGCTTTCCATCATCAACTGAACCTCCGAATCTTTCACTAGACCCATCATCAGATGCTTCATTAATCATCGAATTCCTCTTCCCCGAGGACTCAAGAAACTATTCTGTCTCCTCATCTGACATTGTGAGAACACGACCTCTAACAGCACAAATTTGGGCAACATATTTCCTTGGGGGAATCACATGCACGTCTCCCAAACTTCCTGCGAGCGCCGGATGGGCGCACATAACCAGTGGCATGGATCTTCTCCCTCCATGCCCTCGAACCACCAGCAACCTTGGACACATGCTTGCTGGGTTTCCCTTCTTTCATAATATTGACGGCTTCTTCACTAGTCACAGCCCTACTGGCTTCACCACCCTTCTCAACCACCATACTCATTCCTTCTTTCACCATAATATTTTCAACAGAAGCAACTTTTGTAGAAATAGAAGAAGCGGTCTGAAGTTTAGGGTTTACCTCATACTGGGGAATAACTGGTGGAGGACTTAAACTCGGCGATGTCGAATTAGCATCGATTGGAATAGACGAAACCTCCGCAATAGGTGAGGGCACCGTCTTCTGCTTTGCAGTAGGTTCTTGTCCATTCTTCTCCACCGCTCCGGAAGGAGGGTTTTCTGATGCTCCTCTTTCAACAGCGATCTTTGCTTCAGGTAAGATTGCAGAATCGACAAGTAAAGGCAACACCTTTTTCACTTTCGGTAACTTCGATTTTGGAATTCTGGGCTTTGCCGCCAGTGCCTTGGAAGTCTGCATGCTCTCCTTCTTCTTCTCAGCGGACTTGACACCGGATTTTGAGGATTTTCTGGTGTTCCCCATTGCTATCAAACAGATGAGAGAGTTTTGAAATCGGCTGACGTTCTAGGGTTTCAGAAGGAAGAGAGTAGAGACGCAGACCAGACTGATTTGATTTTCAAATTAAGGTCTTTTTCAAATCAAGGTCGGTCGTTTCAACTTCCTAAAACCATCCTCGAGAATATCCTTTTCAACGGCTCGAAAACAAAAACAAAAAATAACCTTCTGTTCCAACACTCTTGCAAGAGTGATCAGTCAAACTGTTTTACTGGAGGTTCGCCTGTGACTGATCACCTTCTGGAACACTTAGTTATGGACACCACATAGACCCAAGGAGGGTCCGAGTGTCTCAACCTTCTGCATCTGTACCCCTGACTCATCAGCATAGATTTATGCGATACTGGTATCGGACCTTGTGTGATACTGCATCACTCCCCCTCGCACACATCCATGGTCGATGAGAAACCTGGTGAGACGATTAACCCAAGTGTGGAGCGTCTGCTTGAAGCCGTAGTTTCCGACCTGCGTCGGACACATTGGACACATATGGAATAGTTCCAATGGTCTGCTAGTGTAGATCTACGGTGTGATGGGGTGCGAGGCCTTCGTTTGGGGCCCGATCTGGCATTCTTCGCATACCACATCAACGACAACTTTTGTATGGGGCATTCTTCGAGTGGGTCTCATCAAGGTCTTGAGATTCAGCTGACCCAGGTTCCCGTGCAATAGTTTCATTTCACCCACTTGACATGTGAGCTCGGCTGGTGTAACAACTGTTCCAGCAGAATCAAGGAGATAGCCATTATTGGTTGTCCGGTAGCCTCTCATCAGGGTGCCTCTTTCCTTGTTCCACACGTGACATGAGTCGTGAGTGAAACTAGCATGGTGTCCATCACCACATAGCTGGCTAATGCTGATAGATTCATTTTTAACCCTTCTACAATGAGGACGTCCTTGAGATCAGGGAGATCCGGGACCTTCAATGTCCCACAACCGATCACCTGACCCTTTCCTCCATCTCCGAAGGTGACGACCTATTTGTTTGACATAGGTCGAATGTGCATAAGGAGTTTAGGGTTACCTGTCATGTGAGCAGAACACCCACTATCAAAGTACCAGTGATCTCTCTCTATGTGGCGTGATCCGCTGAACGCATCCATACATACTATTTTGCTTGCCTTTGGAACCCAGACTTGTCGCATTCGAGGTTTATTCTTGTGTCCCACGGCTCTTTGTTCAGTAAGAAACAAGCTGCACCTTGGTCTGATATGTCCAATCTGGTAGCAGTACCAGCATGTGCGGGAATCTTTCCTCAGACTTGCAGAAGAATTGAAGTGATCTTTGCGAGTCCTTCTTTGACCACCTTTGGGTTTTCCTTGGGATAGATCCACTTTCTGTCTAGAATGCTGTCTCACCTTCTGTGCTGGATTCTGTTCAGCCACTGGTTTTGCTTTAACAAACGTTGTACCTTTTGAGCTGCCTTCTCCTATGAACCCCAAACCTCGATGTCCGTGCTCCATCCTCTGAGTCTTGAGAATCTCATTTAGATTTTTGGAGCAAGAGTTTAACATCCTTACTGACTGTTTGAGGTGGTTGAGCTCCTTCAAGGTGTCCGAGTGATTCATCTTTTCAGATTCTATCTGCAGTTCCAACGACTCAACTTGCCTCAGGAGGTACACTTCCTTGCGTTTCAGATTAGTGACCGTTTTCCTTAGACCAGCCATGCCTACATGATGAGTTTCGTGATCCTTTTCCATGTCGACTTTTAGTGAAGAGACAGTACCAAGGAGTTTCGCTTTCTGAGCAAGCAGACACGACCTTTCTTGTTGTATTTCAGCCGCTTGAGTATTTAGTAAGTCTATCTTACCCTCGAGTTCCACCTTCTGTATAAGCAATATCTTGCACTCCTGCCATACTTTGTTCTTTTCTATAGTTACGCTTGCAACTGTATCATTCAGCTTCTTGTTGACCTTCATAAGCAGCAGCCACTTCTCATACAGATCTTTATATGTTTCAGCCAGAGTCTCCTGTGTGAGTTCTTCATCATCACTGTCAGAGGAGTCATTGGCAGGGTGTTCTGACTCTGGTGGCACTCTTTCACTGATGTTGCTGCATTCTCCTAGAGTTGCGACGAAGGCCACAAAGTTGGTGGTTTCACCTCCTCCCTTCTCTTCGTCTGACTCACTATCGCTGAAGCTGGCGACCATTGCTTTCTTTTTCATGAGGGTATTTGCGCATTGAGCCTGGATGTGGCCGAAACCCTTGCATTCATGGCACTGAATCTCCTTCCTTTTTTCGGAAGAGTCTTGCCTCATGTCGCCGGTCTTTGACTTGCTATTTTTCCAGCTTCAAAAATTATTTGATGATGACTGACCTTGTTCTGGACCACGTCTGTTGATCTTCCGTACCATCCTGCCAAAATTCTGAGCCATCATAGCCAGTTGCTCAGTGGTGCAGGCAGATTCCGGTATGTCTTCGGATACTTCTGCTTTAAGGGCAATTCCCTTCACATCCTTGGGTTGGACATCGTGATTTATCTCGTAAGTTCGGAGAGAACCCATCAGCTCGTCCAGTTTCAGCTTGGTGATATCATGCATTTCTTCTATTGCAGTAAATTTCATGGCAAATCTTGGAGGGAGCGCTTGATGAGCCGTATTTATACGACTCATCGAGTCATCAAATCCCACCAATTCTGGCACTTTATCAAGCAAACAGTTACTTCTTAGTGTTGTTTTGCATTTCAGGTGTTTTTGAAGCTCTAGGAGGAAACACTGACAGGCTGTCGTCGTGACCTGCAAATTTACATTTATAAGTCCACTACTTTAGTGGCTCACTAATGATAGCAAGCGGTAAGTAGGGGTCGAACCCAAGAGAAGTTGGTTGGAAACAATTGTTCTTTTGAAAGCAATAAATAAAGTAAAGACAATTGGGGTTTTTTTGGTTGAGGTTTAGTGCTGAAAATAAAGATCTTGAAAGGTAAAGGACTGAAAATAAATGTGCAAGAAATGTAAAGTGCGTGAAAATAAGTTGCTTGAAGGTCCAAGTCTTGCAATGCTTGAAGGACCAAGTCTTGGGAATTTAAAGACAAGAAGTAAATGTGCGAGAAAGTAAAGTGCAAGTAATTAAAAGGTGATTCTTTTTAAGAGAATGAATTCGGTCTTAGGAGTCTTGTATCAGGTCCCCGTTCATCATCGACCTCCAATGAATTAACCAAATGTTCTAGTGAGTGAATTATTCCATTTCAAGACATAACTCCAAACAAAGCCATTTCAAGCATTTGTTCCTCCGGCTTTTCCATTTCAAGACAAAGCTTACTAGTTCTAGCTAGGCTAATACCCCATTTCAAGGTATACTAACCTAAGTGCAGTCGCTTGATCCCTCAATTCCGAACAAACCAAGCGACTATAGAGGGAATGAACTACTCGGAAGAGCTTTGCCATGTCAAGCATCCACTCTTCCTTGTTATGTTCACCCCGAAGGCACAAGAACTAGCTAAAACATTAAAGTAACATGAAAGCAAGGGTCTAGAACGGTTTCATAGTACAAGCACTCCTTCGACCGAATGGAAATTTAGCTACGAATACTCATGGGAGTGAATATCATAACCATTGAAACCAAAAGTAAACAAGAGTGAGTAGAGGAGAATTAAGCTTTTGATTGCTAGTGCGAAGTTTTACAAGTGTTTTCAACCCACAATCGCTCGAAGACACACCCAAGGACCACTACTTTTCGGACATTAAAGAAAGGGGTGGAGCTCTTCTATTTATAGACATGGATGGGCGGTTGCTTCATGGAGAAGTAATGCTTCTCATTGGCCAGCCGACTTTAAGCTAGCTGGTGCGTGTGGTCTTCTTATGAGCTTCCTTCATCCTTAAGATAGCCGCAATTAAGCTAGTTGGTGCCAAGTGTGGCATCCCTTGAGCAAGGTGCTTCACCAGGCAGGCTGCTCTTAGAGCAAGGTGCTTCCAATGGACATCGGACCAAGCAAGTAGCTGGAACTTCGCCGCAGTTTTTGGTCGGAAGAAGTTTGACTCGGGCGCTTGGCCGGGTCCTTGTCTCGGGCGCTCTCGGGCGTTTGTCTCGGATGCGCTCGGGCGTTTGTCTCGGATGCGCTCGGGCGTTTGTCTCGGATGCGCTCGGGCGTTTGTCTCGGATGCGCTCGGGCGTTTGTCTCGGATGCGCTCGGGCGTTTGTCTCGGATGCGCTCGGGCGTTTGTCTCGGATGCGCTTGGGCGTTTGTCTCGGATGCGCTCGGGCGTTTGTCTCGGTCATGAACCTCAGCGCTCGGGCGATCATAAAGCAGCGATGCCCGGCGCTGTCCTGGGGCGCACCCTTATTTCTCCGGTATTGATTTTCGGGCCTCAGCCGGGATCTCTCGGATATCGACCTGGGGCGCGACCCGGTATTTCTCGGTCGCGGCCCGGTACTGAAGCTCGGTCATGCCAGGGGCTTTCTCGAGCGCTGACTGGGTTCCTCGGTCACCTACTGACTCGATCAACTTGTGATTTATTTCTGGCATAAAACTCCTCTTTTAAGCTGGTTTCTTCCCTAAACCTCAACATAGCCTGTAGAGCAAAATGGGACTAACAAGTGAAATATGTCAAGATAAATTGTCCAATTTGGTGGGTTTAACTGATTCAACAAGTCATATAATTAGGCCCCATCAAACACGCATTAAAGATGGCATTTTGTGTAGAAAAACATCTCAAGGCAGTTTTGGCCACTCTGGCCCGAGCAGGACCAGGCCGCGCCTGAGCAGTTCGAGGCCCCAGCCGAGCAATCTATCACCAAAATCAAGTCGCTCGGGCAAACGAGCTGATCTGACAATTTCGACTCAAGCAAGTTGATCAAAATAGTAGATAAGTCGAACAATGTCACTAAACCAAGGAGAACGCCCGAGCAGATTGGCAGTTTGCTCAATTCCAAAGGTCCTGCGCGCGCTAATAGGCACCGAAACCAAGTTGCTCGACCAGACGGGTGAATCTGGCAAATCTGGCTCGACCAAGTTGTTCGAAATACCCAAAAAGTTGGACGATCTCACTTCCCAGACAAAATGCCCGAGTGGAACCAGCCCATGCCCCAGAAGTGCCTAGTTCCAGACCGAGCCCATGCCCAAGACATGCCCAGTTCCGTTCAAGGCCACCATTCTCGGCTCGTCATCTCCTCCATGCGTGGCGGTTTGGGAAGCTTCTAGAAGACTTGTTGGCCAAGTAAACTTACTTGCTAAGTTTGCTTACAAGCCAAGCAAAGTCGGTTTGAGGATATGTTTCCTAAAACCGTTTATGGATCGACTTCAACTTGGAAACTTTGAAGCCCTAGTATTCTCTGTAAATACAACCTCATATCAAGGGTTTCAAGCATCCATCAGAGCTGCCTTCATCTCTCGGAATCCTACCATCATCTCGGTGCTTCTTTCTCCTCCTTCGTTCGGCAATAGAGAAGACATTCTTTTTCCTTTATTTCTGTATTCCGTTTTCATGGTCATGTGTAGCTAAGCCCTCTATTCGGGCTAGGGTTTCATATATTGCGACTTTTGTTTGAGACTTCACTCTTAATGCTATTCCATGTTTTACTAGTTCTCGTGCCTATATTATGAATTATTGCTAGACTAGGTGGATGCTTTGTCGCACAGCTTAGTTGATCAATATTTCTATCATTATTATATGCCTAATACTTTGTCATTTGGGTAGATAGCACATCTAGATTAAATAACACCTTTGTCGGGTTGTTTGATTTAGGGGAGAACTAGAAGCGTAGTACCTTTGTCGGGCTAGGTTGTGACATATCACCTTTGTCGGTATGACCACACTTAGAAACATTGAATTAGATTGTTAGTACTCGATGATAACAAGTCACAATACGAAACCCTAGTCTGAATATCCTCTCTGATTGAATCACCCTTAGTTTATTTCCTACTTGTGCACTGTTTCCTAATCTCTCTCAACTCAATTGTCTTTTCTTTTACAGAACAACAAGTAACCGGTCTAGCTCTCTAGGGTTCAACCCCTTGCTTGCCGCTATACTCGCTAAGAGTAAGTGGAATTATAAATTTAAATTTGCAGGTACCGACGACGCCTGTCAAATTTTGGCACCGTTGCCGGGGAGCTACGCATCGGTGAAGTTGTTCTTTTCTGTTTTCAGTTTTTGTGTTTATTTAGTTTTTTGTAGTTTTACACTGAAACGACAGGATACGAGCTATAGGTGTCCGATTTCAGCCTGTAATACCTTATTCTGAGCAGAACGACGAGGAAGTCAGAAATCACCGCTACGCCATGATGTAGGGTGTTTTTTTGGCCATCCGAGATCGTTTACTATTTTATTTTGAATTTTTAGTGTTTTTAGAAAATTTTTCATTTTTTAGAAATTTTCAAATTTGGGTTTCTCCTTTGCTTTCTATTACCATGTCCGTGCAGGTAGTCAATTAGAAGACGACCAACACTTTGGAGTTGATCCACCCATCCACAACAATGAAGAGGCACCACCACTGTTCAATGAAGACCCGGAGCAGCTAGTCCGGGCTCGGAACCGAGCGAATAGGGAGGCGGCTCGGCAGAACCAGGGAGCACCCGGGGCACAGAATGGAGTAGGCCAACCGAGACCACCAATCCAGCAACAGCCGCTCCAACAATAGGAAGTGCCACAACCGAGACGACAACTACCTCAGAGACGACCACCGCCATAGCCACTCATAGAGGATGACTACGACGACGAGTACGATGACCACGAGCCCACCATGGGAGAGTTGTCCGCACCAAACTTCAGGAATCTACCATGGTGCATCTACGAGGGCCCCGAGCAAGAGGGCATAGTGATCAACTCGGCAGTCGTACACCACCTGCCCAAGTTCTCAGGGAGTCAAGGGGAGTCGGCCACCACACATCTGCAGTGCTACCACGGAATCTTCCAGAACCTTAGGCCATACGGGGTCGAAGTCGAGGACTTCAAACTAAAAGCCTTTTACTTTTCACTCAAAGATGCTGCTAAGGATTGGTTCTTGTCTTTGCCCTCAGGTAGCATTCAAACATGGGACCAGATGCAGAAAAGGTTACTCAACAAGTACTACCCGGCAAGCAGAGCCATGCAGGTCCGTAGGAATTTGTAAGATCTCAGGCAAGGCCTGAACAAGACGATGTATGAGTACGTGGAGAAGTTCCAGGCCTTAGAACAAAGCTGCTACAACCTCGGACTCCCCGAGAAGCTGATCGTAGAGTACATGCTCGAGGGACTGAGGAGACTAGACAGGAAATTGCTAGACGCCTCGACTGGGGGAACCCTTATGAGACTATCCCCAGCCGGTGTGCGAAGAAAAATTATGGAAGTGGCCGAGAATGCAAGGTTCCAGGACGAGTCCAACAAAGAGGAAGAATTCAGCCAGACCAGGAACATCTCAAAGGTCGAGCCCCCATCCAGTTCCATGGCCGAAGAAATCAAACAACTAAAGGAGATGATGCAGCAGGTCATCAGAAGGCAGCCGGTCCAAGTCAGGCCTTGCGAGTTCTGTGGAGCCACAGATCACAAAATAGACTCCTGCCCGACTTTAGTGGAGGATGACCAAGGTGAAGTCAATGCAGTGGGCGACTACCAGAGCTACAGCAACCGGGCCGGGCCAGTTCGACAGTATGGATCAGCGGCAAACGGGCAAGGGGCTAATGGGCAAAACTAAAGGAACGATAATCAGCACATCCACGCCCAGAGGGAGCTAGCACAGCCGGCCGCACCTCAGCAAGCCCAGTAATACTACCGGCCACCATATCGACAACACCAAGGAGGGCAGAACGGGCTAGGAGAGTACCAGTAGAGACCGGAACGCAATCAGGCCGGCCCAAACCACCAAGGCTCAAGCAAATACTTGGAGGACATCGTGAAGGACCTAGCCACATCAGTGCATCAATTCCAATCCAAAACCGATGGTGCCATTGCCGACCTGTCCAAGCAGATGTCCCAGATCGCCACAACAGTCTCAGAGCTTAAGAATGATCCAGGGCGGCTCCCATCTCAGACCATTCCGAACCCAAGGGGAAACGTCAGTGCAGTAACACTCAGGAGTGGGAGAAAGCCAACAGTAGAGTCCACCGAGCCCACAGAGGAAGATGGCCCGCTGGGGCCCGAGGAAGATTCGGCCAGGCCAGACGCACAGGGCACACTCGGAACGCCTGAACCAGGCCCGGTACCTGCGGCTGAGAACTCTAACATTAGCATTCCTCTTCTGTTTCTCATGCAGGTTTGAGCTCCCAAATAGTACGTCATGGACAAGGAGGTATGGGAACTATTCAGCAAGGTAGAAATCAACATCCCACTCCTCGAGGCCATCAAGTAGATTCCCCGATATGCAAAGTTCTTGAAGGAACTTTGCACTAACCAAAGGCGATACACTCGGGACGACCAAGAGCTGATGAGCAAGAACGTCTCCACTGTCATTCAGCGCAAGGTACCTCCCAAATGCGGTGATCCAGGCACCTACACTATCCCTTGCACAATTGGTAATATTCGAATAGAAAATTGCATGCTTGACCTTGGTGCTTCTATTAATGTCTTGCCATATTCCATATACTTATATCTTCGTATTGGTCCTCTAGAACCTGCAGGACTCACCATTCAGCTGGCGGATAGATCATGCAAGCAGCCCGAGGGAAAGATTGAGGATGTACTTGTGCAGGTGGGCGAGCTCGTGTTTCCAGCCGACTTCTATGTGCTAAAGATGGAGAATTGCGGCCCAACAAACCATGCACCCATTCTGCTAGGCCGACCATCTTTAAAGACATCCAAGATGAAGATTGATTGCGACAGTGGAACTCTCTCCATGGAGGTTGAAGGGGAAGTGTTCAGCTTTGACATCTTCCGGGCCATGAAGCATCCATTAGGGTATGTAGCAGTTCATGCCCTAGACACACTGGATGACCTAGTCCAAGAGGTTCAACCGGAACGGGGAGCAGACCCACTCGAGCTCACACTCGTGAGAGCTATATATTCACATGAGAACTCATACGAGTTCACCGAGGTCATTCTGGATGCACTGTCCCAATTGGAGATCGCACGGCCAATCTCGCCAAGGTATGAGGTTAATGAAGTTTGGTTATTTAAGTCTAATGTGTGTTTGCCTTCTATCGTGCAGGCACCTAAGGTGGAACTGAAGCCTCTGCCCGAGCACTTGAAGTATGCATTCTTAGGGGAGAACAGCACGCTGCTAGTCATCTCCAAAAACGGGCTTCAGACAGAGAAGGAGAGGCATTTGATCGAGGTGCTGAGTCGCCACAAGCTAGCTATTGGATGGACACTTGCAGACATCAGAGGAATCAGCCCAGCTGTGTGCATGCACCGTATCTTATTGGAGGAGATTGAACCCGATCATGATGGAGGTAGTGCAGAAAGAAATTCAGAAGTTACTAGATGCTGATGTGATTTACCCGATCTCAGACAGTCAGTGGGTGAGTCCAGTTCATGTGGTTCCGAAGAAAACCGGGATCACGGTCGAGAAAAATGCCGAGGGCGAGATGGTGACGACCAGATTCAAGAACGGATGGCGCATGTGCATAGATTACAGGAAGCTGAAAGCAGTCACGCGCAAGGATCACTTTCCTCTTCCGTTCATTGACCAGATGCTCGACTGGTTGGCAGGTAAGCCTTATTTCTGCTTTCTTGATGGGTTTCAGGTTACAATCAGATTCCCATAGCACCCGAGGATCAGGAAAAAACCACCTTTACATGTCCATTCGGTACGTTTACCTTTCACCGAATGTCTTTCAGTTTGTGTAACGCACCCGACACTTTTTAGCGAGTGGTTACGAGTATATTCTCGGACATGATAGGTACGTTTATTGAGGTGTTTATGGACGATTTCACGGTATATGGTGACACTTTTGATGCATGCTTAGATAATTTGAGTACAGTTTTAGCCCGATGTGTTTCTATGAATTTGGTGCTCAATTATGAAAAGTGTCACTTTATGGTTACTCATGGTGTAGTTCTCGGTCACATAGTCTCACATGAGGGTATAGAGGTTGATAAAGCTAAGATAGACTTGATTATCACTCTGCCCTATCCCTCCACGGTGCGTTATATTAAATCGTTTCTTGGACATGCTGGTTACTATCGTAGGTTCATAAAGGATTTCTCTAAAAAAGCACTGCCTTTATCCAATCTTTTGCAAAAAGATGTTCCTTTTGAGTTTACAGATCAGTGTAAGGCAGCCTTTGATGAGCTAAAATAGGCCCTCACCAGCACGCCTATCATCCGAGCACCGGACTGGGACCAACCGCTCGAGATTATGTGCGACGCGAGCGACTATGTAGTAGGAGCGGTACTCGGCCAGAGAGTGGACAAAAAGCCCGTGGTGATCTGCTACGCTTCGAGGACTCTGGACGTGGCCCAAAAGAACTACTCAACCACCGAGAAAGAACTGTTAGCCGTCGTCTTTGCCTTACAGAAATTTAGATCTTATTTGCTCGGTACCAAAATTGTTGTCTGTTCTGACCATGCAGCTATCAGGTACTTGATGACGAAGAAGGAGGCGAAGCCACGGCTCATTAAGTGGATTCTGCTCCTACAAGAGTTTGACTTGGAGATCAAGGACATGAAGGGCATAGAGAACACTGTAGCCGACCACTTGAGCGACTTGTCCGGGAAGAAGAGGCCGGGCAGATCACTGAGACGTTCCCGGATGAGCTCTTATATGCTCTCACAGGTAAGATGCCATGTTATGCTTCCATAGTGAACTACCTGGTCGGAGGTAAGTTCCCGCCTTCTTATTCTAAAGCCCGATGTTTGAAACTGAAGCATGATTCTAAGTATTATGTGTGGGATGATCCGTACTTGTGGAAAATAGGCGTAGATCGGATTCTTAGACGGTGTATTCCTGATAATGAGATTGCTTCAGTGACTAGTTTTTTTCATGAGCATGAGTGTGGTGGGCACTTTGGTCCGAGAAGGACGGCTAGGAAGATTTTAGACAGTGGATTCTTTTGGTCGCATGTTTTTAGAGATGCCTACAACCATTGTAAGAGATGTGATAAGTGTCAACGTGTAGGTAATATTTCGGCTAGGAATGAGATGCCCCAAGTGCCCATTTTAGTGAATGATGTTTTTGATATATGGGGCGTTGATTTCATGGGCCCTTTCCATGTGTCGTGCGGGTATGCTTATATTTTGGTTGCGGTTGACTATGTGTCTAAGTGGGTAGAGGCCAAGGCGACTAGGTGTGATGATGCTAAAACTGTCGTAGACTTTTTGCGCACTAACATCTTTTGTAGGTACAGAGTACCAAAGGCCATAATCAGCGATCAGGGGACACACTTTTGCAACCGAATGATGGCTGCCACTCTGAAGCACTACCACGTTCATCATCAGATTTCCACAGCTTATCACCCCCAAACGAATGGCCAAGCAGAGATCTCCAACCACGAGATAAAGGGAATCTTGGAGAAGATGGTGAACCCGAACAGGAAGGACTGGAGCCAACGGCTGGATGAAGCACTGTGGGCCTAAAGGACGGCATACAAGATATGATAGGCACCTCGCCTTTTCGGTTGGTGTACAGCAAGGCGTGCCATCTACCGGTTGAATTGGAGCACAAGGCTTATTGGGCGCTGAAAAAGAGCAATCCAGACTTGCAGGCAGCTGGGCTGGACAGGAAGATGAAGCTATGCGAGTTTGAGGAGATGTGCCTGGAGGCTTACGAGAGCCAAACAGACTACAAGGCACGGACCAAGCTCAACCACGACAAGTTCATTCTTCGGCGCACATTTGAGGTCGGTCAGCAGGTGCTCCTATTCTCATCACGGCTACGACTGATGCTCGGAAAGCTGAGATCCAGATGGACAGGGCGCTACACAGTAACACATGTCTTCAATCACGGTGCACTCGAGCTGGAAAACCCGAAGGATGGAAACCGATTCAAAGTCAATGGGCAACGCGTAAAACACTACCAGGGCGAGATCGACACAACCACTAAGGAGATTGACCTAGGCGAACCAGCCACCGATGCATAGATGAGGTACTGTCGAGCCAACGACGTATAACAAAGGCGCTCACAGGGAGGCAACCCGACAGTTTTGTTTTTCAGTTTTTATCTTATTTACTTATGTCATTTATATTTACTATGTTTGAGTCACATTCGTCACATTGTACTTGGGAAAGGAATGATTTTCATGCAGGGAATAGATACACCTCATGCGTTCGCATGGTCTCCTGCAGGTTGAGAAAATTGAAGATGTGTAATAGGATTCCCAAAATGACCACTCCCGAGTCTCACACCAAGGCCCCGGAGACCCGCACCAAGGCCCCGGAGACTCACACAAAAGCACCAGGACCCCGAGCCGAGACAATGCGGGGTAGATATGGCCAAGGCCTCGATAGAGCGGTGTGCGCGCAGAGTTGGGGTTTTGAAAGAAACCTCGAACGGAACTCATCATATGAGGATTCTACCTCAACAGGTATTCTTAAAATGGTCCATATATGTGGAAAGGAGAATAATCCCACCGTGTCAAGAGAAAGTCATCCGGACGGCCAAGCGACGACAGTCCAAGATAAGGCCCGATGCGAGAGACACCAAGGAGCCAACTTGGAGTGGACGAGGCCCGAAGGAGAAGCCCAAGATATGGATGGATGTGCAAAGAATTCGAATTCAAATGGAGATCCTCACATTTAATGGCCCGGCGGTTACTTGTGCTTTAATGGGGAACCGTTACTCTTTTGACTCCAAGGTCAAAGAGTAACGCATGGAGCATTGATGGCTTGGGCGGTTACTCATATTTGAATTTCAAATGAAGCGAGGCTGAGCTATAAAAGGGACAAGGTGCAGTAGCTCTTTGGCATCGAAAATATTGAAGAGGATTATCCCTATATTTCGGTCCTTTAGATTAGCTAGTCGAGGCGTTGCCTTTGGGGCGCGTTATCTCTTCCGTACAAGGGAGATATCGTTGCATTGTCAACTATTGTAGCTCACCTTCCATGTTTTCTATTTCAACCACATCAATAAACCACCCACTTTTCCATCATATTGTCCTATTTTCACCATATTCATCCATCGCTTCCGCACAAACCATTCATTTTATTCTTCCGCTGCGTAACCTGGAGATTTGTTGAGCTTCGGTTCTCAAATCTCTATCATTTTGGTATCAAAGCAGTTCGGTCCTAAGGAACCGTTTCCCGTGCAACAACTCTAATGTGGCGCTACCGAGAGAGCCTCCCAAGTTACTACCACCACCAAGGCCAACGGCAATCTCCCTACCATGACGACTACCCATACAAGCTGAGGCCACTGGCGGAGCCCACTGCACTGTCGTTAAGGTGCAATGTTCTCTGTACAAATAAATTTATATTTTCCGCTACTCGCGACTTCACTACTGGGTAGTAAGTGGTAAGTAGGGGTCGAACCCAAGGGAATTAGGTGGATAGTCGTTCTTTGAGGGAATTGTATAGTGAGGGAGCGTGTTTTAGGTTAATTGAGATTTTAGCGCGATTGACTGAGCTACTGTTTTTTGGTTTTTAGGTTTTTTGTGCGGAAAAGTAAATACAGAATTTAAAATACTGAAAATAAAAGAGTTAAGGGAAGAAGACTTACAGTGGGTGATGCGTGATTTGCGAATCCTCCGGTAGATGAGTGGTTGATGGTTGTAGTCGATCGAACAATTTATAAAAGTAAATACAGGGGAGTTTTTTGTAATTCAAGGAAAAGTATTTGGTTTCAGGTACCTTGTATTATAATATGTTTATTAATAACCGTTAGTAACCTTTCTAAGTATTTAAAGATGAATCGAGGCCCTTTCGCAGTGCAAGACTTGCAACATCGTTTAAAGCAACACTTGTTCTACTTCAGACTAATTCCTCCTTTCGAAGTATCTTAGCCTTTTGTGTATCCACCTGATCTCTCAGTTACGATCGACCAAGTGGTGTTTTAGATAAGTCGAACTCCTCGATAAGTTTTGCTTGTTACAGCTTCCACTTACCGAGTATGATCACGAATTCCCACGGAAGAGCTTTGCTTGTTACAGCTTCCACTCAACCTTGGAAACTCTGACTATATATGGCACATAGAACAAGTTTTGAATACAGAGAAAAGAAACTAAAAGAAATTAAAACATTATATAATACAAGAAAATACCTTCGACCGAATGAGGAGTTTAGCTACGAATATCCATGGAAAAGGACATCATAACTAAATACTCGGGGGTTTTTGAAAACAGTAAGAGGGAAAGGGGTGGAATACTCAAGAACCAACAGGAGTATTCCCAATTTCCTACTGAATACTCAAGAACCAACATGAGTATTCTCTAAAGTATAATACTCAAGAACAAACAGGAGTATTATTTCCAATCAGTATTATACTCAAGAACAAACAGGAGTATTATTTCAAAACCAAACCAAACTTACAAAGTAACCAAATGTTTTAGAGAGATAAGTTACAAATTTGTGGATGGATGAAATGAGGAGGAGAAGCCTCCTTTTATAGCCACAAGGGGAGGAGATGGGTGGTGGAGATGGGTGGCATGTGTTTTTGATCCAAGGGAGGAGGAGGGAGGAGGAAGGAGGAGGTGACACATGGGGGGGGGGTGTGAAAAGCCGCCGGTTGGGGGGAGGTTGGGCCGCCGGTAGCCGGTTGCAAGGGGAGGAGAAGAGTGGCTTTGGCCACCTCCAAGCAAGGTGGCCGGTCACCTTGGTCCATGGGTGTGTTTTGACAGTTTTGTGCAGTCTTTTCACAAAACTATCAGTCCAATTTCACTCCGTCTGACTTTGATTGTGCCTCGGTTGGATTTGATTTGAGTAATTCAACGTCAGGATCTTGAGATTTCTTCGTTCGGCGTCTGATCTTGACCTTGGATTGACTCTTAATATCTTTTCAGCGTAAAATCCTCTCCTTAGCGTGTTTTCTCTCTAAGCGCCAAAATACCATGTAGAAATATATCGGGACTAACAAGTAGAAGTTAGATAGACAAACAGTCTAATTTGGTGGGTTTTACTGTGTTTTTGATTCGTATAATTTTGGTCCATCAGATCACCCCACACTTTTAGTTGTTCGTCCCGAACAATGCTATTAAAGGGCGGCACTCTAAGTTTGGTTTTAAAATATGAAAATTAGACTGTGGGACTCGATTTATCCTAATTCGTGCATTACTTACTTATTACCAAATTGAACTGTGTAAATAAATAGAAGAAACTTGATACTTGTACCTCCGTGCTGAGATGCAAATTATTCTGGATGTTTCGGGAGATAGCCCTTTTTAGGCTCCTGGACTGCAACCTCGGGACCGTCTCGCACTATATGGTTTCCTTGTAGCTTTCTCTAGCACGTGATTAGGTTCGGGTTTCAATGGTTTGAGTACTTTGATTTTCTTTTGGCGAGGGACTGCTTTTGTAGTGAATCGGCCTTTGTCCTTTGATTTGACTTTTTGAGGTACTTCACTTTTGTTCGGTTAAAACCTTCACAATTTTGGGCCTTTGGCCTCTTGATTTGCTTCTTCGAGCTTTTCGCCTTTTTGTGGCTTTGCTAGTCCATTTTCTCAAGCCTTTTTTGGGAGGTCCAATCATCGCCCGCAAGCCTATGTAAATACCTCCCCGCTCCTCTCATCCTTGTCGTTTCGCGTGGGTCAAGATGAGGGTCGCTCATCTATTTTCTCGGATACTTTGACTAGAGAGAGGACGGTCTGATTCCCGTCCTCGCCATTTTTTCTTTTTGTATAAACACTGCATGGCGGAGATGACTTCAATCTTCACTGAAACCCGAAGTGCAGCCTCCACTGACTTCGAAAACCATATAGTTTGATTTGATCCTTCGATTGCTTGCCAAGCCTTTCTAGGGCAGTTTATGTCAACTCCACATCCCTAGTTTATCTCAGCACAAAAGGACAAATGAGAAGTTACGTTCTAAGTTTTTAGACAGTTGAATTTTCACAAGGTAAATGCATGAATTATGACTTATCTTTTTCACATTCTTAAGTTCATACTTTCAAAAAGATAATACTAAAAAGAAAAAAACATGTTATGTACACAGGTGATTCTCACCCCACACTTTTGAACGAAGGCGTGCCTTTCAGCAAGACTTAGTTCAAAAGCCATGCAAGCAGATATTATACGAGAAGGAAATGCTATTAAGGAAAAGGAAGAACAGAACTCCCTTTAAGGTGTCGAGTGAACGACATGGCACGAGGCTGGATAATCGAGGGAGTTCGGCTGGGGCCTTGAACTCTTAGCGTAGCCCTGACTGGCTTAATGTTGCACCCAAGTCCGATTCCTGAATAGTCAAATCTTCTATGCACCAAGTGGGTGAGAGCGACTTATTGAAAACGTAAAATACAGAAAATAAAAGATAGAAAATTAAAGTGCGGAAAGTAAGACAGTGTCGGGTTACCTCCCGACCAGTGCACTTGTTTAACGTCGTTGGCTCGACAATACCTCATTCCTGGATCACTGGTTGGGATCCCATGGGTGGCTTAGGTCGAATTTTGCCACCGTTCCTGTGTTGCTTTTTGCCTTGCCTTTACCCGATTTCTTGTGTGTGTTAGAACCCCATGGTTTTGGTATTTTTTCTCTCCATTGCTTCTGAGAAGGTGAGGGAACTTTGACCATAGCTTCTGGTCTTGTTACTTTTTCGGTCTCTTTTGGCAGGTTGGAAATCTGCGTACCACGATCTGAGATAGGTATTATATCTGGCGGTTTCTTCGCATCCGTGCGGCTATTGTCAATGTAGAAATATGCAATTTTGCCGCCGAACATAAGCGATAATGAGCCCTTGCCCACATCGATCCTTGCCTTAGTAGCGTAGAGGAATGGTCGTCCCAAGATTATTGTTGGAGGGTCGTCTTCGCTGGTCTCTTCCGTTTGTATTACATAGAAGTATGCAGCAACGACGAGCTCTCCCACATGGAGTATTACATCTTCTAGTACTCTTACCGGACGGATGCACGATTTATCTCCTAGCGCGATATTTGACCTGGGTGGTTTTAAAGGACCAAGTCCTAATAAGTAATATAAGGAGGTGGGCATGGCGTTGACATCAGCTCTAAGATCGACTAAGCACTTATGAATCTGAGTTTCACCAATACCGTATGTGACTGTGAAGGCCTCTGGGTCTTTATCTCTTTCCGGTTGTGACTCATGATCTGAAGTGAGGGCTTTTTTAATTGTCGGGTCACTATGCCCACTCCTTGACTTAGGATTAGTATAACAGGATCCCTTAATATTTTGCTCAGAAGCATAAATATTAGTTGGAGAGTTCCACCTTAAATTGTCAGTGTCATCCCATCCAGATGCTGATATGTCAGAGTGTATGACTGGTGGTGGTGTTATGCAAACGGTAAATGCATATCGTCCATTGTCAGCATGCGTGACCCATGTTTTGTCATCATTGGGTCGGTCTTCCTCTTGATTCCAGTCAGGACGACGCCTACGGGTGAAGTGTTTGCTAGTAAGTTTGTAAGTTGGGGATCGTGCTACTTCTCCCAGTGTCGCCTTTCCATTTGACCTCTTTATCATGCTAAGATTCGCCTTTGGGTTTTGGATGGTTTGTGAAGGAAGTATACCAGGTTCGTTAGTGAGTGTTTACATTGCTGTGGCGAGGTGGGACATTTGTTTGGTCAATTCTGAAATTGCCCCGTCAGTTTTCGCCTGGTATTGGTGTAGCGAAGTACCCAATTGACTTATGCTTCCTGCGAGCTCCTTCAACATGTCATCAAGCGACTTGGTTGGTTCTTGCTGATTATGCGGGCCGGTTTGGTACTGATTTGGTCCTCTTTGCTGATATTGGCCTGCTGATGGAGCATTCTGGTTATACTGCCGGTGGGGGGGTTGGTAGAATGACTGAGCTAGTTGAGGGACAGCTAGTTGTGCATCCTTCTGAGAATCGTTATTGTTACGCCAGCTCGGGTTGGTTGCTTGACCATACTGTCTGTTTTGTCCGGCTCTGTCATTACTGTTGTTGTTGTATCCTTGGTATCCTCCTACTGCATTCACTTCTACCGGTTCCTCTTCTATTAATGTCGGGCATGCATCAGTTTTGTGGTCTGTAGAACGACAGAACTCGCAAGATTTTACCGGAACTGGTTGCCTTCGTAGGATTTGAATCATCATCTCCTTTAGCTGCTTCATCTCTTCAGGCATAGAGCTCATCGACGTTTCCGCTTTTGCCACATTTTTTGTCCGGGAGAATTCTCCTGCTGAGTTGTCTCTTCTCTGAATCGGGCATTCTCAGCAACGTTGGTGATAAGATCCCTTATGCCACTTAATGATAGATTCATCATGGACCCTCCAGCTGAGGCATCCAGGAGCATTTTGTCTAAGGGTCTTAATCCGTTAATGAGATACTCGACGGTGAGTTTCTCGGGCAGTCCAAGGGTACAATAGCTTCTCTCCAGACGGTTGAATTTTTCCAGGTAATCGTACATGGTTTCGTTGGGTCCTTGCCTGATGTCCTGCAGTTGCCTCCTTACTTGCATCGCTCTTCCTGCTGGGTAATATTTGTCTAAGAACTTTTTCTGCATCTGAGCCCATGTTCTGATGCTTCCGGAAGGCAATGAAAGGAACCAGTCGTTTGCCGCGTCAATGAGGGAAAAATAGAACGCCTTTAACTTAAAGTCGTCTACGTTTACGCCATTCGGTTTGAGGTTTTGGCAAATCCCATGTAAGCGCGGGAGATGAGTCATTGCTGATTCTCCACGAGTTCCTGAGAATTTTAGCAAGTTGTGGGCCACTGAAGTGTTGATGACGATGTTTTCTAGCTCCGGGCCTTCATAGATACACCACGGCTGAACTTTGAAATCTGGTGCCGAGAGCTCTCCCAATGTAGGTTTGCGGTAGTTGTTGTTATCTCCGTAGTAGTCATCGAAAGCGGGTTCTCGTCTCGGCACTTGTCTAGGTTGCGGGGGTGGTGGATATCTAGGGGTTTGTCGTACTGGACCAGCTGCATTCCAGTCCTCGGGTGGTTCTTGGTTTCTTCTGATGGCTTCCCTATCACGAGCTCGTCTGCTTCGGATGAGTTGCTCCGGATCATCCATAAATGGATGTGGCACCTCATTGTTTCGATCGTACAGGTTCATCTCGTCATCATCTTGGTAGTCATGGTGGCTCCTTTGTGAGACATGGTTGTTTCGAGCGCGTATTGATTTAAAGAACTTATCCGATGTCTAATTCCCCGGCAACGGCGCCAATTTGACGGAGCCCACTGCACTGTCGTTAAGGTGCAATGTTCTCTGTACAAATAAATTTATATTTTCCGCTACTCGCGACTTCACTACTGGGTAGTAAGTGGTAAGTAGGGGTCGAACCCAAGGGAATTAGGTGGATAGTCATTCTTTGAGGGAATTGTACAGTGAGGGAGCGTGTTTTAGGTTGATTGAGATTTTAGCGCGATTGACTAAGCTACTATTTTTTGGTTTTTTGTGCGGAAAAGTAAATACAGAAAATAAATACATAATTTAAAATACTGAAAATAAAAGAGTTAAGGGAAGAAGACTTACAGTGGGTGATGCGTGATTTGCGAATCCTCCGGTAGATGAGTGGTTGATGGTTGTAGTTGATCGAACAATTTATAAAAGTAAATACAGGGGAGTATTTTTGTAATTCAAGGAAAAGTATTCAGTTTCAGGTACCTTGTATTATAACATGTTTATTAATAACCGTTAGTAACCTTTCTAAGTATTCAAAGATGAATCGAGGCCCTTTCGCAGCGCAAGACTTGCAACATCGTTTAAAGCAACACTTGTTCTACTTCAGACTAATTCCTCCTTTCGAAGTATCTTGGCCTTTTGTGCATCCACCTGATCTCTCAGTTACGATCGACCAAGTGGTGTTTTAGATAAGTCGAACTCCTCGATAAGTTTTGCTTGCTACAGCTTCCACTTACCGAGTATGATCACGAATTCCCACGGAAGAGCTTTGCTTGTTACAACTTCCACTCAACCTTGGAAACTCTGACTATATATGGCACATAGAACAAGTTTTGAATACAGAGAAAAGAAACTAAAAGAAATTAAAACATTATATAATACAAGAAAATACCTTAGACCGAATGAGGAGTTTAGCTACGAATATCCATGGAAAAGGACATCATAACTAAATACTCGGGGTTTTTTGAAAACAATAAGAGGGAAAGGGGTGGAATACTCAAGAACCAACAGAAGTATTCCCAATTTCCTACTGAATACTCAAGAACCAACAGGAGTATTCTCTAAAGTATAATACTCAAGAACAAACAGGAGTATTATTTCCAATCAGTATAATACTCAAGAACAAACAGGAGTATAATTTCAAAACCAAACCAAACTTACAAAGTAACCAAATGTTTTAGAGAGATAAGTTACAAATTTGTGGATGGATGAAATGAGGAAGAGATGCCTCCTTTTATAGCCACAAGGGGAGGAGATGGGTGGTGGAGATGGGTGGCATGTGTTTTTGATCCAAGGGAGGAGGAGGGAGGAGGAAGGAGGAGGTGACACATGGGGGGGGGTGTGAAAAGCCGCCGGTTGGGGGGAGGTTGGGCCGCCGGTAGCCGGTTGCAAGGGGAGGAGAAGGGTGGCTTTGGCCACCTCCAAGCAAGGTGGCCGGTCACCTTGGTCCATGGGTGTGTTTTGACAGTTTTGTGCAGTCTTTTCACAAAACTATCAGTCCAATTTCGCTCCGTCTGACTTTGATTGTTCCTCGGTTGGATTTGATTTGAGTAATTCAACGTCAGGATCTTGAGATTTCTTCGTTCGGCGTCTGATCTTGACCTTGGATTGACTCTTAATATCTTTTCAGCGTAAAATCCTCTCCTTAGCGTGTTTTCTCTCTAAGCGACAAAATACCCTGTAGAAATATATCGGGACTAACAAGTAGAAGTTAGATAGACAAACAGTCTAATTTGGTGGGTTTTACTGTGTTTTTGATTCGTATAATATTGGTCCATCAGCCGCGCTTCACGAATAACAACGACCGAGGTCATGAGCGCGCGAGGTGGGCTGAGGTGCTCAAAAGAAATCAGCAAGGGCGGCACTACTTGGAGGCTACCGAGGAGAAATTCCAATACGAGACAAGGCAACACCACTTGAACGAAGATCCACTTCTCGCTGAAAGAAAGACAAAGTTGGATGCTCTCATGACTCTGATAGAGGATCAGCGCAAGGACTGGAAGCAAACCTTTGCCAAGATGAGTGAGAAGTGGCCCGCCGAGCAAAGTCCAAACACCGAAGAAGTCCCAACTTGTGACAATGAGGTACAAGAATTAGATCTTTCAATTTCTGAAATTTCTAATGATATCGAAGGGACTTGGGGCGAGGATGAGCATCCTTTGGAGAGCACATCTGGAGCCATGAGCGTCGAGACGAGTCTCGCATATGAGGACCAACCGGTGCACCAAATGGACCAAATCAGCGTGGGGCCCCCTAAAGAAGATTACCAGCTGAGCAAGATTGACCAAGGACTCTTGGAGAGGCCTCCATATGCTGACCCGTTCCTTAGTGAGCAGATCAAGTTTGGTGGAGATCCAGCGCCCAACGATGTGAGTTATCAAACGCGACTCGGTGGAACACAAGGCGATGACTTGGTCAAATCTAAGCAGCGAAGAGAGCTAATTTCCCAGCCATGTCCACAAGGTAATTTTGTCATTTTGGTGCATGTGACTTGGCCTAACAATCATGGTGACCAGGCTTGGCCTATGCGCAAGAAGTTCCAAAATTGGTCACTCGGGTAACCCTACCGCATCACACCAATTCCTTGACAAGCGGCGAGAACACCTTGGAGGGAAATAGTACTGGGCGGGAAACTGGATTTTATTGAGTTAGTGGGACTTGAAGTCTCAACATTTATGAAGAGAGAGGGTGAAAAGATCAATGACTGATACTCTCTGCAGACACTGTATGTGTGATGGTTCATATCTCAAGCAAAAACCAAATCAAAGATCAAAGATAATGATGGGGCGTATCTGCCATGATGATCAAATATTGGAATTCGAATTTTTGGCAATATCCATCCGAAAAATCTGCACTGAGTATCTGAAGAGTTTTATTTTGGAAATTCAAATGTTTGGTATCTTTGGGCAGACTATTATATAAGGAGGTGGCGAGTACTGTGAGACTCATCATTCTCAAACCCTAAAGGCTCAAGTTTTCTCACTATCATCAGTTCAATGGCTTCCTCTGCAAACTCACCCGCTGTCGCCTCCTACACCGACTCCATCTTCAACGACTCCACAGACTTATCCTTCACTGCCATCATTCTCTTCGACGAGGTATCTACCTCTGCCCCTGCGGCAGATCCGATGGAAGTCAATTCCACAGATGTCACTCCTCCTCCCAAGAAAGGGCCAAGCATCACCTCCCGTGTCATGACCCATGCCAGAATTGCGAAGGAATCCCATGTGCCTTCACTCCGCCGAAGTCCAAGAAAGCCAAGGCGTCCTCATCTCGTCCCAAGACGAGTGCTCCGAAGGAAAAGGGAGCTGCTCCTAATAAAAGTGGCAAGGGCCGTGTAATCAGGCATGTGGTGAAAGAGTTCATCATGGATCTGGGTTTTCTTGACCAGCATGGGCTGACGGTGGTTCGTGATGTGATCGATGCTCAAGGCTGGGGTTCCGTGTTCACTAATGCGGAAGGGGTCAGCGAGAGACTGTTGCGGGAGTTCTTTAAGTCCCTCACAGTGGCCGACGAGGGATATGCCATTGGTCGCTACAAATTAAGGGGTCAGGACTACCAGCTATCCAGTTTCGAACTCAGCTTCATTCTTGGCGTACCCCATGATGGCTTTGATGAGTACTTTAAGGGGAGCTGGCCTCGGGATGTGGTGCCCATGGAATTGGTCAAACGGGTAAGTGAAAACCCCAATCCACCTTCGAAGGACATGTCCAATGGAGCTATGGGACCTGTCAACAAGGTACTATATGCCTACGTTATCAGCAACGTTACTCCTCGCGCCCAAAAGTGCTCGATTCTGTTCATCCAACACTATGTCCTTGTTGACAAACTCTTGAAGATGGAGAAGATTAGCCTCCTCTGGATGGTCATGAAACATCTGCATCATGTGGTTAAACGCGATGTTCATTCCCTCCCCTACCCAGGTCTCCTAAAGAAGATAATGACTTTTCAGAAAGTGTATGGCAAGGTTGTTGATGAGGTTGCGTAGTTTCACTCTCTTGGGGTGAGCAATCTGAAGCAGATGCTGTTTATGCGCGAAGAGGGAGGTGGTTGTGTCAAGATTCTATTAGCAGAAGTTGATGCTGATGCGGGTATTGGTGCAGGTGTTTGTAATGCGGTTGATGTGAATGCTGGTGTTGGTGTCGGTGCAAATGTCGGTGTTGGACATGTAAGTGACTCTGATGGTCCTGAGGAGGATGTCCCCGCTAATGGTTTGACTTTAGCTGACCTTCAGAGGGAACTGGTAGATCTGAAGGCGTTGGTTGGTGACGGACGCACAGTCGTCGTGTGCAAACGTCAAGAATAAATTTATAAGTCCGCTACTCGCGACTTTACTACTGGGTAGCAAGTGTTAAGTAGGGGTCGAACCCAAGGGAATTAGGGGGATAAGTTGTTCTTTGAGGGATCGTATAGGAGGGGAACGTGATTTTAGGTTGATTGAGGTTTTAGTGCGGAAAAGCAAGTGTCTTTTTGGTTGGTTTTGGTTTTTAGTGCGGAAAAGTAAATGACAGAAAAGTAAATACTGAAAATAAAAGAGAAGACTTACAGCGATTGTTGCGTGATTGGCAAGTCTTCCGGGCGGTGAGCAGTTGATAAGGCAGTTTATACTAAGGAAGTAAATGCAGGTGGTGTTTTTAATCTTAGAAAAGCATTCGGTTTCGGGGGTCTTGTATCATAGCCTGTTTATCATTGACCTTTAGTGATCCTACTAAGTATTCAAACGTGTATCAAGGCCATTTCAAGCGCTCGATTTGCACACACTGTCTAGCCCATTTCAAGGTCGTAGAGCACTTGGTTAATTCAGACTAGCACCCCATTTCAAGGTATACTAGCCTATGTGCATCCATTTGATCAATCGTTTCCGATCAAACCAAATGGTGTTTAAAAGAGGTCGAACTCCTCAGATAAGCTTTGCCATTTCAAGCATCCACTTACCCGAGTATGTTCACGAACCCCACGGAAGAGCTTTGCCATTTCAAGCATCCACTCAACCTTGGAAGTTCTGACCTGATATATGGCACATAGAACAAGTTTTGAATACAAAGAAGAGGCACTAAGAGTATGGCCTAAAACAATTTATAATACAAGTACACCCCTTCAACCGAATGAAGAGTTTAGCTACGAATATCCATAGAGGTGGATACCATAGCTAAGTACTCGAGGGTTTTTGAAACACAGTAAGTAAAGGAGAATACTCAAGAACCAACAGGAGTATTCTCAAAAACTACTAGAATACTCAAGAACCAACAGGAGTATTATAGATTTCAAACAAAAGCGTACAAAAGTGCCCAAAATCTAGAGAGATAAGTGATTTTGTTGTGGGATTGTGGATGAAGATTACAAAGGAGGGGAGGTTGTATTTATAGGCCAAGGAGGAGGAGAAGATGTGCTGGAGAGCAAAGACACTTGGCACAAGGTTGTGGAGAGGCCTTTAGCCGCCCATGTGAGGAGGAGCCTCCTCCTATTTAGCCGCCCCCCCCATGTGAGGAGGAGCCTCCTCCCCTTAGCCGCCGATGTGTGAGGAAGAGAAGAGGTTTTGTGATCTTTTCCAAAAGCCATCGGCTCCTTTCAGCTCCGGTCTGACTCTGGTTGCTCTTCGGTTGGACTTGTTTTGAGTGATTAGATGTCATGTTCATGATATTTCTTCAGTCGGCATCTGGTCGTGACTTTGGAATGACTCGTAATATATTTTCAGCTTAAAAACTCCTCCTTAGCCTGTATTCTCTGTAGACTCCAAAATACCCTGTAGATAAATATCGGAACTAACAAGCAAAAGTTAAATAGATAAACAGTCTAATTTGGTGGGTTAACTGTGTTTATGATTCATACAATTATGGTCCATCAGATTACCCCACACTTTTAGTTGTTCGTCCCGAACAATGCTATTAAAGGGCAGCACACACTATCTAAGTAAACTTTTAAAATATGAAAGTGAGACTGTGGGACTAGATTTATCCTAATTCATGCATTACTTACTTATTACCAAATTAAACTGTGTAAATAAATAGAAGAAACTTGATACTTGTACCTTCGCACCGAGATGCAAATGAATTCAGATGTTTCGGGAGATAGCCCTTTTCAGGCTCCTGGACTGCATTCTCGAGACCGTCTCGCACTATATGGTTTCCTTGTAGCTTTCTCTAGCACGTGATTCGGTTCGGGTTTCACAGATGAGTTTAGCCTTTTTGATTTTCTTTTTTGGCGAGGGACAGCTTTTTTGTAGTGAATCGGCCTTTGGCCTTTGATTTGACTCTTTGAGTACTTCACTTTTGTTCGGTTAAAACCTTCACAATTTTGGGCCTTTGGCCTCTTGATTTGCTTCTTTGAGCTTTTGCCTTTTTGTGGCTTGCTAGTCCATTTTCTCAAGCCTTTTTTGGGAGGTCCAATCGTCGCCCGCAAGCATATGGAAATACCTCCCTACTCTCTCTCATCCTTGCCGTTTCGCACGAGTCAAAATGAGGGTCGCTCATTTATTTTCCCGGCTACTCTGACTAGAGATAGGACGATTTGATTCCCGTCCCGCCTTTTTTCTACATAAACGCTTCATGGCGGAGATGACTTCTGACTCAACTGAAACCCGAAGTGCAGCCTCCACTGACTTCGAAAACCATATAGTTAGATTTGATCCTTCGATTGCTTTCCAAGCCTTTCTAGGGCAATTTCTATCAACTCCACATCCCCTGTTTATCTCAGCACAAAGCGACAAATGAGAAGTTACATTCTAAGTTTTTAAACAGTTGAATTTTCACAAGGTTATTGCATGAATTATGATCTATCTTTTTCACATTCTCAAGTTCATATTTTCAAAAAGATAATATTAAGGGAAAAGGAAAAAAAACATGTTATGTACACAGGCGGTTCTCACCCCACACTTTTGAACGAAGGCGTGCCTTTCAACAAGACTTAGTTCAAAAGCCATGCAAGCAGACAATTATAAGAAGGAAATGACATTAAGGAAAAGGGAAGAACAGAACTCCCTTTAACGTGTCGAGCGAACGACATGGCTCGAGGCTGGATAATCGAGGGAGTTCAGCTGGGGCCTTGAACTCTTGGCATAGGCCTGGCTGGCTTGATGTTGCACCCATAACCGATTCCTGAATAGTCATTTCATTCTATGCACCAAGTGGGTGAGAGCGACTTATTGGAAAAAACTAAATGACAGAAAATAAAATTGACAGAAAGTAAGATAGGTGTCGGGTTACCTCCCGACCAGTGCCTTTGTTTAACGTCGTTGGCTCGACAGTACCTCATTCATGGATCACTGGTTTGGATCCCATGGGTGGCTTAGGTCGTATTTCTGTGTTATCAAGTTGACCTCGCCATGGTAGTTATCGTGGACAGGTTCTTGTCTTGGCATTTGTCGAGGTTGGGGGGATTGTGGATATCTAGGGGGTTGTTGTACTGGACCAGCTGCATTTCAGTCGTACAGGTTTATCTCTTCGTCATCCTGGTAGTCATGGTGGCTTCCTTCGCGAGACATGGTTGTTTCGAAGCGAGTATCGATTCAAAGAACTTATCCGATTAATTAACTAACTCCCTGACAGCAGTGCCTTGTCGCGAGGCAATGTGCACAAATAAATTTATATTTCGCTACTCGTGACCTTACTACTGGGTAGTAAGTGGTAAGTAGGGGTCGAACCCAAGGGAATTAGGGGGATAAGTTATTCTTTGAGGGAATCGTACAGTGAGGGAGCGTGTTTTAAGGTTGATTGGGGTTTTAGCGGTTATAACTAAGTGACCTTTTTTTGGTTGTTTTGGTTTTTAGTGCGGAAAGTAAATTACAGAAAAATAAATACAGAAAAATAAAAAGAAAGACTTACAGTGGGTGATGCGTGATTTGCGAGTCCTCCGGATGGTGAGTGTAGTTGATTAAGGCAGTTATACTAGGAAAGTAAATACAAGGGGGTTTTGTAAATTAAAGAAAGCATTCGGTTTCGGGGGCCTTGCATCATAGCCTGTTTTATCATTTTAGTAATCCTTCTAAGTATTCAAACGTGCATCAAGGCCATTTCAAGCGCTCGATTTGCCACAATGTCTAGTCTTTTGCAAAAGTGTTCGAAAGTGAATCAAGGCCATTTCAAGCACTCGACTTGCAACATCGTCTAATCTTTTGCAAAAAACGTAGAGCCCTTTTTCTACTTAGACTAGCACCCCATTTCAAGGTATACTAGCCTATGTGCATCCATTGGACAATCTTTTCCGATGTATCCAAATGGTGTTTGAGAGAGATCGAACTCCTCAGATAAGCTTTGCCATTTCAAGCATCCACTTACCCGAGTATGTTCACGAACTTCCACGGAAGAGCTTTGCCATTTCAAGCATCCACTCAACCTTGGAAGTTCTGACCTAATATATGGCACATAGAACAAGTTTTGAATACAGAGAAAAAACACTAAAATAGTCTAAAACATTTTATAATACAAGTACACCCCTTCAACCGAATGAAGAGTTTAGCTACGAATATCCATAGAGGTGGATACCATAGCTAAGTACTTACGGTTTTTGAAAGACAGTAAGTAAGGGAAAGGGGTGAGTACTTCAAGAACCGACAAGAGTACTTGAAAATAAAGAAAAGCTTGAGTACTCAAGAACCAACAGGAGTACTCAAGACCGAACAATAATACTCAAGAACCAACAGGAGTATTATATATTGAAAACCAAACTTACAAATGCCAAACTTTCTAGAGAGAAGTGTATGATTTATGGGATGGATGTGGATTTGAAATACAAAGGGAGGAGCTTCTATTTATAGAAGGGGAGGAGGAGAAGATGTGGTGGAGGAGGGGACAAGTGTCACAAAGTTGTGGAGAGGAGGGGAGGAGGTAAAGCCGCCGGGTAGCCTGTCATGGAGGAGGAGGGGAGGTGGCCTCGGCCACCTCTTGCACAAAGCCGCCGGTCACCATGGAATAAGGATGAGTTTTTGTGAGTTTTGTGATGTTTTCACAAAATTATCAGTCCAATTTCGCTCCGGACTGACTTTGGTTGCTCCTCGGTTGGATTTGTATTGAGTGATTGACAGAACCGCTAGTCGTCAAAGCGATTTGTACAAATAAATTTATAATAGTCCTCTACTCGCAACTATACTACTGGGTAGTACTTGGTAAGTAGGGGTCGAACCCAGAGGAATTAGGGGGATAGGTTATTCTTTAAGGGATTTGTTCAGCGAAGGAGCGTGTTTTAGGTTGGTTGAGGTTTTAGTGCTAACAACTACGTGACTTTTTAGTTGGTTTTGGTTTTGAGTGCTGAAAAGTAAATTACAGAAAAGTAAATACTGAAATTAAAAGCGAAGACTTACAGTGGGTGATGCGTGAATTGCAAGTCCTCTGGATTGTGAGCGGTTGATGGTTGCAGTTGATTGAACAATAAAAGTAAAGACAAAGGGGATTCTGTGATTGCAAGAGAAGTATTCGGTCTTAGGGGGCCTTGTATTATATCATGTTCATTCTTTTAGTAACCCTTCTAAGTATTCAAACGTGCATCGAGGCCCTTTCGTAGCGCTCAATTTGCCACACTGTTTGTAAACCCTTGTTCTACTTCAGACTAATTCCTCCTTTCGAAGTATCTTAGCCTTTTGTGCATCCATTTGGTCCCTTTGGTCCAGTTTCCAAATGGTTTTAAAGATAGATCGAACTCCTCAGATAAGCTTTGCCCTTTCGTAGCATCCACTTACCCGAGTATGTTCACGACTTCCCACAAAAGAGTTTTGCCCTTTCGTAGCTTCCACTCAACCTTGGAAAGTCTGACCTTATAAATGGCACATAGAACAAGTTTTGAATACAGAGGAAAGAAACTAAACGAAGTAAAACATTTTATAAAACAAGAACTCCCCTTCAACCGAATGAAGAGTTTAGTTACGAATATCCATAGAGTTGGACATCATAACTAAATACTTGGGGATTTGGAAAAGAATACTCAAGAACCGACAAGAGTAAAGAGAGAAGAGAAAGAGATTACTCAAGAACAAACAGGAGTAACTCTTGAACTGTAACTGAAAGCTTGACTACTCAAGAACAAACAGGAGTACTCAAGATCGAACTAAAGTATTTGAGAACAAACTGAACTTTTATTTATATCAAAACCAAACTTTACAAAGTAACAAACTTAGAGAGAGAAGTGGAGTGTGGTGTGTTGTGAATGCTTATGGCTTATGAAATGAGGAGGGATGGCTTGGTATTTATAGCCATGGAGGAGAGGAATGGATGGCCAAGATGAGGGCATGTGGTTTAGCATCCAAGGGTGGAGAGGAGGGGAAGAGGAGAGGAAGACAAGTGTCACAAGGGGAGAGGAACAACACAAAGCCGCCGGTGGCTTTTGGGAGGGAGGAGGAGAGGTTGACATGTGGAGGAAGGGGAGAGGAGGAGGGGTGGATGTGAGGAGAAAGCCGCCGGTCCATGTGGCATGAGGAGAGTGGTTGTGAGTTTTGTGCAGTTTGCACAAAACTATCGGTGTATTCCAGCTCCGGATTGTCTTCGGTTTCTCTTCGGTTTGATTTGTTTTGAATGATTCCATGTCAGGATCTTTAGATTTCTTTATTCAGCGTCTGATCTTGACCTTGGATTGTCTCCTGATATCTTTTCTGTGCTAAAAGCTCTTCCTTAGCGTGTATTCTCTCTAAGCTCTGAAATACCCTGTAGAAATGTATCGGGACTAAAACATCAAAGTTAGATAGACAAACAGTCTAATTTGGTGGGTTTAACTGTGTTTATGATTCATACAATTGTGGTCCATCAGATAACCCCACACTTTTAGTTGTTCGTCCCGAACAATGCTTTATAAGGGCGTTACTAAGTAAGTTGGTTAAAATATGAAAATAAGATTGTGGTACTCGATTTTTCCTAATTCATGCATTACTACTTGTTACTAAATTAAACTGCGTAAATAAGTAGAAGAAACTTGATACGTGTACCTTCGTGCTGTGATGCAAATTATTTCGGATGTTTCGGGAGATAGCCCTTTTCAGGCTCCTGGACTACACCTTCGGGACCGTCTCGCACTATATGGTTTTCTTGTAGCTTTCTCTAGCACGTGATTCGATTCGGGTTTCAGTGAGTTGAGCCTTTTCTTGATTTTTTTTCTTTTTTTCTTTCTTCTTCTTTGGCGATGGACTGCTTTTTGTAGTGATTTGCCTTTAGCTTTTGATTTGACGTTGTTGAGTGCTTCACTTTTGCCCGGTTAAAACCTTCACATTTTTGGGCCTTAGGCCTCTTTTGATTTTCTTCTTTGAGTTTTTTGCTTCTTTGTGACTTGCTAGTCCATCTTGTTTTTTGCCTTCTTGGGAGGTCCAATCATCGCCCGCAAGCATATGGAAATACCTCCCCGCTCCTCTCATCTTTGTTGTTTCGCGCGGGTCAAGATGAGGGTCGCTCATCTATTTTCTCGGCTACTTTGACTAGAGAGAGGACGGTTCTTTTACATAGATGCTTCAAGGCAGAGTTGACTTCAATTATTCACCGAAACCTGAAGTGCAGCCTCCACTGACTTCGAAAACCATATAGTTTGATCTGATCCTTCAAGTGCTTGCCAAGCCTCTCTAGGGCAATTTCTATCAACTCCACATCCCTAGGTTATCTCGGCACAAAGGACAAATGAGAAGTTACATTCTAAGTTTTTAAACAGTTGCATTTTCACAAGGTTGATGCATGAATTATGATCTATCTTTTTCACTTTCTCAAGTTCATATTTTCAAAAAGATATTATTTAAAAAAAAGAAAAGAAAAACATGCAGATGGTTCTCACCCCACACTTTTGAACGAAGGCGTGCCTTAGTTCAAAAGTCATGCAAATATATACAAGAGAAGGAAATGACATTAAGGAAAAAGAAGAACAGAACTCCCTTTTACTGTGTCGTGCAAATGACATGGCATGAGGCTGGATAATCGAGGGAGTCTGGCTAGGGCCTTGAACTCTCAGCGCAGGCCCGGTAAATTCACGGAAGCTGCCTGGCTGATCCGGTCTTGCTCCAAACTTAATTCCTACATGAAAGATATTCCTTCTATACAAAAAGTGGGTGAGAGCGCTTATTGGAAATTTAAATGACAGAAAATAAAGTGCAGAAAAGTAAGATAGTGTCGGGTTACCTCCCGACCAGTGCACTTGTTTAACGTCGTTGGCTCGACGCAAGGGGATCACCAGTTGGGATCCCATGGGCGGCTTAGGTCAAACTTTGCCGCGGTTCCTGCATTGATTCTAGCCTTCTCCTTTCCTGAGTTCTTGGGGGATGATGTGCTTGGGTCAGGGTTCCATTGTTCTAAAGGTTTCGCGCGGCTATCACCATAAATGTTATAATATGAGGTTCTGCCACTGAATGCAAGTGATAACGAGCCCTTGCCCATGTTGATCTTGGCTCCAGTTGTGTAAAGGAATGGTCGTCCTAAAATGATTGTTGGAGGGTCGTCCTTGCTGGATTCTTGGATTGGTATCACGTAAAAGTCTGTAGGAACAACGACATTTCCAACACGGAGCAGAAAGCTTTCTAGCACTCCAACTGGTTGGATGCACGTCTTGTCTCCTAACTCGAGGGATATTATTGGTGACTTCAATGGACCAAGCTCTAAAGCGTAATAAAGAGGGTATGGCAGAATGTTGACCGAGGCCCCAAGATCTATTAGGCAATGATGAATTGGGGTTTTGCCGAAAACACATATTACTGTGAAGGCTCCTGGGTCCTTGCTCATTTCTAGATATACCTCAGGTCTCCAAGTGAAGCGCTTTCTTGCTATCAGGTCATTTTGTTTTTTTGTTTTTTCATCATTCTCTTGGGTCACCTGATCTTCTGGGTAAATGCCTTGTTTTGGCGCATAGATGTGAGGTGGAAAGTCTCTCCTGAGATTGTCAGAGTCTGAGCTTCCATAATCAGTATGCTTGATCCATGTTCCATTGTTGATGGATTGGTCTTCTTTCAGCGCCTCTTTTATATCTGACATTGTTACCATGCTAAGATTCGCCTTTGGATTCTGAATGGTCTGTGAAGGGAGTCTGCCAGGTTCGCTAGTGATCGTTGATATTACTGAGGCGAGGTGAAATATTTGTTTGGTCAATTCTGAAATTGCCCCGTCAGTTTTTTCCTGATATTGGTGTAGCGCAGTTCCCAATTGTTTTAAGTTTCCTGCCAGCTTCTTCATGTATGGCCGGTTGGCACCTTTGTAGTTTTGGAATTTCTGTCTTTTGCCAAGCGACCTTAAGCATGTGACCTTTTTGACCCTCTTTTTTATGGCAGAGATGATTGGCCGTCCTTGGTCCTTACACCCTTCAAGAGGCTCTTCTTGACTTGTGACGAGTGGCAGCTCCTTCGTTGGTTGTTTTGGCTCATGCATCTCCTTCAACTCGTCTAGCACTTTATCATTGATCACCTCGTCTCTGGTGGCCGTGATATGCTTAGAAAACAAGGGGTCAAGCTGGGGGACTTCCACCACAAGGGCCAGGTCCGTCTCAGCAAGCATCGGTTCGAGTGGCTCGGCTAGTTTGGCAATGATGATCGGGCCCGTCTTGGCTGGTTCTTCTTTGGTTATGTGCGAGTCCTCATCCTCAGTTGGCCCTGTTGACTCTAATATTGGTTCCTTTAGAGCTGCTTCCACGTCCATTACTACCCTTGTACCGATGTCTTCTTTCTGTTTTGTTACGGGTAAGCTCGTAATAGGTGTGGAGTCGGGCTCGTCTTGCACTGAGTCCACTTTCATTGTCGGTGCCTTATTTTTAGTTTGGTGCCACTGACCCTGTTTTGTGTTCTTTGCCAAATCATTTATGAGGCGCCAGGCTTCACCTATGGTTAACTTCCTGAGTGAACATCCTACTACATCATTAAATCTTTTCCGTTCAAGTGGCATCATTCCACCGAGAAATATTTGAAGAAGATTGAGTCTGATGAATCCATGGTGCGGGTAGCTCTCCATCATGGAGTCAAAGCATGCTAAGTACTCGTCCAAAGTTTCGTCCCGCGATTGCTTAGTGTTGATGATCTCTTCGCGGAGTAGCGAGACATAGACCCCATCGTTCCAAGGCTCGTTTTCGTAGTTGGTAGACATGGTTACTTTAAAGCGAGTTTGATTCGAAGAACTTATCCGATGGCTAATTCCCCGGCAACGGCGCCAATTTGACAGAACCGCTCGTCGTCAAAGCGATTTGTACAAATAAATTTATAATAGTCCGCTACTCGCAACTATACTACTGGGTAGTACTTGGTAAGTAGGGGTCGAACCCAGAGGAATTAGGGGGATAGGTTATTCTTTAAGGGATTTGTTCAGCGAAGGAGCGTGTTTTAGGTTGGTTGAGGTTTTAGTGCTAACAACTACGTGACTTTTTAGTTGGTTTTGGTTTTGAGTGCTGAAAAGTAAATTACAGAAAAGTAAATACTGAAATTAAAAGCGAAGACTTACAGTGGGTGATGCGTGAATTGCAAGTCCTCCGGATTGTGAGCGGTTGATGGTTGCAGTTGATTGAACAATAAAAGTAAAGACAAAGGGGATTCTGTGATTGCAAGAGAAGTATTCGGTCTTAGGGGGCCTTGTATTATATCCTGTTCATTCTTTTAGTAACCCTTCTAAGTATTCAAACGTGCATCGAGGCCCTTTCGTAGCGCTCAATTTGCCACACTGTTTGTAAACCCTTGTTCTACTTCAGACTAATTCCTCCTTTCGAAGTATCTTAGCCTTTTGTGCATCCATTTGGTCCCTTTGGTCCAGTTTCCAAATGGTTTTAAAGATAGATCGAACTCCTCAGATAAGCTTTGCCCTTTCGTAGCATCCACTTACCCGAGTATGTTCACGACTTCCCACCGAAGAGTTTTGCCCTTTCGTAGCTTCCACTCAACCTTGGAAAGTCTGACCTTAAAAATGGCACATAGAACAAGTTTTGAATACAGAGAAAAGAAACTAAACGAAGTAAAACATTTTATAAAACAAGAACTCCCCTTCAACCGAATGAAGAGTTTAGTTACGAATATCCATAGAGTTGGACATCATAACTAAATACTTGGGGATTTGGAAAAGAATACTCAAGAACCGACAAGAGTAAAGAGAGAAGAGAAAGAGATTACTCAAGAACAAATAGGAGTAACTCTTGAACTGTAACTGAAAGCTTGACTACTCAAGAACAAACAGGAGTACTCAAGATCGAACTAAAGTATTTGAGAACAAACTGAACTTTTATTTATATCAAAACCAAACTTTACAAAGTAACAAACTTAGAGAGAGAAGTGGAGTGTGGTGTGTTGTGAATGCTTATGGCTTATGAAATGAGGAGGGATGGCTTGGTATTTATAGCCATGGAGGAGAGGAATGGATGGCCAAGATGAGGGCATGTGGTTTAGCATCCAAGGGTGGAGAGGAGGGGAAGAGGAGAGGAAGACAAGTGTCACAAGGGGAGAGGAACAACACAAAGCCGCCGGCGGCTTTTGGGAGGGAGGAGGAGAGGTTGACATGTGGAGGAAGGGGAGAGGAGGAGGGGTGGATGTGAGGAGAAAGCCGCCGGTCCATGTGGCATGAGGAGAGTGGTTGTGAGTTTTGTGCAGTTTGCACAAAACTATCGGTGTATTCCAGCTCCGGATTGTCTTCGGTTTCTCTTCGGTTTGATTTGTTTTGAATGATTCCATGTCAGGATCTTTAGATTTCTTCATTCAGCGTCTGATCTTGACCTTGGATTGTCTCCTGATATCTTTTCTGTGCTAAAAGCTCTTCCTTAGCGTGTATTCTCTCTAAGCTCTGAAATACCCTGTAGAAATGTATCGGGACTAAAACATCGAAGTTAGATAGACAAACAGTCTAATTTGGTGGGTTTAACCGTGTTTATGATTCATACAATTGTGGTCCATCAGTGATTCTACGTCAGGAACTTGAGATTTCTTCATCCAGCGTCTGATCGTGACCTTGGAATGACTCGTAATATCTTTTCAGCGTAAAATCCTCTCCTTAGCGTGTTTTCTCTCTAGAGTCCAAAATACCCTGAAGAAATATATCGGAACTAACAAGCAAAAGTTAAATAGACAAAAGGTCTAATTTAGTGGGTTTAACTATGTTTATGATTCGTATAATTGTGGTCCATCAGATCACCCCACACTTTTAGTTGTTCGTCCCGAACAATGCTATTAAAGGGCGGCACGTTAAGTAAGTTTTTTAAAATATGAAAGTTAGACTGTGGGACTCGATTTATCCTAATTCATGCATTACTTACTTATTACCAAATTGAACTGTGTAAATAAATAGAAGAAACTTGATACTTGTACCTTCGTGCTGAGATGCAAATTATTTTGGATGTTTCGGGAGATAGCCCTTTTTAGGCTCCTGAACTGCATCCTCGGGACCGTCTCGCACTATATGGTTTTCTTGTAGCTTTCTCTAGCACGTGATTCGGTTTGGGTTTCAATGGTTTGGTCTTTGATTTTCTTTTGGCGAGGGACAGCTTTTGTAGTGAATCGTCCTTTGGCCTTTGATTTGACTCTTTGAGTACTTCACTTTTTGTTCGGTTAAAACCTTCACAATTTTGGGCCTTTAACCTCTTGATTTGCTTCTTTGAGCTTTTGCCTTTTTGTGGCTTGCTAGTCCATTTTCTCAAGCCTGTTTTGGGAGGTCCAATCATCGCCCGCAAGCCTATGGAAATACCTCCCCGCTCCTCTCATCCTTGCCGTTTCGCGCGGGTCAAGATGATGGTCGCTCATCTATTTTCTCGGCTAACTTGACTAGAGATAGGACGGTCTGATTCCCGTCCTCGCCTTTTTTCTTTTTTGCATAAACACTGCATGGCGGAGATGACTTCAATCTTCACTGAAACCCGAAGTGCAACCTCCACTGAATTCGAAAACCATATAGTTTGATTCGATCCTTCGAGTGCTTGCCAAGCCTCTCTAGGGCAGTTTATGTCAACTCCACATCCCTAGTTTATCTCAGCACAAAGGAACAAATGAGAAGTTACATTCTAAGTTTTTAAACAGTTGAATTTTCACAAGGTTAATGCATGAATTATGATCTATCTTTTTCACATTCTTAAGTTTATATTTTCAAAAAGATAATATTAAAAAAGAAAACATGTTTATGTACACAGGTGGTTCTCACCCCACACTTTTGAACGAAGGCGTGCCTTTCAGCACAACTTAGTTCAAAAGCCATGCAAGCAGATATTGTACGAGAAGGAAATGATATTAAGGAAAAGGGAAGAACAGAACTCCCTTTATTGTGTCGAATGACATGGCATGAGGCTGGATAATCGAGGGAGTTCGGCTGGGGCCTTGAACTATTGGCATAGGCCTGGCTAGCTTGATGTTGTACCCAAGTCCGATTCCTGAATAGTCATTTCTTCTATGCACCAAGTGGGTGAGAGCGACTTATTGGAAAAAACTAAATGACAGAAAATAAAAGTACTGAAAGTAAGATAGGTGTCGGGTTACCTCCCGACCAGTGCCTTTGTTTAACGTCGTTGGCTCGACAGTACCTCATTCTTGGATCACTGGTTTGGATCCCATGGGTGGCTCAGGTCGTATTTCGCCAGTGTTCCTGTGTTGATTTTTGCCTTGCCTTTTCCTGATTTCTTGTGAGATGATGTGTGACGGAGCCCACTGCACTGTCGTTAAGGTGCAATGTTCTCTGTGCAAATAAATTTATATTTTCCGCTACTCGCGACTTCACTACTGGGTAGTAAGTGGTAAGTAGGGGTCGACCCAAGGGAATTAGGGGGATACGTTGTTCTTTAAGGGATTTGTACAGTGAGGGAGCGTGTTTTATGGTTGGTTGAGATTTTAGCGGTTATGACTAAGTGACTTTTTTTGGTTGTTTTTTGATTTTGAGTGCGGAAAAGTAAATTACAGGAAATAAATACTGAAAAGTAAAAAGAAAGACTTACAGTGGGTGATGCGTGATTTGCGAGTCCTCCGGAAGATGAGCAGTTGATGATTGCAGTTAAGTAAATACAGGGGGGTTTTGTAATCTAAAGAAAACATTCGGTTTCAGGGGCCTTGTATCATAGTTGTTTATCATCGACCGCTAATGATCATACCAAGTGTTCAAAGATGAATCGAGGCCATTTCTAAGTGCAAGACTTGCAACATCGTTTAAAACACTTGTTCTACTTTAGACTAATTCCTCCTTTCGAAGTATCTTAGCCTTGTGTGCATCCATCTGATCTTTCAGTTACGATTGACAGAGTGGTGTTTTAGATAAGTCGAACTCCTCAGATAAGTTTTGCTTGTTATAGCTTCCACTTACCCGAGTATGTTCACGAATACCCACGGAAGAGCTTTGCTTGTTACAACTTCCACTCAACCTTGGAAATTCTGACTATATATGGCACATAGAACAAGTTTTGAACACAAAGCAGCATTAAGTGCAGGGTCTAACACATTTTACAATACAAGTACACCTCTTTAACCGAATAAAGAGTTTAGCTACGAATATCCATAGAGGTGGATACCATAGCTAAATACTCGGGGGTTTTTGAAAACAGTAAGAGGAGAGGGGTGGAATACTCAAGAACCAACAGGAGTATTCCCAATTCCTACTGAATACTCAAGAACCAACAGGAGTATTCTCTACAGTATTATAATACTCAAGAACCAACAGGAGTATGATAATTTCAAACGAAACTTGCAAAGTAACAAAATGTAGAGAGATAAGTGTTTATTGATTTTGGAATTGTTTTTGGATGATACAAATGAGGAGGAGGAGCTCTCCTTTTATAGGCTAAGGGAGGAGGAATGGGTGGAGGAGTTTGATTTCATCCAAGGGTGGAGGAGGAGGGGAGGAAGATGTGGTGGAGGAGTCACCACATGTCACATTCCCATGGTGGCACAAAGAGCCGCCGGTTGCAAGTCACAAATGGAGGAGAGTTTGTGGCTTTGGCCACCTCCAAGCAAAAGCCACCGGTCATCCAAGGGGGAGAAGGGGAGGAAGCCACCCATGAGTCATCCTTTGCACCCTTAGCCGCCGGTCACTTGAAGAAATGAGTGAGTTTTGTGAGTTTGTGCAGTCTTCACAAAACTATCAGTCCAATTCTACTCCGGTCTGACTTTGGTTGCTCTTCGGTTGGATTTGATTTGAGTAATTCAATGTCAGGATCTTGAGATTTCTTCATTCAGCGTCTGATCTTGACCTTGGAATAACTCGTAACATCTTTTCACCGTAAAATCCTCTCCTCAGCATGTTTTCTCTCTAGAGTCCAAAATACCCTGTAGAAATATATCGGGACTAACAAGCAGAAGTTAAATAGACAAACAGTCTAATTTGGTGGGTTTTACTGTGTTTTTAATTCGTATAATTATGGTGCATCAGATCACCCCACACTTTTAGTTGTTCGTCTCGAACAATGCTATTAAAGGGCGGCACTCTAAGTAAGTTTGTTAAAATATGAAAATTAGACTGTGGTACTGGACTTATCCTAATTCATGCATTACTTACTTATTACCAAATTTAACTGTGTAAATAAATAGAAGAAACTTGATACTTGTACCTTCGTGCCGAGATGCAAATTATTCTGGATGTTTCGGGAGATAGCCCTTTTTAGGCTCCTGGACTGCAACCTCGGGACTGTCTCGCACTATATGGTTTCCTTGTAGCTTTCTCTAGCACGTGATTCGGTTTGGGTTTCACAGTTGAGTTGAGCCTTTTTGATTTCTTTCTTCTTTTGGCGAGGGACAGCTTTTTGTAGTGAATCGGCCTTTGGCCTTTGATTTGACTTTTTTGAGTACTTCACTTTTATTCGGTTAAAACCTTCACAATTTTGGGCCCTTGGCCTCTTGATTTGCTTCTTCGAGCTTTCACTTCTTTGTGACTTGCTAGTCCATTTTCTCAAGCCTTCTTGGGAGGTCCAATCATCGCCCGCGAGCATATGGAAATACCTCCCCGCTCTCTCTCATCATTGCCGTTTCGCGCGAGTCAAAATGAGGGTTGCTCATTTATTTTCATATGGCGGAGCTGACTCTTGACTCAACTGAAAAACCCGAAGTGCAGCCTCCACTGACTTCGTAAACCATATATTGAAATTAAGTCCTTCGATTGCTTGCCAAGCCTCTCTAGGGCATTTCTATCAACTCCACATCCCTAGTTTATCTCAGCACAAAGGGACAAATGAGAAGTTACATTCTAAGTTTTTAAACAGTTGAATTTTCACAAGGTTAATGCATGAATTATGACTTATCTTTTTCACATTCTTAAGTTCATATTTTCAAAAATATAACACTAAAAAAGAAAAAAAAACATTTTATTTATTTATGTACACATGCGGATCTCACCCCACACTTTTGAACGAAGGCGTGCCTTTCAGCACTACTTAGTTCAAAAGCCATGCAAGCAGACAATTACGAGAAGGAAATGATATTAAGGAAAGGTAAGATCAGAACTCCCTTTAAAGTGTCGAGTGAACGACATGGCATGAGGCTGGATAATCGAGGGAGTTCGGCTGGGGCCTTGAACTCTCAGCGCAAGCCCGGTAACTCACGGAAGCTGCCTGGCTGATCCGATCGTGCTCCAAAAACCAATTCCTAAATAGTCAATTCATTCTATGCACCAAGTGGGTGAGAGCGAGTTATTGATAAAAACTAAAACACAGAAAATAAAAAGACAGAAAGTAAGATAGTGTCGGGTTACCTCCCGACCAGTGCACTTGTTTAACGTCATTGGCTCGACAGTACCTCATTCCTGGATCACTGGTTGGGATCCCATGGGTGGCTCAGGTCGAATTTTGCCACTGTTCCTATGTTGGTTTTTGCCTTGACTTTTCCTGATTCCTTGCTTATGTTAGAACCCCATGGTTTTGGTGTTTTTTCTTTCCATTGCTTCTGAGAAGGTGAGGGAACTTTGACCATAGCTGCTGGTCTTGTTACTTTTTCGGTCTCTTTTGGCAGGTCGGAAATCTGCGTACCGCGATCTGAGATAGGTATTATATCTGGCGGTTTCTTTGTATCCGTGCGGCTATTGTTAATGTAGAAATATGCAATTTTGCCATCGAACTTAAGCGATAATGAGCCCTTGCCCACATCGATCCTTGCTTTAGTAGCGTAGAGAAATGGTCGTCCCAAGATTATAGTTGGAGGGTCGTCTTCGCTGGTCTCTCCCGTTTGTATCACATAGAAGTCTGCAGCAATGACGAGCTCTCCCACATGGAGTATTACGTCTTCCAGCACTCCAATCAGATGGATGCACGATTTATCTCTTAGCTCGATATTTGACCTGGGTGGTTTTAATGGACCCAGTCCTAACAAGTAATATAAGGAGGAGGGCATGGCGTTGACAGCAGCCCCAAGATCGACTAAGCACTTATGAATCTGTGCTTCACCAATACCGCAGGTGACTGTAAAGGCCCCTGGGTCTTTATCTCTTTCCGGTTGTGACTCATGATCTGAAGTGAGGGCTCTTTCTATTGTCGGGCCATTCTGCCCATTCCTTGGCTTATGATTTGTATAATCGGGCCCCTTAATATTTTGCTTCGAATCATAAATATTAGTTGGAGAGTCCCACTTCAAATTGTTATCGTCATCCCATCCAGACGTTGGTATGTCAGAGTGTATGATCGGTGGTGGTGTTATGCACACGGTGAATGAGTACCGTCCATTGTCAGCATGCGTAGCCCATGTTCTGCCATCATTGGGTCGGTCTTCCTCTTGATTCCAGTCAGGACGACGCCTACGGGTGAAGTGCTTGTTTGTAAGTTTGTAAGTTGGGGATGGTGCTACTTCTCCAAGTGTCGCCTTTACGTTTGACCTTTTTATCATGCTAAGATTCGCCTTTGGATTCTGGATGGTCTGTGAAGGAAGTCTACCAGGTTCGTTAGTGAGTGTTGACATTACTGTGGCGAGATGGGACATTTGTTTGGTCAATTCTGAAATTGCCCCGTCAGTTTTCGCCTAGTATTCGTGTAGCGAAGTACCCAATTGATTTATGCTTCCTGCGAGCTCCTTCATCGTTTCATCAAGCGACTTGGTTGGTTCTTGCTGATTCTGTGGGCCGGTTTGGTACTGATTTGGTCCTCTTTGCTGATATTGGCCTGCTGATGGAGCGTTCTGGTTATACAGCCGGTGGGGGTTGGTAGAATGACTGAGCTAGTTGAGGGACAGTTGGTTGTGCTTCCTTTTGAGAATAGTTGTTGTTACGCCAGCTCGGGTTGGTTGCTTGACCATACTGTCTGTTTTGTCCGGTTCTGTCATTACTGTTGTTGTTGTATCCTTGGTATCCTCCCACTACATTCACTTCTGCCGGTTCCTCTTCTATTAATGTCGGACATGCGTCAGTTTTGTGGTCTGTACAACCACAGAACTCGCAAGGTTTTACCGGAACTGGCTGCCTTCGTTGGATTTGAATCATCATCTCCTTTAGCTGCTTCATCTCTTCAGGCATAGAGCTCATCGATGTTTCAGCTTTTGCCACATTTTTTGTCTAGGAGAATTCTTCCTGCTGAGTTGTCTCTTCTATGAATCGGGCATTCTCAGCAACGTTGGTGATAAGATCCCTTATGCTACTTAATGATAGATTCATCATGGACCCTCCAGCTGAGGCATCCAGGAGCATTTTGTCTAAGGGTCTTAATTCGTAAATGAGATACCGACGGTGAGTTTCTCGGGTAGTCCAAGGGTATAGCAGCTTCTCTCCAGGCGGTTGAATGTTTCCAGGTAATCGTACATGGTTTCATTGGGTCCTTGCTTGATGTCCTGCAGTTGCCTCCTTACTTGCATCGCTCTTCCTGCTGGGTAATATTTGTCTAAGAACTTCTTCTGCATCTGAGCCCATGTTCTGATGCTTCCGGAAGGCAATGAAAGGAACCAGCCGTTTGCCGCGTCAATGAGGGAAAAGTAGAACGCCTTTAACTTGAAGTCGTCTACGTTCACGCCATTCGGTTTTAAGTTTTGGCAAATACCATGTAAGCGTTGGAGATGAGTCATTGCTGATTCTCCACGCGTTCCTGAGAATTTCGGTAAGTTGTGGGCCACTGAAGTGTTGATGGCGATATTTTCCAGTTCAGGGCCTTCGTGAATGCACCACGGCTGAATTCTGAAATCTGGTGCCGAGAGCTCTCCCAATGTAGGTTCGCGGTAGTTGTTGTTATCTCCGTAGTAGTCATCGAAAGCGGGTTCTCTTCTCGGCACTTGTCAAGGTTGCGGGGGTGGTGGATATCTAGGAGGTTGCACTGGACCAGCTGCATTTCGGTCCTCGGGTGGTTCTTAATTTCTTCTGATTGCCTCCCTATCACGAGCTCTTCTGTTTCTGATGAGTTGTTCCGGATCGTCCACAAATGGAAGTGGCACCTCATTGTTTCGATCGTACAGGTTCATCTCGTCGTCATCTTGGTAGTCATGGTGGCTTCCTTCGCGAGACATGGTTGTTTTGAAGCGCGTATTGATTTAAAGAACTTATCCGATGTCTAATTCCCCGGCAACGGCGCCAATTTGACGGAGCCCACTGCACTGTCGTTAAGGTGCAATGTTCTCTGTGCAAATAAATTTATATTTTCCGCTACTCGCGACTTCACTACTGGGTAGCAAGTGGTAAGTAGGGGTCGAACCCAAGGGAATTAGGGGGATACGTTGTTCTTTAAGGGATTTGTACAGCGAGGGAGCGTGTTTTAAGGTTGGTTGAGATTTTAGCGGTTATGACTAAGTGACTTTTTTGGTTGTTTTTTGGTTTTGAGTGCGGAAAAGTAAATTACAGAAAATAAATACTGAAAAGTAAAAAGAAAGACTTACAGTGGGTGATGCGTGATTTGCGAGTCCTTCGGAAGATGAGCGGTTGATGATTGCAGTTAAGTAAATACAGGGGGGTTTTGTAATCTAAAGAAAACATTCGGTTTCAGGGGCCTTGTATCATAGTTGTTTATCATCGACCGCTAATGATGATACTAAGTGTTCAAAGATGAATCGAGGCCATTTCTAAGCGCAAGACTTGCAACATCGTTTAAAACACTTGTTCTACTTTAGACTAATTCCTCCTTTCGAAGTATCTTAGCCTTGTGTGCATCCACCTGATCTTTCAGTTATGATCGACCGAGTGGTGTTTTAGATAAGTCGAACTCCTCAGATAAGTTTTGCTTGTTACAGCTTCCACTTACCCGAGTATGTTCACGAATACCCACGGAAGAGCTTTGCTTGTTACAGCTTCCACTCAACCTTGGAAATTCTGACTATATATGGCACATAGAACAAGTTTTGAACACAAAGCAGCATTAAGTGCAGGGTCTAACACATTTTACAATACAAGTACACCCCTTTAACCGAATAAAGAGTTTAGCTACGAATATCCATAGAGGTGGATACCATAGCTAAATACTCGGGGGTTTTTGAAAACAGTAAGAGGAGAGGGGGTGGAATACTCAAGAACCAACATGAGTATTCCCAATTCCTACTGAATACTCAAGAACCAACATGAGTATTCTCTACAGTATTATAATACTCAAGAACCAACAGGAGTATTATAATTTCAAACCAAACTTGCAAGGTAACAAAATGTAGAGAGATAAGTGTTTATTGATTTTGGAATTGTTTTTAGATGATACAAATGAGGAGGAGGAGCTCTCCTTTTATAGGCTAAGGGAGGAGGAATGGGTGGAGGAGATTGATTTCATCCAAGGGTGGAGGAGGAGGGGAGGAAGATGCGGTGGAGGAGCCACCACATGTCACATTCCCATGGTGGCACAAAGAGCCGCCGGTTGCAAGTCACAAATGGAGGAGAGTTTGTGGCTTTGGCCACCTCCAAGCAAAAGCCACCGGTCATCCAAGGGGGAGAAGGGGAGGAAGCCACCCATGAGTCATCCTTTGCACCCTTAGCCGCCAGTCACTTGAAGAAATGAGTGAGTTTTGTGAGTTTGTGCAGTCTTCACAAAACTATCAGTCCAATTCTGCTCCGGTCTGACTTTGGTTGCTCTTCGGTTGGATTTGATTTGAGTAATTCAATGTGAGGATCTTAAGATTTCTTCATTCAGCGTCTGATCTTGACCTTGGAATGACTCGTAACATCTTTTCAGCGTAAAATCCTCTCCTTAGCGTGTTTTCTCTCTAGGGTCCAAAATACCCTGTAGAAATATATCGGGACTAACAAGCAGAAGTTAAATAGACAAACAGTCTAATTTGGTGGGTTTTACTATGTTTTTGATTCGTATAATTATGGTCCATCAATGTGCTTGGGTCCAGTTCCCATGGTTCTGGTGGTTTCTCCTTCCAACGTCTCTGAGAAGGCGAGGGACCCTTGACTACTAGTCTCTTGAACTGGGTTTTCTGGTGTTTAGGGCTGCCTTGTCCAGTCATGGCGAAAACATGCTCCATCGAGGAGTCGTTCTGCTCAGGCCCTTTTCCCATCCTTCTTCTAGCATCTTCATTGATCACATAGTTTTCAGCGATTTGCCTATTGATCGAGGGGAAAAGTTGGGAAGCTTGCATCTTAAGGCTTGGTTCTGCCTCGTTACGTCGGGCTGTGAGGATCTGGTCGTAGATGGTCTCGGAAGCTTGGGTGATGATAGCTGGGTATGGCTCGGGCAGCATGCTGGTGGTATTCTGGACTTCATCCATTGCTGACACGGCATTCAATTCCCATGAAGGTTTTTCCTCGTTGCTCCCGATACTTTCTATATCCCAATCTTCTGATGGCTCGGAAGTCTCTTCTGATGGCTCGGGAGTTTCTTCTTCGTCTGTCTCTGGACCAGCTTCTTCTATCTGCATTCCTCTGTCAGTTTGGGGTATTCGTTTTGTGGTTGCGGCCAGGTCATTTATGAGGTTCCACATGTCTGCCATGGTTAAGTTCCTGGCTGATCTTCTCATTGCTTCGTTAATCCTTGTCAGCTCATCGGCCCTCATCCCACGAAGAAATTTTTGAAGAAGAGCTTTCTTCGTGAATCCATGGTGCGGGTAGCTTGAGACGATGGTGTCATAGTTCGTGTAGTATTCGTCCAAAGTCTCATCCCGGGATTGTTGAAGGCACATGATCTTCTCACGGGTTTGTTGTCGTAAGGATGGGGGGGAGAATTCTTTTAGTAATGGAACGCAGAGGTCCACAAAATGTACTGCACTACTAGCGGTTGATGTGTAATACCAGATCGTTGCAAAATCAGTTAAAGAGAATTTGAAGCATTTTAGCTTAAATTCCTCTAACATTTCATTTTCTTGTTGTGAAACGTGGTGAAAGTTTCGGCAGCAAACGTGGTGAAAGTTTCGGCAGTGTAGTACTGGGTCTTCTCCATCCGTACCTCCGAACAGGGGAAGATGTCTTATTGTCCATGCATACGTAGTGGGTAGCGTCATGAGGAAATGAGAAGGGGAGGGAAAGAACAACCTATCCGACGGCTAATTCCCCGACAACGGCGCCAATTTGACGGCACTGCCTTGTCGCGAGGCAATGTGCACAAATAAATTTATATTCCGCTACTCGTGACCTTACTACTGGGTAGCAAGTGGTAAGTAGGGGTCGAACCCAAGGGAATTAGGGGGATAAGTTATTCTTTGAGGGAATCGTACAGCGAGGGAGCGTGTTTTAACTAAGTGACCTTTTTTTGGTTGTTTTGGTTTTTAGTGCGGAAAGTAAATTACAGAAAAATAAATACTGAAAAATAAAAAGAAAGACTTACAGTGGGTGATGCGTGATTTGCGAGTCCTCCGGATGGTGAGTGTAGTTGATTAAGGCAGTTATACTAGGAAAGTAAATACAAGGGGGTTTTGTAAATTAAAGAAAGCATTCGGTTTCGGGGGCCTTGCATCATAGTCTGTTTTATCATTTTAGTAATCCTTCTAAGTATTCAAACGTGCATCAAGGCCATTTCAAGCGCTCGATTTGCCACACTGTCTAGTCTTTTGCAAAAGTGTTCGAAAGTGAATCAAGGCCATTTCAAGCACTCGACTTGCAACACCGTCTAATCTTTTGCAAAAAACGTAGAGCCCTTGTTCTACTTAGACTAGCACCCCATTTCAAGGTATACTAGCCTATGTGCATCCATTGGACAATCTTTTCCGATGTATCCAAATGGTGTTTGAGAGAGATCGAACTCCTCAGATAAGCTTTGCCATTTCAGGCATCCACTTACCCGAGTATGTTCACGAACTTCCACGGAAGAGCTTTGCCATTTCAAGCATCCACTAAACCTTGGAAGTTCTGACCTAATATATGGCACATAGAACAAGTTTTGAATACAGAGAAAAAACACTAAAATAGTCTAAAACATTTTATAATACAAGTACACCCCTTCAACCGAATGAAGAGTTTAGCTACGAATATCCATAGAGGTGGATACCATAGCTAAGTACTTACGGTTTTTGAAAGACAGTAAGTAAGGGAAAGGGGTGAGTACTTCAAGAACCGACAAGAGTACTCGAAAATAAAGAAAAGCTTGAGTACTCAAGAACCAACAGGAGTACTCAAGACCGAACTATAATACTCAAGAACCAACAGGAGTATTATATATTGAAAACCAAACTTACAAATGCCAAACTTTCTAGAGAGAAGTGTATGATTTATGGGATGGATGTGGATTTGAAATACAAAGGGAGGAGCTTCTATTTATCGAAGGGGAGGAGGAGAAGATGTGGTGGAGGAGGGGACAAGTGTCACAAAGTTGTGGAGAGGAGGGGAGGAGGTAAAGCCGCCGGGTAGCTGGTCATGGAGGAGGAGGGGAGGTGGCTTTGGCCACCTCTTGCACAAAGCCGCCGGTCACCATGGAATAAGGATGAGTTTTTGTGAGTTTTGTGATGTTTTCACAAAACTATCAGTCCAATTTCACTCCGGACTGACTATGGTTGCTCCTCGGTTGGATTTGTATTGAGTGATTCTACGTCAGGATCTTGAGATTTCTTCATTCAGCGTCTGATCGTGACCTTGGAATGACTCGTAATATCTTTTTAGCGTAAAATCCTCTCCTTAGCGTGTTTTCTCTCTAGAGTCCAAAATACCCTGTAGAAATATATCGGAACTAACAAGCAAAAGTTAAATAGACAAAAGTTCTAATTTAGTGGGTTTAACTGTGTTTATGATTCATATAATTATGGTCCATCACTCCCCGGCAACGACGCCAATTTTGACAGACGCACAGTCGTCGTGTGCAAACGTCAAGAATAAATTTATAAGTCCGCTACTCGCGACTTCACTACTAGGTAGCAAGTGGTAAGTAGAGGTCGAACCCAAGGGAATTAGGGGGATAAGTTATTCTTTGAGGGATCGTATAGGCGGGGAACGTGATTTTAGGTTGATTGAGGTTTTAGTGCGGAAAAGTAAGTGTCTTTTTGGTTGGTTTTGGTTTTTAGTGCGGAAAAGTAAATGACAGAAAAGTAAATACTAAAAATAAAAGAGAAGACTTACAGTGATTGTTGCGTGATTGGCAAGTCTTCCGGGCGGTGAGCAGTTGATAAGGCAGTTTATACTAAGGAAGTAAATGCAGGTGGTGTTTTTAATCTAAGAAAAGCATTCGGTTTCAGGGGCCTTGTATCATAGCCTGTTTATCATTGACCTTTAGTGATCCTACTAAGTATTCAAACGTGTATCAAGGCCATTTCAAGCGCTCGATTTGCACACACTGTCTAGCCCATTTCAAGGTCTTAGAGCACTTGTTCTATTCAGACTAGCACCCCATTTCAAGGTATACTAGCCTATGTGCATCCATTTGATCAACCATTTCCGATCAAACCAAATGGTGTTTAAAAGAGGTCGAACTCCTCAGATAAGCTTTGCCATTTCAAGCATCCACTTACCCGAGTATGTTCACGAACCCCACGGAAGAGCTTTGCCATTTCAAGCATCCACTCAACCTTGGAAGTTCTGACCTAATATATGGCACATAGAACAAGTTTTGAATACAAAGAAGAGGCACTAAGAGTATGGCCTAAAACATTTTATAATACAAGTACACCCCTTAAACCGAATGAAGAGTTTAGCTACAAATATCCATAGAGGTGGATACCATAGCTAAGTACTCGAGGGTTTTTGAAAGACAGTAAGTAAAGGAGAATACTCAAGAACCAACAGTAGTATTCTCAAAAACTACTAGAATACTCAAGAACCAACAGGAGCATTATAGATTTCAAACAAAAGCATACAAAAGTGCCCAAAATCTAGAGAGATAAGTGATTGTGTTGTGGGATTGTGGATGAAGATTACAAAGGAGGGGAGGTTGTATTTATAGGCCAAGGAGGAGGAGAAGATGTGGTGGAGAGCAAAGACACTTGGCACAAGGTTGTGGAGAGGCCTTTAGCCGCCCATGTGAGGAGGAGCCTCCTCCCATTTAGCCCGCCCCCCCATGTGAGGAGGAGCCTCCTCCCCTTAGACGCCGATGTGTGAGGAAGAGAAGAGGTTTTGTTATCTTTTCCAAAAGCTATCGGCTCCTTTCAGCTCCGGTCTGACTCTGGTTGCTCTTCGGTTGGACTTGTTTTGAGTGATTCGATGTCATGTTCATGATATTTCTTCAGTCGGCATCTGGTCGTGACTTTGGAATGACTCGTAATATATTTTCAGCTTAAAAACTCCTCCTTAGCCTGTATTCTCTCTAGACTCCAAAATACCCTGTAGATAAATATCGGAACTAACAAGCAAAAGTTAAATAGACAAACAGTCTTATTTGGTGGGTTTAACTGTGTTTATGATTCATACAATTATGGTCCATCAGTTGGTCGCAAGGACCTTAAAATGGAAGTTGGATAGCTGAAGACGGAAGTTGCGCTCATCAAGGATATGGTGAGCATCATGATGTCACAAATGTTGCAGGTGAAGAGTGCGCTGGAGGCCCTGACCACTCCGGTTGCTCAAGTTCCTCCCAGTCCTGTCAGTATCGCTCCCTTTGAGGTTGACCCTGCTGACTCCCCCAATCATTGAAACCCCTAGCATATCGATTCCCCTATTTTTTGTCACTTCCTTTCATGTTTTTCATTCCTTAAGTTCTCTGCTTGTTCTGTTATACCTTCGTTTAATAAAAGGGAATAGTTGTACTCGTGCATACTCTGACGGTGTGGTGCTTGTACTGCACTATGGATTTACTCACTATTGCTCTAACAATACTATGTGAGTTTTTTGATGATGCCAAAAGGAGGAAGATAAGAGAAAGCATACTCTGAGGAGGAATGCGATCCACGCCCATCATGAGGCTGATTAGAAGGGTGACCTAACAGGTGTCGAGTGATTTTTCAGTCAACTGTGATCTATGTTGTATGCACAGGAAAACGCTACTGTGAGGGGGAACTACGTAACACATGTGAGGGGGAACCACTTACGCTGAAGGTCACATGAGAGTTTGAAATCTCCCTAATCAAAGATTCATTAGCTTAAAATGTGGATATAAAGTAAACTAGAAATCTGTTGCTTTATTGGACTAGGTTGGGAGTTTGAAATCTCCCTAATTAAAGATTCATTAGCTTAAAAACTGTGTAGAGGTTTATATATACATGTGTTTCATGCGATTATTATCTCTTGTGAAGAGGATGTTTGTTATCATCAAAAAGGGGAAATTGTTGGAGTACGATACCCCTGGAGCAGTCATACGTCTGAAGGACGTATACTGACGAAGCCCACCGCACTGTCGTTAAGGTGCGGTGTTCTCTGTGCAAAGATAAATTTATAATCCGCTACTCGTGATTCTACTATTAGATAGTAGAGTGGTAAGTAGGGGTCGAACCCAAGGGAATTAGGGGGATAGTTGTTCTTTGGGGGATTGTACAAGAAGGGAGCGTGATTTTAGGATGATTGAGGTTTTAGTGCTAAGAAGTAAGTGTCTTTTTGGTTGTTTTTAGTTTTTAGTGCGGAAAAGTAAATGACAGAAAAGTAAAGTACTGAAAATAAAAAGAGAAGACTTACAGCGATTGTTGCGTGAAGGGCAATTCTTGCGGACGGTGAGCAATCGATAAGGAAGTTTATATTGAGAGAGTAGGTTGCAGGTAAAGTTCTAAGTTAAGGAAAGATTCGGTTTCAGGGGCCTTGTATCATAATCCGTTTATCATTGACCGTTAATGACCATACTAAGTGTTCAAAAGTGAATCGAGGCTATTCCTAGCACATGACTTGCCACACCGTCTAGTCTTTTGCAAGACGTAGTACTCTTGTCTAATATGTGCATCCATTTGACCATCATTCCTGATAAATCAAATGGTTTTTGTAAGAGGTTGATCTCCACAAATAAGTTGTGCTCTTCCGAGCCTCCACTTATCCACGGAGGTCGCGAGTTCATGATAGAGCTTTGCTCTTCCGAGCATCCACTCTACCAATGAAGTTCTGACCTAATATAAGGCACTTAGAACAAGTTGAACATTAAGAGGCATTAAGAAAAGGGTCTAAAACATTTTATGACACAAGTACACCCCTTCAACCAAATGAAGGGTTTAGCTACGATTATCCATGGAAGAGGACATCATAGCTAAGTACTTAAAAAGTAAAGGTTTTAAAAGGCAAGAATAGTAAATGTTTTGAAAGTAAAGACAATGAAAGTAAAGTTGTAGTTTTGAAAGACAGGAAAGTAATGGTTTCGAAAGTAAAAGACAGTAAAGGAAAGGGGTGAGTACTTCAAGAACCGATAAGAGTACTCAAGAACAGTGAAAAGATAAGCTTGAGTACTTTAAGAACCGACAAGAGTACTCAAGAACTACTAGAATACTCAAGAACCAACAGGAGTATTATAGATTTAAAACAAGTGTTTACAATAGTGCCCAAAATCTAGAGAGATAAGTGACTTGTGTTTGTGATGTTGGAATTGTGGATGATTTACAAAGGGAATGAGGCATGGTATTTATAGGCTAAGGGAGGTGAGTTTTGTGGAGGAGATGAGGCCACTTGTCACAAGGGAAGAGGAGGAGGAGAAAGCCATCGGTGAGTCATCCTCTTCAATTAGCCGCCCCCCCATGTGGTGTGGAAGAGAGGAGAAGCTTGTGGAAGGGTGTGGAAGGGAGGAGAAGGGAGAAGAAAGCCGCCGGCTAGGTGGCATGAGGGGAGTGGTTTGTGATTTTTGTGATCTTTTCCAAAAGCCATCGGTCCATTTCAGCTCCGGACTGACTTTGGTTGCTCTTCGGTTGGATTTGTTTTGAGTGATTCCACGTTAGGATCATGAGATTTGTACAGTCGGCATCTGGTCGTGACCTTGGAATGACTCGTAATATATTTTCAGCTTAAAAACTCCTCCTTAGCCTGTATTCTCTCTAGACTTCAAAATACCCTGTAGATAAATATCGAAACTAACAAGCAAAAGTTAAATAGACAAAGAGTCTAATTTGGTGGGTTTAACTGTGTTTATGATTCATATAATTATGGTCCATCATATACTCCAGTGTGTTTTGATGGACAAACATCCTACTGATATGTTACCTGAGTGTACAGGTCTTAGTACAGGTACTCCAGAAGTAACAGCTACTTTAGTGTGCAAGGCTTTTCACTGATCTCTGAGAGGTAGCAGTACCTCGGATTGAGGACGAGAATATTTCCATAAATATTCTCGATGGATCTTTGCTCCCAAGATTGGTTATTGCATATTCGTATGCTGGGATATTTCCAAGATCTGTTCGAGATGCTTGTAACGAGATTTGGAGTAGATTGATTTGGGAATATTACGTGAGAGATATTAGGAATGGGACGATTCTTTTGGATTGGAATGGGACGATTCTTTTGGAAGGCTGATGAAGACATCTTGGATGGACGAATCAGCTGATGAGCTTGTGCGAGCTTGTCGGATAAGTTGGAGAGATTTTCTCTTTGAAAATCTAGAGCTACTCGGGTTGAAGAACATCTATATAAAGGATGCTATGGCTGCCTTCGTAAGTGTGCTTCAACGTGAATCCTTGGTTGAGTAATTACAGTGGTGATTACAACCAGAGATTGTTGTGTCGAAAAAGCTTTGAGTCGGAAGATCAACAGCACACTTCATAGGGAGCCAGTGAAGCAATCGAAGCCAGATGTGGAAGATCTCTTGCAGTGAGATTACAACCAGATTACACCTTCACTAAGTCGGTCCGAAAGAAAGACGGAACACCACTGAGTGTGGTTTGGGTGAGCCGTGTATCTCATTGTAATCAAAATCATCAATACAAGTAATCGCTCTGAAATCCTTCTAGGAAACTAGAAGGTAGTGTGGTTTTTCCCAGATACTTGCTTTGAGTATCTATTTTAGTTTTTCAGTTTTTAGGTTTCAGGAGTTAGACTCCTGCTATCGTCGAAGGGCACGATGGTGCTTCATTTGTTTATGTAGTGTCGGCCACTGCGGTCGGTCGGCCAGCTTGTTTGTCGTGCCCTTCTTTGGCATGGTGTCCTTCTTGGGCATGGTGCCCTTCGTGGGCAGTTGGTCATGCTTGTAGTCTTGTTGGATTTTTCTGTAATAAAAAAAGAAGGAAATTGTTGTATTACATCTCTTTATTTAAGTTAGCATTGCAGTAAAAGAATTTAGACATGCAACGTACAGATTCATTTACACTAAACCAGAATCAGGTGATCGCTGGTGTCCCCCGGAAGAAGGCTGTTACAAAATTTCGTGTGACGGAGCATGGAACGCCAGATCTAAAGATGCGGGAATTGGAGTTGTCTGCAGGGATTTCAAGGGAACTGTTATATTTGTCGCGGCAGCACCTCTGAACAACCAAAAGAGCATAGTTGAGGTGGAAGTTGAAGCATTGAAGCTAGGAATGGTCTTAGCGAGGAAGACGAAATTATCTAAAGTCACTTTTGTGTCGGATAATGTGGAAGTCATTCAGGCCCTACTGTCCAAACCTTACCTAGCAAAAGGAGTGGCTTGGATGGAAGAGTGTATCATGTTGTTGGAATCCTTCCAGCAGTGGAAGTTGGAGCATGCATTAAGAGGAGCAAACCGTGGCAGACCTTTTGGCACAAAAGGCTAGAGAGGATAAATGGTGTTGGGATTTAACAAACGCAGTTCCTTTGTTGTTGTCGTCTGTAGTTCACTCTGATTTGGTGTTATCAGGTTGTAGCTCGTAGAAGAGCTTTTAGTTGTGTTTGTGTTTCGTGAACATGTTTCATATCCAAAAAAAATGGCGTGTCTCACACTTACCATGTTGGGGTTTTTTGAGTTTTTCCAAGTCAAAATTTATATAAAATCAATATGAATTCATGACGTCCTTTTGCAGTTGATAGTAAATCTGGTGGAAATAAAATAAATTGAAAATTCAATGGAAAAGTTATTTTTTCATAAAAAAGTTAATTTCTCATGGAAAATGATAAGGAAAAATATGTATTGCATCCCTTAAAATTGTTTAGATTTTTGATGGCAAACTAAACATGAAATCACATTTTTCTCCGCCAACAAGGTGGTGGTTGAGTTGGTAGAATACTTGCATAGCAACAGCAAGGTCAAGGGTAGGGGTCGGCAATTGGCAGGATAAGACCATTTTTCCTTGACCCAATGAACAGTACATGACAGGATAAAGTAATTTTTCTAAGCCCGTAGGGTACCCATGTGCAGGGTAATATTATGGTAAGTTAGGGTAGGATTGGGTAGGGTATGGTAGGGTCAAATAGGGCAAATTTAAGCATACTTTGAAAAAAAACTGAATAAAAATGATAGGGTAGGACAGGGTACAAGGGCAGGGTAGGATAATAGGGTAGGAGGACAGGGTATGATTTTTTTATCTATGACCCTTACCCTGCCTAAGGCTTACAGGGCAGGGTACATTTAGGGTAGAAGTCCGGGTAGGGTCAGGGTTACCTATGGGCATTTTGACCCTAGGGTCAAATGATGAGCCCTAGTCAAGGGTTCAACCCCCACCATGACATTTTCCTTCTACTATTTTGTGGATTTTCCTGGACCACCTATGACGTGGACCTTTCCTACGACCTTCGCGGATATTTTCCTCTTTCTCTTCTTCGTCCCCTATGTACGTTTCCAGGAATTATATTTGTAGGGTTTTAATACTTAATCATAGTCCAATTGTATCGATTACAGTCTCAATTCAAATGTAAGTTCACAACCCCTAGAAATGGGAAATTGAACAAACAATAAAATTGACATACCGATTTAAGGCCCGTGGTTCAGCACTTCGTGCCTAATCCACGTTGAGCTACTCAGGCTCGATATGCACAAGCTTTCATCGCCGAAATCGCCAAATCGCGTCGGTCTTGGTCAGAGGAATACACATTCTCAGCTGGTACTTTCCAGCCAGCAGAACTCACAGATCGAGTCTGCAATCTCACCAAATAACACTCGATAATGATGTTCCCATGAATGGCATGCTGTTGGCAAAACGGCTTTAGACAGTTCAAGCAGGTGTTCAAGAAGAGTTCAATCGCTGTCTTGAACTGCAGTTCAGCGTACCGCAGACGTAGGAAGATTTCCGTATCCAGAAAATAGACGAGATTATTTGATTGGGGATCAATTGACGAGTCATTGACAGAACCGCTCGTCGTCGAAGCGATTTGTACAAATAAATTTATAGTAGTCCACTACTTGCGACTATACTACTGGGTAGTACTTGGTAAGTAGGGGTCGAACCCAAAGGAATCAGGGGAATAGATGTTCTTGAGGGGGGTTGTTTAACGGGAGAGCGTGTTTAAGGTCGGTTGGTTGGTTTTAAAGCTACCAACTATTTTGATTGATTGATTGGTTGGTTGGTTGATTTTAATACTGGAAAGTAAATTACAGTTTATAATTAAAAGAAATGTTCGGTTTCAGGGGGCTTGTATTATATCATGTTTATCATTGACCTTTAGTGAATCGTCTAAGTATTCTATGGTGTATCAAGGCCATTCCAAGCACTCGATTTGCGTACACTGTCTAGCCTATTCCAAGGACGTAGAACACTTAATTCTATTTAGACTAATACTCCATTCCCGGTTATATTAGCCTATGTGCATCCATTCAATCCCTTTGGCCCAGTTTTCAAATGGTTTTTCTGATAGTCGACCTCTTCGAATAGTTTATTCATTTAATCCCCTTGGCCCAGTTTTTAAATGGTTTATTTATCCGAGTGTGATCACGAATATCTAAGGAAGAGTTTACGAATTTGGACCCCTATGGTCACATTCCCAAATGGTTTACTATACCTTAGACATTCTAACTTTTATACATGGCACATAGAATCAGTGTTGATTACTAATTCGAGACACTAAGTTAATAGTCTAAAACATTTTATAATACAAGTGCGCCCCGTCTACCGAACTATTAGTTTAGCTACTATTCATCGCGCTAAACATTATACTAAGGAATTAAAGACAACAGTTGATTAAATAAATACTAAGAGATACTTACAACCGTTGAAGCGCCAAGGGAGCTATCCTTTATTTCCAAAGCAAGATTACAACGTTACAAGTATTACAACTTCTAGAGAGAGAAGTGAAATTGAGAATTGGTGTGTGAAATGAGGAGGAGGAGCTTCCTATTTATAGCCATGGAGGAGGAGGAGGAAGGGTGGTGATGGGTGGCAAGTGGTGGTTTTTGATTGGAGGAGAAAATCAAGGGAGGAGATGGGTGGCATGTGGAAGAAGGGGAGGAGGCCGGCGGCTTTTGGGTGGAGGAATGGGGTGGCGCCAAGTGGAGGAAGGGAAGTGGTGGAGGAGGAGAGGTGTTGAGCCGCCGGTTGCTCCTCCTTCAGCCGCCGGTCGCCGGTTGCTCAAGGGGGAGGAGCTCCTCCTTTGGCCACCTCTTGTGCAAGTAGCCGGTCACCTTGTCCCAATGTGAGTTTTGTACAGTTTTGTGCAGTCTTTTCACAAAACTGTCAATGTGTTCCTTCCCCGGGATGTCTTGACTTCACTCCTGATTTTTCTGATTAATTTATTCTGGTCAATTTGACGTCAGGATCCTTGACATTTCTTCAGTCGGCATATGATCTTGACCTTGGATTGACTCTTGTTATCTTTTCAGCTTAAAATCCTCTCCTTAGCTTGTTTTCACTTCAGTCTCTAAAATGCCCTGTGGAAATATATCGGGACTAACACGTAGATGTTAGACATACAAACAGTCTAATTCAGGGGGTTTTACTGTGTTTCTGACTCGTCTAACTTTGGTCCATCAGTCATCATTAAAGATTAGATATTCAAATGAATATCTTCAGCTTGGATTCGAGAATATTGGATGACTTAGCACGGAAGTAATCTCCAAAGATTAGTTATGGAAGAGATTGAATATCGATCAAATATTTAGGAGTATCTCCGAAATATTTGACAAGGATATTCTGATTGGAGTCGGCCAGCGAGGAATTCGAAGATTCAGATATTCAAATGAATATCTACACATCTGATTAAAGGCGGCGTGGCTGACTTGGCAAGGAAGTTTTCGAATATACTTCCTAAAGATTGGATAAAGATACACATCAAAATATTTAGGAATATTTCCTAAATATTTGATGAGATATCTATAGCAGATTTGGACAAGCGCCCACGCATATAAATACCTGACTAGGGCGTCCATAATCTGTGTCGCTTCCTGAGAGAAAAGAAAACACGAGCGTTCGTGAGATTGCAGGAGAAGCGGCCACCGGTTGATTATTCCACACCGGAATATCAACGGGCAAGTAACAGTCTGTTCAGTATGCTGTTCAGACTGTTCTTGAAGGACAACAAAGCGCACACACACACGGTAATCAAGCTACGTCTTTGAGTGAAGGCGACTGGACTTCCGAGAAGTCCAAGACTAGGCCGAGAGGGAAGTCTCGTCCTACCCATAGGGGATCGAGGGGAGCTGCGGTGAACCGAGATTGCAAATCCGAGAGACGGAGTGTTAGAGGCTAGGCTATTACAAACAAGGCGTTGTGTAAGTGTACATCCACGAATAGCTCTAAACTCGTAATAAGATTTGTGTCCCTTTTCGGGTGTGGGAAACCCCCCAGAGTAGGTGAGGCCAAACTGGGTTATTGACGAAGCCCACCGCACTGTCGTTAAGGTGCGATGTTCTCTGTGCAAAAATAAATTTATATCTCCGCTACTCGCAACTTCACTATTGCAAAAATAAATTTATATCTCCGCTACTCGCAACTTCACTATTGGGTCGTTAAGGTGCGATGTTCTCCGCTACTCGACTATATCTCCGCTACTCGCTACTCGTAAGGGAATTAGTTGATTGTTGTTCTTTCAAAAAGGGAAAATTAAATAAGACAGTTGGGAGGTTGGTTGTGGTTTTAGTACTGAAAAGTAAAGTGCTGGAATAGTTGATTTCAAGATCAACCGCAGACACACGTTTGATACTGGCCGCATGCTGTGTTTCAAGCGTGTTGCGTACCAAAGGTTATGCCGGGCTGATGTTGATAAAGTCTGTAGTGAAAGTAAAGTGCAGAAAGTAATTGCTTGAAGGACAAGACTTTTGCAGAAAGTAAAGTGCTTGATGGACAAGATTTTGCAGAAAGTAAAGTGCTTGATGGACAAGACTTGCGGAAATTAAAGTGCTGAAAGTAAGCAGTTGATAATGGTACTGAAAGTAAGCAGTTGATATGAGACTGAAAGTAAAGTAACAGGTGATATTACAATTAAAGGAAAGATTCAGTTTTAGGGGCCTTGTATCATAATCTGTTTATCATTGACCTCTAATGATCATACTATGTGTTCAAAGATGTATCACGGTTATTTCTAGCACATGACTTGCCACATCATTTAGAACACTTGTTCTATTTAGACTAATTCCTCCTTTCGAAGTATCTTAGCCTTATGTGCATCCACCTGATCAATCAGTTATGATCAACCAAGTGGTGTTTAAAAGAGGTTGAACTCCTCAGACAAGCTTTGCCCGTTAAAGCATCCACTTACCCGAGTATGTTCACGAACCCCACGGAAGAGCTTTGCCCGTTAAAGCATCCACTCAACCTTGGAAGTTCTAACCTAATATGTGGCACATAGAACAAGTTTTGAACACATAGAGGCATTTAAGAGAAGGGTCTAAAACATTGTATGATACAAGCACTCCCCTTCAACGGAATGAAGAGTTTAGCTACGAATATCCATGGAACAGGACATCATAGCTAAGTTCTTGAAAAGTAAAAGTTTTTGAAAGACAGTAAAGTAAAGTTTTCGAAAGTAAAGACAGGAAAGTAAAAGGAGAATACTCAAGAACCGACATGAGTAAACTCAGGAAAAAGTAAAGACAAGCTTGAGTACTTCAAGAACCGACAAGAGTACTCAAGAACAACTGTAAAGCTTTTGATATCAAAGAGAAGTGTTTACATGGATTGTGCTCTCAAGCTAGAGAGATAAGTGATTGTGGATTTGAGGATGATTTACAAGTGAAGAGGGCATGGGTATTTATAGGCTAAGGGAAGTGTGGGATGTGGAGGAGGATGCAACACTTGGCACAAGATGAGAGGGAGAGCAAGGAGCCGCCGGGTGAGGTGGAGGGGAGGAGAGCCACCGGCTAGGTGGCGCAAGGGGAGAGGAGGAGGGCTTTAGCCGTCGGGCAAGGTGGCAAGGGATTGGGTGAGAGTGTGTTTTGTGATCTTTTCCAAAAGACATCGGGTCTTTTCAGCTCCAGACAGACTCTGGTTGCTCTTCGGTTGGACTTGTTTTGAGTGATTCCATGTCAGGTTTATGAAAGTTGTACAGTCATAATCTGATCGTGGCCTGGAGTGACTTGTAATCCATTTTCAGCTTTAAAACTTCTCCTTAGCTTGTATTCTCTCTAGACTTCAAAATACCCTGTAGATAAATATCGGAACGAACAAGCAAAAGTTAAATAGACAAAGAGTCTAATTTGGTGGGTTTAACTGTCTTAATGAATCATATAAATATGGTCCATCAGATCACCCCACACTTTTAGTTGTTCGTCCCGAACAATGCTTTTTAAAGAGATGCGCACAATCCAAGTAAAAAACTTTAAATATGAAAGTGAGAATATAGAACTAGATTTATCCTATTCATGCATTACTTACTTATTACCAAACTAAACCGTGTAAATACTTAGAAGAAACTTGATACTTGTACCTTTGAGCTGAGATGCAAATTAATTTGGATGTTTCGGGAGATAGCCCTTTTCAGGCTCCTGGACTGCATTCTCGGGACAGACTCGCACTATATGGTTAACTTGTCGCTTTCTCTAGCACATGATTTGATTCGGGTTTCACTGAGTTGAGCATTTTGATTTGTTTTTGGTGAGGGACAACATCTGAAGTGAATCGGCCTTTGGCCTTTGTCCTTTGATGTTGAATTGAAGTTTCTTCACTTTTGTTCGATTAAAACCTTCACAATTTTGGCTTTTGGCCTTTGATTAGCTTCTTCGAGCTTTTGCTTCTTTGTGACTTGCTAGTCAATTTTCTCAACCTTTCTTTGGGAGGTCCAATCGTCGCCCGAGAGCATATGGAAATACCTCCCCACTCTTTCTCATCCTTGCCGTTTCGCGCGGGTCAAGATGAGGGTTGCTCATCTATTTTCCCAGCTACTCTGACTAGAGATAGGATGGTTTGATTCCCGTCCCGCCTCTTGCATAAACGCTGCACGGCAGAGATGACTCTGATCTTCTTTGAAACCCGAAGTGCAGCCTCCACTGACTTCGTAAACCATATAGTGAAATTCAGTCCTTCAATTGCTTGCCAAGCCTCTCTAGGGCAATTTATATCAACTCCACATCCCCTGTATATCTCAGCACAAAGGGACAAATGAGAAGTTACATCCTAAGTTTTTAAACAGTTGAATTTTCACAAGGTAAATGCATGAATTTAGATCTATCTTTTTCACATTCTCAAGTTCATATTTTCAAAAAGATAATATTAAGGGAAAAGAAAAGAAAAAACCTGTTAATTAACTATGTACAAAGGTGGTTCTCACCCCACACTTTTGAACGAAGGCGTGCCTCACAGCACAACTTAGTTCAAAAGTTAATTGCAAGCAAATATATACAGGCAAGGTGAGAATGACTTAAGGCAAAAAGCTAAATGACTGAATGTAAGATAGATGTCGGGTTACCTCCCGACCAGTGCATTTGTTTAACGTCGTTAGCTCGACGGTACCTCATTCCTGGATCATAAGGTGGGATCCCATGGGTAGCTCAGGTTGTAGTGTTGCGGAGCGCCTACTTTCATTCTTGCCTTGACTCTCCCCGATTTCTTGTGAGATGATGTGCTCGGGTCAGGACTCCTTTGTTTCGGTGGTTTTTCTTTCCATTGTCTCTGAGAAGGTAAAGGACCTTTGACCATAGCTGCTAGTCTTTTGAGTCGGACTCTATTGTGTTTAGGGCTACCTTGTCTAGTTGTGGCGAGAAACTGCTCCATCAGGGAGTCGTTCTGATTAGACCCTTCTTCCATCCTTCTTTCAGGCTCTCCATTGATCACATAGTTTTCTGCGATTTGCATATTGATCAGAGGGAAGAGTTGCGAGGCTTCCATTATAAGCGCCGGATCCATATTGGCCAAACTGTCCGTGAGGAACTGGTCTTGATTGATTTCTTTGACTGCTTCGGTGGTGAGGGTTGGGTATGTCGCAGGTTGCTCCCTAGTGACGTTCTGGATTTCCTCTTCTAAATCAGCTTCCGGCTCTGGGTCTTCTGATGGTTCGGGGGTGATCTCCCGTGTAGGTTCATTTTCGTTGCTCCCGGTGCTTTCTACATCTGATTCGACCATCATAGCCTCTGCATTGCCTTCTCCACTCCTGTCTATATCAGCTTCTACCATCTGCGCTCTTCCATCAGCTTGGAGCATTGGCCTTCGTTTTGTGGCTTCGGTCAAGTCATCTATGATATCCCACATTTGAGTCATGGTTAAGTGCAAGGTCGATCCTCCTACTGCGTCGTTAAACCTTGACTGGTCAACTGGCCTCATTCCACAAAGGAATTTTTGAAGAAGAACCACATTCGTGAATCCATAGTGCGGGCAGCGTGAGACTATGGTGTCAAAGTACGTGTAGTATTCGTCCAAAGTCTCATCCCGGGATTGTTGAAGGCGGATGATCCTCTCTCTGGTGTCATGTCGCAGAGACGGGGGGGGGGGGGGAGAATTCTTTCAGGAATCGAGCACGAAGGTTCTCATAATAACCTGCACAACTAGCATTTGATGAGTAATACCATACTGTCGCAAAGTCGGTTAGAGAGAATTTAAAGCATTTCATTTTAAACTCTTCTAGATCCTCATTTTCAGGTTTCATGTGGCGGCATATATGGTGAAAATGTTGGCAGTGTATTACAGGGTCCTCTCCAACTGTACCTCTGAACTGAGGAAGATGCTGAGTCATCCATGCATACATAGTGGACAGTGTAATGAAGAAATAAAAAGGGAAAGAAAAGAACAACTAATCGAAAGCTAACTCCCCGGTAACGGCGCCAATTTTGACGGAGCCCACTGCACTGTCGTTAAGGTGCGATGTTCTCTGTGCAAAAATAAATTTATATCTCCGCTACTCGCAATTTCACTATTGGGTAGTAAAGGGTAAGTAGGGGTCGAACCCAAGGGAATTAGTTGATAGTTGTTCTTTCAAAAAGGGAAAATTAAATAAGACAGTTGGGAGGTTGGTTGTGGTTTTAGTACTGAAAAGTAAAGTGCTGGAACAGTCGATTTCAAGATCAACCGCAGACACACGTTTGATACTGGCCGCACGCTGTGTTTCAAGCGTGTTGCGTACCAAAGGTTATACCGCGCTGATGTTGATAAAGTCTGTAGTGAAAGTAAAGTACAGAAAGTAATTGCTTGAAGGACAAGACTTTTGCAGAAAGTAAAGTGCTTGATGGACAAGACTTTTGCAGAAAGTAAAGTGCTTGATGGACAAGACTTGCGGAAATTAAAGTGCTGAAAGTAAGCAGTTGATAATGGTACTGAAAGTAAGCAGTTGATATGAGACTGAAAGTAAAGTAACAGGTGATATTACAATTAAAGGAAAGATTCGGTTTTAGGGGCCTTGTATCATAATCTGTTTATCATTGACTGATGGACCAAAGTTATACGAGTCAGAAACACAGTAAAACCCCCTTAATTAGACTGTTTGTCTATCTAACGTCTACGTGTTAGTCTCGATATATTTTCACAGGGTATTTTAGAGACTAAAGTGAAAACACGCTAAGGAGAGGATTTTAAGCTGAAAAGATAACAAGAGTCAATCCAAGGTCAAGATCATATGCCGACTGAAGAAATATCAAGGATCCTGACGTTGAATTGACCAGAATAAATTAATCAGAAGAATCAGGAGTGGAGTCAAGACAGACCGGGGAAGGAACACATTGACAGTTTTGTGAAAAGACTGCACAAAACTGTACAAAACTCACATTTGGGCAAGATGACCGACCACCACTCAAGGAGGTGGCCAAGGGAGGAGCTCCTCCCCCTTGGGCCACCGGCAACCGGCGGCTCCTCCACCCATGGTGACCGGCGGCTTTCTCCTCCTCCACAAGGCACCTCCTCCTTCCTCCTCTTCTCCTCCCTTGGATCAAATGCACATGTCCACCATCTCCACCACCCATCTCCTCCCCTTTGGGCTATAAAAGGAGGAGCTCCTCCTCCTCATTTCACACACCAAATCTCAATTTCACTTCTCTCTCTAGAAGTTGTAATACTTGTAAGTTGTAATCTTGCTTTGGAAATAAAGGAAAGCTCCCTTGGCGCTTCAACGGTTGTAAGTTTCTCTTAGTATTAATTTATTTAACTGTTGTCTTTAATTTCCTTAGTATAATGTTTAGCGCGATGAATAGTAGCTAAACTAGTAGTTTGGTCTAAGGGGCGCACTTGTATTATAAATGTTTTAAGACTATTAACTTAGTGTTTAGTCTTAGTATTCAAAACTTGTTCTATGTGCCATATATAGTCAGAGTTTCCAAGGTTGAGTGGATGCTGTAACAAGCAAAGCTCTTCTGTGGGAATTCGTGATCATACTCAGGTAGTGGAAGCTGTAACAAGCAAAGCTATCTGAGGAGTTCGACTCATCCTAAATCCCATCTGGTCGAGCGTAACTGTGAGGTCAGGTGGATGTACCCAGGCTAGCATACCTTAGGGTATTGGCGCTAGACTGAAATAGAACAGGAGTTGCTTTAAACCGGTGTTGCAAGTCTTGTGCTGTAACTAGCCTCGATTCACCGTTTGAATACTTAGATGATTCATGATGGACCAAAGTTATACGAGTCAGAAACACAGTAAAACCCCCTTATTTAGACTGTTTGTCTATCTAACTTCTACGTATTAGTCCCGATATATTTCCACAGGGCATTTTAGAGACTGAAGTGAAAACATGCTAAGGAGAGGATTTTAAGCTGAAAAGATAACAAGAGTCAATCCAAGGTCAAGATCATATGCCGACTGAAGAGATATCAAGGATCCTGACGTTGAATTGACCAGAACAAATTAATCAGAGGAATCAGGAGTGGAGTCAAGACAGCCCGGGGAAGAAACACATTGACAGTTTTGTGAAAAGACTGCACAAAACTGTACAAAATCACACATTTGGCAAAGATGACCGGCCACCATTCAAGGAGGTGGGCAAGGGAGGAGCTCCTCCCCCTTGGGTGACCGGCAACCGGCGGCGCCACCCTCCTCCACCAAAAGCCGCCGGCTCCTCCTCCTTGCGCCACTTGTCTCCTCCACAAGCTCCTCCTTCTCCTCCCTTGGATCAAAAGACATGTGCTTCCATCTCATCCATCCATTCCTCCTCACTTTGGCTATAAATACCAAGCCAAACCTCATTTGTAAAACACACCAATTCTCAATTTCACTTCTCTCTCTAGAAGTTGAAATACTTGTAACGTTGTAATCTTGCTTTGGAAATAAAGGATAGCTCCCTTGGCGCTTCAACGGTTGTAAGTATCTCTTAGTATTTATTTAATCAACTGTTGTCTTTAATTCCTTAGTATAATGTTTAGCGCGATGAATAGTAGCTAAACTAATAGTTCGGTAGACGGGGCGCACTTGTATTATAAAATGTTTTAGACTATTAACTTAGTGTCTCGAATTAGTAATCAACACTGATTCTATGTGCCATGTATAAAAGTTAGAATGTCTAAGGTATAGTAAACCATTTGGGAATGTGACCATAGGGGTCCAAATTCGTAAACTCTTCCTTAGATATTCGTGATCACACTCGGATAAATAAACCATTTAAAAACTGGGCCAAGGGGATTAAATGAATAAACTATTCGAAGAGGTCGACTATCAGAAAAACCATTTGAAAACTGGGCCAAAGGGATTGAATGGATGCACATAGGCTAATATAACCGGGAATGGAGTATTAGTCTAAATAGAATTAAGTGTTCTACGTCCTTGGAATAGGCTAGACAGTGTACGCAAATCGAGTGCTTGGAATGGCCTTGATACACCGTAGAATACTTAGACGATTCACTAAAGGTCAATGATAAACATGATATAATACAAGCCCCCTGAAACCGAACATTTCTTTTAATTATAAACTGTAATTTACTTTCCAGTATTAAAATCAACCAACCAACCAATCAATCAATCAAAATAGCTGGTAGCTTTAAAACCAACCAACCGACCTTAAACACGCTCTCCCGTTAAACAACCCCCCTCAAGAACATCTATTCCCCTGATTCCTTTGGGTTCGACCCCTACTTACCAAGTACTACCCAGTAGTATAGTCGCAAGTAGTGGACTACTATAAATTTATTTGTACAAATCGCTTCGACGACGAGCGGTTCTATCAAATTGGCGCCGTTGCCGGGGAATTAGCCATTGGATAGTTGTTCTTTTAAAATTTCGCCATGCCTTCCTACTACGATCACGAGCCTTGGAACAATGAGGCATATGTTTCGCTACTCCGCGAAGAGATCATCGACACTAAGCAATCGCGGGACGAAACTTTGGACGAGTACTTAGCGTGCTTTGACTCCATGATAGAGAGCTACCCGCACCATGGATTCACCAGACTCAATCTTCTTCAAATATTTCTCGGTGGAATGATGCCACTTGAGCGGAAAAGATTTAATGATGTAACGGGGAGTTCACTCAGGAAGTTAACCATAGGTGAAGCCTGGCGCCTCATAAATGATTTGGCAAAGAACACAAAACAGGGTCAGTGGCACCAAACTGAAGATAAGGCACCAACGATGGAAGTAGACTCAGTGCAAAACGAGCCCAACACCACACCCATTGCGAGCTTGCCCGCAACAAACCTGGAAGAAGACACCAGTACAGGGGCAGTAATGGACGTGGAGGTGGCTCTAAAGGAGCCAACATTGGAGCCCACGGAGCCAGCTGAGGATGAGGACTCACAAATAACCGAAGAGGAATCGGCCAAATTAGGCCCGGCCCTCACTGAAGAACTGCTCAATAAAGACCTAGCCCTTGTGGTGAAAGTCCCCCAACTTGTCCCCTCGGTTTGTATACAGATCACAGCCCCTGAAGATAAAGTGATCAATAAGGAGGTGCAAGGCGAGTTGGAAGCGGGACAAAGGCAAGAAAAGCCAACAATGGAGCACTCTTAGGGGAGAGCAAACGGTAATTTACCGTTTTACCGTTTACCGTTTTACCGTTTACCGATTTACCGACATGTAAAATTCTATTCCGTTTACCGTTACCGATTTACCAATTTACCGATATTTCGGTAAAACGGTAAATCGGTAAATTTCGGTAAATTTACCGAATTTACCGATTTTACCGAAAATTATTATTTTTCTAATTTTTTAAATATATATTATAAATCTTATAAATATATATGTTGATTTTTAATATATATAAATATTTTTGTAATTTTTTCTTTATAATATATTATTTATTTATTTATTTATTTATATTTTTCGGTAAAACGGTAAAACGGTAAATTTACCGATTTCAGAATTTATTCCGTTTACCGACTTATTTTTACCGTTTTACCGTTGGTAAATTTACCGATTTACCGTTTTACCGATTTACCGAACCGAATTGATTCGGTAACGGTAAATTTACCGATGGTAAACGGTAATTACCGAATTTTGCTCTCCCCTAAGCACTCTCTCGTCATGAGCCAAGAAAAGCCGGCTGAAAACTCACTCGTTCTAGGATGGCAATTCATCTCTGCCACAAAGAAGAGGGTTAGCAAGGGCGCATGCTTAAGGTCGGTTGGCAAAAGACTAAACTTCCAAAACTACAAAGATGTCAACCGGCCATACACTAAGAAGCGACAAAGACATGGCCCGGTGCAATGGAAGCCCGGAAGGAAAAACAAGAGAGCACGGCTCATTGAACCAGCAGTTATGGTAAAAGGTCCCCAGCCTTCTCAGAAACTATGGAAAGAAAAAGCACCAAAACAATGGAGCTCTTGCTCCAGCAAGAAGTCAGGAAGAAGCAACACTGGAACGGTGGCAAAATTCAACCTAAGCCACCCATGGGATCCCAACCAATGATCCAGAACAAGGTACTGTCGAGCCAACGACGTTAAACAAGTGCACTGGTCGGGAGGTAACCCGACACTATCTTACTTTTCCGCACTTTAATTTCTGTCATTTAAATTCAGTATTTAGTTTTAAGATTGCATGACTTTTGAACTAAGGCACGCCTTCGTTCAAAAGTGGGGGGTGAGAACCACCTATGTACATAAATAACATGCAGCTGTTTTTTTTTCTTCTTTTTTAATAAGTACCTTTTTGAAAATATGAACTTAAGAATGTGAAAAAGATAAATCATAATTCATGCATTAACCTTGTGAAAATTCAACTGTTTAAAAACTTAGAATGTAACTTTTCAATTGTCCTTTGTGCTGAGATAACTAGGGATGTGGAGTTGATATAAACTGCCCTAGAAAGGCTTGGCAAGCAATCAAAGGATCAGATCAAACTATATGGTTTTTGAAGTCAATGGAGGCTGCACTTCGGGTTTTCAGTGAATAATTGAAGTCAACTCCGCCAAGAAGCATCTATGCAAAGGCGAGGACGGGAATCAGACCGTCCTCTCTCTAGTCAAAATAATCGAGAAAATAGATGAGCGACCCTCATCTTGACCCGCGCAAAACGACAAAGACGAGAGGAGCGGGGAGGTATTTCCATAGGCTTGCGGGCGAAGATTGGACCTCCCAAAAAGGCTTGAGAAAATGGACTAGCAGTCACAAAAAGACGAAAAGCTCAATGAAGCAAATCAAAAGAGGCCAAAGGCCCAAAATTGTGAAGGTTTTAACCGAGCAAAAGTGAAACACTCAAAAAAGTCAAATCAAAGGCCAAAGGCCAATTCACTACAAAAGCAGTCCCTCGCCAAAAAAGAAGAAAATCAAAAAGGCTCAACTCACTGAAACCCGAATCGAATCATGTGCTAGAGAAAGCTACAAGAAAACCATATAGTGCGAGACGATCCCGAGGCTGCAACCCAGGAACCTGAACAGGGCTATCTCCCGAGACATCAAATATAATTTGCATCTCAGCACGGAGGTACAAGTATTAAGTTTCTTCTATTTATTTACGCAGTTCAATTTGGTAATAAGTAAGCAATGCATGAATTAGGATAGATCGAGTACCACAGTCTAATTTTCATATTCCAAAGCAAACTTAGAACTTACGCCCTTTAATAGCATTGTTCGGGACGAACAACTAAAAGTGGGGGGTAATCTGATGGACCAAAGTTATACGAGTCAGAAACACAGTAAAACCCCCTTATTTAGACTGTTTGTCTATCTAACTTCTACGTATTAGTCCCGATATATTTCCACAGGGCATTTTAGAGACTGAAGTGAAAACATGCTAAGGAGAGGATTTTAAGCTGAAAAGATAACAAGAGTCAATCCAAGGTCAAGATCATATGCCGACTGAAGAGATATCAAGGATCCTGACGTTGAATTGACCAGAACAAATTAATCAGAGGAATCAGGAGTGGAGTCAAGATAGCCCGGGGAAGAAACACATTGACAGTTTTGTGAAAAGACTGCACAAAACTGTACAAAATCACACATTTGGCAAAGATGACCGGCCACCATTCAAGGAGGTGGGCAAGGGAGGAGTTCCTCCCCCTTGGGTGACCGGCAACCTGCGGCGCCACCCTCCTCCACCAAAAGCCGCCGGCTCCTCCTCCTTGCGCCACTTGTCTCCTCCACAAGCTCCTCCTTCTCCTCCCTTGGATCAAAAGACATGTGCTTCCATCTCATCCATCCATTCCTCCTCACTTTGGCTATAAATACCAAGCCAAACCTCATTTGTAAAACACACCAATTCTCAATTTCACTTCTCTCTCTAGAAGTTGAAATACTTGTAACGTTGTAATCTTGCTTTGGAAATAAAGGATAGCTCCCTTGGCGCTTCAACGGTTGTAAGTATCTCTTAGTATTTATTTAATCAACTGTTGTCTTTAATTCCTTAGTATAATGTTTAGCGCGATGAATAGTAGATAAACTAATAGTTCGGTAGACGGGGCGCACTTGTATTATAAAATGTTTTAGACTATTAACTTAGTGTCTCGAATTAGTAATCAACACTGATTCTATGTGCCATGTATAAAAGTTAGAATGTCTAAGGTATAGTAAACCATTTGGGAATGTGACCATAGGGGTCCAAATTCGTAAACTCTTCCTTAGATATTCGTGATCACACTCGGATAAATAAACCATTTAAAAACTGGGCCAAGGGGATTAAATGAATAAACTATTCGAAGAGGTCGACTATCAGAAAAACCATTTGAAAACTGGGCCAAAGGGATTGAATGGATGCACATAGGCTAATATAACCGGGAATGGAGTATTAGTCTAAATAGAATTAAGTGTTCTACGTCCTTGGAATAGGCTAGACAGTGTACGCAAATCGAGTGCTTGGAATGGCCTTGATACACCGTAGAATACTTAGACGATTCACTAAAGGTCAATGATAAACATGATATAATACAAGCCCCCTGAAACCGAACATTTCTTTTAATTATAAACTGTAATTTACTTTCCAGTATTAAAATCAACCAACCAACCAATCAATCAATCAAAATAGCTGGTAGCTTTAAAACCAACCAACCGACCTTAAACACGCTCTCCCGTTAAACAACCCCCCTCAAGAACATCTATTCCCCTGATTCCTTTGGGTTCGACCCCTACTTACCAAGTACTACCAAGTAGTATAGTCGCAAGTAGTGGACTACTATAAATTTATTTGTACAAATCGCTTCGACGACGAGCGGTTCTGTCAATTCACTAATGGTCAATGATAAACAGGATATAATACAAGTCCCCTGAAACCGAACATTTCTCTTAATCATTAAAATAGTAATTTACTTTCCAGTATTAAAATCAACCAACCAACCAATCAATCAATCAAAATAGCTGGTAGCTTTAAAACCAACCAACCGACCTTAAACACGTTCCCACGCTGCGTAATTCCCCCCGAAGAACAATTATTCCCCTAGTTCCCTTGGGTTCGACCCCTACTTACCAAGTACTACCCAGTAGTATAGTTGCAAGTAGTGGACTATAAATTTATTTGCACAATCGCTTTGACGACGAGCGGTTCTGTCAAATTGGCGCCGTTGCCGGGGAACTAGTCATCGGATAACTGTTCTTTGAACCGTTACGCGCTTCAAAACAACCATGTCTCGCGAAGAAAGTCACCATGACTTCCAGGATGACGAAGAAATAAACCTGTACGATCAGAATGATGAGGTACCGTTTCCATTCGTCGACGATCCAGAACAACTCATCAGAAACAGGAGAGCTCGTGATAGGGAAGCAGTCAGAAGAAACCAAGAATTACCCGAGGACCGAAATGCAGCTGGTCCAGTACAACCTCCTATCCATCCCCCACGACCACAACCTCAACCTCGATACATGCCAAGAAGAGAACCCGCGTTTGATGACTACTACGGAGATAACTACTACCGTGAACCGACGATGGGCGAGTTAAATGCCCCTAATTTCGAGACACAGCCGTGGTGTATCTATGAGAGCCCTCAATTAGAAAATATAACCATCAACGCATCAGTGGCACACAGCCTGCCAAAATTCTCAGGATCTCAAGGAGAATCTGCCGCAACTCACCTCCAACGCCTACATGGCATTTGCCAGAATCTAAAGCCCAACCGAGTGAATATGGACGACTTCAAGTTAAAAGCGTTCTATTTTTCCCTCACTGACTCGGCAAGTGACTGGTTCCTTTCATTGCCTTCCGAAAGCATTAGAACATGGGTTCAGATGCAGAAGAAATTCTTAGATAAATACTATCCGGCTGGAAGAGCAATTCAAGTAAGGAAGCAACTACAGGAAATCAAACAAGGTCCCAATGAAACCATGTACGATTACCTGGAAAAGTTCAATCACCTAGAAAGGAGCTGCTGTACCCTTGGACTGCCCGAGAAACTCGTCATCGAGTACCTCATTGATGGATTAAGACCACTAGACAAAATGCTCTTGGATGCCTCAGCAGGAGGGTCCATGATGAATCTGTCATTAAGTGGCATCAGAAATCTCATCGCCAACGTTGCTGAAAATGCTCGATTTAGAGAAGAGACCACTCGCCAAGATGAATTCTCTCGATAAAAAAGGGTAGCACAAACTGAAGCATCAGTAAACTCCATAACTAAAGAGATGAAACAGTTAATGGAGATGATGATTGAGATCATACGTAGACAGCCAGTTACGGTTAAACCTTGCGAGTTCTGTGGTTCTACGGACCACAAAATGGACGCATGCCCAACATTGATAGAAGAAGAACCGGCTGATGTGAATGCAGTGGGAGGATATCAAGGATACAACAATGTCAGAACTGGACAAAATAGACAGTACGTTCAAACGTCCAACCCAGACTGGCGTAACAACAACAGCTATCTTCAGACGGAGACACAACCAGCTGTCCCTCAACTAGCGCAGTCATTCTACCAACCACCCCACCGACAATATCACCAGAACACTCCATCAGCAGGCCAATATCACCAAAAAGGGCCAAATCAGTACCAAGCCAGACCGAGCAATCAGCAGGAGCCAAGCAAGTCGCTCAACGACACGATGAAGGAGCTTACGGGAAACATTAATCAGTTGGGAACTTCGCTACACCAGTACCAGGCAAAAACTGACGGGGCAATCTCAGAATTGACCAAACAAATGTCCCAGCTTGCCACCGCCATGTCTACACTCACTACTGAACCTGGCAGACTTCCTTCACAGACCGTTCAAAATCCAAAGGCAAATATAAGCATGATAAAGAGGTCAAGCATGAAGGGTACACTAGGAGAGGTAGCACGATCCCCAACTTACAAACTCTCGAACAATCACTTCAATCGCAGACGTCGGCCTGATTGGAATCAAGAGGAAGATCGCCCCAATAATGGCAAAACATGGGTTACACATGCCGACAATGGACGATATGCATTCACCGTCTGCATAACACCATCGCCTATTATACACACCGACGTACCAGCATCAGGATGGGACGACGAAAACAATTTAAGGCTAAGGAATAGGCAGACTAGTCAACGAATAGAAAGAGCCCTCGTTTCAGACCATGAGTCACAACCGGAAAGAGATAAAGACCCAGGGCCCTTTACAATCACTTGCTGTATTGGTGAAACCCAGATCCACAAATGCTTAGTCGATCTTGGGGCTGCTGTCAACGCCATGCCTTCCTCCTTGTATTACTTACTAGGACTGGGTCCGTTGAAACCTCCCCGGTCAAATATCGAGCTAGGAGATAAGTCATGCATCCGGCCGGTTGGAGAACTGGAAGATGTAATACTCCATGTGGGAGAACTCGTCGTTGCTGCAGACTTCTATGTAATACCAACAGAAGAAACCAGCGAAGACGATCATCCGATAATAATATTGGGATGACCATTCCTCTACGCCACTAAAGCAAGAATCGATGTGGGCAAGGGGTCATTATCACTTAAGTTCGGCGGCAAAATTGCACATTTCTACATTAATAAGAGCCGCCCGGACACGAAGAAACCGCCAGACATAACACCTATCTCAGATCACTGTGCACAGTTTTCTGACCTGTCATTAGGGACCAAAAAAGTATCAAGACCAATAGATATGGTCAAAGGTCTCCCGCCTTCTCAGAAACAATGGAAAGAGAAAACACCAAAACCATGGAGCTCTTACTCCAGCAAGGAGTCAGGAAGAAGCAACACTGGAACGGTGGCAAAGTTCGACCTCAGCCACCCATGGGACCCAAACCAATGAACCACAAACGAGGTATCGTCGAGCCAACGACGTTAAACAAGTGCACTGGTCGGGAGGTAACCCGACACTATCTTACTTTTCCGCACTTTAATTTCTGTCATTTAAATTCAGTATTTAGTTTTAAGCTTGCATGACTTTTGAACTAAGGCACGCCTTCGTTCAAAAGTGGGGGGTGAGAACCACCTGTGTACATAAATAACATGCAGCTGTTTTTTTCTTTTTTAATAAGTACCTTTTTGAAAATATGAACTTAAGAATGTGAAAAAGATAAATCATAATTCATGCATTAACCTTGTGAAAATTCAACTGTTTAAAAACTTAGAATGTAACTTTCCATTTGTCCTTTGTGCTGAGATAACTAGGGATGTGGAGTTGATATAAACTGCCCTAGAGAGGCTTGGAAAGCAATCAAAGGATCAGATCAAACTATATGGTTTTCGAAGTCAGTGGAGGCTGCACTTCGGGTTTTCAGTGAATAATTGAAGTCAACTCCGCCATGAAGCATCTATGCAAAGGCGAGGACGGGAATCAGACCGTCCTCTCTCTAGTCAAAATAGCCGAGAAAATAGATGGGCGACCCTCATCTTGACCCGCGCAAAACGACAAAGACGAGAGGAGCGGGGAGGTATTTCCATAGGCTTGCGGGCGATGATTGGACCTCCCAAAAAAGGCTCGAGAAAATGGACTAGCAATCACAAAAAGACGAAAAGCTCAATGAAGCAAATCAAAAGAGGCCAAAGGCCCAAAATTGTGAAGGTTTTAACCGAGCAAAAGTGATGCACTCAAAAAAGTCAAATCAAAGGCCAAAGGCCGATTCACTACAACAAAAAAGCAGTCCCTCGCCAAAGAAGAAAATGAAAAAGGCTCAACTCACTGAAACCCGAATCGAATCACGTGCTAGAGAAAGCTACCAGAAAACCATATAGTAAGAGACGATCCCGAGGTTGCAGTCCAGGAACCTAAAAAGGGCTATCTCCCGAGACATCCAATATAATTTGCATCTCAGCACGGAGGTACAAGTATTAAGTTTCTTCTATTTATTTACGCAGTTTAATTTGGTAATAAGTAAGCAATGCATGAATTAGGATAGATCGAGTACCACAGTCTAATTTTCATATTCCAAAGCAAAAATTAGAACTTACACCCTTTAATAGCATTGTTCGGGACGAACAACTAAAAGTGGGGGGTAATCTGATGGACCAAAGTTATACGAGTCAGAAACACAGTAAAACCCCCTTAATTAGACTGTTTGTCTATCTAACGTCTACGTGTTAGTCCCGATATATTTTCACAGGGTATTTTAGAGACTAAAGTGAAAACACGCTAAGGAGAGGATTTTAAGCTGAAAAGATAACAAGAGTCAATCCAAGGTCAAGATCATATGCCGACTGAAGAAATATCAAGGATCCTGACGTTGAATTGACCAGAATAAATTAATCAGAAGAATCAGGAGTGGAGTCAAGACAGACCGGGGAAGGAACACATTGACAGTTTTGTGAAAAGACTGCACAAAACTGTACAAAACTCACATTTGGGCAAGATGACCGACCACCACTCAAGGAGGTGGCCAAGGGAGGAGCTCCTCCCCTTGGGCCACCGGCAATCGGCGGCTCCTCCACCCATGGTGACCGGCGGCTTTCTCCTCCTCCACATGGCACCTCCTCCTTCCTCCTCTTCTCCTCCCTTGGATCAAATGCACATGTCCACCATCTCCACCACCCATCTCCTCCCCTTTGGGCTATAAAAGGAGGAGCTTCTCCTCCTCATTTCACACACCAAATCTCAATTTCACTTCTCTCTCTAGAAGTTGTAATACTTGTAAGTTGTAATCTTGCTTTGGAAATAAAGGAAAGCTCCCTTGGCGCTTCAACGGTTGTAAGTTTCTCTTAGTATTAATTTATTTAACTGTTGTCTTTAAATTCCTTAGTATAATGTTTAGCGCGATGAATAGTAGCTAAACTAGTAGTTCGGTCTAAGGGGCGCACTTGTATTATAAATGTTTTAAGACTATTAACTTAGTGTTTAGTCTTAGTATTCAAAACTTGTTCTATGTGCCATATATAGTCAGAGTTTCCAAGGTTGAGTGGATGCTGTAACAAGCAAAGCTCTTCTGTGGGAATTCGTGATCATACTCAGGTAGTGGAAGCTGTAACAAGCAAAGCTATCTGAGGAGTTCGACTCATCCTAAACCCCATCTGGTCGAGCGTAACTTTGAGGTCAGGTAGATGTACCCAGGCTAGCATACCTTAGGGTATTGGCGCTAGACTGAAATAGAACAGGAGTTGCTTTAAACCGGTGTTGCAAGTCTTGTGCTGTAACTAGCCTCGATTCACCGTTTGAATACTTAGATGATTCACTAATGGTCAATGATAAACAGGATATAATACAAGTCCCCTGAAACCGAACATTTCTCTTAATCATTAAAATAGTAATTTACTTTCCAGTATTAAAATCAACCAACCAACCAATCAATCAATCAAAATAGCTGGTAGCTTTAAAACCAACCAACCGACCTTAAACACGTTCCCACGCTGCGTAATTCCCCCCGAAGAACAATTATTCCCCTAGTTCCCTTGGGTTCGACCCCTACTTACCAAGTACTACCCAGTAGTATAGTTGCAAGTAGTGGACTATAAATTTATTTGCACAATCGCTTTGACGACGAGCGGTTCTGTCATTGACCTCTAATGATCATACTATGTGTTCAAAGATGTATCACGGCTATTTCTAGCACATGACTTGCCACATCATTTAGAACACTTGTTCTATTTAGACTAATTCCTCCTTTCGAAGTATCTTAGCCTTATGTGCATCCACCTGATCAATCAGTTACGATCAACCAAGTGGTGTTTAAAAGAGGTTGAACTCCTCAGATAAGCTTTGCCCGTTAAAGCATCCACTTACCCGAGTATGTTCACGACGGAAGAGCTTTGCCCGTTAAAGCATCCACTCAACCTTGGAAGTTCTAACCTAATATGTGGCACATAGAACAAGTTTTGAACACAAAGAGGCATTTAAGAGAAGGGTCTAAAACATTGTATGATACAAGCACTACCCTTCAACCGAATGAAGAGTTTAGCTATGAATATCCATGGAACATGACATCATAGCTAAGTGCTTAAAAAGTAAAGGTTTTTGAAAGACAGTAAAGTAAAGTTTTTGAAAGTAAAGACAGGAAAGTAAAAGGAGAATACCCAAGAACCGACAAGAGTAAACTCAGGAAAAAGTAAAGACAAGCTTGAGTACTTCAAGAACCGACAAGAGTACTCAAGAACAACTGTAAAGCTTTTGATATCAAAGAGAAGTGTTTACATGGATTGTGCTCTCAAGCTAGAGAGATAAGTGATTGTGGATTTGAGGATGATTTACAAGTGAAGAGGGCATGGGTATTTATAGGCTAAGGGAAGTGTGGGATGTGGAGGAGGATGCAACACTTGGCACAAGATGAGAGGGAGAGCAAGGAGCCGCCGGGTGAGGTGGAGGGGACGAGAGCCACCGGCTAGGTGGCGCAAGGGGAGAGGAGGAGGGATTTAGCCGCCGGGCAAGGTGGCAAGGGAGTGGGTGAGAGTGTGTTTTGTGATCTTATCCAAAAGACATCGGGTCTTTTCAGCTCCGGACAGACTCTGGTTGCTCTTCGGTTGGACTTGTTTTGAGTGATTCCATGTCAGGTTTATGAAAGTTGTACAGTCGGAATCTGATCATGGCCTGGAGTGACTTGTAATCCATTTTCAGCTTTAAAACTTCTCCTTAGCTTGTATTCTCTCTAGACTTCAAAATACCCTGTAGATAAATATCGAAACTAACAAGCAAAAGTTAAATAGACAAAGAGTCTAATTTGGTGGGTTTAACTATCTTAATGAATCATATAAATATGGTCCATCAGTTATCATATCGTGTGTGCTCCTATTTGTTCTATTTTCGGTACTGTCTGCTAAGGTGTTCTAGTTTCTGTTTGAACAGAACCTGAAACTGTCCAACAAGTGTTCCAGACGCAGTTCGAACATCATCTGGAACTCATCTTGACTAAGACAAGTAGATTTCAATTTGTATCAGAGCAGACACTCGACATACAGAGTGTGATCCGACGACTGTTCAAGATGAGTTTGAAGGAAGGACAGAGCACTAACCGACCACCGTTGCTTGAAGGGCCGAATTATCCGTATTGGAAATCCAAGATGAAAGCCTTTCTGAAATCCCTCGATGAAAGGGCTTGGAGAGCTGTAATGATAGGATGGACAGAACCCATGATGGCCAACCCTGAAGGAGCTGTTATGCCAAAACCTGAAGCCCTGTGGTCTGAAGCAGATGATGTAGCGGCTGTTGGGAATTCAAAGGCCTTGAATGCAATATTCTATGGAGTGGACGAGAATGTGTTCAAACTAATTGCTGAATGTGAGGTGGCTAAGGAAGCATGGGTTATTCTCAGAATAGCGTATGAGGGTCCATACAGTAAATCTAACGATGAGGAAAAAGAGCATGAGAATGTCAATCTCGTCGGACTTGTAGTAACTATTGAAGACTGTAGTGAGACAAGTGGAAATCCATACTCCTGTGCACTATCTGAACAGCCTGTTGACGACGCATCAAGCAGTGATGACGAAGGACTTACTCATGAGACATCGGCCGAGACATACAAGGAACTCTATGAGAAGTGCCTATTGGTGATTGACCTGAACAAGAAGTTCACAGAAATAGTGGCAAGCCTGACAGAAGAAAAAGATAAAAAGTGGCAGAAGGTTGAACTTCTCGTTGCCCAGAAGGTGGAACACCAGGAGGAAATATCTGCTTTGAAGCACGAGATGATTGGAATGAATCAAGAACACTCGTCACTTCTTGCACAGAAGGTGAAACTGCTAGACACCGTATCGGTTCTGAAAGCTGAGATGGAGAAAAAAATAGAGAAACACATCCTGCAGGCTTGGTGGGGCTAAGGAGAAAGAATGCTGAGTTGCACATTCGCAAAGAAGTTCATCTCAATATGACAGGTAATCCTCAATATCTCATCAATGTTAAACCTATTCGCAAGCGTCAGTTTGTCACTTTTAGAGATGGAGGGAAGGGCCAGGTGATCGGCTGTAGGACATTGAAGGTTGCAGATCTACCTGAGCTCGAGGATATCCTCCTAGTGGATGGGTTTAAGGTGAACCTGATCAGTATCAGGAGATTGTGTGATGAAGGACAGTATGTTACATTCACTCGTGATACGTGTCAAGTACTAGATAGGAATGGAGACACACCGTTGGAAGGAAGCAGGTCAACAAACAAAAGCTACTGCCTAGGCACAGTTGGAAGCCACTGTCTGTCCGACAAACACGATACATGAGATGGAATTGCAAGGGACAGGTATGGTGTCCTCTTCTAGAAAGGTAAAAGACAAAGATGCCATAAACTCAGTTCCAGAAGATGATAAATGTAGAGGTGGGACATTGTCTGAAACACCCGTTCAGACCAAGTCTATAGAAGATAAAGTCCCAGGAGGTCCAGCTGATGAAGCCACACCTACTCTAGCTGGGACACTTGACAATGCACTTGCGCTGCAACCGTCATGGAGAATTAAGAGTCGAGCAAATGAGATCAAGTGTCAAGAGCTGGCTGCCAGTTCATCAAGTCTGAAGAATGTCATCAAAGCTTCTATTGATGAGATTTTGGTGGTGGCCATTCACGTGGAACTGGAAGAGCTCATCAGATATGAAGCATGGAAAGTATATCATCTTGTGCACAGTCACGAACTGAAGGCGACTATATATGGACTCACACAAGCGCCCAGAGCATGGTACAAGACTTTTCTCATCGACCATGGCTATGAGCGAGGGGGAGAAGAGAAGCATATGTTCGTCACGAGTACACAGAAGCTGGTTGGCCAGTTTGTGAGACAGATGCAAAAGGAGCTCCAGCTGACCATGGTGGGAGAGATGAAACACCTTCCTGGAACACATGTCGACCAGGTGCTGGGAGAGCGGGAGAGCATCGCTGCAGGGAGTTGCTGCACTCAGTTCCTATGTATGAAGCAAAATCTATCTTAACACGGAGTGGAACGGGTGAAGAAGTTTTTGCCCAAGAACCCAGTACAACACTCCATGAGCAGATATCACTTCATCAGAGAGCTAGTGGAGAAGTAGGTCATCACATCGAAACACATGACCACTGTTTTTTCTAGAATATTGGATGACTTAGCACGGAAGTAATCTCCAAAGATTAGATATGGAATAGATTGAATATCGATCAAATATTTAGGAGTATCTCCGAAATATTTGACAAGGATATTCTGATTGGAGTCGGCCAGCGAGGAATTCGAAGATTCAGATATTCAAACGAATATCTACACATCTGATTAAAGGCGGCGTGGCTGACTTGGCAAGGAAGTTTTCGAATATACTTCCTAAAGATTGGATAAAGATACACATCAAAATATTTAGGAATATTTCCTAAATATTTGATGAGATATCTAGAGCAGATTTGGACAAGCGCCCACGCATATAAATACCTGACTAGGGCGTCCATTATCTGTGTCGCTTCCTGAGAGAAAAGAAAACACGAGAGTTCGTGAGATTGGAGGAGAAGCGGCCGCTGGTTGATTATTCCACACCGGAATATCAACGGGGAAGTAACAGTCTGTTCAGTGTGCTGTTCAGACTGTTCTTGAAGGACAACAAAGCGCACACACACATGGTAATCAAGCTACGTCTTTGAGAGAAGGCGACTGGACTTCCGAGAAGTCCAAGACTAGGCCGAGAGGGAAGTCTCGTCCTACCCATAGGGGATCGAGGGGAGCTGCGGTGAACCGAGATTACAAATCCGGGAGACGGAGTGTTAGAGGCTAGGCTATTACAAACAAGGTGTTGTGTAAGTGTAAGTCCACGAATAGCTCTAAACTCGTAATAAGATTTGTGTCCCTTTTCGGGTGTGGGAAACCCCCCAGAGTAGGAGAGGCCGAACTGGGTTATCATATCGTGTGTGCTCCTATTTGTTCTAGTTTTCGGTACTGTCTGCTAAGGTGTTCTAGTCTCTGTTTGAACACAACCTGAAACTGTCCAACAAGTGTTCGAGACGCAGTTCGAACACCATCTGGAACTCGTCTTGACTAAGATAAGTAGATTTCAGTTACAATCGGCAACACTCACACTGTAGAAGCCCAAAATTATCGTGTTTCGTTCTTGGAGAGCGAGAGAGATCATAGCGTTGGAAGAGGACATGATGTCCAGCTCAAACTGAAGAACACAACTTATATCTGGTTTTGCCAGGAGGAGCAGCTACCGTTTGATGCAGCCTGATGGATTAGATCTAGACCATTCGATCAGGATCCAATCCGCGCCAACTTGTGCTTTAAACTGATTGGCTGATCTAAAGCAATAACGACGACTCGGGTCGCGCGCTAAAGCCAATGAGACGCAAACGCCACCATTCCACTTGGTGTACCAATAGCCACGAGTTGTCCTTGTCTTTAGCAACGGGCACTTATCTTTAGTGACGACTTCCCCTGTCTCACGCAACCAGCTTCAAATCCCACAAATCTTCACCTGAAGCTGAGTTGCTCAGTTTCCATGTCTGTTCTAGCTCCACCAGCCACCAAGCGCCGCCAGGTCTTCGTGAATATCGAAGTAGAGTATCAGCTCAGTACCTGCAAAACACCAGAAGCAAACTAACCTACAAACAGCAAGTCTAAGCAATGCTTAAACTTGTTGCTTGAGATCACCTTAGTGCCTATATCTGTAGGATTTTCACATGTATCAACCTTAAGCAGTTTTATCTCACCATTTTCAACATGATTTCTCAGGAAATGGTACATAATGTCTATATGCTTAGATCTCTCATGATAGACGGGGTTCTTAGCTAAACATAATGTAGACTGAGAATCAAAAAACACCAGAGGCACTCCCTTAAACTGTTTGCATTCATACAACATACCCTTCAACCAAATTGCTTCTTTAACACATTCACTAAGAGCAATGTATTCTGATTCAGTAGTAGACATGGCAACAATAGACTGCATTTGTGATTTCCAACTTATAAAATTCTTGCCAAATGTAAAGTAAAATGCAGTTGTAGATTTCCTACAATCTCTATCTCCACCAAATCAGAATCCACAAATCCAATGAGATCAAGCATATCAGACTTCTTAGAATAGCATAAACCAGTATCAAGAGTGGATCTAACATATGAAATAACATGCTTTAAGGCCAACCAATGTTCCATACCAAGATTTGACATGAATCTACTAAGAAAAGAAATAGCATAAGCCAAGTCAGGTCTTGTGCTTATCATGGCATACATCAAAGAACCAATCACATTTGCATATGGTACACTTCTATTCTTATTTTGTCAGAATCAGTCTTGGGAGACTGATGCTTACTAAACAGAAAATGTGGAGCTAAGGGAACCTTAACCAGTTTACTATTTAGATTTCCATAGTTACTTACAACCTTTTCAAGGTATGGTTTTTGATGCAACTTCAAGAAACAGTCATTCCTATTTTTTTCTATTATCATGCCATGTATTTTCCTAGCTTTTCCTAGGTCTTTCATGTCAAACTCCTTACTTTAAGTCCTTTTTCAGTTTATCAACCTTTTCTTTGGACTTAGATATCAATAGCATGTCAACCACATATAGCAACAAATAGATAGGGTCACACTCAGTTGAAGCATAATAGAAACAGGTATCATAAGCACTTCTCACAAATCCCAGACTTAACACATAAGTATCAAATCTCAAATACCACAATCTAGGACTTTGTTTTAGCCCATACAAGGAATTTTTCAGAAGGCATACCATTTCTTTGTGCTTACTTGATGGGACGTATTTATACGACTCATCAAGTACAACTAAACCCACCAAATAAGACATTTGGTCATACGAACATGTGCTTGTTGATGTCGTTTTATGTATACAGGAAATTTTGGAGTCTAAAGAGGAATCACGCCTAAAAAGGGAGATTTATGCCAAAAAGGGTCACAGGTCATTTCTGGCCGAGCCGGGGACCGAGGAACCTCAGCCGGGTCCGAAGAAATGATCGCCTAGGCCGCGCCCAGCGCACAACGACGTGCTACCAAATTTTGGCGCCGTTGCCGGGGAGTTGTGTTCCGGAATAGTTGTTCTATTTGTTTTTTTTCTTTTGTTTTTGTTTTATTTTGTAGTCCATCATGTCAGTGTACTACGAAAACAAGCCTTGGAACAATGAGGAGTTTTCCCCACCATCTTTCCAACTTGAAGTCCGCGAGAAGATCATCAATCTTGAGCAATCCCGGGATGAAACATTAGACGAGTACTTGTCGTACTTCGATTCCATTGTGATGAGCTGCCCGCACCATGGATTCACCACTTTCGATCTTCTTCAAAGGTTTCTCGGTGGGATGATGCCACATGAGTGGAATTGGCTAAATGATGCAGCGGGAGGCTCGGTGAATAACTTAGACATGGATGATCTTTGGAACTTGATAGATGATTTGGCCGAGAGGTCAAGGCAAGATCAGGCCATGCGACCCGAAGAACTGGCCAACATGGTGCACCAATTCAATACCGAAACCGAATCATGGGTGGCTCAAAATGAGGCTGCATATCGGGTCAATGAGATGCTCAACATGAAGCCAAGGGTCAGCGAGGAAGAGCATACATTGGAGCCCATGGAGCCAGCGGCCGAGGAAATCAAGGCAGGCCCGGTCCTCGCGCTCGGAGCACCCGAGACATGCCCGGTCCTCAATGCCGAACTACCCATGTCAACCCCGGTCCTCACTGCCGAGCCAACAGAAAACCCAGACTTCCCTGCCGAAGTGGCCGAAGAAATCAAGCCAAGCCCGGTCCTTGCGCTCAGAGCACCCGAGGAAGTCCCGGACCTCAATGACGGGCTGGCCGAGATAGGCCAGGACGCGCTCGAGCCAGCCGAGACATGCACGGACCTCATTACCGAGCTGCCCAAAACAGACCCGGTCCTCACGGACGGGCTGGTCGAGAAAGGCCCGGTCCTCATGACCGAGAAACCCCAACTTAACCCTTTATGTTTTATGCAGATCATAGCCACCGAAGAGCATGTAGTCAATAATGATGTGGTGCAAGGGGAGTTGGAGGCAAATCGAGGGCAAGAAAAGCCAATGATGGAGCGCTCATTCACCACGACTCAACAAAGCGGCTCGGAAAACTCACTTGTTCTAATACAACCCATCTCCGCTGCCACAAAGAAGAAGCTTGGCAGGGGCGCATGCTTGATGTCGCCTAAACTTGATGGCACAATGCTAAACTTCCAGAATTGCAAAGGTGCCAACCGATCAAACATGAAGAAGCGACAAAGACATGGCCCAAAAGAATGGAAGCCGGGATGGAGTAGCAAGAGACCACAGCTCAATGGACCAGCAGCTATGGCCAAGGAGCCCTCATCTTCTCGGCTGTATGTGGAAAAGAACCCGCTGGACCAATGGAGACTAGAACCGAGCACATCACTCCATGCTTTCTTTGGGCGGAGCAAAAGGGCAACCGAGAAGAAGTTCGACCTCAAGTACCCATGGGATCCCAACTTATGATCCATGAGTGAGGTACCGTCGAGCCAACGACGTTAAACAAAGGCACTTGCCGGGAGGTAACCCGGCATATTTTTCATTCGTTACAGTTTTTATGTTTATGTCGTTTCTTTTCTTACTCACCCCTTTGTATTTGGGAAAGGAATGTTTATCTTATGCAGGAAAGATATGCTCAACATGCGAGCGCATGCTTTGTAACATACGAGCGCATGACCCGAGTATAACCGGGCCGCATCCGATAATGGCCGGCTTGCACCCGAGGAAACTCGCCAGTACCCGGGCCGCGACCGAGAATGACCGGGCTGTGCCAGAGAGAACCAGGTCCCAGCTGGAACACCTCGAACATCAACCGAATCTGGCCGGGCCAGGCCTTGTCGTTTGCTCCTATGGCCTTGACTTAGCAACAACACCATAAAGGGAGTTCTCTTCGTTCCTTACTCTTCATGTCATTTCCTTTCCATTTTTAAAAATGTTTTTTTGGTTTTGAACTAAGTCGTTCCGAGAGGAACGGTTTCGTTCAAAAGTGTGGGGGTAGTTATTGCACATAGTAGTCAACACTTTTTGAAAATACAAACTTTCAAGATGTGAAATTAGATAGATTCGATTCATGCATTTCCTTGTGAAAACTAAATTATGTAAGAGCATGCGAATTTAACTTTCAACTTGTCCTTGTGTGCTGAGATAAATGTAGGATGTGGAGTTGAAAGAAATGCCCTAGAGAGGTTTGACAAGCACTCAAGGGACCGGATCCTTACTATACGGTTATATGAAGATTGTGGAGGCTAGCACTTCGGGCTTTTGATGGTTTGGAGTGGACTCCGCCATGCAGCGTCTATGCAAGAGGCGGGATGTGAATCAAACCGTCCATTCTCTAGTCCAAAGTAGCCGGGAAAAGAGATGAGCGACCCTCATCTTGACCCGCGTGAAAAGGGCAAGGATGACAAAGAGCGGGGAGGTATTTCCATATGCTCTCGGGCGATGATTGGACCTCCCAAAAGTGAAGAAAAATGGACATGCAAATTCTCATCAAAGGAGCAAAGCTCAAATAAGAAAAGAAAAATCAGCCAAAGTGGTGAAACAAAACCGAAGCAAAAGTGAAGTACTCAAAGAGTCATATCAATGGCCGAAGGCCAAACCTCACTACAAAAGTTGTCCAACCACGCAAACAAAGAAAAAGAGGTCGACCCATTAGCCCGAATCAATCACGTGCTAGAAGAAGCAAGTAATATAACCATATAGTAAGATCGGATCTGAGAGTGCAGTTCAAAGGCCTAAAAAGGACTATCTCCCAATCATCCAAATTGGTTTGCATCTCGGCTCAAAGGTAACAAGTATCTAGTTACTTTCATGTTTGAGCACAATTTCTTTTGGTAGCAAGTAAGTAATGCATGCTAAGGTGAAATCTAGACTAGCATCTATCATTCATATTTAAGACTTAGGGTGTTGTTTTTCCTCTTTGACTATACTTGTTCGGGACGAACAAGATTAAGTGTGGGGGTATTTGATGGGACGTATTTTGACGGAGCGCACCACACCGTCGTTAATGTGCGATGGCTCTGTGCAAAAATAAATTTATAAGTCCGCTACTCGTTACTCTACTATTGGGTAGTAAAGCGGTAAGTAGGGGTCGAACCCAAGGGAATTAATGGATAGTTGTTCTTTCGAAAATGGAAAGTAAGACAGTTGGGGGTTGGTTGTGATTTTAGTACTGAAAGTAACGTGGGTTGGTTGTGATTTTAGTACTGAAAAGTAAATGACTGAAAGTAAAGAAAGTAAATACGGGACTGAAAGTAAATACTGAAAGTAAAGTGCTTGAAGGACAAGACTTGCTGAAAGTAAGTGCGTAAAAGTAAAGTGCTTGAAGGACAAGACTTGCTGAAAGTAAATGCTTGAAGGACAAGACTTGCTGAAAGTAAATGCTTGAAGGACAAGACTTGCTGAAAGTAAATGCTTGAAGGACAAGACTTGCGGAAAGTAAGCAGTTGATATGGGACTGAAAGTAAAGTGACAGGTGATGTTTTAATTATAGGAAAGGATTCGGTTTTAGGGGCCTTATATCATAAATCTGTTTATCATCGACCTCTAATGATCATACTAAGTGTTCAAAGATGTATCAAGGCCATTTCTAGCACATGACTTGCCACATCATTTAGAACACTTGTTCTATTTGGGCTAATTCCTCCTTTCGAAGTATCTTAGCTTATGTGCATCCATTTGATCAATCATTTCCGATCAACCAAATGGTGTTTTAAAGAGGTTGAATTCCACAGATAAGTTGTGCTCTTTCGAGCCTCCACTTATCCACGGAAGTTCACGAACCCATGGAAGAGCTTTGCTCTTTCGAGCCTCCACTCAACCAATAGCGTTCTGACCTACTATATGGCACATAGAACAAGTTTTGAACACAAAGAGGCACTAAGAGAAGGGTCTAAAACATTGTATGATACTAGCACACCCCTTCAACCGAATGAAGGGTTTAGCTACGAATATCCATAGAGGTGGATATCATAGCTAAGTGCTGAGTAAAGTAAAGGTTTTGAAAGACAGGAAAGTAAAGGTTTTTGGAAACCAAGACAAGGAAAGTAAAGGGGAGAATACTCAAGAACCAACAGGAGTAAACTCAAGAACAATGAAAAGTAAAGGAAATGCTTGAGTACTTCAAGAACCGACAAGAGTACTCAAGAACAAACTTGGAGCTTCAATATCAAAGTGGTGTGTTTACATGGATTGTGCCCAAACTCTAGAGAGATAAGTAACAAGTGACTATGGACTAAGGACTAGAACTTGGGACACTTTACAAATGAAGGGAAGTGTGGTATTTATAGGCAAGGAGAAGGAGGAGATGCGGAGGGGAAGCAAGCCACATGTCAAGAGGGGGGTGGAAGGGCCAAATAGCCGCCGGCCTTAGGTGGCAAAGCCACAAAGCCGCCGGGCAAGGTGGCATCTCCCCATGGCTAGCCGCCCATGTGGTGAGGAGGAGGAGAAGTTGAGTGGATTGAGATCTTTTCCCCAAAAGCCATCGGTTGGCATGTAACTCCGGTTGCCCTTTGGTTGCCTCTTTGGTTGCTTCTTGGTTGATATCAAAAGACAAGGCACTTAGACTTGGCATTTCACTTGTGTTCTTGATCTTTGTTGGAATAAGTCATTGGACTTAGTTGTGGCTTGATCGGAGTATTGTCGGAGTATGGCCAGTTCCGACTTGTAATCCACTTTTAGCGTTAAGAACTCCTTTTTAGCTCGTTTCATCTCTACTCCTTGAAATAGCCTGTAGAACAAAAGTGAAACTAACAAGTAAAAATTGTCAAGATAAAGCGTCTAATTTGGTGGGTTTAACTATCTTAATGAATCATATAATAATGGTCCATCATATTTATACGACTCATCAAGTACAACTAAACCCACCAAATAAGACATTTGGTCATACGAACATGTGCTTGTTGATGTCGTTTTATGTATACAGGTGATGGACCATAATTATACGAATCATAAACATAGTTAAACCCACCAAATTAGACTCTTTGTCTAATTAACTTTTGCTTGTTAGTTCCGATATATTTCTACAGGGTATTTTGGACTCTAGAGAGATTACACGCTAAGGAGAGGATTTTACGCTGAAAAGATATTACGAGTCATTCCGAGGTCACGATCAGACGCTGAATGAAGAAATCTCAAGATCCTGACATGGAATCACTCAATACAAATCCAACCGAGGAATAACCAAAGTCAGACCGGAGCGAAATTGGACTGATAGTTTTGTGAAAAGACTGCACAAAACTCACAAACTCACTCTTATCCATCCATGACAGGCGGCTTTTGGTGGCAAAGCCACCTTGCAACCTTGCAACCGGCGGCTTTTGGGCTAACTTGCCCTCCACTCCTCCACTCAAACTTGCTCTCCACTCCTCCCTTCTCCTCCCTTGGATGAAAGCCATCTCCACCCTCCATTCCCCTCTCCTTTGGCTATAAATACATGCCTCCATCTCATTTGTAAATCATCCCAAAATGTGGAGAGCTTCTCTCTCTACAAATTCCAAAATCACAAATCACTTATCTCTCTAGATTAAGAGCACAATCATGTAAGCACTTTACTTTGGAATCGAAGCTTTAGCGTTTTCAACAGTTTTTGTAAGTCCTCTCTTTTTTACTTTACTGTCTTTCAAAGTACTTTACTTTCCAGTCTTTACTTTTGAAACTTTACTTTACTGTCTTTTCAATTCAGCAACTTTACTTTCCTGTCTTTACTTTCGAAAACTTTACTTTATTGTCTTTCAAAAACCTTTACTTTTCAACGCACTTAGATATAATGTCCTGTTCCATGAATCGTTGTAGCTAAACCCTTCATTCGGTTGAAGGGGTGTACTCGTATCATACAATGTTTTAGACCCTACACCTAGTGCCTCTTTGTGTTCAACTTGTTCTAGGTGCCATATATTAGGTCAGAATTCCATTGGTTGAGTGGATGCTCGGAAGAGCAAAGCTCTGCCATGGGTTCGTGATCTTCCGTGGATAAGTGGAGGCTCGGAAGAGCACAGCTTATCTATGGAAGTCAACCTCTTTAAAACACCATTTGGTTTATCAGGAATGATGATCAAATGGATGCACATACTAGAACAAGAGTTCTTTGTCTTGCAAAAGACTAGACGGTGTGGCAAGTCATGTGCTAGGAATAGCCTTGATTCACTTTTGAACACTTAGTATGATCATTAGAGGTCAATGATAAACAGAAGATGATACAAGGCCCCTAAAACCGAATCTTTCCTTTAATTGTAATATCACTGTTCCTTTACTTTTAGTTTTCAAAGCACACTCAAACCCAACTCCAATCGCACTTTAATTTATGTGTAAGCTTCATTAAAGAACAACTAATCCACACTGACTCTCTTGGGTTCGACCCCTACTTACCACTTGCTACCCAGTAGTGAAGTCGCGAGTAGCGGACTTATAAATTTATTTGTACATTTGCTCTGACGACAAGCATCTGTCAAATTGGCGCCGTTGCCGGGGAATTGTGAATTGGAATAGTTGTTCTATTTTGTTTTTTCTTTTTTTATCATGCAATTCACTAAGTCTTACTACTACGGAATGGAACCTTGGAACAATGAGGAGTTTTTCCCACCACCCTTCGAACTTGAAGTCCGCGAAAAGATCAACAACATAGAGCAATCCCGGGACGAAACTTTGGACGAGTACTTATGGTACTTCGATTCCCTTGTAACGAGCTGCCCGCACCATGGATTCACCAACCACGATCTTCTTCAAAGGTTTCTCAACGGGATGATGCCATATGAGTGGAATTGGCTTAATGACGCAGCAGGAGGCTCGGTAAATAACTTAAACATGGATGATCTTTGGAAATTGATAAATGATTAGGCCGCAAGGTCAAGACCAAGAGAAGATCAGGCTGAGCCACTCGAGGACGTTACAACGGAGCTGGCATCTAGAAATCAGCAGTTGGCCAACATGGTACACCAAATCCAGGTCCAAAGCAATGAATTATGGGTGGCTCAAAAAGAAGCATCAAACCAGCTCTGGGACCTCATTAACAAGCTACCCAAAACAGACCCAGACCTCAGTATGATTGCCCCCGGAGACCATATGAATGATGAGGATGAGGACCCATGGTTGCCTGAAGAAGAGCTCCACTCAGATTATCCCTGGGAGTTAGAAGAAGAACTACCCAAATCAGGCCCGGTCCTTATCACCAATCCATCCGAGGAAATCACAATCCTAACTGCCAAGCCAACAGAAGTCCCAAACCTCACTGCCGAAGCGGCCGAAGAAATCAAGCCAGGCCCGGTCCTTGTGCTCGGAGCACCCAAGGAAGTCCCGGACCTCATTGCCGAACTATCTGAGAAAGACCTGGTCCTCACTGTCGGAGCACCTGAAACAGACCCAGTCCTCATGGTCGAAGTGCCTCAACTTAACCCTTCGTGTTTTATGCCGATCATAGCCACAGAAGATCATATAATCAATAATGATGAGGTGCAAGGGGAGTTAGAGGAGGAGCATGAGCCAAAAAAGCCGACAAAGGAACTCTCACTCGTTCCAAGACAACCATCCATCACTGCTACAATGAAGAGGATTAGCAGAGGTGCATGCTTAATGTCGCCTACATTTAATGGCACAAAACCAAACTTCCAAACTCGCAAAGGTGCCAACCATTCAAACATGAAGAAGCAGCAAAGACATGGGCCAAAAGAATGGAAACCCGGAAGGAGTAACAAGCAAGCACGACTCATTGGACCATCAGCTATGGTCAATAAAGCCTCACCCTCTCAAATCAAAAGAGCTACCAAGAAGAAGTTCGACCTCAAGCACCCATGGGATCCCTACTTATGATCCAGGAATGAGGTACTGTCGAGCTAACGACGTTAAACAAATGCACTGGTCGGGAGGTAACCCGACACCTATCTTACTTTCAGTCATTTAATTTCTGTCATTTAGTTTTTTCATTCTCACCTTTCCTGTATATATTTGCTTGCATGACTTTTGAACTACGTCGTGCTGAAAGGCACGCCTTCGTTCAAAAGTGTGGGGTGAGAACCACCTTTGTACATAACATGTTTTTTCTTTTTCCTTTTCCCTTAATATTATCTTTTTGAAAATATGAATTTGAGAATGTGAAAAAGATAGATCATAATTCATGCATTAACCTTGTGAAAATTCAACTGTTTAAAAACTTAGAATGTAACTTCTCATTTGTCCCTTTGTGCTGAGATAAACTAGGGATGTGGAGTTGACATAAACTGCCCTAGAGAGGCTTGGCAAGCAATCGAAGGACTGAATCTAACAATATGGTTTTCGAAGTCAATGGAGGCTGCACTTCGGGTTTCAGTGAAGATTGAAGTCACCTCCGCCATGCAGTGTTTATGCAAAAAAAAAAGAAAAAAGGCGAGGACGGGAATCAGACCGTCCTATCTCTAGTCAAAGTAGCCGAGAAAATAGATGAGCGACCCTCATCTTGACCCGCGCGAAACGGCAAGGATGAGAGGAGCGGGGAGGTATTTCCATAGGCTTGCGGGCGATGATTGGACCTCCCAAAAAGGCTTGAGAAAATGGACTAGCAAGCCACAAAAAGGTAAAAGCTCGAAGAAGCAAATCAAGAGGCCAAAGGCCCAAAATTGTGAAGGTTTTAACCGAACAAAAAGTGAAGTACTCAAAGAGTCAAATCAAAGGATAAAGGCCGATTCACTACAAAAGCTGTCCCTCGCCAAAAGAAAATCAAAGACCAAACCATTGAAACCCGAACCGAATCACGTGCTAGAGAAAGCTACAAGAAAACCATATAGTGCGAGACGGTCCCGAGAATGCAGTCCAGGAGCCTAAAAAGGGCTATGTCCCGAAACATCCAAAATAATTTGCATCTCATCACGAAGGTACACGTATCAAGTTTCTTCTATTTATTTACACGGTTTAATTTAGTAATAAGTAGTAATGCATGAATTAGGATAAATCGAGTCCCACAGTCTCACTTTCATATTTAAAAGTTTTTACTTGATTGTGTGCCGCCCTTTAATAGCATTGTTCGGGACGAACAACTAAAAGTGTGGGGTGATCTGATGGACCATAATTATACGAATCATAAACACAGTTAAACCCACCAAATTAGACTCTTTGTCTATTTAACTTTTGCTTGTTAGTTCCGATATATTTCTACAGGGTATTTTGGACTCTAGAGAGAATACACGCTAAGGAGAGGATTTTACGCTGAAAAGATATTACGAGTCATTTCGAGGTCACGATCAGACGCTGAATGAAGAAATCTCAAGATCATGACGTGGAATCACTCAATACAAATCCAACCGAGGAACAACCAAAGTCAGACCGGAGCGAAATTGGACTGATAGTTTTGTGAAAAGACTGCACAAAACTCACAAACTCACTCTTATCCATCCATGACCGGCGACTTTTGGTGGCAAAGCCACCTTGCAACCGGCGGCTTTTGGTGGCAAAGCCACCTTGCAACCGGCGGCTTTTGGGCTAACTTGCCCTCCACTCCTCCACTCAAACTTGCTCTCCACTCCTCCCTTCTCCTCCCTTGGATGAAAGCCATCTCCACCCTCCATTCCCCTCTCCTTTGGCTATAAATACATGCCTCCATCTCATTTGTAAATCATCCCAAAATGTGGAGAGCTTCTCTCTCTACAAATTCAAAAATCACAAATCACTTATCTCTCTAGATTAAGAGCACAATCATGTAAGCACTTTACTTTGGAATCGAAGCTTTAGCATTTTCAACGGTTTTTGTAAGTCCTCTCTTTTTTACTTTACTGTCTTTCAAAGTACTTTACTTTCCTGTCTTTACTTTTGAAACTTTACTTTACTGTCTTTTCAATTCAGTAACTTTACTTTCCTGTCTTTACTTTCGAAAACTTTACTTTATTGTCTTTCAAAAACCTTTACTTTTCAACGCACTTAGATATAATGTCCTGTTCCATGAATAGTTGTAGCTAAACCCTTCATTCGGTTGAAGGGGTGTACTCGTATCATACAATGTTTTAGACCCTGCACCTAGTGCCTCTTTGTGTTCAACTTGTTCTAGGTGCCATATATTAGGTCAGAATTCCATTGGTTGAGTGGATGCTCAGAAGAGCAAAGCTCTGCCATGGGTTCGTGATCTTCCATTGATAAGTGGAGGCTCGGAAGAGCACAGCTTATCTGTGGAAGTCAACCTCTTTAAAACACCATTTGGTTTATCAGGAATGATGATCAAATGGATGCACATACTAGAACAAGAGTTCTTTGTCTTGCAAAAGACTAGACGGTGTGGCAAGTCATGTGCTAGGAATAGCCTTGATTCACTTTTGAACACTTAGTATGATCATTAGAGGTCAATGATAAACAGAAGATGATACAAGGCCCCTAAAACCGAATCTTTCCTTTAATTGTAATATCACAGTTTCTTTACTTTTAGTTTTCAAAGCACACTCAAACCCAACCCCAATCGCACTTTAATTTATGTGTAAGCTTCATTAAAGAACAACTAATCCACACTGACTCTCTTGGGTTCGACCCCTACTTACCACTTGCTACCCAGTAGTGAAGTCGCGAGTAGCGGACTTATAAATTTATTTGTACATTTGCTCTGACGACAAGCATCTGTCAACAGGCAATTTTGGAGTCTAAAGAGGAATCACGCCTAAAAAGGGAGATTTATGCCAAAAAGGGTCACAAGTCATTTCTGGCCGAGCCGGGGACCGAGAAACCTCAGCCGGGTCCGAAGAATTGATTGCCCAGGCCACGCCCAGCGCACAACGACGTGCTGCCATTACTGTCCACATAGCCCTTAGGTTGATCCATGTTGATGGTCTCATCTAGTTCCCCATGCAAGAAGGCTGTCTTCACATCAAGCTGCTCAAGTTCAAGGTCATACATAGCAATAATAGCAAGCATAATCATTATAGTCTTGAATTTTACCACATGTGAGAATATTTCAGTATAGTCTACACCTTCTCTTTGTGTGAAGCCTTTAGCTACTAGCCTTGCCTTATATCTAATGTGGTCAGATTTAGTTAAGCCTTCTTTTATCCTTAGCAGCCACTTACATTTGACTACCTTTTTATCCTTGGGCTTATCAACTAAAACCTAAGTTCCATTTACCTTCAGGGAGTTCATCTCCTCATTCATGGCTTCCAGCCACTTACCTTTCTCTTTTGACATCATTGCCTCATGGTATGAATCTGGCTCATGATGAATGATATCCTTTGCTGCAACTAAAGCCATGTAAACAAGATCAGCATAACCATATCTGTTAGTAGGCCTAGATGATCTCCTTTCCTTGTACCTAACTAACATATAATCTCCCAATTGGTCCTGCTCAGTTTGGTCATAGTGCTCTATATGGTCCATCAGATCACCCCACACTTTTAGTTGTTCGTCCCGAACAATGCTATTTAAGAGATGCACACACAATCCAAGTAAAAACTTCAAATAGGAAAGTGAGAATATGGAACTAGATTTATCCTATTCTTGCATTACTTACTTATTACCAAACTAAACCGTGTAAATACTTAGAAGAAACTTGATACTTGTACCTTCGAGCTGAGATGTAAATTAATTTGGATGTTTCGGGAAATAGCCCTTTTCAGGCTCCTGGACTGCATTCTCTGGACCGACTCGCACTATATGGTTAACTTGTCGCTTTCTCTAGCACATGATTCGGTTTGGGTTTCAATGAGTTGAGCACTTTGATTTCCTTTGGGTGAGGGACAGCTTCTGAAGTGAATTGGCCTTTGGCCTTTGATGTTGAATTGGAGTTTCTTCACTTTTGTTTCGGTTAAAACCTTCATAATTTTGGCTTTCGGCCTTTGATTAGCTTCTTCGAGCTTTTGCTTCTTTGTGACTTGCTAGTCCATTTTCTCAACCTTCTTGGGAGGTCCAATCATCGCCCGAGAGCATATGGAAATACCTCCCCGCTCTTTCTCATCCTCGCCATTTCGCGCGGGTCAAGATGAGGGTCGCTCATCTATTTTCTTGGCTACTCGGGCTAGAGATAGGACGGTTTGATTCCCGTCCCGCCTCTTGCATAAACGCTGCACGGCGGAGATGACTCTGATCTTCTTTGAAACCCGAAGTGCAGCCTCCACTGACTTCGTAAACCGTATAGTGAAATTCAGTCCTTCGATTGTTTGCCAAGCCTCTCTAGGGCAATTTATATCAACTCCACATCCCCGGTATATCTCAACACAAAGGGACAAATGAGAAGTTACATCCTAAGTCTCTACACAGTTGAAATTCACAAGGTAATTGCATGAATTTAGATCTATCTTTTTCACATTCTCAAGTTCATATTTTCAAAAAGATAATATTAAGGGAAAAGGAAAAGAAAAAGCATGTTAACTAACTATGTACAAAGGCAGTTTCTCACCCCACACTTTTGAACGAAGGCGTGCCTCACAGCACGACTTAGTTCAAAAGTTATGCTAGCAAATATATACAAGATAAGGAAATGACATTAAGGAAAAGGGAAGAACTGAACTCCCTTTACGGTGTCGTTACATGTCGAGGACATGCGAGCGAACGACATGCCTCGAAGCTGGATAATCGAGGGAGTTCGGTTGGGGCCTTGAACTCTCGACGCTGGCACGGTATTTCTTGGAAGCTGCTTGGCTGATCTGATCTTACTCCAAAATCCGATTCCTACATGTTAGACATTCCTTCTATACAAAATGGGTGAGAGCGACTAACAAGGTAAAAACTAAATGACAGAAAATAAATGACTGAAAATAAGATAAGTGTCGGGTTACCTCCCGACCAGTGCCTTTGTTTAACGTCGTTGGCTCGACGCATGAGGATTACAAGTTCGGATCCCATGGGTGGCTCAGGTCGTAGTGTTGTGTTGTCAAGTTGACCTCGCCATGGTAGTGTTTGACTCGCTGTCCATTCACATTGAATCGGCTCCTATTCTCCATGCTTTCCAACTAAAGCATCCCATGGTTGAATACCTTAGTCACAGTATAAGGGCCGGTCCATCTTGATTTTAGTTTGCCAGGCATCAACTTTAACCGTGAGGAGAAGAGTAGTACTTGTTGTCCTTCCTCAAACGAGCGTCGGAGGATGAATTTGTCATGATACAATTTGGTCCGCGCTTTTTAGTCTGTTTGCCCTTCATAGGCCTCAAGCCGCAACTCCTCAAGCTCACATAGGTTAAGCTTCCTATCCAGTCCGGCAGCCTTTAAATCCAGATTGCAATGCTTGAGCGCCCAATAGGCTTTATGTTTTAATTCCACTGGAAGGTGGCATGCCTTCCCATAAACAAGCCGAAAGGGGGAGGTTCCAATTGGTGTCTTGTATGCCGTCCGATGAGCCCAAAGAGCTTTATCTAGCCTCTGACTCAAATCTTTCCTACCCGGCTTCACCATTTTTTCTAGAATACCTTTGATTTCGCGGTTGGAGATCTCCGCTTGACCATTGGTTTCGGGATGATATGCCGTGGACGTTCTGTGGTGGATATGGTAGCGTTTTAAGGTGGCAGCCATCATGCGGTTCCAGAAATGAGTTCCTTGGTCGCTGATTATGGCCTTGGGTACCCCGTATCTACAAAATAGGTTAGTGCGCAAAAAATCTATGACAGTTTTTGCATCGTCGCACTTTGTGGCCTTAGCTTCTACCCATTTTGATACATAATCTACAGCAACTAAAATGTAAGTATAACCGCATGAAACTGGGAATGGTCCCATAAAATCAATACCCCAAATGTCGAAAACATCGTTGACTAATATGGGTACTTGAGGAATCTCATTTCTAGCTGACACATTTCCTACTCTTTGACACCTATCGCATTTTTTACATTTCTCATAGGCATCTCTAAATATACTTGGCAAAAGAAGCCGCTATCTAGGATTTTCCTAAAGGTTTTCCTAGGCCCGAAGTGTCCTCCACATGCAAACTCATGGCAAAATCTAATAACAGAAGCTATTTCATTATCGGGGATTGACAGAACCGCTTGTCGTCAGAGCGATTTGTGCAAATAAATTTATAATAGTCCGCTACTCGCAACTATACTACTGGGTAGTACTTGGTAAGTAGGGGTCGAACCCAAGGGAATTAGGGGAATAGGTTATTCTTTTAAGGGATTTGTCTAGCGAGAGAGCGTGTTTTAAGTTGGTTGAGGTTTTAGTGCTAACAACTACGTGACTTTTTGATTGGTTGCGGATTTGATTGCTGAAATGTAAATTACAGAAAAGTAAATACTGAAAATACAAAGGAGACTTACAGTGGGTGATGCGTGAATTGCAAGTCCTCCGGATTGTGAGCGGTTGATGGTTGCAGTTGATTGAACAATAAAAGTAAAGACAGGAGGGTTTTGTAATTGCAAGAGAAGTATTCGGTCTTGGGGGGCCTTGTATTATATCCTGTTCATTCTTTTAGTAACCCTTCTAAGTATTCAAACGTGTATCGAGGCCCTTTCGTAGCGCTCAATTTGCCACACTGTTTGTAAACCCTTGTTCTACTTCAGACTAATTCCTCCTTTCGAAGTATCTTAGCCTTTTGTGCACCCATTTGGTCCCTTTGGTCCAGTTTCCAAATGGTTTTAAAGATAGATCGAACTCCTCAGATAAGCTTTGCCCTTTCGTAGCATCCACTTACCCGAGTATGTTCACGACTTCCCACAGAAGAGTTTTGCCCTTTCGTAGCTTCCACTCAACCTTGGAAGGTCTGACCTTATAAATGGCACATAGAACAAGTTTTGAATACAGAGAAAAGAAACTAAACGAAGTAAAACATTTTATAAAACAAGAACTCCCCTTCAACCGAATGAAGGGTTTAGTTACGAATATCCATGGAGTTGGACATCATAACTAGGATACTTGGGGATTTGGAAAAGAATACTCAAGAACAAACAGGAGTAAAGAGAGAAGAGAAAGAGATTACTCAAGAAAAAACAGGAGTAACTCTTGAACTGTAACTGAAAACTTGAGTACTCAAGAACCAACAGGAGTACTCAAGATCGAACTAAAGTATTTGAGAACAAACTGAACTTTTATTGATATCAAACCAAACTTTACAAAGTAACAAACTTAGAGAGAGAAGTGTTTTACACAATTTTGGGATGTATTGAAATGAGGAGGAGAGCTTCCTTTTATAGGCATGGAGGATGGAAATGGAGGGCCAAGATGAGGGCATGTGGTTTGGCATCCAAGGGTGGAGATGGGGGGAGAAGGAGAGGAGGGCAAGTGTCACAAGGGGAGAGGGCAAGAGGGAAGCCGCCGGCGGCTTTTGGGAGGGGGAATGAGGTGGTGACATGTGGAGGAAGGGGAGAGGAGAAGGGGTGATTGTGAGGGCAAAGCCGCCGGCTAGGTGGCATGAGGAGAGTGGCTTGTGAGTTTTGTGCAGTTTTCACAAAACTATCGGTGTATTCCAGCTCCGGATTGTCTTCGGTTTCTCTTCGGTTTGATTTGTTTTGAATGATTCCAAGTCAGGATCTTTAGATTTCTTCATTCAGCGTCTGATCTTGACCTTGGATTGTCTCCTGATATCTTTTCTGTGCTAAAAGCTCTTCCTTAGCGTGTATTCTCTCTAAGCTCTGAAATACCCTGTAGAAATGTATCGGGACTAAAACATCGAAGTTAGATAGACAAACAGTCTAATTTGGTGGGTTTAACTGTGTTTATGATTCATACAATTGTGGTCCATCAGATAACCCCACACTTTTAGTTGTTCGTCCCGAACAATGCTTTATAAGGGCGTTACTAAGTAAGTTGGTTAAAATATAAAAATAAGATTGTGGTACTCGATTTTTCCTAATTCATGCATTACTACTTGTTACTAAATTAAACTGCGTAAATAAGTAGAAGAAACTTGATACTTGTACCTTCGTGCTGAGATGCAAATTATTTCGGATGTTTCGGGAGATAGCCCTTTTCAGGCTCCTGGACTACACCTTCGGGATCGTCTCGCACTATATGGTTTTCTTGTAGCTTTCTCTAGCACGTGATTCGATTCAGGTTTCAGTGAGTTGAGTACTTTGATTACTTTTGGCGAGGGACTGCTTTTTGTAGTGAATTGGCCTTTGGCCTTTGATTTGACGCTTTGAATTCTTCACTTTTGTTCGGTTAAAACCTTCACAATTTTGGGCCTGAGGCCTCTTGATTTGCTTCTTCGAGCTTTTTGCGTCTTTGTGACTTGCTAGTCCATTTTCTCAAGCCTTCTTGGGAGGTCCAATCATCGCCCGCGAGCATATGGAAATACCTCCCCGCTCCTCTCGTCTTCGTCGTTTTGCGCGGGTCAAGATGAGGGTCGCTCATCTATTTTCTCGGCTATTTTGACTAGAGAGAGGACGGTTTGATTCCCGTCCTTGCCTTTTACATAGATGCTTCAAGGCAGAGTTGACTTCAATTATTCACCGAAACCTGAAGTGCAGCCTCCACTGACTTCGAAAACCATATAGTTTGATCTGATCCTTCAAGTGCTTGCCAAGCCCCTCTAGGGCAATTTCTATCAACTCCACATCCCTAGTTTATCTCGGCACAAAAGACAAATGAGAAGTTACATTCTATGTTTTTAAACAGTTTGCATTTTCACAAGGTTGATGCATGAATTATGATCTATCTTTTTCACATTCTTAAGTTCATATTTTCAAAAAGATACTATTTAAAAAGAAAAGAAAAACATGCAGATGGTTCTCACCCCACACTTTTGAATGAAGGTGTGCCTTAGTTCAAAAGTCATGCAAATATATACAAAAGAAGGAAATGACATTAAGGAAAAAGAAGAACAGAACTCCCTTTTACTGTGTCGTGGAAATGACATGGCATGAGGCTGGATAATCGAGAGAGTCTGGCTGGGGCCTCGAACTCTCAGCGCAGGCCCGGTAAATTCACGGAAGCTGCCTGGCTGATCCGGTCTTGCTCCAAACTTAATTCATACATGAAAGATATTCCTTCTATACAAAAAGTGGGTGAGAGCGCTTATTGGAAATTTAAATGACAGAAATTAAAAGTGCAGAAAAGTAAGATAGTGTCGGGTTACCTCCCGACCAGTGCACTTGTTTAACGTCGTTGGCTCGACAGTACCTTGTTTTTGATCATTGGTTGGGATCCCATGGGTGGCTCAGGTTGAATTTTGCCACCATTCTTGTGTTAGTTCCGGTACTCTCTATGTCTGATTCTTCTGATGGCTCGGAAGTTTCTTCTGATGGTTCGGATGTGACTTCCTCTGTAGGCTCTTCTTCTGAGCTTTCTATATCTGATTCGTTCATCACATCCTCTAAACTGTTTCTTTCTGGACTGGCCTCGATATTTTGTGTTCCTTCATTTGGTTGAGGTACTGGCCTTCGTATTGTAGTTCCGGCCAAGCTGTCTATCACATCCCATACCTGAGTCAGGGATAAGTGTGCGGTTGTTCCTCCTACAGCGTTATTGAGCCTTGAGAACTCCTCAGCCCTCATCCCGCAAAGGAATTTTTGAAGAAGAAAAACCTCCGTGAATCCATGGTGCGGGCAGCGCGAGATCATGGCGTCATAATTCGTGTAGTACTCGCCCAAGGTCTCATCCCGGGATTGTTGCAGGTTCATGATCCTTTCTCGGGTTTGTTGTCGTAAGGATGGAGGGGAGAATTCTTTCAGGAATGGAATACTAACGTCCATGAAATATTTAGCATTCATAGCAGTTGATGTGTAATACCAGATTGTCGCGAAGTCCGTTAGAGAGAATTTGAAGCAATTAAGTTTAAACTCCTCTAACGTTTCATTATAAGGTTTTATATGCTGACAAACATGGTGAAAGTTTCGGCAGTGTAGCACTGGGTCTTCTTCATTCGTACCTCCGAACAGGGGGAGATATCGTGTCGTCCATGCATACGAAGGTGGTTGCGTCATTAGGTCATGTGAGGTGAAGAACAACTTATCCGATGGCTAATTCCCCGGCAACGGCGCCAATTTGACAGAACAGCTTGTCGTCAGAGCGATTTGTGCAAATAAATTTATAATAGTCCGCTACTCGCAACTATACTACTGGGTAGTACTTGGTAAGTAGGGGTCGAACCCAAGGGAATTAGGGGAATAGGTTATTCTTTTAAGGGATTTGTCTAGCGAGAGAGCGTGTTTTAAGTTGGTTGAGGTTTTAGTGCTAACAACTACATGACTTTTTGATTGGTTGCGGATTTGATTGCTGAAACGTAAATTACAGAAAAGTAAATACTGAAAATACAAAGGAGACTTACAGTGGGTGATGCGTGAATTGCAAGTCCTCCGGATTTTGAGCGGTTGATGGTTGCAGTTGATTGAACAATAAAAGTAAAGACAGGAGGGTTTTGTAATTGCGAGAGAAGTATTCGGTCTTGGGGGGCCTTGTATTATATCCTGTTCATTCTTTTAGTAACCCTTCTAAGTATTCAAACGTGTATCGAGGCCCTTTCGTAGCGCTCAATTTGCCACACTGTTTGTAAACCCTTGTTCTACTTCAGACTAATTCCTCCTTTCGAAGTATCTTAGCCTTTTGTGCACCCATTTGGTCCCTTTGGTCCAGTTTCCAAATGGTTTTAAAGATAGATCGAACTCCTCAGATAAGCTTTGCCCTTTCGTAGCATCCACTTACCCGAGTATGTTCACGACTTCCCACAGAAGAGTTTTGCCCTTTCGTAGCTTCCACTCAACCTTGGAAGGTCTGACCTTATAAATGGCACATAGAACAAGTTTTGAATACAGAGAAAAGAAACTAAACGAAGTAAAACATTTTATAAAACAAGAACTCCCCTTCAACCGAATGAAGGGTTTAGTTACGAATATCCATGGAGTTGGACATCATAACTAGGATACTTGGGGATTTGGAAAAGAATACTCAAGAACAAACAGGAGTAAAGAGAGAAGAGAAAGAGATTACTCAAGAACAAACAGGAGTAACTCTTGAACTGTAACTGAAAACTTGAGTACTCAAGAACCAACAGGAGTACTCAAGATCGAACTAAAGTATTTGAGAACAAACTGAACTTTTATTGATATCAAACCAAACTTTACAAAGTAACAAACTTAGAGAGAGAAGTGTTTTACACAATTTTGGGATGTATTGAAATGAGGAGGAGAGCTTCCTTTTATAGGCATGGAGGATGGAAATGGAGGGCCAAGATGAGGGCATGTGGTTTGGCATCCAAGGGTGGAGATGGGGGGAGAAGGAGAGGAGGGCAAGTGTCACAAGGGGAGAGGGCAAGAGGGAAGCCGCCGACGGCTTTTGGGAGGGGGAATGAGGTGGTGACATGTAGAGGAAGGGGAGAGGAGAAGGGGTGATTGTGAGGGCAAAGCCGCCGGCTAGGTGGCATGAGGAGAGTGGCTTGTGAGTTTTGTGCAGTTTTCACAAAACTATCGGTGTATTCCAGCTCCGGATTGTCTTCGGTTTCTCTTCGGTTTGATTTGTTTTGAATGATTCCAAGTCAGGATCTTTAGATTTCTTCATTCAGCGTCTGATCTTGACCTTGGATTGTCTCCTGATATCTTTTCTGTGCTAAAAGCTCTTCCTTAGCGTGTATTCTCTCTAAGCTCTGAAATACCCTGTAGAAATGTATCGGGACTAAAACATCGAAGTTAGATAGACAAACAGTCTAATTTGGTGGGTTTAACTGTGTTTATGATTCATACAATTGTGGTCCATCAGGGATGCATCTCCTAAGTATTTGATCTGCTCCTATTTTCCATAAATAAGGATCATCCCATAAGTAGTGTCTAGCATCATGCCTAAGTTTCATGCATTGTGCTTTAGTAAAAGAAGGAGGAAATGTACCTCCTACAAGGTAGTTGACGATTGAGGCATACCACGGCACCTTGGTTGAGACTGCATAGAGGTGGTCGTCTGGAAATGACTCGGTTATGTGCCCCTCTTATTCCTTTCGAACAATCCTGCTTAGGTGGCCGGCCACAGTATTCTCGATCCCCTTTGTGTCCCTTATTTCCACATCGAATTCTTACAGTAGTAATATCCACCGAATGAGCCTTGGCTTGGCCTCCTTCTTCTTCATTAGGTAACAGATGGCAGCATGGTCAGAATAAACTATCACCTTTGCTCCAAGCAAATAAGATCTGAATTTTTCCAGAGCGAATACCACTGCCAGGAGTTCCTTCTCGGTGGTGGAGTAGTTTCGTTGGGCAGAATCTAGGGTTCGTGAGGCGTAGTAGATTACACCTGCCTTCTTATCAACCTTTTGGCCGAGAACTGCTCCCACAGCAAAGTCGCTTGCGTCACACATGATTTCGAATGGTAGTTCCCAATTTGGCGTTTGGATGATAGGTGTGCTAGTGAGGGCTTTCTTTAGATGATCGAAGGCCTCCTTGCATGCATTGGTGAATTCAAAAGGAACTTCTTTTTGGAGAAGAGTGGATAGAGGCAACGCCTTTTTGGAGAAGTCTTTGATGAATCGTCGGTAGAATCCTGCATGGCCAAGGAATGATTGGATGTCTCGGACCGTGGATGGGTATGGTAGAGTCATGATCATGTCGATCTTTGCTTTGTCCACTTCCATGCCTTCCTGTGAGACGATATTTCCCAAGACTATTCCGTGTGTTACCATGAAGTGGCACTTCTCGTAATTGAGCACTAAGTTCATGGACACACATCGTGCCAAAATTGTGCTCAAATTGCTTAGGCAAGCATCGAATGTGTCTCCATAGATGGTGAAGTCGTCCATGAAGACTTCAATGAATTCTCCTATCATGTCTGAAAAGATGCTGTTCACTACCCTTTGAAAAGTCCCCGGGGCATTGCATAGGCCGAACGACATCCTTCTGAAGGCGAATGTACCGAATGGGCAGGTGAATGTAGTCTTCTCTTTGTCCTCAGGCGCTATGGGGATCTGGTTGTAGCCTGAGAACGCATCCAGGAAGTAAAAATATGGTTTGCCTGCCAGTCGGTCTAGCATTTGATCGATGAATGGTAGAGGGAAATGGTCTTTTCTTGTGACGGCGTTCAATTTTCTGTAGTCGATGCACATTCTCCAGCCGTTCTTGACCCTTGTTGTCACCATTTTTCCTTCGGCATCTTCCTCGACCGCGATCCCACTTTGCTTCGGGACCATGTGGACAGGACTCACCCATTGGCTATCCGATATGGGATAGATAACGTCTGCATCTAGTAGCTTCTGTATTTCCTTTTGGACGATATCCATCATGATTGGGTTGAGTCGTCATTGAGGCTCTCTTGATGGCTTTGCTCCATCCTCAAGTAGAATACAGTGCATGCATATAGCCGGGCTGACTCCTCTTAAGACGGCTAGAGTCCATCCAATAGCCAACTTGTGTTGTCTCAGCACTTTTATCAAACTACGTTCCTGGCCTGCTTCCAAGCCACTCTTGATGATCACTGGAAGTGTGTTATTATCCCCTAGGAAGGCGTACTTCAGATGCCCGGGCAGGGGCTTCAATTCTATTTTGGGAGCTTACATCACTGAGGGCAGAAAAGTATTTGATTTGAATAATTTTACCTTGTTGACTTCATATTCTGGTGTGAGAGGCCCCGAGATTGTTAAGTGGACCACCGTTTCTTGCAAGCTTTCGGCCAATTCGTAAGAGCTTTCGGCTCCATTGAGTATGGCTTCTAAGGGATCTGCTCTTGGTTCTGGCTGAATTTCTTGGACCAGGTCGTCCAAAGTATCGAGAGCGTGTACTTCCTCGAATTCCATGGGGTGCTTCATTGCTCAGAATATGTCAAAGCTGAAGACTTCTCCTTCTACCTCCATTGAGAGCATTCCACTTCCACAGTCTATCTTCATTTTTGATGTTTTGAGAAATGGACGGCCGAGAAGGATGGTGCATGGTCTGTAGGTCCGCCATTCTTCATTTTTAAGACGTAGAAGTCTGCTGGAAACACCAATTCGCCTACTTGAACCAGGACGTCTTCTATTTTGCCCTCGGGCTATTTGCACGACCGATCTGCCAGTTGAATAGTGAGACCGGTGGGTTCGAGCGGTCCAATCCTAAGGCATGAGTAGATAGAGAAGGGAAGAACATTGATTGATGCTCCAAGGTCTAGCATGCAGTTCTCGATCCGGATGTTGCCAATTGTGCATGGAATGGTGTAAGTTCCCGGATCACCACATTTGGGGGGCACTTTTCGTTGTATGACGGCCGAAACGTTCCTACTCATCAGCTCTTGATCATACAAACCGAGGGGACAAGTTGGGGGACTTCCACCACGAGGGCCGGGTCTTTCTCGAGCAGCACTTTAGTGGGGACCGGGCCTGCCGTGATTTTCTCGGTTAGTTCGGTAGTGAAGTGCGGGACTTCCTCGGGTGCTTTGGCAATGAGGTGCTGGACTGGCGTGTTTTCCTCGGGCAGATTGGTGATGAGGACCGGGACTTCCGGAAGCTCTGACTGAGATGCAGAGAGTTTGGTCTGCATTGGAGGAAGTGAGGTCTGAGCTGCAGGATGTGAAGGAGAGGTTAGCAGCCTTGGAGGTGGCAGTAGAGGTAGACTCGGGTGGTGTGACAACTGTGCTTGAAAGGCTCCCTATGCAGATCAAGAGCCTTGCTACAGAGATTGTGGAACAGTTGAAGGTTCCGTCCAAGAATGATGCTTAGTCTGGACTGTCTCATGGACCCCCCCCACTTTGCCAACCCTACCACATCTCTCCCTGCTTCCTTGATATATTCTTTTTGAATTTCATGTTAGATGTCTCTGTGCATTTTGATTTCCCTACTTGGATGTGTGGTGTCCATGTGACACACTTATGACTTGCTGGCATGACTGAAGTGTTTTCTTTCCATTACTCTGTGTTCCTATTTGCATATCTTTTTGATGATGCCAAAAGGGGGAAGAACTATGTGCATACACTAAGGGGGAAAACAGTACCACAGATTAAGCGGATGTCTATCTGAGGGGGAACTGCGCTCTGCTAGAGCTAAATGAAAATCGAATTGAATAAACTCTGAAATAACTAGCACCTGTAGGAAATTTTTGATGTGTTGTGTGTGTGATTTCTCATTTGTGAAGAAGTGTTTGTCATCATCAAAAAGGGGGAATTTGTTGGACCCTTTTTGTTTTGATGATAACAAACACTTAACTAATATTTGCCTTGAGTGTGCAGAAATCACAAATCTGTCTAAGAAGTCGCAGGGTCCAGACTGTATGAGAGAAACGTGACTGGACATCTCTGAGAGAGCTCAGCGCTACGAGAGAGATGAGATCTGCGTGAGAGACGAGATCAAGCTCAGCAGCAAACATATATCAAGATCCGAGCTGGAGATATTCGAGATATATCAAGACTCGAGTTTGAAATATACTCAGGATATGATATGGAAATATCCGTACAAGATATACTCAAGATACATATATGAGCTGGGAATATACTCAAGATGTACGTGCTGAATATATACAAGCCGGATATGGAAAGGAATGATTTATTGGGTTAGGATATGGAAATATCTTAACCAATCAAACCTGCAAGATGGAGATCAAATATCTGATGGAGATCGAATCTCTGATGTAGATCAGATCTGCTTGACATCTCTGCGAGAGAGTAGCGCTGCGAGAGAGATGCGTTCTGTGTGAGGGACACACCAACATTATGACGAGATTAGATCAGCGAGAATATATTCGATAAGAATCAGAGATATTCGAGTATATCTGCGGGATAATTAACGAGCAGTATTGATGTCAGTATATACACGGATATACATCTAGTATATACGGAGGGAAGATACACGCCAGCTTTGGAAGGGAAATATGTGACAGGGTTAAGCTATGGAAATATCTTAACCATATCATATCTGCTGGATAGCAATCGGATCTGCGACAGAGATCAGATCAGCCGACATGAAGACTACTATAAAAGGAGGAGGAGTCTTCAGATTGAAGTTCGGCTTTCGGAGAGAACGAATCGGAGATTGAAGATCGATTAATTCCGGAGCTGACGAAGTGCTGCTGTGTGCGGACGAGACAGATCGTGTTGATACTTTGAGTTGAGTAGAATTGTTAGCTGTCACTGAGTGAGACAAAGTGTAACAATCTACAAGCATACTCTTTCATCAATAACATTGATCTTGAACCACTTCTGGAACTGTCCAGAAGGCAAGTGGTTTTCAGCCTGTTGCAAAGGATTGCAATAGAGTTTCCACTATAAATCGTGAGTCTTTACTTTTCGTACAATTTCCTGTGCTTAAGTAAATTTCCGCTGCCATCTGTCTGAGGGATACCACTCTGGGATCTCCCTCACATAGTTGGCTAATCTAACGATCCAACAATTGGTATCAGATCCGGGAAGCTCTAGATTTTGTGTTAGCCTTTGCAGGAAATCATGTCTAACGGAAGCGACTCGTTCTGGAAGCCGCCGATGCTCAGTCCGGGAGAGTATGACTGGTGGAAGGACCAGTTCGAAGCTCACGTGTGTTCCTTGGATGTGAAGCTGTGGTAGGTATTCGAAAAGGGAAACTTTCCCATTCTGGATTTGACAGACCCTGCCAAACCGAAAGAGAAGGAAAAATACAAGTACATAGATGCTGACTACAAAGCTCTCCAGCAGAATGCCAGGGCTAAGAAGATTCTGTATATGGCCCTCTCACACGGAGATCAGGTGAAGATGGTTGTGTACAAAACTGCGAAGGAGCAGTGGGATGGCCTTGCTAGACTGTACGAGGGAAACGAGGATATAAAAAGGAACAGAATCCTAGCCGCCACAAAGGATTACGAATCTATCGAACAGCGAAAGGACGAATCCCTGGAAGACTTCTACACCAGATTTCAAGTCATTGTCGCACAGCTGAACTCCCTGGATGAGGTACTTCCACAGTGGAAAATAACCCATCAGTTCATGTAAGCTCTCAGCTCCAGATGGGACACAGTGACTACTTCTCTCCAAGCTCAGAAGGGGATCAAAGACGTCACTCTGGAAGAGCTCGTGGGGAATCTGCAGAGCCAAGCTGGGATAGCAGAGAGAAAAATGGCTAATAGGGAAGCAGATGAATCCCAAGCGATAGGATTGAAAGTCGAGAAGGCTTTGGATATAGCCCAGGTTAGTATGCCATCTAAAGGTGAGGATGAGGAGATTGCTCTTCTCTCGAGGGCCTTCATGATTGCGAACACAGGGAGAGCGCATAACAGAGGTTTCTCTGGCGGAGGACGAAATAGTCAAAGGTGGAATAAGGGATCTACCTCAGAGGAGGGCAAGGCAAATGCAGGAGCAAAGGAAGAAAGAACCTGCTATCACTGCCAGAAAAAGGGACATCTTGCTAAAGACTGCTACAGCAAGAAGAAAGGTGAACCACCTGCCCCAAGGGAAGCTCAAGCCATGTTCGCTGCCTGGGGTGACTCTGACGAGGAACAAAGCGATAAGAAGCGAGCTAAGGAGCCATGTCTGATGGCAAACTCCGTAAACAATGAGGTAAATGAATCTGACTCTTTTATAGATCAAGTGTTTAGTGAATCTGACTTTGCAGAAACTATTGCCGAACTGCTGAAGAAGATCACAAGCCTTAAGGAACAGATTGAGATCATGAAAGATGAACATGAAGACGACATGGAGAACAATCGTCTATGGTCAACCAAAGCTATGCAACTTGAGAGAGAAATGGAGGAGCACATCTGCAAATGTCCCACCTGCGACAGAAGGGACGCACAAATCAGTGATCTAAGTGACGAACTGAGGGGCATGAGAATTGACGATACCAGGATGGTAGGATCAATTGCAGAATCGGTCAGGATCCAGTTGGATAACAAAGAACTTCGTCAGACTGTTGCAGATCTCAGACAAAAGGAGATGGAGAGAAAGAAAATCTGGCTTAAAGAACTAGAAGCCAAAAAGGTCGAGGAGGTAAGAAAAGACTACAAAAGAAAGTTTTCCAGACCTAGACTTGGGTATGTCGAAGTGATGAAAGAGACTGATGAAGAGGCGGCAAACAAAAGGATTGCCAAAGGAAAGGGACCAATGACTGAAGTCGGAGAGGGCTCCCATCAGCAGAGAAAGTCGGAACCCACATGACAGTCGGGAAGAGCAGCCACATCTCCGAAGGAGATTCATCTCCATGACAGTGACTCTGGAGCTTTCAAGGCTGGGAAGGCAGTTGAAATGTGGACGAAGATGAGTTCCAATCGTCAACCTTTCTCGATTGACTTTCAGACACGGAGAAACAGGAGACCTGTGCCCTTAGAGAGACACAAGAAAACTGGTTGTCTCTATTACCGTGGTTGCTGGCACTGTGGTCACCCTGGCCATTACAGATCAGACTGTGAGAAATGGAAAGAAGCCAACGAGAAGAGTCACAGCTATCAGAGAAAGGCCAGTACTGCTTATGTTCCTAGGAGAAAGGTTTCTCCTCATAGAAGGGAAGACAGAGCTGAATGGGTTCTGTCTCACCATGACACAACCATCTACGGACGACCCAAGAGAACTCCCAGGAGGAGAATCAATCTCGCTGATGATAATGATTCCCGTCCTTTAAAGTTTCCTTCTGCTGTTAAAACTGTCCCAAAACCCAGTAAGCCCAAGCTTGTCTAGGTTCGTAAAAACTAATTTCTCTCTCGCAGAAGTGAGGCCCCGACCCTGGTATCTGGACAGGGGATGTTCCGGGCACTGAGGGGGAATCCAGGAGTACAAGCGATGGGAGAGTTATACAGCCACCGGCAAGGCTAAGGGACTACCAGTGTTACGTATCGCAGGATCAGGTAAATCTAGATAATTTGTATCATTTTTGTGGATTTGCGTCCTTTATCTCTCTTGCAGAACCAAAGACAGTAGCAGAAGCGCTCAAGGATCCAGAATGGGTCAATGCCATGCAAGAAGAGCTACATCAGTTCGAGGGGAACAAGTAGATGGATGTGAAAATGGCCTTCGTGAACGAAGTTCTGAAAGAGGAGGTATATGTGAGCCAGACACCAGGGTTTGCGGATCGCACTCACCCTGATCATGGCCATATCTTCGACAAGGCGCTGTATGGATTAAAGCAAGCACCCCGCGCATGGTATAAGAGATTGTCACAGTTCCTACTGTCTCACGGTTATGACAGAGGAGCGGTGGACAAAACCGTTTTCCTTCTGAAGGAATGGAAAGACACTCTGGTTGTTCAGGTTTCAGGCTGATCCGAGGGAAACCCACGTGAGACTAGTAAAAAGGATACTGAGATATCTGAAGGGAACAGATGACTTATGCCTATTCTATCCAAGGGGAGGAGACCTACGCTTGGCAGCATATACCGATGCAGATTATGCGGGATGTAAGACAGACAGGAAGTCCACGTCAAGGATGGCTCAATATCTTGGACCGTGTTTGATCTCTTAGGATTCAAAGAAGTAGTCCTCAATTGCACTTTCCACCGTTGAGGCGGAATACACTGTCGCTGCTGCTTGCTGTGCGCAGCTGCTATGGCTCAGGCAACAGCTAAGTGACTATGATGTTACTACCGATTGTGCTAAAATTTTGTGTGATAACACTAGTGCTATTAATGTGTCGAAAAATCTTGTGTAGTTTTCACGCACTAAGCATAGAGAGATTCGATATCACTGTCTGCGAGACTGTGTAGAAAAGGGAACAATATCAATGGAATTTTGCAGAACTGAGGAACAGATAGCGGACATATTCACAAAGGCATTGCACAGGGAACCCTACGAGAAGCTGAGGCTTGAACTAGGTATAGTTTCTCTTCCTTAGAGCTATGCTCATATGTTGCTCCCTCAGTGATTGGCTAGACTAGATGCATACAAGTCACGTCTGATGGAGAATTTAACATGGATGTTCTGTGTTAGTGAAAAAATAGGTTGTGTTCACACTGTATCTATGCATGCTAGGCATGTGATTGATGACTGCATTAGGGATTGAAAAACATGAAATTCTGAATCTTCTTTCTGCCCAAAAGAGACCTCCGTAGTTTATCCCACATTATAAGCCCAGGAGGTACTCTAGACCAACCCTAGCCTACTTTCATGTGGGATATTCCTATGAGCCCGTTGATGTGCTGTTTTTCTGGAGTTATTCCACATGAGGTATGAAGATGATAAAAATGTGTTTGGATGATCTTATTTGTTTTTTTTTCTGATTGTGTGTGGTGTTATTTGTACCATTTGGGTAAAGTTAGCACATCATACCAAAAATCTTGCGTACCCATGAGACAGGTCAGATTGAGTTATCACTTTGGAAGTTTCAACTTTGGCTGGAAAACAATCTCTGTGACAGTTGTGGAGATAAGGAGATCTGTGACAGTCAGATAACGATGGTTTTGCATGGGAAGGTGCCCTGGAGTTGTGCTGGCGATGGACTGTCAAAAAGTTCAGCGGATGTGCTACAACGAAATGTTCATCTAGAGTTTGTTGTATGAGAAGGTACAAGCAGCTGAAGACGTTGCATGTGGGGGGCATGTGGTAGCTGGTGTGCCCATCTTATTGAATGAGAATGAGTCCAGCAGCACAACCAAAAGGAGACTTTGGTTGAGGTATTGATTGTGAAGATGCTGCAGAAGTATTTCATCAGGTAATGCTTTTCAAGCATATGGAATGCAAGTAGATCATGTGGATCATGCAAATTGATTCGATTGTTTCCAATTGAAGATGGGCTTTTAAAGAATCTGTTTGTGAGTAGTTTAGATGGAGTTGGGCACATCAAGTAATGGGTAAATTTGGTGGAGTTTTTTTTGTGTGGTTGGAAGTTGATGAGTATATGGCTGCGTTCAGCGAGAAGAGTGAAATCTTCCCCTGGTAGATGAGATGTTGTTCTGGTCGAGATCCAGAGCAATTCCTAAAACAACCTATGCGCTAAAACAAGTAATGCGGAAATAAAACGACACGCAAAGTTGTTACCCAGTTCGGCGTTAACGAGCCTACGTCTGGGGGGCATTGTCTAGCCCGGTGGACAGCAATTCACTATTATTGAGTATTGCGAGTACATGGTTTACCGTTTACAGAATCCCTCTTAAACAACCTGAGCCTCGGACACTCTAGTAATTGCAATGTAGGTCTCCCCCTAGATCTTTGCTCCCGCTCCGTATCCACCAGAATGATTCTCTGAGAGAATCAGCGCCTTCTCCCGAATGCGCAGTAAACAGAACATCAGTGCGCAAGCCTTCAGCTTCGTCCTTCGATCAATCTGTTGAGCACCAATGCAGATTGATCCGAGCGCCTTCGAGTAACCAATGACGGTTAGTTCTCTAGCCGATTACGTGCGTCGTGGATAACCAGTTACGATTAGTTTACCGCCGTTTGCCTCCTCCTCCCTTCAATGAGTATGAGCGTGATTAATATCTCCGTAAGTGCTAACTAATACCTAAGCATTAGTTTTCCTTATATAGAGCGGTAGAAACCCTAAAACAATAAGGATTCCTAAACTAAACCGCCTCTATTATTAGGAAATCTTTCCTAATCTATTGCGCATATCTCTTGTAGATAATCCTCCGTTTGAATCTTCAATCTAGATTAGGCAACCTTCGATTATCTTCTCGACTAAGATAGCTTCAAGCGCAAGCAACCGACTCCAATGATATCTCCAATTATCCATAAGCACTTGACTTGCCAAATCCGTTTCCGGATATTCACTGCTGCGTCTGAGTTGTGCTAAGTCGGCTGAGACAAGATTCCAAATCTGAATTTGGAAATATCCAACTTCTGTCAATGCACCTGCAACCGCCTTAATCTTCCAACGGTCGACTGTGTTTCCAAATCTGAATTTGGAAACATTCCATCTGCTTCAACTTGTTCTAGGATAGTTGTCTCTTCCAGTCTTGAACAACAGCTGGAACAACAATACTAAGTTTTGCCAAACACCATGCCATAAAACTAACAATCTGCCCCTTGGCATTTTTGGCAAAACTACCTATTTGAAGCTACATGTACTACCAATACAGTTGAATCTTTGAGGAGATTTCAAACTCCCTAGCTATGCTACGAACTAAGCTATCAACTGAATCTTTGTGGAGATTTCAAACTCCGAACACAATAAAAGCACAACGAATCTTTTAAGGAGCTTTCAAACTCCAAACATGTCTAACAAACTAGCACAACCGAATCTTTTAAGGGAGTGCACAAAAAAACTCCAATTTTACTCCCCCTTTTTGCCATAAAGTGACAAGGGAGTGCACAAGGGAGTGCACAAAAAGTGACAAGGGAGTGCATAAAGTTAACAAACTCCAATTTTACTCCCCCTTTTTGCCATAAAGTGACAAGGGAGTGCACAAAAAAAATTGTATGAGTTCAACAATAAATCCAGATTTCAACAAAAATAGAATTGTTGTTAGAGGAGAGTGCATCACCAGAACTAGTAGTCGGATTCCTCATCACTGGGCTCATCACAAGCCGATTCACCATCATCTTCTTCCTCCGGATAGCGCAGGCTCACCAAAAGTTTTGTGATTTTTTCTTTCTGGCCATGAGAAGCACTATTCTCTCACTCGCATAAGCTAACTCTTCTTCAAGATGTGTGATCATCCTCGTCCGATAGACAGCAGGGACATGAGCACTAGATGCATCCAGAGATTGTCCAGACAACTTCTTCTTAGGCTTGATAGGGTCGTCTAACTCCAGATCCACAATATGTGAACCAGAAAAGTGCTTGTGATCTACAAGAAACACCTTTGGATCTCCAGTCAACTTGTCCTGATTTGTTAAGATATCTAGATGTTGTCCCACTACAAGTTGGTTAATCAACGAGGGGAAACCAATCGGATGATTTACTTTGACAGAAGATGCATGGCTAGCAATTTGGTCGAAGATGAGACGTCCAAGATCAATCTTCTTTCCAGCTCCAAGAGTCTTCAGAATGGCACCCATTGTATGACCAAGAGTAGTATGATGATTATTCGGCAACCAGTTATGAATAGCAATGCTGTGAAGCGATGAGTGCTTCGAAGACAGCTCTTTCACCGGGAAAGTCATGGTGAACCACCTTGAACGGGTACCGCCAGTAAGAGCAGCTGCATCTTTGTGCCAATTAGGGTTCTCTCCAATATTCAAAGCTCCTGCTTCAACCCCAAAATAATCATTGATACCATCTGGTGTAATGACCACCTTCTTGCCTCTCACACATGCCATTCCAAAAGCAGAGTTTTCAATATCTGCAAAACCTTCTGGTAGATTAGCGATAACTTCCCTTACAAGACTTGCTGCAAAAGGTTTAGCCATTGCTACTGATGGCCACAGATCCACTCCTTTGATCAGACTAACTATCTCCTTGGCTGCATACTTGTCGGCATCCAACACCCTTTCAGCCACGATCTTCCTCTTCTGAACAAGATCCCACTTCTTAGCATGATGCTCTGACACAAACCACACACCATTCATCACTACTCCAGACTCAAACTGGACTTTCTTCCCTTTTTCTTTTCTTTTGACAACAGGAGAGCATAACTTTGATTTCTTAGCAACTGGTGAAGTAGCCTTCTCAAAACCAGACTCTTTAACTTTATTTAATTCTTCGACAGCTGCAGGAGTAGGGACCTTTCTCTTCTTTGGCACAGTGGCCTTTGTGTTAGCAGCAGGATTTGACTTGGCTACTTGTTCCTTACTTGCTGGAACATCCTTCTGAACTTTCTTTAGCAATTTTGACATCTTGAGGGAACCATCTCCAGATTCCTTACTCTGCTTCTCCATCTCTTCATTCTCAGCAACTAGATCTGGGTGATTGGTCTCACCTTCTTCAGCAACTTTAGAAGAGAACTCTTCTTCAACATATTGCTCAACAGCATCAAACAGACTTTGGAGAGACTCATCAACTTTGTCAGACTCCTTATGAGAGGCCTCTTCTTCTTCATCGACCGACACTTCGGCATCTTCTTTTGCAGGCTCAGCTTGTACCTCTGCACTGGAACTCTCAGCAGCTTCTAGAACATCTTCACCAGAATTTTCAGCAGAAGCTATACTCTGGTTGTCTTGACTCACTTCCTTTTCTTCAGACCCAGAATCATGGTGTTCATCAACGGCAACTTCTTCATTACCAACACCCTCATCTTGTTCACTAGATTTTTCATCATCAGACTCGACACGATAACCTTACGCTTCACAATCCTAAACTTCTCCTTCACAGGAGTTTTCTTACAAACAACCATATTAACCCCTGTACCTTTCACCACAGGAGAGCTCTTTTCTAGCACACCAGCTACAACCTCTGACTTTTCTCCAACAACTACTGAGCCAACCACAGATACACCAGGCAAACTAGAACTACTCGTATTAACAGGTTTGGGAGTATTTGAAGGTACCTCTTGGGTCGGCTTCTTCGCTGGTTCTTTGGCTAAAGCAGGCAATAAAGCAGACACCTTTTTGGAGACTTCCTCCGGAATGCTTTTAGGGATCTTCTTTTCCTTTGCCTGGACAACGGTTTCCATCTCTTTTACCGATTTGTCCAACTTTTTCTTCTCAGGAACTGGAACTTTAGGAATCTTTGGAACAGTCGTCATCTCTACGACATCAGATGTTGATTTTCCTGGGGGAACTGATTCACTCGCCAATTTAGGGTTTTCTTTGATAATCTTGGGTGCTACAACCGATTTTGATGATGTCTCAACTGACGCTGCTTTGGAGACCTTGTTCTTCCTTGTGGCCACCATTGTAGAACTTCGTCAAGCTTCGTCTAGGGTTTCGTCGGGAGAGAAAAGCAGCGAGATACGAACAGTTGATTTTGCAAATAATTTTTTGGAAATAAAATTAAGATTTTGGCAACCCATACAACTTCTGGAGACTCCCCTGGCTTCCACGTCACATACACGAATAAAAAGAATAGTTGAATATTTTTGAATACTTCTGGAAGACCGAACGTTTCTTCTTGGACCAGCACCTTTCCTCCACGTCAGCCCTAAACATATCACCTTCTGGCTCTGGCTGACTGACTTGAGCTGGAACAACTTAGTTGTTTGTGACACACAGACCCGCAGAGGATCTAGGTGTCCGATACCACGTGTTGTTCAAGCCTCTGATGAAGGAGTCTGATTGCTTCTTTATCATCTCTTGTTCCAGTCTGTATTGTTCCAGAATTGACTTCTTCCACAGCTTCTTGGTGTAACAACCCTCAATATCATCTTCTCTCAGTATCATCTTCTTCCACAACATCTTGGTATAACAACTCTCAAAGTGAGATCCCTTCATGATGTGTTCCCTTTGAACAAAGCCACGGTTGCGGCAATCAATCCATGTTGTGGATGACTTCACACGATGACAGTAGTTCATGACCCTTCCTCTAACATACTTGAAGAGAGACGACTTTATAGTGGCTGGGACACAAGTGCACCTACCCAGAGTATGAGACTGCATCTGACTGACTGGAGTCTTTATGTCGTTATTCAGCATATATGGGGTCATGGCAGTGGGTAGACCAGAATCAACTAAGTAGCAGTTGTTTGAGGCTCTCCTTCCAGTGAGAACAATTTGATTCTGGTTGTTCTGCACGATACAATTGTCCTGAGTGAACTGGACCTGGTTATTCCCATCGCACAACTAGCTAATGCTAATCAGATTTGCATGTAAGCCTTCAACAAGAAACACTTCGGTTAATCTAGGTAGACCTGGAACCTTCAATGTTCCTCTTCCAACCACTCTGCCTTCTATTACATCTCCAAAAGTCACAGTTTTACCGTTTATCCATTCTATTTTAGATAGAAACCCCGGATTTCCAGTCATATATCTAGAACATCTACTGTCGAAGTACCATCTTTGCTTTTCTGGAAGAAACATTGAGCTGAAAGCTGCGAGACATGTTTCTTTTTGTTTAATTCTCCAGATTTGCTTCATGGGTGGTCTTGACACTTCATGAAGCTGATCCATCCTCCTGATAAAGTTGTGGAGTTCACGGCATCTTGACTTGAGGTGTCCCACTTGGTTGCAGTTGAAACACCTTCTTTTGTCTTGCCTCTTTGAGCAGAAACCAGCCAACAGTCCTTGTGGGGGAAGTTCCTCTGAAACAACCCGTGAGCTAGACCCAGATTTGTTTAGATCTTCCAGGGTGTTGACTGAGGCTTCCTTGTCTATCTCAATCTCAATTTTCAACGCATCTATAGTGTTAAGTAGAATTACCTCTTGACGTTTTAATGCGGCATTCTTCTTCTTTAGATTAGACATGTCTTCTGGATGATTACCTTGACTCCTTTTGATCTGCACCTTCAGGGATGAGATAGTAGCAAGGAGTTCAGCCTTCTGAGCATACAGACCATCTCGCTCATCTTTTACTTTAACTACTTGAGCCTGAAGGTCGTTGATAGTTTGTTGAAGTTCCACCTTCTGAGTGACAAGAACTGCGACATCTTCCCATAATTTTTCTTTTTCTTTTGTCAAGTCTGTTAGATTGTTGTGGAGAATCTTGTTCTGCTCAACTTCAATTAGCCATTCCTGGAACAACTCCTTGTACTTGATAGCAAAGTCTTCGTCAATGATTTCTTCATTATTACTGCAGCTTGAGTACTGTGTGGTATTTTTTGAAGATGACTCTGACCCAACCTCGTTGCTTGTCTCCCCTTCATTGTTGACATAGGAAGTTAGGGCGACAAAATTATTAGTTTCACCCTCCTGATCAGATTCACTATCACTCCAGCTGACAGCATATGCATTCTTCTTCTTCTGCGTATTGATACATTCAGCACGAATATGTCCATAGCCCTCACATTCTCTACATTGTATCCCTTTGCCTTTGTTATTAGTATCGGAGTCTTCAGATTGGTTCCTCTTAAAAGTTCTGTCATTCTTCTGGAATCTTGACTTAGATGACTGACTGGACTCAGTCCCTTTACCGTACTGCCTCCTCATAAATTTCCTAAAGTTATTGGCAAACATGGCATACTGTTGTTCTGACGCATCGTCTGTCTTGTCCTTAACAACTTCAGCCTTTAGACCAACGCTGGATACTTTTGTGAGACGGTCTTCTTCATTCATGTCCATCTCATGGGTCTGCAGGGAACCCATCAGTTCATCTAGTCTCATGGTTTTCACATCATTGGCTTCCTTGACTGCAAGAGCTTTCATGGCGAACCGCTTTGTGAGGGATCTCAACACCTTTCTCACCAGTGTTTCCTCAGTCATTGGTTCTCCTAGCGCGAATGCTTCGTTAGAGATGTCAAGAACCCGAGTATTGAAGTCAGCAATGGTCTCATCCTCTTGCATTCTCAGATTTTCAAATTTTGATGTGACCGTCTCCATTCTAGAGATTTTAACTTTGGTTGTACCTTCATGAGCAGTTCGGAGAATGTCCCAAGCCGTCTTTGCATCTCACAGGTAGAGATCATCTTGAAATTCTTTCCATCAACTCCAGAGAATATGGCTTTCATTGCTTTAGAGTTCGCCGCTTCAGCTTTCTTTTGAACCTCAGTCCACTTGTCTTTAGCAAGAAGGCTAACCTTACCTTCTTCGTCGGTAGCCACTGGGTGAGTCCATCCTTGTTCAACAGCTTCCCAGACTGATTCGTCTTGAGACTTTAGAAACGCCTTCATTCGTACCCTCCAGTAGCCATATTTGTTTCCTTCGAGCAGAGGAGGTCTAGTGATGTTCTGCCCTTCTCTTAAATCCATCTCACCAGCCTTCGGATCTTACTCTGTGTGTCGATTATTTGCTTTGATACCAATTGAAATCTTCCCCTGGTAGATGAGATGTTGTTCTGGTCGAGATCCAGAGCAATTCCTAAAACAACCTATGCGCTAAAACAAGTAATGCGGAAATAAAATGACACGCAAAGTTGTTACTCAGTTTGGCGTTAACGAGCCTATGTCTGGGGGGCGTTCTCTAGCCCGGTGGACAGCAATTCACTATTATTAAGTATTGCGAGTACAGGGTTTACCGTTTACAGAATCCCTCTTAAACAACCTGAGCCTCGGACACTCTAGTAATTGCAATCTAGGTCTCCCCCTAGATCTTTGATCCCGCTCCGTATCCACCAGAATGATTCTCCGAGAGAATCAGCGCCTTCTGCCGAATGCGCAGTAAACAGAACTTTAGTGCGCGAGCCTTCAGCTTCGTCCTTCGATCAATCTGTTGAGCACCAATGCAGATTGATCCGAGCGCCTTCGAGTAACCAGTGACGGTTAGTTCTCCAGCCGATTACGTGCGTCGTGAATAACCAGTTACGATTAGTTCACCGCCGTTTGCCTCCTCCTCCCTTCAATGAGTATGAGCGTGATTAATATCTCCGTAAGTGCTAACTAATACCTAAGCATTAGTCTTCCTTATATAGAGCGGTAGAAACCCTAAAACAATAAGGATTCCTAAACTAAACCGCCTCTATTATTAGGAAATCTTTCCTAATCTCTTGCGCATATCTCTTGTAGATAATCCTCCGTTTGAATCTTCAATCTAGATTAGGCAACCTTCGATTATCTTCTCGACTAAGATAGCTTCAAGCGCAAGCAACCGACTACAATGATATCTCCAATTATCCATAAGCACTTGACTTGCCAAATCCGTTTCCGGATATTCACTGTTGCGTCTGAGTTGTGCTAAGTCGGCTGAGACAAGATTCCAAATCTGAATTTGGAAATATCCAACTTCTATCCATGCACCTGCAACCGCCTTAATCTTCCAACGGTCGACTGTGTTTCCAAATCTGAATTTGGAAACATTCCATCTGCTTCAACTTGTTCTAGGACAGTTGTCTCTTCCAGTCTTGAACAACAGCTGGAACAACTATACTAAGTTTTGCCAAACACCATGCCATAAAACTAACAAAGAGTCTTGCTAAAGACGGCTCTCCAGATGCTCATATTTGTTATTTGCAAGAGAGGCTTGCTGCCATTGATGTCTAGCTAGCTGTTATGAGAAAGCTGCCTGATGCAACGTTAGGAAAATGAATCAGTGGTGCTATTTTTTTTGGCATGCCATGTGCTTGTGGAGCTGCTCCACAAAGAGGAAGGGCGAAGGAGTTGATGTTGTTACTTAGTTAAAGAAGTAATACAGGCATGGCCATGGAGTTTGGTCATGTTGCTTGTCAAGGGTCGACATTGGGTGCTGCAAAGAGCTGGCAACGATGTTGTCATTACCTCAATGAAAGATGTACGAATGGGAACAACGGTTCTGCCAAGCTTAGCATTGGGCTGTAATTAATGGTGTGACGAAGACGATGCTAGCATGAATATCAATGATGCCGAGATGATGAAGTGAGCATGATTTATGGAGGCTTGAAGTTCTGAGTTTTTGGCGGTATTAAAAAAAAAGAAAAAAAAAGGAGGAAGCTTTATGATGCAGAAGATGAGAACAGCATGGATCAGTTGTTTTCTCCATAGATCGTTACTGAAACGATGAGGTTAATGGTGTAGAAAAGCACATAAGTGGAGCACCAAAGATGGATGAGAACGGACATTGAGAAAGAGAAACATCCAAACAGTGAGAAGCTGGTAGGAGGTATACAACGGGTTTCAATATTTGGATTTATTCCAAATAAATACAATATTGACAGCTCGGTTAGGAAGTTTTGGGAATGAAAAAGTGTGGTTTCTCAGAAGATCAAAAAAAAGGGAAGTTGTGAAGGATATCGGATGACAGCTTTGAGATGTTCAAATGTTAAGAATAGTAATTTTGGGAGTAAATCCAAGAGAGGGTATGATGAAGGCTCTGCCGCTGAGTGATAGAAACGTGAGGTATGGAAAATGGTCCACGAGTGCTGCAAGATCAGTCTTGGTGATGGTTAGTGTATTCAGTTGAGTCACACACATTATGAGAAGAAGATCATGAGTCCTGTAGCGCAGTTGGTGTTCTTCTTGCTCCTACTTATGAGCGTGATTGCTGAAGTCTGGTGATGAGGAGATCCTCAAGCTGAGTCTGGAGTACTCTGCAGGAGAAGGATGGATTGTTCCGCGCTCCCCGACCCTGTCCCTTATAGAAGAAGATGTTGGAGTGACCCCCGTTTCTGTTCCTGTGCGTGAAAAAGCTGTTCTCCCCTCTGATAGTATGGGCGAGATGATGTCGTTGTTGAAGGAGCTTCGGACTGAGGTTCAGGAAGCTATGACTGAGATGTAGAGAGTTTGGTCTGCATTGGAGGAAGTGAGGTCTGAGCTGCAGGATGTGAAGGAGAGGTTAGTAGCCTTGGAGGTGGCAGTAGAGGTAGACTCGGGTGGTGTGACAGTTGTGCTTGAAAGGCTCCCTATGCAGATCAAGAGCCTTGCTACAGAGATTGTGGAATAGTTGAAGGTTCCGTCCCAGAATGATGCTTAGTCTGGACTGTCTCATGGACCCCCCTCTTTGCCAACCCTACCACATCTCTCCCTGCTTCCTTGATATATTCTTTTTGAATTTCATGTTAGATGTCTCTGTGCATTTTGATTTCCCTACTTGGATGTGTGGTGTCCGTGTGACACACTTATGACTTGCTGGCATGACTGAAGTGTTTTCTTTCCATTACTCTGTGTTCCTATTTGCATATCTTTTTGATGATGCCAAAAGGGGGAAGAACTATGTGCATACACTAAGGGGGAAAACAGTACCACAGATTAAGCGGATGTCTATCTGAGGGGGAACTGCGCTCTGCTAGAGCTAAATGAAAATCGAATTGAATAAACTCTGAAATAACTAGCACCTGTAGGAATCTGTTGATGTGTTGTGTGTGTGATTTCTCATTTGTGAAGAAGTGTTTGTCATCATCAAAAAGGGGGAATTTGTTGGACCCTTTGTGTTTTGATGATAACAAACACTTAACTAATATTTGACTTGAGTGTGCAGAAATCACAAATCAGTCTGAGAAGTCGCAGGGTCCTGACTGTCTGAGAGAAACGTGACTGGACATCTCTGAGAGAGCTCAGCGCTACGAGAGAGATGAGATCTGCGTGAGAGACGAGATCAAGCTCAGCAGCAAACATATATCAATATCCGAGCTGGAGATATTCGAGATATATCAAGACCCGAGTTTGAAATATACTCAGGATATGATATGGAAATATACGTACAAGATATACTCAAGATACATATATGAGCTGGGAATACACTCAAGATGTACGTGCTGAATATATACAAGCCGGATATGGAAAGGAATGATTTATCGGGTTAAGATATGGAATATCTTAACCAATCAAATCTGCAAGATGGAGATCAAATATGTGATGGAGATCGAATCTCTGATGTAGATCAGATCTGCTGGACATCTCTGCGAGAGAGCAGCGCTGCGAGAGAGATGCGTTCTGTGTGAGGGACACACCGACATTATGACGAGATCGGATCAGCGAGAATATATTCGATAAGAATCAGAGATATTTGAGTATATCTACGGGATAATTGACGAGCAGTATTGATGTCAGTATATACACGGATATACATCTAGTATATACGGAGGGAAGATACACGCCAGATTTGGAAGGGAAATATGTGACAGGGTTAAGATATGAAAATATCTTAACCATATCATATCTGCTGGATAGCAATCGGATCTGCGACAGAGATCAGATCAGCCGACTTGAAGACTACTATAAAAGGAGGAGGAGTCTTCAGATTGAAGTGCGGCTTTTGGAGAGAACGAATCGGAGATTGAAGAGCGATTAATTCTGGAGCTGACGAAGTGCTGCTGTGTGCGGACGAGACAGATCGTGTTAGTTGATACTTTGAGTTGAGTATAATTGTTAGCTGTCACTGAGTGAGACAAAGTGTAACAATCTACAAGAATACTCTTTCATCAATAACATTGATCTTGAAGCCCTTCTGGAACTGTCCAGAAGGCAAGTGGTTTTCAGCCTGTTGCAAAGGATTGCAATAAGGTTTCCACTATAAATCGTGAGTCTTTACTTTCCGTACAATTTCCTGTGCTTAAGTAAATTTCCCCTGCCATCTGTCTGAGGGATACCACTCTGGGATCTCCCTCACATAGTTGGCTAATCTAACGATCCAACATTGTGGCTTTTGTTACAACTCTAGGAGAATGCAGCAATACTAGTGAAGGAGCACCACCTCAGTTGGAACTCTCGGCCGAAGACCTCTCAGACACTGACGATGAAGAACTCACGCAGGAGTCCCTAGCTGAGACATATAAAGATCTGTACGAGAAATGGCTGCTACTGATCAAGGTTAACAAGAAGCTGAATGACACCGTTGCAAGCGTCACTATAGAAAAGGACAAGGTCTGGCAAGAAGTCGAGATTCTGCTTACACAGAAGGTGGAGCTCGAAGGCACGATAGACTCACTGAATACTCAACTGCTTGAGATGAAACAAGAAAGATTGTGTCTACTTGCTCAGAAAACAGAGCTCATGGGTACTGTCTCTTCACTGAAAGTCGACAAAGAGAGGGACCGTGACACTCATCCTGTAGGCATGGCGGGTCTAAGAAAAACCATCACAGATCTGAAGCGCAAGGAGGTGTTCCAACTGAGGAGGATAGAACAGCTAGAATCTGAGAAGATGGATCATTCAGACACTGAGAAGGAGCTCAATCACCTCAAACATTCGGTAAGGATGCTAAACTCTGGCACTAACGACTTAAATGATATTCTCAGAACTCAGAGGATGGAGTCTGGACATCGAGGCCTGGGTTTACGAAAGAAGGTACTTCAAAAGGCTCTACCGTTGTTAAAGCTCAACAAGTGTCGAAACAGCTGCCTGAACAGAAGGTGAGACAGTCCAAAGGAAAGAACCTAGCTGATCACTGGAAGACTCATAGCACACCAAGCGGTGGAAAGACTCGTGGAACACCCGTCCAACGCCGTGATTTCTCACCAGTGAAGCAAAGGGGAGAATGGCGCACTTGCTGGTACTGTCACCAGATGGGACACATCAAACTACAGTGTCGCCTGTTTCTTGCTGAACAACGGGCTTACCAACATCAGACAGTACCTCGACAGAAAAAAGTCTGGCTTCCAAAAGCAGACCAGACCGTTTGCATGTTGGCCTGCTGCTCCTCAAGCTATACAATGGAAGACAGTTGGTACTTCGACAGCGGATGCTCCGCCCACATGACAGGTAACCCTCAATACCTTACCCATATTGGACCTGTTGAACAGATGTGGTTTGTCACCTTCGGGGATGGTGGAAAGGGTCAGGTGATCGGCTGTGGGACATTGATGGTTCCGGATCTCCCTGCACTCAAGAACACCCTCCTTGTCGAAGGACTGACAAGGAATCTTTTCAGCATCAGTCAACTGTGCAACGATGGACATTATGTGTCATTCTCTAGCTACTCGTGCCTCATCCTAGACAAGAATGGTGGTACACTGATGAAAGGAAGAAGGGATGCCGACAACTGCTACACCATTGGGATGGGTCTGATGGGACCAATGGATGATGAGAACGATGGCAAGCAACTGGTTGCCCTAGCCTGTGCAAACGCCAAACATCGATTTCTGTGAGGGGGAGTGGATAAGACCTTGCACACAAGATCTGATTGGAGTTGCGCACAAATCCATGTTGACAACTATCCCAGGAAATTGTTGAATCAGAAGGTGTCACAGTTACAGAAGGAGTTCGTACTATGCCCACGGAAAGATGCCAGGAACCGGACAAGAAAATATGAATATGAGAGGCAACAGAGGGTGACAACTCAAGAACATATGACAACGGACGTGCAATTTACCAAGAACCTCATCAACACACACGACATGCCTCAGTTTGGATCACCCAGACCCCTCTCGGGTCTATGGGGTGTCACCCACTAACTGTGCCAAACGGTGGTTAGTTAGAGTCGAAAACCCAGCTAAATCAGTTGGACTGACCACCTACGCAAGAGAGCTGGAACAGAAGGCACAGCGCGTGAAGATCAATATTGTTTGAATATTCTCGAAGATTTTTTATGCCGTTATTTGAAACGGGAGTTGACTGATTAGGGAAGTTGAAAAGGCTGGAGTTTTTTTTGAAACACAAAAATAGTTCGTTGTCTACTCTCTCTTTCGTCCAAACCCTGGAGCAGCAGACATCAGTTTCTCTCTCAACCGCTCATCCACTCAAACGGCGATGGTGAACACAAGGAAGTCATCGAAGTCCGGCATCAAATCCGCTGAGAAGAAGAAGGAAAGCATGCAGTCCTCAAAGGCTCTGGCGATGAAATCCCAAATTTCGAAATCAAAAGCTCCGAAGGTTAAAAAGGTGTCACCTTTACCCTCCGACACCGAATCTTTGGCCAAAGCAAAGAAGACTGCAGGAGGCGTAACCATTGAAATCCCTCAGTTAGTCGTGGTGGGTTCATCAATCAGCGCTGGTGCGAGTCTGGACCGTCCCCAATCTGAGGTATTTCCAACTGTTCGTTCAGATTCTGGAAATATTCCGCCTATTGAAAATATTGTGTTGAAGGAAGATCTGAATGTGGGTGTTGAGAAGGACAGTAAGTCGGTTAACTGTGATGAAGCTAGTAGGGCTGCGATTAGTGATAAGGGTGGTAGGGATGTTATTGGTGGTAGGGCTATTGTTGGTGACAAAGTCGGTAGTACTATGACTGGAAATAAAACTGTCAAGTCTGTGGAAGGTGGTGAACCCAGCAAGGCAGCTGGAACCTCAACAACATGGAGGGAAAATATTTTTGCCTCCGAATACGTTCCTCCAAAGCGCGGTCGCCGGAAGAAGTTTAGACGGGCATGCGAATCTCCCAGAAAATATCTAGCATAGATATATGCTACTAGAGGTCGGAAGATTAACGATGGCTCTAATGAGAAGCTTGAAGGTTCAGAGGGTGAACAAATCAGTAAGCGAGATGAGTCTGTGACCGAGTTGATTAATCCATCAGAGAAGGCTGATGTGTTGAAAGAAGCCATAGAAGAAGAATCTGATCCTACAGAAAAGGATGAAGAGCTGAAGAAGATGTTCAAAGACATTGATGATGTCGTGAAAGACTTGGAAACGGAAAAGGATCGGGGAGTGGCATGTTCAGAGGAAGTTCAGCATGCCCAGAGTGTTGGGGCAGAAGAGTCTGTTGCCGAGAAAGTTGCAAGTGTTCCATTTATGGAACCAAGTGTTCAGACTGAAGCTGAAACTGGACCAGTTCAAGAGGAAGTTGTGGCTAAGGAGTCAGTGGATGTACCAGTAGTTATTCCAGATGATCTCCGGAGTGATCATATGGAGGAGGATGGTGCATCAATTCGTGAGGACACTGCGAAGCAAATGTCAAAGGATGCTACTCGTTCGGAAGATGACCAGGACCTTGTTCCTCTTGTCAATCTCAAAAGGACAAAGAAGGATAAGGAAAAGAAGAAGGTAGCTTTTGCAAAGTCTACAAAGGGATCAGTTCAGAATATTGCTGAGATCGGCATCGGTGCAGAGGGAGTCGGTTCATCTACGAAAAGGAAGCGCGATGCTGCGGTTCCTGTCTCCGAGGATGCTGGGAGATACGAAGTCCCATCCCCTGAGTCTGACACTGTTCCAGTGGGTGTGGTCAAGAAAGGAGTGTGGTTTGTGAATAGAGATGCTGCGATTAAGTGGTCTTGTGTGCTGAAGAGAAAGATCATCCCTGAGAGGGTGCTAGAGGAGTCCCGGTACAAGGGAAAAGAAGTCATCGAGGTTCTTAAGGAATCTGATCTGTTTTGGACATTGGACAGGTGCAAACCCTTCAATGAACAGTTGCTTCGGGAGGCCATGGCAAACCTACCCCCACGGTTTGGGACTGTCGGAGAAGCAGATTATGGGGTCTTCTACTTTAGAGGAAGAAGGATCACGATTGATCCTGAGCTGATCAATGTATACTTCTCCATGGATGACCCAGCTGTAGATGAAGAGGAATCAAGCTTTGAGAAGATAGTGAGCACCATCACTGCAGGCTCTGTTCGGTGGAGGCCTGAGTCAGTTGTGCATACATCAGATCTTTCTACGTTCTACTCCATGCTGTTCTTCATTGCTGTGTTTAACTGGAGGCCTTCTACCCACCATTCTACTATCAATCGGGACATGGCTCAACTTCTTTATCAGATAGGGAATAAGCTGAAATTCAACCTGGGTAGAGTTATGTTCAAACAGATCGCTGATCATGCCACCTCTAAGAGAACTCTTCACCAGATTTTCTTCCCGTCCCTGATATATGAGTTGATAATCCATCAAGCTCCAGATTTGAAGGCCCCGACTGACCATCTCTCAAAGGCACCCAGCAAGTTCATCGTTGACCACAAGCTGTTTAAAGGGCGTCACTTGAATGATCGCAAAGAGGGGAACCAGAAAGGAAAAGATGTTACGGAGTCGAGTCGAGGGGGAGCCAGGATGGGCCGGGGTGAGAGGAGTAAGCTTCTCAAGGACCTGAGTGTCATCATTGAAGCAGACAAGGAGCAACCCAGGTGCATCAACAAGCTCGCTCGTGCCCTCAACTACCCAAGTGAAGATGAATCTGATGATGCAGATTCTGAGGATACCTCTGATGATGAGTCGTCCATATGAAGGTCCCCTGAAAAACTATCTCTCTGAACTCAGTTTTTTTAACTGTCGTTATTTGTGCTTGTTCTGGCACTATTTTGATTAACTGTTCGAACTGAGATTGGACCCCTTGCCAGTTTGTGGCAAAAAGGGGGAGTATTTTGGAGGAGACAATTTTTGTTTCCCTCAAAGTTGTCTACTATCTAGATAGTTAGATAGACTTAGTTATCTAGTAGATTGGGTTTTACCAAAATGCCAAGGGAGAGATTGATCTTTCCTTGAGTGGCATGTATTTGGCAAAACAGAGTTAGACAGTTCGAGCAGGAGTTCAGGGGGAGTTCGAACATATCCTAGTACTCATGTACAGCGTGGAACAGACGCACGGATATTTCCCAGAAGGATATTGGACAGCAAAGAAATCGTCAAGTTAAAGTCGGCTTGCGGCTTATTCGAACATGAGATATTCGAATGAATATCTACATTAAAGGCGGCGTAGCTTACTTGGGTAAGAAGACTTCGTATATTCTTCCAATCGATTTGAGAAAGATATACATCAAATATCTAGGAATATTTCCTAAATATTTGGTGGGATTATCTTGTGCAGATTAGGGTTTCGTCCAAGCATATAAATACAATGCTAGGGCGTCCTTATTCTGCATCGCTTTCAAAGATCAAATATACACGACCAAACCCTACCGATTGGAGAAGAAGAAAGCGACGGCCGTTTGTGTTTCCCCAGTGGAAACTCATCGATGCAAGAGCAGTCTCATCACATGCAACTCAGACTGCCTGGAAGCGATCAAACTGCCGCACACAACAAAGGTGAACAAGCTTTCGAGAGAAAGCATCCGAGCTTCAAGAGAAGGTCGATAACGTTCGGACTGCAGGTTCGAACGAAGGGGATCGAGGTTAACTGCTGTAAACCTTGGTTGCAAATCAGAGAGACGCAGTGTTAGAGGCTAGGCAATTACAAGGTGTAAGTGTAAGTCAACGTATAAGCTCTAACTCGTAATAAAGATTTGCTGTCCCTTCTAGGGTGTGGGAAACCCCCCAGAGTAGGCGTGACCGAACAGGGTTATCATTCTGTGCGTGCTCCTATTATTTGTTCTGTCTGCTGAACTGTTATGAAAGGAGTTCAAGGTCTGTCTCAACTGTACCTTGAACACAAGATTGAACAGGGGGTATAATTTCACCTTGGATAACCAATCTTGCTTTAAATTTGTCAATGGTACCATCTACTTTCATCTTATTTCTGAAGATCCATTTATTTCCCAATGGTTTATGTCCTGGTGGTAAATCTACCAAAATCCAAGTATTATTTCCTATTATAGAGTATTTTTCCTCATTTATGGCCTCTTTCCAAAATGATACATCTTGGGATTTCATGGCTTCATCAAATGTCTTGGGATCATTTTTAATGACATGACAATACAGATAATGTGAGCCAATGTCTTCCCTAGTACCTTCCACTAGGTACATTTGAACATCATTACCAAATGATTTTTCTTTCCTAACTCTCTTACTCCTTCTACCAAATGAACACAAGTGCTGCTGTGTGCGGACGAGACAGAACGTGTTAGTTGATACTTTGAGTTGAGTACAATTGTTAGCTGTCACTGAGTGAGACAAAGTGTAACAATCTACAAGCATACTCTTTCATCAATAACATTGATCTTGAAGCCCTTCTGGAACTGTCCAGAAGGCAAGTGGTTTTCAGCCTGTTGCAAAGGATTGCAATAAGGTTTCCACTATAAATCGTGAGTCTTTACTTTCCGTACATTTTCCTGTGCTTAAGTAAATTTCCACTGCCATCTATCTGAGGGATACCACTCTGGGATCTACCTCACATAGTTGGCTAATCTAACGATCCAACATTGTGGCTTTTGTTACAACTCTAGGAGAATGCAGCAATACCAGTGAAGGAGCACCACCTCAGTTGGAACTCCCGGCCGAAGACCTCTCAAACACTGACGATGAAGAACTCACGCAGGAGTCCCTAGCTGAGACATATAAAGATCTGTACGAGAAATGGCTGCTACTGATCAAGGTTAACAAGAAGCTGAATGACACCGTTGCAAGCGTCACTATAGAAAAGGACAAGGTCTGGCAAGAAGTCGAGATTCTGCTTACACAGAAGGTGGAGCTCGAAGGCACGATAGACTCACTGAATACTCAACTGCTTGAGATGAAACAAGAAAGATTGTGTCTACTTGCTCAGAAAACAGAGCTCATGGGTACTGTCTCTTCACTGAAAGTCGACATGGAGAGGGACCGTGACACTCATCCTGTAGGCATGGCGGGTCTAAGAAAAACCATCACAGATCTGAAGCGCAGGGAGGTGTTCCAACTGAGGAGGATAGAACAGCTGGAACTTCAGCTAGAATCTGAGAAGATGGATCATTCAGACACTGAGAAGGAGCTCAATCACCTCAAACATTCGGTAAGGATGCTAAACTCTGGCACTAACGACTTAAATGATATTCTCAGAACTCAGAGGATGGAGTCAAGACATCGAGGCCTAGGGTTTACGAAAGAAGGTACTTCAAAAGGCTCTACCGTTGTTAAAGCTCAACAAGTGTCGAAACAGCTGCCTGAACAGAAGGTGAGACAGTCCAAAGGAAAGAACTTAGCTGATCACTGGAAGACTCATAGCACACCAAGCGGTGGAAAGACTCGTGGAACACCCGTCCAACGCCGTGATTTCTCACCAGTGAAGCAAAGGGGAGAATGGCGCACTTGCTGGTACTGTCAGCAGGTGGGACACATCAAACTGCAGTGTCGCCTGTTTCTTGCTGAACAACGGGCTTACCAACATCAGACAGTACACAGGTGTCGTTTGGCCTGTGCAAAAACATTTGTAATTTTCCAACTAGCTAGTGGCAAGTCGGGTCGAATCCACAGAGATCGGTTTGAGAATCTGTATCACTAAGTATAAACGTCACAAGGGGGGGGGGGGGTTGAATGCAAACAAGTAAATAAAACGCAGCGTGCAACAATGATTCGTTGTCAGAGGATCAATCGTCACACGAAATCAAGTATCAAATAAAGAGAATAATTTAGCGACACATGGTAATAGAGTACACAATCAGGTTTGTAATGAAATGAAATAAGATGACAATACTGATGGTGAACTCTCAAGTTTCTGCAATTGATCTTCCTCCAAGCCTTACTTCTTTTCCCAGCCACAACTCACGGACCAAACAAAAAGTTCAAAAGACAACAATTGTCACTTGTCTTTTCTCAATTAAAACTCACTACCAAAACCAAAAGACAATTTGTTGTTTCCTTTCTCTTCTCCAAAAACTACACGGACAAAAGACAGACACTAAATCACACGTTGTTTCCAGGGACCAAAGCCAATCACTTTTCTATTACAAATCAAGAGCCACTGCCTAAAGAAGATTTCTCAGCAACTCACTTTTCCACCAATGTCACACCAGCAAACTCTCGGCCAAGACCTTGGTCAACCAATGGACTTGTATTTTTCTAATCTCCAATCACACTGCCACCACTTGGCCAAAAGCAAGACAAGTGTTGTTTTTCTTCTCACAATCACACGGCTGAAAAAGACTCAAAGGAAGAAGACTTTGTCTTCCCCAAACTACACGGCCAAACTTTGGTCAAGCAAAGACAAATTCATTTTTACATTTTCTTTTCTTTTATCTTCTCTATTTGTCCCCTCATATTCTGATTGTTCACTTCTCAAATGGCTCTTCAAATTCTCATCTTCCTTCTCCACGTGTGTTTTTAAAACCCACAAAAAATCCTCAATTGACGTGTGTCTTCTTGTCTCCCCAAATTGGCTCATCGATTTCAGATTGGTTGTTCGGTTTCATCCTGTATTTCTTTCGAGAAAAACACAATTCAATTTCAGGAAATTCCAGCTGGAAATTGCGCACGGACCCCTCTTGCTTTTTGTGACCCTCGGACGTCTTGTGAATTATGAAATTTATGAGACGTCCGCGCCCTCTTAATCTCTCAAGGCGTCCGCGTAATTCTGACTCTGGCTTTGACTATTTCGGTCTTTATTCCTTTCTGCGCAAAACATCTTCTAACATGCTCTCTTTAGCCGATATTCCTTCTATGGTCTCCGAATGTACCTGAGAATGAAAACTACACAACGGTAGTGAAATAATATACAGATAACACTTAAGAGACGGGGATTTAACATATAAAATAGTCGTACAATTATGACTTATCAAACTACCCCACACTTGAACTTGTTCGTCCCGAACAATAACAAAGCCATAGAACGAATTACAATGCACTATCATGCTAATCCTTACATCTCAATCCCAAATCCAGCAATTCATCTTATCATGCTTAAAATTCTAATAATGCGACTAAAGATAGGTTTTTCGATACTCGTTACCTCGCGAGCTGCAATTCAAACGATCTTGGATGTTTGGGAGATAGTCCTCTATAGGTACCACGGACATTGCATTCTTTTCTGAGTTTTTGTCTTTTGATTGAGTCGGCGGCTTTCTCTGACACGTGATATATTCACTTCTTTCGTTCCTTTGAGCCTTGAATTCCTTAATTTGTATGGACTTGATAAACTTCACATCTTCGCTTGAATCAATCAAATTCTGATTTTCTTCTTACTTGATGGTTTGCCTTCGGCTTTTGAAATTGTTTCTTGTCCACATAATCATTTGCGTCCTTGAACCACTCCAATCATAGCCTCCGAATAACAGCATAGGAGTGCGTCCCGCTCTTTTCTCATCCTCGTCTTTTTTTCATGAGGCAAGGTAGGGGTCACCCACCCATTCCCAGCTACTTCGACTAGAGATGGACAGTTCGTTTTCTCTGTCCCGCCACCACTGCGAACGCATGAATGAACTTGAAATACTTGGTGACGGAGCTACTCTCAGGACTAGGCTAGTGAAGCGTCAACCTCCACCGCTTTTCTCAATCATCAAAACCAAAAACTCATATTTTCTTGCAATTTGCCGTACCTTTCTGGGACATTTCTGTCAACTCCACATCCCTGCATATCACAACTCGAAAGAACAACGCATCGAATTTTTTTTAAAATTTCGCACTTTTAGTCAAATAAGCACAATAGTCATAAATAAACTGGAAATGAGATTTTTGACATATGGGAAAAACATGGCAGTGCATCATTAGTTCATCACGAAACACGACAGACTCTATAACAACCCACCCCACACTTAAATTTTCCCGTGTCTTCACGGTACAACTCTAGTGATAAAGTGGACAAACACAACAGACTCAAATAAAAAGAAAAGAAATAAAAAGAAGTGAACTGATACTCCCCTAATAATCTGGTGGCGGTGCTGTGCTCTAAGATTTTCCGCGGACGCCTTTTACTTTTCCACCCGCGGACGTCTCTTGATTTATCAATAAGTGTTAAGACGTCCGCGCCCATAAATGTTCAGACATGCGCGGTTTGCTCTGAGGAAAATCCCTTTCTTCAATCATTCACCTCTTTAGGGATCACAAGTTAGGATCCCATGGCTGCTCCAAGTCATACTTCCCACTTAGCGTGCTCCTCTCCTCCGCTTTTCCACAAGCTAATCGTTTCTCAATGCTCCGCCCGCCATCAGGTGGCTTCGATCCCCAGTTCTTTTCTTTGGGTGTCCACCTCTTTCGCGCGCCCACCCCACACTTTCGTTTCCTTACTCGCTTCTTATCTGGTGGGCGCGTTTTCTTTGTTACCCTCAGCTGCTCACTGACTCCCTGAATCATACACAACGATTCAGTAATTGTAATATCAACACAAGTCTTACCAGCAATCTCAGGTGGTTTCCCCGCACTAGGTTGGCGATCGTCCTCAAAGATACGAAACTCAGCCACCTCTCCATCATACTTCAGCTTTATAGTACCCTCACCGACATCAATCTCCGCCTTCATAGCAAACAAGATAGGTCGTCTTAGAATGAGTGTTGGCGACTCCTTTGTATGAGTGTTCTCCATCTGCAATACGTAAAAATCTGCAGGCACAACAATTTCTCCAACATTCACGGTTAAATTCTCAAGCATACCATAGGGATGAACGCAAGACTTGTTTCCTAACTCAATAGTTAACTCGATCGGTTTCACCGGTCCGAGTTTTAATGAACAATATAAATCATAAGGCATAACATTAATGGAAGCTCCCAAGTCAATCAAACAATGGGGAATAAGCGTGTTACCAATGCCACAGGTTACCGTGAAAGCACCTGGGTCTCTAGTCCGAGTGGTCAACGCTCCTTGTTTCCCTTGCTCCAATTCTTGCATTTCGACTTTGGTTCTTGCGTCCTCATTCCCCTTCGGTTGAATATCATTATTTATAGCTTCGTGGCTCTCAATAACCTGCATGGGAAATGGCAATTGCACAAGAGGGTTAGAATGCAAAATTGGGAAATTGCTCACTGATTTTTCCGCGCACGTCTCAATAATATTGTCCGCGGACGTCTCTTTATTTTGCAATAAGTCTTCAGGCGTCCGCGCCTTAATTGTTGAGACTTCCGCGTGTTGCACTGATGCAGAATCCCAATCCCAACCCCAATCTTGCTCTTTTTCTTCTTTTTCCTCAGCCTTCCTCTCCTCTTCATCCTTTATCACGATCACACTCACATTTTGCCTTGGATTGGGGATTGTTTGCGACGGTAGCTTCCCTTTGTCTTCTCGCCTCTCGTTCATTATGCTACCCACTTGTTTCTTCAATTCATTAACATCTCCGCCAATCCTTTGAGCGAATTCCTTGAGCATTTCTTTCAATTCCTTGATCGGATCCTCATCTCCTTGTCTGTTTTGCGGTGGTCTGTACGGCTGCTTTTGTGGGTACGATGGTTGCCCCTCATCGTAACTAATGTTCCTTTGCCAACCACCCTCATTCTGTCTCGGCTGCCATTTGTTGTTGCCTTGGTACCCATCAGTTCTTCTTGGGGGTAAATCTCCCTTGTTTATGTATCCCACAATATTCACGTCTTCTACTCTTTCCTGAAAAACAGCATTATCGTTATTCATTGAATTGAATGTGGACTTGTTTACCTTACACTCTACTCGTTGAGTGCCTTGTGCTTGTTGCGTCATTAACTTAGCCATCTTATCATTCAGTTCCTGCAATTGGGAATGGACATTTATGTTAGCAACATGTGTAGGTTTATACGTCTCTCCTAAATACCTTGTGCCCTCGGCAACTTTCTCAATTAACGGCCAAATTTCATCGAGGTACATGTCAAGGATAGATCCTTGAGCGGCGGCATCCAGCATTCTTCTCTCCATTAGAACCAATCCCTCCATAAAGTATTCAATAAGCATCCTTTGTGGGACTCCATGATTCGGACAGTTCTCTTCCAATTTCCTAAACCTCTCCAAGTAGTCGAATAAAGTTTCCTCACGCCCTTGTTTAATCATCGAGAGCTCCTTTCTTGTTTGAGCCGCCTTTGAATGACAGTAGTACTTGTCCATGAATTTCCTTTGCAATTGTTCCCATGAAGTAATTGAACCTGAAGGTAAAGACATCAACCACGATTTAGCTTGACTTACTAAAGAAAAAGGAAATGTTTTTAACTTAAAAATCTCTTCCGGAACCGATGCTGATCTCATGGATGCGCAAACTCCATAAAAATCCTTCAAGTGTATTAGTGGGTTCTCGTCGGGCATTCCTCCAAATTTGGGCAAGTGATGTATCACCCCACTCTTTATTTCGATGCCATCTGTCCTCATCGAGTCTGATGCACCAAGGTTGCTCATCAATAATTGGAGCGCAGATTCCTCTCAAGGTGCGTCCCGGATCCCGACGCCTAGCTAGCTGTCTTTCACCAAGGTATCGTTGGAGCAGTTCTTCCTCGAAATTATCGTGTCTAGCTGCACGATCTCTGGGTCTTCGAATGTTATCCCCTTGTACACTACTTCGCTCTCCATCATCACCATCAACGCTTCTCTGCGACATCGTTACTTAAACAGAAAGCGATCAAGTGACAAAATAAAATAAAATTTAAAAGAAGTAAAATACTTAGTAAAGTTCTCCGTTACCAATCCTCGGCAACGGCGCCATTTTGACAGGTGTCGTTTGGCCTGTGCAAAAACATTTGTAATTTTCCAACTAGCTAGTGGCAAGTCGGGTCGAATCCACAGAGATCTGTTTGAGAATCTGTATCACTAAGTATAAACGTCACAATGGGGGGGGGGGGGGGGGTTTGAATGCAAACAAGTAAATAAAACGCAGCGTGCAACAATGATCCGTTGTCAGAGGATCAATCGTCACACGAAATCAAGTATCAAATAAAGAGAACAATTTAGCGACACATGGTAATAGAGTACACAATCAGGTTTGTAATGAAATGAAATAAGATGACAATACTGATGGTGAACTCTCAAGTTTCTGCAATTGATCTTCCTCCAAGCCTTACTTCTTTTCCCAGCCACAACTCACGGACCAAACAAAAAGTTCAAAAGACAACAATTGTCACTTGTCTTTTCTCAATTAAAACTCACTACCAAAACCAAAAGACAATTTGTTGTTTCCTTTCTCTAATCCAAAAACTACACGGACAAAAGACAGACACTACATCACACGTTGTTTCCAGGGACCAAAGCCAATCACTTTTCTATTACAAATCAAGAGCCACTGCCTAAAGAAGATTTCTCAGTAACTCACTTTTCCACCAATGTCACACCAGCAAACTCTCGGCCAAGACCTTGGTCAACCAATGGACTTGTATTTTTCTAATCTCCAATCACACTGCCACCACTTGGCCAAAAGCAAGACAAGTGTTGTTTTTCTTCTCACAATCACACGGCTGAAAAAGACTCAAAGGAAGAAGACTTTGTCTTCCCCAAACTACACGGCCAAACTTTGGTCAAGCAAAGACAAATTCATTTTTACATTTTCTTTTCTTTTATCTTCTCTATTTGTCCCCTCATATTCTGATTGTTCACTTCTCCAATGGCTCTTCAAATTCTCATCTTCCTTCTCCACGTGTGTTTTTAAAACCCACAAAAAATCCTCAATTGACGTGTGTCTTCTTGTCTCCCCAAATTGGCTCATCGATTTCAGATTGGTTGTTCGGTTTCATCCTGTATTTCTTTCGAGAAAAACGCAATTCAATTACAGGAAATTCCAGCTGGAAATTGCGCACGGACCCCTCTTGCTTTTTGTGACCCGCGGACGTCTTGTGAATTATGAAATTTATGAGACGTCCGCGCCCTCGTAATCTCTCAAGGCGTCCGCGTAATTTTGACTCAGGCTTTGACTATTTCGGTCTTTATTCCTTTCTGCGCAAAACATCTTCTAACATGCTCTCTTTAGCAGATATTCCTTCTATGGTCTCCGAATGTACCTGAGAATGAAAACTACACAACGGTAGTGAAATAATATACAGATAACACTTAAGAGACGGGGATTTAACAAATAAAATAGTCGTACAATTATGACTTATCACTCGACAGAAACAAGTCTGGCTTCCAAAAGCAGACCAGACTGTTTGCATGGTGGCCTGCTGCTCCTCAAGCTATACAATGGAAGACAGTTGGTACTTCGACAGCGGATGCTCCGCCCACATGACAGGTAACCCTCAATACCTTACCCATATTAGACCTGTTGAACAGATGTGGTTTGTCACCTTCGGGGATGGTGGAAAGGGTCAGGTGATCGGCTGTGGGACATTGATGGTTCCGGATCTCCCTGCACTCAAGAACACCCTCCTTGTCGAAGGACTGACAAGGAATCTTTTCAGCATCAGTCAACTGTGCGACGATGGACATTATGTGTCATTCTCTAGCTACTCGTGCCTCATCCTAGACAAGAATGGCGGTACACTGATGAAAGGAAGAAGGGATGCCGACAACAGCTACACCATTGGGATGGGTCTGATGGGACCAATGGATGATGAGAACTATGGCAAGCAACCGGTTGCCCTAGCCTGTGCAAACGCCAAACATCGATTTCTGCGAGGGGGAGTGGATAAGACCTTGCACACAAGATCTGATTGGAGTTGCGCACAAATCCATGTTGACAACTATCCCAGGAAATTGTTGAATCAGAAGGTGTCACAGTTACAGAAGGAGTTCGTACTATGCCCACAGAAAGATGCCAGGAACCGGACAAGAAAATATGAATATGAGAGGCAACAGAGGGTGACAACTCAAGAACATATGACAACGGACGTGCAATTTACCAAGAACCTCATCAACACACACGACATGCCTCAGTTTGGATCACCCAGACCCCTCTCAGGTCTATGGGGTGTCACCCACTAACTGTGCCAAATGGTGGTTAGTTAGAGTCGAAACCCCAGCTAAATCAGTTAGACTGACCACCTACGCAAGAGAGCTGGAACAGAAGGCACAGCGCGTGAAGATCAATATTGTTTGAATATTCTCGAAGATTTTTTATGCCGTTATTTGAAACGGGAGTTGACTGATTAGGGAAGTTGAAAAGGCTGGAGTTTTTTTTTAAACACAAAAATAGTTCGTTGTCTACTCTCTCTTTCGTCCAAACCCTAGAATAGCAGACATTAGTTTCTCTGTCAACCACTCATCCACTCAAACGAAGATGGTGAACACAAGGAAGTCATCGAAGTCCGGCATCAAATCCGCTAAGAAGAAGAAGGAAAGCATGCAGTCCTCAAAGGCTCTGGCGATGAAATCCCAAATTTCGAAATCAAAAGCTCCGAAGGTGAAAAAGGTGTCACCTTTACCCTCCGACACCGAATCTTTTGCCAAAGCAAAGAAGACTGCAGGAGGCGTAACCATTGAAATCCCTCAGTTAGTCGCGGTGGGTTCATCAACCAGCGCTGGTGCGAGTCTAGACCGTCCCCAATCTGAGGTATTTCCAACTGTTCGTTCAGATTCTTGAAATATTCCGCCTGTTGAAAATACTGTGTTGAAGGAAGATCTGAATGTGGGTGTTGAGAAGGACAGTAAGTCGGTTAACTGTGATGAAGCTAGTAGGGCTGCGATTAGTGATAAGGGTGGTAGGGATGTTATTGGTGGTAGGGCTAGTTGGTGACAAAGTTGGTAGTACTATGACTTGAAATAAAACTGTCAAGTCTGTGGAAGGCGGTGAACCCAGCAAGGCAGCTGGAACCTCAACAACATGGAGGGAACATATTTCTGCCTCCGAATACGTTCCTCCAAAGCGCGGTCGCCGGAAGAAGTTTAGACGGGCATGCGAATCTCCCAGAAAATATCTAGCATAGATATATGCTACTAGAGGTCGGAAGATTAACGATGGCTCTAATGAGAAGCTTGAAGGTTCAGAGGGTGAACAAATCAGTAAGCGAGATGAGTCTGTGACCGAGTTGATTAATCCATCAGAGAAGGCTGATGTGTTGAAAGAAGCCATAGAAGAAGAATCTGATCCTACAGAAAAAGAATGAAGAGCTGAAGAAGATGTTCAAAGACATTGATGATGTCGTGAAAGACTTGGAAACGGAAAAGGATTGGGGAGTGGCATGTTCAGAGGAAGTTCAGCATGCCCAGAGTGTTGGGGCAGAAGAGTCTTTTGCCGAGAAAGTTGCAAGTGTTCCGTTTATGGAACCAAGTGTTCAGACTGAAGCTGAAACTGGACCAGTTCAAGAGGAAGTTGTGGCTAAGGAGTCAGTGGATGTACCAGTAGTTATTCCAGATGATCTCCGGAGTGATCATATGGAGGAGGATGGTGCATCAATTTGTGAGGACACTGCGAAGCAAATGTCAAAGGATGCAACTCGTTCGGAAGATGACCAGGACCTTGTTCCTCTTGTCAATCTCAAAAGGACAAAGAAGGACAAGGAAAAGAAGAAGGTAGCTTTTGCAAAGTCTACAAAGGGATCAGTTCAGAATATTGCTGAGATCGGCATCGGTGCAGGGGGAGTCGGTTCATCTAAGAAAAGGAAGCGCGATGCTGCGGTTCCTGTCTCCGAGGATGCTGGGAGATACGAAGTCCCATCCCCTGAGTCTGACACTGTTCCAGTGGGTGTGGTCAAGAAAGGAGTGTGGTTTGTGAATAGAGATGATGCGATTAAGTGGTCTTGTGTGCTGAAGAGAAAGATCATCCCTGAGAGGGTGCTAGAGGAGTTCTCGGTACAAGGGAAAAGAAGTCATCGAGGTTCTTAAGGAATCTGATCTGTTTTGGACGTTGGACAGGTGCAAACCCTTCAACGAACAGTTGCTTCGGGAGGCCATGGCAAACCTACCCCCACGGTTTGGGACTGTCGGAGAAGCAGATTATGGGGTCTTCTACTTTAGAGGAAGAAGGATCAAGATTGATCCTGAGCTGATCAATGTATACTTCTCCATGGATGACCCAGCTGTAGATGAAGAGGAATCAAGCTTTGAGAAGATAGTGAGCACCATCACTGCAGGCTCTGTTCGGTGGAGGCCTGAGTCAGTTGTGCATACATCAGATCTTTCTACGTTCTACTCCATGCTGTTCTTCATTGCTGTGTTTAACTGGAGGCCTTCTACCCACCATTCTGCTGTCAATCGGGACATGGCTCAACTTCTTTATCAGATAGGGAATAAGCTGAAATTCAACCTGGGTAGAGTTATGTTCAAACAGATCGCTGATCATGCCACCTCTAAGAGAACTCTTCACCAGATTTGCTTCCCGTCCCTGATATATGAGTTGATAATCCATCAAGCTCCAAATTTGAAGGCCCCGACTGACCATCTCTCAAAGGCACCCAGCAAGTTCATCGTTGACAACAAGCTGTTTAAAGGGCGTCACGTGAATGATCTCAAAGAGGGGAACCAGAAAGGAAAAGATGTTGCGGAGTTGAGTCGAGGGGGAGCCAGGATGGGCCGGGGTGAGAGGAGTAAGCTTCTCAAGGACCTGAGTGTCATCATTGAAGCAGACAAGGAGCAACGCAGGCGCATCAACAAGCTCGCTCGTGCCCTCAACTACCCAAGTGAAGATGAATCTGATGATGCAGATTCCGAGGATGCCTCTGATGATGAGTCGTCTATATGAAGGTCCCCTGAAAAACTATCTCTCTGAACTCAGTTTTTTTAACTGTCATTATTTGTGCTTGTTCTGGCACTATTTTGATTAACTGTTCGAACTGAGATTGGACCCCTTGCCAGTTTGTGGCAAAAAGGGGGAGTATTTTGGAGGAGACAATTTTTGGTTCCCTCAAAGTTGTCTACTGTCTAGATAGTTAGATAGACTTAGTTATCTAGTAGATTTGGTTTTACCAAAATGCCAAGGGAGAGATTGATCTTTCCTTGAGTGGCATGTATTTGGCAAAACAGAGTTAGACAGTTCGAGCAGGAGTTCAGGGGGAGTTCGAACATATCCTAGTACTCATGTACAGCGTGGAACAGACGCAAAAATATTTTCCGGAAGGATATTGGACAGCGAAGAAATCGTCAAGTTAAAGTCGGCCAGCGACTTATTCGAACATGAGATATTCGAATGAATATCTACATTAAAGGCGGCGTAGCTTACTTTGGTAAGAAGACTTCGTATATTCTTCCAACCGATTTGAGAAAGATATACATCAAATATCTAGGAATATTTCCTAAATATTTGATGGGATTATCTTGTGCAGATTAGGGTTTCGTCCAAGCATATAAATACAATGCTAGGGCATCCTTATTCTGCATCGCTTTCAAAGATCAAATATACACGACCAAACCCTACCGATTGGAGAAGAAGAAAGCGACGGCCGTTTGTGTTTCCCCACTGGAAACTCATCGATGCAAGAGCAGTCTTATCACGTGCAACTCAGACTGCCTGGAAGCGATCAAAATGCCGCACACAACAAAGGTGAACAAGCTTTCGAGAGAAAGCATCCGAGCTTCAAGAGAAGGTCGAGAACGTTCGGACTACAGGTTCGGACGAAGGGGATCGAGGTTAACTTCTGTAAACCTTGGTTGCAAATCAGAGAGACGCAGTGTTAGAGGCTAGGCAATTACAAGGTGTAAGTGTAAGTCCACGTATAAGCTCTAACTCGTAATAAAGATTTGATGTCCCTTCTAGGGTGTGGGAAACCCCCCAGAGTAGGCGTGACCGAACTGGGTTATCATTCTGTGCGTGCTCCTATTATTTGTTCTGTCTGCTGAACTATTGTGAAAGGAGTTCAAGGTCTGTCTCAACTGTACCTTGAACACAAGATTGAACAGGGGATATAATTTCACCTTGGATAACCAATCTTGCTTTAAATTTGTCAATGGTACCATCTACTTTCATCTTATTTCTGAAGATCCATTTATTTCCCAACGGTTTATGTCCTGGTGGTAAATCTACCAAAATCCAAGTATTATTTCCTATTATAGAGTATTTTTCCTCATTTATGGCCTCTTTCCAAAATGATACATCTTGGGATTTCATGGCTTCATCAAATGTCTTGGGATCATTTTTAATGACATGACAATATAGATAATGTGAGCCAATGTCTTCCCTAGTACCTTCCACTAGGTACATTTGAACATCATTACCAAATGATTTTTCTTTCCTAACTCTCTTACTCCTTCTACTTTCAGAAATTTGGGTGTCATTTGATTCTTGAATTGTACTAGGTGCAAGAATCAAATCTTTAAGCATGCTAATTGATGAAAATCTCTTTTCATCGAATATAGCATCTCTCGATTCAATGATAGTATGAATCGATACATGCTTATTAGGTTCTATAACATAGAATCTATAAGCCAATGAGTTTTCGGCATATCCTATGAATATGCATTCAACTCCTTTTTCTTCTAAAATTATAAGTTTAGGTAAAGGTAATCTCACTACCGCTCTGCAACCCCAAACTCTAACTTGGCTTCTTAATAGAAGTAAGGTTACCTGTCCCAAACTTGGCTTCTTACTATGCCAAATTTCATAAGGAGTAAGGTTACCTCTACTGTTAGGAACCCTATTCAGTAAGTAACAAGCCGTTAACATGGCTTCTCCCCAAAATCCATCATTTAGACCCGAGTAAGAAAGCATGGCATTAACCATTTCTTTCAAAGCTCTATTTTTCCTCTCCGATACACCATTTTGTTGTGATGTGTAGGGAGCCGTGGTTTCATGAATGATACTAACACTTTCGAAATAACTAGGATTGAAGTATTCCCCTCCTCTATCAGTGCGTAACTTCTTAATAGAAGTTCCCTTTTGAAGTTCACCTTCACTCTTATAAATTTTAAATTTATCAAGAGCTTCATCCTTGGAATGCAATAAATAAACATAGCAAAATCTAGAACAATCATCTATGTATGTTACTACATATTTCTTGTTTCCTAGAGATGGTGATGCATGAAAATCACATAAATCACCATGTATTAAATCAAGTATGTTGCTTTCTCTTGTAACCTTACGAAATGGTTGCCTAGTAATTTTAGTAAGCATGCAAGTTCTACATTTATCAATATTCATGTCGAATGGAGGAATTAAATCATGCTTGGACATATTATGCAATCTTTTATAGTGAATATGTCCTAAACGTGCATGCCATTGTGTAGAAAGATCAACATTTGAATTCATAGATTGAGTATAAATTTTATGCTCGCAATTCATGTAAATAGAAGAGACAACTTTATTGATACTTAACTTGAACATTCCATTACACAAGTATCCTTTACCAACAAATACACCACCCTTTGATAATACATAGTTACCAGCTTCATATACTTGCCGATAACCTTGTTTATTCAAAACAGTAACCGACAGGCCGACACAATATTTTTTTCTAATATTAGGTACATACAAAACATTCACAAGAACAATATTCTTTCCCGAAGAGAGTTCTATCTCTACTTGCCCTATTCCTAGGATAGAGGCGGTCGACTCGTCTCCCATGTAAAGAACTCTTCCTTCACTCGTAGTAGCAAATGACTTGAACATCTCTTTGCCTCTTCAAACATGTGCCGTAGCACCGGAGTAAACCCACCATGAAATCTCATCATCCTGCATAGCAAAAGTTTCAGAAAAATTAGAGACATAATCTACATTAGAATATGTATCTAACTTAGTTTCTAAAATTGAAACTTAACTTTTCTGACCTTGAGATTTGATCAGTCGAGATTTCGACTAATTAATTGCTCCGTAAAATGAAGGATATCACTCGTTCTCCTAGAAAATTGTCATTATTTAACCTCTTTTCTAGTGTTTCAGGTCATATATCACATACCTAATACTTTTGGATTGATCCGAAGCAAAGCAAAGCAATTGGTGAAGATTTGGGCAAAAATAGGACAAAATAGGGCAGACAGACCTTTGCGACGTATTTTGCATGCCCAGGGCGCATACGGTGTCCAAATGAGTCGAAATTTAGCTTGTTGGGAAGCTAATTCAAAGGGCTAAAACTTTGTATTTGACACCAAGAGTAGATTTGAAGGTTTAGACCTCGAAAAGGGCAATGGAAGTCAGGTCCCGTGACTGCACGTGACGACTTCAGGTCACGGGCCGAGACCCCATGACGTCCACCTATGTCACGGATGTTACGGGCGCTACGGGCAGACTCAGAAAGTTGTGAAAATTGAAGACCCCGTCACCACCCGTGACTACTCAACGTCACGGGCGTTTGCCCCGTGATGACCCCCTATGTCACGGGCATTACGGGTGTCACGGGCATCGTCAAGGCAGAATTATATGGAAATTTCTTAATTCATTTTTGGGCCTTTTTGGGAATTGATCGATTTTTGGGCTATAAAAGAGCTACGACCAGGACGAATTTCATGTGCTTTTTCTGAGAAGAATAAACCCTAACTTGGGAGAGAAGACAGAGTCATCACAAGAGATTCAACGAGCACCCGCGTCATTATGGTTTCCTTGCCCTTATCTCCTTATTACACTATTTGTGGTTTAATCGCCATGAATAGCGAGTAGTCTCTTTTATTCTGGGATCCTATGGATCCCGTGCGATGTACCCAACTCGTCATGTGATCATCTGAATGTTTTTCATTAATGCAAATCGAATATTCAATTTCATCGTGCTTCATTTATCGTTCTTACAAGTATTTACGTTGAATGGGATGTTTGCATGCTACAACGTATTTAGGTTATTTACCGAAAGATGAATGGGTCCTAGGTATTAACTGGATTGGATGAAATTGTATGAAAACCTTTAGTTTAATAAATCGAGATCGTTGATAATCCGTGGATGGGCGGCGTTCAACGATTGAGATTAATCTAGATAATGATCCGTGGATGGGCGGCTTATCTAGTGTTATTTTGGTTAAATTCGATATTCAATAACATGATGAATTACATGATAATGATTGCATGATTAGTGGGGTTAACACGGGTGAAGTATGGTCCTGTGATTCTTTCTCTGATTAAGTACAACCCTTTAATTTTTTGTTATTTAATTTTTGCGTTTTACATCACAACAAAACCTCTTTTAATCGGAATAGCTAAATAGGTCGCTTGTTAGCTAGTATTCACACACGTCTGTTCCTTGGATCGACCCTTGGCTTACCAAGGTTATAAATTTTGTTTGACTACGATTTGACCCCTAAAAATCATAACTTGACAACTATAAAGGGTTAAAAATACGCTTGTCAAAATGGCGCCGTTGCCGGGGAGCAGCGTTTAGTGTGATATTAGATTTACCGAGTGTAGTTTAGACTATTCCATTTATTTATACTTCTTTGTACATATTCTATATACTTCTAACCTTCACTAATCACCTTTATTTTAAATGTTGCGATGATGTTCTCATTTGGTCATCAAGACGCCTACCCAAAAGAAGAGCCTTATTGTCAGACATATTCATATGATACAAATTGGGAAGGAAATCAAAATCAGTTCTATGATCGACCATGTTATCAAGATGATCACTATTATGAGAGTTACCAGGACCAGTCGCAGCAGCAACAACATCAGCCTTATGATCAACATTATTATCAAGATGATCCTTATCATGAGAGCTACCAGAATCGCTCACAGCAGCAACAGTCTCAGAACACTGGTGAATCATCGCGTATAGAAGACATGCTAGCTAGCTTCATAGCCGACCAGCGAAAGATGTTTGAGGATCGGCGAAAGGCATCTGAGCAAACCACCGCTGAGCTAAGAGACCTGCGGAGGTCAATAGAGCAACTCGCAGCCAGACAGAAAATACTGGAGGACCGGTTAGAGCAACAAGCCAAAGCAACCACCAATGAATGCAAAGATGAGGACATCGAGATGGGTAATGGAAAATCATCAAGAAGTTCAAGTCTATGAAGCCTATTCATCTTCAGTTTTATTTCCAATCCATTTGGACGATGATCAGGATACGAGAATACTCTCTATACCAGAACAACCTATTTGTGAGGATGGTTTTGAGGCGTTTAGAATGGTTGCCAAGGCTTACACTGAGTTGGCGGATGATGAGTCTTGTACTGATGACGTCTCAGAAGATGCAGATACATCTCCATCCACTACTACTGCTTCAAAAGGTCATTTAGATGAGCAGACAGAGGAGAACATCGTTCCACCAGTTTCTCTGGGCGCTGATGAGCTATCAAAGGATTATAGGTACGAAGACTTTTTTGATGTGTACCTCAGCTCGATGACAGAGGATCCTCGCATACATATGAATGTGATATTGAAGGGACATTTTGAAGTATGGGAACGTGAGTTCCTAACTAAAGAGTACAAAGGAAGTGTTCTTGCTGGAGCTAGCTCTTAAGATATATATCTTGATACACAGCCTCAAGACAAGTTTTGACAGTTCTTGCCTTACGTCTTGAAACTGTTATTAGGGAGTCTCTACAGTCCCTTGGTTCTTAAGGGTTTTGAATTTTTGAAGGGACTGCATGCTCTACTTAATGTTCTTGTCATACTAGATGGACGTAAATTTCAATGGGATTTGAAGGTGGATTGGCACTATCTCGCTTAGCTAATGTCTTTCCAAGACGTTAAACTAGGCCTCTTCGGGGAGTAACCCGCGCTGTAAGTATTAGTTAGTTGCATTTTTCATTTGCATTGTGTGTGGACATTTCAAGGTTTTATGTGTGGAGTGCACTAGCCCCTTCACGATTTTTGATGCTAACCTATCACTCGTGTAGCTCTATATTTTTGTTCTATTTATCTACCAGCTTACGAGTCGCATTTCACTCCCCGGCCATCGCTTAATCTCCATGGATATCACGCCATCACACACGAGTGAAGTTCATATGCGCCTTTTTCTTATCTTTTATTTCTTCGCTTAGGGACTAAGCTCATTTTTAAGTGTGGAGTGGGTAGCACATAGTCACATACATCACATGTCACACATTCACTCTTGCATATGCTCAACCTGTCTATGTATTGCGATTGAAATCCTCTTTTTCTACGATACTCCTTGACTGATTGACATTCTTTTGGATTCAAAGTCTAAGACTTGAAATAGTGCAAATCGGGTGTGTATTCTCTTAAGTCAGTATCATTGCTAGCCTTTTACTATCACATGTTTTACGTATTTCTTGAAGCATGTTTGAGACTTGAAATTAGTAGGCACCAGTTCAAAAATGTTTGAAAACTTAAATATGCATCTCTTTTTCAAGGTGACCTTAGTACTAGTATGTGTTTCTCTATACTCGTTGTGATTTGCATGCACCCGCCTTTATTCATACACTATGTCAAGCTTTAAGTGTGGAGTTAGAAAATTGGTTTTCAATGTTTTCAATCAAGAACAAAGTTCTGATTTTTCAAAAGAGGGTGAAAAATTGACCCCAAGCATAGTTGTTTTTGAAAAAAAAAAGAGAGCAGAAAAAAAGGAACGCATTGAAAAATACCAAGGGCAAAGTGAGAAAAGTCACCCCTTGTGTACAAAAAAAATTGAGAGATTATACCAAGGGCAAAGTGAGAAAAGTCACCCCTTGTGTATAGAAAACAATTTTGAAACGATTTCTGCCCCCCTTTTTTGCTTGATGTAGTGAAATCCTACCTTCTAATTGCGTGCAAATCATAACTTGTCTTGCGAATTCATGTACTAGAAACTAAGGGACGACCCTCGTGCTTGCACTGAAATTCTTATGCAATTTTCGTACTATTTTTTAGAAAATTCTAAGCCAGGCTCCTCTTCTCTCATGGGTCATTGCCTAGTACTTGGCACTTGAGAATGAGCTTTGCGCCAAGAGCCCGTGGACTATCCGTAGATAGCATAGGTCAATGGTGAGCATGTTTTGTGTAACTATTCATATTCTTAGTACGTTGCCATATAATTGTTTAGAACATCTGATTAGTCGATTGCTAGTCGTGCTTGCTGACCATTTGAATGCATAACCTATTTAATCTATGATTGTCTGACAACTTTGATGAAGATGTTTGACTTGACATCGAGGTAACACGATGAATCCGAGGTATGACATGACTTTACTGTGACTCGTTGAGCATCATTTCATGCATACACGTTAGCTAGTTGTACAGGGGATTTGTAGGTAGTCCCATTCCTGAAAACCTTCACGAGACTATACTCGCCCTACTAGGGCAGCCTAGAGGTTTAAAGGCTTCATGCATATCCTAAATGCATTCGTGTCCTCTACAATAGTGAGTTATCTTTTGTTTTTTTATTTTAGGTAGGATTGATCACATGATACTTGAGTGGGTAGCTTTGAAGCATATGGTTGTTGAGCATTATATTCACTCGTGTATTTATTCTGCCATTTGTTCGACATTTGTTCGGGACAAACAAATCCTAAGTGTGGAGTGTTTTGATCAGTCGAGATTTCGACTAATTAATAGCTCCATACAATGAAGGATATCACTCGTTCTCCTGGCAAATTGTCATTATTTAACCTATTTTCTGGTGTTTCAGGTCATATATCACATACCTAATACTTTTGGATTGATCCGAAGCAAAGCAAAGCAATTGGTGAAGATTTGGGCAAAAACAGGACAAAATAGGGCAGACAGACCTTTGCGACGTATTTTGCATGCCTAGGGCGCATACGGTGTCCAAATGAGTCGAAATTTAGCTGGTTGGGAAGCTAATTCAAATGGCTACAACTTTGCAGTTGACACCAAGATCAGATTCGAAGGTTTAGACCTCGAAAAGGGCAATGGAAGTCAGGTCCTGTGACTACCCGAGACGACTTCAGGTCACGTGCTGAGACCCCGTGACGTCCACCTATGTCACGGGCGTTACGGGCGCTACGGGCAGACTCAGAAAGTTGTGAAAATTGAAGACCCCGTCACCACCCGTGACTGCTCAACGTCACGGGCGTTTGCCCCGTGATGACCCCCTATGTCACGGGCGTTATGGGTGTCACGGGCATCGTCAGGGCTGAATTATATGGAAATTTCCTAATTCATTTTTGGGCCTTTTTGGGAATTGATCAATTTTTGGGCTATAAAAGAGCAATGACATGGACGAATTTCGTGTGCTTTTTCTGAGAAGAATAAACCCTAACTTGGGAGAGAAGACAGAGTCATCACGAGAGATTCAATGAGCACCCGCGTCTTTACGGTTTCCTCGCCCTTATCTCCTTATTACACTATTTGTGGTTTAATCGCCATGAATACCGAGTAGTCTCTTTTATTCTTGGATCCTATGGATCCCGTGCGATGTACCCAACTCTTCATGTGATCATCTGAATGATTTTCATTAATGCAAATCGAATATTCAATTTCATCGTGCTTCATTTATCGTTCTTACAAGTATTTACATTGAATGGGATGTTTGCATGCTAGAACGTATGTAGGTTATTTACCGAAAGATGAATGGGTCCTAGGTATTAACCAGATTGGATGAAATTGTATGAAAACCTTTAGTTTAATAAATCGAGATCGTTGATAATCCGCAGATGGGGGCGTTCAACGATTGAGATTAATCTAGATAATGATCCGTGGATTGACGGCTTATCTAGTGTTATTTTGGTTTAATTCGATATTTGATAGCATGATGAATTACATGATAATGATTGCATGATTAGTGGGGTTAGCACGGGTGAAGTATGGTCCTGGGATTCTTTTTCTGATTAAGTACAACCCTTTAATTTTCTGTTATTTAATTTCTGCATTTTACATCACAACAAAACCTCTTTTAATCGGAATAGCTAAATAGGTCGCTTGTTTGCTAGTATTCACACACGTCTGTTCCTTGGATCAACCTTGACTTACCAAGGTTATAAATTTTGTTTTACTACGATTTGACCCCTAAAACTCATAACTTGACAACTGTAAAGGGTTAGAAATACGCTTGTCAAGATTTCTGCTCTTGGTTTTTGGCACCAAAAGCATTACTTTGAGCCTTCTCGCTCTTCCTCTTTCCTAAGCGATAGTCTCGCTTGAAATGCCCGCTTTTCCGCAAGTCCAACATACGTTTCTTTTCAAAGGATTCTTCTTGTTAGGACCTTTGCTAGCATATTCATTAGGCCTTTTCTTGCCTTTGTTCTTGTTCACCTTTTTGAGAACTAGTCTCCATGACATTCACCTTAAGCGAATTAGCATCCACTTCCATCGTGTCCTTTTCCCGCACACGAGGTTCCTCTTCCATTCGCAATTCTTTTGCGAGTTCCACAAGGGACGTCTCTTCCTTTTTGTGCTTCAAGGAACGTCGGAAGTCCTTCTATGCTGGTGGTAATTTGTCAATTATACTTGACACCGAGATGGCTTCTTCCATCTTCAAATTTCATTGAGCAAATTGCCCCAAGATACGCTGTATCTCATGGAACTGTTCCATCACTGGCCGAGAGTCCACCATCTTGTAGTTGTTGAAATTGTTCACAAGAAACTTGACGCTCGAAGGGTCCTCATCCATGTATTTGGATTCAAGCGAATCACATAACTCATTTGCAGATTCAGCATTTTGATATAAATCAAATAAGGGATCGGACATACCATTGAGGATGTGTCTTCTAGCAATGTAGCCGTCGTTCTCCCACTTGTTTCGATCATAGAATGCGACCATCGGTGCGTCATCTCCAACTTCAGGGCATGGTATAGACAGCACATACACCACCTTAAAATTCGTCAATAAGAAGTGCATCTTCTTTCTCCAACGCCAGAAATCAGTTCGTTCAAATTTGTCTAGCTTCTGGAACTGATGCATCATATCTCTCACGCTCGCCATCGATTAGAAGAATATCGATTTCGTTTGTAGTTGCTGGGTCATCTTTTAGTCCTTCACTTCACAGCACTTCACAGTAACAAGATTGAAGAGGGTCTTCAATAGCAGCACGAAAGTCTTCTTTATGCGGCTGGCTTCGATTGCAGTTAAAATGGTCACTTGGATATCAATTAGAATGACATGGTTTCGCTTTCCGAAATCAATATTTCCACCCTACATGTTTTTGCCTTGGGTTGCAAGAAATTCAAAGTGGGATAATCCTATAGAAGAACACTATATTTTCAGGTAGAGAAAATACAGCAGGCTTAAGGTTTGAGGGGCTTTGAGAATCGGAGGATGAATTAGTGTATTTGACAATAGCACTGAGATTTTTTATGTGTCATACATGAGAAATCGACTACTATATATAGCAAACCAAACGGACACGAGTAGAAGCCGGCACTGCCAACTGAACAGTCGCGTTTCGCATGCCCAGTGCATACTTTAGTGCACCGCGCCTAGTGTAGACATTAACTTAATGTCTACGCGGGATGCGCCAAGACGTAATGTACACACTGAACGCGATCCTCTCAGACCCACTGAATCGGCTGGTTTAGCTTCTGAACCGGTCGGTTCAATTGCTCAAAAAGTCAGACATCGTTTGAGCTTGTGCTGAGCCGGGCGGTTGAGACCAATGTTGTCTTCTCAGCCGGTCGGTTTAGAACAAGTTAAAGTGTCCAAAACCCTAAAATCACCAACATGCGCCACTCAGATGAATGATGAATTGCTTAGTCTTCATGATGCTCTTGTTAAGCTCTAAAGCAAGAGTTTGATGCCTCGGGTGGTTCAGTCTTCCCATGCTGGTATCTCTTTTCTTCGCACAGCTAAACCTTATCATGGCTTAGCTACTCGCATTAATCTCCTGTTGGTTAATGCGTCTATCCACCGCATTTGTGAGTCTGCAAATTGGCCAGCCAACTCCCTTGCTTCTTCGGGCATGTGCCTTTTAGAGGACTCTTCTGCCGATCATCCTGCTAGCATCCGCCAAGAGCTCCTAGGTGACAGCCTCAAGCTCCCATCAGCTTGCCTTTCCTGCCCTCCGTGTCGCAATGCATGACTTTGTTTCTTTATTTTTCCTGTTCAGCGTATGTTGGGCTCGGGATCTTATAACTCGAGACCGTCGCTTGAGGGTATCTCTTCTTCTAGCTTTTTCTAGCATCCTTTGTCTAGCCCTGGTTCAGCTTTTGGACCCTCTCATCTAATAAATCAGCTGGCTCTGACCAGTTTCTGTTAAAAAAATTCCCTAAGAAAGTGATATTGGAGCTGTCTAAAATGATTCAACAGTTTTGGTGGGCGAAAAAAGGGTATTAGTTGGCTGAGCCAAAACACCTTGCAGAGAAAGAAATGTGAAGGAGGGTTGGGTTTCAAAGACTTGAGCATTTTTAATGAGGTCATCTTGATGAAAATAGCTGAGAGAATGGTGCAGTGTCCTCAGTCATGAATGTCTTAGGTATTGTCATTTAAGTATTGCAAAAGTGAGAATATGTTAAATGTAAGGCTGGTGAAATAGCTACGCGTGAGTTCAGATCAACTGTACCAGCTAGAGGTGGAACACTCTGTGGTACAGTTGGTCGCTGATGGCGCGTATTTATACGATTCATCAAATCAGTTAAACCCACCAAATTAGACATTTGATGATACGAACAAGTGCTTGTTAATGCCATTTTGTGTATACAGGCTATTTTGAGGTTTAGAGAGAAAACGAGCTAAAAAGGGGGTTCTTAAACCAAAAATGGATTACAAGTCAAGAGAGCCCAGCCGGGGACCGAAGAGCTCAGCCGGAACCAAGTTTCACTACCGGGCCGCGTCCCAAGTCCTAGCGCCCAGAGGTCCCAGGCCGCGTCCCAGGGCCCGTGCCGAGAGAGCCGAGCACTCGTGCCGAGAGAGCCGAGCACTCGTGCCGAGAGAGCCGAGCACCCATGCCGAGAGGTCCGAGCGCCCGTGCCGAGGCCAGTGCCGAGACCCACATCCGAGAGCGCCGAGAGCCGAGTCCAAGAAAACCAGGACCCCGCCGAGAGCAGCGCCCAGGCCCGGTTGACCAAGGGCCCGACGAAAACTTCAACCCCGGGCCATGACCATGCTCCGGCCAGAATCAGGCCTAACTTCCTTGATAACATGTTTATCTTGGCCTTGTCATTCAGAATCCATGGTCCTCGACCCAATCACCTCCGGCCATATTCCGGCAGCTCCGGCCATATTCCGGCCAAGCTCTGGCCATGGTCCAATCGACCTCCGGCGATGCTCCGATCATGCCTCATCCAACCACTACCTTGCTCTGGTCATTTTAGCCCTACTCCGGTCAAAATCCGGCAGAGTCCAACCAAACTACTTATTTCCCGGTTAGGGCATACTATTCACATCGGTTGATCTTTTGGTTTGAAACCAAACCTCAACCAAGTTCAAGGGACTTGCCCAAAGCTCAACCAAGCTCATATAGTTGCCCTTTGGCACATCTCAAGCTCAGCCGCCCATGTGCACTCCATGTGCCACCCTTTGGCTCAAAACAAGTCCAACCGAAGAGCAAACCAAAGTCTAACCGGAGTTGAGGGAGAACTGAAGGATTTTGGGAGGAAATATCCCACTCCACTACCACCTCTAAACCGCCACATTTGGCTATAAAAGGAGGCCCTCCCCTCCTTGAAAAACATCACTTGTAACTTAGGTAGAGAATCTCTCTAGAATCCATCCCACAATCCTTGTAAAACACTTGCATTTTCAATATCAAAAGCTCTACCTTCTCTCCTGATCATGAATACTCTTGTTGGTTCTTGAGTATTCTTGAGTGTTCTTGAGTTTACTCTTGTTTGTTCTTGAGTATTCTTGTTGTTCTTGAATTTTACTTTCCAAAACCTTTACTTTTCTTGTCTTTGCTTTCAAAACCATTTACTCTTCTAGCACTAGCTATGGTATCCTCTTCTATGGATATTCGTAGCTAAACCCTTCATTCGGTTGAAGGGGTGTGCTTCTATCATGCAAAAATTTTAGACCCTTTTCTTAATGCTTCTATTATGTTCAAACTTGTTCTATGTGCCATATATTAGGTTAGAACATACATGGTTGAGTGGAGGCTCGAAAGAGCAAAGCTCTTCCATGGGGTTCGTGAACATACATGGATGAGTGGAGGCTTGAAGGAGCAAAGCTTTTCCATGGAGTTCAACCTCTTTTAAACACCACTTGGTTGATCGGAAATGATTGATCAAGTGGATGCACATAGGCTAAGATACTTCGAAAGGAGGAATTAGCCTATCTAGAACAAGTGCTATATGTCTTGAAAAGGACTAGGTGGTGTGGCGAGTCGAGTGCTAGAAATGGCTTTGATACATCTTTGAACACTTAGAACGATCATTAGAGGTCAATGATGAACGGACTATGATACAAGGCCCCTAAAACCGAACCCTTCTCTCAATCAAAACATCACTTGTCATTTTACTTTCAATCTCAATATCAACTGTTTACTTTCAGTACCATTTACTTTCAGTACTTTACATTCTGCAACTAACTTTTACATTCCGCAACTAACTTACTTTCAGTACTTTACTTTTATGCACTTTACTTTACGCACTTTACTTTTATGCACTTTACTTTACGCACTTTACTTTTCAGTACTTTACTTTACGCACTTTAGTTTTCAGTACTTTACTTTCCGCACTTACTTTCAGTCTTTACATTTCCGCACTTTACTTTCAGTTATTTACTTTCCGCTTACTACAGTGGTTTTCAACATCAATCCAACATAACTTTGGCACGTATTGCGCTTGAAATATAGCGTGCGAGAAACCAAAAGTATGTTGTTTGGTTGATATTGAACTCGACTGTTCCAGCAATTTACTTTCAGCACTTTACTTTTAGTCATTTACTTTCCAGCAATTTACTTTGAGCACTTTACTTTCAGTCATTTACTTTCCAGCAATTTACTTTCAGTACTAAAACCACAACCAACCCCAATCGCACTTACATTTCTGTACAATTTCCTCAAAGAACAACTATCCACTAATTCCCTTGGGTTCGACCCCTACTTACCGCTTTACTACCCAATAGTGAAGTCACAAGTAGTGGCCTTATAAATTAATTTTGCACATTGCCTCACGACAAGGCTCTGTCAAATTGGCGCCGTTGCTGGGGAGTTGTGCATCAGAATAGTTGTTCTATTTTGTTTTTCTGTTTTTTATTTTTATTTTTTTAGTACACCATTTCCTCGTACTACGGCAGAGAACCTTGGAATGATGGGGGCAGCAACCTTATGTTTGAGATGCTTAACTGTCTCCCCAAATTCGGAGGTGCCATTGGAGAAGATCCCGTGAGGCATACACATACGTTCCACTCCATATGCAGCCACATGAGGCCTAAAAATGAATCGCTAGAGGGGTTTAAACTTAAATGCTTTAAATTTTCTTTAACTAACTCCGTAATAGAATGGTATTACTCATGTGCAGCTTATGAAAGTGATTATGGGGATCTACAAACCAAATTCCTAGAGGAGTTTTGCCCGCCATCTCTCCGACTTGGAGCCCGCAAGGAGATCATCAACATTGAGCAATCCCGGCACGAAACATTGGACGAGTACTTGTCGTACTTTGACTCCCTTGTGACGAGCTGCCCGCACCATGGATTCACCAACTTCGATCTTCTTCAAAGGTTTCTCGGTGGAATGATGTCACAAGAGTGGAATAGGCTTATTGATGCGGCAGGAGGCTCGGTGGATAACTTAAGCATGGATGATCTGTGGAACTTAATAGAAGATATGGCAAGAAGCGCGAAACAAGATCAGGCCATGCGGCTCGATGAACTGACTGACATATTGCACCAAATTCTGGCCGAACTCAAGCCAAAGGTCGCGAGGAAGAGCTTCCAATGGAGCCCGAGGAGCCTGCAAGGGATGGAGACTCTTGGATGGCCGAAGAAGAAATGCCCGAGACAAGCCCGGTCCTCATTACCGAGCCGGCCGACCAGCGCCCGAGCCTGTTCCTCATAGCCGAGCCAGCCGAGTCATACCCGGTCCTCAATGCCGAAGAAATCAAGCAAGGCCCGGTCCTTGCGCTCGGAGCACCAGAGGAAGTCCCGTTCCTAATTGATGAGCTACCCAAATCAGACCCGAACCTCAGTGTGATTGCCCCCGGAGACCATATAAATGACGAGGATGAGGACCCATGGTTGCCTGAAGAAGAGCTCCACTCAGATTACCCCTGGGAGTTAGAAGAAAAATTGCCCAATTCAGGCCCGATCCACATTACCAATCTACCCGAGGAAATCACGCCGGTCCTGGACCTCATTGCCGAACCAGCCGAGTCTAACACAATCCTCACCGCCGAGCCAACAGAAGTCCCGGACTTCACTTCCAAACCGAGCGAGAAGCCCATACCTAACCCTTCATGTTTAATGCAGATCACATCCACCGAAGATCATGTGACCAATGATGATGAGGTGCAAGGGGAGTTGGAGGCAAATCAAGGGCCAGAAGAGCCGATGGAGCACTCACTCGTCATGAGCCAAGAAAAGCCGGCTGAAAACTCACTCATTCTAGGATGTCCAATCATCTCTGCCACAAAGAAGAGGCTTAACATGGGAACAAGCTCAAGGTCGCTCGTGTTCAATGGCACAATACTAAACTTCCATAATTGCAAAGGTGCCACCCATTCAAACATGAAGAAACGGCCACGACATGGGCCAAAGGAATGGAAACCCGGAAGGAGAAGCAAGAGAGCTCGACTTGATGGACCAGCAGCTATGGTCAAGGAGTCCTCGCCTTCTCGGGGATATGTGAAAAAGAAGCCTCTGGATCAAGGGAGAGCAGAACTGAGCCCGCTGCCATATGTGTTCTTTGGGCAAATCAAAAGAGCTGCCGAGAAGAAGTTCGACCTCAAGCACCCATGGGATCCCTACTTATGATCCATGAGTGAGGTACCGTCGAGCCAACGACATTAAACAAAGGCACTTGCCGGGAGGTAACCCGGCATATCTAGTTTTTTTCCAGTTTTTATGTTTATGTCTTTTCCTTAGTTAACTAGCTTTTTGTGCTTTTGAACTTAAGTCGTGCCCTTAGGACACGTCTTCGTTCAAAAGTGTGGGGGTATTTAAGTAGTAGTTGTACATAGTAGACAGCATGTTTTGAGAAAATACACTTCCATGATGTGAAAATAGATAGACCCGATTCATGCATTTCCTTCTGAAATCTAAATTGTGTAAGAACATGCGAATTTAACTCTTTACTTGTCCTTGTGTGCTAAGATAAACGTAGGATGTGGAGTTGAAAGAAATGCCCTAGAGAGGCTTGACAAGCACTCAAGGGACCGGATCTTTACTTTATGGTTATGTGAAGATTGTGGAGGCTGCACTTCGGGCTTGTTGGTAAAGAGTGGACTCCGCCGTGCAGCGTCTATGCAAGAGTGATGTTCCCTTAAGTGGCATGTATTTGGCAAAACGTAGCTTAGACAGTTCGAGCAGGTGTTCAGGAGGAGTTCGAACATATCCTAGTTCTCATACAAAGAGTAGATCCGACGCAAGGATATTTCCCGGAAGGATATTGGACAGCAAAGATTTCGTCAAGTGGATGTCGGCCAGCGACTTAATCGAGCATGAGATATTCGAATGAATATCTACATTGAAGGCGGCAAAGCTCTCTTGGATAAGAAGACGACTTCGTATATTCTTCTAACCGATTCAAAAGATATACATCAAATATCTAGGAATATTTCCTAAATATTTGATGGGATTATCTTGTGCGAATTAGGGTTTCGTCCAAGCATATAAATACAATGCTAGGGCGCCCTTATTCTGCATCGCTTTCAAATATCAAATACACACGAGCATACCCTACTGATTGGAGAAGAAGAAAGCGACCCCCGGTTGTGTTTTCTCATTGGAAATACATCGGTGCAAGTGCAGTCTGCTCAAGTGCAACACAGACTGCCTGAAGCGTATCAACTGCCGCACACAACAAAGGTGAACAAGCTTTCGAGAGAAAGCATCCGAGCTTCTGGAGAAGGTCGAGAACGTTCGGACTGCAGGTTCTGAACGAAGGGGATCGAGGGGAATTGCGGTGAACCTCGGTTGCAAATCTGAGAGACGGAGTATTGAGGTTAGGCAATTACAAGGTGTAAGTGTAAGTCCCTGTGTAAACCCTATACACGTAATAAAGATTTGCTATCCCTTAAACCCCCCAGAGTAGGCGGAGCCGAACTGGGTTATCAGTCTGTGAGTTCTACAAATTTTGTCTGCTTGCTGAACTGTTGTGATACGAGTTCAAGTTCTGTCGCAACTGAACCTTGAACTGTCAGCTGAACTGTTGTGCAAAGAGTTCAAGGTCTATTGCAACAGTACCCTGGACACAAGCTTGAACAGGGGATATAATTATAATTGGTATCAGAGCAGACACTCGACACACTGAGTGGGATCCTGATATGTTCAAGATGACTCTGAAAGAAGGACAAAGCATCACCAGACCCCCACTACTCGAAGGATCGAACTATGCCACCTGGAAGCCCGTGATGAGATCCTTTCTGAAATCTCTAGATGAAAAGGCATGGAAGGCTATTCTGAAAGGGTGGACGGAACCCATGATGAACAATCTCACTAGAGAACCGATCGCAAAACCAGAAGCTCTGTGGACAGAAGAGGAGGACAAAGCTTCTATGAGAAACTCAAAGGCTATGAACGCAATTTTCTCGGCCGTAGATGAAAACGTCATGAAGCTAATCATCAACTGTGAAGTGGCCAAGGAAGCATGGGATATCCTCCAAACAGCCTTTGAAGGTACAGACAAAGTTCGTAACTCTCGCATGCAGGCTATCACAACCAGGTTCGAAGCGATGAAGATGAAGGAGAGTGAAACCATCACTGAGTACAACACCAGAGTTCTGGAACTGTCCAACGAGGCGTCTGCTCTCGGAAAACCCATTGATGAAGAAAGATTGGCCAGTAAAGTCCTTAGATCACTCCCTCCGAGGTTTGCCATGAAGGTCACGGCCATAGAGGAAATGCACGACATTGCCAAACTGAAACTGGACAAGCTGATGGGTTCTCTCAGAACCTATGAGATCAATCATGATTTTCAACCTGGGGAAGTGAAGGGAATCACCCTCAAGGCAGACATGTCTGAAGACAAATAGGATGGTGGCTGCACTACTGAACAACTGGCCATGATGGCTCAGAATTTTGGCAGAATTGTACGGAAAATCAACAGACGTGGACCAGAACAGGGTCAGCCTTCATCAAATAGCTTCTGAAACTGGAAACCTGACAGGTCAAGATCCAGAGACATGAGACAAGACTCTTCTGACAAAGGAAAGGAAGAAATTCAGTGCCATGAATGCAAGGGGTTTGGACATATTGCCTCCCAATGTGCGAATACATTCATGAAGAAGAAGGCAATGGTTGCTAGCTTTAGTGACAGTGAGTCAGATGAAGAAAAAGGTGAGACCACTAATTTTGTGGCCTTTGTCACTACTCTGGGTGAGTGCAGCGACACCAGTGAAACAGTTCCATCGCAGTTGGAACTCCCAAGTGAAGACCTCTCAGACAATGACAATGAAGAACTCACGCATGATTCTCTGGCTCAGACATATAAAGATCTGTATGAGAAGTGGTTGCTTCTGATCAAGATCAACAAGAAGCTAAATGACACAGTTGCCAGCGTCATTATGGAGAAGGACAAGGTCTGGCAGGAGGTCGAGATACTGCTTACACTGAAGGTAGACTTGGAAGGTACAATTGTCTCTCTGAATTCTCAACTGGCTGAAATGAAACAGGAAAGATTGGGTCTTCATGCTCAGAGAACAGAACTCTTGGGGACTGTCTCTTCACTGAAAGTCGAAATAGAGAAGGACCGAGACACTCATCCTGCAGGCATGACGAGACTAAGGAAAACCATCTCAGATCTGAAGCGTAAAGAGGTGTTCCAACTAAGGAGAGTAGAACAGCTGGAACTTCAGCTAGAATCTGAAAAGATGGATCACTCAGACACTAAGAAGGAGCTCAATCACCTCAAACAGTCAGTAAGGATGCTAAACTCTGGCACTAACGACTTAAATGATATTCTCAGATCTCAGAGGTTGGAATCTAGACATCGAGGCCTGGGGTTTACAAAAGAAGGTACCTCTAAAGGCAGCTCGTGTGTTAAAGCAAGATCAGTGTCTGAACACCTACCTGAACAAAAGGTGAGACCGCACCCCAGACAGAAAATAGACTTGTCCCAAGAACAGTCCAAAGGAAAGAACCGAGCTGATCACAAGGAGACGCATGGAACACTCGGTGGTGGAAAGACCCGCAGATCACCCATCCAACACCGTGACTATTCACCAGTGACTCAAAGGATAGATCGGCGCACTTGCTGGTACTGCAACCAGATGGGACACATTAAGATGAAGTGTCGCCTTTTCTTGCCGAACGACTTGCTTTCCAACAACGGACCACACCACGACAGAAACAAGTCTGGGTTCAAAAGGCAGACCAAACCATATGCATGGTGGCCTGCTACTCCTCAAGCTACACAACGCAAGATAGTTGGCACTTCGACAACGGATGTTCCGCCCACATGATAGGTAACTCTCAATATCTTACCCATATTAGACCTGTTGAGCAGATGTGGTTTGTCACCTTCGGGGATGGTGGAAAGGGTCAGGTGATCGGCTGTGGGACATTGATGGTTCCGGATCTCCCTGCACTCAAGAACACCCTCCTTGTCGAAGGTCTGACAAGGAATCTTATCAGTATCAATCAACTGTGCGACGATGGACACTATGTGTCATTCTCTAGCTACTCATGTCTTATCCTAGACAATAATGGTGATACACTGACATAGGAAAAAGGGATGCCAACAACTGCTATACCATTTGGATGGGTATGATGGGATCAATGGATGTCGAGAACCATGGCCAGCAACTGGTTACTCTAGCTTGTGCAAACGTCAACCATCGATTTCTGCAAGGGGGAGTGGACAAGACCTTGCGCACAAATCCATGTTGACAACTGTCCTAGGAAACTGTTGAAACAGAAGGTGTCACAGTTACGAAAGGAGTTCGTTCCATGCCCATAGAAATATGCCTGGAGCCGTACAAGAAAATATGAATGCTCACAGAAGATGATAACTCTGAGGCAGCATACCTTTGTCAACCCCTATGGCAGGTCAAGGAGTGGAACACCCAGATCCCCAGTGGGTCTATGTGGTGTCAACCACTGAAAGCATCCAACGGTGGTAAGTCATAGTCGAATCTCCAGCTGAACAGTTGGACTGACCACCTAATAAAGAGAGCTGGAACAGAAGGTACAGCGCGTGAAGACCAATTTTTTGAATATTCTCGAAGATTTTCCTGCCGTTATTTGAATCAAGGGTTGTCTAATTTGGGAAGTTGAAAAGGCCGGAGGATATTTTTTGAAACACAAAACAGTTGAGTGTGTTCAATTGTCTTCTCTATCTCGTCCCCAAAACCCTAAGAACGGCAACTTCTCTCTCAATCGCTTCCCCCTCCACAGCGATCGTAAACACCAGAAAGTCAGCAAAATCCGGCATCAAATCCGCTGAGAAGAATAAAGAGAGCATGCAGTCTTCAAAGGCTCTGGCGGCGAAATCCAAATACACACGAGCATACCTTGCTGATTGGAGAAGAAGAAAGCGACCCCCGGTTGTGTTTTCTCATTGGAAATACATCGGTGCAAGTGCAGTCTGCTCAAGTGCAACACAGACTGCTTGAAGCGTATCAACTGCTGCACACAACAAAGGTGAACAAGCTTTCGAGAGAAAGCATCTGAGCTTCTGGAGAAGGTTGAGAACATTCGGACTGCAGGTTCTGAATGAAAGGGAACGAGGGGAATTGCGGTGAACCTCGGTTGCAAATCTGAGAGACGGAGTATTAAGGTTAGGCAATTACAAGGTGTAAGTGTAAGTCCCTGTGTAAACCCTATACTCGTAATAAAGATTTGCTGTCCCTTTTTCAGGTGTGGGAAACCCCGCAGAGTAGGCGGAGCCGAACTGGGTTATCAGTCTGTGAGTTCTACTGCTTTTGTCTGCTTGCTGAACTGTTGTGATACGAGTTCAAGTTCTGTCGCAACTGAACCTTGAACTGTCAACTGAACTGTTGTGCAAAGAGTTCAAGGTCTATTGCAACAGTACCCTGGACACAAGCTTGAACAGGGGATATAATTTCAAAGAGGCGGGACGGGAATCAAACCGTCCATTCTCTAGTCCAAAGTAGCCGAGAAAAGAGATGAGTGACGGAGCCCACCGCACTGTCGTTAAGGTGCGATGTTCTCTGTGCAAAAACAAATTTATATCTCCGATACTCGCAACTTAACTATTTTGGTAGTCAGTGGTAAGTACGGGTCGAACCCAAGGGGGTTAGTGGATTAATTGTTCTTTCGGATGGGGGGATTCAATAAAACAGTAGGGGGGTTGGTTTTGGTTTTAGTACTGAAAAGTAAAGTAACAGATGATATTGCAATTAAAGGAAAGATTCGGTTTCAGGGGCCTTGTATCATATTTTTGTTTATCATTGACCTCTAATGATCATACTAAGTGTTCAAAAGTGAATCAAGGCTATTCCTAGCACATGACTTGCCACACCGTCTAGTCTTTTGCAAGACAAAGAACTCTTGTTCTAGTATGTGCATCCATTTGATCATCATTCCTGATAAACCAAATGGTATTTTAAAGAGGTTGACTTCCACAGATAAGCTGTGCACTTCCGAGCCTCCACTTATCCACGGAAGATCACGAACCCATGGCAGAGCTTTGCTCTTCCAAGCATCCACTCAACCAATGGAATTCTGACCTAATATAAGGCACCTAGAACAAGTTGAACACAAAGAGGCACTAAGAGAAGGGTCTAAAACATTGTATGATACAAATACACCCCTTTGACAGACGCACAATCGTCGTGTGCAAACGTCAAGAATAAATTTATAAGCCTGCTACTCGCGACTTCACTACTGGGTAGCAAGTGGTAAGTAGGGGTCGAACCCAAGGGAATTAGGGGGATAAGCTATTCTTTGAGGGAATTGTACAGCGGGGGAGCGTGTTTTAGGTTGACTGAGGTTTTAGTGCGGAAAAGTAAGTGATTGGTTGGTTGGTTTTGGTTTTTAGTGCGGAAAAGTAAATGACAGAAAATGTAAATACTGAAAATAAAAGAGAAGACTTACAGCGGGTGATGCGTGATTGGCAAGCCTTTCGGAAGGTGAGCAGTTGATAGAGAAATTTATACTAAGAAAGTAAGTGCAAGGGGTTTTTTAAATCTAAGGAAAGCATTCGGTTTCTGGGGCCTTGTATCATAGCCTGTTTATCATTCACCTTTAGTGATCCTTCTAAGTATTCAAACGTGTATCAAGGCCATTCCAAGCACTCGATTTGCCACACTGTCTAGCCCATTTCAAGGTCGTAGAGCACTTGTTCTACTTAGACTAATACCCCATTCCAAGGTATATTAGCCTGTGTGCATCCATTTGACCAGTCATTCCCGACCAACCAAATGGTGTTTTAGAAAGGTCAAACTCCTTAGATAAGCTTTGCCATTCCAAGCATCCACTTATCCGAGTATGTTTACGAACCCCACGGAAGAGCTTTGCCATTCCAAGCATCCACTCAACCTTGGAAGTTCTAACCTAATATATGGCACATAGAACAAGTTTTGAATACAAAGAAGAGGCACTAAAATATGGCCTAAAAAATTTTATGATACAAGTACACCCCTTCAACCGAATGAAGGGTTTAGCTACGAATATCCATAGAGGTGGATACCATAGCTAAGTACTTATGGTTTTTGAAAGACAGTAAGTAAGGGAAAGAGGTGAGTACTTCAAGAACCGACAAGAGTACTCAAGAATAGAGAAAAGTAAAGCTTGAGTACTACAAGAACCGATAAGAGTACTCAAGAGCAAACTATAATACTCAAGAACCAACAGGAGTATTATAGATTGAAAACCAAACTTACAAAGTGCCAAATTTCTAGAGAGAGAAGTGTTTTGTGAATTTGAGGATGTGATGGATTACAAATGAGAGGGGAGGGCTCTATTTATAGCCATGGGAGGAGGAGATGTGTGGAGGAGGAGGAGCACACATGGCATCATCTCCATGGAAGCAAAAGCCGCCGGTTGGAGGTCATCCATGGAGGAAGCAAGGTGGCTTTTGCCACCCATGACTCATCCTCTTCACAAGAAGCAGACGGTCATGGAAGGTGTGGAGGAGGTTTTGTGAAGTTTTCACAAAACTATCGGTGTATTTCTGCTCCGGACTGACTTTGGTTGCTCCTCGGTTGGATTTGTTTTGAGTGATTCAATGTCAGGATCTTGAGATTTCTTCAGTCAGCATCTGATCGTGACCTTGGAATGACTCGTAATATATTTTTAGCGTAAAAACTCCTCCTTAGCGTGTATTCTCTCTAGGCTCCAAAATACCCTGTAGATAAATATCGGAACTAACAAGCAAAAGTTAAATAGACAAACAGTCTAATTTGGTGGGTTTAACTGTGTTTATGATTCGTATAATTATGGTCCATCAGATCACCCCACACTTTTAGTTGTTCGTCCCGAACAATGCTATTAAAGGGCAGCACACTAAGTAAGCTTTTAAAATATGAAAGTTAGACTGTGGGACTAGATTTATCCTAATTCATGCATTACTACTTATTACCAAATTAAACCATGTAAATAAATAGAAGAAACTTGATACTTGTACCTTCGTGCTGAGATGCAAATTATTTTGGATGTTTCGGGAGATAGCCCTTTTTAGGCTCCTGGACAGCATTCTCGGGACCGTCTCGCACTATATGGTTTTCTTGTAGCTTTCTCTAGCACGTGATTCGGTTCGGGTTTCAATGGTTTGGTCTTTGATTTTCTTTTGGCGAGGGACAGGTTTTGTAGTGAATCGGCCTTTGGCCTTTGATTTGACTCTTTGAGTACTTCACTTTTTTTCGGTTAAAACCTTCACAATTTTGGGCCTTTGGCCTCTTGATTTGCTCTTTGAGCTTTTGCCTTTTTGTGGTTTGCTAGTCCATTTTCTCAAGCCTTTTTGGGAGGTCCAATCGTCGCCCGCAAGCATATGGAAATACCTCCCCGCTCCTCTCATCCTTGCCGTTTCGCGCGGGTCAAGATGAGGGTCGCTCATCTATTTTCTTGGCTACTTTGACTAGAGATAGGACGGTCTGATTCCCGTCCTCGCCTTTTTTTCTTTTTGCATAAACACTGCATGGCGGAGATGACTTCAATCTTCACTGAAACCCGAAGTGCAGCCTCCACTGACTTCGAAAACCATATAGTTAGATTCGATCCTTCGAGTGCTTGCCAAGCCTCTCTAGGGCAGTTTATGTCAACTCCTCATCCCTAGTTTATCTCAGCACAAAGGGACAAATGAGAAGTTACATTCTAAGTTTTTAAACAGTTGAATTTTCACAAGGTTAATGCATGAATTATGATCTATCTTTTTCACATTCTTAAGTTCATATTTTCAAAAAGATAAAATTAAGGAAAAAAGAAAACATGTTTATGTACACAGGTGGTTCTCACCCCACACTTTTGAACGAAGGCATTCTTTACGAAATGACTTAGTTCAAAAGCCATCCAAGCAGACAATTATGAGAAGGAAATGACATTAAGGAAAAGGGAAGAACAGAACTCCCTTTAAAGTGTCGAGTGAACGACATGGCATGAGGCTGGATAATCGAGGGAGTTCGGCTGGGGCCTTGAACTCTTGGCATAGGCCTGGCTGGCTTGATGTTGCACCCATAACCGATTCCTGAATAGTCATTTCATTCTATGCACCAAGTGGGTGAGAGCGACTTATTGGTAAAAACTAAATGACAGAAAATAAAAGTACTGAAAGTAAGATAGGTGTCGGGTTACCTCTCGACCAGTGCCTTTGTTTAACGTTGTTGGCTCGACAGTACCTCATTCCTGGATTACTGGTTTGGATCCCATGGGTGGCTTAGGTCGTATTTCGCCACTGTTCCTGTGTTGCTTCTTGCCTTGACTCTTCCTGATTTCTTGCTTGGGTTAGAATTCCATGGTTTTGGTGTTTTTTCTTTCCATTGTTTCTGAGAATGCGAGGGACCCTTGACCATAGCTGTTGGTCTTGTTAGTTTTTCGGTCTCTTTTGGCAGGTCAGAAATCTGTGTACCGTGATCTGAGATAGGTATAATGTCTGGCGGTTTCTTTGTATCCGTGCGGCTATTACCAATGTAGAAATTTGCAATTTTGCCGCCGAACTTAAGAGATAATGAGCCCTTGCCCACATCGATTCTTGATTTAGTAGCGTAGAGGAATGGTCATCCCAATATTATTATTGGAGGGTCGTCTTCGCTGGTCTCTCCCGTTTGTATTACATAAAAGTCTGCAGCAACGACGAGCTCTCCCACATGGAGTATTACGTCTTCCAGTACTCCAACCAGACGGATGCACGATTTATCTCCTAGCTCGATATTTGACCTGGGTGGTTTTAATGGACCAAGTCCTAATAAGTAATATAAGGAGGAAGGCATGGCGTTGACAGCAGCCCCAAGATCGACTAAGCACTTTTGAATCTGGATTTCACCAATACCGCAGGTGACTGTGAAGGCCCCTGGGTCTTTATCTCTTTCCGGTTGTGACTCATGATCTGAAGTGAGGGCTCTTTCTATTGTCGGGCCATTCTGCCCTTTCCTTGGCTTAGGATTTGTATAATCGGGCCCTTTAATATTTTGCTTCGAAGCATAAATATTAGTTGGAGAGTCCCTCTTTAAATCGTTATTGTCATCCCATCCAGATGCTGGTATGTCAGAGTGTATGATCGGTGGTGGTGTTATGCAAACGGTGAATGCATACCGTCCATTATCAGCATGCGTAACCCATGTTTTGCCATCATTGGGTCGGTCTTCCTCTTGATTCCACTCAGGACGACGCCTACGGGTAAAGTGTTTGTTGGTAAGTTTGTAAGTTGGGGATCGTGCTACTTCTCCTAGTGTCGCCTTTATGTTTAACCTCCTTATCATGCTAATATTTGCCTTTGGATTTTGGATGGTTTGTGAAGGAAGTCTGCCAGTGAGTGTTGGCATTGCGGTGGTGAGCTGGGACATTTGTTTGGTCAATTCTGAAATTGCCCCGTCAGTTTTCGCCTGGTATTGGTGTAGTGAAGTACCCAATTGATTTATGCTTCCTGCGAGCTCCTTCATTGTGTCATCGAGCGACTTGGTTGGTTCTTGCTGATTGTTCAGGCCGGTTTGGTACTGATTCGGTCCTCTTTGCTGATATTGGCCTGCTGATGAAGCGTTCTGGTTATACTGTCGGTGGGGGGTTGGTAGAATGACTGAGCCAGCTGAGGGGCAGCTGGTTGTGTTTCCTTCTGAGGATAGTTGTTGTTACGCCAGCTCGGGTTGGTTGTTTGACCATACTGTCTGTTTTGTCCGGCTATGTCGTTGTTGTTGTTGTTGTTATATCCTTGGTATCCTCCCACTGCATTCACTTCTGCCGGTTCCTCTTCTATTAATGTTGGGCATGCGTCACTTTTGTGGTCCGTAGAACCACAAAATTCGCAAGGCTTTACTGGAACTGGTTGTCTTCGTAGGATCTGAATCATCATCTCTTTTAACTGTTTCATCTCTTCAGGCATAGAGCTCATCGGTGTTTCAGCTCTTGCCACATTCTTTGTTCGGGAAACTTCTTCCTGCCGAGTTGTCTCTTCTCTAAATCGGGCATTTTCAGCAACATTGGTGATGAGATCCCTTATGCCACTTAATGATAGATTCATCATGGATCCTCCAGCTGAGGCATCCAGGAGGGTCTTAATCCATCAATGAGATACTCGACGGTGAGTTTCTCAGGCAGTCCAAGGGTACATCAGCTTCTCTCCAGGCGGTTGAACTTTTCCAGGTAATCGTACATGGTTTCATTGGGTCCTTGCTTGATGTCTTGTAGTTGCCTCCTTACTTGCATTGCTCTTCCTGCCGGGTAATATTTGTCTAGGAATTTCTTTTGCATCTGAGCCCATGTTCTGATGCTACCGGAAGGCAAAGAAAGGAACCAATCGTTTGCCGCGTCAATGAGGGAAAAGTAGAACGCCTTTAACTTGAAGTCGTCTACGTTTACGCCATTCGGTTTTAAGTTTTAGCAAATACCATGTAAGCGCTGGAGATGAGCCATTGCTGATTCTACACATGTTCCTGAGAATTTCGGTATGTTGTGGGCCACTGAAGTGTTGATGATGACATTTTCCAGTTCAGGGCCTTCGTGAATGCACCATGGCTGGTTTCTGAAATACGGTGCTGAGAGTTCTCCCATAGTAGGTTCGCGGAAATTGTTGTTATCCCCGTAGTAGTTATCGAAAGCGGGTTCTTGTCTCGGCACTTGTCGAGGTTGGGGGGGTGGTGGATATCTAGGGGGTTGTTGTACTGGACCAGCTGCATTTCGGTCCTCGGGTGGTTCTTGGTTTCTTCTGATTGCCTCCCTATCACGAGCTCTTCTGTTTCTGATGAGTTGTTCCGGATCGTCCACAAATGGAAGTGGCACCTCATCATTTCGATCGTATAGGTTTATCTCTTCGTCATCCTGGTAGTCATGGTGGCTTCTTTCCCGAGACAGGGTTGTTTTGAAGCGAGTATCGATTCGAATAACTTATCCGATTAATTAACGAATTCCCCGGCAACGGCGCCAATTTTTGACAGACGCACAGTCGTCGTTTGCAAACGTCAAGAATAAATTTATAAGTCCACTACTCGCGACTTCACTACTGGGTAGCAAGTGGTAAGTAGGGGTCGAACCCAATGGAATTAGGGGGATAAGCTATTCTTTGAAGGAATTGTACAGCGAGGGAGCGTGTTTTAGGTTGATTGAGGTTTTAGTGCGGAAAAGTAAGTGATAGGTTGGTTGGTTTTGGTTTTTAGTGCGAAAAAGTAAATGACAGAAAATGTAAATACTGAAAATAAAAGAGAAGACTTACAGCGGGTGATGCGTGATTGGCAAGCCTTCCGGAACGTGAGCAGTTGATAGAGCAATTTATACTAAGAAAGTAAGTGCAAGGGGTTTTTTAAATCTAAGGAAAGCATTCGGTTTCTGGGGCCTTGTATCATAGCCTGTTTATCATTGACCTTTAGTGATCCTTCTAAGTATTCAAACGTGTATGAAGGCCATTCCAAGCACTCGATTTGCCACACTGTCTAGCCCATTCCAAGGTCGTAGAGCACTTGTTCTACTTAGACTAATACCCAATTCCAAGGTATATTAGCCTGTGTGCATCCATTTGACCAGTCATTCCCGACCAACCAAATGGTGTTTTAGAAAGGTCAAACTCCTCAGATAAGCTTTGCCATTCCAAGCATCCACTTATCCGAGTATGTTTACGAACCCCACGGAAGAGCTTTGCCATTCCAAGCATCCACTCAACCTTGGAAGTTCTAACCTAATATATGGCACATAGAACAAGTTTTGAATACAAAGAAGAGGCACTAAAATATGGCCTAAAACATTTTATGATACAAGTACACCCCTTCAACCGAATGAAGAGTTTAGCTACGAATATCCATAGAGGTGGATACCATAGCTAAGTACTTACAGTTTTTGAAAGACAGTAAGTAAGGGAAAGGGGTGATTACTTCAAGAACCAACAAGAGTACTCAAGAATAGAGAAAAGTAAAGCTTGAGTACTACAAGAACCGACAAGAGTACTCAAGAGCGAAGTATAATACTCAAGAACCAACAGGAGTATTATAGATTGAAAACCAAACTTACAAAGTGCCAAATTTCTAGAGAGAGAAGTGTTTTGTGAATTTGAGGATGGGATGGATTACAATAGAGAGGGGAGGTCTCTATTTATAGCCATGGGAGGAGGAGATGTGTGGAGGAGGAGGAGCACACATGGCATCATCTCCATGGAAGCAAAAGCCGCCGGTTGGAGGGCATCCATGGAGGAAGCAAGGTGGCTTTTGCCACCCATGACTCATCCTCTTCACAAGAAGCAGCCGGTCATGGAGGGTGTGGAGGAGGTTTTGTGTGGTTTTGTGAAGTTGTCACAAAACTATCGATGTATTTCCGCTCCAGACTGACTTTGGTTGCTCCTCGGCTGGATTTGTTGTGAGCGATTCAATGTCAGGATCTTGAGATTTCTTCAGTCAGCATCTGATCGTGACCTTGGAATGACTCGTAATATATTTTTAGCGTAAAAACTCCTCCTTAGCGTGTATTCTCTCTAGGCTCCAAAATACCCTGTAGATAAATATCGAAACTAACAAGCAAAAGTTAAATAGACAAACAGTCTAATTTGGTGGGTTTAACTGTGTTTATGATTCGTATAATTATGGTCCATCACCTTTCAACCGAATGAAGAGTTTAGCTACGAATATCCGTGGAACAGGACATTATAGCTAAGTACTTGAAAAAGGAAAGGTTTTGAAAGACAGGAAGTAAAGGTGTTGGAAAGTAAAGACAGGAAAGTAAAGTTGCTGAATTGAAAAGATAGTAAAGTAAAGAAAAGAGTACTTAGAAAAACCGTTGAAAGTGCTAAAGCTTCGATTCCAAAGTAAAGTGATTACATGATTAGTGCCCAAACTCTAGAGAGAAGTGAGAGCTTCTCTCACTAACTTATGGATTGTGGGATGTTGGAATGAGATGGGATGATGATACAAGGAGGAGGGGAGCTCTATTTATAGGCATGGAGGAGTGAGAGATGTGGAGGAGAGCTCAACACTTGGCAAGATATCCATGGAGGAGCTCAAAGCCGCCGGGGTGAGGTGGAGGGGAGGAAAGCCACCGGGACACATGGCTTATCCTCCTTGAAGCCGCCGGCCATGTGAGGGGAGGGGAGTGGTTGAGAGCTTTGTGATCTTTTCCCCAAAAGCCATCGGTCCTTTCAGCTCCGAACTGACTCTGGTTGCCCTTCGTTTGGATTTGTTTTGAGTGATTCCACGTCCGGTTCTTGAAAGTCAGAATTTGGTCGTGACCTGGAATGACTCGTAATTCATTTTCAGCTTTAAAACTCCTCCTTAGCCTGTATTCTCTCTAGACTTCAAAATACTCTGTAGATAAATATCGGAACTAACAAGCAAAAGTTAAATAGACAAAGCGTCTAATTTGGTGGGTTTAACTGTGTTTATGATTCATACAATTATGGTCCATCAGATCACCCCACACTTTTAGTTGTTCGTCCCGAACAATGCTATTTAAGGGCGGAACACAATCTAAGTAAAAACTTCAACTATGAAAGTGAGACTGTGGGACTAGATTTATCTTACATGCATTACTTACTTATTACCAAATTAAACCGTGTAAATACTTAGAAGAAACTTGATACTTGTACCTTCGCGCCGAGATGCAAATTAATTCGGATGTTTCGGGAGATAGCCCTTTTCAGGCTCTTGGACTGCATTCTCGGGATCGACTCGCACTATATGGTTTCCTTGTAGCTTTTTCTAGCACGTGATTCGGTTCGGGTTTCACTGAGTTGAGTACTTTGATTTCTTTTTGGCGAGGGATAGCTTTTGTAGTGAATTGGCCTTTGCCCTTTGGCCTTTGGCCTTTGATGTTAAATTGGAGTTTCTTCACTTTTGTTCGGTTAAAACCTTCACAATTTTTGCCTTTGGCCTTTGATTAGCTTCTTTGAGCTTTTGCTTCTTTGTGACTTGCTAGTCCATTTTCTCAGCCTTTTTGGGAGGTCCAATCGTCGCCCGCAAGCATATGGAAATACCTCCCCGCTCTTTCTCATCCTCGCCGTTTCGCGCGGGTCAAGATAAGGGTCGCTCATATATTTTCCCGGCTACTAGGACTAGAGATAGGACGGTTTGATTCCCGTCCCGCCTCTTGCATAAACGCTGCACGGCGGAGACGACTTCAATCTTCACTGAAACCCGAAGTGCAGCCTCCACTGACTTCGAAAACCATATAGTTAGATTCGATCCTTCGATTGCTTGCCAAGCCTCTCTAGGGCAGTTTATATCAACTCCACATCCCCTGTTTATCTCAGCACAAAGGGACAAATGAGAAGTTACATTCTAAGTTTTTAAACAGTTGAATTTTCACAAGGTAAATGCATGAATTTAGATCTATCTTTTTCACATTCTCAAGTTCATATTTTCAAAAAGATAATATTAAGGGAAAAGGAAAAGAAAAACATGTTATGTACACAGGCGGTTCTCACCCCACACTTTTGAACGAAGGCGTGCCTTTCAGCACGACTTAGTTCAAAAGTCATGCAAATATATACAAGAGAAGGAAATGACATTAAGGAAAAGAGAAGAACTGAACTCCCTTTTACTGTGTCGTGTCGTGGAACGTCATAGATTGAGCTGGATAATCGAGGGAGTTCGGCTGGGTGATCGGTTGCCATTTAGCGGAAATATTCGAATAAGAATTCAAAAACTTATGCTAAGTCACGTCAATCAAAACATTTGTAATGACTCGGGTGAACCGAGGTCGAACCCAAAAGATAGGTGATTAAACTAATGGTGCTAACAATATGATTAGAATGTCTATTGTTTGGGGGGTCTATTTTTCAATCCAAAATGAGATTTAACTTGCAAAAAGGGTTAACTTCCAATTAAAAGATGACTAGGGATTACTTCACCACCAAGACAATTATTGTGACAATGGAATGATATACCAATGATGAAATCACATGCGCACGTATAGAATTTAGCTCATGCAACATTAATACTAGGTTCAACTCGCGCTACAACCTATTATCAAGAGGTTACATCTCGCATAGCACCTCACACTCGCGCTCTATTGGTACTATAGAACATGAATTTCTAGCCTCACACTCGCGCTCTATTGGCTAAATAAATATGTTCTTGTTAAATCCAAGCAATTATCATTAGGTTAATGAATTATCCAACTAACTCAAAAGTCCTAATGCTTCTTCATTTAGTCCATTGAAGTCATGTTGATCAACGTGAGCTACATCAAACATGAGTTCAAGCAAAGTTCCCATTAAGGACATTTAACAAACACCTTATGGGTAACTTGAAACAATAAGTTCAAATGAAGAAGATTCATGTGCAAACTCAATCATCATTAGCATCTAAAGTGTTCACAATGTCACAACATGTCTAGGGGATCCATAATCCCCAATCAAAGTCACTACTCACTCATGGTGAGATTACAAGCAAAACAAATGAAAGAGATGGAGTTCAGGAGTCTAAAACCAATATGGGATTGAAGAGTATGAGAATCCTTGTTGTTGATCTTCTTCTCCACTTAATCCACCTTGAAATCAGTGCAGGTCTCCTGACGGATGCACAGTCGTCGTGTGCAAACGTCAAGAATAAATTTATAAGTCCGCTACTCGCGACTTCACTACTGGGTAGCAAGTGGTAAGTAGGGGTCGAACCCAAGGGAATTAGAGGGATAAGCTATTCTTTGAGGGAATTGTACAGCGAGGGAGCGTGTTTTTAGGTTGATTGAGGTTTTAGCGCTTATAACTAAGTGATTTTTTTGGTTGGTTTTGATTTTTAGTGTGGAAAAGTAAATGACATAAAAGTAAATACTGAAACTAAAGGAGAAGACTTACAGCGATTGATGCGTGATTGGCAAGTCTTCCGGAACGTCAGCAGTTGATGAAGCACTTTATACTAAGAAAGTAAATGCAGGTGGTGTTTAAATCTAAGGAAAGCATTCGGTTTCGGGGGCCTTGTATCATAGCCTGTTTATCATTGACCTTTAGTGATCCTACTAAGTATTCAAACGTGTATCAAGGCCATTTCAAGCGCTCGATTTGCACACACTGTCTAGCCCATTTCAAGGTCGTAGAGCACTTGTTCTATTCAGACTAGCACCCCATTTCAAGGTATACTAGCCTATGTGCATCCATTTGATCAATCATTTCCGATCAAACCAAATGGTGTTTAAAAGAGGTCGAACTCCTTAGATAAGCTTTGCCATTTCAAGCATCCACTTATCCGAGTATGTTTACGAACCCCACGGAAGAGTTTTGCCATTCCAAGCATCCACTCAACCTTGGAAGTTCTAACCTAATATATGGTACATAGAACAAGTTTTGAATACAAAGAGGAGGCACTAAGAGTATAGCCTAAAATATTTTATGATACAAGTACACCCCTTCAACCGAATGAAGAGTTTAGCTACGAATATCCATAGAGGTGGATACCATAGCTAAGTACTCGAGGGTTTTTGAAAGACAGTAAGTAAAGGAGAATACTCAAGAACCAACAGGAGTATTCTCAAAAACTACTAGAATACTCAAGAACCAACAGGAGTATTATAGATTTAACACAAAAGCTTACAAAGTAGTGCCGAATTCTAGAGAGATAAGTAAAGTGTGGATTGTGGGATTGTGGATGTTTTACAAAGGCAATGGAGGTGTCTATTTATAGGCATGGAGAATACTTGGGAACTAAGTTTTGGAGAGAAAAGATCTCAAAGCCATCCAACTTTAAGCTTCCACACAAGCCCCTCCCTTAGCCGCCGGCCACATGTGGCAAAGCCACATGTGGCTTCTTCATTTAGCCGCCCATGTGAGGAGGAGGAGGGGTGAGTGTGAGCTTTGTGATCTTTTCCCCAAAAGCCATCGGTCCTTTCAGCTCCGGTCTGACTCTGGTTGCCCTTCGGTTGGACTTGTTTTGAGTGATTCCATGTCAGGATCTTGAGATTTCTTCAGTCGGTATCTGGTCGTGACCTCGGAATGACTCGTAATATATTTTCAGCTTAAAAACTCCTCCTTAGCCTGTATTCTCTCTAGACTCCAAAATACCCTGTAGATAAATATCGGAACTAACAAGCAAAAGTTAAATAGACAAACAGTCTAATTTGGTGGGTTTAACTGTGTTTATGATTCATACAATTATGGTCCATCAGATTACCCCACACTTTTAGTTGTTCGTCCCGAACAATGCTATTAAAGGGCGGCACACACTATCTAAGTAAACTTTTATAATATGAAAGTGAGACTGTGGGACTAGATTTATCCTAATTCATGCATTACTACTTGTTACCAAATTAAACCGTGTAAATAAATAGAAGAAACTTGATACTTGTACCTCCGTACCGAGATGCAAATTAATTCGGATGTTTCGGGAGATAGCCCTTTTCAGGCTCCTGGACTGCATTCTCGGGACCGTCTCGCACTATATGGTTTCCTTGTAGCTTTCTCTAGCACGTGATTCAGTTCGGGTTTCAATGGTTTGGTCTTTGATTTTCTTTTTTGGCGAGGGACATCTTTTTTGTAGGGAATCGGCCTTGGCCTTTGATTTGACTCTTTGAGTACTTCACTTATTGTTCGGTTAAAACCTTCACAACTTTGGGCCTTTGGCCTCTTGATTTGCTTCTTTGATCTTTTGCCTTTTTGTGGCTTGCTAGTCCATTTTCTCAAGCCTTTTTTTGGAGGTCCAATCGCCACCCGCAAGCATATGGAAATACCTCCCCGCTCCTCTCATCCTTGTCGTTTCGCGCGGGTCAAGATGAGGGTCGCTCATCTATTTTCTCGGCTACTTTGACTAGAGATAGGACGGTCCGATTCCCATCCTCGCCTCTTGCATAAACGCTACATGGCGGAGATGACATCAATCTTCACTGAAACCCGAAGTGCACCATCCACTGACTTCGAAAACCATATAGTTAGATTCGATCCTTCGAGTGCTTACCAAGCCTCTCTAGGGCAGTTTATGTCAACTCCACATCCCTAGTTTATCTCAGCACAAAGGGACAAATGAGAAGTTACATTCTAAGTTTTTAAACAGTTGAATTTTCACAAGGTTAATGCATGAATTATGATCTATCTTTTTCACATTCTCAAGTTCATATTTTCAAAAAGATAATATTAAGGGAAAAGAAAAAGAAAAACATGTTATGTACACAGGAGGTTCTCACCCCACACTTTTGAACGAAGGCGTGCCGTTCAGCAAGACTTAGTTCAAAAGCCATGCAAGCAGACAATTATAAGAAGGAAATGACATTAAGGAAAAGGGAAGAACAGAACTCCCTTAAAGTGTCGAGTGAACGACATGGCATGAGGCTGGATAATGGAGGGAGTTCAGCTGGGGCCTTGAACTCTTGGCATAGGCCTGGCTGGCTTGATGTTGCACCCATAACCGATTCCTGAATAGTCATTTCATTCTATGCACCAAGTGGGTGAGAGTGACTTATTGGAAAAAACTAAATGACAGAAAATAAAATTGACAGAAAGTAAGATAGGTGTCGGGTTACCTCCCGACCAGTGCCTTTGTTTAACGTCGTTGAATCGACAGTACCTCATTCCTGGATCACTGGTTTGGATCCCATGGGTGGCTCAGGTCGTATTTCTTTGTTATCAAGTTGACCTCGCCATGGTAGTTATCGTAGACAGGTTCTTGTCTTGGCATTTGTCGAGGTTGGGGGGTGGTGGATATCTAGGGGGTTGTTGTACTGGACCAGCTGCATTTCGGTCGTACAGGTTTATCTCTTCGTCATCCTGGTAGTCAAGGTGGCTTCCTTCGCAAGACATGGTTATTTCAAAGCGAGTATCGATTCAAAGAACTTATCCGATTAAGTAACTAATTCCCCGGCAAAGGCGCCAATTTTGACGGATGCACAGTCGTCGTGTGCAAACGTCAAGAATAAATTTATAAGTCCGCTACTCGCGACTTCACTACTGGGTAGCAAGTGGTAAGTAGGGGTCGAACCCAAGGGAATTAGAGGGATAAGCTATTCTTTGAGGGAATTGTACAGCGAGGGAGCGTGTTTTTAGGTTGATTGAGGTTTTAGCGCTTATAACTAAGTGATTTTTTTGGTTGGTTTTGATTTTTAGTGTGGAAAAGTAAATGACATAAAAGTAAATACTGAAACTAAAGGAGAAGACTTACAGCGATTGATGCGTGATTGGCAAGTCTTCCGGAACGTCAGCAGTTGATGAAGCACTTTATACTAAGAAAATAAATGCAGGTGGTGTTTAAATCTAAGGAAAGCATTCGGTTTCGGGGGCCTTGTATCATAGCCTGTTTATCATTGACCTTTAGTGATCCTACTAAGTATTCAAACGTGTATCAAGGCCATTTCAAGCGCTCGATTTGCACACACTGTGTAGCCCATTTCAAGGTCGTAGAGCACTTGTTCTATTCAGACTAGCACCCCATTTCAAGGTATACTAGCCTATGTGCATCCATTTGATCAATCATTTCCGATCAAACCAAATGGTGTTTAAAAGAGGTCGAACTCCTCAGATAAGCTTTGCCATTTCAAGCATCCACTTATCCGAGTTTGTTTACGAACTTCACGGAAGAGTTTTGTCATTCCGAGCATCCACTCAACCTTGGAAGTTCTAACCTAATATATGGCACATAGAACAAGTTTTGAATACAAAGAGGAGGCACTAAGAGTATAGCCTAAAACATTTTATGATACAAGTACACCCCTTCAACCGAATGAAGAGTTTAGCTACGAATATCCATGGAGGTGGATACCATAGCTAAGTACTCGAGGGTTTTTGAAAGACAGTAAGTAAAGGAGAATACTCAAGAACCAACAGGAGTATTCTCAAAAACTACTAGAATACTCAAGAACCAACAGGAGTATTATAGATTTAACACAAAAGCTTACAAAGTAGTGCCCAATTCTAGAGAGATAAGTGAAGTGTGGATTGTGGGATTGTGGATGTTTTACAAAGGCAATGGAGGTGTCTATTTATAGGCATGGAGAATACTTGGGAACTAAGTTTTGGAGAGAAAAGATCTCAAAGCCATCCAACCACAAGCTTCCACACAAGCCCCTCCCTTAGCCGCCGGCCACATGTGGCAAAGCCACATGTGGCTTCTTCATATAGCCGCCCATGTGAGGAGGAGGAGGGGTGAGTGTGAGCTTTGTGATCTTTTCACCAAAAGCCATCGGTCCTTTTAGCTCCGGTCTGACTCTGGTTGCCCTTCGGTTGGACTTGTTTTGAGTGATTCCATGTCAGGATCTTGAGATTTATTCAGTCGGTATCTAGTCCTGACCTCGGAATGACTCGTAATATATTTTCAGCTTAAAAAACTCCTCCTTAGCCGGTATTCTCTCTAGACTCCAAAATACCCTATAGATAAATATCAGAACTAACAAGCAAAAGTTAAATAGACAAACAGCCAGTCTAATTTGATAGGTTTGACTGTGTTTATGATTCATACAATTATGATCCATCATCTCCTCAAAATTCGTGCCAAAAAAGGTCTCCTTTGAAAATCCCCAAACGTTTCTATTTATAGCCCAAGTTAGGGTTTCCGAAACTGTAGCTCCAGTCGGTCGACTGGCGGGAGCTGGTTATCCCAGTCGGTCGACTGACGCTGAAAATGTGGCTGATGAAGGAGTTTCCCAGTCGATCGACTGGCTGGTCCAGTTGACCGACTCGATGGAGGCGCATGGATGGCCATCTGAGGTGCTTGCCAACTCGACCGACTGGTGCTGCGAGTCGACCGACTCGATTGGCGCACTTGAGGAAGCCATCTGAGAAGTTCCCCAACTCGACCGACTGGAGGTGGCCAGTCGATCGACTTGATGGGAGCATTTGAGGGGCATTCTAGGACCTCTTCTACTCGACCGACTGGCGCAGGGGAAGTAGCCAGTCGGTCGACTGAAGCACCTTTCAGTCCAAATTTGCTCAAATCTTCGATTTTTCCTTGATTCTTCGTGTCAAGGTCCTGAGCTCAATGTATGGTTGCTCCAAGCCTGAAATGCAATGATAATGGTCAAATGACATTGAAATAGCATCGGGAATGACCAAAACTCTTCGTAAATGGGTATGTAAATGAGTCGAGAATTCGACTCATCAAAACACTCCACACTTAGAGTTTGATCGTCCCGAGCAAACAATAAGAACAAGCCAAGGAGACACAATGGGTGAACTTTATTTCTAACTACTCTAACACATATTTACAATCTAACTCCTTTTCGTAGGTGTGACGAGTGCATTTAGCATATGCACCAAGCCTTTAAACCCCTAGGTTACCCTAGTTGACGAGTTATAGTCTCGTGAGAGTTTTCAGAAGAGGGAATACTCACAAATCCCAAGTGCACTTATCCCATGAGAATTGAATTCAAGAGTGTTTAACCAAGGCTATGATTTCTCAAAGCAAATTCCTCACCCCCACGCTAGGGCTATCATCACAATACCATCAAAAGGACTTTCGAACCACTTTGAGTACCTTTGAGATTGTGCATTCAAGGTCATCAATACTAGAGCTATCAATCGTCTCGTCCAAATGTCTATTCATTTTCAAGGTAATACAATAGAAGTAGAGCTTTTAGTTTGCACAAAAAGTGTCAATCGCTCGCCTATGCTAGCTAGGGCTAGTCCACGGGCTTGCGACATGGAACTCGTTCCCAAGTTTTAGGCGCTTAAGCCGTCATCCATAGGGGAAGAGGAGTTCGACACGAGAGTTCTTTACAAACAAGTCATAAACCAAATGAATACTCCCGTGCAAGCACATGGGTCGTCCAAGAGTTGTTCCAACTAGCACACAATGCAAATGTTGAATCCCGCACAAGTGAATAATGATGGAAGAACATAGAGTCAAGTTTTAAGTGCCTCTTATTTTTTTTTCTTTTTTTGAATGGCCTTTGGCCTACAAATGCTTTCGAGGGGGGACTTACCTCCCTAACCCCCGGCATTTGTATCAATTTTTTTTTGCGCGGTGCTTCGCCCTCTTTTGACTCCACACTTAAAACTTGACAATATGTTCAAAAAGTGTATGGAATGTGCGGGGAACAAACATGAGTAAGGCACCGTGTTAGAGAACTCAAGTCACCAAGGAATATTCAAGGGGTCTAAGTTTTTCATGAAGATTTTTAAAAGTGCTTGCTATAGCTTGATCCAAGGTATTTCAACAAAAATACTTAGATAATTAGATAGACGAGAGATAGCAATGATATTGGTTTTCACGAATACATATTCAATGGACTAGGTCGGTTCTAAGTTCAAAATCCAATAAATGTGATAAATAGGCTAGATGTGATTTATAGGAATTGGAATCGATAGTCACAAGCCTATGTGGTTAAGAACACTCTCATGTAGGGATAAGGTGCAAAAGATGCAAGTGTCCATCAAAAATGATATGCAAGGCATGCCAACATGTGCACTATGCGCATAAAACCACTCCACACTTAACTCAAGCTTAGTCCCTAAGCGCAAAGAATGATAAAATAAAGGCAAAGGCGCATAGGAACTCCCCTCGTTTGTAGACCCGGTGATAAGACTCTTGGGAGTGAGAAATAACCTTTTGGTTGCAATTGTAGATAAAGTAGGTGTTTTTGGTCATGATAAGAATTTGAAAATGGATATCCTGTAGAGTGAACAACAGAAATGGTAAACACCTTCAATATCATATGAAATGAAGCATACAATCAAAAGCAAGTCAAGAGTATAAGCATCAAAATGGCATACATCATCAAAATTGCGCCAAAGGGCGACTAAACATCCAAAACAATCATCCCAATGCAACAAGCAAAATGAAAGATACGCATGTGTAATACTAAATGGAGCATGGAATCATGATGTAGCCTCGTCGTCTCCGGGCCTAACTGAATCAACGACACCCTCATCATCAGGCGGTGCCGTGGTGCCCGGGAATAAAGGGCTATAGTCCCGACCCGAACTCGCATTAGGGAGCGTCCCTCCTGGAAGTGGTGTGCCCGCCTCCCCTACCATAGAAGCTGGCGTGGTAAGCAAAGGGGAGGCGCCACGCGGAGTAGCAGGAGAGGTGAAAGGAGCGCTGGGGCCACTGATGAAGGTCAGGACCGTGGATCTGAGCCACTCCCACTCCTGGCGAGCTCTCACGTCAGACTCTCGAACAAAATCCTCAAGACGAGCCAAGCCACTCCTCAAATCAGCCACTCCACCCTTCAGGTCAGCAAATGTCAGAGGAGGTCCTCTGCCTCCACTCGGTCAGATCATCTGTGGCAGCAGGAGGTCTCTCCACAGCAGCATCAGCGTGAGGCAAATCCTCCTGAATGAGTGGCTCCTCAGGGATAGGGGAATCAGGCTCGTCGGCCGGAGGAGTGGAATGGATAGGGGAGGCAAGAGGGGAAGGGGTGAGATGGGTGCTGCAATACAGTGGATTCGCCCTCTTGAACATCCGCCTCCTATACGCGGCATTAGACACGAGGTCTGGCTAATGAGGCTTCATGTCCACCTCCCAAGTCTTCCCGTCCTTCTTGACGATGTGCATTCGCTTCATGGTTTTTAGAGTAAGAGTACTCTTGGAAGGCTTGGGGCATCCCTCATGGCCGAAGGTGAAGTTACACCTAAGGGCAATCAAAGTAATCAAAGAGCCTCCTCCTAAGGCGCGGTTCCTCGCACCCTTCTTCACAATGTTCTTGAAACGAATAGCAAGGGTAGCGAGCCAATCAATGCCCTCCTCGTGATCAATGGCAAGCATGAGATCCATGTCCGGGAGAGTTTATGAACGAGCCTTCGCCGTCCGGGTGTTTATCCCAATAGCAATGAGATGATGGATAATCTTCCACACCGGGTCGGTGATCGCCGAAGAATTATATGAAGAAATGAACCACTCGTTCCTCCCCGAAATCCGCTTCCAAAATCGGCTATGATCATGAACGGAGTACTTCCGGGCTATGGCATCATAAGGGGGAATCCCAACCATTCACTGATCACACTCTCCTTAATCGCAAAATTCCGCCCACCCAACACAAACTTCCAATAATATTCCCTTCCTTCCTCCCCCTCCTCTCTGATCCAATCAAACGAGCTAATAAACTCCTTCACTACCCTCTCGTAGCATCCAGGATCATCATTCAATAGAAAGCTCAAACCACAACGAGAGAGGCGTGAATGTACCTCATCTGTGACGGCACCGTCTATGCGTCAGAGGAGTCCCATGTCGGGGAAGAGAGTAGGGATGACAGTCTTCCTCTTCCTCACGATTGTGGCAAGATTGGTCCGGTGCGTCTCATCTGTGAACTCAAGAGGTACTGAGGAAGGGTAAGGAGTCCGGCAGGGCAATGGTCCATCGAAAGGTCCCTCGTTCGGCAACACCGGGACAATGGCACTGGAGGACGGTGCAAGAGCTGGAGGAGAGGGTACTCTGGGCATCGGAGGCACTGGAGCACTAGGCAATGAGGGCAAAGGGACTCTTCTCTTCTTCGCCGGTTTCCTCGGTTGTTGGTTTTTCTTGTTGGGACGAGGTGCGGGGGAAACTAGTGTAGTATCTAATTCCTCTTCCGAGGATGAGCTAGAGTCTGCTAGCGAAGCTCTAAACTGTTTCCTCTTGCGAGAGACGAGAGGCATGTCATCCTCGTCATCTTCGCTTTGCTCAATTATGCGCTCCACTCGTGTAGGCTCATGGGCAACCTCTTTCCCCTTTGATGTGGATTGGGATGAAGAACCAATGCGAGGCATGATTGAACTGATCATCAAACTGAGCAAAAACTCAGCAAAAATCCCACTGAAATCCAATCAACTCGACCGACTGGCGTGAAGTAGACTCTTCAGTCGGTCGACTGGAGGGTGGTTTCTAGGGCAAATTGGATTTTTTTGAAATCGGGCTCGGCGGTGTGAATTGATGCCAGGGGTTTGTTGGCGAGGCTTTGAGGAGTAGAATGAGCGGTCGGACGAGGTCGGAGGATGCCGGAATGAGGAGATCGGCCGGTGAGAGGGATTCCGATCAGAAAATCAGAATTTGGTAGATGGGAGGTTGGTTGGGGCTAGGCTGGACGGCGAAGTGATGGCGAGGCGAAGGCGAGGCTACGGCGAGGATTGGTGGAGGTTGGAATCGGAGGATCGAAGGATGGGAGTCGGTTGATTTGTGTAGGAGTGGGGCGAGTGAAATGAGATTTGAAATGAAGACTGGGGTATTTAGATATGATGATCTCAGTCAGTCGACTGGGAGGCGAGTCGACCGACTCGAATGGCAGAAAAATAAGGGTCTTCTGAGGCTTGGCCAATTCGATCGACTAGGGCACGAGTCGACCGACTCGATTGGCAGGAAAATAACGCCTCGCTGATTCTTTGCTAACTCGACCGACTGGACGTTTGGTCCTCTCTCAGTCGGTCGACTGGGGGCAAATTCCAACTTCAATGAATTTTTTTCTTTTTTTTCGAACTCCCCAACTCCACACTTAAGATTTTTACTCCGCACCACGAAATAGCACCACACAATGATCATACAAGTTCAATTCAAACATAGTCATGCTTCACCAAGAAATCACTAGCATAAACATATTTCGCTATAAAACGCAAGCTAGGATCAAAGACTCCACACTTAAGACATCACCATCACCAAGATAATTCATGCAAGCGCTAAACCACACTAAGCACACCAAATCATGCATTTTTAACCATACAAGCACCAAGTTCACATGCATAGTTCAATGAACACATGCAAAACATATATGAAAATAATTGTGCATAGACGGACGACTCACAAACCGGGCTACCTCCCGTTAGGGCCTAGTTTAACGTCTTGGCAAAGACCGAGCCGAGGCTTGATACGTTGAGAAACACACTAAGAGAAGTCCCGAGCGGGATCCCTTCTCTAGTGACATTAGTACAAAGCATTCAAGAGGGAGCTTCCAACATGTTTTGGTCTCCGTGATCAACAGCATGATAGATCTTAACTCTTTGCCCATTTGCCTTGAAGATGTTCTCATGGTTGTCAATTAGCTCTAGGTGGCCATCGTTGAAAACTCTATGAATTTTATATGGCCCAAACCACCTAGACTTGAACTTCCCGGGAAATAACTTGTATTTAGAATTGAATAGCAAGACCTTGTCTCCCACCGAGAACTGTTTCTTCAGAATGAGCTTGTCATGCCATCTCCGGGTTTTCTCCTTATAGATTCTTGAACTCTCGTAGGAGTCTAATCGGATTTCATCTAGTTTGTTTAGTTGAAGGAGTCTCTTTTCCCCCGAAGCTTTCGTGTCAAAATTTAGCTCCTTGACCGCCCACATGGCCTTATACTCGAGTTCAACCGGAAGATGGCATGATTTGCCATACACTAGCCTGTAAGGAGACATCCCAATTGGTGTCTTGAACGTGGTCCTAAATGCCCATAGCGCATCATCAAGCTTCAACGCCCAGTCCTTTCCTGACTTTCCAACTGTCTTTGTCAAGATGTTTTTTATCTCTTGGTTTGATACTTCGACTTGACCATTTGCTTGAGGGTGATACGGAGTAGAACACCTACGGTAGATCCCGTGTTTCTTTAGCATGGACTCAAATCTCCTTTCCTTGAAATGGGAGCCATTGTCACTGATTACTGCTCTAGGGACTCCGAATCTTGGGAATATGATCTTCTTGAACATCTTAATCACTACCTTAGCGTCGCAAGATGGGGAAGCTATGGCTTCAACCCATTTGGACACGTAGTCCACCGCTACTAGAATAAATGCATTCCCTTGTGACGACGGTAGGGGTCCCATGAAGTCTACGCCCCAAACATCAAAGATCTCCACTTTAAATATGCCTTTCTGAGGCATTTCCTCCCTTCTAGCTATGTTTCCGATTCGTTGACATTCATTGCAAGCTTTGACAAATTCATACGTATCTTTGAATGCATTGGGCCAATAAAATCCCGATTGAAGAATCTTAGCCGTGGTCTTAGAAGCGGAATGACGGACGCACAGTCGTCGTGTGCAAACGTCAAGAATAAAATTTATAAGTCCGCTACTCGCGACTTCACTACTGGGTAGCAAGTGGTAAGTAGGGGTCGAACCCAAGGGAATTAGGGGGATAGTTGTTCTTTGAGGAGTGTACTGAAAGGGAGCGTGATTTTTGGTGGATTGAGGTTTTAGCGATGAAAGGTGAGTGGTTGGTTGTTGATTTTAGTCTTAGTACAGAAAAGTAAGTGGGTTGGTTGGGATTTTAGTGCGGAAAAGTAAATGACAGAAAAGTAAAGTACAGAAAGTAATTGATTAAAGGAAAGACTTACAGTGAGTGGTTGCGTGAAGGACAAGTTTTGCGGATAGTAAGCGGTTGATATTACAGTTGATATTGAGACTGAAAGTAAAGTGCAGGTGATGTTTTAAGGAAAGTATTCGGTTTTAGGGGCCTTGTATCAAAGTCTGTTTATCTTGACCTCTAATGATCATACTATGTATTCAAAAGTGTATCAAGGCCATTCCAAGCACTTGATTTGCTACACTGTCTAGTCCATTCCAAGACATAGAGCACTTGTTCTATTTAGACTAATACCCCATTCCAAGGTATATTAGCCTTATGTGCATCCATTTGATCAATCATTCCCGATCAACCAAATGGTGTTTTAAAGAGGTCAAACTCCTTAGATAAGTTTTGCCATTCCAAGCATCCACTTATCCGAGTATGTTTACGAACCCCACGGAAGAGTTTTTCCATTCCAAGCATCCACTCAACCTTGGAAGTTCTAACCTAATATGTGGCACATAGAACAAGTTTTGAACACATAGAGGCATTAAGAGTAGGGCCTAAAACATTTTATGACACAAGTACACCCCTTCAACCGAATGAAGGGTTTAGCTACGAATATCCATAGAGGTGGATACCATAGCTAAGTACTCGAGGGTTTTTGAAAGACAGTAAGTAAAGGAGAATACTCAAGAACCAACAGGAGTAAACTCAAGAACTACTAGAATACTCAAGAACCAACATGAGTATTATAGATTAAAAACAAGTGTTTACAAGATTTGTACCCAAAATCTAGAGAGAAGCTAGAGCTTTGTGATGGATGATGTTTTGAAATGAGGATGATATTACAAATGAGAAGAGGAGCTCTATTTATAGGCATGGAGGATGGAGGAGAGCCATACACTTGTCAAGGGAGGAGATGCATATGGATTGAGATCTCAACACTTGGCATGAGGAGGGTGGAGGAGCAAAAGCCGCCGGGGTGAGGTGGCTTGGCCAAGAGCCGCCGGCCTAGGTGGCGCAAGGGGAGTGGAGGGTGGCTTTAGCCGCCCATGTGGTGAGGAGGGAAGGAGAAGTGAGATCTTTTCCTTCTCAAAAGCCATCGGTTGGATCCTAACTCCTAGTTGTCCTTTAGTTGCCTCTTCGGTTGCCCTTTGGTTGCTCCTTAGTTGCCATCAAAAGATAAGTTACTTATACTTGGCATTTCACTTGTGTTCTTGATCTTTGTTGGAATAAGTCATCGGGACTTAGTTGTGGTTTTCAGGCTCCTGGACTGCATTTTCCGGATCGACTCACACTATATGGTTTCCTTGTAGCTTTTTCTAGCACGTGATTCGGTTCGGGTTTCATTGAGTTGAGCACTTTGATTTCTTTTTGGCGAGGGACAGCTTTTGTAGTGAATCGGCCTTTGGCCTTTGGCCTTTGATGTTGAATTGGAGTTTCTTCACTTTTGTTCGTTTAAAACCTTCACAATTTTGGCCTTTGGCCTTTGATTAGCTTCTTTGAGCTTTTGCTTCTTTGTGACTTGCTAGTCCATTTTCTCAGCCTTTTTGGGAGGTCCAATCGTCGCCCGTAAGCATATGGAAATACCTCCCCGCTCTTTCTCATCCTCGCCGTTTCGCGCGGGTCAAAATGAGGGTTGCTCATTTGTTTTCCCGGCTACTAGGACTAGAGATAGGACGGTTTGATTCCCGTCCCGCCTCTTGCATAAACGCTGCACGGTGGAGATGACTTCCATCTTTACTGAAACCCGAAGTGCAGCCTCCACTGACTTTGAAAACCATATAATTAGATTCGATCCTTTGAGTGCTTGCCAAGCCTCTCTAGGGCAATTTATATCAACTCCACATCCCCTGTTTATCTCAGCACAAAGGGACAAATGAGAAGTTACATTCTAAGTTTTTGGACAGTTGAATTTTCACAAGGTAGATGCATGAATTATGATCTATCTTTTTCACATTCTCAAGTTCATATTTTCAAAAAGATAATATTTAAGGGAAAAGGAAAAAGAAAAACATGTTAATTATGTATGTACACAGGCGGTTCTCACCCCACACTTTTGAACGAAGGTGTGCCTTTCAGCACGACGTAGTTCAAAAGTCATGCAAATATATACAAGAGAAGGAAATGACATTAAGGAAAAGAGAAGAACTGAACTCCCTTTTACTGTGTCGTGTCGTGGTACGACATGCCTCAGAGCTGGATAATCGAGGGACTTCGGCTGGGGCCTTGAACTCTCAGCGCAGGCCCGGTAATTCTCGGAAGCTGCCTAGCTGATCTGATCCTGCTCCAAAAAGTGATTCCTACAAGGGGTCATTCCTTCTATACAAAAAGTGGGTGAGAGCGACTTATGGTAAAAACTAAATGACAGAAAATAAAATTACTGAAAGTAAGATAGGTGTCGGGTTACCTCCCGACCAGTGCCTTTGTTTAACGTCGTTGGCTCGACGCATGGGGATCACTGGTTTGGATCCCATGGACGGCTCAAGTCAAACTTTGCCGCAGCTCCTGCGTGTATTCTAGCTTTGACTCTTTCCGAGTTCTTGTGGGATGATGTGCTTGGGTTAAAACTCCATGGTTTTGGTGGTTTCTTTTTCCTTTGTTTCTAAGAAGGCGAGGGACTGTTGACCATAGCTGCTGGTCTTGTCACTTTCTTGGTCTCTTTTGGCAAGTCATAAATCTGTGTACTGAGATCGGAGATAGGTACAATGTCTGGCGGTACGGCTAGGTCATAGTTTAGCGGAGTTAAGTCGACCTTGCCGTGGTAACGTTTGACTCGCTGCCCATTTACCGTGAATCTTCTTCCATCGTCTGGGCTTTCCAACTCAACTGCCCCATGGTTGAATACCTTAGTTATTGTGAAAGGGCCGGTCCATCTAGATTTAAGCTTCCCGGGCATCAATTTCAGTCGCAAGGAGAAGACCAGCACTTGTTGTCCCTCCTCAAATGAGCGTCGGAGGATGAATTTGTCATGATACAATTTGGTCCGCGCTTTGTAGTCCGTTTGCCCTTCATAGGCCTCAAGCCGCAATTCCTCAAGCTCACACAGATTAAGCTTCCTATCCAGTCCGGTAGCCTTTAAATCTGCATTGCAATGCTTGAGCGCCCAATAGGCCTTATGTTCTAATTCCATCGGAAGGTGGCATGCCTTCCCATAAACAAGCCGAAAGGGGGAGGTTCCAATTGGCGTCTTGTATGCCGTCCGATAAGCCCAAAGAGCTTCATCTAGCCTCTGACTCCAATCTTTTCTACCCGACTTTACCATTTTTTCTAAAATTCCTTTGATTTCGCGGTTGGAGATCTCCGCTTGACCATTGGTTTGGGGGTGATATGCCGTGGACGTCCGGTGGTGGACATGGTAGCGTTTTAAGGTAGCAGCCATCTTGCGGTTGCAGAAATGAGTTCCTTGGTCGCTTATTATGGCCTTGGGTACCCCGTACCTACAAAACAGGTTAATGCGCAGAAAGTCTATGACAGTTTTTGCATCGTCATACCTTGTGGCCTTAGCCTCTACCCATTTTGACACATAATCTACAGCGACTAGAATATAAGTATAACCACATGATACTGGGAATGGTCCCATAAAGTCAATACCCCAAATGTCGAAAACATCGTTGACTAGTATGGGTACTTGAGGCATCTCATTTTTAGCTGACACATTTCCTACTCTTTGGCACTTATCGCATTTTTTACACTTCTCATAGGCATCTCTAAACATGCTTGGCCAAAAGAAGCCGCTATCTAGGATTTTTCTAGCGGTTCTCCTAGGCCCGAAGTGTTCTCCACATGCAAATTCATGGCAGAAGCTAATAATAGAGGCTATTTCATTATCTGGGATGCATCTCCTAAGTATTTGGTCTGCTCCTATTTTCCACAAATAAGGATCATCCCACAAGTAATGTTTAGCATCATGCCTAAGTTTCATACATTGTGCTTTAGTAAAAGAAGGAGGAAATGTACCTCCTACAAGGTAGTTGACGATTGAGGCATACCACGGCACCTTGGTTGAGACTGCATAGAGGTGCTCATCTAGAAATGACTCGGTTATGTGCCCCTCTTCTTCCTTTCGGACAATCCTGCTTAGGTGGTCGGCCACAGTATTCTCGATCCCTTTTTTGTCCCTTATCTCCACGTCGAACTCTTGTAGTATCAGGATCAACCGAATGAGCCTTGGCTTTGCCTCCTTCTTCTTCATCAGATACCGGATGGCAGCATGATCAGAATAAACTATTACTTTTGCTCCAAGTAAATAGGATCTGAACTTTTCTAGAGCGAATACCACTGCCAGGAGTTCCTTCTCGGTGGTGGAGTAGTTTCGTTGGGCAGAATCTAGGGTTCGTGAGGCGTAGTAGATCACACCCGCCTTCTTATCAATCTTTTGGCCGAGAACTGCTCCCACAGCAAAGTCGCTCGCGTCGCACATGATTTCGAACGGTAGTTCCCAAATTGGCGTTTGGATGATAGGTGTGCTAGTGAGGGCTTTCTTCAAATCATCAAAGGCCTCCTTGCATGCATTGGTGAATTCAAAAGGAACTTCTTTTTTGAGAAGAGTGGATAGAGGCAATGCCTTTTTGGAGAAGTCTTTGATGAATCGTCGGTAGAATCCTGCATGGCCTAGGAATGATTGGATGTCTCGGACCGTGGATGGGTATGGTAGAGTCGTGATCAGGTCGATCTTTGCTTTGTCCACTTCCATGCCTTTTTGTGAGACGATATGTCCTAAGACGATTCCATGGGTTACCATGAAGTGGCACTTCTCGTAATTGAGCACTAAGTTCATGGACACGCATCGTGCCAAAACTGTGCTCAAATTATTTAAGCAAGCGTCGAATGTGTCTCCATAGATGGTGAAGTCGTCCATGAAGACTTCAATGAATTCTCCGATCATGTCTGAAAAGATGCTGGTTACTACCCTTTGAAAAGTCCCCGGGGCATTGCATAGGCCGAACGACATTCTTCTGAAATCGAATGTACCGAATGGGCATGTGAATGTAGTCTTCTCTTGGTCCTCAGGTGCTATGGGGATCTGGTTGTAGCCTGAGAACCCGTCCAAGAAGCAAAAATATGGCTTGCTTGCCAGTCGGTCTAGCATTAGATCGATTAATGGTAGAGGGAAATGGTCTTTTCTTGTGACGGCGTTTAATTTCCTGTAGTCGATGCACATTCTCTAGCCGTTCTTGATCCTTGTTGCTACCATTTTTCCTTCGGCATCTTCCTCGACCATGATCCCACTTTTCTTTGGGACTACGTGGACAGGACTCACCCATTGGCTATCTGATATGGGATAGATAACGTCCGCATCTAGTAGCTTTTGTATTTCCTTTTGGACGATCTCCATCATGATTGGGTTGAGTCGTCGTTGAGGCTCTCTTGATGGCTTTGCTCCATCCTCAAGTAGAATACGGTGCATGCATACAGCCGGGCTGACTCCTCTCAAGTCGGCCAGAGTCCATCCAATAGCCAACTTGCGCTGTTTCAGCACTTTTATCAAACTCTGTTCCTGGCCTGCTTCCAAGCCACTTGACAGAGCACAGTCGTCGTGTGCTAAGGCAAGAATAAATTTATAGTCCGCTACTCGCGACTTTACTACAGGGTAGCAAGTGGTAAGTAGGGGTCGAACCCAAGGGAATTAGGGGGATAAGTTGTTCTTTGAGGGATCCTACAGGGAGGGAGCGTGTTTTAGGTTGATTGAGGTTTTAGTGCGGAAAAGTAAGTGTTTTTTTGGTTGGTTTTGGTTTTTAGTGCGGAAAAGTAAATGACGGAAAAGTAAATACTGAAAATAAAAGGAAGAAGACTTACAGTGGTTGTTGCGTGATTGGCAAGTCTTCCGGGAGGTGAGCAGTTGATAAGGAAGTTTATACTAAGGAAGTAAATGCAGGTGGTGTTTGAATTTAAGGAAAGCATTCGGTTTCAGGGGCCTTGTATCATAGCCTGTTTATCATTGACCTTTAGTGATCCTTCTAAGTATTCAAACGTGTATCAAGGCCATTCCAAGCACTCGATTTGCCACACTGTCTAGCCCATTCCAAGGTCGTAGAGCACTTGTTCTATTTAGACTAATACCCTATTCCAAGGTATATTAGCCTATGTGCATCCATTTGATCAGTCATTCCCGACCAACCAAATGGTGTTTTAGAGAGGTCAAACTCCTTAGATAAGCTTTTCCATTCCAAGCATCCACTTATCCGAGTATGTTTACACGGAAGAGCTTTGCCATTCCAAGCATCCACTCAACCTTGGAAGTTCTAACCTAATATATGGCACATAGAACAAGTTTTGAATACAAAGAAGAGGCACTAAAAGTATGGCCTAAAACATTTTATGATACAAGTACACCCCTTCAACCGAATGAAGACTTTAGCTACGAATATCCATAGAGGTGGATACCATAGCTAAGTACTCGAGGGTTTTTGAAAGACAGTAAGTAAAGGAGAATACTCAAGAACAAACAGGAGTATTCTCAAAAACTACTAGAATACTCAAGAACCAACAGGAGTATTCTCTAAAACTACTATAATACTCAAGAACCAACAGGAGTATTATAGATTTCAAACAAAGCTTACAAAAGTACCAAAACCTTTAGAGAGATAAGTGATTTTGTATTGAGTTGTGGATGATTTTACAAGTGAAGGGAGCATGGTATTTATAGGCTAAGGGAGGAGTAACTTGTGGAGGAAGTAACGACACATGGCAAACAACCCATGGAGGAGAGCAAAGCCGCCACCCCATGTGAGGAGGAGCCTCCCTTCCAATTTAGCCGCCCATGTGAGGAGGAGGAGGGGTGAGTGTGAGCTTTGTGATCTTTTCCCCAAAAGCCATCGGTCCTTTCAGCTCCGGTCTGACTCTGGTTGCCCTTCGGTTGGACTTGATTCCATGTCAGGATCTTGAGATTTCTTCAGTCGGCATCTGGTCGTGACCTTGGAATGACTCGTAATATATTTTCAGCTTAAAAACTCCTCCTTAGCCTGTATTCTCTCTAGACTCCAAAATACCCTGTAGATAAATATCGGAACTAACAAGCAAAAGTTAAATAGACAAACAGTCTAATTTGGTGGGTTTATCTGTGTTTATGATTCATACAATTAGGGTCCATCAGATCACCCCACACTTTTAGTTGTTCGTCCCGAACAATGCTATTAAAGGGCGACACACTATCTAAGTAAACTTTTAAAATATGAAAGTGAGACTGTGGGACTAGATTTATGCTAATTCATGCATTACTACTTATTACCAAATTAAACCGTGTAAATAAATAGAAGAAACTTGATACTTGTACCTCCGTGCCGAGATGCAAATTAATTCGGATGTTTCGGGAGATAGCCCTTTTCAGGCTCCTGGACTGCAACCTCGGGACTGTCTCGCACTATATGGTTTCCTTGTAGCTTTCTCTAGCACGTGATTCGGTTCGGGTTTCACTGAGTTGAGCCTTTTTGATTTCTTTTTGGCGAGGGACAGCTTTTTTTTTGTAGTGAATCGGCCTTTGGCCTTTGATTTGACACTTTGAGTACTTCACTTTTGTTCGGTTAAAACCTTCACAATTTTGGGCCTTTGGCCTCTTGATTAGCTTCTTTGAGCTTTTGCCTTTTTGTGGCTTGCTAGTCCATTTTCTCAAGCCTTTTTTGGGAGGTCCAATCGTCGCCCGCAAGCATATGGAAATACCTCCCCGCTCTCTCTCATCCTTGCCATTTCGCGCGAGTCAAAATGAGGGTCGCTCATTTATTTTCCCGGCTACTCTGACTAGAGATAGGACGGTTTAATTCCCGTCCCGCCTTTTTTCTTTTTGCATAAACACTGCATGGCGGAGATGACTTCAATCTTCACTGAAACCCGAAGTGCAGCCTCCACTGACTTCGTAAACCATATAGTGAAATTCAGTCATTCGATTGCTTGCCAAGCCTCTCTAGGGCATTTTCTATCAACTCCACATCCCCTGTTTATCTCAGCACAAAGGGACAAATGAGAAGTTACATTCTAAGTTTTTAAACAGTTGAATTTTCACAAGGTTATTGCATGAATTATGATTTATCTTTTTCACATTCTCAAGTTCATATTTTCAAAAAGATAATATTAAAGGAAAAGGAAAAGAAAAACATGTTATGTACACAGGCGGTTCTCACCCCACACTTTTGAACGAAGGCGTGCCTTTCAGCAAGACTTAGTTCAAAAGCCATGCAAGTAGACAATTATGAGAAGGAAATGACATTAAGGAAAAGGGAATAACAGAACTCCCTTTAAAGTGTCGAGCGGATGACATGGCATGAGGCTGGATAATCGAGGGAGTTTGGCTAGGGCCTTAAACTCTTGGCATAGGCCTGGCTGGCTTGATGTTGCACCCATAACCGATTCCTGAATAGTCATTTCATTATATGTACCAAGTGGGTGAGAGCGATTTATTGGTAAAAACTAAATGACAGAAAATAAAAGTACTGAAAGTAAGATAGGTGTCGGGTTACCTCCCGACCAGTGCCTTTGTTTAACGTCGTTGGCTCGACGATACCTCATTGCTGGATCACTGGTTTGGATCCCATGGGTGGCTCAGGTTGTATTTCGCCACTGTTCCTGTGTTGATTCTTGCCTTGACTTTTCCTGATTTCTTGCTTGGGTTAGAACTCCATGGTTTTGGTGTTTTTTCTTTCCATTGTTTCTGAGAAGGAGAGGGACCCTTGACCATAGCTGCTGGTCTTGTTACTTTTTCGGTCTCTTTTGGCAGGTTAGAAATCTGTGTACCGTGATCTGAGATAGGTATAATGTCTGGTGGTTTCTTTGTATCCGTGCGGCTATTATCAATGTAGAAATTTGCAATTTTGCCGCTGAACTTAAGCGATAATGAGCCCTTGCCCACATCGATTCTTGCTTTAGTAACGTAGAGTAATGGTCGTCCCAATATTATTGTTGGAGGGTCGTCTTCGCTGGTCTCTCCCGTTTGAATTACATAAAAGTCTGCAGCAACGACGAGCTCTCCCACATGGAGTATTACGTCTTCCAGCACTCCAACCGGACGGATGCACGATTTATCTCCTAGCTCGATATTTGACCTGGGTGGCTTCAATGGACCAAGTCCTAATAAGTAGTATAAGGAGGAAGGCATGGCATTGACAGCAGCCCCAAGATCAACTAAGCACTTATGAATCTGGGTTTCCCCAATACCGCATGTGACTGTGAAGGCCCCTGGGTCTTTATCTTTTTCTGGTTGTGACTCGTGATCTGAAGTGAGGGCTCTTTCTATTGTCGGGCCATTCTGCCCATTCCTTGGCTTAAGATTTGTATAATCGGACCCCTTAATATTTTGCTTCGAAGCATAAATATTAGTTGGGGAGTCCCACTTTAAATTGTCATTGTCATCCCATCCAGATGCTGGTATGTCAGAGTGTATGATCGGTGGTGGTGTTATGCAAACGGTGAATGCATACCGTCCATTGTCAGCATGTGTGACCCATGTTTTGCCATTATTGGGTCAGTCTTCCTCTTGATTCCAATCAGGACGATGCATACGGGTGAAGTGCTTGTTTGTAAGTTTGTAAGTTGGGGATCGTGCTACTTCTCCCAGTGTCGCCTTTATGTTCGACTTTCTTATCATGCTAATATTTGCCTTTGGGTTTTGGATGGGTTGTGAAGGAAGTCTGCCACGTTCATTAGTGAGTGTTGACATTGCAGTGGCGAGCTGGGACATTTGTTTGGTCAATTCTGAAACTGCCCCGTCAGTTTTCGCCTGATATTGGTGTAGCGAAGTACCCAATTGATTTATGCTTCCTGCGAGCTCCTTCATTGTGTCATCGAGCAACTTGGTTGGTTCTTGCTGATTGTTCGGGCCAATTTGGTACTGATTCGGTCCTCTTTGCTGATATTGGCCTGCTGATGGAGCGTTCTGGTTATACTGTCGGTGGGGGGGGGGTTGGTAGAATGACTGAGCTAATTGAGGGACAGCTGGTTGTGCTTCCTTCTGAGGATAGTTGTTGTTACGCCAGCTCGGGTTGGTTGTTTGCCATACTGTCTGTTTTGTCCGGCTCTGTCGTTGTTGTTGTTGTTGTATCCTTGGTATCCTCCACTGCATTCACTTCTGCCGGTTCCTCTTCTATCATTGTCAGGCATGCGTCAATTTTGTGGTCCGTAGAACCACAAAATTCGCAAGGCTTAACTGGAACTGGTTGTCTTCGTAGGATCTGAATCATCATTTCCTTTAATTGTTTCATCTCTTCTGGCATAGAGCTCATCGGTGTTTCAGCTCGTGCTACATTTTTTGATCGGGAGAATTCTTCCTGCCGGGTTGTCTCTTCTCTAAATCGGGCATTTTCAGCAACGTTGGCGATGAGGTTCCTTATGCCACTCAATGATAGATTCATCATGGATCCTCCAGCTGAGGCATCCAGAAGCATTTTGTCTAATGGTCTTAATCCATCAATGAGGTACTCGATGATGAGTTTCTCGGGCAGTCCAAGGGTACAGTAGCTTTTCTCCAGGTGGTTGAACTTTTCCAGGTAATCGTACATGGTTTCATTGGGCCCTTGCTTGATGTCTTGTAGTTGCCTCCTTACTTGCATTGCTCTTCCTGCCGGGTAATATTTGTCTAGGAATTTCTTTTGCATCTGAGCCCATGTTCTAATGCTACCGGAAGGCAAAGAAAGGAACCAGTCGTTTGTCGCGTCAATGAGGGAAAAATAGAACGCTTTCAACTTGAAGTCGTCTATACTCACTCGATTGGGTTTTAGATTTTGGCAAATGCCGTGTAAGCGTTGGAGGTGAGTTGTCGCAGATTCTCCATGTGCTCCTGAGAACTTGGGCAAGTTATGGGCCACTGATGCGGTGATGGTAATGTATTCCAGTTTAGGGCCCTCGCAGATGCACCATGGTTGCGTTTCAAAATCTGGGGCATTCATCTCTCCCATCGTAGGTGCGCGGTAGTTGTTATTCCCATAGTAGTCGTCGAAGACAGGTTCTTTCCTAGGCATTTGTCGAGGTTGAGGGTGTGGGGGACGTATAGGGGGTTGCACTGGACCAGCTGCATTTCGGTCCTCGGGTGGTCCTTGGTTTCTTCGGGCGGCCTCCCTATCACGAGCTCTTCTGTCTAGGATGATTTGTTCCGGATCGTCAACAAATGGAAGTGGCACCTCATCATTTCGATCGTATAGGTTTATCTCTTCGTCATCCTGGTAGTCATGGTGGCTTCCTTCGCGAGACATGGTTGTTTTGAAGCGAGTATCGATTCAAAGAACTTATCCGATTAATTAACTAATTCCCCGGCAACGGCGCCAATTTTGACAGAGCACAGTCGTCGTGTGCTAAGGCAAGAATAAATTTATAGTCCGCTACTCGCGACTTTACTACTGGGTAGCAAGTGGTAAGTAGGGGTCGAACCCAAGGGAATTAGGGGGATAAGTTGTTCTTTGAGGGATCGTACAGGGAGGGAGCGTGTTTTAGGTTGATTGAGGTTTTAGTGCGGAAAAGTAAGTGTTTTTTTGGTTGGTTTTGGTTTTTAGTGCGGAAAAGTAAATGACGGAAAAGTAAATACTGAAAATAAAAGGAAGAAGACTTACAGTGGTTGTTGCGTGATTGGCAAGTCTTCCGGGAGGTGAGCAGTTGATAAGGCAGTTTATACTAAGGAAGTAAATGCAGGTGGTGTTTGAATTTAAGGAAAGCATTCGGTTTCGGGGGCCTTGTATCATAGCCTATTTATCATTGACCTTTAGTGATCCTTCTAAGTATTCAAACGTGTATCAAGGCCATTCCAAGCACTCGATTTTCCACACTGTCTAGCCCATTCCAAGGTCGTAGAGCACTTGTTCTATTTAGACTAATACCTCATTCCAAGGTATATTAGCCTATGTGCATCCATTTGATCAGTCATTCCCGACCAACCAAATGGTGTTTTAGAGAGGTTAAACTCCTCAGATAAGCTTTTCCATTCCAAGCATCCACTTATCCGAGTATGTTTACGAACCCCACGGAAGAGCTTTCCCATTCCAAGCATCCACTCAACCTTGGAAGTTCTAACCTAATATATTGAATCCAAAGAAGAGGCACTAAAAGTATGGCCTAGAACATTTTATGATACAAGTACACCCCTTCAACCGAATGAAGAGTTTAGCTACGAATATCCATAGAGGTGGATACCATAGCTAAGTACTCGAGGGTTTTTGAAAGACAGTGAGTAAAGGAGAATACTCAAGAACCAATAGGAGTATTCTCAAAAACTACTAGAATACTCAAGAACCAACAGGAGTATTCTCTAAAACTAGTATAATACTCAAGAACCAACAAGAGTATTATAGATTTCAAACAAAGCTTACAAAAGTACCAAAACCTTTAGAGAGATAAGTGATTTTGTATTGAGTTGTAGATGATTTTACAAGTGAAGGGAGCATGGTATTTATAGGCTAAGGGAGGAGTAACTTGTGGAGGAAGTAAAGACACATGGCAAACAACCCATGGAGGAGAGCAAAGCCGCCACCCCATGTGAGGAGGAGCCTCCCTTCCAATTTAACCGCCCATGTGAGGAGGAGGAGGGGTGAGTGTGAGCTTTGATATCTTTTCCCCAAAAGCCATCGGTCCTTTCAGCTCCGGTCTGACTCTGGTTGCCCTTCGCTTGGACTTGTTTTGAGTGATTCCATGTCAGGATCTTGAGATTTCTTCATTCGGCATCTGGTCGTGACCTTGGAATGACTCGTAATATATTTTCAGCTTAAAAACTCCTCCTTAGCCTGTATTCTCTCTAGACTCCAAAATACCCTGTAGATAAATATCGGAACTAACAAGCAAAAGTTAAATAGACAAACAGTCTAATTTGGTGGGTTTATCAGTGTTTACGATTCATACAAATATGGTCCATCACCACTCTTGATGATTACTGGAATTGTGTTATTATCCCCTAGGAAGGCGTACTTCAGATGCCCGGGCAGGGGCTTCAATTCTATCTTGGGAGCTTGCATCACTGAGGGTAGAAAAGTATTTGATTTGAATAATTTTACCTCGTTTACTTCATATTCTGGTGTGAGAGGTTCCGAGATTGTTAAGTGGGCCACCATTTTATGCAAGCTTTCGGTTAATTCGTAAGAGTTTTCGGCTCCATTGAGTATGGCTTCCAAGGGATCTGCTTCTAGCTCTGGCTGAATTTCTTGGACCAGGTCGTCCAAAGTATCAAGAGCGTGTACTTCCTCGAATTCCATGGGGTGCTTCATTGCTCGGAATATGTCAAAACTGAAGACCTCTCCTTCTACCTCCATTGAGAGCATTCCACTTCCACAGTCTATCTTCATTTTTTATGTTTTGAGAAATGGACGGCCGAGAAGGATGGGTGCATGATCTGTAGGTCCGCCATTCTCCATTTTTAAGACGTAGAAGTTTGTTGGAAACACCAATTCACCTACTTGAACCAGGACGTCTTCTATTTTCCCCTCGGGCTGTTTGCACGACCGATCTACCAGTTGAATAGTGAGACCGGTGGGTTTGAGTGGTCTAATCTTAAGGCATGAGTAGATAGAAAAGGGAAGAACGTTGATTGATGCTCCAAGGTCTAGCATGCAGTTCTCGATCGGGATGTTGCCAATTGTGCATGGAATGGTGTAAGTTCCCGGATCACCTCATTTTGGGGGCACTTTTCGTTGTATGACGGCCAATACGTTCCTACTCATTAGCTCTTGATCATATCTAGTACTCCTCCGCCGGTTGGTGCAAAGTTCTTTTAAAAACTTAGCATATCGAGGAATTTGCTTGATGGCTTCCAACAGGGGGATGTTTATTTCGACCTTGCTGAATAATTCAAACATGTCCTTGTCCATGACATGTTGTTTTTGCACACGAGTAGGTACTGGAAATGGAAGCGTTGTGCTGACTTTGGGGTTCTCGGTTCTGGGCACCGGGCGCTCCTCGTGCTCTTTGGACATTGGAACCGGGCTGGCTGCTGGTTCCGGGCCAGGCCTGTGATCTTCGGACGTATTCCTTTCTTCTTTGGTCACGTCCCGCTCTTCCTCAAACATGTCATTGTCTTTATCGGCCGCGTCTTCCACTAGAGTTTCGAGAGACTCGGGCCTCATTTGCTCTTCTCCGGGCAACCTTGGGTCTTTGTCCTCCTCTTGCTCTATAGGTTTGCCGACAAGCATTTTTCAACTCCTAAGAGCCACGGCATTCACATTTTCCTGCGGGTTTTGAATGGTTTGTGAAAGGAGTCTGCCAGGCTCATTAGTGAGTGCGGACACTGAGGCAGCGAGTTGGGAGATGTGATTCTTCAAGTCCGATAATTCTCCCTTTGTTTCGGCTTGGTTTTGATGTATAGTAGTATTCAACTGCTGCACAGTACCTGACAATTGCATCATTATGTCCTCAAGTGACTTGTTTGGTCCTTGATGCTTGCTCGAGCTTGCTTGGTACTGATTCGGTCCTCTTTGCTGATATTGGCCTGCTGATGGAGTGTTCTGGTTATACTGCCGGTGAGGGGGTTGGTAGAATGACTGAGCTAGTTGAGGAACAGCTGGTTGTGTTTCCTTCTGAGAATAGCTGTTGTTACGCCAGCTCGGGTTGGTTGTTTGACCATACTGTCTGTTTTGTCCGGCTCTGTCGTTGTTGTTGTTGTTGTATCCTTGGTATCCTCCCACTGCATTTATTTCTGCTAGTTCCTCTTCTATTAATGTCGGGCATGCGTCAGTTTTGTGGTCCGTAGAACCACAAAATTCGCAAGGTTTTAATGGAACTGGATGTCTTTGTAGGATCTGAATCATCATCTCCTTTATTTGTCTCATCTCTTCTGGCATGGAGTTTAATGATGTCTCGGCTTGTGTTACGTTTTTTGTTTGGGAGAATTCATCTAGGCGAGTAGTCTCCTCTCTAAATCGGGCATTTTCAGCAACGTTGGCAATGAGATCCCTTATGCCACTTAATGATAGATTCATCATGGATCCTCCAGCTGAGGCATCCATGAGCATTTTGTCTAAGGGTCTTAATCCATCAATGAGGTACTCGATGATGAGTTTCTCGGGCAGTCCAAGGGTACATCAGCTTCTCTCCAGGTGGTTGAATTTTTACAGGTAATCGTCCATGGTTTCATTGGGTCCTTGCTTGATGTCTTGTAGTTGCCTTCTTACTTGCATTGCTCTTCCTGCTGGGTAGTATTTGTCTAGAAATTTCCTTTGCATCTGAGCCCATGTTCTGATGCTACCGGAAGGCAGTTAAAGAAACCAGTCGTTTGCCGAGTCAATGAGGGAAAATTAGAACGCCTTCAACTTGAAGTTGTCTATATTCGCTCGATTGGGCTTTAGATTTTGGCAAATGTCATGTAAGCGTTGGAGATGAGTTGTCGCAGATTCTCCATGAGCTCCTGAGAATTTGGGCAAGCTATGGGCCACTGATGCGTTGATGGTAATATACTCCAGTTCAGGGCCCTCGTGAATGCACCATGGTTGCGTTTCGAAATCTGGGGCATTGAGTTCTCCCATAGTAGGTGCACGGTAGTTGTTATTACTATAGTAGTCATCGTAGGCAGGTTCTTGCCTAGGTACATGTCGAGGTTGAGGGCGTGGGGGATGAATAGGAGGTTGTACTGGACCAGCTGCATTTCGGTTCTCGGGTGGTTCTTGGTTTCTTCTGATGGCCTCCCTATCACGAGCTATTCTGTTTCTGATGAGTTGTTCCGGATCGTCGACAAATGGAAGTGGCACCTCATCATTTCGATCGTACAGGTTTATCTCGTCGTCATCCTAGTAGTCATGGTGGCTTCCTTCGCGAGACATGGTTGTTTTGAAGCGAGTATCGATTCAAAGAACTTATCCGATTAAGTAACTAATTCCCCGGCAACGGCGCCAATTTTGACGAACGCACAGTCGTCGTGTGCAAACCTCAAGAATAAAATTTATAAGTCCGCTACTCGCGACTCCACTACTGGGTAGCAAGTGGTAAGTAGGGGTCGAATCCAAGGGAATTAGGGGGATAGTTGCTCTTTGAGGAGTGTACTGAAAGGGAGCGTGATTTTTGGTGGATTGAGGTTTTAGCGATGAAAGGTGAGTGGTTGGTTGTTGATTTTAGTCTTAGTACAGAAAAGTAAGTGGGTTGGTTGGGATTTTAGTGCGGAAAAGTAAATGACAGAAAAGTAAAGTACGGAAAGTAATTGATTAAAGGAAAGACTTACAGTGAGTGGTTGCGTGAAGGACAAGTTTTGCGGATAGTAAGCGGTTGATATTGCAGTTGATATTGAGACTGAAAGTAAAGTGCAGGTGATGTTTTAAGGAAAGTATTCGGTTTTAGGGGCCTTGTATCAAAGTCTGTTTATCATTGACCTCTAATGATCATACTATGTATTCAAAAGTGTATCAAGGCCATTCCAAGCACTTGATTTGCTACACTGTCTAGTCCATTCCAAGACATAGAGCACTTGTTCTATTTAGTCTAATACCCCATTCCAAGGTATATTAGCCTTATGTGCATCCATTTGATCAATCATTACCGATCAACCAAATGGTGTTTTAAAGATGTCAAACTCCTCAGATAAGTTTTGCCATTCCAAGCATCCACTTATCCGAGTATGTTTACGAACCCCACGGAAGAGTTTTGCCATTCCAAGCATCCACTCAACCTTGGAAGTTCTAACCTAATATGTGGCACATAGAACAAGTTTTGAACACATAGAGGCATTAAGAGTAGGGCCTAAAACATTTTATGACACAAGTACACCCCTTCAACCGAATGAAGGGTTTAGCTACGAATATCCATAGAGGTGGATACCATAGCTAAGTACTCGAGGGTTTTTGAAAGACAGTAAGTAAAGGAGAATACTCAAGAACCAACAGGAGTAAACTCAATAACTACTAGAATACTCAAGAACCAACAGGAGTATTATAGATTAAAAACAAGTGTTTACAAGATTTGTACCCAAAATCTAGAGAGAAGCTAGAGCTTTGTGATGGATGATGTTTTAAAATGAGGATGATATTACAAATGAGAAGAGGATCTCTATTTATAGGCATGGAGGATGGAGGAGAGCCATACACTTGTCAAGGGAGGAGAGGCATATGGATTGAGATCTCAACACTTGGCATGAGGAGGGTAGAGGAGCAAAAGCCGCCGGGGTGAGGTGGCTTGGCCAAGAGCTGCCGGCCTAGGTGGCGCAAGGGGAGTGGAGTGTGGCTTTAGCCGCCCATGTGGTGAGGAGGGAAGGAGAAGTGAGATCTTTTCCTTCTCAAAAGCCATCGGTTGGATCCTAACTCCTAGTTGCCCTTTAGTTGCCTCTTCGGTTGCTCTTTGGTTGCTCCTTAGTTGACATCAAAAGATAAGTTACTTATACTTGGCATTTCACTTGTGTTCTTGATCTTTGTTGGAATAAGTCATCGGGACTTAGTTGTGGCTTGATCGGAGTATTGTCGGAGTATGGTCAGTTCTGACTTGTAATTCACTTTCAGCGTTAAGAACTCCATTTTAGCTCGTTTTCATCTTTACTCCTTGAAATGGCCTGTAGAACAAAAGTGAACTAACAAGTAAAAGTTGTACAGACAAAACATCTAATTTGGTGGGTTTAACTGTGTTTATGATTCATACAATTATGGTCCATCACGGAACCATGACCACCATAGGAAGATGAATGACAACAAGCTATAATTCCTTTCATATCTTCTTCGGGCACACACGTTCTATAAATGTCGTCTGGGCATAGCTTGTACAGGAAAGGGCCATCCCAATAGTACCTCGAAACGTCGTGCAAGAAGTTCCTCCTTTGGTTATGATCAAGGTCATTCGGGAGAATGTTGCACGTCAAATAGTTCACATAGTTTGCGTACCAAGGGGCGTTCTCTTCTACGCTAAGCAAATATTCTCCGATAAACGAGTCTCCTATAGGTGACGAGAATTGTTTTGAATCATGGAGCTCAACTCTTGAAAGATGGTCCGCCACTACATTTTCGACCCCCTTTTTATCTTTGATTTCAATAGTGAACTCTTGCAAAAGAAGGATCCATCGAATAAGTCTTGGCTTTGCATCTTTCTTTGTCATCAAATACTTAATAGCGGCGTCATCTGTGTAGACGATTGTCTTGGATCCCACAAGGTATGGTCTAAATTTTTCAAAGGCATATACCACGGCTAGCAACTCTTTCTCGGTGGTAGTATAGTTCATTTGAGCATTATCTAGCACCTTGCTCACATAATAGACTACATGGAGTCTCTTATCAATTCTTTGTCCCAAAACGGCTCCAATAGCATAGTCGCTTGCGTCGCACATAAGCTCGAATGGAAGATCCCAATTCGGTGGTCGCACTATGGGTGCCGATACAAGGGCTTTCTTGAGCTTTTCAAATGCCTCTAAGCAATCTTCATCAAATTTGAATTGCACATCATTACATAAGAGATGAGTTAGCGGCTTGGCAATCTTTGAGAAGTCCTTAATAAACCTCCGGTAAAACCCGGCATGTCCTAGGAAACTTCTAACTCCTTTTTGATCTTTTGGTGGTGGTAGTTGCTCAATAACTTGAACTTTTGCTTTATCAACTTCCACACCTCTACTAGACACCAAATGCCCAAGCACAGTTCCCTCTTGAACCATAAAATGGCATTTTTCCCAATTTAGCACCAAACTCGTTTCAATGCACCTAGCAAGAACATGAGAAAGATTCGTTAAACAATATCAAATGAAGTTCCATGAATAGAGAAGTCATCCATGAAGACTTCCATGCACTTCTAAATGTAATCACTAAAAATAGACATCATGCATCTTTGAAACGTTCCCGGGGAATTGCATAACCCAAAGGGCATGCGTCTAAATGCAAAAGTTCCATAAGGACATATAAATGTAGTCTTTCCTTGGTCATTAGGCAAAATGGGAATTTGATGAAATCCGCTATAACCATCTAGGAAACAAAAGTATTCAAGTCCCGCAAGTCTTTCAAGCATTTGATCAATAAAAGGTATGGGAAAGTGATCTTTCTTAGTTGCTTTGTTCAATTTCCTATAATCAATGCACATCCTCCATCCATTTACAGTTCTTGTAGGGACCAACTCCCCCTTATCGTTTTGCACAACCGTAAGTCCTCCCTTTTTGGGGACGACATGGATGGGGCTTACCCATTCCGAATCTGGGACCGAATAAATGATTCCCGCATCTCTTAGCTTAGTAATTTCCTTAAAGACAACTTCGCTAAGGTTCGGGTTCAATCTCCTTAAAAACTCCCTAGAAGGTTTTGCATTCTCATCAACATTTATCATATGCATGCATAACGAAGGGCTAATTCCCTTAAGATCATCAATAGAGTACCCCAAAGCTTTTCTATTATTTTTCAAGACATGCAAAAGTTTGGAAGTTTCATTCTCATTCAAGGTTGCACCCACTATAACCGGATGCGTAGAATTAGACCCAAGAAATTCATACCTTAGATTCTAAGGTAGAGGTTTTAACTCTCCTTCGAATTCCTTACCTCTTGGCATTTGGTTTTCTTCACCTTGATAAGCATCAAATAATTCATCTCCTTCGGCCAAAGCCAAGTCATACATTTCCTCATCTTCCATATCCATTAGTGAGGTAAAAAGCATACTAGAATCATCTAAGTCCATGACTTCACTTTCAAAAGATGTTAGCTCAAGATTTTCATAAGATATATCAAGCAAATTGCATTCAAAAGATGAAGTGGGAGCTTCCATGGCATTTTTCAGAAAAAATTTCAACTTTTCATCCCCTATCTTCAATTCAATAGACCCTTCTCCACATCTAATGACCGCCTCAACGGTATTAAGAAAAGGTCTACCAAGAATAACGGGCATTTCTTGCTCAACATCCATTTCTAGCACATAGAAGTCTACGGGAATAAAGAATTTACCAACTTTAATCGGCACATCCCTAAGAACTCCCCTAGGGATTCTAGAACTTCTATCGGCTAGTTTCAATGAAATAGTAGTGGGATGGAGTTCACCCACATCAATTTGCTCAAACAATGAATAGGGAATTAAAGAAATGCTAGCTCCCAAATCACACAATGCCCTATCAATTTCAATCTTTCCTAAAGAGATAGGAATAGAAAATGATCCATGATCTTGCATTTTCTTAGGCATTCTACTTTGCACAATGGCGCTACACTCAACATTCAATGCTACCATGCTAGATTCGTCAATAACTCTACGATTAGACACAATATCTTTCAAGAATTTTGCATAGGTAGGATTTTGAGTGATTACCTCATGGAATGGAAGCGTGACATACAACTTCTTCAACATCTCCACAAATCTTTGGAAGTGGGCATCTAGCTTGCTCTTTTTTAGCCTTTGAGGGAAAGGTATCACGGGCACATATTTCCTCATCAAAATTGGTTCTTCCTCTTTTTCCTCTTCTCCGGTAGGGGCTTGAAGTTCAACTTCGGCATTTTCGTTGGCAACTTCCTCGTCTACCTCTTTAGAGTTAAAGTTTGATTTTGCTTGAGGGGTTGGCAAAACCTTTCCACTTTTCAACGTGATGGCATCAACATGCTCTAGAGAATTCACATCCGGTTGAGAAGGGAGCTTCCCAATTTGCTTCATATGGGCATTTTCTTTAGCAAGCCTCTTATTTTTGGCCACTAGTTCCTCCATCTTCTTGTTGGTCTCTTTTTGGCTTTCAAGCATTTGTGCCATCATAGCCATCATAGGATTATCTTGACGATTGGAAGAAGCTTGCCCTTGATGATGAGAATTCCCTTGATCATTCATAGGAAATTTGGCTCGATAAGGCCTTTGAGGGTTTCCTTTAGAATATTGAGAGTTTTGGGTGGAACCTTGACCTTGAGTAGAATAAGAATTTTGCCCTTGATTTTGGTTAGAGCCATACCCTTGTCTTTGGTAACTTCCTTGATAAGAATTTTGCCCTTGAGGCCTAGGAGTGAAATTGGAGTCATTGGCAATTCTTCTTTGTGGAGGCTCGTAATTTCTTGTGATGGGATTAGAGTTTTGAGCATAGTTTCTTTGTTGATTTACATAGTGGGCTTCTTCATACCCGTCATCATCATCTTCATGTCTCCCATCGGGACAAGCCTTCGTAGAATGCCTCGTACTAGAGCATATGAAACAAGGTTGTTGGACCGGAGTCTTCTCTTTTTCATTCTTCGGTTTAGACACCTCCAAAGCATTTACCATGCTTATCATGGTTTCCATCTTCCTTGTCAAATCACTAAATTTATCTTTAGTCACATAATTCGAAGAATCCTCTCTAGACTTAGCCATTTTCTTGTGATCGACTTCTTGATATCTATCGGAATTTGTGGCGATCTTCTCTATGACTTTAAATCCTTGGTTTGCCGGTAATTCCATGATTGCACCACCACTAGCCGTGTCCATTTGGCCTTTGGCCTCTTTGCTCATGCCAAGATAGAAATATCTCATAAGATCCGCTCTTCGAAAGTTATGGTGAGGGCATTCCTTTAAATAATGCTTGAATCGATCATAGGCTTGATGAAATAGCTCATTATCCCTTTGAGAGAACGTCAATATAAAATCAGTGAATTTCTTTGTCCTTGATGGTGGAAAGAATTTGGTGAGAAAAGCATTTGCTAGCTCGCTCCAAGTCCTAAAGGATTCCGGCTCTTGGTTTTGCAACCATTCCTTCGCATCTCCGTATAGTGAAGACGGGAAGAGCTTTAGATAGACATATTCCACGGGTACATCACTTGGCTTATAAGTGCGGCAATATTCTCGAAAGCTTTCTAAATGGGTGGAAGGATTCCCAACTCCTTGGTATTGATCATGAGTCACCATATGGACTAAGGAGGACTTCACATCAAAATCAAATGCATCTTCATCCGGGGGCACAATAGCCGAGCCATTCCCTTCAAGGGTAGGGGTCATATAATCTCCAACGGGCCTCTCATCATCCTCGTCATCATATCTATAATTTCTAGCATTCCTTTGCGGGAAGGGAGGATTCCGTATAGGGTTTTGATCGTCGACATTGTTCTGTCTAGCGGGAGGATCTTCTTCCCTATCCTCTTCCATTCTAGAGTTTCGGTTGTTTCTTTGAAGAACGGGAGGGTTCTCTATCTCATCTTCCATTCTAACCGGTGGCAAGTAAGGTAGTGGGTTTAGGGGTGGAGGTTGACGAGGTCTTGGGCCTTGAAAAGCCGGAGGAACAATAGGATCAAGGGGAGGGGGGTTCTTGCGAGGTCTACCTCTTGGTTTCTTGACGGTTGGGAGGTTTGAAGTTGAACCGGTAGCTACTTGTTTTTGCCCCTTAAATCTTGTGTTCATTCAAGTGCCTGCGAGAACAAAAGAGATTCTTAGCAATGAAAGGCAAGAGAAGCTAACACAATCAAGCTCAAAACAAGCAATAACTATCAAGCAAGGGAGAGTAGACAAACTAAACAATCTAGTAGCACCTAGTTAATTAACCTATCCCCGGCAACGACGCCATTTGGTTGGTTGCAATTTAGCGGAAATATTCGAATAAGAATTCAAAAACTTATGCTAAGTCACGTCAATCAAAACATTTGTAATGACTCGGGTGAACCGAGGTCGAACTCAAAAGATAGGTGATTAAACTAATGGTGCTAACAATATGATTAGAATGTCTATTGTTTGGGGGGTCTATTTTTCAATCCAAAATGAGATTAAACTTGCAAAAAGGGTTAACTTCCAATTAAAAGATGACTAGGGATTACTTCACCACCAAGACAATTATTGTGACAATGGAATGATATACCAATGATGAAATCACATGCACACGTGTAGAATTTAGCTCATGCAACATTAATACTAGGTTCAACTCGCGCTACAACCTATTATCAAGAGGTTACATCTCGCATAGCACCTCACACTCGCGCTCTATTGGTACTATAGAACATGAATTTCTAGCCTCACACTCGCGCTCTATTGGCTAAATAAACATGTTCTTGTTAAATCCAAGCAGTTCTCATTAGGTTAATGAATTATCCAACTAACTCAAAAGTCCTAATGCTTCTTCATTTAGTCCATTGAAGTCATGTTGATCAACGTGAGCTACATCAAACATGAGTTCAAGCAAAGTTCCCATTGAGGACATTTAACAAACACCTTATGGGTAACTTGAAACAATAAGTTCAAATGAAGAAGATTCATGTGCAAACTCAATCATCATTAGCATCTAAAGTGTTCACAATGTCACAACATGTCTAGGGGATCCATAATCCCCAATCAAAGTCACTACTCACTCATGGTGAGATTACAAGCAAAACAAATGAAAGAGATGGAGTTTAGGAGTCTAAAACCAATATGGGATTGAAGAGTATGAGAATCCTTGTTGTTGATCTTCTCCTCCACTCAATCCACCTTGAAATCAGTGCAGGTCTCCTCAAAATTCGTGCCAAAAAAGGTTTCCTTTGAAAATCCCCAAAAGTTTCTATTTATAGCCCAAGTTAGGGTTTTCAGAACTGTAGCTCCGTCGGTCGACTGGCGGGAGCTGGTTATCCCAGTCGGTCAACTGACGCTGAAAATGTGGCTGATGAAGGAGTTTCCCAGTCGATCGACTGGCTGGTCCAGTTGACCGACTCGATGGAGGCGCATGGAAGGCCATATGAGGTGCTTGCCAACTCGACCAACTGGTGCTTCGAGTCGACCGACTCGATTGGCGCACTTGAGGAAGCCATCTGAGAAGTTCCCCAACTCGACCGACTGGAGGTGGCCAGTCGATTGACTTGATAGGAGCATTTGAGGGGCATTCTGGGACCTCTTCTACTCGACCGACTGGCGCAGGGGAAGTAGCCAGTCGGTCGACTGGAGCACCTTTCTGTCCAAATTTGCTGAAATCTTCGATTTTTCCTTGATTCTTCGTGTCAAGGTCCTGAGCTCAATGTATGGTTGCTCCAAGCCTGAAATGCAATGATAATGGTCAAATGGCATTGAAATAGCATTGGGAATGGACCAAAACTCTTCGTAAATGGGTATGTAAATGAGTCAAAAATTCGACTCATCACTGGGGCCTTGAACTCTCAGCGCGGGCCCGGTAATTTCTCGGAAGCTGCCTGGCTGATCTGATCTTGCTCCAAAAATCGATTCCTACAAGGGGTCATTCCTTCTATACAAAAAGTGGGGGAGAGCGACTGTTAAGGTAAAAACTAAATGACAGAAAATAAATGACTGAAAGTAAGATAGGTGTCGGGTTACCTCCCGACCAGTGCCTTTGTTTAACGTCGTTGGCTCGACGCATGGGGATCACAGGTTTGGATCCCATGGGCAGCTCAGGTCATAGTGTTGTGGAGTGCCTACTTTCATTTTTGCCTTGCCTTCCCCCGAGTTTTTGTGGGATGATGGGTCAGGACTTCCTTGTTTCGGTGGTTTTTCTTTCCAACTCTTCCGATTCTTTTGGTTCTTCCGAGAAGGTGAGGTTCTTTTGATTGTAGCTGCTGGTTTAGTCACCCTCTCGGTTTCTTTTGGTAGGTCAGAAACTAGTGCGCTGAGATCAGCGGTATTTACAATGTCTGGCGATGTCCATGTTCCTGGGCGGCCATTGACAGACCGCTCGTCGTTAAAGCGATTTGTGCAAATAAATTTATAGTAGTCCACTACGTGCGACTATACTACTGGGTAGTACTTGGTAAGTAGGGGTCGAACCCAAAGGAATCAGGGGAATAGATGTTCTTGAGGGGGGTTGTTTAACGGGAGAGCGTGTTTAAGGTCGGTTGGTTGGTTTTAAAGCTACCAGCTATTTTGATTGATTGATTGGTTGGTTGGTTGATTTTAATACTGGAAAGTAAATTACAGTTTATAATTAAAAGAAATGTTCGGTTTCAGGGGGCTTGTATTATATCATGTTTATCATTGACCTTTAGTGAATCGTCTAAGTATTCTACGGTGTATCAAGGCCATTCCAAGCACTCGATTTGCGTACACTGTCTAGCCTATTCCAAGGACGTAGAACACTTAATTCTATTTAGACTAATACTCCATTCCCGGTTATATTAGCCTATGTGCATCCATTCAATCCCTTTGGCCCAGTTTTCAAATGGTTTTTCTGATAGTCGACCTCTTCGAATAGTTTATTCATTTAATCCCCTTGGCCCAGTTTTTAAATGGTTTATTTATCCGAGTGTGATCACGAATATCTAAGGAAGAGTTTACGAATTTGGACCCCTATGGTCACATTCCCAAATGGTTTACTATACCTTAGACATTCTAACTTTTATACATGGCACATAGAATCAGTGTTGATTACTAATTCGAGACACTAAGTTAATAGTCTAAAACATTTTATAATACAAGTGCGCCCCGTCTACCGAACTATTAGTTTAGCTACTATTCATCGCGCTAAACATTATACTAAGGAATTAAAGACAACAGTTGATTAAATAAATACTAATAGATACTTACAACCGTTGAAGCGCCAAGGGAGCTATCCTTTATTTCCAAAGCAAGATTACAACGTTACAAGTATTACAACTTCTAGAGAGAGAAGTGAAATTGAGAATTGGTGTGTTTTACAAATGAGGTTTGGCTTGGTATTTATAGCCAAAGTGAGGAGGAATGGATGGATGAGATGGAAGCACATGTCTTTTGATCCAAGGGAGGAGAAGGAGGAGCTTGTGGAGGAGACAAGTGGCGCAAGGAGGAGGAGCCGGCGGCTTTTGGTGGAGGAGGGTGGCGCCGCCGGTTGCCGGTCACCCAAGGGGGAGGAGCTCCTCCCTTGCCCACCTCCTTGAATGGTGGTCGGTCATCTTTGCCAAATGTGTGATTTTGTACAGTTTTGTGCATTCTTTTCACAAAACTGTCAATGTGTTTCTTCCCCGGGCTGTCTTGACTCCACTCCTGATTCCTCTGATTAATTTGTTCTGGTCAATTCAACGTCAGGATCCTTGATATCTCTTCAGTCGGCATATGATCTTGACCTTGGATTGACTCTTGTTATCTTTTCAGCTTAAAATCCTCTCCTTAGCTTGTTTTCACTTCAGTCTCTAAAATGCCCTGTGGAAATATATTGGGACTAACACGTAGATGTTAGACATACAAACAGTCTAATTCAGGGGGTTTTACTATGTTTCTGACTCGTCTAACTTTGGTCCATCAGAATACCCCCCACTTTTAGTTGTTCGTCCCGAACAATGCTATTAAAGGGCGTAAGTTCTAAGTCTGGCTTTGGAATATGAAAATTAGACTGTGATACTCGATCTATCCTAATTCATGCATTGCTTACTTATTACCAAATTGAACTGCGTAAATAAATAGAAGAAACTTAATACTTGTACCTCCGTGCTGAGATGCAAATTATATTGGATGTCTCGAGAGATAGCTCTGTTCAGGTTCCTGGGTTGCAGCCTCGGGATCGTTTCTTACTATATGGTTTTCTTGTAGCTTTCTCTAGCACATGATTCGATTCGGGTTTCAGTGAGTTGAGCCTTTTTGATTTTCTTCTTTTTTGGCGAGGGACTGCTTTTGTAGTGAATTGGCCTTTGGCCTTTGATTTGACTTTTTTGAGTGTTTCACTTTTGCTCGGTTAAAACCTTCACAATTTTGGGCCTTTGGCCTCTTTTGATTTGCTTCATTGAGCTTTTCGTCTTTTTGTGACTGCTAGTCCATTTTCTCAAGCCTTTTTGGGAGGTCCAATCATCGCCCGCAAGCCTATGGAAATACCTCCCCTCTCCTCTCGTCTTCGTCGTTTTGCGCGGGTCAAGATGAGGGTCGCTTATCTATTTTCTCGGCTATTTTGACTTGAGAGAGGACGGTCTGATTCCCGTCCTCGCCTTTGCATAGATGCTTCTTGGCGGAGTTTGACTCAATTGTTCACTGAAAATCCGAAGTGCAGCCTCCACTAACTTTGAAAACCATATAGTTTGATCTGATCCTTTGATTGCTTCCCAAGTCCTTCTAGGGCAGTTTATGTCAACTCCACATCCCTAGTTATCTCAACACAAAGGACAAATGGAAAGTTACATTCTAAGTTTTTAAACAGTTTGAATTTTCACAAGGTAAATGCATGAATTCTGATTTATCTTTTTCACATTCTTAAATTCATATGTTCAAAAAGATACTATTACTAAAAAAAAGAAAAACAGCAAGCATGTTATTTATGTACACAGGCGGTTTTCACCCCCCACTTTTGAACGAAGGCGTGCCTTAGTTCAAAAGTCATGCAAGCTTAAAACTAAGTACTGAAAGTAAGTGCGGAAAGTAAGATAGTGTCGGGTTACCTCCCGACCAGTGCACTTGTTTTACGTCGTTGGCTCGACGATACCTCGTTGTGGATTACTGGTTTGGGTCCCATGGGTGGCTGAGGTCAAACTTTGCCACCGTTCTAGTGTTGCTTCTTCCTGACTTCTTGCAGGAGCAAGAGCTCCATTGTTTTGGTGTTTTCTCTTTCCATTGTTTCTGAGAAGGTGGGAGACCTTTTATCATAGCTGCTGATTCAATGAGCCGGGCTCTCTTGTTTTTCCTTCCGGGCTTCCATTGCACCGGGCCATGTCTTTGTCGCTTCTTTGTGTATGGCCGGTTGGCATCTTTGTAGTTTTGGAAGTTCAGTCTTTTGCCAAGCAACCTCAAGCATGCGCCCTTGCTAACCCACTTCTTTGTGGCAGAGATGATTGGCCGTCCTTGGTCCTTACACTTTTCAGGAGGCTCTTCTTGGCTTGTGACGAGTGGTAGCTCCTTTGTTGGCTGTTTGGGCTCATGCTTCTTGTCCAACTCGCCTAGCACTATATCATCATCAATCATCTCATATCTGGTGGCCGTGATCTTCATAGAACATGAAGGGTTAAGTAAGGGCTTTTCGATCATGAAGACTGGGTGTTTTTCGAGCATTTCTTCAGTGAGGACCGGGCCTGCTTTGATTTTTTCGGTGAGTTCGGCAGTGAGGTCCGGGCATGTCTCGGCTGGTTTGGTAGTGAAGTCTGGGACTTCATTTGGCTCGTCAAGTAGAGCCGGGACTTCCTCGGGTAGTTTGGTGATGAGGTTTGGTTTGGTGATGCGGTCCCAGATCAGTTGTGCAGCCGCCCAGAATTCCTCGTTTTCGACCTCGTCTTGGTGTATCGGAGCACTCATTTGCTGGATGCTAGCTTCCAATTCTTCCTTCTTGATGCTTTTTGTATCTGATTCATCCATCATGGCCTCTGTCAGCTTTGTGGACTCCAGTGTTGGTTCCTTTAGAGCCGCCTCCATATCCATTACTGCCCTTGTACTGATGTCTTCTCTCGGTTTTGTTGCGGGCAAGCTTATAATGGGTGTGGTGTCGGGCTCGTTCTGAACTGAGTCCACTTCCATCGTTGGTGCCTTATTGTCAGTTTGGTGCCACTGACCCTGTTTTGTGTTCTTTGCCAAATCATTTATGAGGCGCCAGGCTTCAGCCACGGTTAACTTCATGAGTGAACATCCTGCTACATCATTAAGTCTTTTCCGCTCAAGTGGCATCATCCCAACGAGAAATATTTGGAGGAGATTGAGTCTGGTGTATCCATGGTGCGGGCAGTTCTCCAAAAGGGTGTCAAAGTATCCCAAGTACTCGTCCAAAGTATCGTCCTGGGATTGCTTAATGTTGATGATCTCTTCACGGATTATTGAGTAAAACTCTTCATCGTTCCAAGACTCGTATTCGTAGTAGGAAGGCATGGCGGATTATGTATAACAGAAAAAAGAACAACTATCCATTCGCTAATTCCCCGGCAACGGCGCCAATTTGACAGACCCGCTCGTCGTCGAAGCGGGTTGTGCAAATAAATTTATAGTAGTCCACTACTTGCGACTATACTACTGGGTAGTACTTGGTAAGTAGGGGTCGAACCCAAAGGAATCAGGGGAATAGATGTTCTTGAGGGGGGTTGTTTAACGGGAGAGCGGGTTTAAGGTCAGTTGGTTGGTTTTAAAGCTACCAGCTATTTTGATTGATTGATTGGTTGGTTGGTTGATTTTAATACTGGAAAGTAAATTACAGTTTATAATTAAAAGAAATGTTCGGTTTCAGGGGGCTTGTATTATATCATGTTTATCATTGACCTTTAGTGAATCGTCTAAGTATTCTACGGTGTATCAAGGCCATTCCAAGCACTCGATTTGCGTACACTGTCTAGCCTATTCCAAGGACGTAGAACACTTAATTCTATTTAGACTAATACTCCATTCCCGGTTATATTAGCCTATGTGCATCCATTCAATCCCTTTGGCCCAGTTTTCAAATGGTTTTTCTGATAGTCGACCTCTTCGAATAGTTTATTCATTTAATCCCCTTGGCCCAGTTTTTAAATGGTTTATTTATCCGAGTGTGATCACGAATATCTAAGGAAGAGTTTACGAATTTGGACCCCTATGGTCACATTCCCAAATGGTTTACTATACCTTAGACATTCTAACTTTTATACATGGCACATAGAATCAGTGTTGATTACTAATTCGAGACACTAAGTTAATAGTCTAAAACATTTTATAATACAAGTGCGCCCCGTCTACCGAACTATTAGTTTAGCTACTATTCATCGCGCTAAACATTATACTAAGGAATTAAAGACAACAGTTGATTAAATAAATACTAAGAGATACTTACAACCGTTGAAGCGCCAAGGGAGCTATCCTTTATTTCCAAAGCAAGATTACAACGTTACAAGTATTACAACTTCTAGAGAGAGAAGTGAAATTGAGAATTGGTGTGTTTTACAAATGAGGTTTGGCTTGGTATTTATAGCCAAAGTGAGGAGGAATGGATGGATGAGATGGAAGCACATGTCTTTTGATCCAAGGGAGGAGAAGGAGGAGCTTGTGGAGGAGACAAGTGGCGCAAGGAGGAGGAGCCGGCGGCTTTTGGTGGAGGAGGGTGGCGCCGCCGGTTGCCGGTCACCCAAGGGGGAGGAGCTCCTCCCTTGCCCACCTCCTTGAATGGTGGCCGGTCATCTTTGCCAAATGTGTGATTTTGTACAGTTTTGTGCAGTCTTTTCACAAAACTGTCAATGTGTTTCTTCCCCGGGCTGTCTTGACTCCACTCCTGATTCCTCTGATTAATTTGTTCTGGTCAATTCAACGTCAGGATCCTTGATATCTCTTCAGTCGGCATATGATCTTGACCTTGGATTGACTCTTGTTATCTTTTCAGCTTAAAATCCTCTCCTTAGCTTGTTTTCACTTCAGTCTCTAAAATGCCCTGTGGAAATATATCGGGACTAACACGTAGATGTTAGACATACAAACAGTCTAATTCAGGGGGTTTTACTGTGTTTCTGACTCGTCTAACTTTGGTCCATCAGCCATCATAATCATCGATGTAGAAATCTAAATTTTTGCCGCCAAATGAGTGATAACAAGCCTTTGCCCATGTCGATCCATGCCTTGCTAGCGTAGAGAAAAGGTCGTCCCAATATAAGCGTTGGAGGTACGTCTTCGCTGGTCTCTTTTGTCTCTATTACATAAAAGTCCGCAGCAACTACGAGCTCTCCTACATCGAGTATTAGATCTTCAAGCATTCCAATCGGTTGGATACATGATTTGTCTCCCAACTCGATATTTGACCTTGGTGGTTTCAATAGGCCAAGCCCCAATAAGTAATATAAGGAGTAAGGCATGGCATTGACGGCAGCCCCAATATCGATTAAGCACTTGTGAATCTGGGCTTCTCCAATACCACAGGTGACCGTGAAGGCCCCTGGGTCCTTATCCGTTTCTGGTTGTGACTCATGATCTGAAGTGAAGGATCTTTCCATGATTGGGCCATTCTGCCCATCCTCTGGCTCTGGATTTGTATGATCGGGTCCTTTTAATTCTTTATCTTCCAGGTAAATATTTTGCTCCGACGCATAGATGTTAGTTAGGGAATCCCATCTGAGACCATTAGAGTCTTTGTCAACCCAGCTAGATGCCGGTATATCGAAGTGTGTAATCGGTGGAGGTGTCATGCTAACCGTGAATGTATAACGTCCATTGTCAGCATGCGTGACCCACGTTCTGCCATCATTGGGTCGGTCTTCTTCTTGATTCCAATCATGGCGGTGCCTACGGGTGAAGTGTTTGTTTGTAAGTTTGTAAGTTTGTAAGTTTGTAAGTTTGTAAGTTGTGGATCGTGCTGTTTCTTCCAGTGCTACCTTCATGTTTGACTTCCTTATCATGCTGACATTCACCTTTGGGTTTTGGATGGTTTGTCAAGGTAGTTTGCTTGGTTTATTAGTGAGCACGGACATTGCGGTGGCGAGCTGGGACATTTGTTTGGTCAATTCTGAAATTGCCCCGTCAGTTTTCGCCTGATATTGGTGTAGCGAAGTCCCCAATTGATTTACGCTTCCTGCGAGCTCCTTCATTGTGTCTTCAAGCGACTTGCTTGGTCCTTGCTGACTATTTGAGCTGGATTGGTATTGATTCGATCCCTTTTGCTGATATTGGCTCGTCGGGTATTGATTTGATCCTCTCTGCTGATATTGGCCTGCTGATGGAGCGTTCTGGTTGTACTGTCGGTGGGGAGGTTGGTAGAATGGCTGAGCTAATTGTGGTGCGGCTTGTTGTGTCTCCCTCGGAGGATGGTTGTCGTTTCGCCAGCTTGGATTGGTTGCTTGATTATACTGCCGGATTGGTCCTGCTCTATCGTTGCTGTTGTGGTTGTTGTATCCTTGGTATCCTACCACTGCATTCACTTCTTCCGGTTCCTCTACTATCAGTGTCGGGCATGCGTCAGTCTTGTGGTCCGTAGAACTACAGAACTCACAAGGCTTTATCTAAACTGGCTGCCTTTGTTGGATTTGAATCATCATTTCCTTCATTTGTTTCATCTCTTCTGTCATGGAGTTTTCTGACGTCTCGGCTCGTGCTACGTTTTTGGTTCGGGAGAACTCATCATGTCGAGTGGTCTCTTCTGTAAACCGAGCATTTTCAGCAACGTCAGAGATGAGTCACCTTATGCCGCTCAATGATAGTCTCATCACGGATCCTCCAGCTTAAGCATTAAGGAGTTTTTTGTCTAAGGGAGTCAATCCATTAATCAGGTATTCGATGGTGAGCTTCTCGGGTAGTCCAAGAGTGCAGCAGCTTCGCTCCAGGTGGTTGAATTTCTCCAGGTAGTCGTACATGGTCTCATTAGGTCTTGGTCTCATTAGGTCCTTGCCTTATGTCCTGCAGTTGCCTTCTTACTTGCATCGCTCTTCCTGCTGGGTAGTATTTATCTAGGAACTTCTTTTGCATATGAACCCATGTTCTGATGCTTCCCGAAAGAAATGAAAGGAACCAGTCGTTTGCCGAGTCAATGAGGGAAAAATAGAACGCTTTCAACTTGAAGTTGTCTATATTCACTCGATTGGGCTTTAGATTTTGGCAAATGCCATGTAGGCGTTGGAGGTGAGTTGTGGCAGATTCTCCATGAGCTCCTGAGAATTTTGGCAAGCTGTGGGCCACTGACGCGTTGATGGTTATGTATTCTAGTTCAGGGCCCTCGTAAATGCACCATGGCTGTGTTTCGAAATCTGGGGCATTGAGTTCTCACATAGTAGGTTCACGGAAGTTGTTATCCCCATAGTAATCATCGAAGACGGGTTCTTCCCTTGGCACTTGTCGAGGTTGAGGGCGTAGGGGACGTAAAGGGGGTTGCACCGGACCAGCTTCATTTCGGTCCTCGGGTGGTTCTTGGTTTCTTTGGATGGCCTCCCTATCACGAGCTCTTCGGTTTCGGATGATTCGTTCTGGATCATCGACAAATTGTGGCGGCGCTTCATTATTTCGATCGAATAGATTCATCTCGTCGTCATCCTGATAGTCATGGTGGCTTCCTTCACGCGACATGGTTGTGCAGAAGCGAGTTTGAAAGAGAAAAGAAAGAGAGAATAATAGCTAATCAAAGGCTAACTCCCCGGCAACGGAGCCAGTTTTGACGGAGCCCATCGCACTGTCGTTAAGGTGCGATGTTCTATGTGCAAAAACAAATTTATATCTCCGATACTCGCGACTTAACTATTTTGGTAGTCAGTGGTAAGTACGGGTCGAACCCAAAGGAGTTAGTGGATTAATTGTTCTTTCAGATGGGGGGATTCAATAAAACAGTTGGGGGGTTGGTTTTAGTTTTAGTACTGAAAAGTACAGTAACAGATGATATTGCAATTAAAGGAAAGATTCGGTTTCAGGGGGCTTGTATCATATTTTCGTTTATCATTGACCTCTAATGATCATACTAAGTGTTCAAAAGTGAATCAAGGCTATTCCTAGCACATGACTTGCCACACCGTCTAGTCTTTTGCAAGACAAAGAACTCTTGTTCTAGTATGTGCATCCATTTGATCATCATTCCTGATAAACCAAATGGTGTTTTAAAGAAGTTGACTTCCACAGATAAGTTGTGCTCTTCCGAGCCTCCACTTATCCACGGAAGATCACGAACCCATGGCAGAGCTTTGCTCTTCCGAGCATCCACTCAACCAATGGAATTCTAACATAATATAAGGCACCTAGAACAAGTTGAACACAAAGAGGCACTAAGAGAAGGGTCTAAAACATTGTATGATACAAGTACACCCCTTCAACCGAATGAAGAGTTTAGCTACGAATATCCATGGAACAGGACATCATAGCTAAGTACTTGAAAAAGTAAAGGTTTTGAAAGACAGGAAGTAAAGGTGTTGGAAAGTAAAGACGGTAAAGTAAAGTTGCTGAATTGAAAAGACAGTAAAATAAAGAAAAGAGTACTTACAAAAACCGTTGAAAGTGCTAAAGCTTCGATTCCAAAGTAAAGTGATTACATGATTAGTGCCCAAACTTTAGAGAGAAGTGAGAGCTTCTCTCACTAACTTATGGATTGTGGGATGTTGGAATGAGATGGGATGATGATACAAGGAGGAGGGGAGCTCTATTTATAGGCATGGAGGAGTGAGAGATGTGGAGGAGAGCTCAACACTTGGCAAGATATCCATGGAGGAGCTCAAAGCCGCCGGGGTGAGGTGGAGGGGAGGAAAGCCGCCGGGACACATGGCTTCTCCTCCTTGAAGCCGCCGGCCATGTGAGGGGATGGGAGTGGTTGAGAGCTTTGTGATCTTTTCCCCAAAAGCCATCGGTCCTTTCGGCTCCGAACTGACTCTGGTTGCCCTTCGGTTGGATTTGTTTTGAGTGATTCCACGTCCGGTTATTGAAAGTCAGAATTTGGTCGTGACTTGGAATGACTCGTAATTCATTTTCAGCTTTAAAACTCCTCCTTAGCCTGTATTCTCTCTAGACTTCAAAATACGCTGTAGATAAATATCGGAACTAACAAGCAAAAGTTAAATAGACAAAGCGTCTAATTTGGTGGGTTTAACTGTGTTTATGATTCATACAATTATGGTCCATCAATGAGCGACCCTCATCTTGACCCGCGCGAAAAAGGCAAGGATGAGAAAGAGCGGGGAGGTATTTCCATATGCTCTCGAGCGATGATTGGACCTCCCAAAAGTGAAGAAATGGACGAGCAATCATCAAAAGAGCAAAGCTCAAAGAAGAAAAGAAAAAATCAGCCAATATGATGAAACCAAACCAACCCGAAGCAAAAAGTGAAGTACTCAAAGAGTCAAATCAAAGGCCGAAGTCCAAACCTCACTACAAAAGCTGTCCAACCACACAAACAAAGAAAAAGAGCTCAACCCAAGTTGCCCGAGTCAATCACGTGCTAGAAGAAGCAAGTAACATAACCATATAGTAAGGTCGGATCCGAGAGTGCAGTTCAAAAGCCTAAAAAGGACTATCTCCCAATCATCCGAATTAATTTGCATCACGACTCAAAGGTACAAGTATCTAGTTACTTTCATATGTGAGCATGATTTCGTTTGGAAGCAAGTAAGCTATGCATGCTAAAGTAAAGTCTAGTTTTGCATCTCACATTCACATCTAGGACTTAGGGTGTTTTTGTTCCTCTTATTGACTACACTTGTTCGGGACAAACAAGATTAAGTGTGGGGGTATTTGATGGCGCGTATTTATACGATTCATCGAATCAGTTAAACCCACCAAATTAAACATTTGATGATACGAACAAGTGCTTGTTAATGCCATTTTGTGTATACAGGCTATTTTGAGGTTTAGAGAGAAAACGAGCTAAAAAGGGGGTTCTTAAACCAAAAATGGATTACAAGTCAAGAGAGCCCAGCCGGGGACCGAAGAGCTCAGCCGGGACCAAGTTTCACTACCGGGCCGCGTCCCAGGTCCCAGCGCCGAGAGGTCCCAGGCCGCATCCCATGGCCCGTGCCAAGAGAGCCGAGCACCCATGCCGAGAGGTCCGAGCACCCGTGCCGAGACCAGTGCCGAGACCCACATCCGAGAGCGCCGAGAGCTGAGTCCGAGAAAACCAGGACCGCGCCGAGAGCAGCGCCTGGGCCCGGTCGACCAAGGGCCCGAGGAAAACTTCAACCCCGAGCCATGACCATGCTCCGGCCAGAATCAGGCCTAACTTCCTTGAGGAAACATGTTTATCTTGGCCTTGTCATTCAGAATCCATGGTCCTCGACCCAATCACCTCCGGCCAAAATTCCGGCAGCTCCGGTCATATTCCGGCCAAGGTCCAATCGACCTCCACCGACGCTCCGATCATGCCTCATCCAACCACCACCTTACTCCGATCACTTTTGCCCTACTCCGGTCAAAATCCGGCGAAGTCTAACTGACGGAGCGCACTGCACTATCGTTAAGGTGCAATGTTCTCTGTACAAATAAATTTATATTTTCCGTTACTCGCGACTACACTACTGGGTAGTAAGTGGTAAGTAGGGGTCGAACCCAAGGGAATTAGAGGGATACGTTGTTCTTTATACTGGCGGGGAACGTGTTTTAGGTTGATTGAGATTTTAGTGCGATTGACTAAGCTACTGTTTTTGGTTTTTTTGGTTTTGAGTGCGGAAAAGTAAATTACATAAAATAAATACTGAAAATAAAGGAGTTAAGGGAAGAAGACTTACAGTGGGTGATGCGTGATTGCGATTCCTCCGGTAGATGAGTGGTTGATGGTTGTAGTTGATCGAGCAGTTTATAAAAGTAAATACAGGGGGTTTTTTGTAATTCAAGGGAAAGTATTCGGTTTCAGGTACCTTGTATTATAGCATGTTTATTAATAACCGTTAGTAACCTTTCTAAGTATTCAAAGATGAATCGAGGCCCGTTCGTAGCGCAAGACTTGCAACATCGTTTAAAGCAACACTTGTTCTACTTCAGACTAATTCCTCCTTTCGAAGTATCTTAGCCTTTTGTGCATCCACCTGATCTCTCAGTTACGATCGACCAAGTGGTGTTTTAGATAAGTCGAACTCCTCGATAAGTTTTGCTTGTTACAGCTTCCACTTATCGAGTATGATCACGAATTCCCATGGAAGAGCTTTGCTTGTTACAGCTTCCACTCAACCTTGGAAACTTTGACTATAAATGGCACATAGAACAAGTTTTGAATACAAAAAAATGAAACTAAAAGAAATTAAGACATTATATAATACAAGAAAATACCTTCGACCGAATGAGGAGTTTAGCTACGAATATCCATGGAAAAGGACATCATAACTAAATACTCTGGGGTTTTTGAAAACAGTAAGAGGGAAAGGGGTGGAATACTCAAGAACCAACAGGAGTATTCCCAATTTCCTATTGAATACTCAAGAACCAACAGGAGTATTCTCTAAAGTATAATACTCAAGAACAAACAGGAGTATTATTTCCAATCAGTATAATACTCAAGAACCAACAGGAGTATTATTTCAAAACCAAACCAAACTTACAAAGTAACCAAATGTTTTAGAGAGATAAGTTACAAATTTTGTGGATGGATACAATTGAGAGGAGGAGCTCTCCTTTTATAGGGAGGAGAAGGGAGGAATGGATGGAGGAGATGGCTCCATGTGGTTTTGCATCCAAGGGTGGAGGAGGAGGGCTTAAACTTGTGGAGGAGAAGGCCACCACATGTCACCACCTTGTGGTGGCACAAAAGCCGCCGGTAGGAGGTTGTGGGAGGAGGAGGGGAGGTGACTTAGATCACCTCCTCCAAAAGCCGCCGGTTGTGTTTGGATAAGGATGAGTTTGTTTGATGTTTTGTGTAGTTTTCACAAAACAAACAGTCCAATTTCATTCCGGTCTGACTTTGATTGTTCCTCGGTTGAATTTGTATTTGAGTAATTCAATGTCAGGATCTTGATATTTCTTCGTTCAGCGTCTGATCTTGACCTTGGATTGACTCGTAACATCTTTTCAGCGTAAAATCCTCTCCTTAGCGTGTTTTCACTTTAGTCTCTAAAATGCCCTGTAGAAATATATCGCGACTAACAAGCAGAAGTTAAATAGACCAACAGTCTAATTTGGTGGGTTTTACTGTGTTTTTTATTCGTATAATTATGGTCCACCAGATCACCCCACACTTTTAGTTGTTCGTCCCTAACAATGCTATTAAAGGGCGGTACTCTAAGTTTGGTTTTAAAATATGAAAATTAGACTGTGGGACTCGACTTATCCTAATTCATGCATTACTTACTTATTACCAAATTGAACTTTGTAAATAAATAGAAGTAACTTGATACGTGTACCTTCGTGCCGAGATGCAAATTATTCCGGATGTTTCGGGAGATAGCCCTTTTTATGCTCCTGGACTGCAACCTCGGGACCGTCTCGCACTATATGGTTTCCTTTTAGCTTTCTCTAGCACGTGATTCGGTTCGGGTTTCACTGGTATGAGTACTTTGATTTTTCTTTTGGCGAGGGACTGCTTTTGTAGTGAATCGGCCTTTGGCCTTTGATTTGACTCTTTGAGTACTTCACTTTTTGTTCGGTTAAAACCTTCACAATTTTGGGCCTTTGGCCTCTTGATTTGCTTCTTCGAGCTTTTTGCCTTTTTGTGGCTTGCTAGTCCATTTTCTCAAGCCTTTTTGGGAGGTCCAATCATCGCCCGCAAGCCTATGGAAATACCTCCCCGTTCCTCTCATCCTTGTCGTTTCGCGCGGGTCAAGATGAGGGTCGCTCATCTATTTTCTCGGCTACTTTGACTAGAGAGAGGACGGTCTGATTCCCTTCCTCGCCTTTTTTCTTTTTGCATAAACACTGCATGGCGGAGATGACTTCAATCTTCACTGAAACCCGAAGTGCAGCCTCCACTGACTTCGAAAACCATATAGTTTGATTTGATCCTTCGATTGCTTGCCAAGCCTTTCTAGGGCATTTCTATCAACTCCACATCACTAGTTTATCTCAGCACAAAGGGACAAATGAGAAGTTACGTTCTAAGTTTTTAGACAGTTGAATTTTCACAAGGTAAATGCATGAATTTTAGATCTATCTTTTTCACATTCTTAAGTTCATACTTTCAAAAAGATAATACTAAAAAAGAAAAAACATGTTATGTACACAGGTGGTTCTCACCCCACACTTTTGGACGAAGGCGTGCCTTTCAGCAAGACTTAATTCAAAAGCCATGCAAGCAGATATTATACGAGAAGGAAATGCTATTAAGGAAAAGGAAGAACAGAACTCCCTTTAAGGTGTCGAGTGAACGACATGGCACGAGGCTGGATAATCGAGGGAGTTCGGCTGGGGCCTTGAACTCTTAGCGTAGCCCTGACTGGCTTAATGTTGCACCCAAGTCCGATTCCTGAATAGTCAAATCTTCTATGCACCAAGTGGGTGAGAGCGACTTATTGAAAAAGTAAAATACAGAAAATAAAAGACAGAAAATTAAAGTGCGGAAAGTAAGATAGTGTCGGGTTACCTCCCGACCAGTGCACTTGTTTAACGTCGTTGGCTCGACAGTACCTTATTCCTGGATCACTGGTTGGGATCCCATGGGTGGCTTAGGTCGTAGTGTTTTGGAGCTAAGTTGACTTTACCGTGGTAATGTTTGACTCGCTGCCCGTTTACTGTGAATCTGCTTCCATTGTTCATGCTTTCCAACTCAAGCATTCCATGGTTGTATACTTTTATCACAGTATAAGGACCGGTCCATCTTGATCTTAGTTTGCCAGGCATCAACTTCATCCGTGAGGAGAAGAGTAGCACTTGTTGTCCTTCCTCAAATGAGCGTCGGAGGATGAATTTGTCATGATATAATTTCGTCCATGCCTTGTAGTCTGTTTGCTCTTCATAGGCCTCAAGCCGCAATTCTTCAAGTTCGCATAGCCTAAGCTTCCTATCTAGTCCGGCAACTTTTAGATCTGGATTGCATTTCTTGAGTGCCCAGTAGGCTTTATGTTCTAATTCCACCGGAAGGTGGCATGCTTTCCCATAAACAAGCCGAAAGGGGGAGGTTCCAATTGGTGTCTTGTATGTCGTCCGATAAGCCCAAAGAGCTTCATCTAGTCTCTGACTCCAGTCTTTCCTGCCCGGCTTTACCATATTTTCTAAAATTCCTTTGATTTCGCGGTTAGAGATCTCTGCTTGACCATTGGATTGGGGGTGATATGCTGTGGATGTCCGGTGGTGGACATGGTAGCGTTTTAAGGTACCAGCCATCATGCGGTTGCAGAAATGAGTTCCTTGGTCGCTTATTATGGCTTTGGGTACCCCGTACCTACAAAACAGGTTAGTGCGCAAAAATTCTATGACAGTCTTTGCATCGTCGCACCTTGCGGCCTTGGCTTCTACCCATTTTGACACATAATCTACATCAACTAAAATGTAAGTATAACCGCATGAGACTCGGAATGGTCCCATAAAATCAAGACCCCAAATGTCAAAAACATCGTTGACTAATATGGGTACTTGAGGCATTTCACTTCTAGCTGACACATTTCCTACTCTTTGACACTTATCGCATTTTTTACACTTTTCACTAGCATCTCTAAATATGTTTGGCCAGAAAAAGCCACTATCTAAGATTTTTCTAGCGGTTCTCCTAGGCCCGAAGTGTCCTCCACATGCAAACTCATGGCAAAAGCTAATAACTGAAGCTATTTCATTATCGGGGATGCATCTCCTAAGTATTTGATCTGCTCCTATTTTCCATAAATAGGGATCATCCCATAAGTAATATCTAGCGTTATGCCTAAGTTTCATGCATTGTGCTTTAGTAAAAGAGGGAGGAAATGTACCTCCTACAAGGTAGTTGATGATTGACGCGTACCATGGCACCTTGGCAGAGACTACATAGAGATGTTCGTCTGGGAATGACTCAGTTATGTGTCCTTCTTCTTCTTTTCGGACAATCCTATTGAGGTGGTCGGCCACAGTATTCTCGATCCCTTTTTGTCCCTTATTTCCACATCAAACTCTTGCAGTAGTAATATCCACCGAATGAGTCTTGGCTTGGACTCCTTTTTCTTCATCAGGTAACGGATGGCAGCATGATCAGAGTAAACTATCACTTTTGCTCAAAGCAAATAGGGTCTGAATTTTTCTAAAGCGAATACTACTGCCAAGAGTTCCTTCTCGGTGGTGGAGTAGTTCCGTTGGGCAGGATCTAGGGTTCGTGAGGCGTAGTAGATCACACCTGTTTTCTTGTCAATCTTTTGGCCGAGAACTGCTCCTACAGCAAAGTCGCTTGCGTCGCACATGATCTCAAATGGTTTTTTCCAATCCGGAGATTGGATGACGGGTGTGCTAGTGAGGGCCTTTTTGAGCTCATCAAAGGATTCTTTGCATGTATTGGTGAATTCAAAAGGAACTTCTTTTTGGAGAAGAGTGGATAGATGCAACGCCTTTTTGGAGAAGTCCTTGATGAATCGTCGATAGAATCCTGCATGCCCAAAGAAGGATTGGATGTCTCGGACAGTGGAGGGGCATGGTAAAGTCATGATCAGGTCTATCTTAGATTTATCCACCTCTATGCCTTCATGTGAGACGACGTGCCCTAAGACCACTCCATGAGTTACCATGAAGTGGAATTTCTCATAATTGAGCACAAGGTTCATTGAGACACATCGTGCCAGAACCGTGCTCAAGTTATCTAGGCAAGCGTCGAATGTACTGCCATAGATTGTGAAGTCGTCCATGAAGACTTCAATGAATTCCCCGACCATGTCTGAAAAGATGCTGGTTACTACCCTTTGAAAAGTTCCCGGGGCATTGCATAGGCCGAACGACATTCTTCTGAAGGTGAATGTACCGAATGGGCAGGTGAATGTAGTCTTTTCTGGGTCCTCAGGTGCTATAGGGATCTGATTGTATCCTGAGAACCCGTCCAAGAAGCAGAAATGTGGCTTGCCTGCCAGTCTGTCTAGCATTTGATCGATGAATGGCAGGGGGAAATGGTCTTTCCTTGTGACGGCGTTTAATTTCCTGTAGTCGATGCACATTCTCCAGCCATTCTTGATCCTTGTTGTTACCATATTTCCTTCGGCATCTTCTTCGACTGTGATCCCACTTTTCTTTGGGACCACGTGGACAGGACTCACCCATTGGCTATCTGATATGGGATAGATAACGTCCGCATCAAGAAGCTTTTGTATTTCCTTTTGGACGATCTCCATCATGATTGGATTGAGTCGTCGTTGATGTTCTCTTGATGGCTTTGCTCCGTCCTCGAGTGAAATACGGTGCATGCATACAGCTGGGCTGACTCCTCTTAAGTCGGCCAGTGTCCATCCAATAGCTAACTTGTGCTGTTTTAGTACTTTTATCAACCTTTGTTCCTGGCCCGCTTCCAAGCCACTTTTGATGATTACAGGGAGTGTGTCATTATCCCCGAGGAAGGCGTACTTCAGATGTCCAGGCAGGGGCTTCAATTCTATTTTGGGTGCTTGCATTATCGTGGGAAGAAAAGTATTTGATTTGAATAGCTTTACCTTGTTGACTTCATATTCTGGTATGAGAGGCTCCGAGATTGTTAAGTGAGCCACCGTTTCATGAAAGTCTTCGGTTAATTCGTATGATCCTTCGGCTCCGTTAAGTATGGCTTCTAAGGGATCTGATCTTGATTCTGATTGAATTTCTTGGACCAGGTCGTCCAAAGCATCGAGAGCGTGTACTTCCTCGAATTCCATAGGGTACTTCATTGCTTGAAATATATCAAAGCTGAAGACTTCTCCTTCTACTTCCATTGAGAGCATTCCACTTCCACAGTCTATCTTCATTTTTGATGTTTTGAGAAATGGACGGCCGAGAAGGATGGGTGCATGATCTGTAGGTCCGCCATTCTCCATTTTTAAGACGTAGAAGTCTGTTGGAAATACTAATTTGCCTACTTGAACCAGGACGTCTTCAATTTTGCCCTCTGGCTGTTTGCATGATCGATCTGCTAGTTAAATAGTGAGACCGGTGGGTTTTAGTGGCCCAATCTTAAGATATGAGTAGATAGAGAAGGGGAGGACATTGATTGATGCTCCAAGATCTAGCATGCAGTTCTCGATCCTGATGTTGCCAATTGTGCATGGAATGGTGTAAGTGCCTGGATCTCCACATTTGGGGGGCATTTTTTGTTGTATGGCGGCCGACACGTTTCTACTCATCAGCTCCTGATCGTTTCTAGTCTTCCTCCGGTTGATACAAAGTTCTTTTAAAAACTTGGCGTACCGGGGAATTTGCTTAATGGCTTCTAGGAGGGGGATGTTGATTTCGACTTTGCTGAATAATTAAAACACGTCTTTATCCATGACATGCTATTTTTGCATGCGAGCAGGTACTGGGAATGGAAGTTTTGCGCTGATTCTACGGTCTTCGGTTCTAGGCACCGGGCCAGGTATGTGTTCTTTGGACGTATCCCCTTCTTCTTCGATTACGTCCTGCTCTTCCTCATACATGTCGTCGTCTTCATCGGCCGCTTCTTCTTCTAGAGCTTCGAGAGACTCGGGCCTCATTTGTTCTTTCCCGGGTAATCTTGGGTCCTTGTCCTCTTGCTCCAAAGGTTTGCCGACAAGCGTTTTTCCACTCCTAAGAGTCAAGGCATTCACATCTTCCTGCATTTGAATGGTTTGTGAAAGGAGTTTGTCGGACTCATTAGTGAGTGTGGATACTGAGGCAGCGAGTTGGGAGATTTGTTTGGTCAATTCTGAAATTGCCCCATCAGTTTTTTCCTGGTGTTGGTGGAGCGAAGTACCCAATTGATTTATGCTTCCTGCGAGCTCCTTTATTGTGTCATCGAGCGACTTAGTTGGTTCTTGCTGATTGTTGTTGTATTCTTGGTATTCTCCTACTGCATTCACTTCTTCCGGTTCCTCTTCTATTAATGTTGGACATGCGTCAGTTTTGTGGTCTGTAGAACCACAGAATTCGCAAGGTTTTACCGGAACTGGCTGCATTCGTAGGATTTGAATCATCATCTCCTTTAGCTGCTTCATCTCTTCAGGCATGGAGTTTACTGATGCATCAACTAGTGAGACGTTTTTTGTCTGGAAGAATTCATCTTGACGAGTAGTCTCCTCTCTAAACCGAGCATTTTCAGCAACGTTAGTGATGAGATTCCTTATGTCATTTAATGATAGATTCATCATGGATCCTCCAGCTGAGGCATCCAGGAACATTTTGTCTATCTTAGTTAGTCCATTAATTAGGTACTCGATGCTGAGCTTCTCAGGTAATCCTAGAGTACAGTAGCTTCTCTCCAGGCGGTTGAATTTTTCCAGGTAATCGTATATGGTTTCATTAGGTTCCTGCCTTATGTCCTGTAATTGCATTCTTACTTGCATTGTTTTTGTTGCTGGGCAGTATTTCTCCATGAATTTCCTTTGCATCTGAACCCATGTTCTGATGCTTCCTGAAGTTAATGAAAGGAACCAGTCGCTTGCCGAGTCAACAGGGAAAAATAGAACGCCTTTAACTTGAAGTCGTTTATATTCACTCGATTGGGTTTTAGATTTTGGCAAATGCCATGTAGGCGTTCGAGATGAGTTGTTGCAGATTCTTCATTAGTTCCTGAGAACCCTGGAAAATTGTTGATGTCGACGACAATGTTTTCTAGCTCAGGGCTCTGGCAAATGCACCATGGCTGTGTTTCGAATTCTGGGGCATTTAGCTCTCCCATAGTAGGTGTACGGTAGTTGTTGTTATCTCCGTAGTAGTCATCGAAAGCGGGTTCTCGTCTCGGCACTTGTCTAGGTTGTGGGGGTGGTGAATATCTAGGGGGTTGTCGTACTGTACCAGCTGCATTCCGGTCCTCGGGTGGTTCTTGGTTTCTTCTGATGGCTTCCCTATCACGAGCTCGTCTGCTTCGGATGAGTTGCTCCGGATCATCCATAAATGGAAGTGGCACCTCATTGTTTTGATCATACAGGTTCATCTCGTCCTCATCTTGGTAGTCATGGTGGCTTCCTTCGCGAGACATGGTTGTTTCGAGCGCGTATTGATTTAAAGAACTTATCCGATGGCTAATTCCCCGGCAACGGCGCCAATTTGACGGAGCGCACTGCACTGTCGTTAAGGTGCAATGTTCTCTGTACAAATAAATTTATATTTTCCGCTACTCGCGACTACACTACTGGGTAGTAAGTGGTAAGTAGGGGTCAAACCCAAGGGAATTAGAGGGATACGTTGTTCTTTATACTGGCGGGGAACGTGTTTTAGGTTGATTGAGATTTTAGCACGATTGACTAAGCTACTGTTTTTGGTTTTTTTGGTTTTGAGTGCGGAAAAGTAAATTACAGAAAATAAATACTGAAAATAAAGGAGTTAAGGGAAGAAGACTTACAGTGGGTGATGCGTGATTGCGATTCCTCCGGTAGATGAGTGGTTGATGGTTGTAGTTGATCGAGCAGTTTATAAAAGTAAATACAGGGGGTTTTTTGTAATTCAAGGGAAAGTATTCGGTTTCAGGTACCTTGTATTATAGCATGTTTATTAATAACCGTTAGTAACCTTTCTAAGTATTCAAAGATGAATCGAGGCCCTTTCGTAGCGCAAGACTTGCAACATCGTTTAAAGCAACACTTGTTCTACTTCAGACTAATTCCTCCTTTCGAAGTATCTTAGCCTTTTGTGCATCCACCTGATCTCTCAGTTACGATCGACCAAGTGGTGTTTTAGATAAGTCGAACTCCTCGATAAGTTTTGCTTGTTACAGCTTCCACTTATCGAGTATGATCATGAATTCCCATGGAAGAGCTTTGCTTGTTACAGCTTCCACTCAACCTTGGAAACTCTGACTAGAAATGGCACATAGAACAAGTTTTGAATACAAAGAAATGAAACTAAAAGAAATTAAGACATTATATAATACAAGAAAATACCTTCGACCGAATGAGGAGTTTAGCTACGAATATCCATGGAAAAGGACATCATAACTAAATACTCGGGGGTTTTTGAAAATAGTAAGAGGGAAAGGGGTGGAATACTCAAGAACCAACAGGAGTATTCCCAATTTCCTACTGAATACTCAAGAACCAACAGGAGTATTCTCTAAAGTATAATACTCAAGAACAAACAGGAGTATTATTTCCAATCAGTATAATACTCAAGAACCAACAGGAGTATTATTTCAAAACCAAACCAAACTTACAAAGTAACCAAATGTTTTAGAGAGATAAGTTACAAATTTTGTGGATGGATACAATTGAGAGGAGGAGCTCTCCTTTTATAGGGAGGAGAAGGGAGGAATGGATGCAGGAGATGGCTCCATGTGGTTTTGCATCCAAGGGTGGAGGAGGAGGGCTTAAACTTGTGGAGGAGAAGGCCACCACATGTCACCACCTTGTGGTGGCACAAAAGCCGCCGGTAGGAGGTTGTGGGAGGAGGAGGGGAGGTGACTTAGATCACCTCCTCCAAAAGCCGCCGGTTGTGTTTGGATAAGGATGAGTTTGTTTGATGTTTTGTGTAGTTTTCACAAAACAAACAGTCCAATTTCGTTCCGGTCTGACTTTGATTGTTCCTCGGTTGAATTTGTATTTGAGTAATTCAATGTCAGGATCTTGATATTTCTTCGTTCAGCGCCTGATCTTGACCTTGGATTGACTCGTAACATCTTTTCAGGGTAAAATCCTCTCCTTAGCGTGTTTTCACTTTAGTCTCTAAAATGCCCTGTAGAAATATATCGGGACTAACAAGCAGAAGTTAAATAGACCAACAGTCTAATTTGGTGGGTTTTACTGTGTTTTTGATTCGTATAATTATGGTCCATCAGATCACCCCACACTTTTAGTTGTTCGTCCCGAACAATGCTATTAAAGGGCGGTACTCTAAGTTTGGTTTTATAATATGAAAATTAGACTGTGGGACTCGACTTATCCTAATTCATGCATTACTTACTTATTACCAAATTGAACTGTGTAAATAAATAGAAGTAACTTGATACGTGTACCTTCGTGCCGAGATGCAAATTATTCCGGATGTTTCGGGAGATAGCCCTTTTTATGCTCCTGGACTGCAACCTCGGGACTGTCTCGCACTATATGGTTTCCTTGTAGCTTTCTCTAGCACGTGATTCGGCTCGGGTTTCACTGGTTTGAGTACTTTGATTTTTCTTTTGGCGAGGGACTGCTTTTGTAGTGAATCGGCCTTTGGCCTTTGATTTGACTCTTTGAGTACTTCACTTTTTGTTCGGTTAAAACCTTCACAATTTTGGGCCTTTGGCCTCTTGATTTGCTTCTTCGAGCTTTTTGCCTTTTTGTGGCTTGCTAGTCCATTTTCTCAAGCCTTTTTGGGAGGTCCATTCATCGCCCGCAAGCCTATGGAAATACCTCCCCGCTCTTTTCATCCTTGTCGTTTCGCGCGGGTCAAGATGAGGGTCGCTCATCTATTTTCTCGGCTACTTTGACTAGAAAGAGGACGGTCTGATTCCCGTTCTCGCCTTTTTTCTTTTTGCATAAACACTGCATGGCGGAGATGACTTCAATCTTCACTGAAACCCGAAGTGCAGCCTCCACTGACTTCGAAAACCATATAGTTTGATTTGATCCTTCGATTGCTTGCCAAGCCTTTCTAGGGCATTTCTAACAACTCCACATCCCTAGTTTATCTCAGCACAAAGGGACAAATGAGAAGTTACGTTCTAAGTTTTTAGACAGTTGAATTTTCACAAGGTAAATGCATGAATTTTAGATCTATCTTTTTCACATTCTTAAGTTCATACTTTCAAAAAGATAATACTAAAAAAGAAAAAACATGTTATGTACACAGGTGGTTCTCACCCCACACTTTTGAACGAAGGCGTGCCTTTCAGCAAGACTTAATTCAAAAGCCATGCAAGCAGATATTATACGAGAAGGAAATGCTATTAAGGAAAAGGAAGAACAGCACTCCCTTTAAGGTGTCGAGTGAACGACATGGCACGAGGCTGGATAATCGAGGGAGTTCGGCTAGGGCCTTGACTTCTTGGCGTAGCCCTGACTTGCTTAATGTTGCACCCAAGTCCGATTCCTGAATAGTCAAATCTTCTATGCACCAAGTGGGTGAGAGCGACTTATTGAAAAAGTAAAATACAGAAAATAAAAGACAGAAAATTAAAGTGCGGAAAGTAAGATAGTGTCGGGTTACCTCCCGACCAGTGCACTTGTTTAACGTCGTTGGCTCGACAGTACTTTATTCCTGGATCACTGGTTGGGATCCCATGGGTGGCTTAGGTCGTAGTGTTTTGGAGCTAAGTTGACTTTGTCGTGGTAATGTTTGACTCGCTGCCCGTTTACTGTGAATCTGCTTCCATTGTTCATGCTTTCCAACTCAAGCATTCCATGGTTGTATACTTTTATCACAGTATAAGGACCGGTCCATCTTGATCTTAGTTTGCCAGGCATCAACTTCATCAGTGAGGAGAAGAGTAGCACTTGTTGTCCTTCCTCAAATGAGCGTCGGAGGATGAATTTGTCATGATAAAATTTCGTTCGTGCCTTGTAGTCTGTTTGCTCTTCATAGGCCTCAAGCCGCAATTCTTCAAGTTCGCATAGCTTAAGCTTCCTATCTAGTCCGACAGCTTTTAGATCTGAATTGCATTTCTTGAGCGCCTAGTAGGCTTTATGTTCTAATTCCACCGGAAGGTGGCATGCTTTCCCATAAACAAGCCGAAAGGGGGAGGTTCCAATTGGTGTCTTGTATGCCGTCCGATAAGCCCAAAGAGCCTCATCTAGTCTCTGACTCCAGTCTTTCCTGCCCGGCTTTACCATCTTTTCTAAAATTCCTTTGATTTCGCGGTTAGAGATCTCTGCTTGATCATTGGATTGGGGGTGATATGCTGTGGATGTCCGGTGGTGGACATGGTAGCGTTTTAAGTTAGCAGCCATCATGCGGTTGCAGAAATGAGTTCCTTGGTCGCTTATTATGGCTTTGGGTACCCCGTACCTACAAAACAGGTTAGTGCGCAAAAATTCTATGACAGTCTTTGCATCGTCGCACCTTGTGGCCTTGGCTTCTACCCATTTTGACACATAATCTACAGCAACTAAAATGTAAGTATAACCGCATGAGACTGGGAATGGTCCCATAAAATCAAGACCCCAAATGTCAAAAACATCGTTGACTAATATGGGTACTTGAGGCATTTCACTTCTAGCTGACACATTTCCTACTCTTTGACACTTATCGCATTTTTTACACTTTTCACTAGCATCTCTAAATATGTTTGGCCAGAAAAAGCCACTATCTAAGATTTTTCTAGCGGTTCTCCTAGGCCTGAAGTGTCCTCCACATGCAAACTCATGGCAAAAGCTAATAACTGAAGCTATTTCATTATCGGGGATGCATCTCCTAAGTATTTGATCTGCTCCTATTTTCCATAAATAGGGATCATCCCATAAGTAATATCTAGCGTTATGCCTAAGTTTCATGCATTGTGCTTTAGTAAAAGAGGGAGGAAATGTACCTCCTACAAGGTAGTTGACGATTGACGCGTACCATGGCTCCTTGGCAGAGACTGCATAGAGATGTTCGTCTGGGAATGACTCAGTTATGTGTCCTTCTTCTTCTTTTCGGACAATCCTACTGAGGTGGTCGGCCACAGTATTCTCGATCCCTTTTTTGTCCCTTATTTCCACATCGAACTCTTGCAGTAGTAATATCCACCGAATGAGTCTTGGCTTGGACTCCTTTTTCTTCATCAGGTAACGAATGGCAGCATGATCAGAGTAAACTATCACTTTTGCTCCAAGCAAATAGGGTCTGAATTTTTCTAAAGCGAATACTACTGTCAAGAGTTCCTTCTCGGTGGTGGAGTAGCTCTGTTGGGCAGGATCTAGGGTTCGTGAGGCGTAGTAGATCACACCTATTTTCTTGTCAATCTTTTGGCCGAGAACTGCTCATACAGCAAAGTCGCTTGCGTCGCACATGATCTCAAATGGTTTTTTCCAATCCGGAGTTTGGATGACGGGTGTGCTAGTGAGGGCCTTTTTGAGCTCATCAAAGGATTCTTTGCATGTATTGGTGAATTCAAAAGGAACTTCTTTTTGGAGAAGAGTGGATAGAGGCAACGCCTTTTTGGAGAAGTCCTTGATGAATCGTCGATAGAATCCCGCATGCCCAAGGAAGGATTGGATGTCTCGGACAGTGGAGGGGTATGGTAAAGTCATGATCAGGTCTATCTTAGATTTATCCACCTCTATGCCTTCTTGTGAGACGACGTGCCCTAAGACCACTCCATGAGTTACCATGAAGTGGCATTTCTCATAATTGAGAACAAGGTTCATTGAGACACATCGTGCCAGAACCGTGCTCAAGTTATCTAGGCAAGCGTCGAATGTACTGCCATAGATTGTGAAGTCGTCCATGAAGACTTCAATGAATTCCCCGATCATGTCTGAAAAGATGCTGGTTACTACCCTTTGAAAAGTTCCCGGGGCATTGCATAGGCCGAACGACATTCTTCTGAAGGCGAATGTACAGAATGGGCAGGTGAATGTAGTCTTTTCTTGGTCCTCAGGTGCTATAGGGATCAAATTGTATCCTGAGAACCCGTCCAAGAAGCAGAAATGTGGCTTGCCTGCCAGTCTGTCTAGCATTTGATCGATGAATGGCAGGGGGAAATGGTCTTTCCTTGTGACGGCGTTTATTTTCCTGTAGTCGATGCACATTCTCCAGCCGTTCTTGATCCTTTTTGTTACCATATTTCCTTCGGCATCTTCTTCGACTGTGATCCCACTTTTCTTTGGGACCACGTGGACAGGACTCACCCATTGGCTATCTGATATGGGATAGATAACATCCGCATCAAGAAGCTTTTGTATTTCCTTTTGGATGATCTCCATCATGATTGGATTGAGTCGTCGTTGATGTTCTCTTGATCGCTTTGCTCCGTCCTCGAGTGAAATACGGTGCATGCATACAGCTGGGCTGACTCCTCTTAAGTCGGCCAGTGTCCATCCAATAGCTAACTTGTGCTGTTTTAGTACTTTTATCAACCTTTGTTCCTGGCCCGCTTCCAAGCCACTTTTGATGATTACAGGGAGTGTGTCATTATCCCCGAGGAAGGCGTACTTCAGATGTCCAGGCAGGGGCTTCAATTCTATTTTGGGTGCTTGCATTACCGAGGGAAGAAAAGTATTTGATTTGAATAGCTTTACCTTGTTGACTTCATATTCTGGTATGAGAGGCTCCGAGATTGTTAAGTGAGCCACCGTTTCATGCAAGTCTTCGGTTAATTCGTATGATTCTTCGGCTCCGTTAAGTATGGCTTCTAAGGGATCTGATCTTGATTCTGATTGAATTTCTTGGACCAGGTCGTCCAAAGCATCGAGAGCGTGTACTTCCTCGAATTCCATAGGGTACTTCATTGCTTGAAATATATCAAAGCTGAAGACTTCTCCTTCTACTTCCATTGAGAGCATTCCACTTCCACAGTCTATCTTCATTTTTGATGTTTTGAGAAATGGATGGCCGAGAAGGATGGGTGCATGATCTGTAGGTCCGCCATTCTCCATTTTTAAGACGTAGAAGTCTGCTGGAAATACTAATTTGCCTACTTGAACCAGGACGTCTTCAATTTAGCCCTCTGGCTGTTTGCATGACCGATCTGCTAGTTGAATAGTGAGACCTGTGGGTTTTAGTGGCCCAATCTTAAGATATGAGTAGATAGAGAAGGGGAGGACATTGATTGATGCTCCAAGATCTAGCATGCAGTTCTCGATCCCGATGTTGCCAATTGTGCATGGAATGGTGTAAGTGCCTGGATCTCCACATTTGGGGGGCATTTTTTGTTGTATGGCGGCCGACAAGTTTCTACTCATCAGCTCCTGATCGTTTCTAGTCTTCCTCCGGTTGATACAAAGTTCTTTTAAAAACTTGGCGTACCGAGGAATTTTCTTAATGGCTTCTAGGAGGGGGATGTTGATTTCAACTTTGCTGAATAATTCAAACACGTCTTTATCCATGACATGCTGTTTTTGCATGCGAGCAGGTACTGGGAATGGAAGTTTTGCGCTGATTCTAGGGTCTTCGGTTCTAGGCACCGGGCCAGGTATGTGTTCTTTGGACGTATCCCCTTCTTCTTCGGTTACGTCCTGCTCTTCCTCATACATGTCGTCGTCTTCATCGGCCGCTTCTTCTTCTAGAGCTTCGAGAGACTCGGGCCTCATTTGTTCTTTCCCGGGTAATCTTGGGTCCTTGTCCTCTTGCTCCAAAGGTTTGCCGACAAGCATTTTTCCACTCCTAAGAGTCAAGGCATTCACATCTTCCTGCATTTGAATGGTTTGTGAAAGGAGTTTGTCGGACTCATTAGTGAGTGTGTATACTGAGGCAGCGAGTTGGGAGATTTGTTTGGTCAATTCTGAAATTGCCCCGTCAGTTTTTTCCTGGTGTTGGTGGAGCGAAGTACCCAATTGATTTATGCTTCCTGCGAGCTCCTTTATTGTGTCATCGAGCGACTTAGTTGGTTCTTGCTGATTGTTGTTGTATTCTTGGTATTCTCCTACTGCATTCACTTCTTCCGGTTCCTCTTCTATTAATGTTGGACATGCGTCAGTTTTGTGGTCTGTAGAACCACAGAATTCGCAAGGTTTTACTGGAACTGGCTGCATTCGTAGGATTTGAATCATCATCTCCTTTAGCTGCTTCATCTCTTCAGGCATGGAGTTTACTGATGCATCGGCTAGTGAGACGTTTTTTGTCTGGAAGAATTCATCTTGACGAGTAGTCTCCTCTCTAAACCGAGCATTTTCAGCAACGTTAGTGATGAGATTCCTTATGCCATTTAATGATAGATTCATCATGGATCCTCCAGCTGAGGCATCCAGGAACATTTTGTCTATCTTAGTTAGTCCATTAATTAGGTACTCGATGCTGAGCTTCTCAGGTAATCCTAGAGTACAGCAGCTTCTCTCCAGGCAGTTGAATTTTTCCAGGTAATCGTACATGGTTTCATTAGGTTCCTGCCTTATGTCCTGTAATTGCCTTCTTACTTGCATTGTTTTTGTTGCTGGGCAGTATTTCTCCATGAATTTCCTTTGCATATGAACCCATGTTCTGATGCTTCCTGAAGGTAATGAAAGGAACCAGTCGCTTGCCGAGTCAACAGGGAAAACTAGAACGCCTTTAACTTGAAGTCGTTTATATTCACTCGAATGGGTTTTAGATTTTGGCAAATGCCATGTAGGCGTTGGAGATGAGTTGTTGCAGATTCTTCATTAGTTCCTGAGAACCTTGGCAAATTGTTGATGTCGACGACAATGTTTTCTACCTCAGGGCTCTGGCAAATTCACCATGGCTGTGTTTCGAATTCTGGGGGATTTAGCTCTCCCATAGTAAGTGTACGGTAGTTGTTGTTATCTCCGTAGTAGTCATCGAAAGTGGGTTCTCGTCTCGGCACTTGTCTAGGTTGTGGGGGTGGTGGATAACTAGGGGATTGTCGTACTGGACCAGCTGCATTCCGGTCCTCGGGTGGTTCTTGGTTTCTTCTGATGGCTTCCCTATCACGAGCTTGTCTGCTTCGGATGAGTTTCTCCGGATCATCCATAAATGGAAGTGGCACCTCATTGTTTCGATCGTACAGGTCCATCTCGTCGTCGTCTTGGTAGTCATGGTGGCTTCCTTCGCGAGACATGGTTGTTTCAAGCGCATATTGATTTAAAGAACCTATCCAATGGCTAATTCCCCGGCAACGGCGCCAATTTGACGGAGCGCACTGCACTGTCGTTAAGGTGCAATGTTCTCTGTACAAATAAATTTATATTTTCCGCTACTCGCGACTACACTACTGGGTAGTAAGTGGTAAGTAGGGGTCGAACCCAAGGGAATTAGAGGGATACGTTGTTCTTTATACTGGCGGGGAACGTGTTTTAGGTTGATTGAGATTTTAGCGCGATTGACTAAGCTACTGTTTTTGGTTTTTTTGGTTTTGAGTGCGGAAAAGTAAATTACAGAAAATAAATACTGAAAATAAAGGAGGTAAGGGAAGAAGACTTACAGTGGGTGATGCGTGATTGCGATTCCTCCGGTAGATGAGTGGTTGATGGTTGTAGTTGATCGAGCAGTTTATAAAAGTAAATACATGGGGGTTTCTTGTAATTCAAGGGAAAGTATTCGGTTTCAGGTACCTTGTATTATAGCATGTTTATTAATAACCGTTAGTAACCTTTCTAAGTTTTCAAAGATGAATCGAGGCCCTTTCGTAGCGCAAGACTTGCAACATCGTTTAAAGCAACACTTATTCTACTTCAGACTAATTCATCCTTTCGAAGTATCTTAGCCTTTTGTGCATCCACCTGAACTCTCAGTTACGATCGACCAAGTGGTGTTTTAGATAAGTCGAACTCCTCGATAAGTTTTGCTTGTTACAACTTCCACTTATCGAGTATGATCACGAATTCCCATGGAAGAGCTTTGCTTGTTACAGCTTCCACTCAACCTTGGAAACTCTGACTAGAAATGGCACATAGAACAAGTTTTGAATACAAAGAAATGAAACTAAAAGAAATTAAGACATTATATAATACAAGAAAATACCTTCGACCGAATGAGGAGTTTAGCTACGAATATCCATGGAAAAGGACATCATAACTAAATACTCGGGGGTTTTTGAAAATAGTAAGAGGGAAAGGGGTGGAATACTCAAGAACCAACAGGAGTATTCCCAATTTCCTACTGAATACTCAAGAACCAACAGGAGTATTCTCTAAAGTATAATACTCAAGAACAAATAGGAGTATTATTTCCAATCAGTATAATACTCAAGAACCAAGAGGAGTATTATTTCAAAACCAAACCAAACTTACAAAGTAAACAAATGTTTTAGAGAGATAAGTTACAAATTTTGTGGATGGATACAATTGAGAGGAGGAGCTCTCCTTTTATAGGGAGGAGAAGGGAGGAATGGATGGAGGAGATGGCTCCATGTGGTTTTGCATCCAAGGGTGGAGGAGGAGGGCTTAAACTTGGGGAGGAGAAGGCCACCACATGTCACCACCTTGTGGTGGCACAAAAGCCGCCGGTAGGAGGTTGTGGGAGGAGGAGGGGAGGTGACTTAGATCACCTCCTCCAAAAGCCGCCGGTTGTGTTTGGATAAGGATGAGTTTGTTTGATGTTTTGTGTAGTTTTCACAAAACAAACAGTCCAATTTCGTTCCGGTCTGACTTTGATTGTTCCTCGGTTGAATTTGTATTTGAGTAATTCAATGTCAGGATCTTGATATTTCTTCGTTCAGCATCTGATCTTGACCTTGGATTGACTCGTAACATCTTTTCAGCGTAAAATCATCTCCTTAGCGTGTTTTCTTTTTAGTCTCTAAAATGCCCTGTAGAAATATATCGGGACTAACAAGCAGAAGTTAAATAGACCAACAGTCTAATTTGGTGGGTTTTACTGTGCTTTTGATTCGTATAATTATGGTCCATCACCAACCAAACTACTTATTTCCCGGTTAGGGCATACTATTCACATCGGTTGATCTTTTGGTTTGAAACCAAACCTCAACCAAGTTCAAGGGACTTGCCCAAAGCTCAACCAAGCTCATCTAGTTGCCCTTTGGCACATCTCAAGCTCAGCCGCCCATGTGCACTCCATGTGCCACCCTTTGCCTCAAAACAAGTCCAACCGAAGAGCAAACCAAAGTCTAACCGGAGTTGAGGGAGAACCGAAGGCTTTTGGGAGGAAATATCCCACTCCACTACCACCTCTAAACCGCCACATTTGGCTATAAAAGGAGGCCCTCCCCTCCTTGAAAAACATCACTTGTAACTTAGGTAGAGAATCTCTCTAGAATCCATCCCACAATCCTTGTAAAACACTTGCATTTTCAATATCAAAAGCTCTACCTTCTCTCTTGATCATGAATACTCTTGTTGGTTCTTGAGTATTCTTGAGTTTACTCTTGTTTGTTCTTGAGTATTCTTGTTGTTCTTGAATTTTACTTTCCAAAACCTTTACTTTTCTTGTCTTTGCTTTCAAAACCATTTACTTTTCTAGCACTAGCTATGGTATCCACTTCTATGGATATTCGTAGCTAAACCCTTCATTCGGTTGAAGGGGTGTGCTTGTATCATGCAAACGTTTTAGACCCTTTTCTTAATGCTTCTATTATGTTCAAACTTGTTCTATGTGCCATATATTAGGTTAGAACATACATGGTTGAGTGGAGGCTAGAAAGAGCAAAGCTCTTCCGTGGGGTTCGTGAACATACATGGATGAGTGGAGGCTCGAAAGAGCAAAGCTTTTCCATGGAGTTCAACCTCTTTTAAACACCACTTGGTTGATCGGAAATGATTGATCAAGTGGATGCACATAGGCTAAGATACTTCGAAAGGAGGAATTAGCCTATCTAGAACAAGTGCTCTATGTCTTGAAAAGGACTAGGCGGTGTGGCGAGTCGAGTGCTAGAAATGGCCTTGATACATCTTTGAACACTTAGAACGATCATTAGAGGTCAATCATGAACAGACTATGATACAAGGCCCCTAAACCCGAACCCTTCTCTCAATCAAAACATCACTTGTCATTTTACTTTCAATCTCAATATCAACTATTTACTTTCAGTACCATTTACTTTCAGTACTTTACATTCTGCAACTAACTTTTACATTCCGCAACTAACTTTACTTTCAGTACTTTACTTTCACGCACTTTACTTTACGCACTTTACTTTTCAGTACTTTACTTTACGCACTTTACTTTTCAGTACTTTACTTTCCGCACTTACTTTCAGTCTTTACATTTCCGCACTTTACTTTCAGTTATTTACTTTCCGCTTACTACAGACGTTTTCAACATCAATCCAACATAACTTTGGCACGTATTGCGCTTGAAATATAGCGTGGGACAAACCAAAAGTATGTTGTTTGGTTGATATTGAACTCGACTATTCCAGCAATTTACTTTCAGCACTTTACTTTCAGTCATTTACTTTCCAGCAATTTACTTTCAGTACTTTACTTTCAGTCATTTACTTTCCAGCAATTTACTTTGAGCACTTTACTTTCAGTCATTTACTTTCCAACAATTTACTTTCAGTACTAAAACCACAACCAACCCCAATCGCACTTACATTTCTGTACAATTTCCTCAAAGAACAAATATCCACTAATTCCCTTGGGTTCGACCCCCTACTTACCGCTTTACTACCCAATAGTGAAGTCACAAGTAGTGGACTTATAAATTAATTTTGCACATTGCCTCACGACAAGGCTCTGTCAGTCGCACAGATTAAGATAATCAGAATGAAATGCAGATCAGTAAAAGACACAAAGCAATTGGTGACCCAATTCGGCTCAATGTAGCCTACATCTGGGGGACTTCTCCCAAGTCCAAGGAGCAATCCACTATTACGGTGTATAGTACAGATTGACGTTTGAACAGCCTTCCAAACTACTGAAACACCTATACTACCCTCCAAGTGAATTAGGTGATCTAAGCTTCCCCTAGATCCAGCGACTCCCATCCTGTACGCTCGGACCTTCTTCCGAGGCTGGTTGTGATAGTCGTCTTGTTGTGTAAGTCAAACTACACGCACAGAATAGTACAGTGCAGCGACGACGCCTCTTTAACTCTGAAAGAATTTGTGCGCAGCAACTATGAATTAGTTCAAGTAAATTGCTTACCAACTTGCAGCCCTCAATCCTTCTACGACAACACGAACAATCGTAGATTAGAATGGTGTAATCCGCACAGTGATTGATGGCTACCACACACTGTGTTTCTCAAGTGTTGCTCGATCCAAAAAGAGAAACCCTGGCCTCCTTTATATAGTCGTGTGAATCTAAGAGATAAGAAAACCCTGGATTTGATTTCGTAAACCCTAGATAAGATAGGGCTTAGTTCCGTTGAGATCTGCATGACTTTATCTTTAAAAGATCGGGTTTGATGATGTGGCAGTCGACGAGATATGATCCAGATCCATCAGTTTGAAAAACTAGGAGCAATGCTGATTTTTCGGAACTGACAGATTGATCTAGTACAGCTTCTGGCACAGATACGAGTTTTGCCTAGATGGCACTTTTTACTCCAACAATCTCCCCCTTGACATTTGAGGCAAAACACTTCTTCTGCATGATCAGTTAGACCTAAGCTAGCACAGATAGAGACTAGAAGCTAGCACAGTCTTGCCCAAATAATTTCTTCATTCATTTAGGGGCGGACCTTCAACACAGTACTTCAACACAAAACACACATCAGCAAACCAACAAAAAGAACCACATGCCCCACAAACCACGCATCTCAACTCATGCAGATACTCCCCCTGTTTGTCTCAAGTGGCAAGGGCCGGTTGCACAAACTACTCTTCATCAGATTCAGAAACAGCCTCCGTCGGAGCATCAGCAGAGAGACTACCCAGGTCTGCAAGTAGATCTTGGAGCTGAGCACGCTGAGTTTGCATCCGTTTGATCTCACTTCCGAGGAAGGAAATCTGGCCTCGGACCTCCTTAGCAAACTTCTTGTGAAGAGAGACTGGCATCAGAATTGTCGCAGGGAGTTTCACAAACGCTTCGCTTGGCACGTCAATAACTCTAGCACCTTCAAAGAGTTTGTGATCCATGGCAAACACTTTGGGTTCGGCTGATAGCACTTCCCCAGAGGTCAGGATGTCGGGGCACTGTTCCAGTACAAGCTGATGGAGAAGAGAAGGAAACCCAATTAGCAGCAGATTTCTTCCTGACACCGAGTGTTTCTCTATGTGAGCAAAGACAAGCTCTCCCAGGTTGACCCGTTTCTTCATTCCAACAGCATAAATTAGCTTAGCGAGCTCCTTTGTCACAGACCCACAATGCATCGTCGGCAACCAGTTGTAGTGAGCAATCTGGTACAGAAAGGAGTACTTGGTTGATAATTCTGAAGCCTTAAAATTTGATCCTTTCCACTGCACCTTGACGCCTTGAGTGATTTCCCGGACAATCGTGTTTAGGTCTTCAGGAACTGTATCAGCACCCCACTGGGGGGCATCTAAGCATGCATTAATCAACTCAAGCGTTAAGTACACAGCCTTCCCTCTGACACGGAGTTGACCATATTGTTCACTCCCCTGTACTCCTAACTCAGCATGAAGGTTGACCATCACCTCTCGTACTAGCCTCTCAGAAAACTTTTCAGCCTTTCGCAACGAACCAAGCAACTTGCAGTCACTAAGTAGATCCACCACAATTCCTAGATATTTCTTGACATTGATGACCTTTTCAGACACAATTGTCATGTGCATGATCAGTTCCCACTTTTCAGCATGCACCTTGGAAGCAAACCAGGTGCCCTTTATCAGACTGCCTTGTACAGTTGATGGCTTTGCGACAATTTTGACCTTCTTTGAAGTCTTAGGCAACTTAGCAGCCGCTAATCTCTTCTGTCCTTGTTTCACATTCTTTTTCAGCTAGACTATATGGGAAAGTTTGTCAGAATCCTCACTTGCCTTTTCTGACACAGATGGTAGAACAGTTGTCTTTTCTGAGACAGGGTCAGACTCCGACACTGAAACCTTCACGGCTGCATCAGACCTGTCCCCAGAAGAATCATTTTTGGACAAGGAATGCACATCAGAATCTTTGCTTGCTTTTGGAGACTCCACAGGGCTTGTTCTGCTCCGACTCAGTCTCCGCAATCGAATCACGTTTTTCTTGCTCATTGATGGAGCGTATTTATACAACTCATCGAAACAGTTAAACCCACCAAATTAAACACTTTGTCTTATCAAATATTACTTGTTAGTTCCACTTTTGTTCTATAGGCTATTTTGAGGTTTAGAGAGGAAACACGCTTAAAAAGGGAGATTTAAGCAAAAATCATCACAAGACCATTCCATACGAGCGCACAAAGAGCCCCATGCAAGCGTATGCCAGGCCATCGCCCAGGTCCCCTTCCGAGAAAGCCTAGGTCGCGACCAGCGCGCCCTGCCGAGCCTCTAAGGGCCTAGATCAAGTCGCTCGAGCAAACCACCTAATCTGACAATTCCACCTTGACCAAAATGTTCCAAATGGAAAATAAGGTGGAAGATGTCGAAACTCCAAGGCGAACGCCCATGCCGATTGACAATTGCCCACATCCAATTCCAAAGGTCCCGTGCGCACAAGCACCAAAACCAAGTTGCTCGACCAAACCATGGAATCTGGAAAATCTGACTCGGTGAATCTCAAATTCCAGACAAAACTCCTGAGTGAATTCTTCCTTGGCCGAGAAAATCAAGTCGCGCCCAGGTCGCGCCCGAGCCGCGCCCAGGTCCTGACCCAAGCACGCCTGAGGCCACGGCCGAGAAAACCAGGCCCGCGTCCGAGGCCTGCGCCCACGCTGAACTTCAAATCAGGCCACGACCATGTTCCGACCAGATTCTGGCAAAATGGTCTCGACCATTAGTCTTAGAATTGCTTTAACATTCAAAATATGCAATCCAAGAGCAAAGCACCTCCGACCAAAAATCTGGCCAAGATTCCGGCCAACTCCGGCCAAGCTCCGCCGAGCCTCCGGTTGAGCTCCGATCAAGGGCATCCATGGACAAATCATGCTCCGGCCAAACTCCGGTGAAGACCAACCAAATATCTTAAAGATCCAATATTCCCGGTTGGTTTCTAACTAGTTTAGTCGGTAGATCTTTTAGGATGAAACTACCCTTGTAACCAATAACCAAGCCTCAACCAAGCTCAACTAAGTCAAGTGGTTGCCCTTTGAAGCCCTAGCCGCCCATGTGATCTCCATGTGCCACCCTTTGGCTCATCCAAACTCCAACCGAAGAGCAACTAAGTCCAAACCGGAGTTGGAGAGGAACTGGAGGCATTGGGAGGGAACTAAAGCCAAGTGGGGAGCAAAATATCTCCCCCTAAACCGCCACTCCATGGCTATAAAAGGAGGTGCACCCCTCCTTGAATTATCATCCCTCATCCATCCCAAAATCTCTCTTATGTACTCTTGTTTGTTCTTGAAGTACATCTCTCTAGTTTGAATACTCCTGTCTGTTCTTGAGTATTCTAGCTTGAATACTCCTGTTTGTTCTTGAGTATTCCAGTTTGTTCATAAGTACTCCTGTTTGTTCTTGAGTTACTTTTTCCAAACCCTTTACTTTTCCTGTACTTAGCTATGGTTTTCACCTAAATGAATATTCGTAGCTAAACTCTTCATTCGGTTGAAGGGTGTATTTATATCATAAACCGTTCTAGACTCTTTGCTTAATGCTACTTAGTGTTCTAACTAGTTCTTTGTGCCTTTTATTCAGGTACAACATAACAAGGCTAAGTGGATGCATCGAAAGGGCAAAGCTTAGTCGGGTAGTTCGATCCGGATTAGACTGCAAAACCAAGCGGATGCATCGAAAGGGCAAAACTTGGTAGCATAGTCTAATCCATCTTTAAAACCACTGGTTGATCGGAAATGACTGATCAAGTGGATGCACTTAGGCTAAGATACTTCGAAAGGAGGAATTAGCCTAGCTAGAATTGGTAAGCTATGTCTTGAAAAGGACTAGGCGGTGTGGCAAGTCGAGTGCTAGAAATGGCCTTAATACATCTTGAACACTTAGTATGATCATTAGAAGTCGATGATGAACGAAGATATGATATAAAACCCCTAAACCGAATGCTTTCCTTTGATTAAAACACCACCTGTCACTTTACTTTCAGTCTCACTATCAACTGTTTACTTTCAGCACATTTACTTTTACGCAATTACTTTCAGCAAGCCTTGTCCTTCAAGCACTTTACTTTTACGTACTTACTTTCAGCAAGCCTTGTCCTTCAAGCACTTTACTTTTACGCACTTACTTTCAGCAAGCCTTGTCCTTCAAGCACTTTACTTTTACGTACTTACTTTCAGCAAGCCTTGTCCTTCAAGCACTTTACTTTTACGCACTTACTTTCAGTATTTACTTTTTATCATTTACTTTCAGTACTAAAACCACAATCAGCCCCAACTGTATCTATTTTTGTGACATTTCCACGGAGAACTACTATCCCCTAGTTCCCTTGGGTTTGACCCCTACTTACCGCTTTACTAATCCAATAGTGAAGTCACAAGTAGTGGACTTATAAATTATTTTTGTACACATTGCCTCGCGACAAGGCAGTGCTGTCAAAATTGGCGCCGTTGCCGGGGAAGTAGTTAACAATCGGATTAGTAGTTCTATTTCTTTTTATTTATTCCACTATGTATGCATGGATGACTCGACATCTTCCTCAGTTTGGAGGTACAGTTGGAGAGGATCCCGTGTTACATTGCCAACATTTTAGCGCCATTTGCAGACACAGGAAACCTGAAAATATAACGTTAGAAGAGCTTAAGATGCAATGCTTTAAACTTACTCTAACTGACTTTGTTACAGTTTGGTATTACTCTTCAACTGCTAGTTGTGCAGGATATTATGAAGACCTCCGTTCCCAATTCCTGAAAGAATTCTCCCCGCCATCCTTACGACATGACACCCGCGAGAAGATCATCTGCCTTCAACAATCCCGGGACGAGACTTTGGACGAGTACTATACGTACTTTGACACCATTGTCTCACGCTGCCCGCACCATGGATTCACGAGCATGGTTCTTCTCCAAAAATTTATTTGTGGGATGAGGCCAGTTGAGTGGAGAAAGCTTAGTGACGCAGTGGGAGGATCGGCCATGGACTTAACCATGACGGAAATGTGGAACCTCATAGATGATTTAGCCGAAGCCACAAAACGAAGGCCAGTGCCCCAAGCTGATGAAATAGCGCCAGTAGTATAGGCTAATCTAGAAGGGAATGGGGAAGACAACACAGAGGCCATGATGGATGAATCAGAAACAGGAAGCACCGTAGAGGATCCTACATGGGAGAGCACTCCCAAGCCATCAGAAGACCTAGAGCCAGAAACCAATTTAGTATGGGACGAGGAAGAGCCTACATGGGAGAACACTCCCGAGCCATCAGAAGACCTAGAACCGGAGACCAATCTAATATGGGACAAGGAAGAGCCTACATGGGAAACACTACTGAACCAACCGAGGAAATCCCAGACGCCACTGGCGAGCTGCTCGAGATATACCCTACTCTCACTACCGAGCCGGCAGGAGAAATCAACCAAGACCAGTTCCTCACGGACAGGCTGGCCGAAATGGAGCCGGCCCTTATAATGGAAGCTTCCCACCTTTTTCCCCTGATTAATATGCAAATCACAGCCCATGAAAACGATGTGGTCAATGGAGAGATTGAAGGAAGGATGGAAGAAACCCCTAAACACAGGAGAGCCCGACTCAAAAGACCAGCAGCTATGATCAAGGGTCCCTCGCCTTCTCAGAGGAATTGGAAAGAAAATCCGCCCGGACAATGGAGTCCGGACCCGAGCACATCATCTCACAAAAACTCGGGGAGAGTCAAAGCAAGGATCAATGCAGGAGCCGCGGGAAAGTTTGCCTTGAGCCGCCTATGGGACCCAGACCCCTCCTGAGTGACGTACCGTCGAGCTAACGACGTTAAACAAAGGCACTGGTCGGGAGGTAACCTGACATCTATCTTACTTTCAGTCATTTTATTTTATGTCATTTAGTTTTTGCCTTAAGTCATTCTCACCTTTCCTGTATATATTTGCTTGCAATTGACTTTTGAACTAAGTCGTGCTGTGAGGCATGCCCTCGTTCAAAAGTGTGGGGTGAGAACTGCCTTTGCACATAATCATTTAACATGCTTTCTTTTTTCCTTTTCCCTTAATATTATCTTTTTGAAAATATGAACTTGAGAATGTGAAATAGATAGATCTAAATTCATGCATTTACCTTGTGAAATCTCAACTGTATAAAAACTTAGGATGTAACTTCTCATTTGTCCCTTTGTGCTGAGATATACAGGGGATGTGGAGTTGATATAAAATGCCATAGAGAGGCTTGGCAAGCACTCGAAGGACTGGATTTCGCTATATGGTTTACGAAGTCGGTGGAGGCTGCGCTTCGGGTTTCAGTAGATTCAGAGTCATCTCCGCCATGCAGCGTTTATGCAAGAGGCGGGACGGGAATCAAACCGTCATATCTTTAGTCCGAGTAGCCGAGAAAATAGGTGAGCAATCCTCATCTTGACCCGCGCGAAACGGCAAAGATGAGAAAGAGCGGGGAGGTATTTCCATATGCTCTCGGGCGATGATTGGACCTCCCAAAAGATTGAGAAAGTGGACAAGCAAATCACAAAGGAGCAAGTACTCAAAGAGCAAATCAAAGGCCAAAGGCCAGTGTGAAGGTTTTAACCGAAACAAAAGTGAAAAAACTCCAATTCAAAATCAAGGGCCGAAGGCCAAATCACTTCAAAAGCTGTCCCTCATCAAAAGGAAATCAAAAGAGCTCAGATCATTGAAACCCGAACCAAATCATGTGCTAGAGAAAGCTAAAAGATAACCATATAGTGCGAGTCGGTCCCGAGGATGCAGTCCAGGAGCCTGAAAAGGGCTATCTCCCGAATCATCCGAATTAAATTGCATCTCGGCTCTAAGGTACAAGTATCAAGTTTCTTCTATTTATTTACACGGTTTATTTTGGTAACAAGTAAGTATTGCATGGATAGGATAAATCTAGTCCACATTCTCACTTTCGTATTTAGAACTTTAGCATGGAGTATGTGTACCTCTTTCAAATAGCATTGTTTGGGACGAACAAGTATAAGTGTGGGGTGATTTGATGGAGCGTATTTATACGACTCATCGAAACAGTTAAACCCACCAAATTAAACACTTTGTCTTATCAAATATTACTTGTTAGTTCCACTTTTGTTCTACAGGCTATTTTGACGTTTAGAGAGGAAACACGCTTAAAAAGGGATATTTAAGCCAAAATCATCACAAGACCATTCCATACGAGCGCACAAAGAGCCCCATGCGAGCGCATGCCAGGCCATCGCCCATGTCCCCATCCGAGAAAGCCCAGGTCGCGACCAGCGCGCCCTGCCGAGCCTCCAAGGGCCTAGATCAAGTCGATCAAGCAAACCACCTAATCTGACAATTCCACCTCGACCAAAATGTTCCAAATGGAAAATAAGGTGGAAGATGTCGAAACTCCAAGGCGAACGCCCATGCCGATTGACAGTTGGCCCACATCCAATTCCAAAGGTCCCGCGGGCACAAGCACCAAAACCAAGTTGCTCGACCAAACCATGGAATCTGGAAAATCTGGCTCGACCAAAGTGTTTAAAATGTCAAATGACTCGGTGAATCTCAAATTCCAGACAAAACGCCCGAGAGATATCATCCATGGCCGAGAAAACCAAGTCGCGCCTGAGCCGCGCCCAGGTCCTGACCCGAGCACGCCCGAGGCCAGCGCCCGAGGCCACGGCCGAGAAAACCAGACCCGCGTCCGAGGCATGCGCCCACGCTGAACTTCAAATCAGGCCACGACCATGTTCTGACCAGATTCCGGCAAAACGGTCTCGACCATTAGTCTTAGAATTGCTTCAACATTCAAAATATGCAATCCAAGAGCAAAGCACCTCCGACCAAAAATCCGGCCAAGATTCCGGCCAACTCCGGCCAAACTCCGGCGAGCCTCCGGTTGAGCTCCGATCAAGGGCATCCATGGACCAATCATGCTCCGGCCAAACTCCGGCGAAGACCAACCAAATATCTTAAAGATCCAATATTCCCGGTTGGTTTCTAACTAGTTTAGTCGGTAGATCTTTTAGGATGAAACTACCCTTGTAACCAATAACCAAGCCTCAACCAAGCTCAACTAAGTCAAGTGGTTGCCCTTTGAAGCCCTAGCTGCCCATGTGATCTCTATGTGCCACCCTTTGGCTCATCCAAACTCCAAACGAAGAGCAACTAAGTCAAAATCGGAGTTGGGGAGGAACTAGAGGCATTGGGAGAGAACTAAAGCCAAGTGGGGAGAAAAATATCTCCCCCTGAACCGCCACTCCATGGCTATAAAAGGAGGTGCACCCCTCCTTGAATTATCATCCCTCATCCATCCCAAAATCTCTCTTATGTACTCTTGTTTGTTCTTGAAGTACATCTCTCTAGTTTGAATACTCCTGTTTGTTCTTGAGTATTCCAGTTTGTTCATAACTACTCCTGTTTGTTCTTGAGTTACTTTTTCCAAATTACTTTTCCTGTACTTAGCTATGGTATTCACCTCAATGAATATTCGTAGCTAAACTCTTCATTCGGTTGAAGGGTGTATTTATATCATAAACCATTCTAGACTCTTTGCTTAATGCTACTTAGTGTTCTAACTAGTTCTTTGTGTCTTTTATTCGGGTAGAACATAACAAGGTTAAGTGGATGCATCGAAAGGGCAAAGCTTAGTCGGGTAGTTCGATCCGGATTAGACTGCAAAACCAAGCGGATGCATCGAAAGGGCAAAACTTGGTAGCATAGTCTAATCCATCTTTAAAACCACTTGGTTGATCGGAAATGACTGATCAAGTGGATGCACTTAGTCTAAGATACTTCGAAAGGAGGAATTAACCTAGCTAGAACTGGTAAGCTATGTCTTGAAAAAGACTAGGCGGTGTGGTAAGTCGAGTGCTAGAAATGGCCTTGATACATCTTGAACACTTAGTATGATCATTAGAAGTCGATGATGAACGAAGATATGATATAAAACCCCTAAACCGAATGCTTTCCTTTGATTAAAACACCACCTGTCACTTTACTTTCAGTCTCACTATCAACTGTTTACTTTCAGCACATTTACTTTTACGCACTTACTTTCAGCAAGCCTTGTCCTTCAAGCACTTTACTTTTACGTACTTACTTTCAGCAAGCCTTGTCCTTCAAGCACTTTACTTTTACGCACTTACTTTCAGCAATCCTTGTCCTTCAAGAATTTTACTTTTACATACTTACTTTCAGCAAGCCTTGTCCTTCAAGCACTTTACTTTTACGCACTTACTTTCAGTATTTACTTTTTATCATTTACTTTCAGTACTAAAACCACAATCAACCCCAACTGTATTTATTTTTGTGACATTTCCACGGAGAACTATTATCCCCTAATTCCCTTGGGTTCGACCCCTACTTACCGCTTTACTAATCCAATAGTGAAGTCACAAGTAGTGGACTTATAAATTATTTTTGTACACATTGCCTCGCGACAAGGCAGTGCTGTCACTCATCACTGACGCCAAACAACTCATCAGTATTACAGTCTGAATCCCCGGACTTATCAGCCTCATCCTCTCATACTTGCTGCTCTTTTACTAGATTAGCCATTACTGCTGCTTGAATTTTCGACACCAAATCTGGAACAGAAATTGAACCACCTCCGACCACTACTTGGTCCCCAACAATACTATCCGCCACTCCCTTCTTCACCAAATCTTCCACCATACATTCTTCACTAATCGGCAATCCAATAGGTGCAGCCACACTAGATGGTTGAGTGACAGAGCCTTGTCGTGAGGCAATGTGCAAAATTAATTTATAAGTCCACTACTTGTGACTTCACTATTGGGTAGTAAAGCGGTAAGTAGGGGTCGAACCCAAGGGTTTTAGTGGATAGTTGTTCTTTAAGGAAATTTGTACAGAAATTTAAGTGCAATTGGGGTTGGTTGTGGTTTTAGTACTGAAAAGTAAATGACTGAAAGTAAGGAACGTAAATACAGAACTGAAAGTAAATACTGAAAAGTAAAGTGCTGGAACAGTCGAGTTCAATATCAACCAAACAACATACTTTTGGTTTGTCGCACGCTATATTTCAAGCGCAATACGTGCCAAAGTTATGTTGGATTGATGTTGAAAACGTCTGTAGTAAGCGGAAAGTAAATAAATGAAAGTAAAGTGCGGAAATGTAAAGACTGAAAAGTAAAGTGCGTAAAGTAAAGTGCGTAAAAGTAAAGTACTGAAAGTAAGTGCGTAAAGTAAAGTACTGAATGTAAAGTTAGTTGCGGAATGTAAAAGTACTGAATGTAAAGTTAGTTGCAGAATGTAAAAGTTAGTTGCAGAATGTAAAGTACTGAAAGTAAATGGTACTGAAAGTAAACAGTTGATATTGAGACTGAAAGTAAAATGACAAGTGATGTTTTGATTGAGAGAATGGTTCGGTTTAGGGGCCTTGTATCATAGTCCGTTCATCATTGACCTCTAATGATCGTTCTAAGTGTTCAAAGATGTATTAAGGCCAATTCTAGCACTCGACTTGCCACACCGCCTAGTCCTTTTCAAGACATAGAGCACTTGTTCTAGATAGGCTAATTCCTCCTTTCGAAGTATCTTAGCCTATGTGCATCCACTTGATCAATCATTTCCGATCAACCAAGTGGTGTTTAAAAGTGGTTGAACTCCATGGAAAAGCTTTGCTCTTTCGAGCCTCCACTCATCCATGTATGTTCACGAACCCCATGGAAGAGCTTTGCTCTTTCGAGCCTCCACTGAACCATGTATGGTCTAACCTTATATATGGTACATAGAACAAGTTTGAACATAATAGAAGCATTAAGAAAAGGGTCTAAAACGTTTGCATGATACAAGGACACCCCTTCAACCGAATGAAGGGTTTAGCTACGAATATCCATAGAAGTGGATACCATAGTGATGAGCCGTATTTATACGGCTCATCGAGTCATTAAATCCCACCAATTCCAGCACTTTATTATACGAACAGTTACTTCTTAGTGTTGTTTCGTGTTTCAGGTGATTTGGAAGCTCTAGGAGGAATCGCGCTTAAAAGACAGCATTTTATGCCAAAAATATCACAATGGCAGATCAGACCTTTGGACGTTCGACGGAGTACTGGGAGCTAACCGTTGATCAGAAAACTACGAGGCATATACCGTTGCGTAGGTGACTCAATTCCCTACAACTCTCTAGTTTACACCGAGAGCATCCAAAGTCGTTTGGAAGGTCAAATCGAGAGCCGAAGTCAAAACAGATGCGCAGGATGGATGAACAGTGTCCGTGGATGAACAGTAATTTCCGGCGTGAACAGTGTTTTGGGCCGTGAACAGTAATTTCCGACGTGAACAGTATTTTTTGGGCCGTGAACAGTAACTTCGGGAAAATTCCTAATTCCATGCGTGGCGGTTTAGAGAGTGTCTAGAAGATTCTGGAAGGCTCTACGCAGATCTAGAAGACTTGCAGAAGAAGAAAACTTAGAGACCAAGCAAAGTCTGTTTTAGTACATGTTTCCTAAAACCGTTTTTGGACCGACTTCAATTTGGAAGCTTTGAGGCCTGAGTTTTCTCTATAAATACAGCCTCATATCAACCTTTCAAAGCATCCCAAAACGTGGAGAGCTCCTCTCTCCACAAAATCCTCTTCACTCTTCATGGCCGAAACCCTAGCTTGCTCCGCCCTTTCCTCCACCATATTCAGCCGTGCACTGCCCTACTCAGCCCCTGCACTGCCCTATTCTGCCCTAGCTCAGCCACGTCTCAGCCACACACGGCCAGTCCTTAGTCCCCTCGGTTTAGTGAAGTTCTCTTGTATTTTCATTACCTTGCATTGTTTACTTATGGCTATGTGTAACTAATCTTATTATCCGGCCTAGGGTTTATACATTGTGACGATGTTTTTGAGACTTGGTTAGTAATGCTATATTCATTGTTTTACTAATTCTCGTGTATGAATTCCATGAATTATCGCTAGACTAGGCGGATACTTTGTCGTAAAACCTAGTTGCGCATATTTCTATATTCATCTATCTATTACTTTGTCGGTTGGATAGGTAGCACGTCTAGGTTAGATAACACCTTCGTCGGGTTATTAAACCTAGGGGAATTAGAAGCTTAACACCTTTGTCGGGTTAAGTTGTGGCGTAACACCTTTGTCGGGTTACTTGGGAAGTCACCTTTGTCGGGACAACCACACTTAGAAACTATGAATTAGAATATTAGAAGTCGATGATAAAACAAGTCACAATCAAACCCTAGTCTGAATATTCTCATCATTATTCACTCAGTTTATTTCCTTATTGCACTTGTTTCCTAATCTCTCACAAACCCCAATTGCCTTTTCTTTCCTTTTTCAGAACAAAGTAGTAACCAATCTAGCTCCCTTGGGTTCGACCCTTGCTTGCCACTGTACTAACCCACAGTCTAGAGTAAGGAATTATAAATTTAAATTTGCAGGTACCGACGACGACCTGTCAAATTTTGGCGCCGTTGCCGGGGACCTACGCAAAGGTGAAATTTGTTCCCTCTTGTTTTTTTTCGTTTATTTACTGTTTGCTATTTCGAAATTTGCTACTCGGTGATATTCCCTTTTCAATTGTCTCGATTTTGTTTTCCGATTCTTTTCGATTTCCAATTTCTAGCTCCTAGAGGGTTCTGTCACCAAGACTTACGAGTCTAAGGAGGTTGGGTTTTAAGTGAGACCGCTGTGACTCCTCCAATCTCCTGGGGACCCTTTATTGCTAGTCTGTTCTTGCTATCTCGGTGTATTCTATTTCGGTGTTTGCTATTCCTGCACCATGTCTTCTTATTATAGTACAGAAGAGTTTACCACCCAACTTGAAGCCCGCAAGAAGATCATCAACCTTAAGCAATCCCGGGAAGAAACATTGGACGAGTACTTATGGTACTTCGATTCCATTGTGACAAGCTGCCCGCACCATGGATACTCAAACTTATATCTTCTTCAAAAGTTTCTCAATGGGATGATGCCACATGAGTGGAGTAGGCTTAATGATGCAGCGGGAGGCTCGGTGAATAACTTAGACATGGATGATCTTTGGAACTTAATAAATGATTTGGCCGAGAGATCAAGACCAATACAGGAGCAGACCGGGTCACTTGAAGATATGTTGAAAGAGCTGGCAGCTAGCAACCAGCAGTTAGCCGACATGATGGAGCAATCTCAGGTCAAAAGAGAGAGAGCCTCGGCCGAGTTATCAAGAGCATTGTCCGACATGGAACAAGCCACGTGGAGGAGAAGACAAAGGGATATTGAAGATGTCGGTACAAAAACAGAGGAGGACATGGCAGAGGCATTAATAGAGCCTATCTTGGAGCCCATAGAACCGGCAGAAGATGAGGACCCATGGTTGATTGAAGAAGATTTCAAGTCAGACTACCCCGGGTATTTGGAAGAAGACAGCCCGCTTGCACCTAAAGAAGAGCCGACTGAGCCACTCGAGTACGACCCCATTACCGAGTTGCCCGAGACGTGCTTCATTGCGGATCTACCCGAGGCAGAACCGGTCCTCACTGTCGAAGCAGCCGAGGAAATCAAGGTCACAGAAGATTCTACCTCAGTGCAGGGCGCGGAAGCCTCTACAATTACGGCGCGAACGGCTAGAGATTTACCAGAAATGCAGAAGACGTCCACGGAATATATACAGAGGGCCTCCGCGGACAGCACTGATGCAGTCAAAGAAACTCCAACTCCTGACACTCCTCTGCCATTCCCAATACAGGTGATTGCTCCTAAGGACCACACAATCAACAAGGATGATCTTAAAGGCAAATTAGAAGCGAAGCATGAGCCAGAGAAGCCAATAATGGAGTACTCACTTGTTACAGTTCAAGGAAAGCCGCCTGAAAAGCATGGTAGGAACATTGATCCTTGAGCACTTATTCTTGGACGACCATTCATCTGTGCCAAAAAGTGGAAGATTGATATGAGAACATGCTTGATGTCTCTTGAACATAAGAAACTGAACGTCCATGCCGATCGCCCATACATGAAGAAGAGACCGAGACATGGCACGTTTGGGTGGAAACCCGGATGGAGAGACAAGAGAGCACCATTCCATGAGGGCTATGAGCATCACGGAGGAGTAGCAAAATTTGACCTCACATGTCCATGGGATCCTACCTTGTGACCCCAAAAGAGGTACCGTCGAGCCAACGACGTAAAACAAAGGCGCTCGCAGGGAGGCAGCCCTGCACTATCTGCATTTTAGTCATTATCTCGTGTCATTTATTTTATTATGTCTTGAGTCTTATCATCACATTGTACCTTGGGAAGAACATGATTTTCATGCAGGGACAGAGACGAACGTATCAGAGATGTTAACAAAAGACTGTATCCAGCGTGAGTAGTTCACACCTCGAATAAGTTGCATCGAGAAACATGAGCGTTTAAAGATTCTGTCACAAAGACTTACGAGTCTAAGGAGGTTGGGTTTTAAGTGAGACCATTGTGACTCCTCCAACCTCCTGGGAATCTTTTATTCGTCTTAATGTCATCAACGCAGACCTTTCATCGTGTGACGAACTCACGCTGCGATACAAGCTCCAATGGTGCTCTTCGAGGACTCACAGGAGAATTATCAGTCGTCTCTGATTGTCACGCACGCACGAGGGAAGTGCCTGTCCTTACTCTCTTCTTATCTCTTTTCCTTATTTATTTATTACATGCATTATGAGTCTAGATTTGAGTCGTGCCGTGAGGACACGGCTCATTTCAAAAGTGTGGGGTGGGAGAGTCAGTCATTGAGTCAGCACGTTTATTTACTGCACCCTGCACAGAGTCAGCACGTTTCCCATGATTTTTAAATTTTTTTGTACATGATACTTCACTACTTCCTAGACTTGCAGTATTGAATAATGATATGGTGAAATAGATAGAGCCGATTACATGCATGTCTTTAGTGAAAATTGATTTTGTGCGACTAACATGTGATTTTAAAACTTTGCGTGCCTTTGTTAGTTGAGATAAACAGGGATGTGGAGTTGATAGAAATGCCCTAGAGACACTTGACAGATCATTCAAAGGTCGAACTCAGGATATATGGTTATGTGGAGCTCGTGGAGGCTAGCACTTCGAGGCAACATAGTACGAGTCTGCTCCGCCACTGCGGTACCCTTTGCGATTGGTCGGGACGGGAATACTTCACACCGTCCAAGCTCTAGTCCAAGTAACCGGGAAAATAGGCAAGCGACCCTTTACTTGACCCGAGTCAAAAGGACGATGATGAGTGAGAGCAAGTAGGTTCGAGCAAGTCACAATCCGCACCACAAAGTAACAAATCCATCATCATTGTGAAAGTTTACACCGAAATCAAGTGAAGAGCTCAATTGATACATTAATCCGAGACACTATAGCTGGCCGAAAAGCACTCAATACTTTGAAGCTCGAATCAATCACGTGCAAGAAAAAGCGGCAAAGCATAACCATATAGCAGCGAGTTCGAGTCCGAGAATGCGATTCATGGGTCTAAAAAGGGCTATCTTCCGATACATCCGAATTGATTTGCATCTCGGCCCAAAGGTAACACGTATCATTAACCCGTGTTTTCGCACAAGTTTAATTAGTAACAAGCATGCATAACAGGCGAGATCTATAGTAGCTAAATCACGTCCATGTAGCACGTCTAGGATGACCGAAGCATTGTGGTGTTTACATTAGTTCATCCCTCTTATGACCTAGTTCTTGTTCGGGACGAACAAGTTTAAGTGTGGGGTGGTTTGATGAGCCGTATTTATACGGCTCATCGAGTCATTAAATCCCACCAATTCCAGCACTTTATTATACGAACAGTTACTTCTTAGTGTTGTTTCGTGTTTCAGGTGATTTGGAAGCTCTAGGAGGAATCGCGCTTAAAAGACGGCATTTTATGCCAAAAACATCACAATGGCAGATCAGACCTTTGGACGTTCGACGGAGTACTGGGAGCTGACCGTTGATCAGAAAACTACGAGGCATATACTGTTGCGTAGGTGACTCAATTCCCTACAACTCTCTAGTTTACACCGAGAGCATCCAAAGTCGTTTGGAAGGTCAAATCGAGAGCCGAAGTCAAAACAGATGCCAGGATGGATGAACAGTGTCCGCGGATGAACAGTAATTTCCGGTGTGAATAGTGTTATGGGCCGTGAACAGTAATTTCCGACGTGAACAGTATTTTTGGGCCGTGAACAGTAACTTCGGGAAAATTCCTAATTCCATGCGTGGCGGTTTAGAGAGTGTCTAGAAGATTCTGGAAGGCTCTACACAGATCTAGAAGACTTGCAGAAGAAGAAAACTTAGAGACCAAGCAAAGTCGGTTTTAGTACATGTTTCCTAAAACCGTTTTTGTACCGACTTCAATTTGGAAGCTTTGAGGCCTGAGTTTTCTCTATAAATACAGCCTCATATCATCCTTTCAAAGCATCCCAAAACGTGGAGAGATCCTCTCTCCACAAAATCCTCTTCACTCTTCATGGCCGAAACCCTAGCTTGCTCCGCCCTTTCCTCCACCATATTCAGCCGTGCACTGCCCTACTCAGCCCCTGCACTGCCCTATTCTGCCCTATCTCAGCCACGTCTCAGCCACACACGGCCAGTCCTTAGTCCCCTCGGTTTAGTGAAGTTCTCTTGTATTTTCATTACCTTGCATTGTTTACTTATGGGTATGTGTAACTAATCTTATTATCCGGGCTAGGGTTTATACATTGTGACGATGTTTTTGAGACTTGGTTAGTAATGCTATATTCATTGTTTTACTAATTCTCGTGTATGAATTGAATGAATTATCGCTAGACTAGGCGGATACTTTGTCGTAAAACCTAGTTGCGCATATTTCTATATTAATCATCTATCTAATACTTTGTCGGTTGGATAGGTAGCACGTCTAGGTTAGATAACACCTTTGTCGGGTTATTAAACCTAGGGGAATTAGAAGCTTAACACCTTTGTCGGGTTAAGTTGTGGCGTAACACCTTTGTCGGGTTACTTGGGAAGTCACCTTTGTCGGGACAACCACACTTAGAAACTATGAATTAGAATATTAGAAGTCGATGATAAAACAAGTCACAATCAAACCCTAGTCTGAATATTCTCATCATTATTCACTCAGTTTATTTCCTTATTGCACTTGTTTCCTAATCTCTCACAAACCCCAATTGCCTTTTCTTTCCTTTTTCAGAACAAAGTAGTAACCAATCTAGCTCCCTTGGGTTCGACCCTTGCTTGCCACTGTACTAACCCACAGTCTAGAGTAAGGAATTATAAATTTAAATTTGCAGGTACCGACGACGACCTGTCACCTAGCTAGTGCTAGAAAAGTAAATGGTTTTGAAAGCAAAGACAAGAAAAGTAAAGGTTTTGGAAAGTAAAATTCAAGAACAACAAGAATACTCAAGAACAAACAAGAGTAAACTCAAGAACACTCAAGAATACTTTAGAACCAACAAGAGTATTCATGATTAAGAGAGAAGGTAGAGCTTTTGATATTGAAAATGCAAGTGTTTTACAAGGATTGTGGGATGGATTCTATAGAGATTCTCTACCTAAGTTACAAGTGATGATTTTCAAGGAGGGGATGGCCTCCTTTTATAGACAAATGTGGCGGTTTAGAGGTGGTAGTGGAGTGGGATATTTCCTCCCAAAAGCCTTCGGTTCTCTCTCAACTCCGGTTAGACTTTGGTTTGCTCTTCGGTTGGACTTGTTTTGAGCCAAAGGGTGGCACATGGAGTGCACATGGGCGGCTGAGCTTGAGATGTGCCAAAGGGAAACAACATGAGCTTGGATGAGCTTTGGGCAAGTCCCTTGAACTTGGTTGAGGTTTGGTTTCAAACCAAAAGATCAACCGATGTGAATAGTATGCCCTAACCGGGAAATAAGTAGTTTGGTTGGACTTCGCCGGATTTTTACCAGAGTAGGGCTAGAATGACCGGAGCAAGGTGGTGGTTGGCTGAGGCATGATCGGAGCATCACCGGAGGTTGATTGGACCATGGCCGTTGCTTGGCCTGAATATGGCTGGAGCTGCCGAAATTTTGGCCGGAGGTGATTGGGTGTTGGACCATGGATTTGGAATGTTGAGAAGATTCTAAGACTGATCCATGAAGGATGTTTGGCCATATTCTTCCCGGAGCATGGTCATGGCCCGGGGTTGAAGTTTCCCTCAGGCCCTTGGTCGACCGGGCCCGGGCGCTGCTCTCGGTGCGGTCCTGGTTTTCTCGGACTCGGCTCTCGCCGCTCTCGGATGTGGGTGCTCGGCTCTCTCGGCACGGGTGCTCGGCTCTCTCGACACTGGTGCTCGGCTCTCTCGGCACGGGTGCTCGGCTCTCTCCGCACGGGCCCTGGGCTCTCTCGGCACGGGTGCTCGGCTCTCTCGGAACGGGTGCTCTGCTCTCTCGGCACTCGGGACTTGGTTCTCGGCACTCCCGGCACTTGGGCCCGGCACCTCTCGGCAGGGACCTGAGGTCCTCGGTACTGGGCCTGGGTACCTGGCTAAGCTTTCTCGTTCCTCGACTGGGGTCCTCGGTCCCTGGTTGATTTTTCTCGGTCCCCAACTGGCCCGACTTGACTTGTAATCCATTTTTGGTTTAAGAACCCCCTTTTTAGCTCGTTTCTTCTCTAAACCTCAAAATAGCCTATACAACAAAAATGGAACTAACAAGTAAACGTTGTTAAGACAAAGTGTCTAATTTGGTGGGTTTAACTATCTTAATGAATCATATAAATATGGTCCATCAGATCACCCCACACTTATACTTGTTCGTCCCGAACAATGCTATTTGAAAGAGGTGGCACAAAATCCAAGTAATAAGCTCTAAATAAGAAAGTGAGAATGTGGGACTAGATTTATCCTATCCATGCAATACTTACTTGTTACCAAACTAAACCGTGTAAATACTTAGAAGAAACTTGATACTTGTACCTTCGAGCCGAGATGCAAATTAATTCGGATGATTCGGGAGATAGCCCTTTTCAGGCTCCTGGACTACATTCTCGGGACCGACTCGCACTATATGGTTAACTTGTAGCTTTCTCTAGCACATGATTTGGTTCGGGTTTCAATGATCTGAGCTCTTTGACTTCTTTTGATGAAGGATAGCTTTTGAAGTGATTTGGTCTTTGGCCTTCGATTTCGAATTTGAGTTTCTTCACTTTTGTTTCGGTTAAAACCTTCACAGAATTTGGCCTTTGGCCTTTGATTTGCTTCTTCGGGCTTTGCTTCTTTGTGATTTGCTTGTCCATTTTCTCAACCTTTTGGGAGGTCCAATCATCGCCCGAGAGCATATGGAAATGCCTCCCCGCTCTTTCTCATCCTCGCCATTTCGCGCGGGTCAAGATGAGGGTCGCTCATCTATTTTCTTGGCTACTTGGACTAGAGTTAGGACGTTTTGATTCCCGTCCCGCCTCTTGCATAAACGCTGCACGGCAGAGATGACTCTGAATCAACTTAAACCCGAAGTGCAGCCTCCACTGACTTCGTAAACCATAGAGTGAAATCCAGTCCTTCGAGTGCTTGTCAAGCCTCTCTAGGGCATTTTATGTCAACTCCACATCCCCTATATATCTTAGCACAAAGGGACAAATAAGAAGTTACATCCTCAAGTTTTTACACAGTTGAGATTTCACAAGGTAAATGCTTGAATTTAGATCTATCTTTTTCACATTCTCAAGTTCATATTTTCAAAAAGATAATATTAAGGGAAAAGGAAAAAGAAAGCATGTAAATTAACTATGTGCAAAGGCAGTTCTCACCCCACACTTTTGAACGAAGGCGTGCCTCTCGGCATGACATAGTTCAAAAGGCGATTGCAAGCAAATATTTACAAGAAAGGAAATGGGTGAGTACGACTTAAGACAAAATCTAAATGACATAAAATAAAATGACTAAAAAATTAAAAGATGCATGAAAACAAAAGTGTGCCGGGTTACCTCCCGACCAGTGCCTTTGTTTAACGTCGTTGGCTCGATAGTACCTCACTCAGGAGGGATCTGGGTCCCATGGGCAGCTTAGGTCAAATTTTGCCGCGGCTCCTGCATTGATTCTTGCCTTGACCTTCCCTGATTTCTTGTGGGATGATGTGCTCGGGCCAGGACTACATTGATCGGGCGGATTCTCCTTCCAATTCGCCCAAGAAGGAGAGGAAGTCTTTACCATAGCTGCTGGCCTAGTTACTCTTACGGTCTCTATTGGTAAGTCAGAAACCAGTGTACTGAGGTCCGAGGTGTGCACAATGGCCGACGGTTTCCTTGTACTTGGGCGGCCATTATTATCATCGATGTAGAAATCTGAAATTCTGCCTCCAAATGAAAGTGATAACAAGCCCTCGCCCATGTCGATCCTTGCCCTGGTGGCGTAGAGGAATGACCGTCCCAATATGATTGTTGGAGGGTCGTCCTCTCTGGTATCTCCCGTTTGTATTACATAAAAATCTATAGCAACGACGAGCTTCCCTACACGGAGTATTAGATCTTCAAACACTCTAACCGGACGGATACACGACTTGTCTCCCAACTGAATAAATAACTTTGGTGGCTTCAATGGACCAAGCCCCAATGAGCAATATAGATGGTAGGGCAAAACATTGGCAGCAGCTCCAAGGTCAATCAGGCAATGATGAATTTCGGATTCGCCGATACCACAGGTGACCGTGAAGGCCCCCGGGTCCTTACCCTTTTCTGGTTGTGACTCATGATCCGTAGCGAGGGATCTTTCCATTATCGGGCCATTCTGCCCATTCTTTGGCTTTAATCTTATTTCTTCCTCGTTCTTTTGGATCGCATGGTCTTTGGAGGCAACCATCTGCATGGAGTATGAAAAATCTTCGGGGTATGCCTGCTCACTGCTGCCCTTGTAATCTGTTGATTCGGCATCTTCCTCTGATTCAAGATTTGCTGGATCGGGTCCATTTAATTCCTGATCTTCTAGGTAATTGCTTTGCTCCGATGCACAGATTTTAGATGGGGAGTCCCATCTGGGACCATCAGAGTCTAAATCTTCATTGTCATCCCACCCAGATGCTGGTACGTTAAAGTGTGTCATAGGTGGTGGTGTCATGTTAGCGGTGAACGCATAGCGCCCATTGTCAGCATGCGTGACCCATGTTTTGCCATCATTGGGTCGGTCTTCCTCTTGATTCCAATCAGGACGGTGCCAACGGGTAAAGTGCTTGGCCGTAAGTTTGTAAGTTGCGGGTCGTGCTGCTTCTTCCAGTGCTCCCTTCATGTCTGACATCTTTATCATGATAATATTTGCCTTTGGGTTTTGGACGGTTTGTGAAGAAAGTCTGCCAGGCTCATTAGTAAGGGCGGACATTGAGGTAGTGAGCTGGGACATTTTCTTCTTCAAGTCCGAAATATCTCCCTTTGTTTCGACTCTGAGTTGATGTATAGAACTAGCGAGCTCCTTTACTACGTCCTCAAGTGACTTGTTAGGAACTTGCTGATTGCTCGGGCTGGCTTGGTATTGGTTCTGTCCCTTCTGTTGATATTGGCCCGTCGGGTACTGGTTTGGTCCCCTTTGTTGGTATTGGCCTACTGGTGGAGCGTTCTGGTTGTACTGCAGGTGAGGAGGTTGGCAGAACGATTGAGCTGGTTGAGGGGCGGATTGTTGTATTTCTCTTTGAGCGTGGTTCTCGTTCTGACAGTTCGGGCCGGTTGCTTGACTATACTGTCGGTTTGGCCCGGCTCTGTCTTTGCTGTTGCTATTGTACCCTAGGTATCCTCCCACTGCATTTACCTTTGCCGGGTCCTCAACTATTACTGTCGGGCATGCGTCATTCTTGTGGTCCGTAGATCCACAAAACTCGCAAGGTCTCATTTGAGCTGGCTGCCTTTGTAGGATCTGAATCATCATCTCCTTTATTTGTTTCATCTCCTCGGGCATGGAGTTTACTGACGTCTCGGCTCGTGCTACGTTCTTTGTTCGGGAGAACTCATCTTGCCGAGTGGTCTCCTCTCTAAACCGAGCATTTTCAGCAACATCAGTGATGAGTCGCCTTATGCCGCTCAATGATAGTCTCATCATGGACCCTCCAGCTGAAGCATCAAGGAGCTTTTTGTCTAAGGGAGTCTGTCCATCAATTAGGTACTCGATGATGAGCTTCTCGGGCAGTCCAAGAGTGCAGCAGCTTCTCTCCAGGCGGTTGAATTTTTCCAGGTAGTCATACATGGTTTCATTAGGCCCCTGCCTTATGTCCTGCAGTTGCCTCCTTACTTGCATCGCTCTTCCCGCCGGGTAGTATTTGTCTAGAAATTTCTTTTGCATCTGAGCCCATTTTTTGATGCTTCCCGAAGGTAATGAAAGGAACCAATCGTTCGCTGAGTCAACGAGGGAAAAGTAGAAGGCCTTCAGTTTGAAGTCATCTACATTCACTCTATTGGGTTTTAGATTTTGGCAAATGCCATGTAAGCGTTGGAGGTGAGTTGTTGCAGATTCTCCGTGAGCTCCTGAGAACTTGGGCAAATTATGGACCACGGATGTGTTGATAGAAATGTTCTCTAGTTCAGGGTCCTCGTATATGCACCACGACTGATTTCTGAAATCTGGGGCCGAAAGTTCTTCCATGGTTGGTTCACGAAGGATTTCATCCTCATAGTACTCCTCATAGACGGGTCGTTGCCTCGGCATTTGCTGATTCGGAGGAAGTGGTCGTCTAGGGGGCTGCCCTGGGCCAGCTCCATTCTGGACCTCGGGCTGCCCTTGGTTTCTTCGGATGGCCTCCCTTTCACGAGCTCTTTGGTCTCTGATGAGTTGCTCCGGATCGTCATAATATGGTTGTTCCTCATCATTTCGACCGAACTGGTTTACCTCGTCGTTGACCTCATCATTATGGTGGCTTCCCGCACGAGACATGGTTATGCAGAAGCGCGTTCAAAAATAAAAAGAAGAAAGAAAAAGAAAGAACAGTTATCCGATTGTTAACTCTAATTCCCCGGCAACGGCGCCAATATGACAGAGCCTTGTCAAGAGGCAATGTGCAAAATTAATTTATAAGTCCACTACTTGTGACTTCACTATTGGGTAGTAAAGCGGTAAGTAGGGGTCAATCCCAAGGGAATTAGTGGATAGTTGTTCTTTGAGGAAATTTGTACAGAAATTTAAGTGCAATTGGGGTTGGTTGTGGTTTTAGTACTGAAAAGTAAATGACTGAAAGTAAGGAAAGTAAATACAGAACTGAAAGTAAATACTGAAAAGTAAAGTGCTTGAACAGTCGAGTTCAATATCAACCAAACAACATACTTTTGGTTTGTCGCACGCTATATTTCAAGCGCAATACGTGCCAAAGTTATGTTGGATTGATGTTGAAAACGTCTATAGTAAGCGGAAAGTAAATAACTGAAAGTAAAGTGCGGAAATGTAAAGACTGAAAAGTAAAGTGCGTAAAGTAAAGTGCGTAAAAGTAAAGTACTGAAAGTAAGTGCGTAAAGTAAAGTACTGAATGTAAAGTTAGTTGCGGAATGTAAAAGTACTGAATGTAAAGTTAGTCGCGGAATGTAAAAGTTAGTTGCAGAATGTAAAATACTGAAAGTAAATGGTACTGAAAGTAAACAATTGATATTGAGACTGAAAGTAAAATGACAAGTGATGTTTTGATTGAGAGGAGGGTTTGGTTTTAGGGGCCTTGTATCATAGTCCGTTCATCATTGACCTCTAATGATCGTTCTAAGTGTTCAAAGATGTATCAAGGCCATTTCTAGCACTCGACTTGCCACACCGCCTAGTCCTTTTCAAGACATAGAGCACTTGTTCCAGATAGGCTAATTCTTCCTTTTGAAGTATCTTAGCCTATGTGCATCCACTTGATCAATCATTTCCGATCAACCAAGTGGTGTTTAAAAGAGGTTGAACTCCATGGAAAAGCTTTGCTCTTTCGAGCCTCCACTCATCCATGTATGTTCACGAACCCCATGGAAGAGCTTTGCTCTTTCGAGCCTCCACTCAACCATGTATGGTCTAACCTAATATATGGCACATAGAACAAGTTTGAACATAATAGAAGCATTAAGAAATGGGTCTAAAACGTTTGCAGGATACAAGCACATCCCTTCAACCGAATGAAGGGTTTAGCTACGAATATCCATAGAAGTGGATACCATAGCTAGTGCTAGAAAAGTAAATGGTTTTGAAAGCAAAGACAAGAAAAGTAAAGGTTTTGGAAAGTAAAATTCAAGAACAACAAGAATACTCAAGAACAAACAAGAGTAAACTCAAGAACACTCAAGAATACTCAAGAACCAACAAGAGTATTCATGATTAAGAGAGAAGGTGGAGCTTTTGATATTGAAAATGCAAGTGTTTTACAAGGATTATGGGATGGATTCTAGAGAGATTCTCTACCTAAGTTACAAGTGATGATTTTCAAGGAGGGGAGGGCCTCCTTTTATAGCCAAATGTGGCGGTTTAGAGGTGGTAGTGGAGTGGGATATTTCCTCCCAAAAGCCTTCGGTTCTCCCTCAACTCCGGTTAGACTTTGGTTTGCTCTTCAGTTGGACTTGTTTTGAGCCAAAGGGTGGCACATGGAGTGCACATGGGCGGCTGAGCTTGAGATGTGCCAAAGGGCAACTACATGAGCTTGGTTGAGCTTTGGGCAAGTCCCTTAAACTTGGTTGAGGTTTGGTTTCAAACCAAAAGATCAACCGATGTGAATAGTATGCCCTAACCGGGAAATAAGTAGTTTGGTTGGACTTCACCGGATTTTGACCGGAGTAGGGCTAGAATGACCGGAGCAAGGTGGTGGTTGGATGAGGCATGATCGGAGCATCGCCGGAGGTTGATTGGACCATGGCCGGAGCTTGGCCGGAATATGGCCGGAGCTGCCGGACGTTTGGTCGGAGGTGATTGGGTGTTGGACCATGGATTTGGAATGTTGAGAAGATTCTAAGACTGATCCATGAAGGATGTTTGGCCAGATTCTGCCCGGAGCATGGTCATGGCTCGGGGTTGAAGTTTCCCTCGGGCCCTTGGTCGACCGGGCCCGGGCGCTGCTCTCGGCGCGGTCCTGGTTTTCTCGGACTCAGCTCTTAGCGCTCTCGGATGTGGGTGCTCGGCTCTCTCCGCACGGGTGCTCGGCTCTCTCGGCACGGGTGCTCGGCTCTCTCGACACTCCCGGCACTTGGGCCCGGCACCTCTCAGCAGGGACCTGAGGTCCTCGGTACTGGGCCTAGGTACCCGGCTGAGCTTTCTCGGTCCTCGACTGGGGTCCTCGGTCCCTGGTTGATTTTTCTCGGTCCCCGAATGGCCCGACTTGACTTGTAATCCATTTTTGGTTTAAGAACCCCCTTTTTAGCTTGTTTCTTCTCTAAACCTCAAAATAGCCTGTACAACAAAAATGGAACTAACAAGTAAACGTTGTTAAGACAAAGTGTCTAATTTGGTGGGTTTAACTATCTTAATGAATCATATAAATATGGTCCATCATTCAGCAACGGACTCAGAAAATGTACCTTTAGGTTGCACAGACGAAACCCCTTTTTCTGGAGACTTGGCTTGTCCAGATGATGTCTTCTTGATGGACGAAGCACCGATCTGCACAGTCTCCCCCTCAATGGCAGACTCCTTCTTGGTGGAATTGACAGCTTTGGCATCCGTCACCGTTGGAATCTCCGTCGGACTGACAGTCTTAGGTGGCATCGGGATGGCCTTCTTGATCTTCAAGGCCTCACCTTTCACAACTGACGCTTTGGTTAGAGTTAGAGTCTTTGGACGAGAAGTAGGCTTCTTGCTTCCTTTTTCAGTGGCGGAGGATTTGTTCTTCCTGGTGTTCACCATCAACGATTGTGTTGAGAGGAGTTTTTTGAGAGATTAAACTTGCGGGAGGCAATTAGGGTTTCGTCTCGAAAGAGTGATTGCGAATGAACTCCAAATCTGCCCCCTTCCTCTTAAATAGGCCTGCAATAGAAGTGAGCTAGATTTGAATTTAAAAATTAAGTTTGGAAGATGTATAGTCTTCTCGGTCGACGGGATTAAGAGACTTTGTAGCTAACTTCTTCTTTAAGTGTTTCCATGTCAGCAAAGAGATAGGAAATACTGTTCTGGCGAACCTTTCAAAGAGCTTGCACAGTTTGATTTAAACACAAAGCTCCCCCTTTCCTTTTGGCACGTCAGCAATATTTATAGGAATTCTGCACAGTTGACTACCCCTGGCGTCAAAGTCTTCTAGGGTTTCATGACACAAAGGCCAAGTGCAGACCTTAGTGTCTCAAACCTCTCAGAATCCAAAGGCTTAGTCAGAATATCCGCCAGTTGTTTCTCTGTTGGCATGTGGAACAGACTGATAACTTTATCTTCAAATAGTTTTCTAATGAAATGATGTCGGATGTCAATGTGCTTTGTCTGCGAATGCTGTACTGGATCCTTAGAGATGCTGATTGCACTCATGTTGTCACAGTATAACGTCATAGTATTCTGGTTCAGTCCTACTTCCTTGAGCATCTGCTTCATCCAAAGCATTTGAGCACAGCAGCTCCCTGCAGCCATGTACTCTGCTTCAGTAGATGACAGTGAAATACTATTCTACTTCTTACTAAACCAGGACACAAGGTTATTGCCCACGAAGAAGCATCCACCAGAAGTACTCTTTCTGTCCTCGATATTACCAGCCCAGTCTACATCTGAGTTGCCAATAATACAACCACTTGTATCTCTAGTGTACCATAGACCATAATCAGCAGTACCACTTACATATTTAATGATCCTCTTCACCTGCAACAAGTGGCTTTCCTTCGGATTGGCCTAATACCTGGCACAGACCCCCACAGCTTGACAGATATCTGGTCTGGTCGCAGTCAGGTATAACAAGCTTCCAATCATGCTTATGTACAAGGTCTGGTCCACTGAGGCTCCTGCATCATCCTTAGTGATTTTCACATGTGTAGCAGCTGAAGTACTCTTGTGGGTAGCCTTGTCAAGTCCAAACTTCTTCACCAGATTTCTGGCATACTTGGCTTGAGTCAAGAAAATCCCTTTCTTTGACTGTACCACCTGCAGCCCCAAGAAGTAATTCATCTCTCCCACCATACTCATTATAAACTCGCTTTGCATCTGGGCCACAAACTCATCCACCATCTTCTGAGAGTTAGAACCAAACACAATGTTATCGACGTAGATTTGAGCAATGATAAAGTATTTGTTATCCTTTTTCATGAACATAGTCTTGTCTATTTCTCCTCGAGTGCCCATGCTCATGAGGAATTGTGTCAGCCTTTCATACCAAGCTCTAGGGGCTTGCTTTAGTCCGTACAACGCCTTGTTCAGTTTATAAACATGATCTGGATAATGAGGGTCCTTAAATCCTTTAGGCTGTGCCACATAAACTTCCTCGAAAAGCTGACCGTTCAAGAAGGCACTCTTAACGTCCATCTGGAACAGTTTGAACTTGAGGTAGCAAGCCACTGCAAGTAGAAGACGAATAGCTTCCAAGCGTGCTACTGGGGCGAATGTTTCATCAAAGTCGATCCCCTCTATCTGAGTGTACCCTTGAGCAACTAGTCTAGCTTTGTTTCTCGTAATGTTGCCACTTTCATCAGTCTTGCTTTTGTATATCCACTTCGTTCTAATAATCTAGACTCCACTTGGACGAGGAACAAGATCCCAAACATTGTTACGAGTGAATTCTCCCAACTCCCCTTGCATGGCCGTGATCCAATGATCATCTTGCAAGGCTTCCTTCACATTCTTGGGTTCCACCTTTGACAAATAGCAGCTATGGTTAATCATATCTCTGTAATTAATATGGGGTTTACCTCTAGTTTTGATCTTGTCGTGAGGATTGCCAATGATACTTGACAGGGGATGATTCTTTTGGATTCTGCTAGACGGTTGCAAGCTATTTTCACCAATTCCTAATTGAGTTTGATTCACCTCACTTTCATCAGCATCTTGTATGTGTACGTCATTATCGTCTAACACGGCCTCAGGCACAACTTCAGGGTTCGTATCTGGTAAATACCCATGCACAGGTTGATGGCAAGTATCTTCAGAATCTTGCATATGTACATCATCCTCCTTCTCGGCCAATTCTAACACAGTTTCGGGCACAATCTCAGAATTTGCATCTGGTACAGACCCTTGCACAGGCTTGCGACCTATATCCTGAGTTTCCACATCATCATCTGGCTCCTTCCTCAGATGAGAATCCTTGGCATCGTTGATCACCACATTGATTGATTCAACCACTGTTCTAGTTCTCTTATTGTAGACACGATAGGCTCTACTGTTTGGAGAATAACCCAGGAACAGTCCTTCATCACACTTCCTGTCCAGCTTCTGTCTTTGTTCCCTATCAGTCAGAATATAGCAAGTACTTCCAAAGACATGAAAGTGCTTAACAGTAGGCTTTCTTCCTTTCCATAGCTCATAGCTAGTCTTGTCCATCCCTGGTCAAATCAGGACTCTGTTCAGGACGTAGGTACCAGTTAACATAGCTTCAGCCCACAGATTCAAGGGAACGTTCTTCGCATGCAACATAACTCTCGTCATCTCTTGTACAATTCGATTTCTCCGTTCTGTTGCGGTGTGATGGGAGAGGATAATTGGTGAACAATGCCTTACTCATCACAGAACCGAGCAAACTTCTCATTCTCAAACTCCCGCCCATGGTCACTTCGTATGGACAAGAGATTTTCTCCTCGATTTCTCCTTTCATTAATCAGACAGGTAGCAAGTTGTACGAAGGCATGCACAGCTTCGGACTTCTCGCGTAAGAACATAATCCAGGAGTATCTGGTGTAGTCATCTATACATACGAAAGCATACCTCTTACTCCCAATACTCTCCACCTGCATTGGTCCCATTAGATCCATATGCAATAGCTCAAGAGGACGCTTGGTGTAGATTCTGTCCACTTTCTTGTGCGCTGCTCGAGTCTACTTTCCTGCTTGACAATCACCACAAATAATTTGCATATCTCCTCTAATATTAGGAATACCTTCAATCAACCGCTCGTTGGCCAAGAATTTCAAAGCTCTGAAATTTATGTGTCCCAAGCGTTGATGCCATAGATGTACTTCATCGGACTTGCTCAGCATGCATGTAATTGCTGCCGGGGTTGTGGCACGGCTTAGGAGATAACAGTTGTTGCTAGCATGATCTCCTTCCATTGACGTTTGAACAGCCTTCCAAACTACTGAAACACCTATACTACCCTCCAAGTGAATTGGGTGATCTAAGCTTCCCTTAGATCCAGCAACTCCCGTCTTGTACACTCAGACCTTCTTCCGAGGCTAGTTGTGATAGTCGTCTTGTTGTGTAAGTCAAACTACACGCACGGAATAGTATAGTGCAGCGACGACACCTCTTGAACTCTGAAAGAATTTGTGCGCAGCAACTATGAATGAGTTCAAGTCAAAAGAGCAAGTTGCTTACCAACTTGCAGCCCTCAATCCTTCTACGACAGCACGAAGACTCGTAGATTAGAATGGTGTAATCCGCACAGTGATTGATGGCTCCCACACACGGTGTTTCTCAAGTGTTGCTCGATCCAAAAAGAGAAACCCTGGCCTCCTTTATATAGCCGTGTGAATCTAGGAGATAAGAAAACCCTGGATTTGATTTTTTAAACCCTAGATAAGATAGGTCTTAGTTCCGTTGAGATCTGCATGACTTTATCTTTAAAAGATCGGGTTTGATGATGTGGCAGTCGACGAGATATGATCCAGATCCATCAGTTCGAAAAACTAGGAGCAATTCTGATTTTTTGGAACTGACAGATTGATCTAGTACAGCTTCTGGCACAGATACGAGTTTTGCCTAGATGGCACTTTTTACTCCAAGTTCCAGTCCCTCTCATAAATGGAGAGGATTCATGAGGAGCATCCATATTTTTCCCCAGGGTTTTGGTGGGAGGAGGATGGAGCTATGAGTCGATGGAGGCATACCAGTGATGGGGTTTTCTCGGTTAAATCGACATATGAGGTGATTAAGGCTAGTAGGTCAGATGTAGGAGCTGTGCTGGGTGAGCAATCAGAGGTTTGGGAAGTTCACAAGTTCTGGAAGAAGTTACGGGCTTGTAAAATTGCTAATAAAGTCAAAGTTTTTGGCTGGAGGCTGTTTCAAAATTGTTTGCCTGATGTACTTATCTTGAGGAGGAGGGGAATCTCGCTGGACTGCTGGTGTAAGCTCTGTGGATGCAGGGATGAAACAACTCTTCATGTGGTAAGGGATTGCTGGTGGGCTCATGTAGTTTACAGAGAGCTTGGATTAGATCCTATCAGCTTTGGCAGACCTGGCTTTGATCCTGCGGACTGGCTTTAGAGTTGTTTCGCTAGTTGTTCAGAGGAAGAACTAAGGGTACTATTAGTGGCGGCTTGGGAGTGTTGGAAGAGTAGGAATAGAGTGTGGCATGGTCCATGGACAATACAGTTGGTGTGCAAGAGTAACAGGCATTGTTGGCAGAAGCTTGCTTGAAGTTCATGTCATTCAATTTTGTGCAAGGCCACTAAAGAATGCCAACATTGATGGTGGTTGGTCTCCCCTGAAGTTTGCTGCATTAAAATCAACTCAGATGGATCATGGGATGGAATGACAAAGCAGGCATCAGGATTGTTGCCAGGGACCATTTGGGCTCGGTCCTTTGGACTTGGGCAGATCAAGAAGATCGTTGTTTTTTAGCAGGGGAAGTCGAAAGGCGAGCCTTACTGCATAGCTTACAGTTGGCGCATAGATTTAAGGCTAGGAGGGTCACATTTGCAGTGGACTCATTGGAGGTTTGTAGGGCTGTTTCTATTGGTAAGGGAGTGGGCGAGTGGTGTTCTCCTGGCTTCATCCTACTCTAAGGCTTTTGCATTCCAACCCCGGATGGTCTGTGCATTACATTCACAAAGAAGCAAATCAGGTATACATTCCCAAGGAAGCAAATCAGGTAGCGGATTGCTTGGCGAGTAAGGCGAATTCTCAATCTTGGAAGTGGAATTGTTTTGTTGCAATCCCTTCTTGTTTTGTTAGTGTCCTGTAACAGTCGTCGAGTTCTCTTGTCTTGTGTTTATGTTGTTACCTGGTTTCCAAAAAAATGCGTCTAGAATTTTATCACCCACTACAAATTTTTCATAATTTTCCGGCAAGAAATTTTGGTCGGATATGCGCCGGATATTCATTGGAAAAGGCATAAAACCCGGCAAAATTCCGGCCAAAATTTGTCGCCGCCAAAACGTCCCCCGAATTATAAATTCGTTGAAATTCTGGGGAAAAATTACGGCAATACTCTGGTCAAAATCCGGGGCTATTACGGGAAAATAATATTCCGGTGAAATTCTGGGACAAAAAATGTGGTGCAAGTCCTGCAAAAATCTGGGGACAAAAAATGTGGGAAAATTCTTGCGGAAATCTGGGGACAAAAAATGTGGGGAAAGTCCTGCGGAAATCCGGGGACAAAAAATGTGAGGAAAGTCATGCGGAAATCCGGGGATAAAAAATGTGAGGAAAATCCTGCGAAATTCCGGCGACAAAAATGTGGGGAAAGTCATGTGAAATTCCGGCGACAATATATATTTTAAATTTTTTAATGTTAATAAAAAATTTGTGGATAATATTGTTTGGTTAAATTAAATTATTAATTCTTTATCCAAATAAAATTAAATTACTAATTCAATTTACTGATTTTGACAATTATTAATTTCTACATTTTAATATTAGAAAATTAAATTTATTAATGAATTGACCATCCTAACCCTGTATCCAAAACCGCCCCAAATTTCATCTCTTCCTCCACACCCACGATTTGGCAGACGAATTTTTTGGTATGGCTTGGGATGGAGAGGAGGACGATGGCAAGCTTGTTTAAGTTTGGACAACATTTCTTATTGGGTATGGCTTGGACAACCTTTCGGTTTTGGACAACACTTCTTATTGGGTATGGCTTGGGATGGAGAGGAGGACGATGGCAAGCTCAAAGGCAGTTCAGGAGAGAGCAAATGAGATTAATGGGGCAGATAAAACCAAAAACATACGAATTGTTAACGGGGTATATATAAAATCCAAAAATTGGGCGGGATTTGAAAATCACAGGATTTGAAAATTTCGGGACAAGTTTGGGGGAAATCCGGCAACATCGATATTGGCGCCGGAATGTCACAGGAATTGTGCAGGAATTAATCCGGCGACATTCCGGGGGAAATCCGGCAACATCGATATTGGCGCCGGAATGTCACAGGAATTGCGCAGGAATTAATCCGGCGACATTCCGGGGATACTTTGTCCCCAGAATTTGTGTCGCTGGAATGTCCTCGGAATTGCGCAGGAATTATTTCGGGAACATTCTGGTGGAAATCCGGCAACATCGATATTGGCGCCGGAATGTCACAGGAATTGCGCAGGAATTAATCCGGCGACAATCCGGGGATCCTTTGTTGCCGGATTTTGTGTCGCCGGAATATCGCCGGAATAACACCGAATTATGTTTTTAAAAATTTGTTTCCGGAACGTTGTCGGAATTTCTTCGGAAAAAATTCCGGCGATACTAACGTCGCCGGACTGCCGTCGGAAAGTATGGCCGGAAAATTATGAAAAATTTGTAGTGACCGTGTATTGATGCTTATGCATTGGCTTGTTATTTTATTAGTGTTTGAAATTTCCAGAGTTGCAAATTATTGTATCTTTAGTTGAAATCATACAATCATTTATGTTGGTTTTTGTACAGATTGTTGCATGAAGGTTGATTTTTGTGAAACCTACCAACACTATCCAACCACAACTAGATCAAATTGATTGACCTGCATGAAGTCTGCTAACATTTGCTGCTTATGAGGAGACTGCCGGCCATAAGAATTAAGAAGTCACTCCCTTTCATATTTTTTTGTAGACCAAAATCACAAGTTTCACAGTTCAGATCCACATGTTTATAGCCAATCAAACCAAATTTAAACAGATAAAAAAAAGCCCTTATTCCTTATATGATCAAGCCTTGACTGTCATTTTTCAGTATCTTTATGAGTTTTTTTTTCCGATCATTTGAAACATTAAGTTCAAATAAGAAGATCACATAATAGAGACCACCTTTCTCTACACTTTTTAATTAAGGTTTGTCATCTCTAGACACTTTTCTTACACCATTAAAAGTTGTAATTTTACATCCCAATTTGTCAAGGGAAGATTCTGACAAGAGACTTCTTCTAAGATGGGGAACCCACCTTATATTTTGGAGAGTTCTCACAACGTCATCTAACATTTTTAAGGGAACACCGCCTATTCCCTTAATTTTCAGTGAGGTGTGATCACCAAACATAATCTCACCCATCACAACGCTGCAAGGAACTGAATAAATGTCTATGGGGTGTGACATGCATAGTGCAGCCAGAATCAAATATCCAAGAGTCACTTTCATTACCATGGGACATGACAATGAGCTAATTATTATATTGGGGACCCATCTCACACAGAGAAATCACCTTGATTTTCTCTAGGGCCTTTGTTTTTTCTATCTTCTTGCCTCTTGTAGCATGTGTTCGAATAATGGCCTAATCTGCCACAATAGTGCCATTTAACTAGGGAGGTTCTCATGGTAGGATTTTGAGGTCTTTCAAATATCTCTTGTTCCGAAAAGTATTATTTTGAAAAGTAATGTTAGGGGTTTTAGATTTTGGTTGAAATTTATTTTTACCCTTAACAATCATGACTTTACACTTAGCTTCAGATTTAACAATAGGTTTAGTCTTAAAAACTTTACGATTCTCATTCTTTTGACCGGTAAGTTTAATAATCTTGGAGACTATCGAGTCATCTCTCCCATACTCAATGACATCCCTAAGAGTGTCAAACTGTGGTGGGAGAGAACTAAGAAAAATAACAACTTGGTGTTCAACATTAATCTCATCTTTACACCTTTTCAAATCCTAAGTTAATCGTAAGAAACCATCAAGATTCTCATGCAAGCTCATAGAAATATGAAACACCCAAGGTGAAACTTGCTTAACAAAGAGATCCTATTAGACAAAGACTTAGTAAAGTAAATACTTTTCAAAGCAACCCACAATTTCTAAGGGTCCGTATATGCCTAACTTGTCTAGCAACATTATCAGGCAATCTCGTCATTATTTTTGAATATGTAAATTCCCTAAGATCTTTCTTAGCAAGATCCGAGGTAGGATCAAAGCCATTCTTCAGTGATAGCTCTATATAACATTTTTCTCAAATAAAATATAGCCTTCATTCTCAGCTTTCACATAGAAAAATCTGAAGTGTTGTTGAAGGGCTTAATCCTCATAGCATCAGTCATCCTAACTATTAGGATCAAGGCCAATGACACATGGGGCATAAAAGAGAAGGTATACAACTGCAAAGAATATCAAGAAATGATCAAGAATAGTCTTTAGGGGCTTTGATACCATGTCGAAATTTGATAGCTCAAAGACAACAGCATTCTCATATTAACTCAAAAGCGTAGACTTGAGAGTCATGATTTTACCTTCCAATATAAGCTAGCAATTCTTCTTTTGACTTAGTAATGTGAGCCGTTTTTTCAAGTGCACGTCCCAACACTTACAAAAAGTATGGCCGGATGGTTAAGATAAGTTGTTGTGCATCCAGATTTATACATTTTCATTGCAATTATTTTTAAGGTCACAAAAAATTTATATTCTTTACTAGATATGAGTCAGCCTTAGGACCACCCAGATGAAGAAAACAATGCTCTAGAAGCCACATTGTTGTTGTCAATTGCATTCTTCGCTCTGCCGGCCAAGCGACATTTGGTAAGGGTGATTTGTTTGCAGTGTAACTTGTAGCAAAATGGTATCCTTGGGAGTTTCACCAACCTTTCAACACATTAACATTAATGATAAACTCATGTATAAATCCAATCTAGCCAAGGTGTAGATTCTGTAGATTTCAATTGACATAAAGAGAGTCCTGGCTGCTGGATGGGTGTGTTTGTGCATCTGCTGCTGCTTGCAGCCCTTGTTATTACAACAAATGCAGTTGATATCTTCCTAAACTGGGACGTTAGGCTCGATAACACGATAAAACCAGTGTCTGCAGATCAGCCTGTATGAGTCATGTGCATTTCATTTTCACAAGATTTGCAAGTGACCATGTATGATGTATCTGTATGCAATGTTCCAGGATTCTGAAATAGTCAATTATATAAATGATCAGGTTATCACCATCAATGGGATGTTTCCTGGACCGATGATCAACGCAACGACAAATGATTTCATTCATGTCAGCGTCTTCAACAACATGGATGAACCACTTCTCTTTACCTGGTATGCCATTTCATAGAAATAATTTTATGACAAACATTACCTTTACAACAAACACCACCTTTCAATATTTAGTGTTGAGAGTGTTTTTATAATTCATCATTTTTTGACTGTATGTAAATATGTTACGGTGGGGCTCGAATCCTGACCTTGTAATTTAAACACAGATGTTCAAACCTCTAGAGTACTTTTTTTTTAAGTTACGAAAAGAAGAAGAGCTAATTGTACTCCATAATAAAAAAAAATATCACTTGTTGTAAGCTACCAAGAAAAACAGGCTCGACGATTTTCATTTTAATGATGCAGGAATGGTATACAACAAAGGCTGAACTCATGGCAAGATGGTGTGTCTGGCACAAACTGCCCCATTCAACCAGGGGCTAACTGGACCTATGTTTTTCAAACCAAGGACCAAATAGGCAGCTTCTTTTATTTCCCTTCCCTCAACTTCCAGAAATCCGCCGGAGGGTTTGGTTCCATTAGAGTGAACAACAGGATTGTAATCGCGGTACCATTTCCGAAACCTGATGCTGAGTTTGATCTTCTTATCGGTGACTGGACATCTGACAGCTATAAGGTAACATTTTATTCCAAGTTTTGATCATAAACTCCATATACATTTTAAGTAAAATTAGAACCTATTCGTCTCGCGCAGGATACTAGAGCCAATCTAGGATTCAAGAAGATGGCATCTAACACGATCCCAGACGCGATTCTCATGAATGGAAAAGAGCCGTTTGGAAACCCGAGGACTAAGGCTTTCGAGTTCTTTAATGTGAATCAAGGTAGCTTGAGAAAAATATTTAGCCACAAATGTAATGCAATGAATGTTCTTATCGTAGTGTTTCGAGTTCTGCAATTAAATATTCTTTGTATGTTCATTTGCAGGTGGGACTTATAGATTTAGAATTTCCAACGTTGGGAATGCTCTCAGTTTGAACTTCAGAATCCAAAACCACCAGATGGTGCTGGTTGAGACTGAAGGATCATACACTAGACAGATCACTCTGGAATCTCTAGATGTTCACGTCGGCCAGTCCTATTCGGTTCTTGTCACAATGGCCCAAAAGAGCGGAAGCTTTTACATGGTGGCATCTCCTAAATTGATCGACACTGATAAATATAGCAGTCTCGTGGGAGTTGGAGTGTTGCAATATAACAACTCTGCCAAACCTGTCAGCGGTCCTCTTCCAAAAGGCCCCCATGCATACGATATCCAATCCTCTCTAGCTCAAGCAAGATCAATCAGGTTCGCTCCTGAAAAAAAATGACACTTCATTAATCTAAATGGGGTCATACTTGTTATTAAGATACATCAGATTATTTGATTGTTTTCTGATGTATATATTTTTTTCCATTTATAGGTGGAATATGACGACTGGGGCAGCAAGGCCTAACCCACAGGGAACATTCAATGTATCGAACGTGACTCTTTCGCAGACCTTCATCCTAAGAGGATCACTGGCTGAGATCGAAGGAAAGCCTCGTTACACAGTCAACAATGTGTCATACTCAACTCCAGACACGCCACTAAAACTTGCTGATCACTTCCTCAATGGGACCGGGGTTTACACCCTCGATTGGTTTCCCGTTCAGTCCGTCAATGCTGATGCTGCCTTTGGAGTATCTGTAGTCACAGGGATTCACAAAGGGTGGATTGAGATTGTGTTTCAAAATGATATGATGGACGTGATGGACTCCTGGCACCTTGACGGGTTCAGTTTCTACGTCGTCGGGTAAGACTTGATGTGCCAAGTAATCGTGACTAGGCAGGCACATGTAGTGTATGTGTATCTAGCACATATTCTTGTGTGCTGAACTTAATAGTTTTTCTTGCAGATTTGGAGGTGGGAACTGGACACCAGAATCGAGGTCAACGTACAATTTAAGGGATCCGGTAGTGAGATCAACTACACAAGTGTACCCAAGGCGCTGGACAGCAGTGTATGCATTCTTGGACAATCCAGGCATGTGGAACTTGAGGTCACAGATATTAAAGCATTGGTACTTGGGTGAAGAAATCTACATAAGAGTTCATAACAACGATCCTGATCCGGCCAAGGAGCGCCCACCACCTGAAAATCTGCTCAAATGTGGTAAAAATTCCATCTTACAACTTCCACCATTTGCTTGCTCTACCTACCAATGATTTTTCCGCATGTGATGATTTCAGGAATTGTGAGTTCAACTGTCCGGCCATTTGCTCCTTCTCCTGTCTCTGCTCCTGCTCCTCCTTATGTCCGGTATCCTCCTGTTTCCGCTCCTATCAGGTCTCCTTTTCCTGTTTCCCCTCTTCCTGCTCCTGCTCCTGCTCCGGCCCCAGTTTCAGGATGGTGACTGTGTTAGCCAGAATTAAGCGATTGGTGAGGGCAAGTTTTATGCAATAAAGCTGGTTGGAGAATACAAAGGCTGGTTTAGAGTATGTCAACACACTTTATAGAATGATGATACCAAGATTCTAAAAAATGTTCCAGCGAAATTGTTTAACATCTTGTCCATAGATCGGTGACCGAAATTGATGCAAACCATTCATAAATTTGATAGAGTTTGGGATTGAGATGAAATGAGAATGGGATAAGAAGAATTTGGGTGAGAAACTAGACAAAGTTTGAGATGAGAAGAAATTTGAGTTGAGAAATGGACTGTTTTACTAATTCATGATTGCATTTCTCTACGACATAATATCAATAAATAGTACTAGACACACTCTAGAAACTATCCACTAATTATGATTAACTTCCCTACTAACATTAACTCCTAATTAAATGTCCAACTAATGCATTACACTATTGACTAATTCATAACATTCCTCCCCTCTTCAAATTGACCTTGTTCTCAAGGTCAGTTGTTTCCGGTGGGCGTGGTAACGAAAATCTGAAAATTTTGTTAATGCTACGCACCAAAAAATGAAGTATATGAATATGAACCTCTTCCTTGCGGGTCTTAGAATAATCTTCTTTTTTACTTGAACCTCTCTTAGTTCCCTTGCATGCATGATGAACAGGAAAGAAATTGTTTGTTGCTGGCCGGGTCTTCAATTTCAAACTCCAGAAAAATGTTAAATACATGCATTGAAGGAGTGGATATCATTGGAGGTGGTGCCGACTGCACTAGTTGTTTTTCTTCGCGATGAATGGTTTTCTGTATATCTTGAATGGATTTCTTTATCTGCTGCAGTTGATTTGTCATGTCAACTGAAAAAGATTTCATGAAAGCACGAAATTTGCCTAACATACTGGAGAGGTTGGCAGCCATGACGGATGACAAATTCTTGATTTCTTCACACATGACCGGTAGGGCTATGGTTTGCATCGGTTGAGAGAACTACATAATCAACTCTTAGTGAAAGCACCAAATGAAAACCAAAAGGCAAATTTGATAGAATTTGGGATTGAGATGAAATGAGAATGGGAATAAGAAGAATTTGGGTGAGAAACTAGACGAAGTTCGAGATGAGAAGAAACTTGAGTTGAGAAATAGATTATTTTACTAATTCATGCTTGCATTTCTCTATGAAATAATATCAATATATAGCACTAGACACACTCTAGAAACTACCTACTAATTCCACTAATTATGAATAACTTCCCTACTAACATTAACTCCTAATTAAACGTCCAACTAATGTATTACACTATTGACTAATTCGTAACAGAAATAGTGACATATAAAATAAATGGAAAAAAGTATACAAAGGGATTTCGAACTCGAAGTTTTTTCAATTTAGGGGCTGTTCTTTTGAGCTTTATTACACTGGAATTTTATTGTACTGAACTTAATTAAACTGTATCGAGTTTAATTTAACTGTATCGAGTTTAATTTAACTGTACTGAACTTAATTTAACTGTATCGAATTTAATTTAACTTTTTTGAAAAAATACAACTGGTTATTTTATTTGTAACCACTAATTTAAATTAATTGTGTTAATATTATTTATTATTTTACAGGAAAGTATTATTTGGTTGACTCTGGATATCCAAATACAACGGGTTATCTGGCACCTTATAAAGATAAAAGTGTTCGATATCATATGCCAACGTTTCGTGACGATGATCAACCTACCGGAGTACATGAAATATTCAATTACCGACATTCATCTTTACGAACCACCATTGAAAGAGCATTTGGCATCTTAAAGAATTCGTGGAAGATACTTAGGGGTTGATCTTTTGAGCTTTATTGAACTGGAATTTTATTGTACTGAACTTAATTAAACTGTATCGAGTTTAATTTAACTGTACTGAACTTAATTAAAATGTATCGAGTTTAATTTAACTGTACTGAACTTAATTTAACTGTACTGAACTTAATTTAACTGTACTGAACTTAATTTAACTGTACTAAACTTAACTTAACTGTATCGAATTTAATTTAACTTAATTATGTTAATATTTTATTTTTAACATTAGTATTTTATTTTTAACCACTAATTTAAATTAATTGTGTTAATATTATTTATTATTTTACTGGAAAGTATTATTTGGTTGACTCTGGATAACCAAATACAACTGGTTATCTGACACCTTATAAAGATAAAAGAGTTCGATATCATATGCCAACGTTTCGTGACAGTGATCAACCTACCAGAGTATATGAAAAATTCAATTACCGACATTCATCTTTACGAACCACCATTGAAAGAGCATTTGGCATCTTAAAGAATTCATGGAAGATACTTAAAGTCAAGCCTCAAGTGTCAGATGGGCGCCAAAATGATATAATTACAGCTACCTTCACTTTGCACAACTTCATTCACATGCATAATTTTTCAATACCCATTTTAGCTAATGAGACAGTGCTGGGAAGAGCTAATTCAAATTTATTTGATGAACAACGAAAAGAGTAGATGAATCAAGTACGCGACATGATAGCATTTCAAATTATTGAGGATTGTCCAGATGATGTAGTGGAAATGAACATGGATGAAGATGATGATATGTAAATGTTTCCATTTGTAATGCACATGAATGTCATTGTATGTTTCTATGTAAAATATATATTGTATTCATATGTTTATTTCCACATGTTCTTTAAATTTATATCAAGTGCAACAAAGTTTACTTCCATTTTAAAATGGATGCAATAGTTTCCGAAGTGGTGTGGACACAAACTTGAAAAACCGTTAGATCATATATGTCTTACGGTTTTCCAAAAATTATTTAAAAAATTGAAAATAAACTGTATAGAACTTAACTTAACTGTACTGAACTTAATTTAACTGTATGGAACTTAATTTAACTGTACTGAACTTAATTAAACTGTATCGAGTTTAATTTAACTGTACTGAACTTAATAAAACTGTCTCGAAGTGCAAAAGAACAGCCCCTTAAAGGCATGCCTCAAGTGTCAGATGGGCGCCAAAATGATATAATTACAGCTATCTTTACTTTGCACAACTTCATTCGCATGCATAATTTTTCAATACCCATTTTAGCTAATGAGACCGTGCTGGGAAGAGCTGATTCAAATTTATTTAATAAACAGCGAAAAGAGCAGATAAATCAAGTACGCGACATGATAGTGTTTCACATTGTTGAGGATTGTCCAGATGATGTAGTGAAAATGAACATGGATGAAGATGATGATATGTAAATATTTCCATTTGTACTGCACATCAATGTAATTGTACGTTTCTATGTAAAATATATATTGTATTTATATGTTTATTTCCACATGTTCTTTAAATTCATATCAAGTGCAACAAAGTTTACTTCCATTTTAAAACGGATGCAACAGTTTTCAAAGAGGTGTGGATACAAACTTGAAAAATCGTTAGATCATATATGTCTTACGGTTTTCCAAAAATTATTAAAAAAATTAATATTAAATTAAATTTTTTTTGGATATGAAAAAATAAATTATTATTTTTGAATAATAGGGTTGGAAACTATAAAAATTGAACTTAAATAATTATATTAAATTTTTTTAACTTAAATTAATTTAAATTATATTTAACTGTACTGAACTTAATTTAACTGTATTGAATTTAATTTAACTATACTGAACTTAATTAAACTGTATCGAGTTTAATTTAACTGTACTGAACTTAATAAAACTGTATCGAGTTTAATTTAACTGTACTGAACTTAATTAAACTGTATCGAGTTTATTTTAACTGTACTGAACTTAATAAAACTGTATCGAAGTGCAAAAGAACAGAGCCTTAGACAAAATCTGAATTTCATTTCTTTCTATACTCAATTTTCAAATTCGTTTTCCAAAATGACAACATTCCTTTAGGCGTTGTTGCCAACGACACCTAAGATTTAAGGCGTTGTTGGAAACAACGCTTTAGGCTACACGGAACAGCGCCTTAAGCTTATGTGACAATATTATGCCGACTCAGCATTACTTATGAGGAAAAAATGTCACGCAGCTTTAGATTGATATTGCGACACAAGCCTAAGAAGCTCTTATCAACATCGTCTTAGGCTTATGTGGCTGTATCATGCTAAAGCTGCGTGTCATTTTTACTTCATAAGTGATGCTGAGTCAGCATAATACTACCACATAAGCCTACGGTGATGTTGCCAACATCGCCTTAAGCTTGTGTGGCAATATTTTGTTGAGTCAGCATTACTTATGAGGTAAAAATGTCATGTAGCCTAAAGCGCCGTTGGCAACAGCGCCTAAAGGAATATGGCCATTTTAGAAAATGAAATTTTCCTTTAGGCCATTTAGAAAACGAATTTGGAAATTGGCCACATGGGGAAATTTTCAATTTTAGTCAAATTGGAAATGTTTTCTTTCAAACTATCATAGTTTTACAAGTTAAGGCGAACTATAAAATTTTCCAATCAAGGGGAAAATCAGAAATTCCGTTAAAGTTAATGGATGAATTTAAGTCGTTAATTACCTTTGTTTGACTATTCTAAAAATAATGATTAATAAGTTTTTAATTGAATTTAATATATATCTCACATTTCAATATAAAATTTTCAACTATTATTTGTTTAACTATTAATTTTATTCATGCAATGGTGTAATCTAATCTCAAAAAATTTCTTAGGAAGCGCGACGGTGAGGCTTTGGACTTTGTCTCCGGCATTATGGCGCCGTCGGCCGGTGTGGCCTGTCCTCCCGCTCTCGGCTCCTACCCTCCAGACCCTCCAGATTCGGTTGGAGGTGGAGCGTTTCCTCAAAGCGATAAGAATGGACAAATGTGCTTCGCTGTGACCGTTTTAAAACCCTGATTCAGACAATGATTTCCCATAGTGCCACTATCAAACAGACCGTACGGAATGGCAGATGGCAAGCCTGTCATTCATTTCACCACATCCAAATTTGAAGCTGGGGTTGCGCTCTTCAAACATTCTCTAGTCGCAAAGTTTACAATCGGGCGCCCTTCTATGGCAGAAATCGGTAAGACTTTGCAAGAACACTTGACAATCAAAGGAAGAGTAACCCTAAGTGAGATCTGGGATGGGAGGCATATCATGGTTATTCTTGACTCAGAGGAGGATACCACTACAGCGCTCACGTGCCCGATTCGGAAAATTGTACACGCTATGTTTTGGCTATTCCAGTATGCCCCGGACTATAATCCCAGGCGAGAATCCACAGTTACAATGAATTGGGTGCGACTTCTTGGGCTCCATCCGGGTTTCTTCACCAAACTACACTGGCGCTATTGTCAATTCTTTTGGGACTTTCTTGGACATTGATGAACGGGAAAAAGCAAGTGTTGTCCTTAGGTACGCAAGGGCTTGTGTTAAAGTCGATGTCGCAAATCCTTTTCCTGATGAAGTGAAACTTACGCTGTCAGATGTAAGGATTTTCTGGCAAAAAATTCAGGTGGAAGGTAACTAGTCATACTGCGTACATTGCAAGTTACACGGGCATGAATTATCCATTTGCCGGAAGAAGAGGCCTTCTACATTGCATGATACGCATGGTGATATGGGAGTGTTGAATAGGGGAGAGTGGACTGAAAAGGACAAAAATCAAGGGAAACCTTCCACCTTGTTGGTTCCTTATGGAGTTAATGGTACCAAACAAGTTTGGACACAAGTAAAAAAGAAGAAGGCGACTAGACTAGTTAAGGTCACAATCTCTGACAAGGAAGCATGTATTACCAACCAGCTTGATTCCAAAAAGGAGGAGTTTGCAAAAAAGTGTGCTGGACATCCCAATTGAAATGGAGAAGGATAAAGTTGATGAAGCAGGTGACATGGCCCTAGTTGTGTATGAGGCCAAAAACATGTATCCGGTGGAAGCTACTAGAAAAGATCAAGTGTCAAATGATGGGCCAACAGAAGATGCTCCTATGATCCCCCTGGACCCTAGCTTGTCATAAAATGATTATCCCATGTCCCTTGACAATGTGGCTCAAAGTATGGCACGCCTTAAGAACAAAGCAGCTGAGATTACTAGGGTTAGACACACCTCCTCGGCCAATTTTGTCTCCTCACAATCTAACCATTCAACTAGTTCTAGCTTGCTTAATGGTGACAAACAATTGTAGAATTCTTGGCAAAAACCAAAACAGCCAAGAGGGCGACCATGAGACTCACATAAGAACAAATTTGTGATGCTCTTCACTTTGCTAGTAACCCATAAAATGGTGCTCATAATATACCTGAATCCATCCGTCGTTATGATTAATACAATATGTTAGAACGCACGCGGTTTTGGTAATAGAGGTACACAAAATTTCCTCAAACATATTGTGTCTTGCAATAATACTAGTTTGGTGGCTATTTTGGAACACAAACAATCTTCTTCCAATCTGGAAAAGATTGCTCATTCGCTTGATTTTTGCAGTTTCATGCAGGGCATGCCCACCACAACATATTTGCTTAAGTGGAAAGATGACGTCACTCTTCATAATGCTTTTTGGAGTGATCAACATGTTACTGTAGAAGCCACTACCAACTCCGAGACAGTCATAATTTCTTTCATCTATTCATCCTTATCCTCGCAGAGACGGCATGTTCTTTTCAATGAGTTACATGATTTCGCATCATCAGTCACACAAGCATGGTGTGTCGTGGGTGACTTCAATGTCATTTCCAATTGGAGTGAGAAAAAAAGGCGGAAACAGGGGATGGCGGCTCTATGGACAACTTTAATCACTTTATAATCAACGCAGGATTGAGTGACGTGGGTTTTATGGGTTGTCCTTACACTTGGTGCAACAATCAGGGCGACGAAAGACGTATATGGGAAAGGCCTCACACCTTATAAAAATCAACCTTCCAATTCTTTCTCCAACCAAGGACTCTGCTCAGTACCACTTCTCCCAAAAATAGCTAAACCTCCTGAAGCTCGGCAAGAAGGCACCACAAAGCATCCCAAAAAATGCCAGCACCGCTTGGAGCTCCCCTATATTGACATCAGATGTGCTGCTCCTCGGCACTGGTACTAGCTCCCTTCCAGTGGCCATCATCTCCATCGTTTTCGGTGCCAAAACTGAGCAAACCTTGGAAGTTTACAGTAGTAAAACTGGACAAACCTAAAGCAAACTTACAACAAGACCATGGTCTTGCAGAGTGAAACTCAACGTGTGCCAAGACAAAAGAACTCTAGACTTCGTCCGGTGAGAGAGAAGTCAGAGCAAACTACTTCCTCTAAAGAAGAGAAAGTGTCCTCTTTAAGCAAAAATCACTTAAGAGGAAAGGAAAAACACAAAAAGTAAGCATAAATACCTCCCCTCTCCCTGTCTATCCCACCAAAACCCTCCCCCACTCCCCTCCTCACCTCCAAACACCAACAACATTTTTGACATAAGGCTTTCTGAATTTTTTCCCACAAGTCCAACTCAATCCTATTTTTAATTGGTCTTTACCGGTCCTAGGGTTATTAAAAATCCTTAGACCCGATATAGTTCTGTCCTAAGTGAGAAAAGAGGTGGACTTAGGCTTAACAAAGCTCTAATCAAATTAGGCCAGATTAGAGTTGGGTTTACCCGGCCCATTCTTAACCTCTACGTGAATAAATGGATTTCGAGTTCATTTATCCAAATATTTATTAAGATCAAAATAGATTCAAAATTTATTTTAGAGAAAAGTATAAAAATGGGCCACTGTTTTCTAGTTTAGGGTACTAACTACTAATTTTTCAAGTAGGGAGCAAAATCAAAAATTTGTTAAAGTGGCCGATAGAGTTAACTCCGTTAGTCAACTTTGTTTGAAAATGATTAAAATGACAATTGAATACTTTTAATTTAGGGAAAAGTACAATTTGGTTACCTGAACTACCGCTCTATTTCAAGATAAGTACCGAATTTACAAATTTTACAAATTTAGTACTCAATGACCAAATTATAATTGAAAAAACTCACAAAACAAACGTCGTTAATTCATGTCTCCTCTATCTCCTGTGTCCATAGTTGGCGTCATTGATTTTCCAGATTCCTTATCCGGCACCATGGAATGTGGTAAGAATAACGGTATGTATTTTTTCTGGCAATTATGAGATTGTCGTCTATATTTGTGTTGGCTTGTCTGTTGTCTCTTATCTGCTCGCCGCTGTCATGGATTTAGGTTGCTGTTGTGTGTCGATTGTGACCGTTGCTTTATTTCTTCGAGAGGCTCCATTGCTGGTGTCCGGATGGATGATTTGGTGATACTGGCGGGTTTGATTGCGGTATTTGTTATGTTAGTTTAACCATCGGGAGTTGTTAGTAACCTTGCTGCGCGGATTGTGTTGTTTTTTTTTTCAGACTTCAATGGTGTACTTTCTATATTGATGATTTGATGTGAACCAAAATGTCGCTACAGTTACACATATCAGTGTAAAAGTAAAAATTCCCTGATTCCAAACATCAGAGGCAGCTGGGTGGTTTTAGAATTTCTCAACAATCACTCCATCTCTAAGAACTTCATAAGCCTCTCTACTCAAACTTTTCTTCATGTCAACACTGAAGTGCAGCTTTGATCCATCAGCAGAGATTGAAGTCACATTCACCCCAGATCATGACCTTGGTCTTCACCACTTCAACATTAGCCAGCTTTCCCTTTTTCAGGTAGTTTGTTACAGTGATAGCAAACCGTACAACTGATGAATCTTTGTAGCCACTTCACATGTTTTAGTATATAGTGAGCTTTCCAGTTTCCTCATTGAACTAAAAGTTGGTGGCATCGCTTGGGAATTTTCCAACTGGAAGGTTGTATTCTTTGAGAAGCACTGGCAAAGGCTTCTGCACTTTGCCTTTGATTTTTTTAACCATCCATTTAGCCCCCCTTCAATACTGCTGGACACTAAATTGATATCATGGCCGACAGAATTGAGCTCTCTGTTAGCCTCGTGGTTGAACCAAGTAAGTGCCGGCCGTTGATAATCTGATCCATCAATGAGGCAACGAATCAATCACTACACGCGGAACGGATAAATAGTTATATGAGTGAAGCGATCTGCAGAGTTGATCGCTGGCACGATTTCAGTGATTTGCGGAGGAGACCAATCGAAGTCTCTTCTCGAGCTGCATTTTTATCTGTGTTTGTGTTCTGGTTATGAGCTAACGGTGTTTGTTTTGTTAGTTTTTTTAATTATAATTTGGTCCTTGGGTACTAGATTTGCAAAAATTCTAACTGTGGTACTTGTCTTGAAATAGAGCGATAGTTCAGATAACCAAATTGTACTTTTCCCTTTAATTTAATTTAAATATCTTATGTTTTAATACTAAATTCTCAACTTATAATTTGGTTGTAATTTTTAAGTTCTTTCGCTCTCATATTAGGAGTGACAATTATTTTTTAGATAATTATTTGCGGTGCCACAATTTACCATGTATGAATAAAAAAAGTTATTACTTTCTTGATCCATGTTAATCAGAGAATGACTATAAAAAATACAAGTTTTTGTATAAAGTAAGAAAAAATGTTTTAGTTTCTATCCATACATATTATATGGTAAATCATATTGCGAATAATAAATTTAAAATTAATATTCATTTGTAATATGACATTTGATTTTTTTTTAAATTTGTAATAAAATTAATTTTTTTATCAAGTGTCAAGATCAGGTACAAAGTTAAATTTTGATACAAAATACAAAATTTGTCAAAATCATTTTATAATTCGTCAATTTATTTTATAGTTCGTCAAGATTATTTTATAGTTTATCATTTTTCGAGCCAAAAATTGAAAAAGAAGAGCCGAAAAATGAAAAGACGACATAGTTCGTCAGTTTCATTTTATAATTCGTCACCAAGAAAAATACCAAAAAATCAAGATTTAATCTCATCCATTCAAATCACAAGATCAAGGGCTATGATTAGTTTGTATTTTGTACCAAAAAATTAACTTTGCACCGGATCCTTACTCTTTTTATCAATAATAATCATTCACGCATGGATAATAATAAATATTTAGAAATTCAATGAAGGATTGAGATCCGGTGAGAAGTGGATTTATGGTAAGAAATGAGAATATATCTCAACCGTCCGTCTTGATTCATCTATGATCAATATTAATCACGCTTAAATTTGAATTTGTTTAAACAGTCACGCTAAGATATGGATTAAGGGAAAATCAGTCCAATTAAAAATCAAGTTAATAACCTAAATTGGTCTACTCCAAAAGCCCCATCATTCCCACTCCCAAAACAATCCTCTTCCACACCAACCACAACACCAACTTAATCACCAGCAGCAACATCAATATCTGCAGCAATCACAGCAGTAGTATCATGTTCCAGATCCTACAGCTGCAGCCCTAGGACTGACCGCCTTCCACCCTAACAACACCGGCCACGACCTCAATTGGTCTCGACTACCCCCGAATTCTATCTCCACAGATTCAGTCAACCTCAATGGTCTCCGATTTGGGCTAATTCGACGGGCTTTCTTGATGATGGAGCAGTGGAGGTAAGGGTTTCGGAGTAGTCTCCGATTTGTGAAGAAGGAGAAGAGATTGATGAGAATGAGGATACCGATTCTTTGGTGCGGGGCCGGCTTTAATAGATTGTCTTATGTTTTCAAAGGACGGATATTTGATTGTTCGATCGTCATGCCTAAGATCATTATGTCTAAGATATAATCAGTGTAACGGCGGGCAATTGGAGCTCCGAGCAAACCAGAGCAGAGACTACTATGGAGATTGTTTAACTTGGTTCATGGAACTGAGCTCAAGTGTCGAACACAAAGAATGGTGTGAAATTGCCCAACCTGAGTCGTGTGGAAACTGGAGAGTCAGCATTGGTCGTTGAGGAAAGAAATAACAAAATGCAGGTTGAAAGAAAATTTAACAAAATGATGATACAATTCGTACTACTAAAGCCAAAATTCGTAGCAAATTTTGTTTGTAATTGCTACGCATTTTAGTCGCAAAGCACAAAAATATGACTACTACGAATTTTGTTTGTAATGGCTACGCATTTTAGTCGTTAAGCACCAAAACATGAGTGCTACGAATTTTGTGTGTAATCGCTACGCATTTTAGTCATAAAGTACCAAAATATGACTGCTACGAATTTTATTTGTAATTGCTACGCATTTTAGTCGTAAGCACCAAAACATGACTGCTATGAATTTTGTTTGTAATTGCTAGGCATTTTAGTCGTTAAGCACCAAAACATGACTGCTACGAATTTTGTTTGTAATTTCTACGCATTTTAGTCGTTAAGTTCCAAAACATGACTGGCACAAATTTTGTTTGTAATTGTCACGCATTTTAGTCGTTAAGCACCAAAACATGACTGCTACGAATTTTGTTTGTAGGTGCTTTGCATTTTAGTCGTTAAGCTCCAAAACATGACTGCTACGAATTTTGTTTGTAATTGCTACACATTTTAGTTGTTAAGCACCAAAACATGACTGCTACGAATTTTGTTTGTAGTTGCTACGTATTATAATTCGTAGCAACTATATCAAACAGCGTATCATACTATTTGTAGTAAAGATATCAAAATGCGTAGCTTTTCAAAAAAAAAGTTGTATAACAAATTTTGGTTTAACTTGAACAAAAAGGGTACATCTTTTATTGATCAATGCATCAAACTGAGCCTAATGGCCTGTTGCAAAAAGATACTGGCAATACGGAAATCGCAAAGCACTTGAATAATGGGGCACAACAGCAACTGTATCCACATCAAGCTCATTAAGAGCATCAGCAGCAGTTTGAGAGGAATTGCTACTCCTTGCTTTCAAGTACTTACCGTAACCAATACCCACCTCCTGCTGAACTGGACCCTATCGTTGCGATCTTGTCGTAGTGCATGGATTGTTGTACCAAGATCTGATCTTGTCCTGAACCCAAGTAGCTAAGATTCAGAGACATCTTTGAGATGACTCGGATAGATGATAGGAAAAAAGGTACAGTTATACTCGTGCATCTTTAGAAAATAAATGAAATAAACCTTTTCCTCGTCCTGAGCTTCCTTTTCTTTTTTCTCCTCTTCATCTTCTTCATCGGTTCCGCAAAAGGATTGACAAAAATTGTCACCTTGTTTATCTTAATCTCTTCCTGACAGATGAACAAAATAAAACAGAAGAATTTATGGGCGTATCGCATACAACATTTTTCATCAAATCTCCATGAATGGGTATATCTTGCTGTTGATATCCCGTAGACAAACCATCCAGTAAACACGCAGCAATTCATGGCTGATCGAATAAATGATCATCACCGTCTATCTCTTCCAATCCCTCCCAGTTCATGATCATTGTTTGCTTGTCCATCTTGGTCGCTGACAACCCGCAAATCAGAATCAACCAATCGAATTAGGGTTTATGGATTTTTGAAGGCAGATTGACTAATATGCCATTAAAATAGATTTTTAGATTTAAATAATTATCTGAATTATTGGATCAAATATCTAATGGTTCTAATTAATTCTAGGGATGCACAAAATTGGCCCGGACCGGAAAACCGGACCGGAACCGACCGGATTTTCCGGTCCGGTCCGGTCTCGGTCCGGTCCCGGTCCGGTCCACGGTCCATATTTTTGGAGGATTACGGGTTCCGGTCCGGTCCGGTCTGGACCGGAATAAACCGATTTTTTTTATTTTCCTAATATTTTTTTTTATTTTCTATTTTTTAACCCTAAATTACGGTCGGTCCGGTCCGGTCCGGGTTTCGGTCCAAGTTTTCACACGAATTCCGGTCCCGGTCCGGTCCCGGTCCATATATATCCGGTCCGGTCCGGTCCGGTCCACGGTCCAAGATTTTAGAAAATTCCGGTCCGGTCCGGACCGGATGTGCATCCCTAATTAATTCTCATTTCTCATCAAATAAGACTTTCTCATATGATCTTAACTCATTCAATGAAAAGTATATATTGGGAGTGACAATGAATTAATAATTGTCACTCCTATTAATTTTTAAGTTCTTTCGTTCTCATATTAGGAGGGAATTGGGACCACGAAGTATATATTGGATATTATAAAGAAGTACGGCCATTTGTCGCCTGACAAAAGCTGCAACCCGAGTCCGTTGGGTTCTCAAAGCAGGATTCGTTGGTAATTTACCCGTTATTAATTGTTCAACTTTAAGGTTTAGTTAGAGTGTTATACTGTGGGGTGCTTACTTTTTTTAAGTGCCAAAGAAACGGCTACAGCAGGATGGGCGAAGCCCCACACAAGGAGAATAAGACCCTTTACAAAAACAAAAAAGACCTAAAAACTAGGTCCCAACAAGCACATCATCTTGAATGGTTGGTCGCCATTCTCCCGCCTTCTAGCCACTGAGGAAGGACCCATAAGATCAATGGTCAAAGCTCCACGCACCGATATATGAAGCTCACCCCAGTTGGAATACAAAATAGGAGCCCCAGAGCTTGCAAAAATAAGAGCAGGGTTATTATTGATAGGCCAAATAAGCTCAAATGTAGTGTCCCCATAGTTTTGCAGCAAGGAATGACACTTGAAAGTCATGTCCCAAGGAACCTTGACAGAACCGCTTGTCGTCAGAGCGATTTGTGCAAATAAATTTATAATAGTCCGCTACTCGCAACTATACTACTGGGTAGTACTTGGTAAGTAGGGGTCGAACCCAAGGGAATTAGGGGAATAGGTTATTCTTTTAAGGGATTTGTCTAGCGAGAGAGCGTGTTTTAAGTTGGTTGAGGTTTTAGTGCTAACAACTACGTGACTTTTTGATTGGTTGCGGATTTGATTGCTGAAACGTAAATTACAGAAAAGTAAATACTGAAAATACAAAGGAGACTTACAGTGGGTGATGCGTGAATTGCAAGTCCTCCGGATTGTGAGCGGTTGATGGTTGCAGTTGATTGAACAATAAAAGTAAAGACAGGAGGGTTTTGTAATTGCGAGAGAAGTATTCGGTCTTGGGGGGCCTTGTATTATATCCTGTTCATTCTTTTAGCAACCCTTCTAAGTATTCAAACTTGTATCGAGGCCCTTTCGTAACGCTCAATTTGCCACACTGTTTGTAAACCCTTGTTCTACTTCAGACTAATTCCTCCTTTCGAAGTATCTTAGCCTTTTGTGCACCCATTTGGTCCCTTTGGTCCAGTTTCCAAATGGTTTTAAAGATAGATCGAACTCCTCAGATAAGCTTTGCCCTTTCGTAGCATCCACTTACCCGAGTATGTTCACGACTTCCCACAGAAGAGTTTTGCCCTTTCGTAGCTTCCACTCAACCTTGGAAAGTCTGACCTTATAAATGGCACATAGAACAAGTTTTGAATACAGAGAAAAGAAACTAAACGAAGTAAAACATTTTATAAAACAAGAACTCCCCTTCAACCGAATGAAGGGTTTAGTTACGAATATCCATGGAGTTGGACATCATAACTAGGATACTTGGGGATTTGGAAAAGAATACTCAAGAACAAACAGGAGTAAAGAGAGAAGAGAAAGAGATTACTCAAGAACAAACAGGAGTAACTCTTGAACTGTAACTGAAAACTTGAGTACTCAAGAACCAACAGGAGTACTCAAGATCGAACTAAAGTATTTGAGAACAAACTGAACTTTTATTGATATCAAACCAAACTTTACAAAGTAACAAACTTAGAGAGAGAAGTGTTTTACACAATTTTGGGATGATTGAAATGAGGAGGAGAGCTTGGTATTTATAGGCTAAGGGGAGGGGAATGGAGGGCCAAGATGAGGGCATGTGGTTTGGCATCCAAGGGTGGAGATGGGGGAAGAAGGAGAGGAGGGCAAGTGTCACAAGGGGAGAGGGCAAGAGGGAAGCCGCCGGCGGCTTTTGGGAGGGGGAATGAGGTGGTGACATGTGGAGGAAGGGGAGAGGAGAAGGGGTGATTGTGAGGGCAAAGCCGCCGGCTAGGTGGCATGAGGAGAGTGGCTTGTGAGTTTTGTGCAGTTTTCACAAAACTATCGGTGTATTCCAGCTCCGGATTGTCTTCGGTTTCTCTTCGGTTTGATTTGTTTTGAATGATTCCAAGTCAGGATCTTTAGATTTCTTCATTCAGCGTCTGATCTTGACCTTGGATTGTCTCCTGATATCTTTTCTGTGCTAAAAGCTCTTCCTTAGCGTGTATTCTCTCTAAGCTCTGAAATACCCTGTAGAAATGTATCGGGACTAAAACATCGAAGTTAGATAGACAAACAGTCTAATTTGGTGAGTTTAACTGTGTTTATGATTCATACAATTGTGGTCCATCAGATAACCCCACACTTTTAGTTGTTCGTCCCGAACAATGCTTTATAAGGGCGTTACTAAGTAAGTTGGTTAAAATATAAAAATAAGATTGTGGTACTCGATTTTTCCTAATTCATGCATTACTACTTGTTACTAAATTAAACTGCGTAAATAAGTAGAAGAAACTTGATACTTGTACCTTCGTGATGAGATGCAAATTATTTCGGATGTTTCGGGAGATAGCCCTTTTCAGGCTCCTGGACTACACCTTCGGGATCGTCTCGCACTATATGGTTTTCTTGTAGCTTTCTCTAGCACGTGATTCGATTCAGGTTTCAGTGAGTTGAGTACTTTGATTACTTTTGGCGAGGGGCTGCTTTTTGTAGTGAATTGGCCTTTGGCCTTTGATTTGACGCTTTGAATTCTTCACTTTTGTTCGGTTAAAACCTTCACAATTTTGGGCCTGAGGCCTCTTGATTTGCTTCTTCGAGCTTTTTGCGTCTTTGTGACTTGCTAGTCCATTTTCTCAAGCCTTCTTGGGAGGTCCAATCATCGCCCGCGAGCATATGGAAATACCTCCCCGCTCCTCTCGTCTTCGTCGTTTTGCGCGGGTCAAGATGAGGGTCGCTCATCTATTTTCTCGGCTATTTTGACTAGAGAGAGGACGGTTTGATTCCCGTCCTTGCCTTTTACATAGATGCTTCAAGGCAGAGTTGACTTCAATTATTCACCGAAACCTGAAGTGCAGCCTCCACTGACTTCGAAAACCATATAGTTTGATCTGATCCTTCAAGTGCTTGCCAAGCCCCTCTAGGGCAATTTCTATCAACTCCACATCCCTAGTTTATCTCGGCACAAAAGACAAATGAGAAGTTACATTCTAAGTTTTTAAACAGTTTGCATTTTCACAAGGTTGATGCATGAATTATGATCTATCTTTTTCACATTCTTAAGTTCATATTTTCAAAAAGATACTATTTAAAAAGAAAAGAAAAACATGCAGATGGTTCTCACCCCACACTTTTGAACGAAGGTGTGCCTTAGTTCAAAAGTCATGCAAATATATACAAAAGAAGGAAATGACATTAAGGAAAAAGAAGAACAGAACTCCCTTTTACTGTGTCGTGGAAATGACATGGCATGAGGCTGGATAATCGAGAGAGTCTGGCTGGGGCCTCGAACTCTCAGCGCAGGCCCGGTAAATTCACGGAAGCTGCCTGGCTGATCCGGTCTTGCTCCAAACTTAATTCCTACATGAAAGATATTCCTTCTATACAAAAAGTGGGTGAGAGCGCTTATTGGAAATTTAAATGACAGAAATTAAAAGTGCAGAAAAGTAAGATAGTGTCGGGTTACCTCCCGACCAGTGCACTTGTTTAACGTCGTTGGCTCGACAGTACCTTGTTTTTGATCATTGGTTGGGATCCCATGGGTGGCTTAAGTCGAATTTTGCCACTATTCCTGTGTTGATTCTAGCCTTCTCCTTTCCTGAGTTCTTGGGGGATGATGTGCTTGGGTCAGGGTTCCATTGTTCTAATGGTTTCGCGCGGCTATCACCATAAATGTTATAATATGAGGTTCTGTCACTGAATGCAAGTGATAACGAGCCCTTGCCCATGTTGATCTTGGCTCCAGTTGTGTAAAGGAATGGTCATCCTAAAATGATTGTTGGAGGGTCGTCCTTGCTGGATTCTTGGATTGGTATCACGTAAAAGTCTGTAGGAACAACGACATTTCCAACACGGAGCAGAAAGCTTTCTAGCACTCCAACTGGTTGGATGCACGTCTTGTCTCCTAACTCGAGGGATATTATTGGTGACTTCAATGGACCAAGCTCTAAAGCGTAATAAAGAGGGTATGGCAGAATGTTGACCGAGGCCCCAAGATCTATTAGGCAATGATGAATTGGGGTTTTGCCGAAAACACATGTTACTGTGAAGGCTCCTGGGTCCTTGCTCATTTCTAGATATACCTCAGGGCTCCAAGTGAAGCGCTTTCTTGCTATCAGGTCATTTTGTTTTTTTATTTTTTCATCATTCTCTTGGGTCACCTGATCTTCTGGGTAAATGCCTTGTTTTGGCGCATAGATGTGAGGTGGAAAGTCTCTCCTGAGATTGTCAGAGTCTGAGCTTCCATAATCAGTATGCTTGATCCATGTTCCATTGTTGATGGATTGGTCTTCTTTCAGCGCCTCTTTTATATCTGACATTGTTACCATGCTAAGATTCGCCTTTGGATTCTGAATGGTCTGTGAAGGGAGTTTGCCAGGTTCGCTAGTGATCGTTGATATTACTGAGGCGAGGTGAGATATTTGTTTGGTCAATTCTGAAATTGCCCCATCAGTTTTTTCCTGATATTGGTGTAGCGCAGTTCCCAATTGTTTTAAGTTTCCTGCCAGCTTCTTCATGTATGGCCGGTTGGCACCTTTGCAGTTTTGGAATTTCTGTCTTTTGCCAAGCGACCTTAAGCATGTGACCTTTTTGACCCTCTTTTTTATGGCAGAGATGATTGGCCGTCCTTGGTCCTTACACCCTTCAGGAGGCTCTTCTTGACTTGTGACGAGTGGCAGCTCCTTCGTTGGTTGTTTTGGCTCATGCATCTCCTTCAACTCGTCTAGCACTTTATCATTGATCACCTCGTCTCTGGTGGCCGTGATATGCTTAGAAAACAAGGGGTCAAGCTGGGGGACTTCCACCACAAGGGCCAGGTCCGTCTCAGCAAGCATCGGTTCGAGTGGCTCGGCTAGTTTGGCAATGATGATCGGGCCCGTCTTGGCTGGTTCTTCTTTGGTTATGTGCGAGTCCTCATCCTCAGTTGGCCCTGTTGACTCTAATATTGGTTCCTTTAGAGCTGCTTCCACGTCCATTACTACCCTTGTACCGATGTCTTTTTTCTGTTTTGTTACGGGTAAGCTTGTAATAGGTGTGGAGTCGGGCTCGTCTTGCACTGAGTCCACTTTCATTGTCGGTGCCTGACCCTGTTTTGTGTTCTCTGCCAAATCATTTATGAGGCGCCAGGCTTCACCTATGGTTAACTTCCTGAGTGAACATCCTACTACATCATTAAATCTTTTCCGTTCAAGTGGCATCATTCCACCGAGAAATATTTGAAGAAGATTGAGTCTGGTGAATCCATGGTGCGGGTAGCTCTCCATCATGGAGTCAAAGCATGCTAAGTACTCGTCCAAAGTTTCGTCCCGCGATTGCTTAGTGTTGATGATCTCTGCGCGGAGTAGCGAGACATAGACCCCATCGTTCCAAGGCTCGTTTTCGTAGTTGGTAGACATGGTTACATTAAAGCGAGTTTGATTCGAAGAACATATCCGATGGCTAATTCCCCGGCAACGGCGCCAATTTGACAGAACCGCTTGTCGTCAGAGCGATTTGTGCAAATAAATTTATAATAGTCCGCTACTCGCAACTATACTACTGGGTAGTACTTGGTAAGTAGGGGTCGAACCCAAGGGAATTAGGGGAATAGGTTATTCTTTTAAGGGATTTGTCTAGCGAGAGAGCGTGTTTTAAGTTGGTTGAGGTTTTAGTGCTAACAACTACGTGACTTTTTGTTTGGTTGCGGATTTGATTGCTGAAACGTAAATTACAGAAAAGTAAATACTGAAAATACAAAGGAGACTTACAGTGGGTGATGCGTGAATTGCAAGTCCTCCGGATTGTGAGCGGTTGATGGTTGCAGTTGATTGAACAATAAAAGTAAAGACAGGAGGGTTTTGTAATTGCGAGAGAAGTATTCGGTCTTGGGGGGCCTTGTATTATATCCTGTTCATTCTTTTAGTAACCCTTCTAAGTATTCAAACGTGTATCGAGGCCCTTTCGTAGCGCTCAATTTGCCACACTGTTTGTAAACCCTTGTTCTACTTCAGACTAATTCCTCCTTTCGAAGTATCTTAGCCTTTTGTGCACCCATTTGGTCCCTTTGGTCCAGTTTCCAAATGGTTTTAAAGATAGATCGAACTCCTCAGATAAGCTTTGCCCTTTCGTAGCATCCACTTACCCGAGTATGTTCACGACTTCCCACAGAAGAGTTTTGCCCTTTCGTAGCTTCCACTCAACCTTGGAAGGTCTGACCTTATAAATGGCACATAGAACAAGTTTTGAATACAGAGAAAAGAAACTAAACGAAGTAAAACATTTTATAAAACAAGAACTCCCCTTCAACCGAATGAAGGGTTTAGTTACGAATATCCATGGAGTTGGACATCATAACTAGGATACTTGGGGATTTGGAAAAGAATACTCAAGAACAAACAGGAGTAAAGAGAGAAGAGAAAGAGATTACTCAAGAACAAACAGGAGTAACTCTTGAACTGTAACTGAAAACTTGAGTACTCAAGAACCAACAGGAGTACTCAAGATCGAACTAAAGTATTTGAGAACAAACTGAACTTTTATTGATATCAAACCAAACTTTACAAAGTAACAAACTTAGAGAGAGAAGTGTTTTACACAATTTTGGGATGTTTGAAATGAGGAGGAGAGCTTGGTATTTATAGGCTAAGGGGAGGGGAATGGAGGGCCAAGATGAGGGCATGTGGTTTGGCATCCAAGGGTGGAGATGGGGGGATAAGGAGAGGAGGGCAAGTGTCACAAGGGGAGAGGGCAAGAGGGAAGCCGCCGGCGGCTTTTGGGAGGGGGAATGAGGTGGTGACATGTGGAGGAAGGGGAGAGGAGAAGGGGTGATTGTGAGGGCAAAGCCGCCGGCTAGGTGGCATGAGGAGAGTGGCTTGTGAGTTTTGTGCAGTTTTCACAAAACTATCGGTGTATTCCAGCTCCGGATTGTCTTCGGTTTCTCTTCGGTTTGATTTGTTTTGAATGATTCCAAGTCAGGATCTTTAGATTTCTTCATTCAGCGTCTGATCTTGACCTTGGATTGTCTCCTGATATCTTTTCTGTGCTAAAAGCTCTTCCTTAGCGTGTATTCTCTCTAAGCTCTGAAATACCCTGTAGAAATGTATCGGGACTAAAACATCGAAGTTAGATAGACAAACAGTCTAATTTGGTGGGTTTAACTGTGTTTATGATTCATACAATTGTGGTCCATCAAACCTCATCCACACCAGAATCATTGAGCAATGAGATCAAGTAGTTGGAACATTGAATGCAAGAAATGGCCGGTAACTCCCAATCAGAGCTCTTGTTAAGAATTCCCTTAACCGCTGTCATCAACTCTTCAAAAGTGATTGAGGATAGATATCCATCACTCCGGCCATGACAAAACCCCCGTTACGATTCCGAGAAACAATACATGCAAAGAAAATGCCATGCAGTCTCTGTGTGGCAAGAGAAATTGTGAGGCCATGAAGAGCTGGCATCCAAGCTTTCCACTAATTTGTCCTGGGTGGAATGGAAAACCCGAAGACAGCCATACAAATATTGTCATCCCTGGAGTTGAGATCGGGAAGGTTTAGGGATTTTTCTATATCCATCGCCCAATGTAGGATGTGACGACGAATATTTCGCATGTCTCTTCGTAAATCAACTCATCTTAGGCTTTCCGAATCTCCCACACAGCTACACATGCCATCCCTATGCGAAGCCCCTCTGACAAGGAAGAAGGCATCCTCATTCCAAGCCAAAGGGTCTTGAAACTGCCCAGACCTTTGCAAATTGGAACATCAAAAATATGGCTTAAATAGACCCACACATCAGACCCCCAAGCGTCATTGAAGAAAAGATGTTTCAAATCTTCAACATTAGCATTGCAGCAAGCACATCTAGAGGTCATGGGAATCCCCAATTTGATCACTTGGTCGTCGGTGGGAACTCCACCACAACAAAGCTTCCAAACAAAGCAAAAAATCTTCGGAGGAATCCAACTCTGTAAGATATTTGCGCCCCAACCACACCTCTCGTACTGAATTCTAGAGGACTCTCGAAAGACTTTAGTAGATAAGTGCCGCTGTGATCACCGATCCATATAAATCTATCCGGTGCTACAGATAAGATGAAGGACCGATAAATATTTTTGATCCTAGGCGGAAGGAATTGCCAAAGAAGGGATCTATCTTGTTCATCCTCCAACGCATCCCTTGCCAACAAGCCATGTAAATGAGGAGGACACTGAATGCCAAGGCTCGAGCACACCACATCTATATTAACATCTCCACGACCAATCATCCACATAGAATTTTGCTTAAGATAATCAACAAGGTGAGCAATATTCCCCCAAACAGCAGAGTGTTTAGAGCTATTGCCATATTTAGCTTTCATAAATCTGCACCACAAAGAGTCTTCCGCTACAATCTTCCAAGCAAGCTTCCCATGTAAGGAAGGCTTCAGATATTCCAAGGAAAGGATACCAAGCCCGCCTGACTCCTTGGGGCGACAAGCTTTCTCCCAACAAATCCAATGCTTGCGCCTATGCTCTCCATGATCCCCAAAGGAAGTAACAAAGCATGCTATTAATGCGCTTCAATGTGGTTTTTGGGACAGGCAACACTGCCATGCAGTGTAATGTGATGCGGTTGAGGACTGAGTTAATAAGGGTGTCTCCGACGCCCATAAAAAGTAGATTTTTCATCCAACTTTCAATAAGTTATTTAAAATTCTCCTCCAGATAAAGAAAGTACTCGATCTTAGGTCTTCCAATAAACAAAGGGGCCCCCAGATACATGAATGGAAACGAGTCCTCAGAAAACCCAGTGCTCTGCAACAATTCTATCCTCCTCTCATATGGGACATTATGTAACGAAGAAAATGAGGCTCTTGTCATTGTTAAGCTTCTGGCCTGAAAGGGAACGGAATTCATCAATGAGTCTCTTCAGGGCTTCCATAGAGTGATTGTTCCCATTGGAAAATAGAAGCATATCATCGGTGAACAAGAGGTGTGAATTATGAGGAACATTGCAGCTCGAGAAGTAACTTCCAACGATGCCTTCTGCCACTGCTGAGTTGAGAGCTCTCGTAAACCACTTCATGGCCACCAAGAACAAACTATGGGAGAGGGGTCACCTTGGCGAATGATCAATTGTAACTATAGCTAAAGTATTCAAATAGAATCCAAGCACTTATGCTAAGTCACGGTAATCAAAACATTTGTAATGATTCGGGTGAACCGAGGTCGTACCCGAAGGATAGGTGATTAAACCAATAATGCTAACGATTTAATTAGAATGTCTATGGTTTGGGGGGGGTTTTGTTCCTCTAAGAGGATGATAGTAGAAGGTACTATCCAAAAGTGAGATTATATCTACTAAAAGAGGTTAACTATCAATTAAAAGATGACTAGGGATCACTTCTACACCTAGACAAATATTGTGACAATGATATAGGACACTAATGATGAAATCACATGCACATGTTTAGGAATTGGCTTATGCAACATTAGTACAAAGTTCAACTCACGCTACAACTTAGTACAAAGAGGTTACATCTCGCATAGTACCTCACACTTTCGTTCTATTGGCACTATAGAATATGAATGTCTAGCCTCACACTTCCGCTTTATTGACTAGATAATCATGTTCTTGTTAAGTTCAAGCCCTTCTCATTAGGATTAGAGAGTCGCCATGTAACACAAAAATCATAATGCTTCTTCATTTAGTTCATTGAAGTCATGATGATCAACGCAAGCTACATCAAGCATGAAATCAAGCAGAATTCCTATTGAGGACATTTCACAAACACCTTATAGGCAACTCGAGACATTAGGTCCAAATGAAGAAGAAACATGTGCAAACTCATTCATCATTAGCAAGGTATTTACAATGTCACAAACATGTCTAGGGGATCCATAGATCCCCAACCAAGGTCACTACTCACTCATGGTGAGTTTACAAACAATGTCAACAATAAAAGTGCAAACAATCATATAGGAAGTAGAGTTTAGAAATCTAGAACCAATATGGAGATTTAAGAACACTAGAGGATCCGATCGTGATGTTGTTGAAGTTCTTTTTCTCTAAAATCCCAGCTTGGCTCCAGAAAAACCGATCTAGGTTCAAAAACCCCAAGTTTCTATTTATAACCCAGCAGTAAAAATCCAGTTTTTATGTTTTTCCGTGAACGCATGGTCTTCTGGATTTGCTCAAATGCGAGCATCCTCTTGAAGTGTGCGAGCGCACGAGAATTTCATGCGATGGGTCTTAGTTGTGCGATCGCATGAAATTAGCTGTGCGAATGCATGGTCTCCTGTTTACTGGGAAGTTTGGTCGAGTGCGAGCTCGTAGGGCCGTTCGTGCGAACGCACGAGGTTCTCATGCGATGGGTCTGGGCTATGCAAACGCATGAAATGGACTATGCGAACGCACAAGGCTGCGAAGACTAGCAAGGTGGCAAAGTACATTCATGTGATCGCATGTTTGAACCATGCGAGCGCATGACTTTGAGGAATTTGCGCTCCGACCTCCAATTTGTGCTTTCTTGCTCCAAAATGCTCGGTTTTGCCCCAAAATCACTGCCTACTTGCGTTCTCAGCTTAAACTCTGTAATTTGCCTGAAAAGAACCACAAAGCATCAAATAGCAAGTGATATCGTAATAGAACAATCAAAACAATAAGCATAGAGGTTGTGATGTTCCCATGAATGGCATGGCTTTGGCAAAACGGCTTTAGACAGTTCGAGCTAGAGTTCAAAAAGAGTTCAATCACGCACTGGAACAGAAGTACAGCGTGCAGAAGACGCATGATCTGGATTCAGAAGATTCTGAAGATTAAGGATCTGGGATTGAGGATCTTTTCGGTTGAAGTCGGACAATGAAGAAACAGATACTCAGGATATCATTCCAAGATTATCTTACCAGATTTAAAGACCATCGGATCATCCTTCAAAAGAGAATATCTCTTGAATATCTGAATAAAGATATGGATCCCCCGAAGATTTCGATGAGAGTACTTGACTGGAACACATCATGGAGTCATCTCAACAGATCAGATACGGGATCAGATCTGTGCAGATTGGTTGAGAAGTTGTCGGGTGGCTTGGCGTAGAAGTCATCTTCGGAGATTGGTTTTGGTTGAATATTCTGCAAATATTCTGAAGTATCTCCGATTTATTATCAGGATATTCAGATCCGGATCTGTCTTCTCTAAAGCCTATAAAAAGGATGCTAGGGCGTCCAGATTAGGGTTGCTCCTGCTGAGAAAATAAACACGAGAAAATCCTACTGATTGGAGGAGGAGCGACAGCCGATTGAGTTCTCCCTACTGGAAACTCATTGGTGTAAGAGTGGTCTTAGCAAGTGCAACTCAGACTACCTGGAAGCGATCGTACAAGCGCACACAACCAAGGCAAACAAGCTTTCGAAGGAAAGCATCCGAGCTTCAAGTGAAGGTTGAGCACGTTCGGACGCTAGGTCTGGACGAAGGGGATCGAGGGGAGTTGCTACAAACCTCGGTTGCAAATCTGAGAGACGGAGTGTTAGTGGTGAGGCCATTACAAACAAGGTGTTGTGTAAGAGTAAGACCTCCTGTTACCCTAAACTCGTAATAAGATTTGTTGTCCCTTTTTCGGGTGTGGGAAACCCCCCAGAGTAGGCGAAGCCGAACTGGGTTATCAATCTGTGCGTGCTCCGGTCTTTCATTCTGTTTGCTGAACTATTGTGGATAGAGTTCAAGACCTGTCTCAACTGCACCTTGAACTGTTGTGAAGAGAGTTCAAGGTCTGTCCGAACTCTACCCTGAACACTTGCTTGAACAGCGGATTTAATTTCAAATGGTATCAAAGCAAACACTCGACACACTGAGTGGGATCCTGGAACTGTTCAAGATTACTGAAAAACAGGGAAAGCCACCATCAAGCACCGTCCATGGCTGTATAAGAGATTCGAAGGCCTACAGAAGTAATAATGTGTGCATGGTTGCATTCAGCTCCTCAAGTAACATGGAGAAGGATCGCTGGTACTTCGACAGCGGATGCTCCGCACATATGACGGGAGACTCCACGTTCCTTGCAAAAATTCGACCTGTTGTTACAAAACAGTTCGTCACATTTGGAGATGGTGGAAAGGGACAGGTGATCGGCTGTGGGACATTGAAGGTTCCGGATTTACCTGTCCTCATAGACACTCTCCTAGTGGAAGGACTGAAAGTGAACCTTATCAGCATTAGTCAACTCTGCGACGGGGGATATCATGTCAAATTCACTCACAACTCATGCCATGTTCTCGATAAAGATGGAGGGATCCTGATGAAGGGAAGCAGAGCAGCCAACAACTGTTATCTCATCGGCTCAACTGGAACAGATTCTTCAACAACTTGCTTGTCCAGCCAAGCAGATGAGATGTCTCTTTGGCACAGACGTTTGGGTCATTTAAACCTCAAGACACTGAAGAAACTCGGCTCATCTGAACTCATCCGAGGAATGCCAAATGTAAAAGGAAATCCGGATGTGGTGTGTGGAGAATGCCAGATCGGGAAACAAACCAAAGCCTCTCATCCTAAGGTCTCACAAATCAGTACCAGCCGACCACTGGAACTGATCCATATGGACTTAATGGGACCAATGCAAACTGAGAGCTATGGAGGGAAGAAGTATGTGCTGGTATGTGTCGATGACTTCACCAGATTCACTTGGACAAGGTTTCTTCGAGACAAGACTGAAGCTGCTCAACAATTCATCGAACTCGCTACCTTGATCCAACGAGAGAGGGACGACAGAGGAGAAAAACTGGTGTCCATCAGGAGTGATAACGGCACTGAATTCAAGAATGCTACTATGAGAAACTATTGTATGGAACATGGAATAGCTCATCAGTTTGCTTCGGCAATCACGCCTCAGCAAAATGGAGTTGTGGAACGGAAAAATCGTACCATTCAAGAGATGGCCCGGGTGATGATCCATGCCAAGAATATTCCTCTGAAGTTTTGGTCCGAAGCCATGAACACGGCATGTCACATTTTAAATCGAGTTTCTATTCGCACTGGAACAGAAAAGACGTGCTATGAACTCTGGAAAGGAAAGAAGCCCACTGTCAAATAATTTCACATATTTGGAAGTGAGTGCTATATTCTGAATGACAGGGAGTACCAACAGAAGCTGGACCCAAAGAGTGATGAAGGATTTTTTCTGGGGTATTCCTCAAACAGCCGTGCATACCGGGTGTTCAACAAGCGGACAGGTTCAGTCATGGAATCAATTAATGTCAAAGTCAAGGATGAAGTGGTTGTACAGGATGTCTCTGACGACAGTGACGATAGTTCCTGCACAGTACCTGAGACACAACCATCTTCCCAGCACACTGAAGGAGAACCTAACACTTCCAACAACACTAACGGTGACTCACCATCCACTGACATCGTCCCTGGAAGTTCCTCATCTGCCGAAGCCTATATCAGTAACACTCAGGAGGATGTCTCAACCTTGCAACCCTCCCGACGAATTGCCAGGGATCACCCGATCTCTGAGGTCATTGGATCACCACGTGATGGAATACAAACTCGCAGTAAACAGATAAACTTCCGAAAATTGGCTGCCTGCTCGTGTTTCCTCTCCTCAATTGAGCCGAAAAACGTAAAGGAAGCATTACTTGATGAGTATTGGGTCCTTGCCATGCAGGAGGAATTGGAAGAATTTGCTCGGAATGATGTTTGGGATCTGGTTCCAAGGCCTGATGGGATCAACGTCATTGGGACAAAATGGATTTTCAAAAATAAATCCGACGCGTCAGGAAACATCACCAGAAATAAAGCTCGTCTGGTTGCACAAGGCTACACACAAATAGAAGGAATTGACTTTGAGGAAACTTTTGCTCCGGTAGCACGCCTTGAAGCCATTCGCTTACTTCTTGCTCTGGCATGCCACTTAAAGTTTTGACTGTTCCAGATGGACGTGAAAAGTGCGTTCCTAAACGGGTTTCTGAATGAGGAAGTTTATGTGGCTCAGCCGAAAGGATTTGAGGATCCTCATCATCCTGATTCGGTGTATCACCTGAAGAAAGCCTTGTATGGTCTCAAACAAGCGCCCAGAGCTTGGTATGAACGCCTCACGGTCTTCCTCGTCGATCATGGATATGTGCGAGGGGGAGTGGACAAGACCCTTTTCGTTAAACACATAAGGTCAGATTTTATTATCGCACAAATCTATGTTGACGATATTGTGTTCGGATCCAACACTCAGAAACTAGTAGATCAGTTCGTAGAACAGATGCAGAAGGAGTTCAAAATGAGCATGGTCGGGGAGATGAATTACTTTCTAGGTCTTCAGGTGACTCAAAAGGAAGATGGCATTTTTATCTCGCAAAGCAAGTATGCCAAGAATCTGATAAAGAAATTTGATCTTGAGAAGGCAAGTCACAAACGAACTCCGGCTGCTACCCACATAAAGATAACTAAAGACGAGGCAGGAACAAAGGTCGATCAGACGCTGTACAGGAGTATGATTGGAAGCCTCCTCTACTTGACAGCCAGCAGACCGGATATTACGTATGCTGTAGGAGTTTGTGCAAGGTACCAGGCGGATCCGAAAGAAAGTCATCTCCTACAAGTTAAGAGAATCATAAAATATGTGTGCGGGACTGTTGAGTTTGGAATCTGGTACACCAAGGACACCAACTCACATCTGGTTGGCTACTGCGATGCTGACTGGGCAGGAAATGCTGAGGATCGGAAGAGCACATCTGGAGGATGCTTCTTCCTGGGAAATAACCTAGTTTCTTGGTTCAGCAAAAAGCAAAACAGCATCTCACTATCTACGGCTGAAGCGGAATACATTGCTGCAGGAAGCAGCTGCACTCAACTTCTATGGATGAAACAAATGCTGTCCGAATACGGAATTACACAGAAGGAGATGACCTTGTACTGTGACAATATGAGCGCAATCAGCATCTCAAAAAATCCAGTACATCACTCCAGGACGAAACACATAGATATCAGGCACCATTTCATCAGAGAATTGGTTGAACATAAGGTGATAACTCTAACGCATGTGACAACGGACAAGCAATTGGCTGACATCTTCACCAAACCACTAGATGCAGCTCAGCATGAAACGCTCAGATCCTCCTTGGGTCTGTGTGTCATCTCGAACTAAGTTCTCCAGTATATGGTCAGTCACAGACGGAACTCCAGCTGAACAGTTGGACTGACCATTTTAAGAGAAAAGGCTGGAACAGATAGTTTCGCAGGTTGTTGAGCCTACTGGCAAGAGAAGTCTGGTTCTTGATGAAGAGTTGGATGAATGTTTGTGCAGAAAAGACTGCTGAGGTAGTCGATGAAGAGAAGATGACAGAGAGGAGCATCAAGAGTCTGAAGATGTTGTCATTGATAAGTCAGACCCATCTGAAGAAGACAGTAATCTTGAGGAGATGTGCTTACTAGGTCTGCAACACTATCAGAAAATGAACAGGTTGAAGAAAGAGCATCTGTTGCACCAGCTGTGCCGGCCGTGTTGGAACATCCAGCTAATACAGATGTAGAGATGCAATTTTTTGATCAGGAAGAGGCTGATGGCGCACGAGTCTCAGATCCATCTGAGGAGGACGATGTCAAGCTTGGTGCAATGAACAAGGACATTGATGAGGTTGTCCAGGATTTGCAGAAGGAACGGACTATCACTCACGACAAAGATGAGCCTGTTGAGTCTGTAGAGAATTTAGAGATCGACAAGGCTGCTGAGAAAGTGTCTGTTCTGATAGATCTTGAACAGCCAGCTAACCTGGATATGAAGATGCAAGAAGCTGATCTGGAGACACCAGATAATGGAGATTGTGAGGTCAATCAGGACTTAGTCTCATTGGCTGAGTTCAAGAAGTCCGAAAAGATGAGACCAATGAAGAAAGCGGTCATCCAAGCATGCTCGACTGAAGTAACTCCAAGACGGATGGTAAGAGAACATATGCAGGGGGAGCAAGTGCATCAATGAAAAGGAAGAGAAGTGTTCCAAGGTCTGTTCCGACCAGTGTACCAACTGGAGTGACTAAGCATGAAGTATGGTTTGCTAGTACAGTCGCAGCAGCCAAGTGGAAAGCAGGGCAGAAAAGAAAGATCCTTCCTGAAAGGATGCTTGATGAGAAGAAGTACAAAGGAGAGTAGATTTTTCAGCTCTTGAAGGAGACTGATCTGACTGTGGACCGTCCAAAGATGCAAAACACGCCATATCTACCAAGTCTCTGCACCAGATAATCTTCCCATCGCTTTTACAAGCTGAACATCAATCAGCATCCAGTTTTGAAGACAGACCAGGACAGACTATCAGGTGCTTCGGTAAAGTTGGTTGTTGATCACAAGCTGTTCAAGGGTCGACATAAGAATGATCTGAAGGACCCTGGGTTGAACAGGAAGAACGCACCTAAGTCTTCCATCAGGAGTACTGCTGGTGAGAAGGTGTTTCGAGTTGAACGTGGTCATCTACTGAAGGAGGTAGAGATCTTTACGGAGGCCGAACAACTGCTGCGACACCATGGTCTGACAGTCTCACAGCATGTGTCACTGTCCTGGGCCATGCTCGAGGGGGAGTTGATGAGTTTTTCAGATGCCGAGGAGAACGGTTTGCTTGGCTGGACCCCTTGCCAGTTTGTGGCAAAAAGGGGGAGTGTTTTGAGGTAACTGTTCTGGTTCCTCAAGTTGTGTCTAAAGTATTGTTTTGTTTTGCCAAAATGCCAAGGGGGAGATTGATGTTCCCATGAATGGCATGGCTTTGGCAAAACGGCTTTAGACAGTTCGAGCTAGCGTTCAAAAAGAGTTCAATCACGCAATGGAACAGAAGTACAGCGTGCAGAAGACGCATGATCTGGATTCAGAAGATTCTGAAGATTAAGGATCTGGGATTGAGGATCTTTTCGGTTGAAGTCGGACAATGAAGAAACAGATACTCAGGATATCATTCCAAGATTATCTTACCAGATTTAAAGACCATCGGATCATCCTTCAAAAGAGAATATCTCTTGAATATCTGAATAAAGATATGGATCCCCCGAAGATTTCGATGAGAGTACTTGATTGGAACACATCATGGAGTCATCTCAACAGATCAGATACGGGATCAGATCTGTGCAGATTGGTTGAGAAGTTGTCGGGTGGCTTGGCGTAGAAGTCATCTTCGGAGATTGGTTTTGGTTGAATATTCTGCAAATATTCTGAAGTATCTCCGATTTATTATCAGGATATTCAGATCCGGATCTGTCTTCTCTAAAGCCTATAAAAAGGAGGCTAGGGCGTCCAGATTAGGGTTGCTCCTGCTGAGAAAATAAACACGAGAAAATCCTACTGATTGGAGGAGGAGCGACAGCCAATTGAGTTCTCCCTACTGGAAACTCATCGGTGTAAGAGTGGTCTTAGCAAGTGCAACTCAGACTACCTGGAAGCGATCGTACAAGTGCACACAACCAAGGCAAACAAGCTTTCGAAGGAAAGCATCCGAGCTTCAAGTGAAGGTTGAGCACATTCGGACGGTAAGTCTGGACGAAGGGGATCGAGGGGAGTTGCTACAAACCTCGGTTGCAAATCTGAGAGACGGAGTGTTAGTGGTGAGGCCATTACAAACAAGGTGTTGTGTAAGAGTAAGACCTCCTGTTACCCTAAACTCGTAATAAGATTTGTTGTCCCTTTTTCGGGTGTGGGAAACCCCCCAGAGTAGGCGAAGCCGAACTGGGTTATCAATCTGTGCGTGCTCCTGTCTTTCATTCTGTTTGCTGAACTGTTGTGGATAGAGTTCAAGACCTGTCTCAACTGCACCTTGAACTGTTGTGAAGAGAGTTCAAGGTCTGTCCGAACTCTACCCTGAACACTTGCTTGAACAGCGGATTTAATTTCAGGTTGCCTAAAATGCATATATTTTAGCGCTATCAAATCACCCCACACTTAATGTTTGATCGTCCCAAGCAAACTAATCATAGAGATCAACAACAATAATGCATTTCACTCACTCAGGATTGGTTCAAAGAAAACTCCATACGGTCATGAAAACTAACTAAAAACATTAAGAAACAAATCTTATTTCTAACTAACCACTTTCGTAGGTAACACGAGTGCATTTAGCGAATGCACCAAGCCTTTAAACCCCTAGGCTACCCTAGTGGAGGAGTTGTAGTCTCCTGAGAGTTTTCAGACATGGGAATACTCACAAATCCCACAAAAAGAACAATCATCCAATTAGGCATTTTAAGTTCACAAATGTCAAAGTACTGGGCAAGGTGTTTTCCATGAAGTTCATAATGTATTCAAACTAGATATGTGCATTTCAATCACTACATGAAACCTCTTCAAATCCTTATGGAAATTCATGAATAATGACATTCAAACAAATCAAAGCAAAGACTAATAAACCTTTAATCAAGGATTCTAGTCACTTTCTATATCAAAGATTTCAAGAAAACAATCTAATAGTCGCAAAGAAATCTTGTTGGACCACTCACCAATGCTAGCAAGGAGGCTAGTACATTGGCTTGTGACTTTGAACTCATTCTCAAGCCTAGGACGCAAAGGTCACTTAGTCATAAGCGAAGAGGAGTTCCAACATTAAAGCTTTTGTATACACTTGCAAGTCATATCATGCCTAAGTATAAAAGAATACGAGGTTCGTCCCTTAGTGAATTCTTGCTAGTAAGTTTCAATTGTCTCATTAGTTTTCATGCTAGAGAATGGTGGAATAGCCGATTGTCAAGTCTAAGTGCAACTTTAAGGAGGGGTAGTGATGGACCACAATTGTATGAAACATAAATGCAGTTAAACCCACCAAATTAGACTGTTTGTCTATTTAACTTCTACGTGTTAGTCCCGATATATTTCCACAGGGCATTTTAGAGACTGAAGTGAAAACACGCCAAGGAGAGGATTTTATGCTGAAAAGATAACAAGAGTCAATCCAAGGTCAAGATCATATGCCGACTGAAGAAATATAAAGGATCCTGACGTTAAATTGACCATAACAAATTAATCAGAAGAATCAGGAATGGAGTCAAGACAGCCCGGGGAAGAAACACATTTACAGTTTTGTGAAAAGACTGCACAAAACTGTACAAACTCACACATTGGGCAAGTATGACCGGCCACTTGATGAAGTGGTGGCCAAGGGAGGAGCTCCTCCCCACATGGTGACCGGCCACCGGTGGCTATCACCTCCTCCTCCTCCACCACTCCCCTTCCTCCACTTGGCGCCACCACACTCCTCCACCAAAAGCCGCCGGCCTCCTCCTCTTCCTCCACATGTGGCCATCTCCTCCCTTGATTTCTTCCTCCAATCCAAATGCAACACTTGCCACCCATCTCCACCACCCATCTCCTCCCCTTTGGGCTATAAAAGGAGGAGCTCCTCCTCCTCCAAATCACACCTCAATCTCATTTCACTTCTCTCTCTAGAAGTTGTAATATTTGTAATGTTGTAATCTTGTCTTTGGAAATAAAGGATAGCTCCCTTGGCGCTTCAACGGTTGTAAGTAATTCTTAGTATTTATTCAACTGTTTTATTTCCTTAGTTATAATGTTTAGCGCGATGAATAGTAGCTAAACTTGTAGTTCGGTCTAAGGGGCGCACTTGTATTATAAAATGTTTTAGACTATTAACTTAGTGTCTAGTCTAAGTATTCAAAACTTATTCTATGTGACATATATTAAGTCAGAACGTCCAAGGTAGAGTGGATGCTTGGAATGGCAAAACTCTACAGCGGGGTTCGTAAACTTGTACGGATAAGTGGATGCTTGGAATGGCAAAGCTTATCTGAGAAGTTTGACTCATCTTAAACACCATTTGGTTGATCGGGAATGATTGATCAAATGGATGCACATAGGCTAATATAACCGGGAATGGAGTATTAGTCTAAATAGAATAAGTGTTCTACGTCCTTGGAATAGGCTAGACAGTGTACGCAAATTGAGTGCTTGGAATGGCCTTGATACACCGTTTGAATACTTAGGAGAGTCACTAAAGGTCAATGATAAACAGGATATAATACAAGTCCCCTGAAACCGAACATTTCTCTTTAATTATAAACTGTAATTTACTTTCCAGTATTAAAATCAACCAACCAACCAATCAATCAATCAAAATAGCTGGTAGCTTTAAAACCAACCAACCGACCTTAAACACGCTCCCACGCTGCGTAATCCCCCCGAAGAACAATTATTCCCCTAGTTCCCTTGGGTTCGACCCCTACTTACCAAGTACTACCCAGTAGTATAGTTGCGAGTAGCGGACTATTATAAATTTATTTGCACAATCGCTTTGACGACGAGCGATTCTGTCAAATTGGCGCCGTTGCCGGGGAATTAGCAAATGGATAGTTGTTCTTTTTTCCATTATACATAATTCGCCATGTCTTCATACTACGACATAGAACCTTGGAAAAATGGGGGTAGCAACCTTATGTTTGAAATGATTAGACATCTCCCCCAATTCGGAGGTGCTCTTGGAGAAGATCCCGTAAGGCATACACAAACGTTCCACTCCATATGCAACCACATGAGGCCTAAAAATGAATCGCTAGAGGAATTTAAACTCACATGTTTTAAATTTTCTTTAACTGACTCGGCATTAAAATGGTATTACTCATGTGCTGAGTATGAAAGTGATTATGGGTGTCTACAAGCCAAATTCCTTGAGAAGTTTTGCCCTCCATCTCTCCGACTTGAAACCCGCGAGAAGATTCTCAATCTTGAGCAATTCCGGGACGAAACATTGGACGAGTACTTGGCGTACTTTGACTCCATTGTGGCGAGCTGCCCGCACCATGGATTCTCCAGAATCAATCTTATCCAAAGGTTTCTCGGTGGAATGATGCCACTTGAGCAGAAAAGACTTAACGATGCAGCGGGAGGCTCGATCATGAAGTTAACCATGTCTCAAACCTGGCGACTCATAGACAATTTGGCAGAGAGCACAAAACAGGGGCCAATGCACCAAACTGAAGATAAGGCACCAACGATGGAAGTGGACTCAGTGCAAAACGAGCCCGACACCACACCCATTACGAGCTTGCCCGCAACAAAGCCGAGAGAAGACATCAGAACAAGGGCAGTAATGGACGTGGAGGCGGCTCTAAAGGAGCCAATATTGGAGCCCACAGAACCAACTGAGGATGAGGACTCGCAAATAACCGAAGAGGAACCAGCCAAATCAGACCCAGTCCTCATTACCAAACCAGCCGAGCTACTTGAACCGGTCCTTATCACCAATCCATCCGAGGAAAGCACGGCACGCCCGATCCTGGCGCTCGAAGCACCCGAAACATGCCCAATCCTCAGTATCGAAGCACCTAAGGCAGGCTTGGTCCTCATTATCAAACTATCCAAGAAAGACCTAGCCCTTATGGTGGAAGTTCCCCAACTTTTCCCTTCGGTTTGTATGCGGATCACAGCCCCTGAAAATGATGTAATTAACGCTGAGGTGCAAGGTGAGTTGGAGGTAAATCAAGGGCAAGACACGCCATCATCGGAGCTCTCACTCACCACAACTCAACAAAGCAGCCCTGAAAACTCGCTCGTTCTAGGACGACCATTCGTCGCTGCCACAAAGAAGAGGCTTAACATGGGGACATGCGTGTGGTCGCCAATGTTTGATGGCACAATGCTGAACTTCCAAACTTGCAAAGATGCCAACCGGCCATACATGAAGAAGCGGCAAAGACATGGGCCAAGAGAATGGAAACCCGGAAGGAAAAGCAAGAGAGCACGGCTCGACGGACCAGCATCTATGGTCAAGGGAACCTCACCTTCTCGGAGTTATGAAAAGAAGAACCTACCGAAACCATGGAGTTCTAACCAAAGCAAGAAATCAGGAAAAGTCAAAACAGGAATCAACACAGGAACAGTGGTGAAATTCGACCTGAGCCACCCATGGGACCCAAACCAGTAATCCACAACGAGGTACTGTCGAGCCAACGACGTTAAACAAGTGCACTGGTCGGGAGGTAACCCGACACTATCTTACTTTTCCGCACTTTAATTTCTGTCATTTAAATTCAGTATTTAGTTTTAAGCTTGCATGACTTTTGAACTAAGGCACGCCTTTGTTCAAAAGTGGGGGGTGAGAACCACCTATGTACATAAAAACATGCTTGCTGTTTTTTCTTTTTTAGTAATAGTATCTTTTTGAAAATATGAACTTAAGAATGTGAAAAAGATAGACCAAAATTCATGCATTTACCTTGTGAAAATTCAACTGTCTAAAAACTTAGAACGTAACTTCTCATTTGTTCCTTTGTGCTAAGATAACTAGGGATGTGGAGTTGACATAAACTGCCCTAGAGAGGCTTGGCAAGCAATCAAAGGATCAGATCAAACTATATGGTTTTCGAAGTCAGTGGAGGCTGCACTTCGGGTTTCAGTGAAAATTGAAGTCATCTCCGCCATGCAATGCAAAAGGCGAGGACGGGAATCAGACCGTCCTATCTCCGGTCAAAGTAGCCAAGAAAATAGATGAGCGACCCTCATCTTGACCCGCGTGAAAACGACAGTCAAAGTAGCCGAGAAAATAGATGAGCGACCCTCACCTTGACCCGCGCGAAAATGGCAAAAACGAGAAGAGCGGGGAGGTATTTCCATAGGCTTGCGGGCGATGATTGGACCTCCCAAAAAGGCTTGAGAAAATGGACTAGCAGTCACAAAAAGGCGAAAAGCTCAATGAAGCAAATCAAGAGGCCAAAGGCCCAAAATTGTGAAGGTTTTAACCGAACAAAAGTGAAGAACTCAAAGCGTCAAATCAAAGGCCAAAGGCCAATTCACTACAAAAAGCAGTCCCTCGCCAAAAGAAAATCAAAGTACTCAAACCACTGAAACCTGAACCGAATCACGTGCTAGAGAAAGCTACCAGAAAACCATATAGTGCGAGACGATCCCAAGATTGCAGTCCAGGAGCCTAAAAAGGGCTATCTCCCGAGACATCCAATATAATTTGCATCTCAGCACGGAGGTACAAGTATTAAGTTTCTTCTATTTATTTACGCAGTTTAATTTGGTAATAAGTAAGCAATGCATGAATTAGGATAGATCGAGTACCACAGTCTAATTTTCATATTCCAAAGCCAAACTTAGAACTTACGCCCTTTAATAGCATTGTTCGGGACGAACAACTAAAAGTGTGGGGTAATCTGATGGACCACAATTGTATGAAACATAAATGCAGTTAAACCCACCAAATTAGACTGTTTGTCTATTTAACTTCTACGTGTTAGTCCCGATATATTTCCACAGGGCATTTTAGAGACTGAAGTGAAATCACGCTAAGGAGAAGATTTTATGCTGAAAAGATAACAAGAGTCAATCCAAGGTCAAGATCATATGCCGACTGAAGAAATATCAAGGATCCTGACGTTGAATTGACCATAACAAATTAATCAGAAGAATCAGGAATGGAGTCAAGACAGCCCGGGGAAGAAACACATTTACAGTTTTGTGAAAAGACTGCACAAAACTGTACAAACTCACACATTGGGCAAGTATGACCGGCCACTTGATGAAGTGGTGGCCAAGGGAGGAGCTCCTCCCCACATGGTGACCGGCCACCGGTGGCTATCACCTCCTCCTCCTCCACCACTCCCCTTCCTCCACTTGGCGCCACCACACTCCTCCACCAAAAGCCGCCGGCCTCCTCCTCTTCCTCCACATGTGGCCATCTCCTCCCTTGATTTCTTCCTCCAATCCAAATGCAACACTTGCCACCCATCTCCACCACCCATCTCCTCCCCTTTGGGCTATAAAAGGAGGAGCTCCTCCTCCTCCAAATCACACCTCAATCTCATTTCACTTCTCTCTCTAGAAGTTGTAATATTTGTAATGTTGTAATCTTGGCTTTGGAAATAAAGGATAGCTCCCTTGGCGCTTCAACGGTTGTAAGTAATTCTTAGTATTTATTCAACTGTTTTATTTCCTTAGTTATAATGTTTAGCGCGATGAATAGTAGCTAAACTTGTAGTTCGGTCTAAGGGGCGCACTTGTATTATAAAATGTTTTAGACTATTAACTTAGTGTCTAGTCTAAGTATTCAAAACTTATTCTATGTGACATATATTAAGTCAGAACGTCCAAGGTAGAGTGGATGCTTGGAATGGCAAAACTCTACAGCGGGGTTCGTAAACTTGTACGGATAAGTGGATGCTTGGAATGGCAAAGCTTATCTGAGAAGTTTGACTCATCTTAAACACCATTTGGTTGATCGGGAATGATTGATCAAATGGATGCACATAGGCTAATATAACCGGGAATGGAGTATTAGTCTAAATAGAATAAGTGTTCTACGTCCTTGGAATAGGCTAGACAGTGTACGCAAATCGAGTGCTTGGAATGGCCTTGATACACCGTTTGAATACTTAGGAGAGTCACTAAAGGTCAATGATAAACAGGATATAATACAAGTCCCCTGAAACCGAACATTTCTCTTTAATTATAAACTGTAATTTACTTTCCAGTAATAAAATCAACCAACCAACCAATCAATCAATCAAAATAGCTGGTAGCTTTAAAACCAACCAACCGACCTTAAACACGCTCCCACGCTGCGTAATCCCCCCGAAGAACAATTATTCCCCTAGTTCCCTTGGGTTCGACCCCTACTTACCAAGTACTACCCAGTAGTATAGTTGCGAGTAGCGGACTATTATAAATTTATTTGCACAATCGCTTTGACGACGAGCGGTTCTGTCAGGTAGCATGGCCTTTGGCCGTGCTAAGCACTTTCAAGGGGGAACTTACCTTCCTAACCCTCGGCGCTTAGCACATAGTTCTTTAAACTTACTTCCTAATGATGGTCAATCATAAGGAAGAAGCTTAGGGCTTATTACATATCTTTTTCTTCTCTTTTTTTTGCCTTTTTTGTTTTTTTTCTTCTTTTTTTTCTTTTTTTTCTTGCCCTCTTTTGACCCCACTCTTAGAACTTTGACAAAGGGCTAAGTGTTAAAAATGGAGCATGAGAAACCAACAAGACAAATCCACAAGACAAGCGAGGTCACTAAGGTCACCTAAAGGCAATCATAGCATGCAAGGTTTTTTTTATGCTTTCAAAGATCAACTCTCTAGTCTCAACGAGAAAAAGCTTAGAATAAAGGATAAAGAAGTGCTAGTAGATGCTTTGATCCTCAAGAATGAAAGTCAACGATCCAATCCATTAGTCATCTAAAGGATCAATTAAGTGAAATCATGCACGACTAGTTGAATTAGGAATGAAATTTTTTGAAAATATAGCCTTGCCCATACTTTTTGTTTTCATTAAGAATTTGAGTTTTTGGATGAATGTCACAGTAGTGTAAGTGTTTTCCTCTAAACATGCAATTGATTGGATTCTGAACATGAAAGCATGGCAAGTAAGCACAAACATCTCGTGTAGTCCAAAACATAGGCACCCGACACTTAGCAATTGCTTAGTCGCTAAGCAATGAATAGAATGAAGAGCAAAGAGAAAGTTAAGAAGAACTTCTCTCATTTGGAGGTAGCCATTTCAAAGTAAGAGATGTTGCTTCGCGCGCCTAGTTCTTGGGCGACTGAACTTGCACAAAAGATTCGATTGATGATTCCCCTTTGTTCTCTATAAGACAAGAAACTAAAAATAAAAGTGTTAAGCACACAAGGTAGAGAAATCATCATCGTAAATATGTCAATATCATGCAAGTCAACTCATAATTCATCAAAAGAACGCATCATCGAACGCCAAATGCCCAGATCAATCAAAAGTGCACCAAAACAAGTTAGAATGGTGCCGGACACAAGTATGCGCGCGCACAAATGGATTCGTGCAAACGCATGAAGGCGTAGCAGTGAGTCGAATGAGCATGCGAACGCATGGATGAGTTCGTACGAACGCACAAATGAAGGCAGTGGCACAGATTTCTTGTGCGAGCGCATGAAATCATGCGACCAAAGCACAGAGTGAAGAAAACTTGGGCATGCGAACGCATAGATTGCACTGTGCGAACGCACAAAGCTGGGCAGTAAAGAAATGAGACTCACAAATCCGTTTACCCCTATGAATCAACACGCACGTAGATGATCACACACCCCTCAACACATATCAAGAATGTAACACATTTCATAAGAGTGAACAACAATGTTTTCATCCAAAAATACCATCATCCACAAGGTTCATCATCATACACAAATCATCATAAACAAAACATGAGCACAATAACATATAGAAATGCTAATCAAGTGCTATCATCTTCTAGTTCCACTCGTCTGACGTAGAAACGTCTTCATCTGGGGTGGTGGCAGCAGCGGTGGGATCATCGACTCTCACATCATCAGCCCGATCTATTTCATCAATGGAAACACCAAGCTCATCCTCCGGGACAACTCCATGAACACCATGAGGTGCAATAATAAACTGGTCCCTTGCATTATCTTCATCATCCTCAATGCTGCCCTATTCTCCACTCTTCTGGACATTTGAAGGCTCGCCCATTTTCTCTTTGCCCTTAGTAGTAGGAAACAAGGGCGGAGATGGAGGCGAAGGTGATCTAGGTAGAAATGGGGACCTAGGAGGCAAGTCAACACTGGCGGAGATACCCAAGTGAGAGGTAATGGTAAGTAAAGTCTTCTCCTCCCATTTGTTGTGCTCCGAGACATAAGTGGCAAGGAAGTTTTGGTCTTGCACCAATTTATCTTGTACTCTAGCCATGTCATCCAAGCGTGATAAAATTAGTTCCAGTTTCGAGTCAGCAAAGGAAGGAGGGGGCATGGCATGCGAGGGGGGGGGGGGCAAATCACGGTCCAAAACCCTGTCTATCTCATCATCAGTGTCAAGTTCTTCCTCATCTTCAACTTCAACTTCTTTCTCATCATTTTTCAACTTTAGCCCCTTACCCAAAATGTGTCTAGATCCCAATTGCTTCAAGGTGAGCTTCAGCTTTTCACTCTCCAAGTCCCCAAATGTGAAATTTAATTTCCTTGCAATCCAGGTCACAAATGAACCACCTCCCAATCCCCGGTTCTTTGAAGCGGCAATTTGATTTTCATTAATGTCCTTAGTAATGCACCATAGCCAATCCACTTTCTGCCCCCTCCCAATCATGAGCATAAGCATCATTTCGAGTTTTGTCACAAGTCTACCGTAGCTAGCACGAACAAACACTACACCCGCTAAGAATTTATGAATAATGCTCCATTTAGGTATACGAATGCTAGTAGACTTGTGTTGCTCCTCCTTAGCATAATCACCCCTCGTAATTCTCTTCCAAAATCCATAGACATCATCATCAACTATCTTAGGATATAAACCATCCCTAGGCAGTCTAAACCAATCACATAAAACCTCTGAATCCACCTCCCATTGACAACCACCCATAGCAAACTTCCAGCATTTAACCCTCTCCTCTTCATCATCCTCACTAAGCCTATGCACTGAACTAAATGAGCTGAGAAACTCCATAGTTATTTCATGATACGACCCAGGATCATCTCTAAAAATAAAGCTCAATCCACTGTTTCTAAGCAATGATCTAATCTCCTCAAAAACCTCTAACTTTTTCAAATCTTCAATTTCAGGAAAAGGAGAGGGATTGGCCATTTACCTTTCTGTGCATTATGCAAAGCATGATCCTTTGCATAGTTGTATCTGATCGGGCCGTAAAACTCATACGGCTTCGGCATAGTGAACTTGTTGTCATTATCGGCTCGGGGCGATGTCGGTGGCGAATCCCTTTCTAAATCCCCATCGACTCTACTAACTAAGCTTGGTGCCATAATGTCCCTCGTAGGATCCACCAAAGTCCTGCCATAATGCCTAACCAAAGAATCGGATTTCACGTACAAAACCTCAATTTCCTTGCTCTTTTTCTCATTTCCTTTGGATTTCTTAGAAATTGGCGGTTTTGAAATTCCTAAATTCTTCGAGGGATTCTTGGGAGGCTGCTTGGAAGAGGGGATTTTAACTTTTCCCACTGTGGATTTGAAGAGGAAATGGCGATTTGAGGATTTAGGTGGAGTTTAGGGTTCACGGGTGGAATTGGGGGTTTGGAATTTGGGGCAGAAGAGTGGACGGCGGAAGGGAATCGACGGAGGTGCGGAAAGAAGGTCCGAACGGATGGGCGAACGATTTGGTGGATTTGAGCGGACGGTTATCTGGTGATTTGTAGGGAGATGGAGGGAAGGCTGAGGAGAGCGGATGGGTGGGAAACGGTTGTGGAAGGTCAGATGGAACCAGACGGAGGCTGCGGACGAAGCTGGACGGCGAGCAGAGCTGAAATCGACGGAGGGTCGGAGAACACGGAGGAGATTTAGGGCTTTTTTTGGAATTGAATTTTGTATAAATACTAAACGAAGCATGCGAACGCACAAGCTTACGTATAGCCGAGAATGACAAGGTTTCCAGGGGCATGCGAACGCACAAATGTAAGTGTGCAAACGCACAAAGATTTCCAGAAGCATGGATTTTCAATGCGAGCGCATGAAATCTATGCGAGCTTGGCAAAATGAGAATTAAGGCTTGGGATGCAAACGCATGAATGGGACTATGCGAACGCATGGATCTGGACAGTCGCATTGATTTTATGTGCCAGCGCATGAGTGTTATGCGAGCTCGATGAAACAAAGAAAAGGCCGAGTATGCGAACGCACGAATGAATTTATGTGAACGCACAATGATTTCTAGTGGCATTGAATTTATGTGCGAGTGCATGAAACTGTGCGAGCGTAACGAAATGGAGAAAAGGCAAATTATGCGAACGCATGAATTGGACTATGCGAACGCATGGAGTTACGGACAAAAATTTCTAAGCCAATCTCAAATCTTACATCAACACTCATGCACAAAATTTCAAAACCCCACACTTGTTTCTTATCAAGGCATCAAGTTCATCAAGCACATCGTGTGATGGACCAAAATTATACGAATCAAAAACACAGTAAAACCCACCAAAATAGACTGTTGGTCTATTTAACTTCTACTTGTTAGTCCCGATATATTTCTACAGGGTATTTTGGCGCTTAGAGAGAAAACACGCTAAGGAGGAGTTTTTAAGCGGAAAATGAAGAACGAGTCATTCCAGGTCACGACCATGCTACACTCAAAATCAGCCTTAACATCCTTCATGGAACCGACTTGGAATCACTCAAATATTCTAGAACCGTCGGCAAATGGACAAGAACGCAAGGCAAAAGCACCGAGCCCGGTAAAGGCCAAACAAGGGCAATTTCATCGGATTTGGGATTTCGACCATGTTCCAAGCAGAATTTGGCTTAGGTTTCTTCTTGAGATCATCTTAGAATGACATTTTCATTCAAAATACTTTCTCCAAAATCCAAGAAGCTCCGGCCAAAGCTCCGGTCAGATCCGGTCAAACCGATGGCTTTTGTGAAGAAGTCACAAGCTTCTAGAAGGGTGGCTCCTCCACTCTCCTCCCTCCAAGTGGCGGCTCCTCCTCCTCTCCTCCCATAGCAGCCGGCGGCTTTCCTATTCACCCCATGTGGCACCTCCTCCTTGCTCCTCCATGGAAAAGATGACAAGTGGTGGCTCCTCCTCCACATCTTCAAACCCTCCTCCTCCACCCTTGGATGCTCCTCCACATGCCACCATCTCCATCCTTGCTCCTCCTCCTCCATGGCTATAAATAGAAGTGCTCCTCCTCATTTGTAACACACCCCAAAATGTGGAGAGCTTCTCTCTCTACAAAATCTCTCTAAATCTCTCTAGCTTTTGTGGGCACAATTATGTAATATTACTTTGGAATAAAGAATCCCTTGGCGCTTCAACGGTTGTAAGTATCTCTTAGTATTTATTTATTTAAATGTTGTATTTAATTCCTTAGTTATAATGTTTAGCGCGATGAATAGTAGCTAAACTAGTAGTTCGGTAGAAGGGGCGTACTTGTATTATAAATGTTTTAGACTTCACTCTTAGTATACCTTTGTATTCGATACTTGTTCTATGTGCCATATATCAAGTCAGAGTTTCCAAGGTCGAGTGCCTGACAAGCAAAAAGCTCTTCCGTGGGAATTCGTGAACATACTCGATAAGTGGAAGCTGTAACAAGCAAAACTTATCGAGGAGTTCGGCTTATCTAAACACCATTTGGAAACTGGACTAAAGGGACCAAATGGATGCACTTACGGCTAAGATACTTCGAAAGGAGGAATTAGTTTTGCTTAGAACAAGTGTTTTAAATGGTGTTGCAAGTCTTGCGCTAGAAATAGCCTCGATTCATCGTTTGAATACTTAGCATGATCATATCTTGCGCTAGAAATAGCCTCAATTCATCTTTGAACACTTGGTATGATCATTAGCGGTCAATGATAAACAAATATAATACAAGGCCCCTGAAACCGAACATTTCTCTTTAATAATAAAATCAGTAATTTACTTTCCAGTCCTAAAACCAACCAACCAATCAATCAATCAATCGCTTAGCTAGTAGCTTTAAAACCAACCAACCAACCTAAAACACGCTCTCTCGCTTGATAAACCCCCTCAAAGAACAACTAATCCACACTGACTCCCTTGGGTTCGACCCCTACTTACCAAGTACGACCCAGTAGTATAGTTGCGAGTAGCGGACTATTATAAATTAATTTGCACAAATCGCTTTGACGACGAGCGGTTCTGTCAAATTGGCGCCGTTGTCGGGGAGTTGTGCATCGGAATAGTTGTTCTGTTTTTTCTTTTTTCTTTTATAATGCAATTCACCAAGTCGTACTACTACGGAATGGAACCTTGGAACAATGCGGAGTTTTCCCCACCATCCTTTGAACTTGAAATCCGCGAGAAGATCAATAACTTACAGCAATCCCGGGACGAAACATTGGACGAGTACTTATGGTACTTTGATTCCATTGTGACGAGCTGCCCGCACCATGGATTCACCAACTTCGATCTTCAAACAAAGTTTCTCTGTGGGATGTTGCCACATGAGTCGAATTGGCTAAATGAGGCAGCAGGAGGATCGGTAGGTAACTTGGACACGGATGATCTTTGGAGCTTAATAAATGATTTGGCCGCGAGGTCAAGAGCAAGACAAGATTAGGCTATGCGGAGCAAAGAACTGAACAACATAATGCAACAAATCAGGGCCAAAACTGAGTTATGGGCGGCGGAAAACGAGCTGGCAGCTAGCACCCAGCAATTGGCCACAGACATGCAGCAATTGAATGCCTCGATACACCAATTCACGGCCAAGACATACCCGGACCTCAATGACAAATTGCCCATATCAGACCCATACCTCAGTGTGACTACCCCCGGAGATCATATTGATGAAGAGGATAAGGACCCATGGTTGCCTGAAGAAGAGCTACATTCAGATTATCCCTGGGAGTTAGAAAAAGAACTGCCCAAATCAGGCCCGGTCCTTATCACCAGTCCACCCGAGGAAATCACAGTCCTAACTGCCGAGCCAACAGAAATCCCGAACCTCACTGCTGAAGCGGCTGAAGAAATCAAGCCAGGCCCGGTCCTTGCGCTCGGAGCACCTGAAACAGACCTAGTCCTCATGGTCGAAGTGCCTCAACTTAACCCTTCGCGTTTCATGCCGATCATAACCACCGAAGATCATATAATCAATGATGATGCGGTACAAGGGGAGTTGGAGGCAGAGCATGAGCCAAAAAAGCCGACAAAGGAAATCTCTCTCGTCACAAGCCAAGAAAAACCACCCGGGAACTCAATCATTCCAAGACAACCATTCGTAGCTTCCACCAAGAAGAGGCCTCACATGGGAGCATGCCTGATGTCGCCTACATTGAATGGCACAAAACCAAATTTCCAAACTCACAAAGGTGCCAACTATTCCAACATGAAGAGGAGGCAAAAACATGGGCCGAAAGAATGGAAACCCGGAAGGAGTAATAAACAAGCACGACTCATTGGACCAGCAGCTATGGTCAAAGAAACCCCACCCTCTCGAAGCAAAAGGGCTGCCAAGAAGAAGTTTGACCTCACTCACCCTTGGGATCCGACCTTATGATCCATGATTGAGGTATTGTCGAGCCAACGACGTTAAACAAGTGCACTGGTCGGGAGGTAACCCGACACTATCTTACTTTCCGCACTTTTATTTTCTGTCATTTAATTTCAGTCATTTAGTGTTAAGTCATTCTCACATATATATATTAGCTTGCATGACTTTTGAACTAAGGCACGCCTTCGTTCAAAAGTGTGGGGTGAGAACCACCGTTGTATAACATGCTTGCTGTTTTTCTTTTTTTAGTAGTATCTTTTTGAAAATATGAACTTAAGAATGTGAAAAAGATAAATCATAATTCATGCATTAACCTTGTGAAAATTCAACTGTTTAAAAACTTAGAATGTAACTTTTCATTTGTCCTTTGTGCTGAGATAACTAGGGATGTGGAGTTGATATAAACTGCCCTAGAGAGGCTTGGCAAGCAATCAAATGATCAGATCAAACTATATGGTTTTCGAAGTCAGTGGAGGCTGCACTTCGGGTTTCAGTGAAGATTGAAGTCATCTCCGCCATGCAATGCAAAAGGCGAGGACGGGAATCAGACCGTCCTATCTCCGGTCAAAGTAGCCGAGAAAATAGATGAGCGACCCTCACCTTGACCCGCGCGAAAACTGCAAAAAAGAGAGGAGCGGGGAGGTATTTCCATAGGCTTGCGGGCGATGATTGGACCTCCCAAAAAGGCTTGAGAAAATGGACTAGCAGTCACAAAAAGGCGAAAAGCTCAATGAAGCAAATCAAGAGGCCAAAGGCCCAAAAATGTGAAGGTTTTAACCGAACAAAAAGTGAAGTACTCAAAGCGTCAAATAAAAGGCCAAATGCCAACTCACTACAAAAGCAGTCCCTCGCCAAAAGAAAATCAAAGTACTCAAACCAGTGAAACCTGAACCAAATCACGTGCTAGAGAAAGCTACCAGAAAACCATATAGTGCGAGACGATCCCAAGATTGCAGTCCAGAAGCCTCAACAGGGCTATCTCCCGAAACATCTAATATAATTTGCATCTCAGCACAGAGGTACAAGTATTAAGTCTCATCTACTTATTTACACAGTTTAATTTAGTAATAAGTAGTAATGCATGAACTAGGATAAATCTAGTTCATAGTCTCACTTTCATATTCAAAGTTTTTACATGGATTGTGTGCACGCCCTTGAATAGCATTGTTCGGGACGAACAACTAAAAGTGTGGGGTAATCTGATGGACCAAAATTATACGAATCAAAAACACAGTAAAACCCACCAAAATAGAGTGTTGGTCTATTTAACTTCTACTTGTTAGTCCCGATATATTTCTACAGGGTATTTTGGCGCTTAGAGAGAAAACACGCTAAGGAGGAGTTTTTAAGCGGAAAATGAAGAACGAGTCATTCCAGGTCACGACCATGCTACACTCAAAATCAGCCTTAACATCCTTCATGGAACCGACTTGGAATCACTCAAATATTCTAGAACCGTCGGCAAATGGACAAGAACGCAAGGCAAAAGCACCGAGCCCGGTAAAGGCCAAACAAGGGCAATTTCATCGGATTTGGGATTTCGATCATGTTCCAAGCAGAATTTGGCTTAGGTTTCTTCTTGAGATCATCTTAGAATGACATTTTCATTCAAAATACTTTCTCCAAAATCCAAGAAGCTCCGGCCAAAGCTCAGGTCAGATCCGGTCAAACTGATGGCTTTTGTGAAGAAGTCACAAGCTTCTAGAAGGGTGGCTCCTCCACTCTCCTCCCTCCAAGTGGCGGCTCCTCCTCCTCTCCTCCCATAGCAGCCGGCGGCTTTCCTATTCACCCCATGTGGCACCTCCTCCTTGCTCCTCCATGGAAAAGATGACAAGTGGTGGCTCCTCCTCCACATCTTCAAACCCTCCTCCTCCACCCTTGGATGCTCCTCCACATGCCACCATCTCCACCCTTGCTCCTCCTCCTCCATGGCTATAAATAGAAGTGCTCCTCCTCATTTGTAACACACCCCAAAATGTGGAGAGCTTCTCTCTCTACAAAATCTCTCTAAATCTCTCTAGCTTTTGTGGGCACAATTATGTAATATTACTTTGGAATAAAGAATCCCTTGGCGCTTCAACGGTTGTAAGCATCTCTTAGTATTTATTTATTTAACTGTTGTCTTTAATTCCTTAGTTATAATGTTTAGCGCGATGAATAGTAGCTAAACTAGTAGTTCGGTAGAAGGGGCGTACTTGTATTATAAATGTTTTAGACTTCACTCTTAGTATACCTTTGTATTCGATACTTGTTCTATGTGCCATATATCAAGTCAGAGTTTCCAAGGTCGAGTGCCTGACAAGCAAAAAGCTCTTCCGTGGGAATTCGTGAACATACTCGATAAGTGGAAGCTGTAACAAGCAAAACTTATCGAGGAGTTCGGCTTATCTAAACACCATTTGGAAACTGGACCAAAGGGACCAAATGGATGCACTTACGGCTAAGATACTTCGAAAGGAGGAATTAGTTTTGCTTAGAACAAGTGTTTTAAATGGTGTTGCAAGTCTTGCGCTAGAAATAGCCTCGATTCATCGTTTGAATACTTAGCATGATCATATCTTGCGCTAGAAATAGCCTCAATTCATCTTTGAACACTTGGTATGATCATTAGCGGTCAATGATAAACAAATATAATACAAGGCCCCTGAAACCGAACATTTCTCTTTAATAATAAAATCAGTAATTTACTTTCCAGTCCTAAAACCAACCAACCAATCAATCAATCAATCACTTAGCTGGTAGCTTTAAAACCAACCAACCAACCTAAAACACGCTCTCTCGCTTGATAAACCCCCTCAAAGAACAACTAATCCACACTGACTCCCTTGGGTTCGACCCCTACTTACCAAGTACTACCCAGTAGTATAGTTGCGAGTAGCGGACTATTATAAATTTATTTGCACAAATCGCTTTGACGACGAGCGGTTCTGTCATCGTGCTAAAAGAATTTCAATCGCATACCAATCATCAAATATAGGCATTCACACATGCATAGTTCATATTTTCAAATTCTTGCACGAAGCAAACAGAAATCCAATCAAGATAGACATACTTAAAGATCAGGGGGGAAAACACTCACAAGCCTAGTTTAACGTCTTGGCTAAGACATGGCCGATTCTTTATATATTGAGAAGCACACTAAGAGAAGTCCCGAGCAGGATCCCTTCTCTAGCGGTATTGCAGATAGTATTCACGAGGGTGCTTCCAACGTGTTTTGATTTCCATTAGCAGCATGATAGATTTTAACTCTCTACCCATTTGCTTTGAACACATTCCCTTCGTTGCCAACTAGCTCTAGGTGGCCATCATCGAAAACTTTATGAATTTCGTACGATCCAAACCACCTAGACTTGAACTTCCCGCGAAACAACTTGTACCTCGAGTTGAATAGCAAGACTTTATCTCCTACCGAGAACTCTTTCTTTAGAATTAGCTTGTCGTGCCATCTCCGAGTTTTCTCCTTATAAATTTTTGAACTTTCGTAGGAGTCCAGCCTGATTTCTTCTAACTCATTCAGTTGAAGGAGTCTCTTCTCGCCCGAAGCTTTCATATCAAAATTTAGCTCTTTGATAGCCCACATGGCTTTGTACTCAAGTTCTACCGAAAGATGGCAAGATTTGCCATAGATTAACCGGTATGGAGACATTCCGATTGGCATCTTGAAAGCAGTTCTATACGCCCATAAGGCATCATCAAGCTTCAACGCCCAATCTTTCCCTGACTTCCCAACTATTTTTGTCAAAATATTTTTTATTTCGCGGTTTTATACCTCGACTTGTCCATTTGGTTGGGGATGATATGGAGTAGAACTCCTATGGAAAATCCCGTACTTCTTAAGCATAGACTCGAATCTTCTTTCTTTGAAGTGGGAACCATTGTCACTTATCACCGCTCTTGGGACCCCGAATCTTGGGAAAATAATCTTTTTAAACATCTTGATTACCACCTTAGCATCACAAGATGGGGAAGCTATGGCCTCAACCCATTTAGAGACGTAGTCTACCGCTACTAAAATAATGCTATTTCCTTGTGAAGATGGTAGAGGTCCCATGAAATCTACGCCCCATACATCGAATACTTCAACCTCTAAGATGCTTTTCTGAGGCATTTCATTCCTTCTAGCAATGTTGCCCATTCTTTGACATTCGTTATAAGACTTAACGAATTCATACGTATCTCTGAACATACTAGGCCAATAAAATCCCGATTGAAGAATCTTAGCCGTGGTCTTTGAAGCAGAACCATGACCATCATAAGGAGAAGAATGACAACAAGCTTTAATTCCTTTTATATCTTCTTCGGTCACACATGTTCTATAAATTCCATCTGGGCATAGCTTGTACAAGAACGGGTCATCCCAAAAATACCTCGAAACATCGTGCAAGAACTTCCTCTTTTGATTATGATCAAGGTCATTCGGAAGAATTTTGCAAGTCAAGTAGTTCACATAATCCGCGTACCATGGGGCATAATCTTTGACACTCAGCAAATATTCTCCGATAAAAGAGTCTTCTATATGCGTTGAGAGTCTTTTTGGATCATAAAGCTCAACTCTCGAGAGATGATTCGCTACTACATTTTCGACCCCTTTCTTATATTTGATGTCAATATTGAATTCTTGCAAAAGAAGAATCCAACGAATAAGTCTCGGCTTTGCATCTTTCTTTTCCATCAAATACTTAATAGCGGCGTGATCAGTGTAGACAATCGTCTTAGACCCAACAAGATAAGGTCGTAACTTTTCAAAATCATACACCACGGCTAGCAACTCTTTCTCAGTGGTAATGTAATTCAATTGAGCATTATCAAGCACCTTGCTCACATAGTAGACTACGTGGAGTCTCTTATCAACTCGTTGTCCCAAAACAACTCCAATAGCGAAGTCGCTCGCATCGCACATAAGCTCGAATGGAAGATCCCAATTCGGTGGTTGCACTATGGGTGCCGATACAAGAGTTTTCTTGAGCTTTTCAAATGCCTCTAAACACTCTTCATCAAAGTTGAATTTCACATCATTGCATAGGAGGCGGGTTAATGGCTTGGCAATCTTTGAGAAATCCTTAATAAATCTCCGGTAAAAATTGGCATGGCCTAGAAAACTTCTAACTCCCTTCTGATCTTTCGGCGGTGGTAATTTCTCAATGACTTGAACCTTTGCTTTATCAACTTTGACCCCCCTTTTTGACACCAAATGTCCAAGCACGATTCCTTCTTGAACCATGAAATGTCACTTCTCCCAATTTAGCACCAAATCTGTTCAATGCACCTAGCAAGAACATGAGAAAGATTATTTAAACACTCATCAAATGAAGTTCCATGAATAGAGAAATCATCCATGAAAACTTCCATGCACTTCTCAATGTAATCACTAAACATAGACATCATGCATCTTTGAAATGTTCCCGGTGCATTGCATAGCCCAAAGGGCATGCGCCTAAATGCAAAAGTTCCATACGGACATATAAATGTAGTTTTTTCTTGGTCATTCGGCAAAATGGGAATTTGATAGAATCCGCTATAACCATCTAGGAAACAAAAGTACTCATCCCCGGCAACAGCGCCATTTGATCAATTGTAAATATAGCTAAAGTATTCAAATAGAATCCAAGCACTTATGCTAAGTCACGGTAATCAAAACATTTGTAATGACTCGGGTGAATCGAGGTCTTACCCAAAGGATAGGTGATTAAACCAATAATGCTAACGATTTAATTAGAATGTCGATGGTTTGGGGGGGTTTTGTTCCTCTAAGATGATGATAGTAGAAGGTACTATCCAAAAGTGAGATTATATCTACTAAAAGAGGTTAACTATCAATTAAAAGATGACTAGGGATCACTTCTCCACCTAGACAATTATTGTGACAATGATATAGGACACTAATGATGAAATCACATGCACATGTTTAGGAATTGGCTTATGCAACATTAGTACTAAGTTCAACTCACGCTACAACTTAGTACAAAGAGGTTACATCTCGCATAGTACCTCACACTTTCGCTCAATTGGCACTAGAGAATATGAATGTCTAGCCTCACACTTCTGCTTTATTGACTAGATAATCATGTTCTTGTTAAGTTCAAGCCCTTCTCATTAGGATTAGAGAGTCGCCATGTAACACAAAAATCCTAATGCTTCTTCATTTAGTTCATTGAAGTCATGATGATCAACGCAAGCTACATCAAGCAAGAAATCAAGCAGAATTCCTATTGAGGACATTTCACAAACACCTTATAGGCAACTCGAGACATTAGGTCCAAATGAAGAAGAAACATGAGCAAACTCATTCATAATTAGCATAAGGTATTTACAATGTCACAAACATGTCTAGGGGATCCATAGATCCCCAACCAGGGTCACTACTCACTCATGGTGAGTTTACAAACAAGGTCAACAATAAAAGTGCAAACAATCATGTAGGAAGTAGAGTTTAGAAATCTAGAACCTATATGGAGATTTAAGAACACTAGAGGATCCGATCGTAATGTTGTTGAAGTTCTTCTTCTCTAAAATCCCAGCTTGGCTCCAGAAAAACCGATCTAGGTTCAAAACCCCAAGTTTCTATTTATAGCCCAGCAGTAAAAATCCAGTTTTTATGTTTTTCCGTGAAAGCATGCGAACGCATGCCCTGAGCCATGCGAACGCATGGTCTTCTGGATTTGCTCGAATGCGAGCGTCTTCTTGAAGTGTGCGAGCGCACGAGAATTTCATGCGACGGGTCTGAGCTGTGCGATCGCATGAAATCAGCTGTGTGAATGCATGGTCTCCTGTTTACTGGGAAGTTTGGTCGAGTGCGAGCTCGCAGGGCCATTCGTGTGAACGCACGAGGTTCTCATGCGACGGGTCTGGGCTATGCGAACGCATGAAATGGACTATGCGAACGCACAAGGCTGCGAAGACTAGCAAGGTGGTGAAGTACATTCATGCGATGAACCATGCGAGCGCATGACATTGAGGAATTTGCGCTCCGACCTCCAATTTGTGCTTTCTTGCTCCAAAATGCTCAGTTTTTCCCCGAAATCACTGCCTACTTGCGTTCTCAGCTTAAACTCTTTAATTAGCCTGAAAAGAACCACAAAGCATCAAATAGCAAGTGAAATCGTAATAGAACAATCGAAACAATAAGCATAGAGGTTGCCTAAAATGCATATATTTTAGCGCTATCAGCGAACCCCGCAATGAGATTTAAAATAGTTGTGGCAATTTCCTTCCCACTTCACCAAGAACAAACTAGGGAGAGGGGGTCACCTTTCCGATATGACTCGCCACACCTCATTAGGGATAGCAGTAAGGGTATCATTCTCATTATCTGAAATGCATGGCGTAAACTTACCAAAACTGGCCATTTGACATGGTGGTGTGTGTTGGCTGAAGAGCTCTTTGAAATACTCCACAACAAGGTTGGCAACATCCTCTCCTTCAATAACCTCCCCATCCTCCTGGACAAGTTTAACTTTGTTCCTTGAATGCCTCACTTTCAACGCAACATGGAAGAAAGTCGTATTGAAATCTCCATCTTTTAACCAGTTCATCCTTGCCTTAGCTCTGAGAATTGCCAACTCTTGACCCGAAAACAATTCATGCTTTTGAACAAGATCATCCAGCTCCTTAGCCACACCAACATCCCACTGAGTTTGGAGACAACCCTCAAGGTAAGAGATGCGCAGCTGGGTGTCCTTGATCTTACGATTTACATTATTGAAAACCTCACAGTTCCAAGATTTAAGAGTAATACGCAACTACTTCAGCTTGAGGCTGAAATTGAGAAGCGGGTTAACATGAAGACACCTATTCCAACTATCTCGGATAACATCTTTAAAGGAAGGATGTTCCTCCCACACTTTCAAATAATGAAACATACTATCTCTTTTCTCGTTGTTGTAGAATTGGATGAGAAGAGGACAGTGATCCGACTGAATGCGAGGTAGATGTCGCATTTTGAGGGCGAGAAACATAGCCATAACGCCACTCTATTACAGAGCAATCTGGTAAATTTGGCTGCGGATGCTATTGCTAGATAAGCCAGAACTGAGAAGATATCCTGGTCAAGACTGGATGTTATTCCTTAAATACATATTGTTGTCCAATTTTTAAGTCCTTCCTGTAAGTCTTCTGATGTCAATATGGGGGAGCTCCAAGCGGTGCTGACGTTTTTTGGGATGCTTTGTGGTGCCTTCTTGCCGAGCTTCAAGAGGTTTAGCTATTTTTGGGAGAAGTGGTACTGAGCAGAGTCCTCGGTTGGAGAAAGAATTGGAAGGTTGTTTTTATAAGATGTGAGGTAAATTTGGCTGCGGATGCTATTGCTAGATAAGTGAGAACTGAGAAGATATCCTGGTCAAGACTGGATGTTATTCCTTAAAATACATATTGTTGTCCAATTTTTAAGTTCTTCCTGTAAGTCTTTTCCTGGCTTGTGTAGCCTTATAAAAAAAGGTAGTCGGCTGGAATCGGACAGACAAGATCCCGAAAGATTAATCGGGGATTAATTGGTTTTGAATTTTTTATATTTTTAAATATATATATATAGGGGAGCACCCGGTTGAGGCATGTTGGTAGAATGAGGCAGTGAGGCACGAGTAGTGGCTTGACACGTGGCGCAAATAGTGTCCAAATAGTATCCAAATAGTAAAAACAGTGTGAACACAACTTTTACTATTACGGCGGGTTGCCACGTGGCGCGCCCACAATACACGAGGGGGTTTGATGGACGTACGAGATCGTGCCTCACAGTTTCATTATAATTTTACTGTCTCATTTGAACGCTCCTATATATATATATATGTGCATTAGTCAATATACTCATTAACCTTGCTGGCCTTGCTGATTGAATCTGAATTGAATCAAACAAATCATGCAGTAGGAACAAAGCACCATTATTAGAGCACCAACACTCATTTGAATTGATGATTGCACATTCAAGATGGAGTGACAATAAACCTGCAAAATGGACAACTACTTGCTGCAGCTCTTGTGAAATGATCATCAAGAGACTGACGCAAAAAGACCCAAAACCAAACTCCAAGTATATGTAATACAGAGAACATCAACAAAGAGGATGTTCAAACTTGACACAAAAAGACCAAAAAGACAACCTCAAATACAGAGAGGATGTTAAAACTTCAAGTCTTCAATAAATGCATTACTCTAATTCTTCTTCTCCATAGCCCTCAAATACTTCTTCATTTTCCGATTCAAACTCATAATTCATATATTCTTCGACATCTTCATCCGAAACAAAGTCTTCTTGAAGCTCTCTAATTTCTTGACCTTCTTCATCGAACAAAACACCTTCATCGCCGCCTTCAACTACCCAACCTTGTGCATTAGTAGCTTCACTAGATAGAAGAACCTCCGCATTTTGTTCTACTTGTCTTTTCTTTTTGTCAAGTATTTTGGCATTGATTGAACATAAACAAGATTGTTCAATCTTGATGTATCAAGTCTATTCCTCTTCTTTGTATGGATCTAAATGAAGATTGACAAAAAAAAGTCAACATGGTAGAATAATATGAATCTTAAATCATATCAAATTCAAATTGAGACTTACACCCTCAAAAGTCAAAAGTGCTTCAAGTCCTTTCACACCCGGAAGAACTTGTCGTCAATCCAAGTATTCTTTTAGCCAAAATTTGTAAATTTGGGACATGAGTCCCATAAATGCTCCACCAACGAACCATAAAGAGACATAAAAAAAGATATTATCACTTGTTAAATTCAAACAAGAAAAACACAAATGAAAACTAATCATATGAAAGTTTTCTTATCCGGATAATAAGTATCACTATCTTGTGAACATCCCATCAAAGCAATAGGTTTTCCAAATGAACCTTCCTTGTTCAAATACTTGTGCAATTCCACATTTATAATCTTGTCTTGAAGATCAACATCATCATCATATATCTTCTCCACACACTCCATAAATCCACCCATAACCACTCCATCACTTACACTACTAGAATTCACATATGTGTAGTATTGGTTCAAGAGGTACCCGGCTAAGTGTAGTAGACTATCAAGTCGGTTACGGGCTTTTCTATCAATGATATCAAGGATAGGACCATAATGTATTTCTTGATCTTTATAAACAATCATAATCTTTTTCTAGCTTTGTGTAGCTCTCCATATACAAACCCCATAGAAGGTTTTTGATCCCCATCAACAAGGCGAATCACTTTAACTAGAGGAGCAAACACCATCAAGCAATGATTGACTCCATTCCAAAAGATGGACTCAAAGTTATAGCCGCTGCCGCATTCCCTTTTACACTCTTTCCATGCTTACTTTTACTCCATTCGACACTAGAAATTATGGATCTTAACTCTTTTTTTTGTCCATCAAGTTTTGTTTTAAGGAAAGCGGTTGCGAACCTCATAGCTCCCGTCCTTACTATGTCCCTTTTCTTCGTAAACATCCTCATCAAGTGCAAGGTTTTATGGTGTGCATAAATATAGATGGTGAAACTTTTTGCCTTGTCAATGACATTCTTGAACTTAAGTTCGTTACCAATTTCTTGAAGCATAAAATTGATGGTGTGTTGCACAACAACTCCAAAAAATGGTTGATCTTTTTAACTTCATCAAATCTTTCGCCGCCATGTTGTTTGATGCATTATCCGTCACCACTTGAACAACACATTTTGGTCCGAGTTCTTCTATGCATTTATCCACATAATCAAATATATATTGACCGGTGTGTGACCCACTTGAAGCTTCTTAAGAACTAAGAAAGGTTGTCCCCTCTGGACAATCAACACACAAGTTCATAATGCTTCTTCTTTTTCAATCAGTCCAAGCATCAGTCATTATAGAGCAACCATTCTTATCCCATTCTTCTTCTTGCTTCTTTAATAGCTCTTTAGTTCTATCTACATCTTCCTTCAACAACGGCCCCCTTAATTGGTATTGAGTGGGCGATTTCAAGCCCGAACCAAACTGCCCAATTGCCTCTAACATCCTTTTGAAGATTCATAAATCCATCTAGCCACGAATCGATGCACTTTGTGTGTTCTTTCTTTGAAAAGTGATTTACCTAACTGTTGAACTCTCTTGCTTGTACCTATCAAAGAATCGGGATCGATGTCGGATACAAAACGATTCATAAGTCCAAGAAACTTTCGTTTCTTCCTTGCAATATCTTCATATTCCATTTCCACAGCATCTTCTTCAATCACAACCCCTTCCCTCACTTCTTTTTGAATCAAGTTCTTTTGCATCTCCTTATTTTGTCCATCTGCAATAGCTTTCGAACATTTTGCTTTATCCTCATTTGAACTCAGTAGACAAGGAGCGACATTCCCCTTGATATTTGCAATATGTTGCTTGATTCGATATATTCCTCCGTTGAATATTTTCTTACATATGTACACGCATTAATTTATCAGGAATCTTTGGATAAACTTTCTCAGCATACTCCCAACCTACATCAGACGACTTATTAGGTTTAAAACTTGAACCACCTTGAATTTTCAATTCTGAAGCTGGGGTAGACGCGGAGAAAGAAATAGTGCCAGCCATGTCTTCTTCAGGTTTTTGTATGGATTTAAAGGAAAAAGACTTGAGCATCAAAATACAGAAACAGAATATGACACACAGTCACAAATTCACAAACATTAAGAGAAATCATATAATGTTTTGAATTGTTTTCAGACTTGAGCTTAAACACACACAAAATGAATCTGAATTGCAAATTGGAAGCAAACCATCTTTGGCATGATCTGTTGTTGATGATGCTCAACACGGAAAAAAAGCCCTTGCTGAACCTTACCTTCAGAGCTTCAGCAATTGAGAGACGCAGAACAAGCCCTTGCTGAATCGAATGATTAACCAAAAAGACAAGCTCGCGTTTTGCTGATTTCGAACTGGCGACAACCGAGAGCCGCAAACCAAGCCCTAAAAGTTTGAACGAACGGGCGACGCCGATAATGGAGTTTTTTTTCATTTTAGAGTTTCCATATTTCAAAAATGATTCTTGTGAGTTTGTATTTTCAAAAATGATCTGTTTTTAATAAGGTAAATTATAAAAATATTAATCATGTTTCAATTTATGGATCATATCTCCAATCATGATAAAAATAAAGGTGACCAAATTTGTTAACCATAAAATCAAATTCATAAGTTTTCGATCTTAATTCCTCAAAAACATATCGAATTCGTAAATAAAATGTATGCAAGTTGATGCCACCTGATTTCAAATTACAAAAATATTTTCTGGACTACCACCTGATTTCAAATTAGGTCCCGAACTTTTTTAATTTTCAATTTAGTAATTTTTGTATCACTTCCCACATGTTTCAATCCGATGGATCATATCTCCAACAATGATAAAAATAAAGTTGACCAAATTTGTTAACCATAAGGCCAAATTCATAAGTTTTCGACCTTAATTCTTAAAAAACACATCGAATTCGTAAACAAAATGTATACAAGTTGATACAAAAATCACTAAATTGAAAATTAAAAAAGTTCGGTACCAAATTTGAAATCAGCCGATAATCCAGGCTATGTTTTTGCAATTAACCCTTTTTAATAAGATCGGATTCCCGGAAATCGGTTTAAAAAATTTTCTCAAACACCGGTTCCTAAGAAATTGGTTTTATGTGAAAACTTATAAAACCAGATTCCGCGGATCTGGTTTTGGCAAAAAAAATGACAGGTGGACGCAACATGGATTTTAAGTGTACGTGGATGTCGGGTGGAAAAAAAATTAATTTTTTTAAACACCGGTTCGAGGAACCAGTTTTCTTTAAAATGAGATAATTTTTTTTAAAAAAATCATCTTCTCCTCCGTTTGCGTCGTTGGCGCCGGAATTTCTGGCCTAACTATCGGCTATCGCCCAGGCTCTTTCCACTAGGCACAATCACAACAACTTCATTTGAACACCGATTGGCAGTCTCATTGCGTTGTTTGTAAAGAGGAGTTCGAGGTGGGCGTCGAAGCTCGGGAGATGCCGTGTAGGCATCTGTACCATTCGGATTGCATCCTCACATGGCTAGCTTTGCGTAACTCGTGCCCTGTGTGCCGCCACGAGTTGCCCACAGAGAGGCACCAACTTGGTGGTGATGAGCAGAGCAGCGAAGAGGGGCTGACAATATGGAGGCTACCAGAGGGAGGGTTTGCGGTGGGGAGACTTTCAGGAGGTAGCGAGAGGGAGCAGCTGCCGGTTGTTTACACTGAAATGGATGGAGGGTGGTTTAACATAGGGAGGAGGGTGAGTGCGAGAGGGGATGCGGGGTGAACATGATGCTTAGGAATATGTTTGGATGTTTTACTGGGTCTTCCAGCTCGAGCAGTAGCAGAAGCAGCAGCAATGATTTTTTTATTTATGAAAATCGGTTCCCCAGGAACCAATGTTTAAAAAAATTCATTTTTCCACTCGGCATCCACGTACACTTAAAATCCACGTTTCGTCCACATGTCATTTTTTTGCAAAAACCGGATCCTCGGAATCTATTTTTATAATTTTTCAAATAAAACCGATTTCCCAGAAACCGATGTTTGAGAAAATAGCAAAAACCGGTTCCCAGAAATCCGGTCTTATTAAAAACAGGCCATTTTTAAAAGTGCAAACTCACATGAGTCATTTTTGAAATGTGAAACTCAAAAAGGGTAATTTTTTTATATAAAAAAAAACTCCCGATAAATCAATATATATATATATATATATATATATGGGCGTTCAATTGATGACACCAAAATTTTTAAGGATGTGCAACCAATCACAACGCGCCATGTGTGTAGAATATGGTAGTGGGTTTTACTGTTTGCTTTTTGAATAGTGCAAGATTTTGGTAGTGGGACACATGACGCACCCACAAAGCACGGGGGTTAGATGGATGATGATCTAATGGATGAGATTTGTCCCTACGTCCTTACAAATTTTTGGTGTCCTCATTTGAACGCCCCTATACGACATGTGTTTTTTGTGAGGACGTAGGGACAAATTTGGACCATTTGATCAAATGATCCAAAGGTACAAAACAAATCCAAAAAGTTAAAGTTGTTTGTCATTATGCACTTTTGTTTTTTATCTAAAAGATAAAACTACATAACTCTAAAAAAGCACTTTTTGACTCATTATGCACCTTTGGATCATTTGATTTAATGATTTTAGATTTGTCCCCACGACCTCATTTCTGGAGGTGTCCTCAATTGAACACCCCCTATATATATATAGGGGAGCGTTCGGTTGAGGCAAGGTTGTAAGAATGAGGCAAGTGAGGCATGATCTTGTCCATTGATCATATTGATCTAATGGTTGAGATTTAAAGGTGTTGGTAGTGGGATTTTACTGTTTGCTTTTTACTGTTGGTAGTGGGTTTTACTATTTGCCACATGGCGTGCCCACAATGCACGGGGGGTTGATGGATGGATGAGATTGTGCCTCACGTTGCCTCATTCTTATTTGACCTGCCTCATTTGAGCGCTCCTTTATATATATATAGGGGCACGCTCAAATGAGAACACTTCTTAGGCTAAGAACATAAGAACCAATCTCAGTCACTCATTTTGATGATGTGGCAAGGAATAGTGCAGAAATAGTGTTTTGCTTTTTACTGTTCGGGTAGTGGGATATTACTGTTTGCTTTTTACTGTTGATGGATTTTTGTAGTGGGACATGTGACGCACCCACAAAGCATGGGGGGTTTGGTAGTGGGACATGTGGACCAATCACAATGTGTTCTTATGTTCTTAGCATAAGAGTGTGTTCTCATTTGAACGCTTCTATATATATATATATATAGGGACGCGCTCAAATGAGAACACTTCTTAGGCTAAGAACATAAGAACCAATCTCAGCCACTCATTTTTATGATGTGACAGGGAAAAATACAAAAATAGTATTTTGCTTTTTACTATTTGCTTTTTACTGTTGATGGATTTTGATAGTGGGACACGTGGCGCACCCACAAAGCACGGGGGGGGGGGGGGGGGTTGGTAGTGGGACACGTGGACCAATTACAATGTGTTCTTATGTTCTTAGCCTAAGAGGGTGTTCTCATTTGAGCGCTCCTCTATATATATTCTGTCTGATCTTCGGGGATGCTGACACTACTTGGTCTAACAAGGTTTTTGATCTTTTTGGTCTTTGGTTCCAAAAGAATGTCTGAGCTAGTTGCCTTCTCGAAAGCATCTAGGCTTCGTCTGGCTTGATCCAAAGTGCTGAACTTCTTGTGGATTGCCTTTGTTCCTTGAATGTGTGAGCTGACAATGCTCCAGTCACTGTATATCCCTGGGTGTATTCCAGTGTAGATCACATAATAGGAAGTGCTGTTGATTTTTCCTACAGCCTGTTTGTAGTTCGGGGTGAACTTGTGTGAAACGAACTCCAGTGGGGAGACGAGTTTATGAGTAACGGTTCCCAGTGGGGGAAGTGTTACAGGCTTGCTTTTTCCCAAAGCAACAAGGCTCAACGGATTTGTTAGGTCTTTACTGGTAGCCGTTTGCTCCCGACTAGCCTCTAATTTGGAATTAGAGTAATTCCCCGGTTTAGTAGAAACCGTTTTGGCCTATTGAAACTATTTCAACAGAAATAGCTTTGACCTGATGGTCATAAGCTTGTACCCGAGGGCTTCCTGCTCAAGTGTGAGCAATTTTTCTTCGAGCTCAAGCTCTTGAATACTCTCCATGGAGGTGTTTTCTCACTGGGTTTATCAGATATTTTTATCAACAAATATGGAAGAATTTCTCAGGGAATTTCTTCCATATCTGGATATATCTCATATATATATAGAGGAGCGCTCAAATGAGAACACCCTCTTAGGCTGAGAACATAAGAACACATTGTGATTGGTCCACATGTCCCACTACCAACCCCCCCCTGTGCTTTGTGGGTGCGCCACGTGTCCCACCACCAAAATTCATCAACAGTAAAAAGCAAACAGTAAAATTCACTACCCAAACAGTAAAAATCAAAACACTATTTCTGCACTATTCCCTGCCACAACATCAAAATGAGTGGCTGAGATGTGTTTTTATGTTCTTAGCCTAAGAGTGGTTCTCATTTGAGCGCGCCCCTATATATATATATATATATTTGTTGATAGCAGGGATACAACAACCAGGAACATTACAATACATATGAGCTTTTATCATCTAGTACATATATATTGATTTCTGGACTTTTAGCAAGACATCTTGATCGGATCCGTAAGCATTTGGTACATCTCTCCACGTTTGAAGGCTTAACTTCTATGTTGAAAACTTGAAATTGTTGGTTTCAATTAATTAACTTTTCACTTATTACAAATAAGCTCTCAAAGTTTGATTATCGATACATCGTTGACCATTACGCCTAGAAGCTGATTTAGATCGATTAGGCACCGATTAATCCGCGTAGGCGCTGCGTAGACCGTCTAAGCACCGCCTAATTGGTCCATTTAGATGAAAATTGGAACGAATTCAAGAAAAATGCCACCTAGGCACCGATTAATCGTTCCAGGCAACCGATTTCTTGAACACTGGTCAAAACTCAAAAGTATATGAGTAGCATTGTTTTATACATTCAGTTGTCTATGATTTGTAGTTTCTACAACGATCTGAGATCAGGTAGGCTCCTGTTAGAACATCACTGAACAGGCTGTCGTCGTACCTGTGCAAAAACAATTTATAATTTCCTTGTCCTGAACTGTGGGTTAGCACAATGGCAAGCAAGGGTCGAACCCAAGGGGGCTAGATAGCTACTACTTTGTTCTGTAATGGAGAAAAAACAAGAAACCAAAATGAGAGTAACGGTTAGTGAAATAATCGAAAATTGCAAGGTTGTAAATATCAGAGAGAAGTATTCAGATTAGGGTTTGATTGTGACTTGTTTTATCATAGACTTCTAAATATTCAATTCGTGTTTTACGTGTGGTTGTCCCGACAAAGGCGATTTCCCAAGTAACCCGACAAAGGTGTTACGCCACGACCTAATTCCCCTAGGTTTAATTAACCCGACAAAGGTGTTAATTGCCCTAGTTGTACTATCTATTTAAACGACAAAGTATTAGATAGATGATTAATGTAGAAATATGCACAACTAGATTTCACGACAAAGTATACGTCCAGTCTAACAATATTTCATGGAATTCATGTACGAGAATTAGTAAAACATAGAATATAGCATTAAAGATCCAAGTCTCAAAAACATAGTCACAATATATTAACCCTAACCCGAATAGAAGGTTTAGTTACACATGATCATAATGAAACAATGCAAATAATAAAAGGGGATGAAATACTTCACAAAACCGAGGCAAGCAAGGGCTGGCCGTGTAGGGCTGATGAGCGGCCGTGCAAGGCTGAGAAGCGGCGGAATTGTGGCTGAGCAAGGAGGCACGGCTGGATTGTGAGGAGAGTAGCATACGGCTGAATTGTAGAATGAGGGATAATGAGATGATTGTGGACTCCTCCTTATATAGGGTTTGAGAAACCCTTTGATCTTCTTGGAAACCCTTTGATCTTCTTGGAACCTTCCGAAACCCTAGCATTTGAATGTTGCCCTAATATCACAATGTAGAATGGGCCGGCTGTTGGATTTAGGGCTTGGACTTTCTTTTTCCGAAGTACTGTTCACGGCCCCGAATCACTATTCACGCCAGAATTACTATTCACGCCGGAGTACTGTTCACGACCCTCCTTTGGCTCCGTTCTTCCACTGCGATGTTTCTGGCATGAAAATGCCGTCTTTTAAGCGTGTTTCCTCCTAGAGCTTCCAAATCACCTGAAATACGAAATGACACTAAAAAGTAACTGTTCGCATAATAAAGTGAATGAAATGGTGGGAATTAACGGCTCATCAAACCACCCCACACTTAAACTTGTTCGTCCCGAAAAAGAACAAGGTCATAAGAGGAAGGACTAATGTAAACATCACAATGCTTCGGTCATCCTAGACGAGCTACATGGACATGACTTGGCTACTATAGATCCTACCTGTTATGCATGCTTGCTACTAATATCAGTGTGCGAAAACAAGGGCTAAAGATACGTATTACCTTTGAAGTCAAGATGCAAATCAATTCGGATGTATCTGGAGATAGCCCTGTTTAGACCCATGAACCCTCATTCTCGGACTCGAACTCGCTGCTATATGGTTATGCTTTGCCGCTTTTTCTTACACGTGATTGATTCGAGCTTCAAAGTGTTGAGTGTTATTCGGCCAGCTATAGTGTCATCTTATTTGGGATTTCAATGATGCTGTCACATGAGACGTGTGGACTATCACGATGGTTTATGGATTTGTTGCTTTGTAGTGCGGATTGTGATTTGCTCGAGTTGTGGTTCCTTCTTCTTTTGACGCGAGTCAAGCCGAGAGTCGCTCGTCTATTTTCCCGGTTACTCGGATTGGAAACCTTCCTGCTCTTACTCATCCTCGTCCTTTCGACACGGGTCAAGTCAAGGGTCGCTTGCCTATTTTCTCGGCTACTTGGACTAGAGCTTGGACGGTGTGAAGTATTCCCATCCCGACCAACCGCAAAGGTACCGCAGTGGCGGAGCAGACTCGTACTATGTTGCCTCGAAGTGCTAGCCTCCACGAGCTCCACATAACCATATATCCTGAGTCCGGTCTCTGAATGATCTGTCTAGTCTCTCTAGGGCATTGCTATCAACTCCACATCCCTGTTTATCTCAACTAACAAAGGCACGCAATGATTTAAAGATCACATGTTAGTCGCACAAATCAAGTTTCACCAAAGACATGCATGTAATCGGCTCTATCTATTTCACCTAATCATGATCCAATACTGCAAGTCTAGGAAATAGTGAAGTATCATGTACAAAAAATTTTAAAAAATGACTCGAAACGTGCTGACTCTGTGTGGTGGGCATGCTGACTCGATAACTGACTTTCCCATCCCACACTTTTGAAATGAGCCGTGTCCTCACGGCACGACTCAAATCTAGACACAAATGCATGCAATAAATAGATAAGGAAAGGAGAAGGGTAGAGCAAGACTCCCCTGGGGTGTAGACGTGGTCGGCTGAACTCGGGCCAAGTCCGGTCTCAATGGGACGCATCCCGGACTCGTCTGGTGCTAAAATGCGTAGCGTAGAGTGCAAAATGCGTAGCTCGCAAGTGAATTTTCCGGCCGACTAAGTCCAATCCCTACAAAATGAAACCAAATCCTTTCCAAGGTACAATGTGACAAATAAGACTCATAAATAAACATGGTAACTAAATAAAATGCAGTGCAAACCGTGCAGGGCTGCCTCCCTGCGAGCGCCTTTGTTTAACGTCGTTGGCTCGACAGTACCTCCTCTAAGTGTTAGGAGGCTCATCAACGGGAACCTCATCAACGGGACCCTCAACTGGCTCGGGTAGGTCAAACTCCTGGGCTGGTACCTCGATCTCTCCGTGGTAGTGCTTAACTCTCTGTCCATTGACCTTGAACCGATGCCCATCCTTTGGGTTCTCCAACGCCAGTGCCCCATGATTGTAAATCTGAACGATCGTGTACGGTCCCGTCCATCTGGACCTCAACTTCCCGGGCATGAGTCGTAACCGTGATGAGAATAAGAGCACCTTCTGTCCGACTTCAAACGAGCGCCTTAGTATGAATTTGTCGTGGTAGAGCTTGGTCCGCGCCTTGTAGTCTGTCTGGCTCTCATAAGCCTCGAGGCGCAGCTCCTCAAGCTCACACAACTGCAACTGCCTGTCTAACCCGGCTGCCTGTAAGTCTGGATTGCACTTCTTCAGTGCCCAATACGCCTTGTGCTCTAACTCTACTAGCAAGTGGCACGCCTTCCCATAGACCAACCGAAAAGGTGAGGTGCCTATCGGGGTCTTGTAAGCTGTCCTGTACGCCCACAATGCCTCATCTAACCGCTGGCTCCAATCCTTCCTAGTCGGTCCTACCATCTTCTCCAGAATTCCCTTAATTTCGCGGTTGGAGATCTCCGCTTGCCCATTCGTCTGGGGGTGATATGCTGTGGAAGTCCGGTGATGAACATGGTAGCGCTTCAGTATGGATGCCATGATGCGGTTGCAGAAGTGTGTCCCCTGATCACTGATAATGGCCTTAGGTACTCCGTACCTGCAAAAGATGTTAGTGCGCAAAAAGTCTACGACAGTTTTAGCATCAGCACATCTAGTGGCCTTGGCCTCTACCCACTTGGACACATAATCAACTGCAACTAAGATAAATTCAAAACCACATGAAGCAGGAAAAGGACCCATAAAATCTATCCCCCAAATGTCAAACACATCATTCACTAATATGGGGACCTGTGGCATCTCCTGTCTGGCCGAAATGTTACCTACTCTCTGGCATCTATCATATCTCTTACAATGATCGTAGGCATCTCTAAAAACATGCGGCCAAAAGAAACCACTATCTAAAATCTTCCTAGCAGTCCTCCTAGGGCCGAAATGGCCTCCACACTCTAATTCATGGCAAAAACTGATAACTGAAGCAATCTCATCATCAGGGATACACCGTCTAAGAATCTGGTCTACGCCTATTTTCCATAAGTACGGGTCATCCCACACATAGTATTTAGCATCATGCTTCAGTTTCAAACACTGTGCCCTAGAATATGAGGGCGGGAACTTACCTCCTACCAGGTAGTTCACTAGGGGAGCGAACCATGGCATCTTACCCGAAATAGCATATAAGTGCTCATCTGGGAACGTCTCGGTAATCTGCCCGGCATCCACCTCTCTGACAAGACGGCTCAAGTGATCTGCGACTGTGTTCTCTATGCCCTTCTTGTCCCTGATCTCCACATCAAACTCCTGTAGGAGCAGGATCCACCTAATGAGCCTTGGTTTCGCCTCCTTCTTCGTCATCAAGTACCTAATAGCTGCATGGTCAGAATAGACAACAACTTTAGTACATAACAGATATGATCTAATTTTCTCCAAGGTGAAAACCACGGCTAGCAGCTCCTTCTCTGTGGTCGAATAGTTCTTCTGGGCCACGTCCAGTGTCCTTGAAGAGTAGTAGATCACCACGGGCTTCTTGTCCACCTTCTGACCAAGAACTGCTCCTACAGCATAATCACTCGCGTCACACATAATCTCAAATGGCTGAGTCCAGTCCGGAGCTCTAATGATGGGCGTGCTGGTGAGGGCCTCCTTTAGCTCGTCAAAAGCTGCCCTGCACTGATCTGTAAACTCAAAAGGAACATCTTTCTGCAAGAGGTTAGATAAAGGCAGTGCCTTTTTCGAGAAATCCTTAATGAATCTACGATAGAAACCAGCATGCCCTAGAAATGACTTAATATCACGGACTGTAGAGGGATATGGCAGAGTAACAATCAAATCTATCTTAGCCTTGTCTACCTCTATCCCCTCATGTGAGACTATGTGACCGAGTACAACTCCATGAGTAACCATAAAATGACACTTTTCATAGTTGAGCACCAAATTCATAGAAACACAACGTGCAAGTACCATGCTCAAATTATCTAGACATGCATCAAAAGTGTCACCATGCACAGTTAAGTCATCCATAAACACCTCAATAAATGACCCTATCATGTCAGAGAATATGCTAGTAACCACCCTCTGAAAAGTACCTGGTGCGTTACACAAGCCAAAAGACATCCGGCGAAAAGCAAACATACCGAATGGACATGTAAAGGTTGTCTTCTCCTGATCCTCGGGTGCTATGGGAATCTGGTTATAGCCTGAAAAACCATATAGAAAACAAAAATAAGGCTTACCTGCCAAGCGGTCGAGCATCTGGTCAATAAATGGAAGAGGAAAGTGATCCTTGCGCGTAACTGCATTCAGCTTCCTGTAGTCTATGCACATGCGCCATCCATTCTTGACTCGTGTAGTCACCATCTCGCCCTCAGCATTCTTCTCCACTGTGATCCCAGTCTTTTTCGGCACAACATGTACCGGACTTACCCACTGACTGTCTGAGATCGGGTAAATCACATCAGCATCCAGAAGCTTCTGAATCTCCTTCTGGACCACCTCCATCATGATAGGATTCAATCTGCGCTGAGGTTCCCTCGAAGGCTTAGCTCCATCATCCAGCAAAATCCGATGCATACAGACAGTAGGGCTGATTCCCTTGATGTCGGCTAGTGTCCATCCAATGGCCTGTCTGTGCTCGGTCAGTACTCCAATCAACCTACGTTCCTGATCTGCCTCTAGTCCGCTCTTGATGATGACTGGCAGCGTGCTGTTCTCCCCTAAGAATGCATACTTCAAATGTCCAGGTAGAGGCTTCAATTCTACTGTAGGTGCCTGCACAACAGAAGGCAAACACACTTGTGATTTAAATAACCGAATTGCATTAAACTCGTACCTCGGTGTGAGTGGTGGGGCGATCTCTAGCTGATCTAGGGCATCCATGATCGCCTCTGTATGCTCATAAGAATCCTCGGGCGAGTATACTGCCTCCTCAATGACTTCCTCTAGCGGGTCGGTCCGTCTCTCTGGGTGTACCTCCTGGATAAGGTCGTCCAAGGTGTCTAAAGCATGGACCGCCTCATACTCTGTGGGATGCTTCATGGCCCCGAAGATGTCAAAGCTGATCATTTCTTCCTCAACCTCCATAGTCAACGTCCCAGTGTCGCAGTCTATCTTCATCTTTGACGTTTTGAGGAATGGTCGGCCGAGTAGGATCGGTGCATGGTCTGTGGGGCTACTGCTCTCCATCTTGAGGACATAGAAGTCCGCTGGGAATACCAACTCTCCGACCTGTACGAGCACATCCTCAATCTTGCCCTCGGGTTGCTTGCATGACCTGTCCGCCAGCTGTATGGTAAGACCTGCAGGTTCTAAAGGACCAATGCGCAAGGAGGAGTATATAGAATATGGTAAAACATTAATAGAGGCACCAAGATCGAGCATGCAATTTTCTAGCCTAATGTTACCGATCATGCAGGGAATGGTATATGTGCCTGGATCACCGCATTTTGGTGGCACCTTGCGCTGAATTACCGCTGAAACATTCCTGCTCATAAGCTCCTCATCTGGCTGGGTTCCTTTCCGTCTGTTCGTGCACAACTCCTTCAGAAACTTGGAGTACCTCGGGATCTGCTTGATGGCCTCAAGGAGTGGGATGTTAATCTCTACCTTACTGAATAGTTCCCACACTTCCTTGTCCATCACATACTTCTTCGGAGCTCGGGCCTGCACTGGAAAAGGTAAAGGTACCTGGACATTAGAGTTTTCGACAATGGGTACCTGTACTGGCCGAGGGGCCTCTGATGGAATCACGTCTGGGCTGATCTCTTCTTGGCTGGGGGCACTAGGTTCGGCTGCCTCCTCCTCGGTCTCTACTGGTTCTGCTGCTCTATGTCCACTCCTCAGTGTGACAGCACTAACGTTCCCCTTTGGATTTTGAATGGTCTGTGAGGGAAGTCGTCCTGTGTTGTCATCAAGCCTGGAGAGAGTTGTGGACATCTGCCTTATTTGCTTCTGAATGTCGGCTAGTGCTCCGTCGGTTTTGGCCATGTACTGGTTCAGGTTTGTATTTGTCTGCTGGGCGCTAACTGCCAGATCTCTTACCATGTCCTCTAGCGACTTACTGGGGCCTTGGTTGCTCGGACCTGCCTGATAAGTGTTCGGCCCTTTCTGCTGGTACTGCCTTGGTGCATTCTGCTGGTACTGACTGTTAGGATGTCTGTACGACTGCTGAGTCTGCTGAGGCACATTCGGTCGTGCTTGCTGAGTCTGATTTTGCTGATAGTTGTTCCTCTAGGCGCCTTGATTAGGTGCTGCGCCATACTGCTTGACTGGGCCTGGTTGGTTGCCATAACTCTGATAATTGCCCACTGCGTTCACATCAGCTTGGACGTCTGTCTGTAAGGTAGGGCACTCGTCCGTCTTGTGTTCTGTGGATTACAGAACTCACATGGCTTGGCCTGGACTGGTGTCCTTTGGACTACATGCTTCATCAGCTCTCTCATCTCCTTGAGTTCGGCGAATACAGCACTGATAGAAGGCTCAACTGTTGACACATTCTTTGTTCGGGCATACTCGTCCTCCTTCATGGTCTCATCCTGAAATCGCTCACCCTCTGCCACTGATATGATCTTCTGCTTCACTCTGGCTGGCGTCATGTTCATGAGTTGGCCTCCAGCTGAGGCCTCTAGTAACTTCCTGTCCATCTTGCGAAGTCCATCCAGCATATATTCTACGACTAATTTCTCCGGGAGCTCCAGATTGCAGCAACTCTTCTCCAAGGCTAGAAATTTCTCCACGTACTCGTACATGGTCTCGTGAGGGCCTTGCTTTAGCTCTTGCAACTGTCTCCGGACTTGCGCTGCACGCCCTGCTGGATAGTACTTGCTGATGAAGTGCTTCTGCATCTGTTCCCATGTGTGAACACTGCCTGAGGGTAAAGCTAGGAACCAGTCTGTAGCTGCTTCTTGCAGTGAGAAGTAGAATGCCTTCAGTTTGAAGTTATCCACCTCTACTCCGTGTGGCCTGAGGTTCAAGCATATCCCGTGGAAACGCGTCAAGTGAGACTGGGCCGACTCTCCTTTGGATCCTGAGAACTTGGGCAGATTGTGAATGACCGCTGTACTGACCGTGATGGCTGCCATGTCTGGTCCTTCATAAATTGGCCATGACTGGTCTCTGAAGCTAGGAACCGAGAGCTCTCCCATAGTGGGTCCTTCATATTCGTCCTCATCATCCACAACTGCTTGTCTACGTGGGGCTTGTGGTGGGTGTTGTAGTGGTGGTTGTGGAAGGTATTGTAGTGGTAGATATGGTTGTGGATACTGAGGGTAGAGCGGTTGTGGGTACTGTGGATATGGTGCTGGAGGATATTGTTGATATGGTGGGTACTGAGGGTATTGTGGGTACTGTGGTTGGGGTTGTTGTTGGTTTTGAGGTTGTTGTTGGTTTTGAGGTTGTTGTTGTTGTTGGAACTGTTGAAACTGATCAGGGATAGCCCCCCTGATTTCGCCATGTTGTACTTGAACATTCTGGTTAACTTCTTTGTTTACGTGACTGTTGTGACTGCTGTGACTGTTGTGACCAACACTACTACCTGCGTGAGACATGTTACGAGAGTAACAGACACCGAGATAGCAAACACCGAAATAACAAAGACAGACTAGCAACAAAGGGTCCCCAGGAGATTGGAGGGGTCACAGCGGTCCCACTTAAAACCCAAAATCCTTAGACTCGTAAGTCTTGGTGACAGAACCCTCTGAGAGCTAGAAAACGGAAATCGAATAGAATGGAAAACAAAATCTCGAACAGTTGAATATGAATTCACCGAGTAACAAATTTCGAAATAGCAAGAAGAAAAATAAACGAAAAATAAAAGAAGAACAAAAGTTTCACCGTGCTTAGCTCCCCGGCAACGGCGCCATTTTGAACAGGCTGTCGTCGTACCTGTGCAAAAACAATTTATAATTTCCTTGTCCTGAACTGTGGGTTAGCACAATGGCAAGCAAGGGTCGAACCCAAGGGGGCTAGATAGCTACTACTTTGTTCTGTAATGGAGAAAAAACAAGAAACTAGAATGAGAGTAACAGTTAGTGAAATAATCGAAAATTGCAAGGTTGTAAATATCAGAGAGAAGTATTCAGATTAGGGTTTGATTGTGACTTGTTTTATCATAGACTTCTAAATATTCAATTCGTGTTTTACGTGTGGTTGTCCCGACAAAGGTGATTTCCCAAGTAACCCGACAAAGGTGTTACGCCACGACCTAATTCCCCTAGGTTTAATTAACCCGACAAAGGTGTTAATTTCCCTAGTTGTACTATCTATCTAAACGACAAAGTATTAGATAGATGATTAATGTAGAAATATGCACAACTAGATTTCACGACAAAGTATACGTCCAGTCTAACAATATTTCATGGTATTCATGTACGAGAATTAGTAAAACATAGAATATAGCATTAAAGATCCAAGTCTCAAAAACATAGTCACAATATATTAACCCTAACCCGAATAGAAGGTTTAGTTACACATGATCATAATGAAACAATGCAAATAATAAAAGGGGATGAAATACTTCACAAAACCGAGGCAAGCAAGGGCTGGCCGTGTAGGGCTGATGAGCGGCCGTGCAAGGCTGAGAAGCGGCAGAATTGTGGCTGAGCAAGGAGGCACGGCTGGATTGTGAGGAGAGTAGCACACGGCTGAATTGTAGAATGAGGGATAATGAGATGATTGTGGACTCCTCCTTATATAGGGTTTGAGAAACCCTTTGATCTTCTTGGAAACCCTTTGATCTTCTTGGAACCTTCCGAAACCCTAGCATTTGAATGTTGCCCTAATATCACAATGTAGAATGGGCCGGCTGCTGGATTTAGGGCTTGGACTTTCTTTTTCCGAAGTTACTGTTCACGGCCCCGAATCACTATTCACACCGGAATTACTATTCATGCCGGAATTACTATTCATACCGGAGTACTGTTCACGACCTCCTTTAGCTCCGTTCTTCCACTGCGATGTTTCTGGCATGAAAATGCCGTCTTTTAAGCGTGTTTCCTCCTAGAGCTTCCAAATCACCTGAAATACGAAACAACACTAAAAAGTAACTGTTCGCATAATAAAGTGAATGAAATGGTGGGAATTAACGACTTGATGAGTCGTATAAATACGGCTCATCAATCACCCATCATCAACTTTTTATCACAAAAACCCTCAGAGGCGTGGACAACATTGTCCGGGTCTACAATAAAACAAGGCGGTCTTTCTTCTTCCATATATCGTATGTAGGATTAGAGAGCCGACAAGCCAATGGTTCGGCCTAATTACTAGGTAAGAATTCAAACAGAACGAGACCGAGAGTGTTGAAGGATTCACGATTGTAGTCAATGAGGGAAAATTTAACGGAATGACGCTATAGGGACTAGTTTGTGTGTTCAAGACGGAATTGAAGGTTAGGAAGTTTGAGGGCCCTTGGCTTGTTGGAGGATGCCAGGAAAAGAATATCCAACGAGGTGATTGCAGAGGCAGAGATGTCTCGATTGCCAGGGGCGGAAACAGCCCTCTTTGAGGGTGGCTCCTGTCACCCCCACATTCTCACATGTTTCCAATTTTATATATAATATTATACTAAAACATCAATATTCTATCTGAAGTCTCCACACATCCACAAATTAACATTAGGCAATTGTAAGTTCCTAAATGAAATTGATCATTTTCTAAAAAGAAAAATCAAACATGGTTTATTCTTAGTAAAAAGGTGATATCTCATATTCTTTTTTTTGTTGATAAAAGGTGATATCTCATATTCTGACTCTTCTAGTTTTCAAGCTTTTGCTCAATGCTCTTTTTCAAAAATGAATATAGTAAAAAGTGTACATTACAACAAGAAGAAGATGATTTATTATCAGATTGCTTGGTTATCAACTTTGAGAAAGACATAACTAAAATGTATAACAATTATTCAATATATAAATTTTCGTGATATGGAAACGATACATTTCTATTTTAATGTAAATTATTTTTAACGATATTAATATTTTTAAAAATAGAGTCTGTCGGTTGTTACCCATGTCTTAATTTCTGGATCCACCCCTGTCGATGGCTAACGATTTAGGGTGGATCGACATTTCGCTCGGATGTCATGTAATTTTAGAATATTAAGACTAACAATTTTTCCGTGCCTTTCCATTCATCAACAGGGGTATATATACTGTATAAAAAAACAGTGGTATATATACAAGAGTATTAACTGGGTAAGAGAAGCGATCAAATGAGGCAAGCAAATTAGAATGAGGCAAGTGAGGCACAATCTCAACCACATATCTAACCCCCCGTGCATTTGTGGTGCGCCACGTGGTGAATAGTAAATCTACTACCAACAGTAGTGTGAACGCAAAAATGGCGGCTGTGAACGTGATTTCGCCACGTGTCACAATGAGTGACCCAGATCGTGCCTCACGTGCCTCATTCTACTAATCCTGCCTCAACCGAATGCTCCCCTAACTGGATATATAATAATTACAAGATAATATCCTAAAAAATTAATATGTCCTAATACACTAAAAGGATTCACAGCTCCTGACAATTTTTTTTGATATGCACTGCTCCTGACATAATACTTATATTTTTTTTTGGTATTGAACCTCTCTAGTCAAGCTAAATTTATAGACTTTCTTTATTGGTTACTGACGCAGAAACACGTTTCCTATAGACACTACATGCTAATCAATGCAGAGAACTGGAGTCTTTTGTCAACAAGTTACAAGTTTTCTTATTATGTGACAACTAAACTAGTGTTTGTTCATATTTATTTGATTAAAAGTTTAGCAGCCGTTACCTGGTAGTTGTCTTGATGAAATTTATCAGTTGTTCATATCTAAGGGTTATAATAATGTCGTGTGAGATTTGACTTGGCCTAGTTAGGGTGTTATGTGTCAACAATAATATTTTAGATTTTATTGTCCTTGCACATTTCGCATCGGTATATTCTCCCTTATAATCCTTGGTTGTTTTTATTTTTAGAGTATGGGTACATTTCATTTAGTTATATCACTGGGTTTGTTGCAGAAGCCTGACATCAAATGTGCTTCTCAGCTTTGAATGCTATTGAGAGCTAGTTATGGATGGTGGAGGAGGCTATAAATCCAAGGGAAGAGAAAGCTATGGATCATCTAGAAATAGGCCAGTTGTAAGGCAGGATGATTGCTCGAAGTGTGGACATCCTCAACATTGGGCCATGGATTGCCTTTCTGGTAGTGGTGGATCTTGCAGATTGGGGTCATCATTTGATCCGCATGGAAAAAAGCTCTTAGGACAGCCTTAGTCCAACTTGATCCTAACCCCTACACAACCCTGAAGATGCCCGATTTTTGACATGCCCTTTCACCCTTGGGCTGGATGATGGGCAAGCAATTAGGACCCTGTCCAATCATCGTACCCTGCCATCTTAAGCGCTTAAGGGTCCAACCATGCCCGACCCTCTTCCGCCCTCTCGGACCCTACCATTATTAATGATCTTAGCTAAATTAAGTGTTTTTTTCTTCACAATTAACCCTGACCAACCCTCTTGATATGTGTTCGCTTGACCCTACCCTCTAGCCTTATAAGAACCTTACTCTTAAGTGACCCTAAGGGCTGCTAAAAGAAGCTCGGTCCAATCCTGCCCTTACCATATTCATTAGACGCCTACAAACCCTTAAAACTGAGTCTACCCGTCCCTGCTCATCGACGAGCCCTTATTAACTAAGGTAGTACTCGGTCACTTCACGCACGAGATTTGATATCATGATGTAATGCATATCATTTTTGGGACCATGATCTTTATATAGATGACCGATTGAATGGTGGGCGGGGTGATAAGGTGAAGTGGTCCATTATGTGAGCTGGGATGGTAAATATTATGGCTTTGGGCGGTATCCTGGTTACGGGTACGTAGATACTTCCTTCCATATATGTATGATTTCCTATCAGCTAAAAATAGATATAAGTTAAAGAATCCGACATCCTGTCAATACAAAAATCTTCTATAGCATGATAATTAATTTAGCAACGTAATCAATAAAAAAAAGTCCTCGACGAGACACCAGGCGCCCACGCGCACAGACCAAGTGACGCCTGAATGACCTTAGACGGGGACTTGGGCATTGCCGGGGCCTTAGCACCCAAGACGAGCGGGCCCCAAGCAAGAATCCTCCAAGCCCATGAAGTCAAAGCCCACTCGAGATGCATATCCATCAACAATTCAAATGAGGATCTCGACATTGATAAGTGGGCGGTTACTAAATTAATTGGGGCTATACCAATCTAGAGAGGGGAATCCGCACATTCAATGGGGGCATTAATGGGACGTCGGTTACTCTTTTGCATTTGAATTCAAATAATGAGGACTATAAAAGGGAGCTCGACCAGCAGCATTTCGGCATCAAGCTTATAGAATAGAAACTTTATCCTTGTCATTTAACTATTGTCGAGGTTAGCAACCTTTGGGGCCCAACTTACCCTTCCTACAAGGGGTACTTTTGGTGCATTGTCAGACTATTGTAGTCCTTGTCTTTTGCTTCTTCATTCCTTCCATTCAATATAATCATTCAACGTTTTCCCCCACGCACATTCTCCCAACTCATCTTCACACTTCATTCCATTTTACCCATTTTCCCTACTTCTGCTGCGTTTGTGAGGATTTGGCAAACTCCGATTGCTAAATCTCTATCATTTGGCCTCAGAGCACATTCTTCCATTGGAGATATCATGGCAACAAACACTCGGCAGTCCACTCTTTCAGATCTTGATGCAAGGACTTCTAACCTTGAGGCGGAGATGAAGGACCTCAAGTAACGGTTAGGAGAAACCATGATGAAAACAAGGCTGAGTTCACAGAGGGGAAAAGTGATCTCAAGGCGCTTCGTGAGATGGTCGAAGTAATGGCAGGCCAACTCAACCAACTGGTGGCGACCAAGGCCCTAGATCGAGGCAAAGGCGTAGTGGTGGATAAATCAGGCGCCTTGAGCGAGGAGACGAGGGTAGCGCCCAAGCTGCCGCACGTAAGTCACCCAACTTACGAGAGTGCGTTTCTCGATACGAACCCACGATAGTACGAGGACTTATCCCAGGAGCGACGAAAAATAACACCGTATGTGGATCCATACTTGGGCGAGGCCTTGGAGGTTGAAACTAGGCCTAGGCGCAATTAGACGCCAAGACCTGGGGCGCGACTCGGGAGGTGCAGGCACGGCCGGGGCTTGCAAGGGTGTATGACACGAGTCACTGACGGAGCCCACCGCACTATCGTTAAGGTGCGATGTTCTCTGTGCAAAAATAAATTTATATCTCCGCTACTCGCAACTTCACTATTGGGTGGTAAAGGGTAAGTAGGGGTCGAACTCAAAGGAATTAGTTGATAGTTGTTCTTTCAAAAAGGGAAAATTAAATAAGACAGTTGGGAGGTTGGTTGTGGTTTTAGTACTGAAAAGTAAAGTGCTGGAACAGTCGATTTCGAGATCAACCGTAGACACACGTTTGATACTGGCCGCACGCTGTGTTTCAAGCGTGTTGCGTACCAAAGGTTATGCCGGGCTGATGTTGATAAAGTCTGTAGTGAAAGTAAAGTGCAGAAAGTAATTGCTTGAAGGACAAGACTTTTGCAGAAAGTAAAGTGCTTGATGGACAAGACTTTTACAGAAAGTAAAGTGCTTGATGGACAAGACTTGCGGAAATTAAAGTGCTGAAAGTAAGCAGTTGATAATGGTACTGAAAGTAAGCAGTTGATATGAGACTGAAAGTAAAGTAACAGGTGATATTACAATTAAAGGAAAGATTCGGTTTTACGGGCCTTGTATCATAATCTGTTTATCATTGACCTCTAATGATCATACTATGTGTTCAAAGATGTATCACGGCTATTTCTAGAACATGACTTGCCACATCATTTAGAACACTTGTTCTATTTAGACTAATTCCTCCTTTCAAAGTATCTTAGCCTTATGTGCATCCACTTGATCAATCAGTTACGATCAACCAAGTGGTGTTTAAAAGAGGTTGAACTCCTCAGATAAGCTTTGCCCGTTAAAGCATCCACTTACCCGAGTATGTTCACGAACCCCACGGAAGAGCTTTGCCCGTTAAAGCATCCACTCAACCTTGGAAGTTCTAACCTAATATGTGGCACATAGAACAAGTTTTGAACACAAAGAGGCATTTAAGAGAAGGGTCTAAAACATTGTATGATACAAGCACTCCCCTTCAACCGAATGAAGAGTTTAGCTACGAATATCCTTGGAACAGGACATCATAGCTAAGTGCTTCAAAAGTAAAGGTTTTTGAAAGACAGTAAAGTAATGTTTTTGAAAGTAAAGACAGGAAAGTAAAAGGAGAATACTCAAGAACCGACAGGAGTAAACTCAGGAAAAAGTAAAGACAAGCTTGAGTACTTTAAGAACCGACAAGAGTACTCAAGAACAACTGTAAAGCTTTTGATATCAAAGAGAAGTGTTTACATGGATTGTGCTCTCAATCTAGAGAGATAAGTGATTGTGGATTTGAGGATGATTTACAAGTGAAGAGGGCATGGGTATTTATAGGCTAAGGGAAGTGTGGGATGTGGAGGAGGATGCAACACTTGGCACAAGATGAGAGGGAGAGCAAGGAGCCGCCGGGTGAGGTGGAGGGGAGGAGAGCCGCCGGCTAGGTGGCGCAAGGGGAGAGGAGGAGGGCTTTAGCCGCCGGGCAAGGTGGCAAGGGAGTGGGTGAGAGTGTGTTTTGTGATCTTTTCCAAAAGACATCGGGTCTTTTCAGCGCCGGACAGACTCTGGTTGCTCTTCGGTTGGACTTGTTTTGAGTGATTCATGTCAGGTTTATGAAAGTTGTACAGTTGGAATCTGATCGTGGCCTGGAGTGACTTGTAATCCATTTTCAGCTTTAAAACTTCTCCTTAGCTTGTATTCTCTCTAGACTTCAAAATACCATGTAGATAAATATCGGAACTAACAAGCAAAAGTTAAATAGACAAAGAGTCTAATTTGGTGGGTTTAACTGTCTTAATGAATCATATAAATATGGTCCATCAGATCACCCCACACTTTTAGTTGTTCATCCCGAACAATGCTTTTTAAAGAGATGCGCACAATCCAAGTAAAAAACTTTAAATATGAAAGTGAGAATATAGAACTAGATTTATCCTATTCATGCATTACTTACTTATTACCAAACTAAACCGTGTAAATACTTAGAAGAAACTTGATACTTGTACCTTTGAGCTGAGATGCAAATTAATTTGGATGTTTCGGGAGATAGCCCTTTTCAGGCTCCTGGACTACATTCTCGGGACAGACTCGCACTATATGGTTAACTTGTCGCTTTCTCTAGCACATGATTTGATTCGGGTTTCACTAAGTTGAGCATTTTGATTTCTTTTTGGTGAGGGACAGCATCTGAAGTGAATCGGCCTTTGGCCTTTGGCCTTTGGCCTTTGATGTTGAATTGGAGTTTCTTCACTTTTGTTCGGTTAAAACCTTCATAATTTTGGCTTTTGGCCTTTGATTAGCTTCTTCGAGCTTTTGCTTCTTTGTGACTTGCTAGTCCATTTTCTCAACCTTTCTTTGGGAGGTCCAATCGTCGCCCGAGAGCATATGGAAATACCTCCCCGCTCTTTCTCATCCTTGCCGTTTCGCGCGAGTCAAGATGAGGGTCACTCATCTATTTTCCCGGCTACTCTGACTAGAGATAGGACGGGTTGATTCCCGTCCCGCCTCTTGCATAAACACTGCACGGCGGAGATGACTCTGATCTTCTTTGAAACCCGAAGTGCAGCCTCCACTGACTTCGTAAACCATATAGTGAAATTCAGTCCTTCGATTGCTTGCCAAGCCTCTCTAGGGAAATTTATATCAACTCCACATCCCCTGTATATCTCAGCACAAAGGGACAAATGAGAAGTTACATCCTAAGTTTTTAAACAGTTGAATTTTGACAGGTCGTCGTCGGTACCTGCAAATTTGAATTTATATTTTCCTTACTCTAGACTGTGGGTTAGTACAGCGGCAAGCAAGGGTCGAACCCAAGGGAGCTAGATAGTTACTACTTTGTTCTGTAAGAAAGACAATTGGGTGAAAGTAATGGATTAGGAAACGGTAAATTACGAAATAAGTAAAAGATGTATCAATCAGAGAAGATATTCATGCTAGGGTTTTCTTCAATTGTGACTAAGTTTATCCTTGATAGCTAAGTATTTATTCTTGTTTTCTTAGGGTTACTCCTGGTCAGGTTATAACCGTTTAATTCTAGCAAACCTAATACTCCTGGTCAGGTTATATTAGGTTTAGTGCTTCTACTTATTCTAACGGGTCAGTATCAAATAAGCAGTAAATAGATAGTAAGTATTACTAGGTTAAGTTGTACCCTTTCGGATCTCCCTTTAACCTAATAATTCGAACTGATAATTTGCACAAGAATTAAATAGAATGCAAGAACAATAATGAATAACAGAATCTCAAAACATTCGTCACAATTATTCAACCCTAACCCGAATAATAGAATTAGTTACACATGGCCATTAGGGAAAAAACAATAAGTAAAAACGAGTAAAACTTCACTAGAGCCGATATGACTGAAGACCGGGCCGTGAGGGCTGAGTAATGAGCAGCGCACGGCTGAGCAGCGCACGGCTGAGCAGGGACTGAGTAGGGCTACGGCAGTGGCTGAATAGGGCTGAGGCAGTGGCTGAATAGGGCCGAATGGTGGGCGGTGCAAGGAGGAGTTAGGGTTTCGGCCGTGAAGAGTGAAGAGAGGATTTTGTGGAGAGAGGAGCTCTCCACGTTTTTGGGATGATTATAGACTGCACTGCGAGGTCTTATTTATAGCTAGGGAGCAAGGCTTCTTTTGTATGGATTTGGAAAGGGCCCAAAAACCGATTAGGAAACGTGTCCAAAACCGACTTTGCTTGGTCTCAAAGTTTTCTTCTTGTGCAAGTCTTCTAGAGGATTCCAGGACATTCCACAGCCTTCTAAACCGTCATGCATGAAATTGGGAATTTTCCCGAAGTTACTGTTCACGGCCCAAAAACACTGTTCACGCCGGAAATTACTGTTCATCCGCGGACATTGTTCATCCATCCTGCGCATCTGTTTTGACTTCGGCTCTCGATTTGACCTTCCAAACGACCTCGGATGCTCTCGGTGTGAACTAGAGAGTTGTAGGGAATTGAGTCACCTACGCAACGGTATATTCCTTGTATTTTTCAGGTCAACGGTCAGCTCCCAGCACTCCGTCGAACGTCCAAGGGTCTGATCTGCCATTGTGATGTTTTTGGCATAAAATGCTGTCTTTTATGCACGTTTCCTCCTAGAGCTTCCGAAACACTTGAAATGCAAAACAACACTAAGAAGTAACTGTTTGCATAATAAAGTGCCAAAATTGGTGGGATTTGATGACTCGATGAGTCGTATAAATACGGCTCATCAAACCACCCCACCCCACACTTAAACTTGTTCGTCCCGAACAAGAACTAGGTCATAAGAGGAACGGACTAATGTAAACACCACAATGCTTCGGTCATCCTAGACGTGCTACATGGACATGAAATGGTTACTCTAGATCTCGCCTGTTATGCATGCTTGCTACTAATATCTTTGTGCGAGAAACATGGGTTAATGATACGTGTTACCTTTGGGTCGAGATGCAAATCAATTCGGATGTCTCAGGAGATAGCCCTTTTTAGACCCATGAACCCTCATTCTAGGACTCGAACTTGCTGCTATATGGTTATGCTTTGCCGCTTTTTCTTGCACGTGATTGATTCGAGCTTCAAAGTGTTGAGTGTTTTTTTCGGCCAGCTATAGTGTCATCTGATTTGGGATTTCAATGATGCTCTCACATGAGAAACGTGTGGACTATCACAATGGTGGTGGATTGTTGCCTTGAAGTGCGGATTGTGACTTGCTCGAACCGTGATTCCTTTTCCTTTCGACGCGAGTCAAGCCAAGGGTCGCTTGTCTATTTTCCCGGCTACTTGGACTAGGAACCTTCTTGCTCTCACTCATCCTTGGCCTTTCGACACGGGTCAAGTCAAGGGTCGCTTGCTTATTTTCCCGGCTACTCGGACTAGAGCTTGGACGGTGTGATGTATTCCCGTCCCAACCAACCGCAAAGGTTACCGCAGTGGTGGAGCAGACTCGTACTATGTTGCCTCGAAGTGCTAGCCTCCACAAACTCCACATAACCATATATCTGAGTTCGGTCTTTGAATGATCTGTCAAGTCTCTCTAGGGCATTTCTATCAACTCCACATCCCTGTTTATCTCAACTAACAAAGGCACACAAAAATTTTAAAATCACACGTTAGTCGCACAAATCAATTTTCACCAAAGACATGCATGTAATCGGCTCTATCTATTTCACCTAATCATTATCCAATACCGCAAGTCTAGGAAGTAGTGAAGAATCATGTACAAAATTTTTAAAAAATGACCGGAAACGTGCTGACTCTGTACAGGGTGCAGTAAATAAACGTGCTGACTCAATAACTGACTCTCCCACCCCACACTTTTGAAATAAGCCGTGTCCTCACGGTACGACTTAAATCAAGACTCACAATGCATGCAATAAATAAAAGGAAAGGGAAAAGGTAGAACGGGACTCCCCTCGTGTGATGTGTGACGACCAGAAGTGGCTGGTTATTCTCCTATGAGTCCTCGAAGAGTACCATTGGAGCTTGTATCGCGACGTGAGTTCGTTGCACACCGAAAGGTCTGTGTCAATGACATCGAGACGAATAAAAGATTCCCAGGAGGTTGGAGGAGTCACAGCGGTCTCACTTAAAACCCAATCTCCTTAGACTCGTAAGTCTTTGTGATAGAATCTTTAAACGGCTCGTGTTTCTTGACACAACTAATTCGAGGTGTGAACTACTCATGTCGGAACAGTCTGATATTGGAGCAAGCAAAATGCGTAGCCCCGTACTCAATTCATGGTCGACTCGGTCTAGTCCCTGCAGAATGAAACCAATTCCTTCCCAAGGTACGATGTGACAATAATGACTCGAAAATAAATATGGTAAATAAATAAATAAACTGAAATGTAAACGCAAACCGTGCAGGGCTGCCTCCCTGCGAGCGCCTTTGTTTAACGTCGTTGGCTCAACAGTACCTCGTGTAGGGATTACAAGTTAGGATCCCATGGGCGTGTGAGGTCATACTTCCTTTCAGCAACTCCATCAACCTGCCCAAAGTGGTTATAAGGCTGTGCGCTCGGTCCTGCTCTCCTGTGATCAAGCGGGCTCTTCTTCACATACTCCCGAGATGGTGAGGATCTCTTGGCCATAGCTGCTGGCCCAGTGGTGTGTATGACCTGATCTGGTAGGTCCGGAACTAGGGCATCGAAATCTGATGTGTGCACAATGTCCGGCGGTTTCCTCGCGCATGGACGGTCGTCATCCCCATAGATGTAGAAATCTTCTGTCTTTCCACCGAATGCAAGTGATAGTAGGCCCGTGCCCATGTCAATTCTGGTTTTGGTGGAGAAGAGGAATGGCCGCCCCAAGATGAGTGCCGGTGGTACATCGTTCCTAGAGTCGCCCATCTGCAAGACGTAGAAATCTGCAGGAACAAGAAGATCTCCCACTCGGAGTGTTAAGTTTTCAAGCAATCCATCAGGCCGAGTGCATGATCTATCCCCTAACTCTATCATCAATCTAGGTGGTTTTAGTGAGCCAAGTTTCAATGAACAATATAAAGAATATGGCATAACGTTAATAGCAGCACCAAGATCGATCAAACAGTGAGGAATTTGAGTCTCACTGATGCCACAGGTGACCGTGAAGGCCCCTGGGTCCTTACTCTTTTCCGACGGTGTCTCATGGCAAGATGACCGACCACCACTCAAGGAGGTGGCCAAGGGAGGAGCTCCTCCCCCTTGGGCCACCGGCAACCGGCGGCTCCTCCACCCATGGTGACCGGCGGCTTTCTCCTCCTCCACAAGGCACCTCCTCCTTCCTCCTCTTCTCCTCCCTTGGATCAAATGCACATGTCCACCATCTCCACCACCCATCTCCTCCCCTTTGGGCTATAAAAGGAGGAGCTCCTCCTCCTCATTTCACACACCAAATCTCAATTTCACTTCTCTCTCTAGAAGTTGTAATACTTGTAAGTTGTAATCTTGCTTTGGAAATAAAGGAAAGCTCCCTTGGCGCTTCAACGGTTGTAAGTTTCTCTTAGTATTAATTTATTTAACTGTTGTCTTTAACTTCCTTAGTATAATGTTTAGCGCGATGAATAGTAGCTAAACTAGTAGTTTGGTCTAAGGGGCGCACTTGTATTATAAATGTTTTAAGACTATTAACTTAGTGTTTAGTCTTAGTATTCAAAACTTGTTCTATGTGCCATATATAGTCAGAGTTTCCAAGGTTGAGTGGATGCTGTAACAAGCAAAGCTCTTCTGTGGGAATTCGTGATCATACTCAGGTAGTGGAAGCTGTAACAAGCAAAGCTATCTGAGGAGTTCGACTCATCCTAAATCCCATCTGGTCGAGCGTAACTGTGAGGTCAGGTGGATGTACCCAGGCTAGCATACCTTAGGGTATTGGCGCTAGACTGAAATAGAACAGGAGTTGCTTTAAACCGGTGTTGCAAGTCTTGTGCTGTAACTAGCCTCGATTCACCGTTTGAATACTTAGATGATTCATGATGGACCAAAGTTATACGAGTCAGAAACATAGTAAAACCCCCTTATTTAGACTGTTTGTCTATCTAACTTCTACGTATTAGTCCCGATATATTTCCACAGGGCATTTTAGAGACTGAAGTGAAAACATGCTAAGGAGAGGATTTTAAGCTGAAAAGATAACAAGAGTCAATCCAAGGTCAAGATCATATGCCGACTGAAGAGATATCAAGGATCCTGACGTTGAATTGACCAGAACAAATTAATCAGAGGAATCAGGAGTGGAGTCAAGATAGCCCGGGGAAGAAACACATTGACAGTTTTGTGAAAAGACTGCACAAAACTGTACAAAATCACACATTTGGCAAAGATGACCGGCCACCATTCAAGGAGGTGGGCAAGGGAGGAGCTCCTCCCCCTTGGGTGACCGGCAACCGGCGGCGCCACCCTCCTCCACCAAAAGCCGCCGGCTCCTCCTCCTTGCGCCACTTGTCTCCTCCACAAGCTCCTCCTTCTCCTCCCTTGGATCAAAAGACATGTGCTTCCATCTCATCCATCCATTCCTCCTCACTTTGGCTATAAATACCAAGCCAAACCTCATTTGTAAAACACACCAATTCTCAATTTCACTTCTCTCTCTAGAAGTTGTAATACTTGTAACGTTGTAATCTTGCTTTGGAAATAAAGGATAGCTCCCTTGGCGCTTCAACGGTTGTAAGTATCTCTTAGTATTTATTTAATCAACTGTTGTCTTTAATTCCTTAGTATAATGTTTAGCGCGATGAATAGTAGCTAAACTAATAGTTCGGTAGACGGGGCGCACTTGTATTATAAAATGTTTTAGACTATTAACTTAGTGTCTCGAATTAGTAATCAACACTGATTCTATGTGCCATGTATAAAAGTTAGAATGTCTAAGGTATAGTAAACCATTTGGGAATGTGACCATAGGGGTCCAAATTCGTAAACTCTTCCTTAGATATTCGTGATCACACTCGGATAAATAAACCATTTAAAAACTGGGCCAAGGGGATTAAATGAATAAACTATTCGAAGAGGTCGACTATCAGAAAAACCATTTGAAAACTGGGCCAAAGGGATTGAATGGATGCACATAGGCTAATATAACCGGGAATGGAGTATTAGTCTAAATAGAATTAAGTGTTCTACGTCCTTGGAATAGGCTAGACAGTGTACGCAAATCGAGTGCCTGGAATGGCCTTGATACACCGTAGAATACTTAGACGATTCACTAAAGGTCAATGATAAACATGATATAATACAAGCCCCCTGAAACCGAACATTTCTTTTAATTATAAACTGTAATTTACTTTCCAGTATTAAAATCAACCAACCAACCAATCAATCAATCAAAATAGCTGGTAGCTTTAAAACCAACCAACCGACCTTAAACACGCTCTCCCGTTAAACAACCCCCCTCAAGAACATCTATTCCCCTGATTCCTTTGGGTTCGACCCCTACTTACCAAGTACTACCCAGTAGTATAGTCGCAAGTAGTGGACTACTATAAATTTATTTGTACAAATCGCTTCGACGACGAGCGGTTCTGTCAAATTGGCGCCGTTGCCAGGGAATCAGCCATCGGATAGTTGTTCTTTCTCTCCCCTTTCTTTTTTCTTTCTTTTCTCTATGACAGCACCCATTACGCATGCATGGACAACACGATTTCTACCCCTGTTCGGAGGAACGGAAGGAGAAGACCCTGTACAGCACTGCCGAAACTTCCACCACGTCTGCCACCACATCAAACCTGAGAACGAAGTGTTAGAGGAATTTAAGCTGAAATGCTTCAAATTCTCTCTAACCGACTTCGCCACGATATGGTACTACACATCCACCGCTTGCAGTGCAGAACGTTTCGTAGACCTCTGCGTTCCGTTCCTGAAAGAATTCTCCCCACCATCTTTACGCCAAGAAACCCGTGAGAAGATCATGAGCCTTCAACAATCCCGGGATGAGACTTTGGACGAATACTACATGAACTACGATGCCATCGTCTCAAGCTGCCCGCACCATGGATTTACGAAGAAAGTTCTTCTCCAAAAATTCCTTCGTGGGATGAGGGCTGAAGAGCTGGGAAGAGTTAACGAAGCTATGAAAAGGTCTGCAACAAACTTCACCGTTGCAGACATGTGGTACCTTATATTGGCCTGTCCGCTGCCACAAGACGAGCACCCCAAGCCGACGAGGAAATGCAGACAGAAGAAGCTGACCCAGAGGCTAATGAAGGAGAAACCACCGAGCCGTCAGAAGAGACTCCCGAACCATCCGAGGAATCAGACATGGAAAGCACCGGAAGCAACAAAGTAGAAGTCCAGAACACTACCGACGAGCTGCCTATTCCATACCCGACTATCATTACCCAGGTAGCTGAGACTATCTACGATCAGTTCTTCACGAACCAACATAACGAGGCAGAACCAAGCCTCATGAGGCCTTCCCGACTTTTCCCCTTGATCAATGAGAAAGTCGCAGCGAACTATGCGATCCAATAAGAGGCTGAAAAGCGGATGGGAAAAGGACCTATGCAGAGTAACCCCCCGATGGAGCATTGCTATGCCGCAACTGGACTAGGCAGTCCCAAATACAAAAACTTCAAAAGGCTAGTAGTGAAAAGCCCATCACCCCCTCCGGGGTATTGGAAGGAAAAAATCCCGAAACAAAGGAGTCCTGAACAAAACACAACATCCGGCAAGAAGTCAGGAAGAAACAACACAGGAATGGTGGCAAAGTTTGACCTCAGCCACCCATGGGACCCAAACCAGTAATCCACAACGAGGTATCGTCGAGCCAACGACGTAAAACAAGTGCACTGGTCGGGAGGTAACCCGACACTATCTTACTTTTCCGCACTTTAATTTCTGTCTTTTAAATTCATAATTTAGTTTTAAGCCTGCATGACTTTTGAACTAAGGCACGCCTTCGTTCAAAAGTGGGGGGTGAGAACCACCTGTGTACATAAATAACATGCGGCTGTTTTTCTTTTTTTTAGTAATAGTACCTTTTTGAAAAAATGAACTTAAGAATGTGAAAAAGATAAATCATAATTCATGCATTAACCTTGTGAAAATTCAACTGTTTAAAAACTTAGAATGTAACTTTCCATTTGTCCTTTGTGCTGAGATAACTAGGGATGTGGAGTTGATAGAAATGCCCTAGAGAGGCTTGGCAAGCAATCGAAGGATCAGATCAAACTATATGGTTTTTGAAGTCAGTGGAGGCTGCACTTCGGGTTTTCAGTGAATAATTGAAGTCAACTCCGCCAAGAAGCATCTATGCAAAGGCGAGGACGGGAATCAGACCGTCCTCTCTCTAGTCAAAATAGCCGAGAAAATAGATGAGCGACCCTCATCTTGACCCGCGCAAAACGACAAAGACGAGAGGAGCGGGGAGGTATTTCCATAGGCTTGCGGGCGATGATTGGACCTTCCAAAAAGGCTTAAGAAAATGGACTAGCAGTCACAAAAAGACGAAAAGCTCAATGAAGCAAATCAAAAGAGGCCAAAGGCCCAAAATTGTGAAGGTTTTAACCGAGCAAAAGTGAAACACTCAAAAAAGTCAAATCAAAGGCCAAAGGCCAATTCACTACAAAAGCAGTCCCTCGCCAAAAAAGAAGAAAATCAAAAAGGCTCAACTCACTGAAACCCGAATCGAATCATGTGCTAGAGAAAGCTACAAGAAAACCATATAGTAAGAAACGATCCCGAGGCTGCAACCCAGGAACCTGAACAGGGCTATCTCCCGAGACATCCAATATAATTTGCATCTCAGCACGGAGGTACAAGTATTAAGTTTCTTCTATTTATTTACGCAGTTCAATTTGGTAATAAGTAAGCAATGCATGAATTAGGATAGATCGAGTACCACAGTCTAATTTTCATATTCCAAAGCAAACTTAGAACTTACGCCCTTTAATAGCATTGTTTGGGACGAACAACTAAAAGTGGGGGGTAATCTGATGGACCAAAGTTATACGAGTCAGAAACACAGTAAAACCCCCTTATTTAGACTGTTTGTCTATCTAACTTCTACGTATTAGTCCCGATATATTTCCACAGGGCATTTTAGAGACTGAAGTGAAAACATGCTAAGGAGAGGATTTTAAGCTGAAAAGATAACAAGAGTCAATCCAAGGTCAAGATCATATGCCGACTGAAGAGATATCAAGGATCCTGACGTTGAATTGACCAGAACAAATTAATCAGCGGAATCAGGAGTGGAGTCAAGACAGCCCGGGGAAGAAACACATTGACAGTTTTGTGAAAAGACTGCACAAAACTGTACAAAATCACACATTTGGCAAAGATGACCGGCCACCATTCAAGGAGGTGGGCAAGGGAGGAGCTCCTCCCCCTTGGGTGACCGGCAACCGGCGGCGCCACCCTCCTCCACCAAAAGCCGCCGGCTCCTCCTCCTTGCGCCACTTGTCTCCTCCACAAGCTCCTCCTTCTCCTCCCTTGGATCAAAAGACATGTGCTTCCATCTCATCCATCCATTCCTCCTCACTTTGGCTATAAATACCAAGCCAAACCTCATTTGTAAAACACACCAATTCTCAATTTCACTTCTCTCTCTAGAAGTTGTAATACTTGTAACGTTGTAATCTTGCTTTGGAAATAAAGGATAGCTCCCTTGGCGCTTCAACGGTTGTAAGTATCTCTTAGTATTTATTTAATCAACTGTTGTCTTTAATTCCTTAGTATAATGTTTAGCGCGATGAATAGTAGCTAAACTAATAGTTCGGTAGACGAGGCGCACTTGTATTATAAAATGTTTTAGACTATTAACTTAGTGTCTCGAATTAGTAATCAACACTGATTCTATGTGCCATGTATAAAAGTTAGAATGTCTAAGGTATAGTAAACCATTTGGGAATGTGACCATAGGGGTCCAAATTCGTAAACTCTTCCTTAGATATTCGTGATCACACTCGGATAAATAAACCATTTAAAAACTGGGCCAAGGGGATTAAATGAATAAACTATTCGAAGAGGTCGACTATCAGAAAAACCATTTGAAAACTGGGCCAAAGGGATTGAATGGATGCACATAGGCTAATATAACCGGGAATGGAGTATTAGTCTAAATAGAATTAAGTGTTCTACGTCCTTGGAATAGGCTAGACAGTGTACGCAAATCGAATGCTTGGAATGGCCTTGATACACCGTAGAATACTTAGACGATTCACTAAAGGTCAATGATAAACATGATATAATACAAGCCCCCTGAAACCGAACATTTCTTTTAATTATAAACTGTAATTTACTTTCCAGTATTAAAATCAACCAACCAACCAATCAATCAATCAAAATAGCTGGTAGCTTTAAAACCAACCAACCGACCTTAAACACGCTCTCCCGTTAAACAACCCCCCTCAAGAACATCTATTCCCCTGATTCCTTTGGGTTCGACCCCTACTTACCAAGTACTACCCAGTAGTATAGTCGCAAGTAGTGGACTACTATAAATTTATTTGTACAAATCGCTTCGACGACGAGCGGTTCTGTCAGTAGGCCGTGCCACCAATATTCTTCCTGGCTCCATTGGGGTGAGGGCTTCTGCTGGCCCGGTAGGCTGCGGGCTAGACTCTTTTGTGCTGTCTCTTCCTATAGTGCCGAGCATCTCGTCCTCCCAATATGTGGACTGCTTTGGTGTCGTGTCCACCACTCCTACCATGCTGACATTCCCCTTTGGATTCTGAATGGTTTGTGAGGGAAGTCGTCCAGCATTATCCTCAAGTCTAGAGACTGCTGTGGAGACCTGAGACATCTGCTTCTGAAGGTCGGTTATTGCCCCGTCGGTCTTTGCCATGTACTGGGTCACGGTCATACTCAGCTCCTTCATCATTTCTTCCATGGACTTGTTGGAACCGTGATTGCTTGGACCGGCCTGATTAGTGTTCGGCCCCTTCTGCTGATACTGTCCTGATGCATTCTGCTGATATTGACTGTGAGGATGTCTGTAGGGCTGCTGAGTCTGATAATTCTGATAATTCTGGTGAGGCACATTCAGACGTGCTGGCTGATGTTGCTGGGTGTTGTTCCTCCAGGTTCCTTGATTGGGCGCTGTTGCGCCATACTATTTGACTGGGCCTGGTTGGTTGCCATAATTCTAATAATTGCCCACTGCATTCACATCGGCCTGGACGTCTGTTTATAAGGTAGGGCACTCGTCCGTCTTGTGATCTGTAGATGTACAGAATTCGCATGGCTTGTCCTGGACTAGCTGCCTTCGGACCACATGCTTCACCAGCTCCCTCATCTCCTTGAGTTCTGTGAACACAGCACTGATAGAGGGCTCAACTATTGACACGTTCTTTGTTCGGGCATACTCGTCCTCTTTTGTAGTCTCATCCTGGAATCGCTCACCCTCTGCCACTGATATGATCTTCTGCTTGACTCTGGCTGGGGTCATGTTCATGAGTTGGCCTCTAGCTGAGGCCTCTAGTAACTTCCTGTCCATCTTGCGAAGTCCATCCAGCATATATTCTACGATCAACTTCTCCGGGAGCTCCAGATTGCAGCAACTCTTCTCCAAGGCTAGAAATTTCTCCACGTACTCGTACATGGTCTCGTGTGGGCCTTGCTTTAGCTCTTGCAACTGTCTTCGGACTTGCGCTGCACGCCCTGCTGGATAGTACTTGCTGACGAACTGTTTCTGCATCTGCTCCCATGTATGAACGCTGCCTGAGGGTAAAGCTAGGAACCAATCTGAAGCAGCATCTTGCAGTGAGAAATAGAAGGCCTTTAGCTTGAAATCGTCTACTTCGACTCCGTGTGGCCTGAGGTTCAAGCATATCCCGTGAAAACGCGTCAAGTGAGACGTGGCAGACTCTCCCTTGATTCCTGAGAACTTAGGTAAGTGGTGGACGACTGAGGTGTTGACTGTGATGGCTGCGATGTCTGGTCCTTCATAAATTGGCCATGACTGGTCTCTAAAACTAGGGACCGAGAGCTCGCCCATAGTGGGTCCTTCGTATTCGTCCTCCTCGTCGTCTCTGACTACTTGCTGGCGTGGAGGTCTCTGAGGTGGTGGGTGTTGTGGATAGTATGGTAATGGCGGGTACTGTGGTGGGTATTGAGGGTATGGTGGTTGTGGGTACTGTGGATACGGTGGTGGCGGATATTGCTGGTACGGTGATGGATACTGAGGGTGCTGCGGATATTGCGGTTGAGGTTGGTTTTGTTGTTGTTGGTTTTGTTGTTATTGATTTTGTTGTTGTTGAAATTGTCCCGGGATAGCCCCCCGGATCTCTCCATTCTGTATTTGTTCGACTTCATTATGTTGACTGTTGTCACCGACTATACTTCCTGCATGAGACATGTTGCAAGAAATAGCAAGCACCGAGATAGAAAACACCGAAATAACAGGAACAGACTAGCAACAAAGGATCCCCAGGAGAGTGGAGGAGTCACAACGGTCTCACTTAAAACCCACACTCCTTAGACTCGTAAGTCTTGGTGACAGGATCCTCTAAAAGCTAGAAATTGGAAATCGAAGAATCGGAAAACGAAATCGAGACAGTTGAAAATAACGAATTAGGAAATCACCGAATAGGAAATCACCGAATAACAAGAAGTAACTAAAATAAATGAAAAAAGCAAAATTTGACAGGTCGTCGTCGGTACCTGCAAATTTGAATTTATATTTTCCTTACTCTAGACTGTGGGTTAGTACAGCGGCAAGCAAGGGTCGAACCCAAGGGAGCTAGATAGTTACTACTTTGTTCTGTAAGAAGAAAAGAAAGACAATTGGGTGAAAGTAATGGATTAGGAAACGGTAAATTACGAAATAAGTAAAAGATGTATCAATCAGAGAAGATATTCAGGCTAGGGTTTTCTTCAATTGTGACTAAGTTTATCCTTGATAGCTAAGTATTTATTCTTGTTTTCTTAGGGTTACTCCTAGTCAGGTTATAACCGTTTAATTCTAGCAAACCTAATACTCCTGGTCAGGTTATATTAGGTTTAGTACTTCTACTTATTCTAACGGGTCAGTATCAAATAAGCAGTAAATAGATAGTAAGTATTACTAGGTTAAGTTGTACCCTTTCGGATCTTCCCTTAACCTAATAATTCGAACTGATAATTTGCACAAGAATTAAATAGAATGCAAGAACAATAATGAATAATAGAATCTCAAAACAATCGTCACAATTATTCAACCCTAACTCGAATAATAGAATTAGTTACACATGGCCATTAGGCAAAAACAATAAGTAAAAACGAGTAAAACTTCACTAGAGCCGATATGACTGAAGACCGGGCCGTGAGGGCTGAGCAATGAGCAGCGCACGGCTGAGTAGGGCTGAGGCAGTGGCTGAATAGGGCTGAGGCAGTGGCTGAATAGGGCCGAATGGTGGGCGGTGCAAGGAGGAGTTAGGGTTTCGGCCGTGAAGAGTGAAGAGAGGATTTTGTGGAGAGAGGAGCTCTCCACGTTTTTGGGATGATTATGGACTGCACTGCGAGGTCTTATTTATAGCTAAGGAGCAGGACTTCTTTCGTATGGATTTGGAAAGGGCCCAAAAACCGATTAGGAAACGTGTCCAAAACCGACTTTGCTTGGTCTCAAAGTTTTCTTCTTGTGCAAGTCTTCTAGAGGATTCCAGGAAATTCCACAGCCTTCTAAACCGTCAAGCATGAAATTAGGAGTTTTCCCGAAGTACTGTTCACGGCCCAAAAATACTGTTCACGCCGGAAATTACTGTTCACCGCCCAAAAACACTGTTCACACCGGAAATTACTGTTCATCTGCGGACATTGTTCATCCATCCTGCGCATCTGTTTTGACTTCGGCTCTCGATTTGACCTTCCAAACGACCTCGATGCTCTCGGTGTGGACTAGAGAGTTGTAGGGAATTGAGTCACCTACGCAACGGTATATTCCTTGTATTTTTCTGGTCAACGGTCAGCTCCCAGCACTCCGTCGAACGTTCAAGGGTCTGATCTGCCATTGTGATGTTTTTGGCATAAAATGCCGTCTTTTATGCACGTTTCCTCCTAGAGCTTCCGAAACACCTGAAATGCAAAACAACACTAAGAAGTAACTGTTTGCATAATAAAGTGCCGAAATTGGTGGGATTTGATGACTCGATGAGTCGTATAAATACGGCTCATCAAATTTTTACAAGGTAAATGCATGAATTTAGATCTATCTTTTTCACATTCTCAAGTTCATATTTTCAAAAAGATAATATTAAGGGAAAAGGAAAAGAAAAAACATGTTAATTAACTATGTACAAAGGTGGTTCTCACCCCACACTTTTGAACGAAGGCGTGCCTCACAGCTCAGCTTAGTTCAAAAGTTAATTGCAAGCAAATATATACAGGCAAGGTGAGAATGACTTAAGGCAAAAAGCTAAATGACTGAATGTAAGATAGATGTCGGGTTACCTCCCGACCAGTGCATTTGTTTAACGTCGTTAGCTCGACGGTACCTCATTCCTGGATCATAAGGTGGGATCCCATGGGTAGCTCAGGTTGTATTTCTGCGTTGTCAAGTTGACCTCGCCATGGTAGTGTTTGACCCGTTGCCCATTCACATTGAATCGGCTCCCATTCTCCATGTTTTCCAACTCAAGCATCCCATGGTTGAATACCTTAGTCATGGTATAAGGGCCGGTCCATCTTGATTTTAGTTTGCCAGGCATTATCTTCAACCGTGATGAGAAGAGTAGCACTTGTTGTCCTTCCTCAAATGAGCGTTGGAGGATGAATTTGTCATGATACAATTTGGTCCGTGCTTTGTAGTCTGTTTTCCCTTCATAGGCCTCAAGTCGCAACTCTTCAAGTTCACATAGATTAAGCTTCCTATCTAGTCCGGCAGCCTTCAAATCCGGATTGCTATGCTTGAGCGCCCAATAGGCTTTATGTTCTAATTCCACCGGAAGGTGGCATGCCTTCCCATAAACAAGCCGAAAGGGGGAGGTTCCAATTGGTGTTTTGTATGCCGTCCGATAAGCCCAAAGAGCTTCATCTAGCCTCTGACTTCAATCTTTCCTACCCGTCTTCACCATTTTTTCTAGAATACCTTTGATTTCGTGGTTGGAGATCTCCGCTTGACCATTGGTTTGGGGATGGTATGCCGTGGACGTTCGGTGGTGGACATGGTAGCGCTTTAAGGTGGCAGGCATCATGCGGTTGCAGAAATGAGTTCCTTGGTCGCTGATTATGGCCTTGGGTACCCCGTATCTACAAAACAGGTTAGTGCGCAAAAAATCTATGATAGTCTTTGCATTGTCGCACCTTGTGGCCTTAGCTTCTACCCATTTTGAAACATAATCTACAGCAACTAAAATGTAAGTATAACCGCATGAAATTGGGAATGGTCCCATAAAATCAATACCCCAAATGTCGAAAACATCGTTGACTAATATGGGTATTTGAGGCATATCATTTCTAGCTGACACATTTCCTACTCTTTGACACCTATCGCACTTTTTACACTTCTCATAGGCATCTCTAAATATACTTGGCCAAAAGAAGCCGCTATCTAGGATTTTTCTAGCGGTTCTCCTAGGCCCGAAGTGTCCTCCACATGCAAACTCATGGCAAAAGCTAATAACAGAAGCTATTTCATTATCGGGGATTGATGGACCAAAATTATACGAATCAGAAACACAGTATAACCCCCTTATTTAGACATTTTGTCTATTTAACTTTTGCTTGTTAGTTCAGATATATTTCTACAGGGTCATTCAGAGCTTAGAGAGAATACACTCTAAAGAGGAGCTTTTTAAGCAGAAAAGATGTTACGAGTCAATCCAAGGTCAAGATCATATGCCGACTGAAGAAATATCAAGGATCCTGACGTTGAAGCACTCGTAATAAATTAATCAGAAGAATCAGGAGAGGAATCAAGACAGCCCGGGGAAGAAACACATTGACAATTTTGTGAAAAGACTGCACAAAACTGTACAAAACTCACACATGGGCAAAGTGACTGGCCACTTGGGCAAGAGGTGGCCAAAGCCACCCCTCCTCCTCCTCCACCACCGGCAACCGGCGGCTCTCCTCCACCATGACCGGCGGCTTTGCTCCTCCTCCACATGGCGGCTCCTCCTTGCTCCTCCTCTCCTTCCTCCATGTGTGGCCATCTCCTCCCTTCATTTTCTCCTCCAATCACCATGCAACACTTGCCTCCATCTCCTCCTCCTCCCATGGCTATATAAGGAGGAGCTCCTCCTCATTTGAAATCATCCCTCACTTGTAAAAAAACACTTCTCTCTCTAAGTTATGTATTTGTAAAGTTTGGCTTTGGAAATAAAGGATAGCTCCCTTGGCGCTTCAACGGTTGTAAGTATTATTTCTAGTATTTATTCAACTGTTTATTTCCTTAGTTATAATGTTTAGCGCGATGAATAGTAGCTAAACTAGTAGTTCGGTAGAAGGGGCGCACTTGTATTATAAAATGTTTTAAGACTATTAACTTAGTGTCTAGTCTTAGTATTCAAAACTTGTTCTATGTGCCATATATCAAGTCAGAGTTTCCAAGGTTGAGTGGAAGCTGTCACAAGCAAAGCTCTGCCGTGGAAATTCGTGATCATACTCGGTAAGTGGAAGCTGTCACAAGCAAAACTTATCGAGGAGTTCGACTTATCTAAAACACCACTTGGTCAATAACGTAATTGGGAGATCAAGTGGATGCACTTACAGCTACGATACTTCGAAAGGAGGAATTAGTTTTGCTTAGAACAAGTGTTGCTTTAAACGATGTTGCAAGTCTTGCGCTACGAAAGGGTCTCGATTCATCTTTGAATACTTAGATAATTCACTAAAGGTCAATGATAAACAGGATATTACAAGGCCCCTGAAACCGAACATTTCTCTTTAATTATAAACTGTAATTTACTTTCCAGTATTAAAACCAACCAACCAACCAATCAATCAATCAATCACTTAGCTGGTAGCTTTAAAACCAACCAACCGACCTAAAACACGCTCTCTCTCGCTGGACAACCCCCTCAAAGAACATATATTCCCCTGATTCCCTTGGGTTCGACCCCTACTTACCACTTGCTACCCAGTAGTTAAGTCGCGAGTAGCGGACTTATAAATTTATTCTTGACGTTTGCACATAACGACTGTGCATCCATCAAAAGTGGCGTCGTTGCCGGGGAATCAGTCGTCGGATAGTTGTTCTTTCCCTCCTCTTTCTTTTTCTTTCTTTTCCCTATGTCATCACCCATTACGCATGCATGGACAACGCGATTTCTGCCCCTGTTCGGAGGAACGGAGGGAGAAGACCCTGTACAGCACTGCCGAAACTTCCACCACGTCTGCCATCACATCAAACTTGAGAACGAAGTATTAGAGGAATTTAAGCTGAAATGCTTTAAATTCTCTCTAACCGACTTCGCCACGATATGGTACTACACATCCACCGCTTGCAGTGCAGAACGTTTCGTAGACCTCTGCGTTACGTTCCTGAAAGAATTCTCCCCACCATCTTTACGCCAAGAAACCCGTGAGAAGATCATGAGCCTTCATCAATCCCGGGATGAGACTTTGGACGAATACTACATGAACTACGATGCCATCGTCTCAAGCTGCCCGCACCATGGATTTACGAAGAAAGTTCTTCTCCAAAAATTTCTTCGTGGGATGAGGGCCGAAGAGCTGGGAAGAGTTAACGAAGCTATGAGAAGGTCTGCAACAAACTTCACCGTTGCAGACATGTGGTGCCTTATAATCGGCCTGGCCGTTGCCACAAGACGAGTACCCCAAACTGACGAGGAAATGCAGACAGAAGAAGCTGACCCTGAGGCTGATGAAGAAGAAACCACCGAACCGTCGGAAGAGACTCCTGAACCATCTGAAGAATCAGACATGGAAAGCACCGGAAGCAACGAAGTAGGAGTCCAGAACACCACTGACGAGCTGCCAAAGCCATACCCGACTATCATTACCCAGGCAGCTGAAACTATTTACGATAAGTTCTTCACGAACCAACATAACGAGGCAGAACCAAGCCTCATGAGGCCTTCCCGACTTTTCCCCTTAATCAATGAGCAAGTCGCAGCAAACTATGCGATCAATGAAGAAGCTCAAAGGAGAATGGGAAAAGCACCTCTGCAGAATGACCCCTCAATGGAGCATTGCTATGCCGCAACCGGACTAGGCAGTCCCAAATACAAAAACTTCGAAAGGCTGGTAGTGAAAGGTCCATCACCCCCTCCGGGGTATCGGAAGGAAAAAATCCCGAAACAAAGGAGTCCTGACCAGAACACAACATCCGGCAAGAAGTCAGGAAGAAGCAACACTATAACGGTGGCGAAGTTGGACTTGAGCCACCCATGGGACCCAAACCAGTAATCCACAACGAGGTACTGTCGAGCCAACGACGTTAAACAAGTGCACTGGTCGGGAGGTAACCCGACACTATCTTACTTTTCCGCACTTTAATTTCTGTCATTTAAATTCAGTATTTAGTTTTAAGCTTGCATGACTTTTGAACTAAGGCATGCCTTCGTTCAAAAGTGGGGGGTGAGAACCACCTATGTACATAAATAACATGCTTGCTGTTTTTTCTTTTTTTAGTAATAGTATCTTTTTGAAAATATGAACTTAAGAATGTGAAAAAGATAAATCATAATTCATGCATTTGTGAAAATTCAACTGTTTAAAAACTTAGAATGTAACTTTCCATTTGTCCTTTGTGCTGAGATAACTAGGGATGTGGAGTTGACATAAACTGCCCTAGAGAGGCTTGGCAAGCAATCAAAGGATCAGATCAAACTATATGGTTTTCGAAGTCAGTGGAGGCTGCACTTCGGGTTTCAGTGAAAATTGAAGTCATCTCTGCCATGCAATGCAAAAGGCGAGGACGGGAATCAGACCGTCCTATCTCCGGTCAAAGTAGCCGAGAAAATAGATGAGCGACCCTCATCTTAACCCGCGCGAAAATGACAGTCAAAGTAGCCGAGAAAATAGATGAGCGACCCTCACCTTGACCATCGCAAAAACGGCAAAAACGAGAGGAGCGGGGAGGTATTTCCATAGGCTTGCGGGCGATGATTGGACCTCCCAAAAAGGCTTGAGAAAATGGACTAGCAGTCACAAAAAGGCGAAAAGCTCAATGAAGCAAATCAAGAGGCCAAAGGCCCAAAATTGTGAAGGTTTTAACAGAACAAAAAGTGAAGAACTCAAAAAGTCAAAACAAAGGCCAAATGCCGATTCACTACAAAAGCAGTCCCTCGCCAAAAGAAAATCAAAGTACTCAAACCAGTGAAACCCGAACTGAATCATGTGCTAGAGAAAGCTACCAGAAAACCATATAGTACGAGATGATCCCGAGGTTGCAGTCCAGGAGCCTAAAAAGGGCTATCTCCCGAGACATCCAATATAATTTGCATCTCAGCACGGAGGTACAAGTATTAAGTTTCTTCTATTTATTTACGCAGTTTAATTTGGTAATAAGTGAGCAATGCATGAATTAGGATAGATCGAGTACCACAGTCTAATTTTCATATTTCAAAGCCAACTTAGAGTACAGCCCTTGAATAGCATTGTTCGGGACGAACAACTAAAAGTGTGGGGTAATCTGATGGACCAAAATTATACGAATCAGAAACACAGTATAACCCCCTTATTTAGACATTTTGTCTATTTAACTTTTGCTTGTTAGTTCAGATATATTTCTACAGGGTCATTCAGAGCTTAGAGAGAATACACTCTAAAGAGGAGCTTTTTAAGCAGAAAAGATGTTACGAGTCAATCAAAGGTCAAGATCATATGCCGACTGAAGAAATATCAAGGATCCTGACGTTGAAGCACTCGTAATAAATTAATCAGGAGAATCAGGAGAGGAATCAAGACAGCCCGGGGAAGAAACACATTGACAGTTTTGTGAAAAGACTGCACAAAACTGTACAAAACTCACACATGGGCAAAGTGACTGGCCACTTGGGCAAGAGGTGGCCAAAGCCACCCCTCCTCCTCCTCCACCACCGGCAACCGGCGGCTCTCCTCCACCATGGCCGGCGGCTTTGCTCCTCCTCCACATGGCGGCTCCTCCTTGCTCCTCCTCTCCTTCCTCCATGTGTGGCCATCTCCTCCCTTCATTTTCTCCTCCAATCACCATGCAACACTTGCCTCCATCTCCTCCTCCTCCCATGGCTATATAAGGAGGAGCTCCTCCTCATTTGAAATCATCCCTCACTTGTAAAAAAACACTTCTCTCTCTAAGTTATGTATTTGTAAAGTTTGGCTTTGGAAATAAAGGATAGCTCCCTTGGCGCTTCAACGGTTGTAAGTATTATTTCTAGTATTTATTCAACTGTTTATTTCCTTAGTTATAATGTTTAGCGCGATGAATAGTAGCTAAACTAGTAGTTCGGTAGAAGGGGCGCACTTGTATTATAAAATGTTTTAAGACTATTAACTTAGTGTCTAGTCTTAGTATTCAAAACTTGTTCTATGTGCCATATATCAAGTCAGAGTTTCCAAGGTTGAGTGGAAGCTGTCACAAGCAAAGCTCTGCCGTGGAAATTCGTGATCATACTCGGTAAGTGGAAGCTGTCACAAGCAAAACTTATCGAGGAGTTTGACTTATCTAAAACACCACTTGGTCAATAACGTAACTGGGAGATCAAGTGGATGCACTTACAGCTAAGATACTTCGAAAGGAGGAATTAGTTTTGCTTAGAACAAGTGTTGCTTTAAACGATGTTGCAAGTCTTGCGCTACGAAAGGGCCTCGATTCATCTTTGAATACTTAGATAATTCACTAAAGGTCAATGATAAACAGGATATAATACAAGGCCCCTGAAACCGAACATTTCTCTTTAATTATAAACTGTAATTTACTTTCCAGTATTAAAACCAACCAACCAATCAATCAATCAATCACTTAGCTGGTAGCTTTAAAACCAACCAACCGACCTAAAACACGCTCTCTCTCGCTGGACAACCCCCTCAAAGAACATCTATTCCCCTGATTCCCTTGGGTTCGACCCCTACTTACCACTTGCTACCCAGTAGTTAAGTCGCGAGTAGCGGACTTATAAATTTATTCTTGACATTTGCACATAACGACTGTGCATCCATCAGGGATGCATCTCCTAAGTATTTGATCTGCTCCTATTTTCCATAAATAAGGATCATCCCATAAGTAATGTCTAGCATCATGCCTAAGTTTCATGCATTGTGCTTTAGTAAAAGAGGAGGAAATGTACCTCCGACTAGATAGTTGACGATTTGAGCATACCGTGATACTTTTGTTGAGACTGCATAGAGGTGCTCGTCTGGAAATGATTCGGTTATGTGCCATTCTTCTTCCTCTTGGATAATCCTGCTTAGATGGTCGGCCACCGTATTTTCGATCCCTTTTTTGTCCCTTATTCCCACATCGAATTCTCGCAGCAGCAAGATCCATCGTATGAGCCTTGGTTTGGCCTCCTTCTTTTTCATCAGGTATCGGATGGCAGCATGGTCAGAGAAGACTATCACTTTTGCCCCAAGCAAATAGGATCTGAATGTTTCCAGAGCGAACACTACCGACAGGAGCTTTTTTTCGGTGGTGGAGTAGTTTCTTTGGGCTGAATCTAGGGTCCTTGAAGCGTAGTAGATGACTACTGATTTTTTGTTAATTCTTTGGCCGAGCACTGCCCCTACGGCATAATCGCTCGTGTCGCACATGATTTCGAATGGTCGTTCCCAATCCGGTGTTTGAATGATGGGTGTGCTAGTGAGGGCTTTCTTTAGTTTATCAAAAAGGCCTCCTTGCATGCATTAGTAAATTCAAAAGGGACTTCTTTTTGGAGAAGAGTGGTTAGAGGCAATGCCGTTTTGGAGAAGTCTTTGATGAATCGTCGGTAGAATCTTGCATGGCCAAGGAATGATTGGATGTCTCGGACCGTGGATGGATATGGTAGAGTCATGATCAGGTCGATCTTTGCTTTGGCTACTTCCATGCCTTCTTGTGAGACGATATGTCCCAAGACTATTCCGTGTGTTACCATGAAGTGGCACTTCTCATAGTTGAGCACTAAGTTCATGGACACACATCGTTCCAAAACCGTGCTCAAATTGCTTAAGCATGCGTCAAATGTGTCTCCATATATGGTGAAGTCGTCCATGAAGACTTCAATGAATTCTCTGATCATGTCTGAAAAAATGCTGGTCACTACCCTTTGAAAAGTTCTCGGGGCATTGCATAGGCCGAACGACATCCTTCTGAAGGCAAATGTGCCGAATGGGCAGGTGAATGTAGTCTTCTCTTGGTCCTCAGGCGCTATGGGGATCTGATTGTAGCCTGAGAACCCGTCCAGGAAGCAAAAGTATGGCTTGCCTGCCAGTCGGTCTAACATTTGATTGATGAATGGTAGAGGGAAATGGTCTTTTCTTGTGACGGCGTTCAATTTTCTGTAGTCGATGCACATTCTCCAGCCGTTCTTGACCCTTGTTGTTACCATTTTTCCTTCGGCATCTTCCTCGACCGTGATCCCACTTTTCTTCGGGACCACATGGACAGGACTCACCCATTGGCTATCTGATATGGGATAGATAACGTCCGCATCTAGTAGCTTCTGTATTTCCTTTTGGACGATCTCCATCATGATTGGGTTGAGTCGTCGTTGAGGCTCTCTCGATGGCTTTGCTCCATCCTCAAGTAGAATACGGTGCATGCATACTGCCGGGCTGACTCCTCTTAAGTCGGCTAGAGTCCATCCAATAGCCAACTTGTGTTGTCTCAGCACTTTTATCAAGCTTCGTTCCTGGCCTGCTTCCAAGTCACTCTTGATGATTACTGGAAGTGTGTTATTATCCCCTAGGAAGGCGTACTTCAGATGCCAGGGCAAGGGCTTCAATTCTATTTTGGGAGCTTGTATCACCAAGGGCAGAAAAGTATTTGATTTGAATAATTTTACCTCGTTGACTTCATATTCTGGTGTGAGAGGCTCCGAGATTGTTAAGTGGGACAGCGTTTCTTGCAAGCCTTCGGCCAATTCATATGAGCTTTCGGCTCCATTGAGTATGGTTTTTAGGGATCTGCTCTTGGTTCTGATTGAACTTCTTGGACCAGGTCGTCCAAAGTATCGAGAGTGTGCACTTCCTCAAACTCCATGGGATGCTTCAGTGATCTGAATATGTCGAAGCTAAAGGTCTCTCCTTCCACTTCCATTGAGAGCATCCCACTTCCACAGTCTATCTTCATTTTTGATGTTATGAGAAATGGACGGCCGAGAAGGATAGGTGAGTGGTCTGTTGGTCCGCCATTTTCCATTTTTAAGACGTAGAAGTCTGCTGGAAATACCAATTCTCCTACTTGTACCAGGACGTCTTCTATTTTGCCCTCAGGTTGTTTGCAAGATCGGTCTGTGACGGAGCCCACCGCACTGTCGTTAAGGTACGATGTTCTCTGTGCAAAAATAAATTTATATCTCCGATACTCGCGACTTAACTATTTTTGGTAGTCAGTGGTAAGTACGGGTCGAACCCAAGGGAATTAGGTGATAGTTGTTCTTTCTAAAAGGGGGAGTTAAATTAAGCAGTTGGGGGGTTGGTTTTTGTTTTAGTACTGAAAAGTAAAGTGCTTGATGGACGAGTCTTGACAGAAAATAAACAGTTGATATGGTACTAAAAGTAAAGTAACAGTTGATATTACAATTAAAGGAAAGTATTCGGTTTTAGGGGGCCTTGTATCATAGTCTGTATATCATCGACCTCTAATGATCATACTATGTGTTCAAAGATGAATCAAGGCTATTTCTAGCACATGACTTGCCACATCATTTAGAACACTTGTTCTATTTAGACTAATTCCTCCTTTCGAAGTATCTTAGCCTTATGTGCATCCATTTGATCTTCAGTTACGATCAACCAAATGGTTTTTGAAAGAGGTCGAACTCCTCAGATAAGCTTTGCCCGTTAAAGCATCCACTTACCCGAGTATGTTCACGAACCCCACGGAAGAGCTTTGCGCGTTAAATCATCCACTCAACCTTGGAAGTTCTAACCTAATATGTGGCACATAGAACAAGTTTTGAACACATAGAGGCACTAAGAGTAGGGCCTAAAACATTGTATGATACAAGCACACCCCTTCAACCGAATGAAGTGTTTAGCTACGAATATTCATGGAATAGGACATCATAGCTAAGTGCGTTGAAAAGTAAAGGTTTTTGAAAGATAGTAAAGTAAAGTTTTCGAAAGTAAAGACAGGAAAGTAAAGTTGTTGAATTGAAAAGACAGTAAAGTAAAGAAGAGAGTACTTACAAGAACCGTTAAGAGTGCTAAAGATCAAGCTTCGATTCCAAAGTAAAGTGCTTACATGATTGTGCCTAAAATCTAGAGAGAAGCTAGAGCTTTGTGATGGATGATGTTTTGATATGAGATGTGTTTGTGATTATTTTACTAAGGGAAGGGAGCTCTATTTATAGGCTTCATGGAGCAAGGAGATGAAGACATTTGGCACAAGATGAGAGGGGGGAAGAAAAGCCATCGGAGTATGTCATCATCTCCTCTAGCCGCCGGCCACATGGCAATGGAGGAGAGGCTTGTGGCTTTAGCCACCGGCCATGAGGTGGAGGGAGTGGTTGAGTGTGTGTTTTGTGATCTTTCACCAAAGCCATCGGTCCTTTCAGCTCTGGTCTGACTCTGGTTGCCCTTCGGTTGGACTTGTTTTGAGTGATTCCATGTCAGGTTTATGAAAGTTGTACAGTCAGAATCTGATTGTGGCCTGGAGTGTCTTGTAATCCATTTTTGCCTTTAAGAACTCCTTCTTAGCTTGTTTTCTCTCTAGACTTCAAAATACCCTGTAGATAAATAAGGGGACTAACAAGCAAAAGTTAAATAGACAAAGAGTCTAATTTTGTGGGTTTAACTGTGTTTATGATTCATACAATTATGGTCCATCAGATCACCCCACACTTTTAGTTGTTCGTCCCGAACAATGCTATTTAAGGGCGGAACACAATCTAAGTAAACTTTTAAATATGAAAGTGAGACTGTGGGACTAGATTTATCTTAATTCATGCATTACTTACTTATTACCAAACTAAACCGTGTAAATACTTAGAAGTAACTTGATACTTGTACCTTTGAGCTGAGATGCAATTTAATTTGGATGTTTAGGGAGATAGCCCTTTTCAGGCTCCTGGACTGCATTCTCGGGACCGACTCACACTATATGGTTTAACTTGTAGCTTTTTCTGGCACGTGACTTGATTCGGGTTTGACTGAGTTGAGCATTTTGATTTCTTTTTGGCGAGGGACAGCTTCTGTAGTGAATCGGCCTTTGGCCTTTGGCCTTTGATATTGAGTTGGAGTTTCTTCACTTTTGTTCGGTTAAAACCTTCACAATTCTGGCTTTCAGCCTTTGATTAGCTTCTTCGAGCTTTTTGCTTCTTTGTGACTTGCTAATCCATTTTCTCAGCCTTTTTGGGAGGTCCAATCTTCGCCCGCAAGCATATGGAAATACCTCCCCGCTCTTTCTCATCCTCGCCGTTTCGCGCGGGTCAAAATGAGGGTCGCTCATTTGTTTTCCCGGCTACTCTGACTAGAGATAGGACGGTTTGATTCCCGTCCCGCCTCTTTGCATAAACGCTGCATGGCGGAGATGACTCTGACTCAACTGAAACCCGAAGTGCAGCCTCCACTGACTTTGTAAACCATATAGTGAAATTCAGTCCTTCGAGTGCTTGCCAAGCCTCTCTAGGGCAGTTTATGTCAACTCCACATCCCCTGTATATCTCAGCACAAAGGGACAAATGAGAAGTTACATCCTAAGTTTTTAAACAGTTGAATTTTCACAAGGTAAATGCATGAATTATGATCTATCTTTTTCACATTCTTAAGTTCACGATTTCAAAAAGATAATATTAAGGGAAAAGGAAAAGAAAAAGCATGTTAATTAACTATGTACACAGGTGGTTCTCACCCCACACTTTTGAACAGAGGCGTGCCTTTCAGCAAGACTTAGTTCAAAAGTCATGCAAGCATATATTTACGAGAGAAGGAAATTACATTAAAGAAAAGGGAAGAACTGAACTCCATTTTACTGTGTCGTGGAACGTCATAGCTCGAGCTAGATAATTGAGGGAGTTCGGCTGGGGTCTTGAACTCTCAGCGCTGGCCCGGTAATTCTCGGAAGCTGCCTGGCTGATCTGATCTTGCTCCAAAAACCGATTCCTACAAGGAGTCATTCCTTCTATACAAAAAATGGGTGAGAGCGACTTACGGTAAAAACTAAATGACAGAAAAGAAAATTATTGAAAGTAAGATAGGTGTCGGGTTACCTCCCGACCAGTGCCTTTGTTTAACGTCGTTGGCTCGATAGTTGGGATCACCAGTTGGGATCCCATGGGCGGCTTAAGTCAAATTTTGCCGCGGCTCCTACATTGATTCTAGCCTTTACCCTTCCTGATTTTTTGCTGGATGATGTGCTTGGGTCAGGACTCCATTGTTCCGGTGGTTTCTTTGTACCCGTGCGGCTATCACCATAGATGTTATAATATGAAATTCTGCCACTGAATGCAAGCGACAATGAGCCCTTGCCCATGTTGATCTTAGCCCCTGTGGTGTAAAGGAATGGTTGTCCCAATATGATTGTTGGAGGGTCGTCCTTGCTGGATTCTTCGATTGGTATCACATAAAAGTCCGTAGGAACGACGATTTTTCCCACACGGAGCATTAAGCTTTCTAGCACTCCAACCGGTTGGATACACGACTTGTCCCCCAACTCGATAGATATCCTTGGTGGCTTCAATGGACCAAGCCCCAATGAGCAATATAGAGGGTAAGGCAGGACGTTGACGGCGGCCCCAAGATCTATTAAGCAATGATGAATTTGGGTTTCGCCGATAACACAGGTGACTTTAAAAGCTCCTGGGTCCTTATTCATTTCCAGTTGTACCTCATGACTCCAAGTGACGTTCTTTTTTGCTATCAAGTCATTTTGTTCCTTTATTGGCTCCAATCTTTTTTCTTTTTTGTTCTTTTGGGCCGCGGGATCTTTGGAGGCAATGATTTTCATGGAGTAGGATGAGTCTCGAACCCCGATTTATTCGATTCCGAGGCCCGATCTAGGATCGTCTGAGTCTAAGTCTTTATTGTCATCCCACCCAGATGTTGGTACGTTAAAGCGTGTGACTGGCGGTGGTGTCATGCAAACGGTGAATGCATAGCGTCCATTATCATTATGCGTGACCCACTTTCTGCCATCGATGGGTCGGTCTTCTTTTTGATTCCAACCAGGACGAGACCTACAATTGAAGTGTTTGGCTGTAGGTTTGTAAGTTGCGGGTCCTCGTTGTTGTTTTGCCAGTAGGGCTGCAGTTTGTGCTTTTTTGAGTTCTTCCATGGCTATTAGTTCTCCGAGTGACTGGGCATGTGATTCATCTTCCCATATCATACCAAGGAACTCTTCTTTCTTTGCTTCTGTGGTTGTTAATGAGGGTCGTGCCGCTTCTTCTAGTGCCTCCTTCATGTTTGACATTGTTAACATGCTATCCTTCGCCTTTGGGTTTGGGATGGTCTGTGAAGGAAGTCTGCCTGGTTCATTAGTGAGCACGGACATTGCGGTGGCGAGCTGGGACATTTGTTTGGTCAACTCTGAAATTGCCCCGTCAGTTTTCGCCTGGAATTGGTTTAGCGATGTTCCTAATTGATTCACGCTTCTTGCGAGCTCCTTCATTGTGTCTTCAAGCGACTTGCTTGGCCCTTGTTGATTATTTAAGCTGGATTGGTATTGATTCGTTCTCTTCTGCTGATATTGGCCTGTCGGGTATTGATTTGATCCTCTTTTCTGATATTGCCCTGCTGATGGAGCGTTCTGGTTGTACTGCCGGTGGGGCGGTTGGTAGAATGACTGAGCTAATTGTGGTGCGGCTTGTTGTGTCTCCTTCGGAGGATGGTTGTCGTTTTGCCAGCTTGGACCGGTTGCTTGATTATACTGTCAGTTTGGTCCTGCTCTATCGTTGCTGTTGTGGTTGTTGTTGTATCCTTGGTATTCTACCACTGCATTCACTTCTTCTGATTCCTCTACAATCGATGTTGAGCATGCGTCAGTCTTGTGGTCCGTAGAACTACAAAACTCGCAAGGCTTTATCTGAGCTGGCTGCCTTCGTAGGATTTGAATCATCATTTCCTTTATTTGTTTCATCTCCTCTGGCATAGAGTTCGTCGGTGTTTCAGCCTTTGCCACATTCTTCGTTCGGGAAAATTCTTCCTGCCGAGTTGTCTCTTCTCTGAATCGGGCTTTTTCAGCAACGTCAGTGATGAGATTCCTTGTGCCACTCAGTGATAGATTCATCATGGATCCTCCAGCTGAGGCATCCAGAAGCATTTTGTCTAAGGGACTTAATCCATCAATGAGGTACTCGATTATGAGTTTCTCGGGCAGTCCAAGGGTACAGCAGCTTCTCTCCAGGCGATTGAACTTTTCCAGGTAGTCGTACATGGTTTCATTGGGCCCTTGCTTGATGTCCTGCAGTTGCCTCCTTACTTGCATTGCTCTTCCTGCCGGGTAGTATTTGTCCAGGAATTTCTTTTGCATCTGAGCCCATGTTCTGATGCTACCGAAAGGCAATGAAAGGAACCAGTCATTCGCTGAGTCTGTGAGGGAAAAGTAGAACGCTTTCAGCTTGAAGTCGTCTACGTTCACGCCATTTGGTTTTAGGTTTTGGCAAGTGCCATGTAAGCATTGGAGATGAGTTGTTGCTGATTCTCCATGAGTTCCTGAAAACTTTGGCAAGTGGTGGGCCACTGAAGTGCTGATGGCGATGTTTTCTAACTCAGGGCCTCGTAAATGCACCACGGCTGATTTCTGAAATCCGGTGCCGACAGTTCTCCCATAGTAGGTTCGCGGAAGTTGTTGTTATCCCCATAGTAGTCATCAAAGACGGGTTCTCGTCTTAGCTCTCGTCGATATTGCGGGGGTGATGGATGTCTAGGGGGTTGTTGCGCTGGGCCAGCTTCATTTCGGCCCTCGGGTGGTCCTTGGTTTCTTAGGATGGCATTCCTATCACGAGCTCTTTGGTTTCGGAAGAGTTGCTCTAGATCATCGAGAATTGGAAATTGAGGCGGTGCCTCGTTATTTCGATCGAACAGATTGATCTCGTCGTCATCCTGATAGTCATGGATGCTTCCTTCGCGAGACATGGTTGTACAGAAGCGAGTTTGAAAGAAAAAGAAAGAACAATTGATTCTAATTCCCCGGCAACGGCGCCAATTTTGACGGAGCCCACCGCACTATCGTTAAGGTGCGATGTTCTCTGTGCAAAAATAAATTTATATCTCCGATACCCGCGACTTAACTATTTTTGGTAGTCAGTGGTAAGTACGGGTCGAACCCAAGGGAATTAGGTGATAGTTGTTCTTTCTAAAAGGGGGAGTTAAATTAAGCAGTTGGGGGGTTGGTTTTGGTTTTAGTACTGAAAAGTAAAGTGCTTGATGGACGAGTCTTGACAGAAAATAAATAGTTGATATGGTACTGAAAGTAAAGTAACAGTCGATATTACAATTAAAGGAAAGTATTCGGTTTTAGGAGGCCTTGTATCATAGTCTGTTTATCATCGACCTCTAATGATCATACTATGTGTTCAAAGATGAATCAAGGCTATTTCTAGCACATGACTTGCCACATCATTTAGAACACTTGTTCTATTTAGACTAATTCCTCCTTTGGAAGTATCTTAGCCTTATGTGCATCCATTTGATCTTCAGTTACGATCAACCAAATAGTTTTTAAAAGAGGTCGAACTCCTCAGATAAGCTTTGCCCGTTAAAGCATCCACTTACCCGAGTATGTTCACGAACCCCACGGAAGAGCTTTGCCCGTTAAAGCATCCACTCAACCTTGGAAGTTCTAACCTAATATGTGGCACATAGAACAAGTTTTGAACACATAGAGGCACTAAGAGTAGGGCCTAAAACATTGTATGATACAAGCACACCCCTTCAACCGAATGAAGGGTTTAGCTACGAATATTCATGGAATAGGACATCATAGCTAAGTGCGTTGAAAAGTAAACGTTTTTGAAAGATAGTAAAGTAAAGTTTTCGAAAGTTAAGACATGAAAGTAAAGTTGTTGAATTGAAAAGACAGTAAAGTAAAGAAGAGAGTACTTACAAGAACCGTTAAGAGTGCTAAAGATCAAGCTTCGATTCCAAAGTAAAGTGCTTACATGATTGTGCCCAAAATATAGAGAGAAGCTAGAGCTTTGTGATGGATGATGTTTTGATATGAGATGTGTTTGTGATTATTTTACAAAGGGAAGGGAGCTCTATTTATAGGCTTGATGGAGCAAGGAGATGAAGACATTTGGCACAAGATGAGAGGGGGGAAGAAAAGCCATCGGAGTGAGTCATCATCTCCTCTAGCCGCCGGCCACATGGCAATGGAGGAGAGGCTTGTGGCTTTAGCCGCCGGCCATGAGGTGGAGGGAGTGGTTCAGTGTGTGTTTTGTGATCTTTCACAAAAGCCATCGGTCCTTTCAGCTCCGGTCTAACTCTGGTTGCCCTTCGGTTGGACTTGTTTTGAGTGATTCCATGTCAGGTTTATGAAAGTTGTACAGTCGGAATCTGATTGTGGCCTGGAGTGTCTTGTAATCCATTTTTTCCTTTAAGAACTCCTTCTTAGCTTGTTTTCTCTATAAACTTCGAAATACCCTATAGATAAATAAGGGGACTAACAAGCAAAAGTTAAATAGACAAAGAGTCTAATTTTGTGGGTTTAACTGTGTTTCTGATTCATACAATTAGGGTCCATCAGTCTGCTAGCTGGATAGTGAGATCGGTGGGTTCGAGTGGTCCAATCCTAAGGCATGAGTAGATAGAGAAGGGAAGAACGTTGATTGATGCTCCAAGGTCTAGCATGCAGTTCTCGATTCGGATGTTGCCAATTGTGCATGGAATGGTGTAGGTTCCTGGATCACCACATTTGGGGTGTACTTTTCATTGTATGACGGCCGACACGTTCCTACTCATCAGCTCTTGATCATATCTAGTACTCCTTCTCCGGTTGGTGCAAAGTTCTTTTAAAAACATAGCATATCGAGGGATTTGCTTGATGGCTTCCAAGAGGGGATGTTGATTTCGACTTTGCTGAACAACTCAAACACGTCCTCATCCATGACATGTTGTTTTTGCACACGAGTAGGTACTGGAAATGGAAGTGTTGCGCTGATTTTGGGGGTTTCGGTTCTGGGTACCGGGCGCTCCTTGTGCTCTTCGGATACTGGAACCGGACTGGCCGCTGGTACCGGGCCAGGCATGCGTTCCTCGGACGCGTTCCCTTCTTCTTCAGTTGCATCCCGCTCTTCCTCGGATGCTTCCTCATTTTTCTCAGAAGCGTCTTGCTCAAGAGTTTCGAGAGTCTCGGGCCTTTTGTCCTCCTCTTGCTCCATAGGTTTGGCGGCAAGTTTTCTCCCACTCCTAAGGGTTACGGCATTAATATTTCCCTTCGGGTTTTGGATTGTTTGTGAAGGTAGTCGGCCAGGCTCATTAGTAAGTGCGAATATTGAAGTGGCGAGCTGGGACATTTGTTTGGTCAAATCTGAAATTGCCCCGTCAATTTTTGCCTGGAATTGGTTAAACGAATTACCCAATTGATTTACGCTTCCTGCGAGTTCCTTCATTGTGTCTTCAAGTGACTTGTTTGGTCCTTGCTGATTGCTCGAGTTGGCTTGGTACTGATTTTGTCCCTTCTGTTGATATTGGCCTGCTGATGGAGCGTTCTGGTTGTACTGCCGGTGGGGAGGTTGGTAGAATGACTGAGCTAATTGCGGTGCGGCTTGTTGTGTCTCCCTCGGAGGATGGTTGTCGTTTTGCCAGCTTGGATTGGTTGCTTGATTATACTGCCGGTTTGGTCCGGCTCTGTCATTGCTGTTGTTGTTGTTGTTGTATCCTCGGTATCCTACCACTGCGTTCACTTCTCCCGGTTTTTCTACAATTAATGTTGGGCATGCGTCAGTCTTGTGGTTTGTAGAACCGCAAAATTCGCAAGGTCTCACTTGAGCTGGCTGCCTTCGTAGGATCTGAACCATCATTTCCTTCATTTGTTTCATCTCCTCTGGCATAGAGTTCATCGGTGTTTCTTCAGCCTTTGCCACATTCTTTGTTCGGGAGAATTCTTCCTGCCGAGTTGTCTCTTCTCTGAATCGGGCATTTTCAGCAACGTCGGTGTTGAGATTCCTTATGCCACTCAGTGATAGATTCATCATGGATCCTCCAGCTGAGGCATCCAGGAGCATTTTGTCTAAGGGTCTCAGTCCATCAATGAGGTATTCGATGATGAGTTTCTCGGGCAGTCCAAGGGTGCAGTAGCTTCTCTCCAGGCGATTGAATTTCTCCAGGTAATCGTACATGGTTTCATTGGGCCCCTGCTTGATGTCCTGCAGTTGCCTCCTCACTTGCATTGCTCTTCCGCCGGGTAGTATTTGTCCAGGAATTTCTTTTGCATCTGAGCCCATGTTCTGATGCTACCGGAAGGCAATGAAAGGAACCAGTCGTTCGCCGAGTCAATGAGGGAAAAATAGAACGCCTTTAACTTGAAGTCGTCTACATTCACGCCATTGGGTTTTAGGTTTTGGCAAATGACGTGTAAGCGTTGGAGATGAGTTGTTGCTGATTCTCCACGAGTTCCTGAGAACTTGGGCAGGTTGTGGACCACTGATGTGTTGATGACGATGTTTTCTAGCTCAGGGCCCTCGTAAATGCACCACGGCTGATTTCTGAAATATGGTGCCGACAGTTCTCCTATAGTAGGTTCGCGGAAGTTGTTATCCCCATAGTAGTCATCAAAGATGGGTTCTCGCCTTGGTACTTATCGAGGTGGGGGATGTCTAGGGGGTTGCACTGGACCAGCTTCATTTCGGTCCTCGGGTGGTCCTTGGTTTCTTCGAATGGCCTCCCTATTACGAGCTCTTTGGTTTCGGATGAGCTGTTCCGGATCGTCAATAAAGGGAGGCGGCGCCTTATTGTTTCGATCGTACAAGTTCATCTCGTCGTCATCCTGATAGTCATGGTGGCTTCTTGCACGAGACATGTTTATGCAGAACCGAGTTTGAAATTTTAAAAGAAAAAGGAAAGAACAATTATCCGATTGATGTTTTCTAATTCCCCAGCAACGGCGCCAATTTTGACGGAGCCCACCGCACTGTCGTTAAGGTGTGAGGTTCTCTGTGCAAAAATAAATTTATATCTCCGCTACTCGCAACTTCACTATTGGGTAGTAAAGGGTAAGTAGGGGTCGAACCCAAGGGAATTAGTTGATAGTTGCTTTTTTCAAAAAGGGAAAATTAAATAAGACAGTTGGGAGGTTGGTTGTGGTTTTAGTACTGAAAAGTAAAGTGCTGGAACAGTCGATTTCAAGATCAACCGCAGACACACGTTTGATACTGGCCGCACGCTGTGTTTCAAGCGTGTTGCGTACCAAAGGTTATGCCGGGCTGATGTTGATAAAGTCTGTAGTGAAAGTAAAGTGCAGAAAGTAATTGCTTGAAGGACAAGACTTTTGCAGAAAGTAAAGTGCTTGATGGACAGGACTTTTGTAGAAAGTAAAGTGCTTGATGGACAAGACTTGCGGAAATTAAAGTGCTGAAAGTAAGCAGTTGATAATGGTACTGAAAGTAAGCAGTTGATATGAGACTGAAAATAAAGTAGCAGGTGATATTACAATTAAGAGAAAGATTTGGTTTTAGGGGCCTTGTATCATAATCTGTTTATCATTGACCTCTAATGATCATACTATGTGTTCAAAGATGTATCACGACTATTTCTAGCACATGACTTGCCACATCATTTAGAACACTTGTTCTATTTAGACTAATTCCTCCTTTCGAAGTATCTTAGCCTTATGTGCATCCACCTGATCAATCAGTTACGATCAACCAAGTGGTGTTTAAAAGAGGTTGAACTCCTCAGATAAGCTTTGCCCGTTAAAGCATCCACTTACCCGAGTATGTTCACAAACCCCACGGAAGAGCTTTGCCCGTTAAAGCATCCACTCAACCTTGGAAGTTCTAACCTAATATGTGGCACATAGAACAAGTTTTGAACACAAAGAGGCATTTAAGAGAAGGGTCTAAAACATTGTATGATACAAGCACTCCCCTTCAACCGAATGAAGAGTTTAGCAACGAATATCCATGAAACAGGACATCATAGCTAAGTGCTTGAAAAGTAAAGGTTTTTGAAAGACAGTAAAGTAAAGTTTTCGAAAGTAAAGACAGGAAAGTAAAAGGAGAATACTCAAGAACCGACAGGAGTAAACTCAGGAAAAAGTAAAGACAAGCAGAAAAGATGTTACGAGTCGATCCAAGGTCAAGATCATATGCCGACTGAAGAAATATCAAGGATCCTGACGTTGAATCACTCATAACAAATTAATCAGAAGAATCAGGAGAGGAATCAAGACAGCCCGGGGAAGAAACACACTGATAGTTTTGTGAAAAGACTGCAAAAAACTGTACAAAATTCACATTTGGGCAAGATGACCGGCCACTTGAAGAAGTGGTGGCCAAGGGAAGAGCTCCTCCCCTTCCACCACCGGCAACCGGAGGCTCCTCCACATGGTGACCGGCGGCTTTTGCTCCTCCATAGGTGGCGGCTCCTCCTTGCTCCTCCTCTCCTTCCTCCATGTGGTGGCCATCTCCTCCCTCCATTTTCTCCTCCAATCACCATGGGACACTTGTGGCCATGTCCTCCTCCTCCCATGGCTATATAAGGAGGAGCTCCTCCCCTCATTTGAACACACCTCAATCATCCATAATTCACTTCTCTCTCTAAGTTTATGTATTTGTAAGTTTGGCTTTGGAAATAAAGGATTGCTCCCTTGGCGCTTCAACGGTTGTAAGTATTTCTTAGTATTTATTCAACTGTTTTTATTTCCTTAGTTATAATGTTTAGCGCGATGAATAGTAGCTAAACTAGTAGTTCGGTAGAAGGGGCGCACTTGTATTATAAAATGTTTTAGACTATTAACTTAGTGTCTCGTATTAGTATTCAAAACTTATTCTATGTGCCATATATAAAGTTAGAATTTCCAAGGGTGAGTGAACCATTTGTAACTGGACCAAAGGGACCAAATGGGTAAGCTTGTCCTTGGGGGTTCGTGATCATACTCGGGTAAGTGGACCATTTGTAACTGGGCCAAAGGGACCAAATGGACAAGCTTATCCGAGGAGGTCGACTTATCCTAAAAAACCCATTTGAAAACTGGGCCAAAGGGATTAGATGGATGCACACAGGCTAGCGTACCTTGAAATGGGTACTGGTGCTTGTTTAAGTAGAATAAGTGCTCTACGACCTTGAAAAAGGCTAGGCAATGTTGCAAGTCTTGAGCTAGGAATAGCCTCGATTCATGTTTGAATACTTAGATGATTCACTAAAGGTCAATGATAAACAGGATATAATACAAGGCCCCTGAAACCAAACATTTCTCTTTAATTATAAACTGCAATTTACTTTCCAGTACTAAAACCAACCAACCAACCAATCAATCAATCAATCACTTAGCTGGTAGCTTTAAAACCAACCAACCGACCTAAAACACGCTCTCTCGCTGGACAACCCCCTCAAAGAACATCTATTCCCCTGATTCCCTTGGGTTCGACCCCTACTTACCAAGTACTACCCAGTAGTATAGTTGTGAGTAGCGGACTATTATAAATTTATTTGCACAAATCGCTTTGACGACGAGCGGTCTGTCATATTGGCGCCGTTGCCGGGGAATTAGTCGTCGGATAGTTGTTCTTTCCCTCCCCTTTCTTTTTTCTTTCTTTCTTTTCCCTATGTCATTACCCATTACGCATGCATGGACAACGCAATTTCTGCCCCTGTTCGGAGGAACGGAGGAAGAAGACCCAGTACAGCACTGCCGAAACTTCCACCACGTCTACCACCACATCAAACCTGAGAACGAAGTATTAGAGGAATTTAAGCTGAAATGCTTCAAATTCTCTCTAACCGACTTCGCCACAATATGGTACTACACATCCACCGCTTGCAGTGCAGAACGTTACGTAGACCTCTGCGTTCCATTCCTGAAGGAATTCTCCCCACCATCTTTACGCCAAGAAACCCGTGAGAAGATCATGTGCCTTCATCGATCCCGGGATGAGACTTTGGACGAATACTACATGAACTACGATGCCATCGTCTCAAGCTGCCCGCACCATGGATTTACGAAGAAAGTTCTTCTCCAAAAATTTCTTCGTGGGATGAGGTCCGAAGAGCTGGGAAGAGTTAACGAAGCTATGAGAAGGTCTGCCACAAACTTCACCATTGCAGACATGTGGTACCTTATAATCGGTCTGGCCGCTGCCACAAGACGAGTACCCCAAACTGACGAGGAAATGCAGACAGAAGAAGCTGACCCTGAGGCTGACAAAGAAGAAACTACCGAGCCGTCAGAAGAGACTCCTGAACCATCAGAAGAATCAGACATGGAAAGCACCGGAAGCAACGAAGTAGGAGTCCAGAACACCACTGACGAACTGCCCAATCCATACCCGACTATTATTACCCAGGCAGCTGAAACTATCTACGATCAGTTCCTCACGAACCAACATAACGAGGCAGAACCAAGCCTCATGAGGCCTTCCCGACTTTCCCCCTTAATCAATGAGCAAGTCGCAGCGAACTGTGCGATCAATGAAGAAGCTCAAAGGAGGATGGGAAAAGGACCTCTGCAGAATGACCCCTCGATGGAGCATTGCTATGCCACAACTGGACTAGGCAGTCCCAAATACAAAAACTTCAAAAGGCTAGTAGTGAAAGGTCCATCACCCCCTCCGGGGTATTGGAAAGAAAAGATCCCGAAACCAAGGAGTCCTGACCCGAGTACAACATCCGGTAAGACGTCCGGAAGAATCAAAGCAAGAAGCAACACAGGAACGGTGGCGAAGTTCGACTTGAGCCACCCATGGGACCCAAACCAGTAATCCACAACGAGGTACTGTCGAGCCAACGACGTTAAACAAGTGCACTGGTCGGGAGGTAACCCGACACTATCTTACTTTTCCGCACTTTAATTTCTGTCATTTAAATTCAGTAATTTAGTTTTAAGCTTGCATGACTTTTGAACTAAGGCACGCCTTCGTTCAAAAGTGGGGGGTGAGAACCACCTGTGTACATAAATAACATGCTTGCTATTTTCTTTTTTTAGTAATAGTATCTTTTTGAAAATATGAACTTAAGAATGTGAAAAAGATAGATCACAATTCATGCATTAACCTTGTGAAAATTCAAACTGTTTAAAAACTTAGAATGTAGCTTTTCATTTGTCCTTTGTGCTGAGATAACTAGGGATGTGGAGTTGATATAAACTGCCCTAGAGAGGCTTGGCAAGCAATTAAAGGATCAGATCAAACTATATGGTTTTAGAAGTCAGTGGAGCCTACACTTCGGGTTTCAGTGAAGAATTGAAGTCATCTCCGCCATGCAGTGTTTATGCAAATAGAAAAGAAAAGGCGAGGACGGGAATCAGACCGTCCTCTCTCTAGTCAAAGTAGCCGAGAAAATAGATGAGCGACCCTCTTCTTGACCCGCGCGAAACGGCAACGATGAGAGGAGCGGGGAGGTATTTCCATAGGCTTGCGGGCGATGATTGGACCTCCCAAAAGAAAGGCTTGAGAAAATGGACTAGCAAGCCACAAAAAGGCAAAAAGCTCAAAGAAGCAAATCAAGAGGCCAAAGGCCCATAATTGTGAAGGTTTTAACCTAACAAAAAAGTGAAGTACTCAAAGAGTCAAATCAAAGGCCAAAGGCCAATTCACTACAAAAAAGCAGTCCCTCGCCAAAAAGAAAAAAAAATCAAAAAGGCTCAACTCAGTGAAACCCGAACCGAATCACGTGCTAGAGAAAGCTATCAGAAAACCATATAGTGCGAGACGATCCCGAGATTGCAGTCCAGGAGCCTAAAAAGGGCTATCTCCCGAGACATCCAATATAATTTGCATCTCAGCACGGAGGTACAAGTATTAAGTTTCTTCTATTTATTTACGCAGTTTAATTTGGTAATAAGTAGTAATGCATGAATTAGGATAGATCGAGTACCACAGTCTAATTTTCATATTTCAAAGCCAACTTAGAGTACAGCCCTTGAATAGTATTGTTCGGGACGAACAACTAAAAGTGTGGGGTGATCTGATGGACCATAATTATAGGAATCAAAAACACAGTAAAACCCCCTTAATTAGACATTTTGTCTATTTAACTTTTGCTTGTTAGTTCAAATATATTTCTACAGGGTATTTCAGAGCTTAGAGAGAATACACACTAAAGAGGAGCTTTTAAAGCAGAAAAGATGTTACGAGTCGATCCAAGGTCAAGATCATATGCCGACTGAAGAAATATCAAGGATCCTGACGTTGAATCACACATAACAAATTAATCAGAAGAATCAGGAGAGGAATCAAGACAGCCCGGTGAAGAAACACACTGACAGTTTTGTGAAAAGACTGCACAAAACTGTACAAAATTCACATTTGGGCAAGATGACCGGCCACTTGAAGAAGTGGTGGCCAAGGGAAGAGCTCCTCCCCTTCCACCACCGGCAACCGGCGGCTCCTCCACATGGTGACCGGCGGCTTTTGCTCCTACATAGGTGGCGGCTCCTCCTTGCTCCTCCTCTCCTTCCTCCATGTGGTGGCCATCTCCTCCCTCCATTTTCTCCTCCAATCACCATGGGACACTTGTGGCCATGTCCTCCTCCTCCCATGGCTATATAAGGAGGAGCTCCTCCCCTCATTTGAACACACCTCAATCATCCATAATTCACTTCTCTCTCTAAGTTTATGTATTTGTAAGTTTGGCTTTGGAAATAAAGGATTGCTCCCTTGGCGCTTCAACGGTTGTAAGTATTTCTTAGTATTTATTCAACTGTTTTTATTTCCTTAGTTATAATGTTTAGCGCGATGAATAGTAGCTAAACTAGTAGTTCGGTAGAAGGGGCGCACTTGTATTATAAAATGTTTTAGACTATTAACTTAGTGTCTCGTATTAGTATTCAAAACTTATTCTATGTGCCATATATAAAGTTAGAATTTCCAAGGGTGAGTGAACCATTTGTAACTGGACCAAAGGGACCAAATGGGTAAGCTTGTCCTTGGGGGTTCGTGATCATACTCGGGTAAGTGGACCATTTGTAACTGGGCCAAAGGGACCAAATGGACAAGCTTATCCGAGGAGGTCGACTTATCCTAAAAAACCCATTTGAAAACTGGGCCAAAGGGATTAGATGGATGCACACAGGCTAGCGTACCTTGAAATGGGTACTGGTGCTAGTTTAAGTAGAATAAGTGCTCTACGACCTTGAAAAAGGCTAGGCAATGTTGCAAGTCTTGAGCTAGGAATAGCCTCGATTCATGTTTGAATACTTAGATGATTCACTAAAGGTCAATGATAAACAGGATATAATACAAGGCCCCTGAAACCAAACATTTCTCTTTAATTATAAACTGCAATTTACTTTCCAGTACTAAAACCAACCAACCAACCAATCAATCAATCAATCACTTAGCTGGTAGCTTTAAAACCAACCAACCGACCTAAAACACTCTCTCTCGCTGGACAACCCCCTCAAAGAACATCTATTCCCCTGATTCCCTTGGGTTCGACCCCTACTTACCAAGTACTACCCAGTAGTATAGTTGTGAGTAGCGGACTATTATAAATTTATTTGCACAAATCGCTTTGACGACGAGCGGTCTGTCATATTGGCGCCGTTGCCGGGGAATTAGTCGTCGGATAGTTGTTCTTTCCCTCCCCTTTCTTTTTTCTTTCTTTCTTTTCCCTATGTCATTACCCATTACGCATGCATGGACAACGCAATTTCTGCCCCTGTTCGGAGGAACGGAGGAAGAAGACCCAGTATAGCACTGCCGAAACTTCCACCACGTCTGCCACCACATCAAACCTGAGAACGAAGTATTAGAGGAATTTAAGCTGAAATGCTTCAAATTCTCTCTAACCGACTTCGCCACAATATGGTACTACACATCCACCGCTTGCAGTGCAGAACGTTACGTAGACCTCTGCGTTCCATTCCTGAAGGAATTCTCCCCACCATCTTTACGCCAAGAAACCCGTGAGAAGATCATGTGCCTTCATCGATCCCGGGATGAGACTTTGGACGAATACTACATGAACTACGATGCCATCGTCTCAAGCTGCCCGCACCATGGATTTACGAAGAAAGTTCTTCTCCAAAAATTTCTTCGTGGGATGAGGTCCGAAGAGCTGGGAAGAGTTAACGAAGCTATGAGAAGGTCTGCCACAAACTTCACCATTGCAGACATGTGGTACCTTATAATCGGTCTGGCCGCTGCCACAAGACGAGTACCCCAAACTGACGAGGAAATGCAGACAGAAGAAGCTGACCCTGAGGCTGACAAAGAAGAAACTACCGAGCCGTCAGAAGAGACTCCTGAACCATCAGAAGAATCAGACATGGAAAGCACCGGAAGCAACGAAGTAGGAGTCCAGAACACCACTGACGAACTGCCCAATCCATACCCGACTATTATTACCCAGGCAGCTGAAACTATCTACGATCAGTTCCTCACGAACCAACATAACGAGGCAGAACCAAGCCTCATGAGGCCTTCCCGACTTTCCCCCTTAATCAATGAGCAAGTCGCAGCGAACTGTGCGATCAATGAAGAAGCTCAAAGGAGGATGGGAAAAGGACCTCTGCAGAATGACCCCTCGATGGAGCATTGCTATGCCACAACTGGACTAGGCAGTCCCAAATACAAAAACTTCAAAAGGCTAGTAGTGAAAGGTCCATCACCCCCTCCGGGGTATTGGAAAGAAAAGATCCCGAAACCAAGGAGTCCTGACCCGAGTACAACATCCGGTAAGACGTCAGGAAGAATCAAAGCAAGAAGCAACACAGGAACGGTGGCGAAGTTCGACTTGAGCCACCCATGGGACCCAAACCAGTAATCCACAACGAGGTACTGTCGAGCCAACGACGTTAAACAAGTGCACTGGTCGGGAGGTAACCCGACACTATCTTACTTTTCCGCACTTTAATTTCTGTCATTTAAATTCAGTAATTTAGTTTTAAGCTTGCATGACTTTTGAACTAAGGCACGCCTTCGTTCAAAAGTGGGGGGTGAGAACCACCTGTGTACATAAATAACATGCTTGCTATTTTCTTTTTTTAGTAATAGTATCTTTTTGAAAATATGAACTTAAGAATGTGAAAAAGATAGATCACAATTCATGCATTAACCTTGTGAAAATTCAAACTGTTTAAAAACTTAGAATGTAACTTTTCATTTGTCCTTTGTGCTGAGATAACTAGGGATGTGGAGTTGATATAAACTGCCCTAGAGAGGCTTGGCAAGCAATTAAAGGATCAGATCAAACTATATGGTTTTCGAAGTCAGTGGAGCCTGCACTTCGGGTTTCAGTGAAGAATTGAAGTCATCTCCGCCATGCAGTGTTTATGCAAAAAGAAAAGAAAAGGCGAGGACGGGAATCAGACCGTCCTCTCTCTAGTCAAAGTAGCCGAGAAAATAGATGAGCGACCCTCTTCTTGACCCGCGCGAAACGGCAACGATGAGAGGAGCGGGGAGGTATTTCCATAGGTATGCGGGCGATGATTGGACCTCCCCAAAGAAAGGCTTGAGAAAATGGACTAGCAAGCCACAAAAAGGTAAAAAGCTCAAAGAAGCAAATCAAGAGGCCAAAGGCCCATAATTGTGAAGGTTTTAACCGAACAAAAAAGTGAAGTACTCAAAGAGTCAAATCAAAGGCCAAAGGCCAATTCACTACAAAAAAGCAGTCCCTCGCCAAAAAGAAAAAAATCAAAAAGGCTCAACTCAGTGAAACCCGAACCGAATCACGTGCTAGAGAAAGCTACCAGAAAACCATATAGTGCGAGACGATCCCGAGATTGCAGTCCAGGAGCCTAAAAAGGGCTATCTCCCGAGACATCCAATATAATTTGCATCTCAGCACGGAGGTACAAGTATTAAGTTTCTTCTATTTATTTACGCAGTTTATTTTGGTAATAAGTTGTAATGCATGAATTAGGATAGATCGAGTACCACAGTCTAATTTTCATATTTCAAAGCCAACTTAGAGTACAGCCCTTGAATAGTATTGTTCGGGACAAACAACTAAAAGTGTGGGGTGATCTGATGGACCATAATTATACGAATCAAAAACACAGTAAAACCCCCTTAATTAGACATTTTGTCTATTTAACTTTTGCTTGTTAGTTCAGATATATTTCTACAGGGTATTTCAGAGCTTAGAGAGAATACACACTAAAGAGGAGCTTTTAAAGCAGAAAAGATGTTACGAGTCGATCCAAGGTCAAGATCATATGCCGACTGAAGAAATATCAAGGATCCTGACGTTGAATCACTCATAACAAATTAATCAGAAGAATCAGGAGAGGAATCAAGACAGCCCGGGGAAGAAACACACTGACAGTTTTGTGAAAAGACTGCACAAAACGGTACAAAGTTCACATTTGGGCAAGATGACCGGCCACTTGAAGAAGTGGTGGCCAAGGGAAGAGCTCCTCCCCTTCCACCACCGGCAACCGGAGGCTCCTCCACATGGTGACCGGCGGCTTTTGCTCCTCCATAGGTGGCGGCTCCTCCTCTCCTTCCTCCATGTGGTGGCCATCTCCTCCCTCCATTTTCTCCTCCAATCACCATGGGACACTTGTGGCCATCTCCTCCTCCTCCCATGGCTATATAAGGAGGAGCTCCTCCCCTCATTTGAACACACCTCAATCATCCATAATTCACTTCTCTCTCTAAGTTTATGTATTTGTAAGTTTGGGTTTGGAAATAAAGGATTGCTCCCTTGGCGCTTCAACGGTTGTAAGTATTTCTTAGTATTTATTCAACTGTTTTTATTTCCTTAGTTATAATGTTTAGCGCGATGAATAGTAGCTAAACTAGTAGTTCGGTAGAAGGGGCGCACTTGTATTATAAAATGTTTTAGACTATTAACTTGGTGTCTCATATTAGTATTCAAAACTTATTCTATGTGCCATATATAAAGTTAGAATTTCCAAGGGTGAGTGAACCATTTGTAACTGGACCAAAGGGACCAAATGGGTAAGCTTGTCCTTGGGGGTTCGTGATCATACTCGGGTAAGTGGACCATTTGTAACCGGGCCAAAGGGACCAAATGGACAAGCTTATCCGAGGAGGTCGACTTATCCTAAAAAACCATTTGAAAACTGGGCCAAAGGGATCAGATGGATGCACACAGGCTAGCGTACCTTGAAATGGGTACTGGTGCTAGTTTAAGTAGAATAAGTGCTCTACGACCTTGAAAAAGGCTAGGCAATGTTGCAAGTCTTGAGCTAGGAATAGCCTCGATTCATGTTTGAATACTTAGATGATTCACTAAAGGTCAATGATAAACAGGATATAATACAAGGCCCCTGAAACCGAACATTTCTCTTTAATTATAAACTGCAATTTACTTTCCAGTACTAAAACCAACCAACCAATCAATCAATCAATCACTTAGCTGGTAGCTATAAAACCAACCAACCGACCTAAAACACGCTCTCTCGCTGGACAACCCCCTCAAAGAACATCTATTCCCCTGATTCCCTTGGGTTCGACCCCTACCTACCAAGTACTACCCAGTAGTATAGTTGTGAGTAGCGGACTATTATAAATTTATTTGCACAAATCGCTTTGACGACGAGCGGTCTGTCAAATTGGCGCCGTTGCCAGGGAATCAGTCGTCGGATGGTTGTTCTTTCCCTCCCCTTTCTTTTTTCTTTCTTTCTTTTCCCTATGTCATTACCCATTACGCATGCATGGACAACGCAATTTCTGCCCCTGTTCGGAGGAACGGAGGAAGAAGACCCAGTACAGCACTGCCGAAACTTCCACCACGTCTGCCACCACATCAAACCTGAGAACGAAGTATTAGAGGAATTTAAGCTGAAATGCTTCAAATTCTCTCTAACCGACTTCGCCACAATATGGTACTACACATCCACCGCTTGCAGTGCAGAACGTTACGTAGACCTCTGCGTTCCATTCCTGAAGGAATTCTCCCCACCATCTTTACGCCAAGAAACCCGTGAGAAGATCATGTGCCTTCATCAATCCCGGGATGAGACTTTGGACGAATACTACATGAACTACGATGCCATCGTCTCAAGCTGCCTGCACCATGGATTTACGAAGAAAATTCTTCTCCAAAAATTTCTTCGTGGGATGAGGTCCGAAGAGCTGGGAAGAGTTAACGAAGCTATGAGAAGGTCTGCCACAAACTTCACCATTGCAGACATGTGGTACCTTATAATCGGCCTGGCCGCTGCCACAAGACGAGTACCCCAAACTGACGAGGAAATGCAGACAGAAGAAGCTGACCTTGAGGCTGACAAAGAAGAAACTACCGAGCCGTCAGAAGAGACTCCTGAACCATCAAAAGAATCAGACATGGAAAGCACCGGAAGCAACGAAGTAGGAGTCCAGAACACCACTGACGAACTGCCCAATCCATACCCGACTATCATTACCCAGGCAGCTGAAACTATCTACGTTCAGTTCCTCACGAACCAACAAAACGAGGCAGAACCAAGCCTCATGAGGCCTTCCCGACTTTTCCCCTTAATCAATGAGCAAGTCACAGCGAACTGTGCGATCAATGAAGAAGCTCAAAGGAGGATGGGAAAAGGACCTCTGCAGAATGACCCCTCGATGGAGCATTGCTATGCCGCAACTGGACTAGGCAATCCCAAATACAAAAACTTCAAAAGGCTAGTAGTGAAAGGTCCATCACCCCCTCTGGGGTATTGGAAAGAAAAGATCCCGAAACCAAGGAGTCCTGACCCGAGTACAACATCCGGTAAGACGTCAGGAAGAATCAAAGCAAGAAGCAACACAGGAACGGTGGCGAAGTTCGACTTGAGCCACCCATGGGACCCAAACCAGTAATCCACAACGAGGTACTGTCAAGCCAAGACGTTAAACAAGTGCACTGGTTGGGAGGTAACCCGACACTATCTTACTTTTCCGCACTTTAATTTCTGTCATTTAAATTCAATAATTTAGTTTTAAGCTTGCATGACTTTTGAACTAAGGCACGCCTTCGTTCAAAAGTGGGGGGGTGAGAACCACCTGTGTACATAAATAACATGCTTGCTATTTTCTTTTTTTAGTAATAGTATCTTTTTGAAAATATGAACTTAAGAATGTGAAAAAGATAGATCACAATTCATGCATTAACCTTGTGAAAATTCAAACTGTTTAAAAACTTAGAATGTAACTTTTCATTTGTCCTTTGTGCTGAGATAACTAGGGATGTGGAGTTGATATAAACTGCCCTAGAGAGGCTTGGAAAGCAATTAAAGGATCAGATCAAACTATATGGTTTTCGAAGTCAGTGGAGGCTGCACTTCGGGTTTCAGTGAAGAATTGAAGTCATCTCCGCCATGCAGTGTTTATGCAAAAAGAAAAGAAAAGGCGAGGACGGGAATCAGACCGTCCTCTCTCTAGTCAAAGTAGCCGAGAAAATAGATGAGCGACCCTCTTCTTGACCCGCGTGAAACGGCAACGATGAGAGGAGCGGGGATGTATTTCCATAGGCTTGCGGGCGATGATTGGACCTCCCAAAAGAAAGGCTTGAGAAAATGGACTAGCAAGCCACAAAAAGGCAAAAAGCTCAAAGAAGCAAATCAAGAGGCCAAAGGCCCAAAATTGTGAAGGTTTTAACCGAACAAAAAAGTGAAGTACTCAAAGAGTCAAATCAAAGGCCAAAGGCCAATTCACTACAAAAAAGCAGTCCCTCGCCAAAAAGAAAAAAAAATCAAAAAGGCTCAACTCAGTGAAACCCGAACCGAATCACGTGCTAGAGAAAGCTACCAGAAAACCATATAGTGCGAGACGATCCCGAGATTGCAGTCCAGGAGCCTAAAAAGGGCTATCTCCCGAGACATCCAATATAATTTGCATCTCAGCACGGAGGTACAAGTATTAAGTTTCTTCTATTTATTTACGCAGTTTAATTTGGTAATAAGTAGTAATGCATGAATTAGGATAGATCGAGTACCACAGTCTAATTTTCATATTTCAAAGCCAACTTAGAGTACAGCCCTTGAATAGTATTGTTCGGGACGAACAACTAAAAGTGTGGGGTGATCTGATGGACCATAATTATAGGAATCAAAAACACAGTAAAACCCCCTTAATTAGACATTTTGTCTATTTAACTTTTGCTTGTTAGTTCAGATATATTTCTACAGGGTATTTCAGAGCTTAGAGAGAATACACACTAAAGAGGAGCTTTTAAAGCAGAAAAGATGTTACAAGTCGATCCAAGGTCAAGATCATATGCCGACTGAAGAAATATCAAGGATCCTGACGTTGAATCACTTATAACAAATTAATCAGAAGAATCAGGAGAGGAATCAAGACAGCCCGGTGAAGAAACACACTGACAGTTTTGGGAAAAGACTGCACAAAACTGTACAAAATTCACATTTGGGCAAGATGACCGGCCACTTGAAGAAGTGGTGGCCAAGGGAAGAGCTCCTCCCCTTCCACCACCGGCAACCGGCGGCTCCTCCACATGGTGACCGGCGGCTTTTGCTCCTACATAGGTGGCGGCTCCTCCTTGCTCCTCCTCTCCTTCCTCCATGTGGTGGCCATCTCCTCCCTCCATTTTCTCCTCCAATCACCATGGGACACTTGTGGCCATCTCCTCCTCCTCCTCCCATGGCTATATAAGGAGGAGCTCCTCCCCTCATTTGAACACACCTCAATCATCCATAATTCACTTCTCTCTCTAAGTTTATGTATTTGTAGGTTTGGGTTTGGAAATAAAGGATTGCTCCCTTGGCGCTTCAACGGTTGTAAGTATTTCTTAGTATTTATTCAACTGTTTTTATTTCCTTAGTTATAATGTTTAGCGCGATGAATAGTAGCTAAACTAGTAGTTCGATAGAAGGGGCGCACTTGTATTATAAAATGTTTCAGACTATTAACTTAGTGTCTCGTATTAGTATTCAAAACTTATTCTATGTGCCATATATAAAGTTAGAATTTCCAAGGGTGAGTGAACCATTTGTAACTGGACCAAAGGGACCAAATGGGTAAGCTTGTCCTTGGGGGTTCGTGATCATACTCGGGTAAGTGGACCATTTGTAACTGGGCCAAAGGGACCAAATGGACAAGCTTATCCGAGGAGGTCGACTTATCCTAAAAAACCATTTGAAAACTGGGCCAAAGGGATCAGATGGATGCACACAGGCTAGCGTACCTTGAAATGGGTACTGGTGCTAGTTTAAGTAGAATAAGTGCTCTACGACATTGAAAAAGGCTAGGCAATGTTGCAAGTCTTGAGCAAGGAATAGCCTCGATTCATGTTTGAATACTTAGATGATTCACTAAAGGTCAATGATAAACAGGATATAATACAAGGCCCCTGAAACCGAACATTTCTCTTTAATTATAAACTGCAATTTACTTTCCAGTACTAAAACCAACCAATCAATCAATCAATCACTTAGCTGGTAGTTTTAAAACCAACCAACCGACCTAAAACACGCTCTCTCGCTGGACAACCCCCTCAAAGAACATCTATTCCCCTGATTCCCTTGGGTTCGACCCCTACTTAACAAGTACTACCCAGTAGTATAGTTGTGAGTAGCGGACTATTATAAATTTATTTGCACAAATCGCTTTGACGACGAGCGGTCTGTCAGAGGCATATCGTGAGAGGTTTGAGATGCTCTCGACAGAACTAGGAGCCATGCCCACGGAAGCCTTGATTGGTACGTACATGACGGGCCCAAGGCGACAATCCGAGAGGGGGTCCGCTTACTAAGGCCCCAAACCTTGGAAGATGCCATGCACTTCTCTTAGTTGGTGGAGAATGAAAAGGCCACAAGCAAGGCAGCCAATGTGCCGAGCCAACCGAGCAGGGCTCCTAGCAGGCGAGACCAAGCGAGGGAGCCTACAAGAAATATGTCGAGGCCTAGGCGCATGACCGAAGCTGATATTGCTGCTAGGACGGCCCAGGACTTGTGCATCCGTTGTGACGAGAAGTCGTTTCCTTGGCATAAATGTAAGGCAGCGCAGTTACACATTTTGTTGGTCAATGAGTTCTACGAGGAGAAAGAAGTTGAGGACCCGGGCGACCAAGGCGTAGTAGAGGTGTCCTTGAATAGCCTATCCGGGGTTTACCAACCCTCGTTCCACGAAGTTAAGAGGAAGAATAGAGGGGTGAGACGTGCTAGTCCTAGTGGATAGCGGCCAATGTTCTAGAAAATGGCCGCCTAGACCGCCTAGGCGGCACCTAGGCGGCCATTTTCTTGAACCCATTCTGTTTTGACTAATTAGGCAGATGTTGATATTAGGCGGTTTCTGGGTGGCCTGGGTGTTTTTTGGGTGGCCAGGGTGGCTTCTGGGTGGTCTAATTGACTTCTGGGCGGTCTAAATTGGTTTCTAGGCAGAATGGTCAACTACATGTCAATATTCAAACTTGAAGGGCTTATTTGTAAATTTTAAAAATTTAACTTATTATTGCAACTAGAGATTTGGATTGTATTGTGTATGCTGCTTGATTCTTATTTTTCATAATTTGGATTTTATTAACAATGTTAATGTAGATGAAGCCATTTACAATGTTCATATTTATTTGCAATATCAATGTGGTTGAACCCATGAATTGATTCAAAGTCTACATTCTGGAGAATATGGAGGAAGAATTTTATATATTAAATAATGTATATATAATTATATATTTAAAAATATTAAAAATTCAAAATCGATTAATCTCCGCCTAGGCCCCAATTAATCCCCGATTAATCCTTAGAGACCCTTTCCGCCCGATGCCCGCCTAGCATTTTCTGTAACTGATGGACCATAATTATACGAATCAAAAACACAGTTAAACCCACTAAATTAGACTGTTTGTCTATTTAACTTTTGCTTGTTAGTTCCGATATTTATCTACAGGGCATTTTAGAGACTAGAGAGAATACACGCTAAGGAGGAGTTCTTACGCAGAAAAGATGTTACGAGTCATTCCGAGGTCAAGATCAGACACCGACTGAAGAAATCTCAAGATCCTGACATGGAATCACTCAAAACAAATCAAACCGAAGAGCAATCAAAGTCAGTCCAGGGCCGAAATACACCGATAGTTTTGTGAAAACATCACAAAACTTCACAAAACTCCTCTTCTCCCCTTGGTGACCGGTGGCTATTGGGAGGAGGTGACCAAAGGAGGAAGACCTCCCCCTTTTACCACCCAAAACCGGCGGCTTTTACCTCTTCCCCTCCTCCCTTGGATGAAACCATGTGGTTTCATCCTCACCACCCATCTCCTTCCCTTTTGGCTATAAATACAAGCCATTCTCCTCTCATTTGTATCATCCAAAATCATAAACACTTCTCTCTCTAGAAAGTTTGTCATTTGTCAGTTTGGTTTTTAATATATAATACTCCTGTTGGTTCTTGAGTATTATAGTTCGGTCTTGAGTACTCCTGTCGGTTCTTGAGTACTCAAGCTTTTCTTTATTCTCGAGTACTCTTGTCGGTTCTTGAAGTACTCACCCCTTTCCTTTACTTACTGTCTTTCAAAAACCCTCGAGTACTTAGCTATGGTATCCACCTCTATGGATATTCGTAGCTAAACTCTTCATTCGGTTGAAGGGGTGTACTTGTATTATAAAATGTTTTAGACCCTGCACCTAGTGCATCTTTGTGTTCGAAACTTGTTCTATGTGCCATATATCAGGTCAGAACTTCCAAGGTTGAGTGGATGCTTTAACGGGCAAAGCTCTTCCGTGGGGTTCGTGAACATACTCAGGTAAGTGGACGCTTTAGCGGGCAAAGCTTATCTGAGGAGTTCGACTTATCTAAAACACCATTTGGTCGATCGTAACTGAAAGATCAAATGGATGCACATAAGGCTAAGATCCTTTGAAAGGAGGAATTAGTCTAAGTAGAACAAGTGTTCTAAACGATGTTGCAAGTCTTGTGCTAGAAATAGCCTCGATTCATCTTTGAACACTTAGTATGATCATTAGCGGTCAATGATAAACAGGCTATGATACAAGGCCCCCGAAACCAAATGCTTTCCTTAAATTTAAACACCACCTGCATTTACTTTCAATTTTAGTATAAACTGCTTATCAACTGCTCACCTTCCGGAGGACTTGCCAATCACGCAACAACCGCTGTAAGTCTTCTCTTTTATTTTCAGTATTTACTTTTCTGTCATTTACTTTTCCGCACTAAAAACCAAAACCAACCAAAAAGACACTTACTTTTCCGCACTAAAACCTCAATCAACCTAAAACACGCTCCCTCGTTGTACAATTCCCTCAAAGAATAGCTTATCCCCTTAATTCCTTTGGGTTCGACCCCTACTTACCACTTGCCACCCAGTAGTGAAGTCGCGAGTAGCGGACTTATAAATTTATTCTTGACGTTTACACACGATGACTGTGCATCCGTCAGTAACCTTGATAGTGGTGCCTCGCACAACTTTATATCCAAGGCACGGTTTAAGAGCAAGGCCTTAAGGTGAATGACCGAGGAAGGTTCAAGGTGATCCTGGGCAATGGCCAGCTGGAGGAGAGCCAAGGATTCTGCCCCGAGGTGCGCCTAGACTTTCCAGGGTACACCATGTGTGGGGATTTCCTTCCTTTGCGGATGGGTGGCACGGACGCCATCCTAGGATGGCCATGGCTTCAATCTTTAGGTGATGTCAAGACAAATTGGAAATTATTGTGCATGGAATTATTGAATAGAGATCGAAGGATTGAGCTACAAGGGGAGGCCAAGTTGTGTAAGGTCGAAGCAACGTTTGGAGCATTGGTACGGGGAAAGAAGACCAACGAGGCTTGCTACTTGGTATCCTTGAGTTTTGAGGAGCCCACGCGTCTAAAGCAAGATCCACTTGAACCCATTGGAGAGGTCCTAGGTGAGTTCGTAGACGTATTCCAAGAGCCCAATGGACTGCCGCCATTAAGAGGGCACGAGCATGCCATTGTACCCAACGAGAGAGCATCGCCAGTAAGTGTGAGGCCCTACCGGTACACCCAGTTCCAGAAAGATGAGATAGAAAAGATGGTGCATGGGATGTTGGCGGCCGGGATCATCCGACCAAGCACGAGTCCTTTTTCAAGTCCAAGACTATTTGTCAAGAAGAAGGATGGGAGCTGGCGTTTTTGCGTGGATTATCGGGCACTCAACAAGCAAACTGTGGCGGACAAGTTTCCTATACCAGTCATAGACGAATTGCTGGATGAGCTGCATGGGGTGACCGTATTCTAAAAAATTGATCTTAAGTCCAGATACCATCAAATCTGCATGGCTAAGGGAGACGAGGCTAAAACGACATTCCGGACGCACGAAGGGCAATGTGAGTTTTTGGTCATGCCATTCGGACTCACTAATGCACCGGCTACCTTTTAAGCATTAATGAATCAGATACTCAAACCATTCTTAAGAAAGTTTGTACTTGTATTCTTCGACGACATATTGGTGTATAGCCGCAACCCGGAAGAGCATGCCTTTCATTTGAGGAAAGTCCTTGAGTAGTTGAGGAAGAATCAACTAGTGGTCTACCGCAAAAGGAGTTCTTTTGGCCAGCGGAGCATCAAGTATCTAGGCCATGTCGTGTCTAGGGAAGGTGTCTTCGTTGAGAAACTGAAGATCAAAGCAATGTTAGAGTGGTCGGAGCCCAAGACCTTGAGGGAGTTAGGAGGATTTCTTGGCCTTACCGGGTACTATCGCAAATTTGTGAAAGACTTTGGGAGATAGCCGCACCTTTGACGTAACAGCTCAAGAAGGACGCCTTCAGTTGGAATGAGGAGGCGAGTAAGGCCTTCCATCAGCTCAAGATCACAATGACACAGTTGCCGGTCCTAGCACTGGCCAACTTCGAAGAGCCTTTTGTGATCGAGACTGATGCCTCCGACCAAGGACTTGGGGCGGTCCTCATGCAAAACCAGCGACCGATAGCCTATTTCAGCCAAGTCCTTTGACTCGCGCCCGACAAAAGAGTGTCTATGAACGAGAACTCATGGCCATTTTCTTAGCAATCAACAAATGGAAGCTCTATCTACTTGGGCAGCACTTCATTGTCCGCACGGATCAGCGGAGTCTCAAATACCTCTTGGAGCAGCGCTTAGTGGCTGAGGAGCACCAACGTTGGCTCACCAAACACTTGGGGTACGACTTCGAGATTCAATACAAGGCGGACAAGGAAAACCAGGCCACAGATGCGGTCTCGAGGAAAATTAAAGGGAGGCACCCCGACCTTGAGGGCAAGGTCGAACTCGAAGGGGCGGGCAATTATGGAGTTACCAAAGTGACCTCGCCTGAAGTCCTCGATGAGACACCAAGCGCCTACGCGCACAGACCAAGTGACACCTGAATGACCTTAGACGGGGACTTGGGCATTGTCGGGGCCTTAGCGCCCAAGACGAGCGGGCCCCATGCGAGAATCCTCCATGCCCATGAAGTCAAAGCTCACTCGAGATGCATATCCATCAACAATTCAAATGAGGCTCTCGACATTGATAAGGGGGCAGTTACTAAATCAATTGGGGCGTTACCAATCTAGAGAGGAATCCGCACATTCATTGGGGGCATTAATGGAACGTCGGTTACTCTTTTGCATTTGAATTCAAATAACAAGGAGGACTGTAAAAGGGAGGTCGACCAGCAGCAGTTCAGCATCAAGCTTATAGAATAGAAACTCTATCCTTGGTCATTTAGCTATTGTCGAGGTTAGCAACCTTTGGAGACCAACTTACCCTTCCTACAAGGGGTAACTTGGTGCATTGTCCGACTATTGTATTCCTTGTCTTTTGCTTCTTCATTCCTTCCATTCAATATAATCATTCTACGTTTCCCCCCGCACACATTCGCTTAACTCATCTTCACACTTCATTCCATTTTACCCATTCCCTACTTCCGCTGCGTTTGTGAGGATTTGACGAACTTCGGTTCCCAAATCTCTATCAAAGACCTCTCCTTTATAACTGAAGAAGTGGTGATTGCATTGCTATATGGAGGTTCTATATATATATAGGTATGGTGCATTAGACCACTATGTTAGAATAAGTTTCATATTCCCAAGATCGTAATACCCATATTCATGTTAATCGAGCATATAGAAAATACAGAAGAAGATCAAACCTCTGTTGGTGACTCTGATATCTTCTTGTTGTCACCGGCAGGTGGATCTTCCAGTCTTTCCATAGAAGTAGTCTTTCACCTGTAAACTATTGAGAGAGAAGTCAACTGAACAACTACGTAAGACCGGGGATCACTACCCTTAATAGTGTTGTACATAATCACCATATTTCTGATAATTACGAGTCATTCCCCTCAAAAGAAACGTTATTATCAAATATGTATCTACACATATCATAATTCCATGATCATAACTTTAATTATACTCTAAAGTCACTTGAATAATAGATCACTTTAATAGATGACTTATAAATTATGATAGCATACACATCATATTATATTTACATTATGATCCCAATATTAGATTATATAAAATAATCTAACAATCTCCCACTGGATCATGCATTAAAATTCAATTAGATGTGTAACCTTATGAGCTCAAATTTTGCTATCATATAGAGTATACCCAAAACAATCTCGTCCATCAATTATACTAACATAGGATCAAGCCAGCACTCGTAGCATTAATAGTTACGGGACTGAACTTGTCACGTACATTAGTACAACCAAATGACATAGATCAATCATGGATGTGTAGCATGGAAATTACATGAACTGTGATCTACACATGTCTATTTCCAACTGGTCACCTTTACTTTACAAAGATCAGTCCTTAAACCAAAACCGTCCGATTGGAGTGCTGGAAGACGTAATACTCCATGTGGGAGAGCTCGTCATTGCTGCAGACTTCTATGTGATACAAACGGGAGAGACCAGCGAAGACGACCCTCCAACAATAATCTTGGGACGACCATTCCTCTATGCTACTAAGGCAAGGATCGATGTGGGCAAGGGCTCATTATCACTTAAGTTTGGCGACAAAATTGCATATTTCTACATTGACAATAGCCGCACAGATGCGAAGAAACCGCCAGATATAATACCTATCGCAGATCGCGGTACGCAGATTTCCGACCTGCCAAAAGAGATCGAAAAAGTAACAAGACCAGCAGCTATGGTCAAAGTTCCCTCACCTTCTCAGAAGCAATGGAGAGAAAAAAATACCAAAACCATGGGGTTCTAACACACACAACAAATCGGGTAAAGGCAAGGCAAAAAGCAACACAGGAACGGTGGCAAAATTCGACCTAAGCCACCCATGGGATCCCAACCAGTGATCCAGGAATGAGGTACTGTCGAGTCAACGCCGTTAAACAAGTACACTGGTCGGGAGGTAACCCGACACTATCTTACTTTCCGCACTTTAATTTTCTGTCTTTTATTTTCTGTATTTTACTTTTTCAATAAGTCGCTCTCACCCACTTGGTGCATAGAAGATTTGACTATTCAGGAATCGGACTTGGGTGCAACATTAAGCCAGTCAAGGCTACACTAAGAGTTCAAGGCCCCAGCCGAACTCCCTCGATTATCCAGCCTCGAGCCATGTCGTTCACTCGACACTTTAAAGGGAGTTCTGTCCTTCCCTTTTCCTTAATATCATTTCCTTCTCGTAATTGTCTGCTTGCATGGCTTTTGAACTAAGTTGTGCTGAAAGGCACGCCTTCGTTCAAAAGTGTGGGGTGAGAACCACCTGTGTACATAACATGTTTTTTCTTTTTAGTATTATCTTTTTGAAAGTATGAACTTAAGAATGTGAAAAAGATAAGTCATAATTCATGCATTACCTTGTGAAAATTCAACTGTTTAAAAACTTAGAATGTAACTTCTCATTTGTCCCTTTGTACTGAGATAAACTAGGGATGTGGAGTTGACATAAACTGCCCTAGAGAGGCTTGGCAAGCAATCGAAAGATCAAATCAAACTATATGGTTTTCGAAGTCAGTGGAGGCTGCACTTCGGGTTTCAGTGAAGATTGAAGTCATCTCCGCCATGCAGTGTTTATGCAAAAATAAAAAAAGGTGAGGACGGGAATCAGACCGTCCTCTCTCTAGTCAAAGTAGCCGAGAAAATAGATGAGCGACCCTCATCTTGACCCGCGCGAAACGACAAGGATGAGAGGAGCGGGGAGGTATTTCCATAGGCTTGCGGGCGATGATTGGACCTCCCAAAAAAGGCTTGAGAAAATGGACTAGCAAAGCCACAAAAAGGCGAAAAGCTCGAAAAAGAAAATCAAGAGGCCAAAGGCCCAAAATTGTGAAGGTTTTAACCGAACAAAAGTGAAGTACCTCAAAAAGTCAAATCAAAGGCCAAAGGCCGATTCACTACAAAAGCAGTCCCTCGCCAAAAGAAAATCAAAGTACTCAAACCATTGAAACCCGAACCGAATCACGTGCTAGAGAAAGCTACAAGGAAACCATATAGTGCGAGACGGTCCCGAGGTTGCAGTCCAGGAGCCTAAAAAGGGCTATCTCCCGAAACATCCAGAATAATTTGCATCTCAGCACGGAGGTACAAGTATCAAGTTTCTTCTATTTATTTACACAGTTCAATTTGGTAATAAGTAAGTAATGCATGAATTAGGATAAATCGAGTCCCACAGTCTAATTTTCATATTTTAAAACCAAACTTAGAGTGCCGCCCTTTAATAGCATTGTTCGGGACGAACAACTAAAAGTGTGGGGTGATCTGATGGACCATAATTATACGATTCAAAAACACAGTAAAACCCACCAAATTAGACTGTTTGTCTATCTAACTTCTGCTTGTTAGTCCCGATATATTTCTACAGGGCATTTTAGAGACTAAAGTGAAAACACGCTAAGGAGAGGATTTTACGCTGAAAAGATGTTACGAGTCAATCCAAGGTCAAGATCAGACGCCGAACGAAGAAATCTCAAGATCTTGACGTTGAATTACTCAAATCAAATCCAACCGAGGAACAATCAAAGTCAGACGGAGCAAATTGGACTGATAGTTTTGTGAAAAGACTGCACAAAACTGTCAAAACTCATCCATGGACCAAGTGACCGGCGGCTTTGGTGAAGAAGATGAGTCATTGGGTGGTTTTCCCACTCCTCCTCCTTGGGTGACCGGTGGCTTTGGGAGGAGGTAACCAAAGCCACCAAAACCTCCTCCCTTTTTACCTCCAACCGGCGGCTAGAAGAGCCACCATGGGGTGGTGACAAGTGGTGGCCTCCTCCTCCACATCTTCAAAGCTTCCTCCTCAACCCTTGGATGCAACACCACATGCCACCATCTTGGCCCTCCATCCTCCTCCCCTTTGGCTATAAAAGGAGGCTTCTCCTCCTCATTTCATCCATCCACAAATTTGTAACTTATCTCTCTAAAACATTTGGTTACTTTGTAAGTTTGGTTTGGTTTTGGAAATAATACTCCTGTTTGTTCTTGAGTATTATACTGATTGGAAATAATACTCCTGTTTGTTCTTGAGTATTATACTTTAGAGAATACTCCTGTTGGTTCTTGAGTATTCAGTAGGAAATTGGGAATACTCCTGTTGGTTCTTGAGTATTCCACCCCTTTCCCTCTTACTGTTTTCAAAAACCCCCCGAGTATTTAGTTATGATGTCCTTTTCCATGGATATTCGTAGCTAAACTCCTCATTCGGTCGAAGGTATTTTCTTGTATTATATAATGTTTTAATTTCTTTTAGTTTCTTTTCTCTGTATTCAAAACTTGTTCTATGTGCCATATATAGTCAGAGTTTCCAAGGTTGAGTGGAAGCTGTAACAAGCAAAGCTCTTCCGTGGGAATTCGTGATCATACTCGTTAAGTGGAAGCTGTAACAAGCAAAACTTATCGAGGAGTTCAACTTATCTAAAACACCATATGGTCGATCGTAACTGAGAGATCAGGTGGATGCACAAAAGGCTAAGATACTTCGAAAGGAGGAATTAGTCTGAAGTAGAACAAGTGTTGCTTTAAACGATGTTGCAAGTCATGCGCTGCGAAAGGGCCTCGATTCATCTTTGAATACTTAGAAAGGTTACTAACGGTTATTAATAAACATGTTATAATACAAGATACCTGAAACCGAATACTTTTCCTTGAATTACAGAAAACCCCCCTGTATTTACTTTTATAAACTGCTCGATCAACTACAACCATCAACCGCTCATCTACCGGAGGAATCGCAATCACGCATCACCCACTGTAAGTCTTCTTCCTTTAACTCTTTTATTTTCAGTATTTTAAATTCTGTATTTACTTTTCCGCACAAAAAACCAAAAAACAGTAGCTTAGTCAATCGCGCTAAAATCTCAATCATCCTAAAACACGCTCCCTCACTGTACAATTCCCTCAAAGAACGACTATCCACCTAATTCCCTTGGGTTCGACCCCTACTTACCACTTACTACCCAGTAGTGTAGTCGCAAGTAGCGGAAAATATAAATTTATTTGTACAGAGAACATTGCACCTTAACGACAGTGCAGTGCGCTCCGTCACAAAGCGTAAGAGATTTTTCTACATTCCTGAATTTCTAAAGTATTTTCAAGGTATTAACTGAGACTAGATTGTCTCCTTTAGTGATCGGGGGTGTGAGAACTTAAACCTTACTCGCCCTGAACTTGTGATACACACATTCATCCATCAAGATTGTCTCTAAATCATAAAAGACTATCACTTGATGTAACTTAAAGTACCACCGACGAAAATCTTCCATAAATCCATTATGAAATTCCTTATTTATATATTTTAAGAGGTTGTTGAGTTTGTCCTTCAGAAATAATGTTCTGATTCTCCGTCTGGTTAGAACAATATTTCTAACATGAATTCTCCCCCAAACTCAATATCCTCAAATTGTTATGATTCTCATCCCCAAAAAAATTACTTAATAATGGGATCGCCAAACCTAGTTGGTACCTTATTAAGGATATAAGCTGCTGTCTTTAGTGCTTCACCTAGAGTCCTTCTGGTAAGTTGAAATGACTAATTATAATCCTTACCATGTCCTTATGAGTTTGATTTTACACTCCTCTAGGTGTCTAGCAAATAGTCACAGAACATTGTTCACCTGATTGGTCACATCGATTGTGATTTCACCACAACAATGAGATACAACACACTTTATTCTTTAGTTGAGTCGTCTCTCAACTTTATTGTTAAATGATTTGAACATATTCAGTGACTGAAGTCTCAAGTCTTATGTAGGGATTTATTATCTGATGGAACGAATTCCAACATGGGCAGATTATTATATACACAATGCATATCGGTCCCGAAATTGGAGTTTAATAGATGAAATAAATTTACTATCACCAAATGAACAATAATAACTGAATTTCCTCAATTTGGAAATATCAATTAAGATTCGCATGATCGATGATACAACGAATGTCTATTAAATTCAAACAAAATGACCAAATGCACATAATTTGAAATTCATCATTGCCTCCTCTACTGAATGACATATTCCCAAATAGATGCATCTTTCAGCGACAATAGGTCATTGACAGCTTGGACAATCCCCTTTTAACTCGCCAAGCAATATACTTAGCCCACTTAGGACATTTCATCTTCAGATGTCCAGTTTCCTCACAGAAATGACATTTAATATGAGTATTGAAAACTGGAGCCTTAGAATTAGCAGCTTCATCATGCTTCAACATCTCCTCTTCTTCCACACAAAACGAAATAAGCTCATTTAGAGTCCACTTCTCCCTCTGACAGTTATAGGAAATCCTTAACTGACTGTACTCTGAAGAAAGAGAGATTAACACCAAATGCATGAGAAGGTTCTCAGATAACTCGAGCTTTAAGGCCTTTAGTTTTGAAGCAAGTTGAGACATTTCCATAATATGCTCCCTGACGTTACCCTTGCCGGAGTACTTCAATCAAATCAAGTTTGCTAAAAGCTCACTTGTTTTCACCTTATCGTTTTCTACAAAATGCTTTTCAAATTCCGCAAGGTAGTCTTTGGCATTGGAAATCTCATTAGGCACTATACCCCTGAAAGCCTCAGGAATACCGCGGTGAATGATCATCAGACTCATCCTATTAGAATGCTCCCACATTCTTAAATGATGATGATCAAATGCACTTCTTGAATTAGCAAGATGAATCGGCTTCGCCTCTCGCAGTGCTAAGTCAAGATACATGCTACCCAAGAAAATCTTAATATTTTCTTTCCACTCCTCAAAGTTCGTCCCATTTAGTATGGGAATATTATTGAGGTTTGTAGCAACTGAAGTGGCAGACATGTAAGCTGAAAGAGAACAAGACATAAGTCAGCTTTTCATGCTCACATAATGCATAAATAAATATGACATATCAAGATACCTGAACAGGGTGTCGTCGTACCTGTGCAAAAACAATTTATATTTTTCCTCGCTCTTGGCTGTGGGTGAGTACAGTGGTGAGTAAGGGTCGAACCCTAGGGAGCTAGATGGTTACTACTTCGCTCTGTAATAGAGAAAAAGAACAAGAAACTAATGTGAAAGTAGAGGTTAGTGTAATAATCGAGAAGTGCAAGGGATTTATCAATCAAAGGAATATTCAGGTTAGGGTATTATTCAATTGTGACTTGGTTTTATCATTGATTTCTAAATATCATGTTTCTAATTCTTTTAAACCTAATAATTCAATACTCCATTCCAAGATATATCAAATTAGTGCTCTATTTGTTTGTAGCTCTCTAGTATCAAACAAACAGTAAACAATGGATTTATATCGTTCAACTAAATCTAACCTTTCCGGGTATCAACTCAGTTTCACAATATTAATCGAGATAATTAGCACAAGGTTTAATGGAATAATAAAACAAGCATTAAGATTCAAATCTCAAAAACATAAGTCACGATTATTTAACCCTAACCCGAATATGGGTTTTAGTTACACATATTCATAATTAAATAATGCAGGGAAATAAAAGGGACAAGAACTTCACTATGAGATCGAGATTTCAAAAGCAAGGCACGGTGGCTATGGGCGGCGCACGGAGGAGGGTACGGCTGAGCAAGGCTGAGATCCGGCGGAGGAATGGAGAGCAGCAGGTGGTGCACGGCCAAGTGAAGAGAATAGTATTCGAATATGAGATGGGATGATTATGGATGGCAGCACTGCTCTTCTATTTATAGGGTTTGAGAAACCCTAACTTGGTCATAAAGCTACGAAACCCTAGCGTCGCATACAAATTGGGCCGGCTGCTGGACTTTGGAACTTGGACTTTTTTCCGAAGTACTGTTCATGGGCCGGAATTACTGTTCATCGGACACTGTTCACGCCGGAATCACTATTCACGCCGGAGTTACTATTCACGCCGGAATCACTATTCACGCCGGAGTTACTATTCACGCCGGAATCACTATTCACGCCGGAGTTACTGTTCACGAGCCGAAAAACACTGTTCACGGCCCTCCTTTGGTCTGATCTTCAATTGCGATGTTTCTGGCATGAAAATGCCGTCTTTTAAGCGTGATTCCTCCTAGAGCTTCCAAATCACCTGAAACACGAAACAACACTAAAAAGTAACTGTTCGCATAATAAAGTGAATGAAATGGTGGGATTTAATGACTCGACAAGTCGTATAAATACGGCTCATCAAACCACCCCACACTTAAACTTGTTCGTCCCGAACAAGGACTAGGTCATAAGAGGAAAAAATGAAGTACGAACATCACAAAGCTTCGGTCATCCTAGACGTGCTACATGGACATGAATCGATTACTCTAGATCTCGCCTGTTATGCATGCTCGCTACTAATGTCTTTGTGCTAAAACATGGGTTAAAGATACGTGTTACCTTTGGGTCGAGATGCAAATCAATTCGGATGTATCTGGAGATAGCCCTGTTTAGACCCATGAACCCTCATTCTCGGGCTCGAACTCGCTGCTATGTGGTTATGCTTTGCCGCTTTTTCTTGCACGTGATTGATTCGAGCTCCAAAGTGTTGAGAGATTTCGGTCAGCTATAGTGTCATCTGATTCGGAATTTCAATGATGCTGTCACATGAGACGTGTGGACTATCACGATGGTTGTGAATTTGTTGCTTTGTAGTGCGGATTGTGATTTGATCGAACCGTGGTTTCTCCTCCTTTTGACGCGAGTCAAGCCGAGGGTCGCTCGTCTATTTTCCCGGCTACTCGGATTAGAAACCTTCCTGCTCTTACTCATCATCGTCCTTTCGACACGGGTCAAGTCAAGGGTCGCTTGCCTGTTTTCTCGGCTACTTGGACTAGAGCTTGGACGGTGTGAAGTTTTCCCGTCCCGACCAACCGCAAAGGGTACCGCAGCGGCGGAGCAGACTCGTACTATGTTGCCTCGAAGTGCTAGCCTCCACGAACTCCACATAACCACATATCCTGAGTTCGGCCTTTGAACGATCTGTCAAGTCTCTCTAGGGCATTGCTATCAACTCCACATCCCTGTTTATCTCAACTAACAAAGGCACGCAAAATTTTAAGATCACATGCTAGTCGCACAAATCAATTTTCACCAAGACATGCATGTAAAATCGGCTATATCTATTTCACCCAATCATTATCCACTACTGCAAGTCTAGGAAATAGTGAAGTATCATGTACAAAAATTTTAAAAATGACTCGAAACGTGCTGACTCTGTGTGGTGGGCGTGAAACAAACATGCTGACTCGATAACTGACTCTCCCACCCCACACTTTTGAAATGAGCCGTGTCCTCACGGCACGACTCAAATCTAGACACACAAATGCATGCAATAAATAGATAAGGAAAGGAAAAGGGTAGAACGAGACTCCCCTGGGATGTAGACGGTGGTCGGCTGAACTCGGATCAAGTCCGGGGGCTAAAATGCGTAGCTCCAAGGGAATTTTCCGGCCGACTAAGTCCAATCCCTGCAAAATGAAACCGATTCCTTTCCAAGGCACAATGTGACAATAATGACTCAAAACAAACATAATAAGTAAATAAACTGAAAAGCAAAAGGTGCAGGGCTGCCTCCCTGCGAGCGCCTTTGTTTAACGTCGTTGGCTCGACAGTACCTCCTCTAAGTGTCAGGAGGCTCGGCAAGAGGAACTTCATCAGCGGTGGTGTCAAGGGGCTCGGCTAGGTCAAATTCCTGGGCGGGTATCTCGAGCTCTCCGTGGTAGTGCTTCACCCTCTGCCCATTGATCTTAAAGCGCCGCCCTTCTGCAGGGCACTCTAGCTCGAGCGCTCCATGGTTATAAACGTGAGTAACTGAATACGGGCCTGTCCATCTGGACCGTAACTTGCCTGGCATCAATCGTAGGCGTGATGAAAAGACCAGGACCTGCTGCCCAACTTCAAACGTGCGCCTGAGTATAAATTTGTCGTGGTAGAGCTTGGTCCGCGCCTTGTAGTCTGTTTGGCTCTCATAAGCCTCGAGGCGCAACTCATCCAACTCGCACAACTGTAGTTTCCTGTCTAGCCCGGCTGCCTGTAAATCTGGATTGCACTTCTTCAGTGCCCAATATGCCTTATGCTCGAGCTCAACCGGTAAGTGGCACGCCTTCCCATAGACCAACCGAAAAGGCGAGGTGCCGATCGGGGTCTTGTAAGCTGTCCTGTATGCCCACAATGCCTCATCTAACCGCTGGCTCCAATCCTTCCTAGTCGGTCCTACCATCTTCTCCAGAATTCCCTTTATTTCGCGGTTGGAGATCTCCGCTTGCCCATTCGTCTGGGGGTGATATGCTGTGGAAGTCCGGTGATGAACATGGTAGCGCTTCAGTGTGGATGCCATGATGCGGTTGCAGAAGTGCGTCCCCTGATCACTGATAATGGCCTTAGGTACTCCGTACCTGCAAAAGATGTTAGTGCGCAAAAAGTCTACGACAGTTTTAGCATCAGCACACCTAGTGGCCTTGGCCTCTACCCACTTGGACACATAATCAACTGCAACTAAGATAAACTCAAAACCACATGAAGCAGGAAAAGGACCCATGAAATCTATCCCCCAAATGTCAAACACATCATTCACTAATATGGGGACCTGTGGCATCTCCTGTCTGGCCGAAATGTTACCTACTCTCTGGCATCTATCACATTTCTTACAATGATCGTAGGCATCTCTAAAAACATGTGGCCAAAAGAATCCACTATCCAATATCTTCCTAGCAGTCCTCCTAGGGCCGAAATGGCCTCCACACTCTAACTCATGGCAGAAACTAATCACTGAAGCAATCTCATCATCAGGGATGCACCGTCTAAGAATCTGATCTACACCTATTTTCCACAAGTACGGATCATCCCACACATAGTATTTAGCATCATGCTTCAATTTCAAACACTGTGCCCTAGAGTATGAGGGCGGGAACTTACCTCCGACCAGGTAGTTCACTATGGGAGCGAACCATGGCAGCTTACCTGAAATAGCATATAAGTGCTCATCTGGGAACGTCTCGGTAATCTGCCCGGCATCCTCCTCTCGGACAAGACGGCTCAAGTGGTCGGCCACTGTGTTCTCTATGCCCTTCTTGTCCCGAATCTCCACGTCAAACTCCTGTAGGAGCAGGATCCACCTAATGAGCCTCGGTTTCGCCTCCTTCTTCGTCATCAAGTACCTAATAGCTGCATGGTTAGAATAGACGACAACTTTAGTACATAACAGATATGATCTAAATTTCTCCAAGGCGAAAACCACGGCTAGCAACTCCTTCTCTGTGGTCGAATAGTTCTTCTGGGCCACGTCCAGTGTTCTCGAAGCGTAGTAGATCACCACGGGCTTCTTGTCCACCTTCTGACCAAGAACTGCTCCTACAGCATAATCACTCGCGTCACACATAATCTCAAATGGTTGAGTCCAATCCGGGGCTCTAATGATGGGCGTGCTGGTGAGGGCCTCCTTCAGCTCGTCAAATGCTGCCCTGCACTGATCTGTAAACTCAAAAGGAACATCTTTCTGCAAGAGGTTAGATAAAGGCAGTGCCTTTTTCGAGAAATCCTTAATGAATCTACGATAGAAACCGGCATGCCCTAGAAACGACTTAATATCACGGACTGTAGAGGGGTATGGCAGAGTAACAATCAAATCTATCTTAGCCTTGTCTACCTCTATCCCCTCACGTGAGACTATGTGACCGAGTACAACTCCATGAGTGACCATAAAATGACACTTTTCATAATTGAGCACCAAATTCATAGAAACACAACGTGCAAGTACCATGCTCAAATTTTCTAGACATGCATCAAAAGTGTCACCATGCAAAGTGAAGTCGTCCATAAACACCTCAATAAATGAACCTATCATGTCAGAGAATATGCTAGTAACCACCCTCTGAAAAGTACCTGGTGCGTTACACAAGCCAAAAGACATCCGGCGAAAAGCAAACGTACCGAATGGACATGTAAAGGTCGTCTTCTCCTGATCCTCGGGTGCTATGGGAATCTGGTTATAGCCTGAAAAACCATCTAGAAAACAAAAATAAGGCTTACCTGCCAAGCGGTCGAGCATCTGGTCAATAAATGGAAGAGGAAAGTGATCCTTGCGCGTAACTGCATTCAGCTTCCTGTAGTCTATGCACATGCGCCATCCATTCTTGACTCGTGTAGTCACCATCTCGCCCTCGGCATTCTTCTCCACTGTGATCCCAGTTTTCTTCGGTACAACATGTACCGGACTTACCCACTGACTGTCTGAGATCGGGTAAATCACATCAGCATCCAGAAGCTTCTGAATCTCCTTCTGGACCACCTCCATCATGACTGGGTTCAATCTGCGCTGAGGATCCCTCGACGGTCTAGCTCCATCCTCCAACAATATCCGATGCATACAAACTGCCGGGCTAATTCCCTTGATGTCAGCCAGTGTCCATCCGATGGCCAGTTTGTGCTCGGTCAGCACTCCAATCAACCTGCGCTCCTGATCTGCCTCGAGCCCACTCTTAATGATGACTGGCAGCGTGCTACCCTCCCCTAAGAATGCATACTTCAAGTGACTAGGCAGAGGCTTCAATTCTACTGTAGGTGCCTGCACAACAGAAGGCAAGCACACTTGTGATTTGAATAAACGAACTGCATTAACCTCGTACCTCGGGGTGAGTGGCTGGGCAATCTCGAGCTGGTCTAGGGCGTCCATGATCGCCTCTGCATGCTCATAAGAATCCTCAGGTGAGTAAACTGCCTCCTCAATGACTTCCTCTAGCGGGTCGGTCCGTCTCTCTGGATGTACCTCCTGGACAAGGTCGTCCAGGGTGTCTAAAGCATGGACCGCCTCATACTCTGCGGGGTGCTTCATGGCCCCGAAGATGTCAAAGCTGATCATTTCGTCCTCAACCTCCATGGTCAACGTCCCGGTGTCGCAGTCTATCTTCATCTTTGACGTTTTGAGGAATGGTCGGCCGAGAAGGATTGGTGCATGGTCTGTGGGGCTACTGCCCTCCATCTTGAGGACATAGAAGTCCGCTGGGAATACCAACTCTCCGACCTGTACGAGCACATCCTCAATCTTGCCCTCGGGCTGCTTGCATGACCTATCCGCCAGCTGTATGGTAAGACCTGCAGGTTCTAAAGGACCAATGCGCAAGGAGGAGTATATAGAATACGGTAAAACATTAATAGAGGCTCCAAGATCAAGCATGCAATTCTCTAGCCTAATGTTACCGATCATGCAGGGAATGGTATATGTGCCTGGATCACCGCATTTTGGTGGCACCTTGCGCTGAATAACCGCTGAAACATTCCTGCTCATAAGCTCCTCATCTGGCTGGGTTCCTTTCCGTCTGTTCGTGCATAACTCCTTCAGAAACTTAGAGTATCTCGGGATCTGCTTGATGGCCTCAAGGAGTGGGATGTTAATCTCTACCTTACTGAATAGTTCCCACACTTCCTTGTCCATCACATACTTTTTCGGAGCTCGGGCCTGCACTGGAAAAGGTAAAGGTACCTGGACATTAGAGTTTTCGACAATGGGTACCTGTACTGGCCGAGGGGCCTCTGATGGGATCACGTCTGGTCTGGGCTCGTCCTGGATGAAGGCATCTGGCTCGGTCGCCTCTTGCTCTTGCTGATGCTCGTCCCCTACTGGTCCTGCTGCCCTTCGTCCACTCCTTAATGTGACTGCACTGACATTCCCCTTTGGATTCGGAATGGTCTGCGAGGGGAGTCGTCCTGTGTTGTCATCAAGTCTGGAGAGAGTCGTGGACATCTGCCCTATTTGCTTCTGAATGTCAGCTAGTGCTCCGTCGGTTTTGGCCATGTACTGGTTCAGGTTTGTATTTGTCTGTTGGGCGCTAACTGCCAGATCTCTGACCATGTCCTCTAGCGACTTACTGGGGCCTTGGTTGCTCGGACCTGCTTGATAAGTGTTCGGCCCTTTCTGCTGGTACTGACCTGGTGCATTCGGCTGGTACTGACTGTTAGGATGTCTGTACGGCGGCTGAGTCTGCTGATTCTGCTGAGGCATATTTGGTCGTGCTTGCTGAATCTGATTCTGCTGATAGTTGTTCCTCCAGGCGCCTTGATGAGGTGCTGCTGCGCCATACTGCTTGATTGGGCCTGGTTGGTTGCCATAATTCTGAAAATTGCCCACTGCATTCACATCGCCCTGAACGTCTGTCTGTAAGGTGGGGCACTCATCTGTCTTGTGATCTGTAGACGTACAGAACTCGCATGGCTTGGCCTGGACCGGAGTCCTTCGGACTACATGCTTCATCAGCTCCCTCATCTCCTTGAGTTCTGCGAACACGGCACTGATAGAGGGCTCAGCGGTGGACACGTTCTTGGGGCGGGCATACTCGTCCTCTTTTGTGGTCTCATCCTGGAATCGCTCACCCTCTGCCACTGATATGATCTTCTGCTTTACTCTGGCTGGGGTCATGTTCATGAGTTGGCCTCCAGCTGAGGCTTCCAGTAACTTCCTGTCCATCCTGCGAAGTCCATCCAGCATATATTCCACGGTCAACTTCTCCGGGAGCTCCAGATTGCAGCAACTCTTCTCCAAGGCAAGGAATTTCTCCACGTACTCGTACATGGTCTCGTTTGGGCCTTGCCTGAGCTCTTGCAACTGTCTCCGGACTTGCGCTGCACGCCCTGCTGGATAGTACTTGCTGAAGAACTGCCTCTGCATCTGCTCCCACGTATAAATACTGCCTGAGGGTAAAGATAGGAACCAATCTGTAGCGGCATCCTGTAGTGAGAAATAGAAGGACTTCAGTTTGAAGTCATCCACTTCGACTCCGTGTGGCCTGAGGTTCAAGCATATCCCGTGAAAACGCGTCAAGTGAGACGTGGCAGACTCTCCCTTCCTTCCTGAGAACTTAGGCAAGTGGTGGACGACTGAGGTGCTGATTGCGATGGCTGCGATGTCTGGTCCTTCATGAATTGGCCATGACTGGTCTCTGAAACTAGGAACCGAGAGCTCGCCCATAGTAGGTCCTTCATATTCGTCCTCCTCATCGTCTCGAGCTACTTGCTGGTGTGGAGGTCTCTGAGGTGGTGGGTACGGATGTTGCGGATGATACGGTGGTGGTGGATATGGTGGTGGATATTGCGGGTAGGGCTGTTGCGGATACTGTGGGTACTGAGGTGGTGGATACTGCTGATATGGTGGGTACTGAGGGTATTGTGGGTACTGTGGTTGGGGTTGTTGTTGGTTTTGAGGTTGATGGTTTTGAGGTTGTTGTTGTTGCTGGAACTGTTGAAGCTGATCAGGGATAGCCCCCCTGATCTCGCCATGTTGGATCATCGGTCCTTGAGGTAGTACTCCTTCCTCATTTCGAACATTCTGGTCTACTTCTTCATTGTTTTCACCAACTCTACTTCCTGAGTGAGACATGTTACGGAAATAACAAGCACCGGGTAGCAAACACCGAAATAGCAAACACAGACTAGCAACAAAGGGTTCCCAGGAGATTGGAACACAATCCCCTTAGACTCGTAAGTCTTGGTGACAGAACCCTCTAGAAGCTAGAAATCAATTCGAAATAAACGAAAAACAGAAAACGAATAAACTAGCAGTAAAGGATCCCCAGGAGATTGGAGGAGTCACAATGGTCTCACTTAAAACCCAATCCCCTTAGACTCGTAAGTCTTGGTGACAGAACCCTCTAAAAGCTAGAAATAAAATCGAGGCAGTTGAAAAATACGAAAAAGTAAAATTCACCGAGATAAGCAAATTTCGAAATAATGCAAAGAGAAAAATAAACGAAAAAGTAAAGAAGAACAAATTTCACCGTGCTTAGCTCCCCGGCAACGGCGCCATTTTGAACAGGGTGTCGTCGTACCTGTGCAAAAACAATTTATATTTTTCCTCGCTCTTGGCTGTGGGTGAGTACAGTGGTGAGTAAGGGTCGAACCCTAGGGAGCTAGATGGTTACTACTTCGCTCTGTAATAGAGAAAAAGAACAAGAAACTAATGTGAAAGTAGAGGTTAGTGTAATAATCGAGAAGTGCAAGGGATTTATCAATCAAAGGAATATTCAGGTTAGGGTATTATTCAATTGTGACTTGGTTTTATCATTGATTTCTAAATATCATGTTTCTAATTCTTTTAAACCTAATAATTCAATACTCCATTCCAAGATATATCAAATTAGTGCTCTATTTGTTTGTAGCTCTCTAGTATCAAACAAACAGTAAACAATGGATTTATATCGTTCAACTAAATCTAACCTTTCCGGGTATCAACTCAGTTTCACAATATTAATCGAGATAATTAGCACAAGGTTTAATGGAATAATAAAACAAGCATTAAGATTCAAATCTCAAAAACATAAGTCACGATTATTTAACCCTAACCCGAATATGGGTTTTAGTTACACATATTCATAATTAAATAATGCAGGGAAATAAAAGGGACAAGAACTTCACTATGAGATCGAGATTTCAAAAGCAAGGCACGGTGGCTATGGGCGGCGCACGGAGGAGGGTACGGCTGAGCAAGGCTGAGATCCGGCGGAGGAATGGAGAGCAGCAGGTGGTGCACGGCCAAGTGAAGAGAATAGTATTCGAATATGAGATGGGATGATTATGGATGGCAGCACTGCTCTTCTATTTATAGGGTTTGAGAAACCCTAACTTGGTCATAAAGCTACGAAACCCTAGCGTCGCATACAAATTGGGCCGGCTGCTGGACTTTGGAACTTGGACTTTTTTCCGAAGTACTGTTCATGGGCCGGAATTACTGTTCATCGGACACTGTTCACGCCGGAATCACTATTCACGCCGGAGTTACTATTCACGCCGGAATCACTATTCACGCCGGAATTACTATTCATGCCGGAATCACTATTCACGCCGGAGTTACTGTTCACGAGCCGAAAAACACTGTTCACGGCCCTCCTTTGGTCTGATCTTCAATTGCGATGTTTCTGGCATGAAAATGCCGTCTTTTAAGCGTGATTCCTCCTAGAGCTTCCAAATCACCTGAAACACGAAACAACACTAAAAAGTAACTGTTCGCATAATAAAGTGAATGAAATGGTGGGATTTAATGACTCGACAAGTCGTATAAATACGGCTCATCAATACCCAGCACAACATTAACAGCAAATCTTCGGATAGTACTATTAACTGTAAGTGGTACTCTTGTTGTAGTAATCAAACATTGATGATAAATGGTGTCAAATAAATAGCCATCTTTTGATGTACTAATTATTCACACAAAGTTCATCCTAACAATCATCACATGTCGTTACCACAGATATGTATGTAATTACAGTGGATAATAATTTTCCTTGGGGCCAATTAATTATCCATATAAATTACATACATATTCCTATCCAGCACCTTTCATGTATTAACTTACACATAAGAGGTCACTTTTGTGATAGTTATGCATTAATTAATTCACTCTAAGTGTGGCCCAAAATTGAAAACATATGTCATATATGTATGTACCTTTAATTTCAGTAATACACCCCAATTTAATTAAATCAAAATAGATTTAATTAGTTAAGTGTTACTGAACCAAGATAGAATTGGACCACATAACCACATTGGTCAAATTCACTTTAATTGAACCACAGACCAAACTGGCTCAAAAATTACTTTACTTAAACTTGATTCAATAGGACTGAATAACCACATTAAACCAGTTCTCCTAAACAACTGAATCAGTTCTAGGGCCGATTCAATTCATTTAAACATACAACCAACTTAGGGGTTGCTCAATCTGCAGTCAAAACTCAAAATAGATTAAAATAATATTATAATCAAAACTCAAAAGTTTGACTGCCTTTTCTTTGAACGCATCCTTGGCCGAAAATTGAGGATCGAATTCACTGTCTCATCTCCGCAACATCAATCAAAACAGTTCTTATCAAACAAACCAGACTGAACGGCTAAATGGACCGAAATTGGTTCATTCCTTACTTAACCGCAACCGGTTCATTCCTTACTTAACCGCAACCGGTTCATTTCGACTTGAACCACAACTTCATCTGAACTGGACCAATCTATTCATTTCAACAACAAAAAATTGAAGTCCACATGAATCTAATCAAACTGATTCTAGTTGGATCATCCTGAATTAAACTAAAAATTGAATTAAGCCGCATTATCAAATTGGCTCAAAGCACTTTAATTGAATCAAATTCAATTGGACCAAATAATCAAACTAGACCACACTCCGGACGGATATGGAAAAGAGAGGATATGATGTCACATGTTAGCTAGAGATACAAATTTAAAGAAATTTGTTTTGATTTTGTATCAGATGTTATTGGTTTATGCATGGGCTATAAAACCATTGTCAGCACCCAAATTCGCGTGCTCCTCAGTTGCGGGTGTCGTTGTAATGAACATTGACATTAACTTATTCATGTCTTTTGTGCTTGCTTCATCTGTGGATCAGATTACTTGTTGCGGGTATTAGCCTTTCATAGTACATGAATGACCGCATCATTTGGCGCTTCCTTGATATTTGGGACAGTTTTGGTTACCCGTTGGCCCTCTTGGAAGGGCGTCGCCCAAGAGTAGTGGGGATTGAAAATGAATTTGACGTGAAGTCATGCTTACCAAGTAGGTGAAAAATAAAGGTAATATTTTGAGAAAAAGCGCTCAATTGAGAATCCGACTTGAGCTGTTATAAGCCTAGTTTGTCCTAACTGTCTCATGTCACCATTCTCGTCTATGTCACCACGATCTAAAGTCTATCATAAAAGATCATGGTAGATTAGTGACATAGTAGCTAATAGTCTATCAAGTTTGCACACACAACATTCACAAGCGTGTGAGATAAAATTTAGGATGTTAGAGGTATATAGTCGAATAGGTGATTGGTGTATATATATATATATAGTCGGATCATTACATTCATACATGTTTGCTGCCTGGGAAGGTGTGACCAACAGCAGCTAGTTTTAGCCAATTGTTGGCTGGCTATATAGTAATATTTACGTTGGTGATAATTTAGTACAAGCGTAGGTTTGTCCACCACTTTATATTTTATTACTGTTATGAAACCGACTAAAATAACTAAACTTTCAATGCAATTGGAGCACTTGAATAAAGAGAAAGGAGGAGGTAAAATGTGTAAAGGGATGATCTTATTTACTTCATCCAAGCATGTTATTTATAACACAAGTGAGGAGACAACTTTGCACAAATTTTGGCTTGACAAGCTTGTTGCTTGTTGTAGGATGTAATAGGGTAGGGAGTAAAACATGTATGAGCATTCCACACGTTACCCTTTCATAACACTTCCCCTTGGGATGCTCATTTTACGTGTTCATGCTGCCTCATTAAAAACCTTACTAGGAAAAACCCATTGAGATAAAAACCACAGTAAGGGAAAAAGAGTGCAACCATGTAGAGCTCCCCGTCATCTTGACATGGGTGATTTCTTCATAAATCTCGTAGCTTTCGCATTCCGATGTCATGAACATGTTTTCCGAAATTGGGAGAGCCTTTGTAAGAAGATCCACTGAGTTGTCACTAGAACGAACATACTGAAGGCTGATAACATTGCTCTTTTCCAGCTCTTGAGTAAATGAAAATAACTTCGGAGGGATATGCTTCGTTCTGGAACTTTTAATAAATCCTTCCTTCATTTGAGCAACACATGCAGCATTATCCTCATAAAGTGTGATTGGATCATTTGCTGGTAGAAGACCGCTTGTAATTCTAATATGTTGTGTCATGGATCTCAGCCACACACATTCACGACTTGCTTCATGTAATGCAATGATCCCATCGTGGTTGGATGATGTTGCAACGAGTGTTTGTTTCTGAGAACGCCAAGAGATTGCAGTTCCTCCACATGTAAATACATAGCCAATCTGGGACTTCACTTTATGTGGATCTGACAAGTAACCTGCATCTGCATAACCAATCAAAACTGGTTTTGTATTGTTAGGATAAAATAATCGTAAGTCAATCGTTCCTTGAAGATAACGAAACACATGCTTGATTCCATTCCAGTGTCTTTTGGTAGAAGTTGAGCTAAACCTGGCTAATAAATTAACAGCAAAAGCTATGTCAGGTCGAGTACAATTAGCAAGGTACATAAGAGCTCCAATCGCACTGAAATATGGTACTTCTTGACCAAGAATCTCTTCAGATTCTTCACATGGACGAAATGGATCTTTATCTACATTAAGGGATCTAACGACCATTGGGGTACTTAATGGGTTTGATTTATCCATATTGAATCTCTTTATTATCTTTCTCGTGTAATTTGATTGATGCACAAGTATTCCACTTTGCATATGCTCAATCTGTAATCCGAGACAATATCCCGTTCTCCCAAGGTCTTTCATTTCAAATTCCCTTTTCAAGTAAGAGATTACTTCATGAATCTCTTCATTCGTTCCAATGATATTCAAATCATCGACATAGACAGTGATAATCACACACCCGAATGTTGTTTTCTTAATGAAGACGCAAGGACAAAGAGGGGCATTGACATATCCCTTTTGCAACAGGTATTCACTTAACCGGTTGTACCACATGCGTCCGGATTGCTTTAACCCATATAAAGATCTTTCTAGTTTGATCGAATATCTTTCTCTGTGCATTGAACTTGATCCTACAAGCATCTTGAATCCTTCAGGGATTTTCATGTAAATATTAGTATCAAGCGATCCGTATAAATAGGCTGTAACAACATCCATAAGGTGCATTTTTAATTTCTCATGGACTGCTAGATTGATAAGGTATCGGAACGTAATTCCATCCATCACAAGAGAATACGTTTCTTCAAAGTTGATACCAGATCTTTGAGAAAAACCTTGTGCAACAAGGCGAGCCTTGTATCTCACAATCTCATTTTTTTCGTTTCTCTTTCGGACAAATACCCATTTGTATCCAACGGGTCTCACACCTTCATGAGTGAGCACTATTGGTCCAAAGACCTTGCGCTTGTCAAGCGAGTCTAGTTCGGCATCGATTGCTTTTTCCAATCAGCCCAATCGTGTCTGTTTTACATTCAGTCACTGACTGAGGTGTAGGATCCCCATTATTTTTGTCCATGACTTCACATGCCAGACTATAAGAGAATGCATCATTGATGGCCACATTTCGGTTCCATCTTATACCAGTATTGGCATAATTAATCGAAATTTCTCGATTCTCCTCGTTGTGTATTTCTACAGGAGTATGTTCTTCCATTTTGGAGTCATCTTGTATCTCTACTCATTTTCTTTTCAGAGGATTTTTATTTTTAGAACCAGGTAGCCTTCCACGCTTTAGGCGTGTTGTGATTTCATGAGTGACTTTATTTTTAAGCTTCCCTTTCGGGACTTCAATTTGAACTGGAGCATTCTCAGCTGGTATGTGAGATTTAATCACTCTCTTTGTCTCTGTAAATGCATCAGGAAGTTGATTTGCTATTTCTTGCAAATGCAAAATACTTTGTACTTTCCCTTCACAATTCTTTGTGCAGGGATCAAGATGCAATAATGTTGGTACAGACCAAGTAATTTCTTTTTCCAACTGTTTTCTTTCTCCCCCTAATGTTGGAAACTTTTCCTCATCAAACTGGCAATCAGCAAAATGAGCTGTGCAAACATTACCAGTTTGAGGTTCTAGATATTTAACAATAGATGGACTTTCGAAGCCTACATAAATGCCAAGACTTCTCTGTGGTCCCATCTTTGTTATTTGGGGTGGTGCAATAGGCACATAAATAGCACAACCAAAAATTCTTAGATGGGATATATTTGGTTCCTGACCAAATACAAGTTGTAGTGGGGAGTACTTATGATATGTACTCAGTCTGATGCGAATTAATGCCGCAGCATGTAATATTGCATGCCCCATACCGAAGTAGGGAGCATTGTTCTCATTACCAAAGGCCTAGCAATAAGCTGAAGGCGTTTGATCAGTGATTCGGCCAGACCATTTTGTGTATGGACAAGAGCAACAGGATGCTCAACTGTAATCCCAACTGACATACAATAATCATCGAATGTCTGAGATGTGAATTCACCAGCATTATCAAGTTTGATCTTCTTGATTGTATGATCAGGAAATTGAGCTCGTAATTTGATTATTTGAGCAAGTAATTTTGCAAATGCCATATTGCGGGTTGATAACAGACATACATGTGACCATTTGCTAGAGGCATCTATCAATACTAAGAAGTATCGAAATGGTTCACATGGTGGGTGAATAGGCCCACATATATCACCTTGAATTCGTTCAAGAAACATAGGTGATTTCGCTTCAACCTTTCCCGGTGAAGGCCTTATGATCAGTTTTCTTAGAGAACAAGCTTTACATGGGAAAACATTTCCTTGAGGGATCTTTTGATCCTTTAGTGGATGCCCTTGTGAATTTTCAAGTATTCTTCGCATCATAGTTGAACCAAGATGACCCAATCGGTCATGCCATGTGGTTAGTGCTGAAGGTTTGATAACTACCATATTTGACTCAATTGCATTCAAATATGTATAATGCAATCCGGTAGGGAGCATAGGTAGTTTTTCTAAAACACATTTAGTTCCGGATTTATATGTTGCTCACAACATATATTTCATGCTATTTTCAGTTATAGACTGAGTATCAAATCCATGAGAATATATATCATTGAAACTTAACAAGTTTCGTTTGGACCTTGGTGAAAATAAGGCATCATTTATCGTAAACTTTGTGCCATTCGGCAATGTAAAGTTTGCCTCGCCAATTCCCTCAACCAGGTCTGCAGGACCTGATATTGTATTCACAATTGTTTGTGTTGGTTTTATCTTTGAAAAATATCTTTTATCCTTCAGAATAGTGTGCGTTGTCCCACAATCAAGTATGCAAATTTCTTCAATGTTAATCCCTTTGTTGGCTTGGTGATTATCTTTGTCCATATTAAAACTTTAAATAAAAACAAAGAATATGTTAAGAAAGGTAATGGAATAAAACATTGTACTAGTTTATTTCAGATCTTAAAAGAAAACATGTAGATAAACATCGGACAACTTGGCTTCATTCCCAAAAAGGGGATTATATAGTCCCATCATATGTGTGCTCATTGAGGTTGTCACCCAGACTCACAAACTCGGATGCATCAAAGTGGGTGGAGTCATTTATCGGGTTCTCAATGAAGTTGACTTCCTTCCCCTTCCCCTTTTCAAATTTCTGATAGAGCTCGCATAAGTGCTTTGGAGCTCGACAAACTTTAGCCCAATGGCCTTTGGTCCCGCATCTGAACCAAGTAGTTTCATAACCTTTCGAGGGGCTGGGGTCATTTTTCTTTTTGTAGGGATTCTCATGATTCCTCCCATCTTGATGGTTCTTGTGGTCATATTTGGTGATCTTATAAGGTGAATTATGAAAATAACCACCTCGACCACGTCCTTGACCACGACTTCGACCTCGCCCACGACCTCGACTATGCTCTCGACCCTGAAGATGATCTCTATGTTCAGTTCTGTCGAAATGAACAACATTCGCTTCAGGAAATGCCTTTGAGTCAGTCGGGCGAGATTGATGGTTCTTTATGAGCTGCTCATTATTTTTCTCGCGATGAGGAGACAAGCAATCAATTCTGAATACCTTTGGAAACCCCGCACACGATATTGTTGTTGCAGGGTCACATTTGATGCATGAAATGTGGAAAAAGTCTTTTCCAGCATTTCATCATCTATTTTTCTATCTCCGCAGAACATCAAATGGGTTACAATTCTTAACATTGCAGAGTTGTATTCACTGACTTTTTTTAAAGTCTTGGAACTGTAAAGCGGTCCATTCATCGTGGTAAATTGGGAGCATCACAGCCTTTTGATGGTCATATCTCTCTTTGAGATTTTTCCACAGTTCACATGGTTTTTTCACTGTGAGGTACTCATTTTTTAGATCCTCATGTAGATGACGGTGAATGAAAATCAAAGATTTTGCCATGTCTATTTCTGAGGGTTTATTTCCCTCCTTGATTGTATCAATGAGACCCATTGATTGCAAATGTATTTCTATGTCCATTGTCCAGGACATGTAATTGGTCCCAGCAATGTCAAGGGGACTGAAATCTAGTTTCACCAAGTTTGTCATGATGTTAACTAAAACAAACAAGTAATTTTTATTAATTCAAGATATACAAGTCTACAAATACTATAAAGAAGAAAAGGGCATACATGAATCCTAGCATTGCTAAACAATCATAAAATTCATCCGGTGTTAGATCCCCGGTGAAATTATAAATAGTGAGTACTACAATAATTGTTGCAACAAAGACCAATAGTAAGCTAGACATTTTATAGCTTTGGAAATTTTGAGTGTGTTTGAAGTGTGAAGTAGAAGAGAAAATGTGATTTAGTGTAGTTGAATGAAAACACATTTATAGGGGCAAAGCTAGCCGTTTATAGCCGTTAGGTTACCGTTGTGTATGGGTTAATTCATGCTAAGGTTTAATTATAAACGTAATGCAATTAATTACCATGTGAGAATAGACATGTATAGTATAAATGCTATTAACCATAGGAATGAAGTAGTAAAATAATTGTAATTCACATCATATTATTTTACGATGGTTGAGCCTCCTTTGTATAATAATATGATGTTATACAATAACAAGTAATAAACATAAAAGTTTATACATGAAGTAAGTAAATTTGTAGTTCACATCAACTTCTTATACGGTGGCCGAGCCTCCTTTGTATAGTAGTATGATGTTATACAATTGCGAGTAATAAGCAAAAAAAATGTAATACACGAAGTAAGTAAACTTTGTAATTCACATCATATTACTTGGTATAATAATATGATGTTATACAATGAACATAAAAACATAAAAGTAAATTTGTAGTTCACATCATATTACTTGGTATAGTAATATGATGTTATACAATGATAAATAATAAACATAAAAAGCTTCAATGTATGACTTATTATACTTACGGTTTGGAGCTTACGTGATGAAAAGGTAGAGCGTTCGTGCTGATAACGAGTTATGAAATCGACTAAAATAACTAAACTTTTAATGCAAATGGAGCACTTGAATAAAGAGAGAAGGAGGAGGTAAAAGGTGTAAAGGGATAATCTTATTTATTTCATCCAAGCATGCTATTTATAGCACAAGTGAGAAGACAATTTTGCTCAAATTTTGGCTTGACCAGCTTATTGCTTGTTGTAGGATGTAAAAGGATAGGAGGTAAAACATGTATGAACATTCCACACGTTACCCTTTCAAAACAATTACAACATTATTATTATTTTTCGATACATTTATTACTATATTATTGATCCGGATCCTGGGTTCACTATATACATTGAGGTCCTATTCGGCACATCATCCTGGTGGACAATTCAATGATGTTGGACGTGTTTGTCATGATTCTGTTGAGATTGTCACATTTTATTATCCAGATATATAATGCATGTGATGTGGAATAGTCTGCCAAAGTCTCTTTCGATTCAAGAAAAGTCAACAGCAAACGTCAGAGAAGCCATTGTTTTATCGTTGTTTATAAAAAGAAAAAGCCAGTATAAGGAGGAGTGTTATTTTCTAGTTTAAACTGATGCCGCTGATTTTTCTTCGTCGTGACAATATAGTTCACAAAAATTTAAAGTTCAATTAAATTTAAATTGATTATGAAGAGTAAATATCAGGTGCAAAACATATTTTTGATACAGACTGTAAAATTTTCGAAATTGGGTTATATCTCGCCGCCCAAACAGGATCGCCTCAATATATTTTGGGGCCTAAAGCAAATATAAAATAAGGAAAGTACAAAAAGATAATCTGAACTATCACCTCAATTCAAATCAAGTACAGAACTACAAAAAGTTTAATTTAAGTATTGAACTATCATCTCATCTCAAATCAAGTCTATCATCCCATCAAAAAAAAATATTATCACATCAAAAAAAAATTAATTTAAGTATTGAACTATCATCCCATAAAAAAAAATCAAGTACTTAACTATCAATTATAATTAAGTACCGAACTATTAATTCTTTTCAATTCAAATACCGAAACATAAAATTATTATTATTAATTTAACATTTGAATATTAAAAATATAAAAAAATTGTAATACAATATAACATTATATATTTTTAATGATAAGTATTTTTAGGTCAGTTATCACTAATCGCATGGTATTACTTATATAATAACTTAACAAATACTTTAATTGATATAAATATCTTTCCTAAATTAAAAATTATTTATCCGTTAAATTCAAATAATTGGATTGAAACACAACCCAAAATATAAGGCATGTAATTTTTTATTAAAATTATGAAACATACTTGTATAATTTAGGTGAAATTTTGTCATTTTAAAATATTAATAATTTATATGGTCATTATGTAAGTTTTAATACTCAATTGACAAAATTAAAGATAAATAGTTTCAGTAAATTATTTATTCGGTTAAAGATTAACACATAATAGTTCATTTAATATTTTATTTAATAAAACTAATTATTATGATAATAAATATGGTTTTGATTAGTGGGTACTTGAGTTGAAAAGAATTGGTAGTTCGGTACTTGAATTGAAACTTTTGATAGTTTCTTATTTGATTTGAAATGAGGTGTTAAGTTAGGTACTTAAATAGAAACTTTTGATAGTTCGGTATTTGATTTGAAATAAGGTGATAGTTCAGGTAATATTTTTGTACTTTTCCCATTAAAATAAGAGGCCTTATAAAGTTGAATGTATTCGGTTTTGGGCCTTCTAACAGTGTCTAATAAATAATTTTGGGCCTTTCTAATGTACAATTTTAGTTAGTGATATATAAAAGTGGGCATTTTCTTTATAGGGTAAATTACAAAAAGACTACCTAGACTGTCGCACGATTTTAAATCGCTGTCTGGACTATTTCAATTTTTAATTCAGTATTTTTGGACCAAATTGCAAACAATAAATTAACACTGTTATGTTTACGAATGTTTTTTGTATAAAAAAAAGTCCCCATCTAATTTAATATTGGGCCTCCTTCAAAAGAAATGATGAAAAAGGACAAGCTGTTCACAATAAAGGAGCAGAGCTCAAGAAACAATCAGCCAAGTTGTGAAGTTTATTCAAAGAAAGTGAAGTACATCATTCATATACAAGAGCCAAAGGCCAAAGAAAATTCACTGCATCAAAAGCTGTCTAATAAAAGAAGAAAGAAAAGCTCAAAACTTTAAGGCTCGAATGAATCACGTGCCAGAAAAAGAAATGAAGTATAACCATGTGACTAGAGTTCGGGACAGCGAATACAGATCATGGATCTAAAAAGGACTATCTTCCATTCATCCGAATTGGTTTGGATTTCAGCTCAAAGGTAACAGGTATCAAGTTAATTCTGTGTTGAGCATGATAATTTGAGTAGCGATTGAGTTATGCGTAGAAAAGCTGCATCTAGACTAGCAACTCATATGCATGGGCATCTATTCAGGACGTCAAAGAAATTTTGGTGTTATATTTGTTTTCCTTCTATGACTTCTTGTTGTTCGGGACGAACAAGTTTAAGTGTGGGGTGGTTGGATGAGTCATATTTATACGACTCGTCGACCTAACTAATCCCATTTATTTCGACATTTTTATATGCGAACAATTACTTTTTGGTATGGTTTTGCATTTCAGGTGTTTCGGAAGCTCTAAGAGGAAACGCGCATAAAGACGACATTTCATGGCAAAAACACCATAATGACAGATCAGACCTTTTGAGGTTCGATGGAGACAAATACGAGCTACATGTCTTTGCGTAGCTGACTCAATTCCCTACAACTCTCTAGTTTACTTCGAGAGCAGTCGAGGTCATTTGGATGGTCAAATCCAGAGTCGAAGTCAGAACTGGTGCACAGAAAGGAAAACCAAGTCAGTGTGGGTCGCGCCTAAAGTAGACATTAGCCACTGTGCTAACGTCAATGCTGGACGCGGCCAGTACCGATAATGTCAACGCTAGGAGCACCCGTAATGTCTTCTTTGGGCCCGACGATGACGTCAGCAAGTCCGAAAATTGGCAATTTGGCCCAAAACTAGATTTACAAAGCCCAAAACTTATAAATTAAGGTTTGGAGAAGGGTTTCTATCATCCCATCATTCTACGAAGATAAAGACGGCTCTGTTGGAGAAGGCGAAGCTTTCGACAAGAGAAGATAATTTCTACTTCTTTTTCATCAAAATTATTTGTGTTTGTTTTTATGACGATGAGTAGCTAATTTTCTATTTTAGTTTTGGGTTTCATACATTGTGACTACGTTTTGAGACTCTGTTCTTAATGCAATTTCTTTTTTCTCTAGTTTTTGTGCTTCATCCCATGAATTGAATTGTTAGGTTAAGTGGAAACTTTGCAGTAAAGCTTAATTTGACAACAAATTCTTATTGTTAATATCTACTGGAAACTTTGCCGTAAAGGTAGATCGTAACACCTAGATTTAATAATACCTTTGTCAGATTATGTAGTTTAGGAAAGAACTAGAAGTCTAATACCTTTGCCGGGTTAGATTGTGATGTGTCACCTTTGCCTGGGTACTTTAGGATATTACCTTTGCCGGAATTCCACACTTAGAAACTTGAGATTTGATATTTAGCAGTCAATGATAAACATGTCTGACGCGTCAAATTTAATATTTATATTTCTTCTGCTAAAAGCTAGTGTAGCGGCAAGCAGGGTCGAACCCAAGGGAGCTGGTGTTGTTGAAACTGTCACTAAAAACAATTAAAAAGAAGGGGGTTGTGAGTGATTTTGAGTGCAAAAGATAAAATAGCAAGAAGAATTTAATCAGAGAGAACATTCAGCTTAGGGTTTCTATTGTGACAGATTTATCATAGATTTCCAATGATCAAATCTTATGTTTCTAAGTGTGGTTGTTCCGACAAAGGTAACTACCCTAGTATCCCGAGAATGGTGATACGACACAATCTAACCCGACAAAGGTGTTAGACTTCTAGTTCTTTCCTAACTCAATAATTCGACAAAGTTATTACTAAGGATAGGTGTTACTATTTATCTTTATGACAAAGTTTCCATTAGATATTAACGGTAAGAATTAATTGTTTGATTAAGCTTTGCGACAAAGCTTCCACTTAACCTCACAAATTAATTCATGTGATGAAGAACAAGAACTAGAGAAACATAAAATTGCATTAAGAACAGAAATTCAAAACGTAGTCACAATGTATGAAACCCTAAATTGAAACAGAAAATTAGCTACTCATCGTCATAAAAACAAACACAAATCTTTTTGATGAAAAAGAAGTAGAAATTCTCTTCTCTTGTCGAAAGCTTCGCCTTCTCCTCCAGAGCCATCTTTATCTTCGTAGAATGATGGGATGATAGAAACGCTAACCCAAACCTTTTATTTATAGCAAAAAACTGGGTTTCCAAGTCTGTTTTTAGGCTGAATTTCCAAATCACGGCATGCTGATGTCATCACACGCGACGTCATCGCCTCGTCGGCTTGCCGCAGACGCTTTGCATATTAGAGGCGCGGACTGTGTACATATTACCATCCGCGGACGCATAGATAAAATGGCATGCATCCGCGGTTCCCATAATTTCCAACTTCGGCTCTTGATTTGACCATCCAAATGACCTCGGATGCTCTCGGTGTGGACTAGAGAGTTGTAGAGAATTGAGTCAGCTACGCAATGAAACGTAGCTCGTAGTTTTCTGATCAGTGGTAATTTCCAGCACTCCGTCGAACCTCTGAAGGTCTAATCTGCCATTGTGGTGTTTTTGGCATGAAATGCCGTCTTTTAGGCGTGTTTCCATCTAGAGCATCCGAAACACCTGAGATGCAAAATCAAACTAAAAAGTAAATGGTCACATATAAAAGTGTCGAAATAAATGGGATTAGTTGATTCGACGAGTCATGTAAATACAACTCCTCAAACCAACCCACACTTAAACTTATTCGTCCCGAACAAGAACAAGTCATAGAAGGAAAACAAATGTAACACCATAATTTCTTCGATGTCCTAAATAGATGCACATGAATATGAGTTGCTAGTCTAGATTCAGCTTTTCTATGCATAACTCAATCGCTACTCAAATCATCATGCTCAGTGATGGAGCATATTTATATGATTCATTAAGTACTACTAAACCCACTAATTAGACATTTGATCATACAAACAAGTGCTTGTTAATACCATTCTGTGTATACAGGCCATTTTGGAGTCTAAAGAGGAAACACGCCTAAAAATGGAGATTTATGCCCAAAAGCCAGCCAAAGCCCGAGGACCTCAACCAAGGACCGAGAAATGTCGGGCCGCCTCCTGGAAATGCCGGACGCGTTCGAGGCCGAGTGCCGAGAGTGCCGAGCGCCTAGCCGGGAGTATCGAGAAAACCAGGCCCGACAGGAAGAACATAGGCCACGGCCTATCTCCGGTGGCGTTCCAACCAAACCACTTCGAGCACTCGATTTCTATGAAGGATGTCGTTCCAAATCCACACTCAAAAGACCAAGAACGCAAAGTCCAAAATCCAAGCCATCCTAGGCCAAGGGACCGAGTTCTGGGCCATCCTAAGGAACGACCATGCTACACTCAAAATCAGCTTTAACATCCTTCTTGGAATCACTTAAATATGCTAGAACAGTCGGCGTTTGGACAAGAACGCAATGCAAAGGCACCGAGCCCGGTAAAGGCCAAACAAGGGCAATTTCAGCCGATTTGGGATTTCGACCTTGTTCCAAGCAGAATTTGGCTTAGGTTCCTTCTTGAGATCATCTTAGAATGACTTTGTCGTTCAGAATACACCCTCCAAAATCCAAGAAGGTCCGACCAAGGCTCCGGTCAGATTCCGGCCACATTTTGGCGAACTCCGGGGAGCTCCGATCAACCACCGCCTTACCTCCGCCTAGCTCCGGCCATGCCACGTGGCACCACTCAGCTGGCTGCAGGTGGCGCAGCCATGTGCAAGGAGGTGGAGAAGCAAACTTAGCCTCCAAGTCTTTGGGATATTTTCAAGCAAACTTAGCCTCCAAGTTTTTGGGATATTTTCAAGCAATACTTAGCCTCCAAGTCTTCCTCTTCTATAAATAGAGGCCTTGCCTCATGTAATCCATATCCTACTCCCTTGTCACTTGTACCCACATTAGAGAGAAGAGAGCTTAACTCTCTTTCTCTTCACTTTCAATAGAAAACACACTTTTGTTCTTGAGTTTCTTCACTTGTTCTTGAGTTCTCTTACTTGTCTTGCAAAGCCACGGTTCCTTACTTGCTCTTGAAGTTTGAAGTTAAGTTCCCTTTATTTTCCTTGTTGTTCTTTACTTTTATGTTGTTCTCCTTACTTCCTTGTTTCGGTTACTTTTGTTTTCCTTGTTCAAGTCACGGCTACTTGTATTCCTTGACATGAATACAAGTAGCTAAGGCTTAGATTTGGTTTAAGGGTGTGCTTGTATCATAAAATGTTTTAGACCCTTCTCTTAGTGCCTCTTTGTGTTCAAAACTTGTTCTAAGTGCTTTACATTCGGGTAGAACATACATGGTTGAGTGGATGCTTGAAATGGCAAAGCTCTTCCATGGAGTTCGTGAACATACACGGTTAAGTGGATGCTTGAAATGGCAAAGCTTTTCCGTGGAGTTCAACCTCTCCTTAAGTCGCTTGGTTTGATCGGAAATGACGGATCAAGTGACTGAACATAGGCTAATATACCTTGAAATGGGGTATTAGTCTATCTAGAACAAGTGCTCTATGCCTTGAAATGGGCTAGACAGTGTGGCAAGTCAAGTGCTTGAAATGGCCTTGATACACTTTTGAACACTTAGTATGATCATTAGAGGTCAATGATGAACGGATTATGATACAAGACCCCTAAAAACCGAATCCTTTCCTTTAATTAAAACACCGCCTGTAACTTTACTTTCAGTCTCACTATCAACTGTTTACTTTCCTGTCATTTACTTTCAGTACTTACATTTCAACACTTTATTTTCCGCACTTACTTTCAGTATTTACTTTACGCACTTTCAATTCTGTCATTTACTTTTCAGTTCATAAAACAACCCACAAAACCCAAATGTTTTTATTTCCTTTTCTTTCTTTTTAAAGAACAACCATTCCACACTGACTCCCTTGGGTTCGACCCCTACTTACCGCTTTACTACCCAATAGTGAAGTCGCGAGTAGCGGACTTATAAATTTATTTTGTACACATTGCACATAACGACTGTGCAGTGCGTGTCACTCAGCACAGAATTAACTTGATACTTGTTACCTTTGAGCTAAAATCCAAACCAATTCGGATGAATGAGAGATAGTCATTTTTAGACCATGATCTGCATTCGCTGTCCCAAACTCTAGTCACATGGTTATACTTCATTGCTTTTTCTGGCACGTGATTCATTCAAGCTTCAAAGTTTTGAGCTTTTCTTTCTTCTTTTATTGGACAGCTTTTGATGCAGTGAATTTTTTTGCATTTGGCTCTTATGTATGAATGATGTACTTCACTTTCTTTGAATAAACTTCACAAATTGGCAGATTATTTCTTGAGCTTTGCTCCTTTATTGTGAACAGCTTGTCCTTTTTCTCACGTTCTTTTGAAGGAGGTCCAATCATCGCCCACAAGCATATGGAAATACCTCCCCGCTCTTTCTCATCCTCGACCTTTTTGACATAAGTCAAGATGGGGGTCACTCACCTTTTCCCAGTTACTTTGGACTAGAGATAGGATGGTCTGTTTTCCCGTCCCGCTTATTTACATAAACGCTGCAGTGCCAGAGCAAACTCTGAACCATAAAGTCTCAGAGTGCCAACCTCCACTAAATCCATATAACAATATAACTGGAAATCCGGTCCTTTTAATGCTTCACCAAGTATCTCTAGGACATTTCTATCTACTCCACATCCCTGTTTATCTCAACTCAAAAGGACACATAGTGGGTTAAATTTACATGTAAAAACACAATTCAGATTTCACGAGAGAAATGCAATATAATCAGCTCATCTATTTCACATCAACATTCAATACTGCATATTCAAGAACAGAAGAGAAATTCAATATATATATCGTATAACAGTGAATTCGCGACCAATATTAGAAATGTAGTTGTAGTATAAATTAACTTACGCGGCCAATATTGACCATTTAATTATCGTATAATAGTGTATACGTTGCATACATGGCAGCTTACATTATAATTTAAATGGACATAGGACTAATATTGCAAACAATGTATTGTCGCATATATATGATTAAATCTGAATATGAAACCTGAAATTGTTTTCATTCTGACAAAACACAAAATAGAACAATTTGTCCAATGAAACACAACGAAACCTACAAACCTACAACAATCTTTCCAGCGAAACACAACCTGATAAAACATTAAATATAAGGGTGCAACACAACTACTTGTCCAGGTGTGTACCCATCCAAAAAGCACAAAAGTTTCGCATATGATAATTATACCAAACATCAATTACTGAGCAGGTCCATAGCTTCTCGCACCTTCAAAAGCATTTTGGCTTGCCAGATTAGTTGATCCACCTCGAACCACCTAGTCCTCCAGAATACGTATCCTCGCCTCAAATGCGGCCTTCATTTCCTGAAACTCATCTTTTTGCTTTTGAAGTTGAACTTTCAGGCCAGAGTTCCTTGCACCCCCTCTAGGGAGGGGTGGTCTCTCGAAGGCCTTACCAGTCCCGGAAACATAAGTTCCACGCTGCTGCCCCAACACTTCGGTTATGATATCAATATGAGTAGCGACTGGGAGAGGTTCATGATCATCAGGGACATTGTGTTCAGATTCATCACCGTTCTGGCCTTGCAACACTTGAAAAACCCTTTCTTACATCTTTGCCTACATGTACACATTGAAAAGTGTAAATAAAATGACAAAAACACAGCGCATAGTTTCTCTTCAGGACAGTACAATATAACGGTGAACATGAAGAGTTTTTAGATAAAGTGGACATGAATTACATGACACAAAAGATGAACATGACCCAATTAATTTTGAAACTTGAACATGGTACATAACAAGAGAAAATGTTTCACCAAGATAAACATGGCAGATAATATATGCCAACATGTTTCACAAGAACCACACATGAACATATATAAATATCTGAACATGTGGCTATATGAACTATACATGAACATATTTGCCAAATTTGCTGAACATGTACAATCAAACATAAACATATATACATAGCATGTACATAGAACGAAACTCACCGCAAGGGCAGCAGCAGCGGGATCACCAGAGTAGACTTGGGAGAACGTGGGCTATATAGTGGGCTTGTTCTCCCTGTGCAGCGAGTGTTGCAGCCCTCATGTAGAATGGGCATTTTCCACAGCGGTGGTTCGATTTATTAACCTTATTATGCCCGCCTGAGATCGTCTTACCCTTCTCCTATTATACTAAAATATATACAAGTTAAAGAGTATTTATAAACTACTGCATCATTTAAAAAGGATATAAATGGAGCAACTAACTAGCAGAAAATGTAATTTGGTAATTCAAGTGAATGCCTGACCAATTTTTTGGGTTCGTTAAAGTGTCCCTTAAGCCATTCCGATTGATCAGGCCTATCCACAAACTCCCTAGGCGTTACATCAAGGCCATACTCTAGGTAGAAGATTTTACTGTCGTATTTCTAGTCACGATATCTCTATGCGGCTTTCTTGAAGATGTGATTCCACAGCTGGTCGTCAGTTGACTCAATAAAAAAATTTGGCTATAAAGAAGAGAATGAAAATGGTTAATATTGAATTAAATGCAAGTTAAAAAAACAAAGTACTCACTCTTAAGTTATCATACACAACACGTCGATCATGTTCCTCAAGCTTCCTAAATGAAGATGCTAGCATTGGAACCTTATCCCTCACTGCATTGCCAATCTCGTGCACAATTAGGCTCCCCACTTTTTGAGAAGCCGGCCCAGTACCATCATGTAAAAATTCTACCTTGATCGGATTGCTTTTGTTATTGGTCTGCTTATAACTGGCCACTTTTGATCCATTCACAACCCCACCTAGCTTCCTCTTCCCTCTAAATGAATCCTCTGTTATAGAAAAATTCAGCGATATAGTTACAACTACCTAAACAACAATAACAAACAATGTAACCAACTACCTAATTATCAAATAACAAACAACATAACAAAAATTATTACTATTTCCACAAAACCAGAGCTCTTACATCTAATAGAATGTTAGCCAAATTGTCTTCGGCATCATCATCATCATCATCATCACCATCATCACCATCATTATCTGATGCACTGTTATCGAACGAGTGCATTGGTTCAAAATCTGGAGCCAGAGGTTCTAAAACATGCACTGGTGTAGGTTCTGGAGGGTGGGATATGGTAGCTGGTGGCGGAGGAGGTTGAGGAGGGTTGTGGGATTGGGAATTAGGTCGACCGACTGACTTTTGTAAAGACCTACGGGGTGCAAATGAATCCTCTTTTTAGGTCTGCGGTGGAGGGTAGTTGATGATAGCGTTGAGATGTAGCATGCGGAGGATGACTGCTTGTGGTGGTGGTTTTTCGATGTTTATCCAGCGGTGGGTTCTGAATTGAAGTGGTGGTTGTCTTTCTTTTTACTGGAATAGCAAGATGGTCTTTTGGTGGGTCTAACTTGAGCAGGGACTGTGGTGGTGGATTCTGAGCAACTGTGGCGGCAGCATTCTTTCTTCTCGCTGGATCAATAGCTGGTGGTTCTGACTCGGGCTGGGATTGTGGTGGTGGGTTTTGACGAGAGCTCTTTGCTTTGCGCCGAGGAGTGTGACGAACTGGAGGACGATAAGGTTTCTTCTTCCGCGGTAAAGTGCCTTTGGTCGTCGGAGGTGAAGGAGTACGAATCGCATCCAGTTTCTTCACCCGTCTTGACTCATCCGCCATGGAATGGAGGATGGCTTTGGACCGCTCCGTCGGCCTGACCTCAGGTCCCATCACAGGCAACAGATTGGACCTTTTCGGCGATGGTAGTGGAGACGACAGCTCCGGCGACTCAGCATACACAATACCCGTGGTTGGCTTTGGTGGTGGAGTCTTCATTAACTTCATGGATAGCCGACGAAGTGAAGGAGTGCAGAGTTTCATCTTTGGCTTCCCACTATTAACTTCGACATCATCTGGACGTCTGGTAGGTTTCGTGTTCTTTAATTTTGCCATGATGGACGAGATTTGGGCGAACGAAACGACAGAGTTAGGCAAAATTGAGGAGTTTTAGGATCAGATCTAGGCGGAATCAAAGAGGAGATTAGCAGATTTAGGGTTTCATCACATATGAGAAATGGAAGAGAGAAGGGAGAGTAGGCATCAACTTAGGGTTTCTGGTTTGGGCCTTGGATGTTTGGGCCCAAGCCCTATTATTAGGCGACCTATTTGTCACGAAAAAATCGCTTAAAGGTAACAGAAAAAAATTGAAACTGAAATTTCATTTCCCTCCCTTCTGAAAATTACTTTTGCTCCCAAAATGAAATAGTATTAAGTGACGTTGTTACCTAAATTTGTGACATAAACTATACAGAACAGAAATAAAATACAAGTTTTCATCAACACAAGTGTTCATCATCACACGTTTCCATCCCAATAAAACACAACATGCATGTCTAATAAAACACCACAAGTTTTTATCCCAATAATACACAATGTGCATCAACAATATGGGTCAAGGTCATCATCAGAAGTTGTGTCTTGACACATTGCATAATTGGACTACGCCATTGAATCATCACTTTCATCACCTTCTTCCACTTGATTATCTTCCTGTTCCATGAACATCTCATCATCTCCATCACATAGACTATCATCGTCATCCCCTGCTTTGCTCGTATCGTCCTCTTCATCCAAGTACAATTGCATCCTCGCTTTGGGAGTTTGATTATCAATATTGTCGTCATTTGAGTTAAATTGAGTTGTGGGTTGTACATCACTTGTAATGTTAGTGGGCATTTCCTTTTGATAAGGATCATCTTCTTTGGCATTTGCTATTTCAATTTCATCTTTTCGTGCAAGGGAGCTATCACTATATACCCCTCTATGTGAGACAGCATTTATAACCTTCCAATTGTCACTCGCTTTTATATCATCCAAGTAAAACACTTGTCTTGAGGTAGTGGCTAGACAATAAGGCCAATCTTCATACCAAGTTGTGGATGTGTCTATAAAAAGAAGTCCTTAATCCCTCTTTGTGCTTCCCCTCTCCTTAGGATTGGTGTTAAACCAGATCATAAAAATTCTGGTCCGGTGCGGTCCATGGTCCTTAATTTTCATAATTTCCGGTCCATCCATCCAACCCCGAACCGTAAAACTTCGGTTATGTATGGACCGTAAAATTAAGGGTATTCGGTCCAATTTTTACAAAAAATCCGATCTCGGTCTATATATACCCTAGTCCGGTCTGGTCCACGGTCCAAAATTTTTAAAATTCCGATCCACCAGTTGGACCGATTGTGCATCCCTAGGTAAATCGTAGAAAATGCTCACATGAGTCCAACACAGCTTCTCCTTATTCACACCTCTAGATTTGAAAATTGGGTGCAAGCTAAGTACGGGGTAATGATGGCTAAGTGCAAAGGACAAAACCTCTTCACCTGTTAATGAAGGTGGGGCATCTCGTAATTCCACTTCCCCATTGAACTTAGTAGTTTGATGCCTACACAAATGATTCGTATCAAGCCATCTGCGGTGGCCTTGGTAAGACAATTTCCCTGCCAAATGTGTAGCATCAACATCATTTAAACACATTGGACAAGCTTTGTATCCTTTAGACTTTGGACATCTTAACATTCCCAAACCCGGGAAGTCACTGATAGTCCACATCACTGCAGCTTTCATGTTGAATATGGATTTTTTAAGTCGATCAAATGTGCGTACTCCAGTTTCCTATAGTATATTCAATTCATCTATCAGGGGTTGCATGAACACATTCAAGCACTTGCCCAGAGATTCGGACCCGATATTAACATAGCAAGAATATTAAATTCCTTCTGCATGCACATTAAAGCTGGTAAATTGTAAGGCATCACGACAATTGGCCAAGTGCTATGAGAAAGAGCAGCTGTTCAGAAGGGATTAAAGCCATCCGTGGCCAATCCAAGACGCACGTTTCTAGAGTCTCAGGCAAAATCGAGATATTTTTTTATCAAACTCCTGCCATGCCTCGCTATCAGAAGGATTTCACTTTTCCCTCCTTGGTTATATGCACTAACATATAAAGACACTGCAATCTTGGAGTAAATGGAAAGTATCGTACCACTTTCCTTGGAATCATTCTATCACGGTCGTCGTCCAAGTATCTTGACTCATCACACACCAGACAATTCAGTAGGTGCTTGTTGTCTTTATAGAATAGCGCACAACTATATTCACAAGCGTGAATGATCTCGTATCCCATCCCCATATTCTTCAAAAGTCTCTTAACCTCACGATATGTACCGGGATAACTATTTGGGCTCGGGAGGAGGTCTTTGGTGATACTCAAATGATTGTTAAAGCTCTTGTCGGCCCATCCATTCTCAACTTTAACTTTCATTGCACTCAGTGACGAACATATGTTGGGGCATATTGGGCACCTGCCCAATATGAATTTTACCCAAAAATCGGCCCAATATGATCATAATTACTGGATCTTGCGGCTGCTCGAACCGGGGATAGTTTAGGTGTAGTTGTGCAACTCACCAAACAAACTAGATAAACATTCTGATATATTATAGTTAACATTATTTATATAGAAAACCATTTGTATGCATAGATAGAACATCTACAGTATAATTTAAGATTTTAGTCTTCTTTTTTTCTCATTTCAAAATTTAGTGAGTGGTTTTTTTGGCTTTTTATTTATTATTTGCTGATATTCAATTCGATGTTTTTTTTTCATTTAAAAAGTATCTTTTGTTAGTACAGTAGGTGTACTGTTAAGTAGGATTTTTGATTATTTAATTTTACCGAAAATGTTTAAGAATCTATAAGAGCGCAATCAATAATAAAATATTTTTTTATAATGGGGTACAACAAGTAGGAATAATATATGACGCATTATCATCTAGTACATATATATTGATATCTGAAGCTCTAGTAAGACAGGGAAAAGTGAAAGGAAGATGAAAAATCTCACAAAATTGTGAGAAAAATGGTGTCCATCTGATTCGAACCCGGGAAGTAAGGAATTGTATGTGACTCCCTAATCAACAGGCCACCAGCTTGTTAACTAATAATAAAAAGTTTGATTACTTCAACTATTTAAAATATGAATCTTAGTGGGTCAAAAGTGAACTTTGATAGAGTGTAATTAAAGGTTCGAGGATGAGCATCCCATTTGCTCCAAACCTCAAAAAAAAAGCTTTGCCCAAGTTAAATATCAATCCTGGGTCCGTCCCTGATTGCACTTAATATGGTACCCAAGATAGTTTTGTCACTCCCCACATATATGGGAGTTTGTGCTTCCGCGAGATGTCTTTGATACTTATCATATGCCTCCTTGCCCAAATATTCATTTTCACGATCCTCTTCATGTGGTTCCGGATTAGGAAAACCGTCGTTAAGCATCTCTATTGTAGGATACATGTAATAAGCACCACTTTCCTCAACCGTGCCACGACTCTTTTCCATAATATATTGGTGTCGTTGTGTGTATAATGATGATGAAGCCTCGGGTTCTACTTCCCCATGAGAAGTCCAAGTCGTGTATTCTTGCTTTATACCATTAAGACACAAATGTGTTTGGATTTCATCCAATGACAACCTCGCATGGTGCAACCTACAACGTCTACATGGACATTTATGCGTAGTACTCCGAGATTTGTTTTTTTTGAAGAAGTTTATGAAAGCCATAATACCTTGTCCAAACCGCGGAGCTCATTTATCCGACAAATTCATCCAACTCTTGTCCATGATTCCTATATTTAAAAAATATGAGACAAATTAGTGGAGTTAATTAAGCCAAATGAGGAGTTAACAAAACAAAATATGGCCTGCTGCTAGCTAAAGGAGGAGTTAATATAACAAAACAAAATATGAGACAAATGCAACAAAGGCCTAAATATTCTATACAACAACTGCTTCCTACGCCCAAAAAAGCGTAAATATGCCTTGCTGCTAGCTGCTTCCTACGCCAAAAATCCTACCAAGAAAATCCCCATTTCTCTACAAACACACGTACAGCATAATGCATCAAAACATGGTGCTGGCAAATGCCCAATGAGACAGCAAAAAGGGCAGCTTTTATTCATGAAAATAACATATATATTGGCACAAAATTTGACTCCTAGCTGCTGCGCTCAACTCTCATCACATCCTCCCCAAAATTTGACATTGGCACAACAAAATAGAGTTTTAACTCCAACAAAACAGTAGTGTGAAGAAAATGGAAATAAAAATGACAAGTGTGAGAATGTGTGTGTGAAAATTTCTATATACCTTCAAAAAGTATGCCTTTTACACATGAAGATCTGAGCAAAAACCTATGCAAAACCCCACCATGGAGTTGCAGAGTATGTTTTCAGACAAATGGGGTTCTTGCTGTTGGGGTTTCAGAAGATTATGGTTGTTGAAATCGAAGGCAGAGATGTACTTGGGTTTCTATTCTGCATTTAATTTTGCGCTTATGCGACCTACTTTGGATACAAAAATCGCTTAATCCACAAACGGTAGGTCACCCTCTTTAATGCACAGTAAATTTGAAACATTGAAGGAGTTGTCATGCCAGCACCTGCTTCAGCGATTTTAATTCGTAATATTATGCGGCATATTTTCTGTTGTCGCTAAATTTAAGTCACATAATAGGTTAAACGTGATCAAAAGTCCGTGTCGCTCAAACTAATGTCGCAAGAAGCATATAATGGGACATAAATTACGAGTTGCTAAAACTAACGTCACGTTAACACCTTTATGTGACAATGTGTTTCGCGTCGCATTAAAATAAGTCGCATAATTGTATTATTACGACAAAGGTGTCAAAGCGTAGTCGTATAAACTGTTATATGCGACAAAGTTTTTATGACACGTTTCAAAATTTGTCTCATAGGATGTGGTGTAGTGTTTATATATACTCAACCGAAACAGTATCCTCAATTACCTTAATTAATGGCCAACTGAAAATGACAAGATGAAGTGAGACCAGTATACCTAGAACAGAATCATATGCAAGTATATATATCAGTCGACTTAGGTGTCTTTTTCCACGTAACTCCTAGTAGACTGTAGAGTAGAGGTTTGGGGTTTTCGAATAGCCCAAGCGAAATGACATCTCACTTAAACGTCTTTTTTCTTTGTTGTTTGTTTTCACAACCTGAAGGGTGCATGTTGTATGCTTTTGCTTGTGTGTTATTGTTTAATTTTAGCTACAAGTTAGACTAGTACATCAAATAAACCAGGCAGCCGGTTTGTCTCAATGGCTCTTAATGAAATTTTCCTTGTCTCTTTTGGATAAAGCCTATATGACACTTAATGCGGAATACTGTGTAATTTTAATTACTTATAGGGAAAAGTATAAAAAGGGATTCGAACTATCATCTTTTTTCAATTTGAGGTCCGAACTATCATAATTTTCAATGAGGTGGCAAAATAAAAAATTCCGTTAAAGTTAACGGTTAAAGTTAACTCCGTTAGTCCACTTCGTTAGTCAAATTACAATTAAATGTCATTTACTTTAATTTAATCTATATATCTCTCATTCTATATTTTTAACTTCTAATTTTATTATAATATTTTTATTCTTTTTAAATTTCATGTCACAAATGGATACTGCATTTAAAAATTAAGGGAAAATGACAAAGAGGGTGTATGAACTACCACTTATTGACAAATCGCGGTCCGAACTAATTGACAATTAAGGACAATTTTCAAATATTTTAATCTTCATTTAACACTTAACTGACGGAATATCACTCCGTCAATTAACAAAGTTAACTAAACGAATGAATTGAAAAAACCTTCTTGCCCTTAATTGTGAAATTGATGATTCAAATATTTTGAAATTGCCCTTAATTGTCAATTTTCATAGTTCGGACTGTAATTTGTCAATGGATGGTAGTTCATATCCCCCTCTTTGTCATTTTTCCTAAATTAATTATTAGGGTTCATAATTTACCATATAACATGTATGAATTAAAATTAAATATATAGTATTTTGATTCATATTCTAAATTTTTTAAGATGTTTCCCGTATATGATGGATGAGTATAATATTTTAAAATTTTAAAGTTTGACAATTCACTAATATGTGTGGACAAAAGTTCAAATTTTTTTCAATTTATCCATAAATTTATATTCTTTTTATAGTAATACTCTTATGAACCTGAATTTTTTAAAAAAATTAATATTTATCCATACATATTTTATGATCAATTGTGAAACTAAGAAAATTTAAAATACTATACTCACCCATCATATTAGCAAAGAACTTGAAAATTTTACAATAAAAAAGTAATTGTTTAATTTTTATTCATACATATAATGGTAAATTATGAAATCCTAAACAATTAATTTATATGTAGTACTCATTTGTGATATGAAAGTTAAAGAGAATCAAAAAATTATAATAAAATTAAAAGTTAAAAATATATAATGAGAGATATATAGATAAAATTAAAGTAAATGACACTTTATTGTAATTTGACTAACGGAGAAACTTTAACGGATAATTTGATTTCGCCCCCTCATTGGAAATTATGATAGTTCAGATCTCAAATTGAAAAGAGGTGATAGTTCAGGACCCCCTTTTTGGCTGACCTATGATGTCCTAACTAAGTTTTAGTTTGTTGTTATTTGTTGATATTGATTTTTTTTACCTGTTCAGCCATTTAACTCACTAAAATTCAAGTGATTGGGAAAGATTAGTCTTTAGGGAAAAGAACAAAAGTGGTATGAAGTGACACTCTTTTATAAACGTTTGTCAAAACTATTCAAATTCGCAAATGACATTCGATTTTAAAATTTTGGACTAATTTACAATTAAAATTAATAAAATACATTTCGTAAAAGAAATTATATTCTAATGAATTAATTAATTCTAAATTAGACATTTAATCATAAACTTTGAACGAATTAAAAACAATTAAAATAGACTTTCACGTGCATGCAATAATCAACACTATCCTTCCTTAAATGAAGGTTAGCGGTTCGAATCTTGGTGTAACTCAAAATATTTTTATAATCATCTACAAGGTCAAGTAACCTAAGCAAGTGGCTCAGTGGAGGAGCGCTTCACCTGGTGCAACAAAGTCCAAGTTCAAGTCTCCACTACTTAAACTAACCACTAACACCCACCATAAAAAAAAGATAACCTAAGGTCAGGAACCGAACTATTAACAAAATTTCTTGGGCTTATGCCCAAGTATTCTTTCTTCAATTTTTAATGTAGTTCTTTGATTTTCTTAGAATCTTCATACATGCCCATGTAATTTAAGGTGTAATCTTAAGAAAAAAATCAGCCATAGATAATTTTTGATCCGGACTCCGTCCCGGTGTAAAGCTAAGTCCTAACTCAACCAGAGACTAATACCGGGTTGAATTCAATCCTATTTATGTGTGATCGAACCGAACCATGTCTTGTATAACCCGTATCAAACAATATCGATTCAATTTAAAGTAAAATTAGCAAGAATAATTAAAAATGGATATGCATACGAAATCAATCTTAATAAATAAAAGTTTTCATTTTGTTCTCCGTGCATGCTGGTTACGTGTTTATTAAAAGGAAAAATGACAAAGAGAGGATATGAACTATCCACATTGACAAATCACGGTTTGAATTATGAAAATTGAGCATTAAAAAAATTTCAAAATATTTTAATCCTAATAACACACTTAACTGACGGAATATCACTCCGTCAATTAACAAAGTTAACTAAACAAATGAATTGAAAATCGAAATATTTTTTATGTCAAAGATTCAACCTCAAATTAAAAAACACTTGCACACTTCGCTTCTCATATTTTCTCTATAAAAATGACAGATAAGCCCCTTCAACGAAACACTTTCCACACATCTAACTCTTCCAACTGATTTTCAACTACACCAGCCGGCAGCCTCCAGCCACCATGAAGTCCTTGGCCCACCAAATCCTCTCCGGCCGGTGGTTCTTGGTCTTCGCCTCCTTCTTCATCATGTCGGCCGCTGGCGCAACCTACATGTTCGGCCTCTACTCCCCTGAGATAAAACACTCCTTAGGCTATGACCAAACCACCTTAAACCTCCTCAGCTTCTTCAAAGACTTGGGAGCCAACGTAGGAATCCTCTCTGGCTTGATCAACGAGGTCACCCCGCCGTGGGTCGTTCTCTCCATCGGCGCGGTGCTCAACTTCTTTGGCTACTTCATGATATGGCTTGCTGTGGAAGGCAAGATCCCCAAACCCAAAGTGTGGCACATGTGTGCGTACATCTGTATTGGGGCTAACTCTCAGTCCTTCGCCAATACCGGTGCCCTCGTTACGTGTGTCAAAAACTTCCCTGAGAGCCGCGGAGTTGTTCTCGGGCTGTTGAAGGGGTTTGTGGGGCTGAGTGGTGCTATCATCACGCAGCTGTATCATGCTGTTTATGGAGATGATTCCAAATCTCTCATTCTCATGATCGGTTGGCTCCCTGCGGCTATCTCCTTCGCATTCCTTAGGACCATTCGGATCATCAAGGTACGTAGCTTACCCATGTCTCTACTGGACAACCTAGGACTAAAACAGTAAATATGTCACAGTAGGGCTCAAACCCTCGATTTTATAAATTCAATCGGATGTTCAAACCATTAGACCACCACTGATGGAATTCCACTTGTGTTTGAATCAGGTGGTTAGGCAGCCAAATGAGCTCAAAGTCTTCTACAACTTCCTTTACATGTCCCTCGCCCTGGCCGGATTCCTTATGATCATCATCGTAGTGGAAAAGCAAGTGCAATTTACTCGATCAGAGTACGGTGGTAGTGCAGCCATAGTACTCTGCCTCCTCTTTCTCCCGGTCCTGGCCGTGATCAAAGAAGAAATCGACATTTACAAAAGTAGGAGATCACTAAAAGCAGCTTCCTTGGTAGAAGCTCCACGTTTGAAGATTGTAACTGAGTCCGTTCCAGTATTGGAAGAACCTGTTCAGCGGCCTCAAACCGCCGCTGAACTGCTACCTACGGTTCAGAAACAGACTGGCTGCTTCGAGAACGTGTTCAAACCGCCACACAGAGGCGACGACTACACCATTTTGCAGGCGTTGTTCAGTATCGACATGATGATCCTCTTCATGGCAACAATTTGTGGCGTTGGCGGCACTCTTACCGCAATCGACAACCTCGGACAGATTGGCTCGTCGTTAGGCTACCCGAAACGTAGCATAAGCACATTTGTGTCGCTAGTCAGCATTTGGAATTACCTTGGCCGAGTCTTCTCTGGTTTTGTGTCTGAAATCTTCTTGCAAAAGTACAAATTCCCTCGTCCGCTCATGCTCACACTGATCCTCCTCTTGTCCTGCGCCGGACACCTCCTCATCGCATTCAGCGTCCCCAACGGACTCTACGTAGCCTCGGTGATAATCGGGTTCTGCTTCGGTGCCCAATGGCCGCTTCTCTTCGCAATTATCTCCGAAGTCTTTGGACTCAAATACTACTCAACATTGTACAACTTCGGTTCTGTGGCTAGCCCGATTGGTTCGTATTTGCTAAATGTGCGCGTAGCCGGTAACTTGTACGATAAGGAAGCAACGAGGCAGATGGCGGCTGCAGGCCTTGTGCGCGGAGAAGGTGAAGATTTGGACTGCACAGGGGGAGAGTGTTTCAGATTGGCCTTCATTATTATCACTCTTGTTACTGTTTTTGGTGCACTTGTGTCTTTCATTCTTGTTGTGAGGACTAGGAAGTTTTACAAGAGTGATATTTACAAGAAGTTTAGGGAGGATGCCGCTGCTGCCGAGAGGGAGACGATGCAGGTGTATGGCCGGCCGACCGCCCATCAAGGTGGTGGAGAAACAATGCCTCAAAAGTAACTAGTATAATCTCGTTCATAGTCTTATAGACCAGTCACATAAATCGGATTTTTCTAAAGCATTTATCCTTGAAAACTCAACTACCATTTGCAACTTGCAAGCTTCAATCTAATACAATGAAATTATATTCCTAAATATATTCGATGTAAAGTCATAATCAAAAAAATCTAATACATGAAAATTCAATAAAAAAATCTGGATATTCAGACCCTATATATTCACACTAAATTCAAAGATATAAAAATAAAAATTAAGTACAAAGCATACTTTTGTTTGATGCAGTTTTTGCACCATCTAAGTGACGAAGTAAAAATAAGTTAATTTGACAAATAAGATTTACATTTTATAAAAATTAGGTACAAACGATTTTATGAACAGTGAAATGTGTCTTATAATTGCAAGCTGGTTAATATAATAATGAGAGACAAGAATGGTGATGCACCCTCCACCAATCGAGGAGTGCGTCTCCCTTGGAGATCAGTTCAGCGAGTTTGATTGAATAATCAGTAATTAATGGCAGGCCAATTAAGTTTGGGAGATTCCCCAGTTCATCATTGACTCTTTATTGAGATGAGATATGAACTTCTTGTACTTGTTTTCAACTTGGGACACTAGTAAATGTTGTAGTTGCCAAAGATTTAATACATTTAATATATTGGGTTGAGATTCCATGAGAAGTGTAAATATGATGAGAAATAAAAATTAATGTGAGTCATTCATCTTTTTCAATCAACAGTCAAGATTAGATCACATAATTACCAAAATAAACCTAATCCCTCTGCTAATCTACGTATCAAGGTTAATTTAGTCCAAAAACAATTTCTCTCACAAAAATCTCGACTCTCTAAAGCGTTGATTGCGGAACAAAAATCGTAGCGATGCGATTCCAAATTGTAGAATCAAAATCATAGCGACGTCGGCGACTCTCAGAACCCTCACTCGATGTATGATTTTCGACCTTCATCTTCTCCATCTATTCCGGCGACCAAAACACAGCAGAGTGAAAAAAATCGGATCTTAAGGACGTCGAAACGCATTCGAGTTCAACCGAGATCTGAATTCATTACCGGAGTGAGAGACAATTTCAGAACTGGGAACATCCGTGACGCAGATTGAGACGAGCGAAAAAATTGAACGCTATTTAACAAAATGTATACCAATCCGAGCGGCGTCATGTTTTAACTCAAAGGAAGCAGCGACAATGAATGTTTGGCTCAGATGAGACTGGACGCTTCTGACTGGAAAACACATCAGCAGGCAGCGAAAATCTGAACCAATAAGCTTGATTCACTTACTTTTACTACGAATATTGTCTTACGTATTTCAATTACTACGAATATCACCCTACGTATTTTGATTCAATTACTACGAATATTACCCTACGTATTTTGATTCTATTACTACGAATATTATCCTACGTTGTTTTATTCAATTACTCGGAATATTATATGCATCATTCGTAGCTTCAATTACTCGAAATAATACGTACTGAATGGAGTTTTGCATTCAATTACTCGGAATATTATATGCATCATTATATGCGGCTGCCAGTAATTAATTGAATGGAGTTTTGCATTTGTTTCGTAAATATGTTAATTTTGGTCACGTTTGAGTTTGAATCAATCATGCTCTCTGATTAACTGTCATCAGCTGTAAAATTTGTCAGTTTGTTAGCAACTTGGTTAAACATTATTGCTTAAAATGGCAGGAATTCATGATTTGGTTATTACCATATGATTAGAGTAATGTTGCTGCTTTGCTTTGGTTACTACCATATGATTAGAGCAATGTCGCCAATTGTGCAGATTTGATAACTTGATTCTTTGGGTTGCTCATCTGAAAATTCATTATTCGTAGAGGGTATTTATAATTCGTAGCATTGTAATCACAGAGGGTATTTATGATTCGTAGCATTGTAATCATTATCCGTAGCAGGGTAATCATAATTCATAGCAGGGTAATCATAATCCGTAGCAGTGTAATCATAATTCGTAGCAGGGCAATCATATTGATGCACTATGTGCCTGATGTACCCACTTTTCCTCTAGAATACAAGTTCTAGCATTGTGTTACTTATGTTTGATAATGGTGGCAAAGGATAACATATTGGGTTTCATGGACAGGTAAAATCTGTAGAGCAGGAGTTCGACAAAGATGAGGAAGCAACTGCAGTAACTGGCGGAACATTGGAATAAGGTACGCTGCACCTCAGTTTTTTCCAACCTTCACCAGATCAATAATTCTGCAGAAAGCTCAGTAGCAGAGCTGGATGCTTGTATAAACAAATAAGATGAGTTGATTAACATCAGTTTTTGATTTATTTTGAAAGGTTCACAAGAATTCGTACGATAAAACAGTGATGTAAGATGACTCTATACTATTGTGTCATTCCGAATTGGAACAAATTATCTCTGTATTTCCATTCTGGTCTAGCTTTGGCTCACTTTTGAGTCATCTAGATGAGATTCTCTCAGTGTAAGAAATGCTTTTTACCATTACTGCACATGATCTATTTAGATGGGCAACTGTTCAATTGGCTTTTTCTATTATTCTAACTTAATCCTTAATGTCACCTTTGTATATAATTTCTTCATCTCTTCCACCTTTGCAGTCTAGTCTGTCTTGTCAGCCGGTGACTTGGCATCCATGACTAGACTCTATCATCCAATTCAACAGTCAATGCTTAAATGGCATTAAAATCTTACAGTTCCTATATGTTTTGCAGGACTACAGAGAGCCATCAAAAGGTCTTCACATTGTTCAGGAATCATGAAATCCCATTGATCCGAGCATGATCACTTTGAAGGCTTTTAGTTTTAGAGATCAAAACTGTTTCTTATTTATCTAGTCATTCTGAATTTTTCAACTAGCTTGTACTCACAATGATCATTCAGTAAAGATGTTTAAACAGTTTTGTAAGAGGGTACGAATTATGTATTACAGGGTACGAATTATGTGTAAGAGGTTACGAATTATGTATTACAGTGGTACGAATTATGTCTTACAGGGTACAAATTATGTGTACGAGGTTACGAATTATGTATTACAGGGTACGAATTATGTGTAAGAGGTTACGAATTATGTATTACAGCGATACGAATTATGTATTATGAATTATGTATTATGCATTAGATTACGAATTATGCATCAGAAGTTTTAGGAGTCATTACTGGAATGCATGTTTCTTTGTTCCCATCTGCCCATTAATTTATGTTATTATTCTCATGAATATGAGCTGAAATGCTGAATGATAGGATACAAATTTGACCTTGTCAAACCTACAAATTAATTTCAAAGTGGAAATGCAGATATTGATGAATTTTGATTCATGTATAAACATGCAACAATGACTTATAATCACACCTACAGGAAAGTTCAATACAGTAAAACTAGATCTTTGAAATCAGATGTCCCCGAGTACCCAGGCTTCAGAATTTCCATAGATGCCCAAGTAAATTAAAATATGGTAACTATACCAGAGTTTTCAGTCTCAACAAATTATAGGGAAAAATCGGGCCTATGAGCTTTGGCATGTTAGCCAAATATAAGAAAGTGCCGGCAATTATGACATCCTCGTCAGCAACCAGTGGTGGATCCAGGATTTATTGTGACTAGGGGCAACATTGTATCGGGACTTTTTTTTTTGCTGTTATGAGCTGGAGAGAACGGTTAAAGAGCTTCCCTGTTTGGTGTTTGTTATCATTTTAGTGTTTACAAATTTTAGTAGGGGCAAATTTTAAACATATAAACCTAAAGCTTGAAATTTTAAGCATGACAACACTACATATCTATTTTAGTAGGGGCAAATTACAAATTTTAGTGGGGGCATACTCATATAAAACACTACATTTAAGGATATTTTCATAAAATCACTAGGGGCATATGCCCCCCTCCACCCAACGTACATCCGCCCCTGTCAGCAACCCTGGTAGTGAACAAATGAACCCATGACCCATCCATCACGGTAATGAAAGCAATCACACCTCAGTCCCTCAGTAGTGTAGATCAACTTCTGACTGTGATAATACACTCAGCTGTACACAAAAAGGCGCTCAAAATCGGACGAGTTGTATGAAAAATCTCCTCCATTGCACCAAAAATCATAACTTGATCGACAAAAAAGTCGACCTGGATGAATCATATACGTAAGGTCGGGTTTGCGCACGACTGGAGATGAATCAAACGTACATGCATTGGTGTCGTCTGCCATATTCATCATGAATCGCCAAATTGTGATCCACCAAAACAAACAAAATCGGGTTTGCGCACGACTGACAATGGACGGAGAATGAGCAAACTGCAATCGCCTAGGGTTTTAGCAATATCTCGATGACAGTTTTGCGCACGACTGACAAGATCGGTTATCGAGAATAAATAGGATCGAATTGCGAGATTGCACACGGTCGATTGTTTCTGTACCGATTTTACCATTTGATCCTAATTATTGTTTAATTAAAAACGTAATCTGTTGATTATTATAAAACATTGGATCTTAAATTTAATGGCTGAGTTTAATTCTTATTTCTTACCAAAACACACACTTCTCACCTGATCTTTTTCCTTAATATATATATTCTTGGGAAAAATGATCAGCCTTACCCCCACGCCAGACATGAAAGTGGGGGCTTCAACATTTAATTCGATCACGGGACTTGTAGGATGATTTTATTCTATTCAATTTGTATACTATCGTTCTCATAAAAAAAAATTGTATACTATCGTTTGCTTGCAATGCCTCACGTCCCGGGTTCAATTCTTGGTGAGCACACTAATTCTTTTCTTCTCCATTTTCCTTGTCCCGCTCGCGTGCGGCGCTTCCTACATCCTCATGGATGCTTTCCTTGTCCCGCCTCGCGCGTGGATGTGCTCCTAGGTGTTATGCCTCAATGGTATAGGTGTCCGATGATGCGGTCTGTGCTCCAAATGTTGAAGAATGTACCAATGATTCAGGGGTAGATATGCGTGGATCCATGGTGAAGGTGCCTGACCTGGCATGTGTGCTTCAAGATGCGGATATACGTACCAAACGACTTCAGGATCTTGTCAAGTGATAGTGCTTCAAAGATCTATATATGTATATGTAACGTCCCGAATTCTGAATTGACTATTATCCCACATCGAGTGGGAGTAGTGCTTGTGCTAGCTTGATAAGCTAGACTACTAGTTATCATGTCACCAATCTACCATGGTCTTTTGTGATAGACTCTAGGTTGTGGTGACCTAGTGGAGGGCGGTGTCATGACAGTTAGGACATGCTAGGCTTATAATGGCTTGGATCGGGTGCTTTGGTCGGGTCGTTACAGATGGTATCAGAGCCGAACCTCCGCAGTAGGTGACCGCGGTCTCCGAATGGAGGGACGATCCTGTGTGTCTCTGTCCTGCTTGCTCCTAACGAGGACGTTAGGATTCTGTAAGGGGGGTGTATGTAACGCCCCAAATTCTGAATTGACTATTATCCCACATCGAGTGGGAGTAGTGCTTGTGCTAGCTTGATAAGCTATCCTACTAGTTATCATGCCACCAATCTACCATGGTCTTTTGTGATAGACTCTAGGTTGTGGTGACCTAGTAGAGGGCGATGGCATGAAAGTTAAGACATGCTAGGGTTATAACGGCTCGGATCAGGTCCTCCGGTCGGGTTGTTACAGTATATGTACTATGAATTGAAATGTCATGAATCATTGTATTGTACCCCTTCATCAATTTTTTTTATACTATCGTGTTGTGTCCTTTTTATCCTATATAGAATCTTCATATTAAATTTTAAGTAAGATAAATGTCACTAATAAAAAATCCTATAGGGTCCTCTTTCCAGACCTGCCACACCCTATCCTACGAACCCTAATTATCTTATCGTATCATGTTATGTCCTACTCTTTTCACTCATATTTTCAAGTTGTACTTTTAAATTTTTACTTATGCCATCTTACTCGATTCGACTCTACCCCTACAGTGATCCTACTATGGGCCACCCATCGGGTATAAAAAAAATTGTCCTATCGTGCCTTACCCTACTCTGCACGACATTTATTGGATATAAAAAAAGGGCCCTACACTGTCCTTATCGTGCTCTCTTAGAGCATGATTACTCTTATCATGACCATTACCAAACCCCAACATAAAAGTCGCCTAGATGAGGGACAATGAAGTTATTTCAACTCCTATCAATATAATTCAACTACCAAAGTATTTGTCAGGATTGTAATCCATTTTGTGATCATGGAACAGTGCCTTTTAGTCTTAAGTAGAGGTCATGCTCGGGAAAAATTTGAGCTCGGACAAAGACGGTGTTGTTTCATGCCGCTCCTTCCGTGGCTTAAGGTCCAACTGAATTCCTAAGTTGGGAAGTAGGTTAGAATTCGAGAGCAATACAATCCAAAGCCATTTTGAGAGCTAACAAAAAATATTAGAGCTTCTTCATTCCTCGACTGTTCGTCGCAGTGCTAAAGACAGAAGAAAGCCAGCAATTTGGTCACAGGTGACGCAGACGCTTGCCTTGGTATGGGTGAATGATGAGTCATATTTATACAACTCGTCAAATTAGTTAATCCCATATATTTTGACACTTTATTATGCGAACAGTTACTTTTTAATATTGTTTTGCATTTTAGGTGTTTGGAAAGCTCTGGAAGGAATACATGCTTAAAGACGGCGTTTCGGTGCCAAATACATCATATGGAGTTCATGGAAGATCAGTTGGAGAGCTACAGTCGAAGTTGGAACGAGAAGAAGGAGCCTTGTGCCGAGAGTCTCACGCCCAAAGTACACTTTAAGTATGCTAGATGCGCCTGCTAAAATACAAGCCGGGCGCGACACTAAACTCTTCTTTGGGCACGAGAGACTCAACGAGGTGATGACATCAGCAAGTCCGAGATTCGGAAATTTTAGTTCAAAAACATATTTAGAAACCCAGTTTCTTATAAGTTAAGGTCTGGAGAATGCCATAATTCATTTGAAAGCTGAGAGAATCAACCGCTGATCTGGAGAAGACGAAATACACGAAGCTTTCGACGAGATTGAGAAATTCTACTTCCTTTTCTACAAAAATATTTGTGCTTGTTTCATGACGATGTGTAGCAAAATTCTTATTTCAGTTTATGGTTTTGTTTATTGTGAGTACGTTTTGAGACTCTTTTTCTTAATGCGATTTCATGTTTTACTAGTTCTTGTTCTTCATCCCATAAATTGAATTGTTAGATTAAGTGGAAACTTTGTCGTAAAGCTTAGTTTGATAACCAATTCTTACTGTTAATATCTACTGGATACATTGTCGTAAAGATAGATCGTAACACCTAGACATAATAATACATTTGTTGGATTATTTTATTTAGGAAAGAACTAGAAGTCTAACACCTTTGTCGGGTTAGATTGTGGTGTATCACCTTTGTTTGGATATTAGGGTTGTTACCTTTGTAGGAATAACCATACTTAGAAACTTGGAATTTGATCATTAGCTGTCTATGATAAACGTGTAATAATAGAAACCCTAAGCTGAATATCTTCTCTGATTGAAACCTTTCTCTTGTGTTTTCTCTTTTGCACTCATACTGCTAAAAACCCCCTTTTCGTTAATTGTTTACAGATACATCTTCACAAACCAATTCTCTAGGGTTCGACCCTGCTTACCATTAGCTAGTAGTTTACAGGAAAATAATAAATATTCAGTTTGACGCGTCAGACGACGCGCGTCAGTGAAGCGTGTGTCCCTGGCATATTTAAGGAAGTCTTAACTTGTTTACATTGCTCTGATTTGCTAGGATCTAAAGCAGTAATGAAAGAAAACAACAAAGAACAATTTGTTACCCACTTTGCCACCGAATGTGACTACGTATGGGGGCACTACCAAGCCAGGAGATTTTTTACTTTGTTGATGAGATGCTATTACAATAATCAGAACACCCAACTCCATTTATTTAAATTTGTGAAGACATATCCGGTTGTATTTCTCCTCTTGTCAAGATCACTTGATGAAGTTGTCAAATGCAAGGTGAATGTGTCTGAATCGGAAGAAGACACACCTGATGCAGTTGAGAAGGTGTCTGTAGAGAAATCCGGTGAAGTATCTAGTGCTGAGACTCAGAAGGATGCTCTAAAGAAAGGAACAGTTGATGTTTCAGAAGAGGCTAAAGCAAACAAGGAAACCGAGTCTGAGTCTGAAAAAAGTAACGAGGAATCTAGCAAACAGGAAGTCATGGAATCTGCTTCAGAAAAATTAGATCCTGAGGAACAGGTTGAGGTTTATGTTGACATTGATGTTGAAGAGTCACATTCTGATGATCAAGAGGAGGAAACTATTGCTGATTAAAGGGGTGATCCTATGGAGGTTGAACAACAAGAGTGTGTTTGGTGGAGCTAATGATGAGGCATCTTGATCAGTTGTAATTTAGCGTAAATATTCGAATAGAATTCAAATACTATTGCTAGTCACGATTAATCAAAACAATTTATATTGACTCGGGAAATCCGAGGTCGTACCCAAAAGATAGGTGATTAAACTAATGATGCTAACGATTAAATTCGGAAAGTCTATGGTTTGGGGGGGATATTTGTTCCTCGTAAGAGGTTGATAGCAAGTTTTTACTATCCAAAGGAGATTTTAAACAATGAAACAAGTAAACAATCGATTAAAAAATGACTACGGATTACTTTTCCACCTAGACAATTATTGTGACAATGATATTGAATGCCAATGATGAATTTTCATGCACATGAGTAGAATTTAGCCACGCAACATTCAAGCTAAGTTCAACTCGCGCTACAACTTAGAATGAAGGGGTTACATCTCGCATATGACCTCACACTCGCGCTCTATTGGCCTTATAGAACATGCATGTCTAGTCTCACACTCGCGCTCTATTGACTAGATAAACACATTCTTATTAAGATCAAGCCATTCTCATTAGAATTTAGGTGTCGCCATGTAACACAAAGACTCTAATGCTTCTCCATTCATTTCGTTGAAGTCATATTGATCAACGTGAGCTACATCAAACATGAGATCAAGCTAAGTTCCCATTGAGGACATTTCACAAACACCTTACGGGCAACTATAAACATTTAGTTCAAATGAAGAAGATTCATGTGCAAACTCATTCAACATTAGCATCAATGGTATTTACATCATCACAAATGTGTCTAGGGGATCCATAATCCCCAATCAAGGTCACTACTCACTCATAGTGAGTTTACAAGCATAAACATCCATGAAAGTGCAAAAACCCATATGAAAAGTTGAGTTTAAGAATTCAAAACCAATATGAGATTAAAGAGTATGAGAATCCTTGTTGTTGATCTTCTTCTTCACTTAATCCACTTCAAAATCCGTGCAAGATGCTCCTCAAAATCAGTGCAAAAGTCCCTTGAAAATCCCCCAAAAAGTCCTATTTTGTTTTGATCTCAAACTTTCTATTTATAGCCAACATTAGGGTTTCCGGAACTGTAGCACGGCTCAACCGGCCGGTTCAAATTGTGTGAGAGAGTCCCAACCGGCCGGTTCGAGCAGGGGAGAGTGGGTGAGACTTTTCTGAGATGTTCAACCGGCCGGTTCGATGAGATAGGGGAGTTTTCAATCGGCCGGTTCGATCAGGGGAGAGCCTTCTTGAACTTTCTGAGCAGTTGAACCGGGCGGTTCAATTAGTGAAGGGATTTCAGCCGGCCGGTTCAATGCCTCAGAGAGTTCTTGCTTCTGGTCTTCACTTCAACCGGCCGGTTCGATCCAAGGCCAATATTCAGCCGACCGGTTGGATCTGCTCCTTGGGTACTTTTTGCTCCAAAAGCTCGGTTTTGTCCCAAATTCACTTCTTGCTTGTGATCTCAACTTAAACGCTGCAATTTGCCTGAAATGAACCACAAATCATCAAATAGCAAGTGAAATCGTGATAAAATGATCGAAACAATAAGCATGAAGATCGCCTAAGATGCGTGTATTTTAGCGCTATCGAATCACTCCACACTTAATGTTGGATCGTCCCGAGCATACTAATCAAAGGGATCAACAACAATAATGCATTTCACTCACTTAGGATTGGTTCAAGGAAAATTCCACATGGTCACAAAAACTAACGAAACAATAATAAGAAACAAGTCGTACTTCTAACTAACCACTTTTGTAGGTAACACGAGTGCATTTAGCGCATGCACCAAGCCTTTAAACCCCTAGGCTACCCTAGTGATGAGTCGAATTCTCGACCCGTTCACATGCCCATTTACGAAGAGTTTTGGTCCATTTCCGATGCTATTTCGATGCCATTTGACCCCTCTCCTTGTATTTCAGGCTTGGAATGACCATACTTTGAGCTCAGGACCTTAGCACGAAGAAACGAGGAAAATTCGAAGATTTGAGCAAAAGTTGGCATAAATTCACTCGAGTCGATCGACTGGGAAGCTCCCCTGCTCCAGTCGATCGACTCGCCAGAAGAAACAGGAGCTGCTGCAAATCCGCCTATCTCAGTCGATCGACTCACCTTCAGTTGATCGACTCGCTCAACTCCCAGGAGGCGCTGCAATTTGACCCCTCTCAGTCGGTCGACTGGGATCCTTCTTTGTGCCAGTCGACCGACTCAAGCAATCCTCAGGAGGGTCTGCAAATCAGGCAACGCCAGTCGATCGACTGAGCCAACACACAACGTCAGTCGATCGACTGGGCTACAGTACCGGAAAACCCTAGCTTTGGCTATAAATAGAAACTTTTGGGGATTTTCAAGGGGGGGCTTTTTGGAGACTTTTGGCACGGATTTGGAGGAGAAAAAGCACGAACTTCGAGGAGATTGAGTGAAGGAGAAGAAGACCAACATCACTCTCTTGAATTCCTACTTTGGTTTTAGATTCCTAAACTCCTCCTCTACATGTTTACATACTCATCCATGAATGCTTTTGATTGTAACCTCACTATGAGTGAGTAGTGACCTAGATTGGGGATTATGGATCCCCTAGACATATTGTGATGATGTAAATGCCAATGATGTCATATTGAATGAGTTTGCACATGAATCTCCTTCATTTGAACCACATGCCTAGAGTTGCCCATAAGGTGTTTGTGAAAATGCCTCAATGAGAAACTTAGTCTAATTTCATACTTGATGTAGCTCATGTTGATCAATATGAATTTAATGAAATGAATGAAGAGGCGTTAGGACTTTTGTGTTACAAGGCGACACTTAGAACCTAATGAGATTGGCTTGAGCTTAACAAGAACATGTTTATCTAATCAATAGAGCGCGAGTGTGAGATTAGAAATGCATGTTCTATAGGGCCAATAGAGCGCGAGTGTGAGGTCCTATGCGAGGTGTAACCTCTTTATCCTAGGTTGTAGCGCGAGTGGAACTTAGGGGAAATGTTACATGGCTAAATTCTATTCAAGTGCATGCAAATTCATAATTGACATCTAATATCACCATCACCATAATTGTCTAGGTGGGGAAGTAATCCCTAGTCTTCTTTGATTGACCGTTTATTTGTTTCTCTGCTTGAAATCTCTTTTGGATAGTCAAAACTCGGCTATCAACCTCTTTTGAGGAACAAACCTCCCCCAAAACCATTAACAATCTAGGTTTAATCATTAGCGCAATTAGTTTAATCACCTATCTCTTGGGTACGACCTTGGGTTTCCCGAGTCTTTACAAATGTTTTGATTTAACGTGATTTAGCATAAGTATTTGATGTCCTTATCGAGTATTTACACTATATTTGCACGCGATCAAATGGCGCCGTTGCCGGGGATAGGTTAATCAACTAAGTGCTAATTGGTTATTTAGTTTGTTTTCTTTTCTTTGCTTGATAATCATTGCTTGTGTTTTGCTTGATTGTGTTAATCTCTCTTGCCTTTCGTTGCTAAGAATCTCCTTCGATCTTGTAGGGATTTGAATGAACACGAGATTCAACGGGAAAAAGCACGTAGCCATTGGTTCAAGTTCTCAACCTTCTCACCCACCCGCCAAGAGAGGAAGGGGTAGACCTCCCAAGAATCCTCTACCGCCTACCCTTCCTACTGCTCCTATTCTTCCACCGGCTTTCCAAGGGCCAAGACCTCGTCCACCCCACTTCTAAATCCGCTCCCTTATTTGCCACCGGGATTTAGAATGGATGAAGAACAAGAGAACCGCGTGGGTCCTCAAAGGGACGACCGAAATATTAGAAATGAAGATGAGGTAGATGACCCTCCCGCTAGACAAAACGATATTGATGATCCTCCCGCCCCTCAAAGAAACAATAGAGGTTGGAGATATGAAGATGAGGATCAAGAGAGACCCGTTGGGGATTACATGACGCCCACCCTTGAAGGGAATGGCTCGGCTATCATGCCCCCGGATGAAGATGCTTTCGACTTTGATGTGAAGTCTTCCTTGGTCCACATGGTGACCCATGACCAATATCAAGGGGTAGGAAACCCTTCCACACACTTGGCCAATTTCCAAGAGTATTGCCGAACATACAAGCCAAGAAATGTGCCCGTGGAATACGTCTACTTGAAGCTTTTTCCTTCTTCATTGTATGGGGACGCTAAGGAGTGGTTGCAAAACCAAGAGCCGGGAACTTTTAGAACATGGGATCATCTAGCAAATTCCTTCTTGAACAAGTTCTTTCCACCGTCAAGGACCAAGAAATTCATTGATTACATATTGACGTTCTCCCAAAGAGATAATGAATTATTCCATCAAGCCTATGATCGCTTCAAGCATTATTTGAAGGAATGCCCTCACCACAACTTTCGTAAAGCCGATCTTATGAGATACTTCTACTTGGGGATGAATAAGGAAGCTAAAAATCAATTGGATACGGCAAGCGGAGGTGCAATTATGGAGTTGCCGGCGAGCCAAGGGTTTAAAATTGTGGATAAGATAGCTACAAACTCCGATCGATACCAAGGAGTGGACCACAAGAAAATGGGTAAACCACGCGATGACTCCTCAAATTGTGCATTAAAGGATCAAATGGCGGACTTAACAAAAAAGGTGGAGAACATGATTAGTATGGTGAATTGTGTTGAAGCAACAAAAGCCAAGGCCGAGAAAGAGAAAATACCGACACAACAAGCTTGCTTCTTGTGTGCTAGCACGAGACACACTACCAAGAATTGCCCGGAAGGAAGATATGAAGACGATGATGATGGATATGAAGAAGCGCACTACGTCAATCAACAAAGGAACTATGCTTCAAATCCTAATTCTACAACAAGGAATTATGAGCCTCCTCAAAGGAGAGCGTCCAATGAGTCCAATTTTGTTCCTAAGCCTCAAGGGCAAGGCAATTATCAAGGGACGTATCAAAGACAAGGATATAGCTCGAACCAAAATCAAGGGCAAGCCTCTTATCCTACTCAAGGTCAAGGGTCCAACCAAAATTCTCAATACTCCAACCAAGGGAATTACCAAAGGCCTTATCAAGCCAAACCTCAAATGAACGATCAAGGACCCTCCAATTCACAAAGACAAGCTCCTTCCAACAACCAAGATAATGCCATGATGTCTATGATGGCTCAAATGCTAGAGAACCAAAAAGAGACGAACAAGAGAATGGAGCAATTGGAAACTCATAACAAGATGCTCGAGAATCAAGTGGCTCAACAAGCCGTGGCATTGAAGCAAATGGGGAAACTTCCTTCTCAACCGGACGTGAACTCCATTGAACATGTGGATGCCATCACATTGAAGAGCGGGAAAGTTCTACCCACCCCTCAAGGGAAATCTAGTCCCGATGGCAAGGACAAAGAAGGAGGAATGGCCAAGGAAAATTTAGAAGATGAACCTCAAGCTCCCGCGGAGGAGGAGAAAAAGGACGAAGAGCCAATTCTAATGAGGAAGTATGTGCCCAGGGTGCCTTTCCCTCAAAGGTTGAACAAAAGCAAGCTCGATGCTCACTTTCAAAGGTTCGTGGAGATGCTTAAAAAGTTATACGTCACGCTCCCCTTCCATGAGGTAATCACACAAAACCCTACTTATGCTAAATTCTTGAAAGATATTGTGTCAAACCGTAGGGTGATTGAAGAGTCTAGCATGGTAGCTTTAAATGCCGAATGTAGTGCAATTGTGCAAAGCCGCATGCCTAGAAAAATGCAAGACCAAGGGTCGTTTTCTATTCCTATCTCCATAGGAAAAATTGAAATTGATAGAGCTTTATGTGATCTTGGTGCTAGTATTTCTTTGATTCCATATTCATTGTATGAGAAAATTGACATGGGTGAGCTCCATCCTACTACCATTGAACAGGCTGTCGTCGTACCTGTGCAAAAACAATTTATAATCTCCTCACTTCAGACTGTGGATTAGAACAGCGGTAAGCAAGGGTCGAACCCAAGGGAGCTAGATGGTTACTACTTCGTTCTGTAATGGAGAAAAAAACAAGAAACTAGAGTGAAAGTATTGGTTAGTGAACACTAAGAAGGCACGAAAATTGCTGGGGTTTAAATATCAGAGAGAAATATTCAGGTTAGGGTATTATTCAACTGTGACTTGGTTTTATCATTGATTTCTAAATATCATGTTTCTAATTCTTTTAAACCTAATAATTCAATACTCCATTCCAAGATATATCGAATTAGTGCACTACTTGTTAATAGCTCTCTAGTATCAACAAATAGCAAATAGGGGAGTTGAATTGATCAGTTAAGCTTTGCCATTCCAAGCCTCCACTTAACTTCACAATTCAATCCAAATAATGAGCACAAAAGATTTAATCGAATAACGAAACAAGCATTAAGATTCAAATCTCAAAAACATAAGTCACAATTATTTAACCCTAACCCGAATATGGGTTTTAGTTACACATCGTCATAAAGAAATAATGCAGTAAATAAGAAACGAGAAAACTTCACTAATGACCGAGAATTACAAAGCACAAGTCACGGCTGTTATGGGCTGAGCTACGGTGGAGCAGTGGCGGCGCACGGAGGAGCAAGGGGAAGAGCTCGTGTGTCGTCTCTGATTTTTGAATAGAATGGGATGATTATGGATGGCAGCACTGCTCTTCTATTTATAGGGTTTGAGAAACCCTAACTTGGTCATAAAGCTACGAAACCCTAGCGTCGCATACAAATTGGGCCGGCTGCTGGACTTTGGAACTTGGACTTTTTTCCGAAGTACTGTTCATGGGCCGGAATTACTGTTCATCGGACACTGTTCACGCCGGAATCACTATTCACGCCGGAGTTACTATTCACGCCGGAATCACTATTCACGCCGGAATTACTGTTCACGAGCCGAAAAACACTGTTCACGGCCCTCCTTTGGTCTGATCTTCAATTGCGATGTTTCTGGCATGAAAATGCCGTCTTTTAAGCGTGATTCCTCCTAGAGCTTCCAAATCACCTGAAACACGAAACAACACTAAAAAGTAACTGTTCGCATAATAAAGTGAATGAAATGGTGGGATTTAATGACCCGACAAGTCGTATAAATACGGCTCATCAAACCACCCCACACTTAAACTTGTTCGTCCCGAACAAGGACTAGGTCATAAGAGGAAAAAATGAAGTACGAACATCACAAAGCTTCGGTCATCCTAGACGTGCTACATGGACATGAATCGATTACTCTAGATCTCGCCTGTTATGCATGCTCGCTACTAATGTCTTTGTGCTAAAACATGGGTTAAAGATACGTGTTACCTTTGGGTCGAGATGCAAATCAATTCGGATGTATCTGGAGATAGCCCTGTTTAGACCCATGAACCCTCATTCTCGGGCTCGAACTCGCTGCTATGTGGTTATGCTTTGCCGCTTTTTCTTGCACGTGATTGATTCGAGCTCCAAAGTGTTGAGAGATTTCGGTCAGCTATAGTGTCACCTGATTCGGAATTTCAATGATGCTGTCACATGAGACGTGTGGACTATCACGATGGTTGTGAATTTGTTGCTTTGTAGTGCGGATTGTGATTTGATCGAACCGTGGTTTCTCCTCCTTTTGACGCGAGTCAAGCCGAGGGTCGCTCGTCTATTTTCCCGGCTACTCGGATTAGAAACCTTCCTGCTCTTACTCATCATCGTCCTTTCGACACGGGTCAAGTCAAGGGTCGCTTGCCTGTTTTCTCGGCTACTTGGACTAGAGCTTGGACGGTGTGAAGTTTTCCCGTCCCGACCAACCGCAAAGGGTACCGCAGCGGCGGAGCAGACTCGTACTATGTTGCCTCGAAGTGCTAGCCTCCACGAACTCCACATAACCACATATCCTGAGTTCGGCCTTTGAACGATCTGTCAAGTCTCTCTAGGGCATTGCTATCAACTCCACATCCCTGTTTATCTCAACTGACAAAGGCATGCAGAATTTTAAGATCACATGTTAGTCGCACAAATCAATTTTCACCAAAGACATGCATGTAAAATCGGCTATATCTATTTCACCTAATCACTATCCAATACTGCAAGTCTAGGAAATAGTGAAGTATCATGTACAAAAAATTTTAAAAATGACTCGAAACGTGCTGACTCTGTGCAGGGTGCATGAAATAAACGTGCTGACTCGATAACTGACTCTCCCACCCCACACTTTTGAAATAAGCCGTGTTCTCACGGCACGACTTAAATCTAGACTCACAATGCATGCATAAATAAAACAAAGGGAAATAAGAAAGGAGTAAGGACAGGCAATTCCCTCGTGCGTGCGTGACAATCAGAGACGACTGATAATTCTCCTGTGAGTCCTCGAAGAGCACCATTGGAGCTTGTATCGCAGCGTGAGTTCGTCATACGATGAAAGGTCTGTGTCGATGACATTAAGACGAATAAAAGATTCCCAGGAGGTTGGAGGAGTCACAATGGTCTCACTTAAAACCCAACCTCCTTAGACTCGTAAGTCTTTGTGACAGAATCTTTAAACGCTCATGTTTCTCGACGCAACTTATTCAAAGTGTGAACTACTCATGCTGGATACAGTCTTTTGCTAACATCTATGATACGTTCGCCTCTGTCCCTGCATGAAGATCATCTTCTTTCCCAAGTACAATGTGATGAAAAGACTCAAGACTCAGATAAACATAAATAGCAAATAATATGAGAAAATGAAAAGTGCAGGGCTGCCTCCCTGCGAGCGCCTTTGTTTTACGTCGTTGGCTCGACGGTACCTCTTTAGGGATCACAAGTTAGGATCCCAAGGGCGTGTGAGGTCATACTTCTGCATGGCCTCTCCTTCTGTTCTTCCATACTGCTCCTCTAGCTGTCCATTCGGCTCTACCTTCCAAAGATCAGGCGGATTCGCCTTTACATCCTTCTGAGCTGGCGAGGCCACCTTTATCATAGTCACTGGTCCATTGAGTCGTATTCTAGTGTTCCTCCATCCTGGTTTCCACTCAAGTGTGCCAAGCCTCGGTCGTTTCTTTATGTATGAGTGATTAGCATGGACGTTCAGTTCTTTATCTTCAAGAGATGTCAAGTGTGTGCCCATATCAATCTTCTTCTTCTTGGCACAGATGAGTGGTTGTCTAGGAATAAGTGTTCGAGGAACAATGTTTCTACCATGCTTTCCAGGCGGTTCTTCTCGAACTGTGATGAGTGAGTACTCCATCGTTGCCTTCTCTGGCTCATGCTTCGCTTCTATTCTGCCTTCAAGCTTATCCTTGTCGATCATGTGGTCCTTAGGAGCAATCACCTGTATTGGAACTGGCAGAGGAGTGTCAGGCACTAGACTTTCTTTGACTGCTTCGACAGTGAGGGCTTGCTCTGCCTCTGGTGCTGTGATAGTAAGGGCTGGTTCTGTCTCGGGCATATCCGTAATGAGGTCAGTGCATATCTTGGAGAGCTCGGTAATGGGGACTGACTCGAGTGGCTCGGTCGGATCTTCTAGAGGTGCTAGTGGCCTGTCTTCTTCCAAATATTTGGGGTAGTCCGACTTGAGCTCTTCTTCCTTCAACCATTGGTCCTCATCTTCTGCCGGTTCCGAGATAGGCTCTATTAGATCCTCTGCCATGTCCTCCCCTGTTTTTGTACCGACATCTTCCTCCTGATTTCTGCTCAACTTGGATATTGTTTCTGCTAACTCGGCTGAGCCTTTATCGATGTTGGCTATATACTGGTTCAGGTATGCACTTGTCTGCTGGGTGCTAGCTGCCAGCTCTCTTACCATGTCCTCTAGTGATTTGGTTTGCTCTTGTATTGGTTTAGATCTCTTGGCCAAATCGTCTATCAAGTCCCAAATAGCACTTATGGTCATGTCATAGACCGAGCATTCTGCCTCCTCAGTGAGCCAACTCCACTCATGTGGTAACATCCCGGCGAGAAACACTTGAAGAAGATATAAGTCTGTGAATCCATGGTGCGGGCAGCTTATCACAAGGGAATCAAAGTACCGTAAGTACTCATCCAAAGTTTCATCCCGGGATTGCTCAAGGTGCATGATCATTTCTCGGACTTCTCGTAGGGAGGGTGGATAGTATTCCCCATAATTCCACGGCTCACTTCCATAGTAGGAAGACATGTTGAATCTGCAGGTGAATCAGAAAAAGGTGCGAACTAGCATAGCACCGAGATAGCAAGAACAGACTAGCAGCAAAGGGTCCCCAGGAAATTGGAGGGGTCACAGCGGTCCCACTTAAAACCCAATTTCCTTAGACTCGTAAGTCTTGGTGACAGAACCCTCTAACTGCTAGAAATCGGAAATCGAAAAGAATGGAAAACAAAAAGCAAACAGTTGGGATTTTCGAATTATTGAAGTCACCGAATAGCGAATTTCGAATTAAGCAAACAGAAAAGAAATGAAAAATTAAAGGAAGAACAAATTTCACCGTGCTTAGCTCCCCGGCAACGGCGCCATTTTGAACAGGCTGTCGTCGTACCTGTGCAAAAACAATTTATAATCTCCTCACTTCAGACTGTGGATTAGAACAGCGGTAAGCAAGGGTCGAACCCAAGGGAGCTAGATGGTTACTACTTCGTTCTGTAATGGAGAAAAAAACAAGAAACTAGAGTGAAAGTATTGGTTAGTGAACACTAAGAAGGCACGAAAATTGCTGGGGTTTAAATATCAGAGAGAAATATTCAGGTTAGGGTATTATTCAACTGTGACTTGGTTTTATCATTGATTTCTAAATATCATGTTTCTAATTCTTTTAAACCTAATAATTCAATACTCCATTCCAAGATATATCGAATTAGTGCACTACTTGTTAATAGCTCTCTAGTATCAACAAATAGCAAATAGGGGAGTTGAATTGATCAGTTAAGCTTTGCCATTCCAAGCCTCCACTTAACTTCACAATTCAATCCAAATAATGAGCACAAAAGATTTAATCGAATAACGAAACAAGCATTAAGATTCAAATCTCAAAAACATAAGTCACAATTATTTAACCCTAACCCGAATATGGGTTTTAGTTACACATCGTCATAAAGAAATAATGCAGTAAATAAGAAACGAGAAAACTTCACTAATGACCGAGAATTACAAAGCACAAGTCACGGCTGTTATGGGCTGAGCTACGGTGGAGCAGTGGCGGCGCACGGAGGAGCAAGGGGAAGAGCTCGTGTGTCGTCTCTGATTTTTGAATAGAATGGGATGATTATGGATGGCAGCACTGCTCTTCTATTTATAGGGTTTGAGAAACCCTAACTTGGTCATAAAGCTACGAAACCCTAGCGTCGCATACAAATTGGGCCGGCTGCTGGACTTTGGAACTTGGACTTTTTTCCGAAGTACTGTTCATGGGCCGGAATTACTGTTCATCGGACACTGTTCACGCCGGAATCACTATTCACGCCGGAGTTACTATTCACGCCGGAATCACTATTCACGCCGGAATTACTGTTCACGAGCCGAAAAACACTGTTCACGGCCCTCCTTTGGTCTGATCTTCAATTGCGATGTTTCTGGCATGAAAATGCCGTCTTTTAAGCGTGATTCCTCCTAGAGCTTCCAAATCACCTGAAACACGAAACAACACTAAAAAGTAACTGTTCGCATAATAAAGTGAATGAAATGGTGGGATTTAATGACCCGACAAGTCGTATAAATACGGCTCATCAACCATCTCTTTGAAACTAGCCGATAGGAGCTCTAGAGTCCCTAATGGAGTCCTAAGGGATGTGCCTATCAAAGTTGGGAAATTTTTCATCCCCGTGGACTTCTATGTGCTAGATATGGATAGTGAACAAGAGACGCCCGTCATTTTAGGGAGACCTTTTCAAAATACCGTTGAAGCGGTTATTAAATGTGGTGAAGGGTCAATTGAATTGAGGATAAGGAATGAAAAACTGAAATTTTTTCTGAAAAATGTTATGAAAGCCCCTACTTCATCCTTTGAGTGCAATATGCTTGATATTTCTTGTGAAACTTTCGGGCTAACGTCTTTTGAAAGTGAAGTTATGGAGTTAGACGACTCTAGTACACTCTTTGCCTCTCTAATGAATATGGAAGATGAGGATATGGGCGACATTACCTTGGATGAAGGTGAGCAAAGGCCGAATGATCATGAAATTAAGGAAGACCCGGTGCCAAGAGGTAAGGAATTCGAAGGAGAGTTAAAACCTCTACCTTCGAATCTAAGGTATGAATTTCTTGGGTCCAATGCTACCTACCCCGTTATTGTTGGTGCTACTTTGAATGAGGATGAAACTTCCAAACTTGTGCATGTTTTGAAAGCCAATAGAAAAGCCCTAGGCTATTCCATTGATGATATTACGGGAATTAGCCCTTCACTATGTATGCATAGGATTAATCTTGAGGAAAATGTGAAACCTTCTAGGGAGTTGTTGAGGAGATTGAACCCTAAACTTAGCGAGGTGGTTTTTAAAGAAATCACCAAGCTAAGAGACGCGGGAATCATTTATTCGGTCCCGGATTCGGAATGGGTAAGTCCCATCCATGTCGTCCCTAAAAAGGGAGGACTCACGGTCGTTCAAAATGACAAAGGGGAATTAGTCCCTACGAGAACCGTGAATGGGTGGAGAATGTGCATTGATTATCGAAAATTGAATAAGGCAACTAAAAAGGATCACTTTCCTATACCATTCATAGACCAAATGCTTGAAAGGCTAGCGGGACATGATTATTTTTGCTTCTTAGACGGATATAGTGGTTTTTACCAAATTCCAATATTGCCAAATGATCAAGGAAAAACCACTTTCACATGCCCATATGGTACTTTTGGTTTAGGCGTATGCCTTTTGGTTTGTGTAATGCACCAGGAACTTTTCAACGTTGTATGATGTCCATTTTTAGCGATTATATTTGAGAAGTGCATTGAGGTCTTCATGGACGATTTTTCTATCCATGGATCCTCTTTTGAAGATTGTTTGGCTAACCTCTCTAATGTTCTTGCTAGGTGTATCGAGACAAATTTGGTACTCAATTGGGAGAAGTGCCATTTTATGGTGCAAGAGGGAATTGTGCTAGGCCATTTGGTCTCAAAAAGAGGAGTAGAAGTTGATAAGGCCAAAATTCAAGTTATTAAGCAACTTCCACCCCCAAAAAATCAAAAGGGAATAAGGAGTTTTTTGGGGCACGCCGGTTTTTACCGGCGGTTTATAAAGGACTTCTCAAAAATTGCTAGACCATTGACTCATCTCCTTTGCAACGATGTGGAATTCAATTTTGATGAGGAATGCCTTGAGGCATTTGACAAATTGAAGAAGAATCTTGTATCGGCACCTATTGTGCAACCGCCAAATTGGGACCTTCCCTTTGAATTAATGTGCGATGCAAGCGATTACGCCATTGGGGCAGTTTTGGGTCAACGTATTGAGAAGAAGCTTCATGCAATATACTACGTGAGCAAGGTGCTCGATGGTGCTCAAATAAATTATACTACCACGGAAAAGGAGTTATTAGCGGTAGTCTACGCTTTTGAGAAGTTTAGACCCTATCTCGTGGCAACAAAGACTATTGTTTACACGGACCATGCCGCAATCAAGTACCTAATGGCAAAGAAAGATGCTAAGCCAAGGCTTATTAGATGGGTTCTCCTCCTACAAGAGTTTGACATTGAAATTCGGGACAAGAAAGGAGTAGAGAATGTGGTAGCGGATCACCTTTCGAGAGTAGAGCTATATGATTCAAAATGGTTCTCGGCGCCTATCCAAGACTCTTTCGTCGGTGAATATTTGATGAGTGCCGAAGGAGATGCCCCATGGTATGCGGACTACGTGAATTACTTGACGTGCAACATTCTTCCCGAAGGCCTTAATTACAATCAAAGGAGCAAGTTCTTGCATGACGTTTCGAGATATTATTGGGATGACCCATTCCTCTACAAGCTATGCTCGGATGGGATTTATAGAACGTGTGTGCCCAAGGAGGATTTCAAGGGAATCATAGCTTGTTGCCACTCTTCCTCTTATGGTGGGCATGGTTCGGCTTCAAAGACCACATCCAAAATTCTTCAATCGGGTTTCTATTGGCCGAGTATGTTCAAGGATACTTACGAGTTCGTCAAGGCGTGCAATGAATGCCAACGTATGGGAAACATAGCTAGAAGAGAGGAGATGCCTCAAAAAGGAATCTTAGAAGTGGAGATTTTTGACGTATGGGGAGTGGACTTCATGGGACCCCTACCTTCGTCTCAAGGAAATTCTTTCATCCTAGTAGCGGTGGACTACGTGTCCAAATGGGTTGAGGCGATCGCTTCCCCTTCTTGTGACGCTAAAGTGGTGATCAAGATGTTCAAGAAAGTAATATTCCCAAGATTCGGAGTGCCAAGAGCGGTAATTAGCGACAATGGTTCCCATTTTAAGGAGAAAAGATTTGAGTCCATGCTTAAGAAATTTGGGATCTTCCATAGGTGTTCCACCCCTTATCATCCCCAAGCGAATGGGCAAGTTGAAGTGTCTAATAGAGAAATAAAGAATATCTTGTCCAAGACAGTTGGGAAATCGGGAAAGGATTGGGCATTAAAGCTTGACGATGCCTTGTGGGCCTATAGAACCGCGTTCAAGACCCCGATCGGGATGTCCCCCTACCGGCTAGTATATGGCAAGGCATGCCATCTTCCCGTGGAACTCGAGTATAAGGCCATATGGGCCGTTCAAGAGCTAAATTTTGACACAAAAGCTTCGGGAGAGAAGAGACTCCTTCAACTAAATGAAATAGATGAAATCCGATTAGACTCCTACGAGAGTTCAAGAATCTACAAGGAGAAAACCCGGAGGTGGCATGACAAGCTCATCCTTAAGAGACAATTCTCGGTGGGTGATAAGGTTTTGCTATTCAACTCAAAATACAAGTTATTTCCCGGGAAGTTCAAGTCTAGGTGGTTTGGGCCATATAGAATTCATAGAGTCTTTGACGACGGCCACCTAGAGCTAGTTGACAATCAAGGGAATTTATTCAAGGCAAATGGGCAAAGAGTCAAAATTTATCATGCCAACCACGGAGACCAAATTATGTTGGAAGCTCCCTCTTGAGTGCTTTATGATATCGCCGCTAGAGAAGGGATCCCGTTTGGGACTTCTCTTAGTGTGCTTCTCTTCAACCAAAGCTTCGGCTCGGTCTTGCCAAGACGTTAAACTAGGCCCTAACGGGAGGTAGCCCGGTTTGTAAGTTGTCCATCTACGCAAAATCGTTCTATATATATGTTTGGCATGTGCTCTTTGAACTATGCATGTGAACTTGATGTTTGTTTGATCAAAATGCATGATTTGGTGTGCTTGGTGTGAATTTAGTGCTTACATGAATTGTCTTGGTGATGGTGATGTCCAAGTGTGGAGTCTACGATTCTAGCTTGCGTTTGGTTAAAAAGCATGTTTATGCTAATTACTTCTTGGTGAAGTCTTAAATTTGTGCGATTTTTGTGCTGCCTATGCTTGATTTGGGGTAAAAAGTCTGAGTGTGGAGTTGGGAATCGTTGGAAATAGAAAAATTATTTCAAGCAGAATTCCGGATCCAGTCGATCGACTGGCGTTGAGAATTATCTCAGTCGATCGACTGGTTGAGTATCCCAGAAGGTCATGTTTTTTGCGCTTCTTCAGTCGATCGACTGGATGTAAGTTATATCCCAGTCGATCGACTGGGAAGATTTCTCAGAGCGACCTGTTTTTTGAACCTCCTCAGTCGATCGACTGGAGGCAAAAAAAGAGATCTGCCTATCCAACTCCAACTCACTTCCTTCTTCTTCATTCCTCCGCCCGACTCAAACCCTAAATCGGAAAAATCGATCGACCTCCAGCCTCCGACCTTCACCAATCTTCGCCAACCGCCCACCAGATCCCCGCCTTGCCATCGCCGACCGTCCGCCAGTCGACCGCCGCCCGTCCAACCGGCAGAATTTGCCCAACCATCCGAAGTCGTTTTTCCGATCGGGAAACCTTCGACCGCCGATCTCCGCCATCAGCCACCCGTTCCTCCCGATTCAACCACCATTCCACTCCAAATTGCCCCGCCTACAAACCCCACCCATCAATTTGATCCAAAAACCCCTACAGCAAAAACCCTAATTTCGCCCTAAACCCATCCGATTTCAGTCGATCGACTGAGAATCAGGCCTCAGCCCAGTCGATCGACTGAGGTGCAGTTCAGTGCTGTTTGTGAGTTTTTGGCTCTGTTCGGTTGTGTTTCCATTACCAGTGCACCATGGATCGTTCCGGTACTTCATCGAGTGCAAAAGCGAAGGGGAAAGGGATCGCTCTCGAGCCCTCGATCGAGGAGCAAATTGACGACTATATACCGGAGGACGAGGACGATAGACCTCTTGTTTCGCGCAAGAGGAAATTATTGAGGAGGTCGCTTGCTGACATTGACTCGGGGTCAGATGCCGAGATTGAGGCCGTGCCGGTTTCCCCAGCGCCACCAAAGAAGAAAAACCCTCCACCGAAGAAACCGGTGCCGAAGAGGAAAGCGCCAGTGCCTCCTCCCCCTAGAGCCCCTTCGCCCCCAGTGCCCAGAGTGCCTTCTCCTGTTGCAGCACCTCCATCCTTGGCCATAGTGCCGGTTGAGCCTCACGAGGGGCCCTATGAGGGACCGATGCCCATTCCGGTCCCGTATCCGTTCTCGCCTCCCTTGGTCTTTAGGGACGAGAGGCACCAGACTCATCACGCCACCATAACGTCAAAGAGGAAGACTGCCATCCCTACACTGTACCCCGACATGGGTTTGCTTCGTAGCATCGACGAAGCGGTCGCGACTGAGGTACAATCTCGCCTCACTACATATGGTTTGTCTTTCCTTTTGTCTGATGATCCGGGTACCTACCAGAGGGTAGTTGAAGAGTTCACTTGCTCTTTTGAGTTGGTGAAGGAGATAGAGGGGGAGGGGGTTGATTGGACCTATTATTGGAAATTTGTGCTCGGGGGTCGGGATTTTCGTATTCGGGAGAGTTTGATCCGTGAGTGGTTGGGATTTCCACAGCCCGAGGCATCATTACCCCCGATGATTTCTGAGCATGACCAGTCCAGGCTTTGGAGGAGGATCTCCGGTAGGCATGAGTGGTTTATATCTTCATATAATTCTTCCGCGATAGTTGACCCGGTTTGGAAGATTTTACACCATGTCATTGCTATTGGTATTAACACGAGGACTGAGAAGGCTAGGAAAGTCACCCTCCCGGATATGGATATTATGGTCGCTTTGGATTTTGGGCGCACTGTTGATTGGCTTGCTTCTCTCGCCGACCGGTTTGAGACCGTGGTGAAGCCGGGTACGAGGAACAAGGGAATGGGAGGAGGCTCCTTGATTTCATTAATAGCCCGAAGGTGTAACTTCACCTTTGGCTACGAGGGTTGTGAGACCCCTAAGAGGAGCAGGCTTGACATTGATTTGATGAAAAACATGCATATGGTCAAGCGGGACGGTAAGACATGGAGCAATGACCCGTCGCCCCATGTGGAGACCCTTGTGATAGATGCTGCTGCGAAGAGGAGGGCTTTCAAGCAGAAGTTCCCCCTCTACTGCCGTTCCAACCTCTCTCCCTCTCCTGCCAGTTCACCTCCTCCACCCTCACCTCCAGTCGTTCCCGAGGCACAGGCGGACGTCGAGCTCCCACCAGCAGATGAGGAGGTTCCCGCGGCGGATCCCCCGGTCCATGTTCCCCCTCTAGTCGTTGATGACTCAGCAGAGTGGAGGCAGACAGTTACATCAGAGATTGCACGGTTATCGACCGGGATGACTGCTATGAGGAGTGATTTAGCCCGCATAGAGGACCTCGTCCGCACTGAGTCAGAGTGGGTCCGCACTGCACTAGAGTCCCTGATGAGAGGCCAGACTGCGCTAGCTACTACAGTTCCTGCTGCTCCCCGCGCTCCCTCTCCTATGCCTAGTGCACCATCCGCAGACGCTTTAGAGGAGGACGAGGGAGCCTCTGATGGAGATGCCGAGGAGGGAGCCTCTGATGGTGGGACCACTTCGGGAGGTGACGAGAGAGCGTCTTCACGTTCAGAGACTTTCTGATCATGTTCTTATTGACATTTTGATGTTTCTTTGTTTGGATCATGTACTTGGATGTTAAGTCGCCATTTGGCGCAATTTTGGATGATGCTTGCCATTTTGATTATATTCCCATTTCTTGCCTTTGGTTGTGTGCCATATTCATTATGATATTGACGGTGCTTACCACTTACGATGCTCACTCTACAGGATATATATTTCATTGCTTATCTTGTCCAAAACACCGTCTTTATCTACAATTGCAACCAAGAGGTTATTTCTCACTCCCATAGGGTATATCATCGGCTCTACAATCGAGGGGAGTTTCTATGCGCCCTTACCTTTATTTTATCATTCTTTGCGCTTAGGGACTAAGCTTGAGTCAAGTGTGGAGTGGTTTGTGCGCATAGTTCACATGATTGCATGCTTTACATATCATATTTGATGGACACTTGCATTTTCGGCACCTTATCCCTACATGAGAGAGTTTTAACCACATAGGCTTGTGACTATCAATTCCGATTCCTATAAATCACACCTAGCCTATTTGCTACATTTATCGGATTTTGAACTTAGAACCGACCTAGTCCATTGAATGTGTATTCTTGAAAACCAATATCATTGCTATCTCTCGTCTATCTAATTCTCTAAGTATTTTCGTTGAAATACCTTGGATCAAGCTATAGCAAGCACCTTTTAAAATCTTCATGAAAAACTTAAACCTTTTGTTTGCTCCTTGGTGACTTGAGTTCTCTTACATTGTGCCTTGCTTATGTTTGTGTCCCGCACATTCCATATTTACACTGGGCATATTGTCAAGACTTAAGTGTGGAGTCAAAAGAGGGCGAAGCCCCATGCACAAAAAAAAAAAAAGGGGGTACAAATGCCGGGGGTTAGGGAGGTAAGTCCCCCCTCGAAAGCATTTGTATGCCAAAGGTTAAGCAAAAAAAAAATGAAAAAAAAAAGAGAGAAAAAAAAAGGGGGGCACTTAAAGCTTGACTCTATGTCCTTCCATCATTATTCACTTGTGCGGGTGCATCATTTGTTTTGTGTGCTAGTTGGAGTGACTTTTGGACGATCCATGTGCGTGCACGGGAGTATTTCATTTGGTTTATGACTTGGTTGTTAAGAACTCTCGTGTTGAGCTCCTCTTCCCTTTATGGATTACGGCTTAAGCGCCTAAAACTTGGGAACGAGTTCCATGTCGCAAGCCCGTGGACTAGCCCTAGCTAGCATAGGCAAGCGATTGACACTTTTTGTGCAAACTAAAAGCTCAACTTCTATTGTATTACCTTGAAAATGAATAGACATTTGGATGAGACGATTGATAGCTCTAGTATTGATGACCTTGAATGCACAACCTTAATGGTACTCAAAGTGGTTCGAAAGTCCTTTTGATGGTATTGTGATGATAGTCCTAGCGTGGGGTGAGGAGTTTGTTTTGAGAAATCATGGCCTTGGTTAAACACTCTTAAATTCATTTCTCATGGGATAAGTGCACTTGGGATTTGTGAGTATTCCCTTTTCTGAAAACTCTCACGAGACTATAACTCGTCCACTAGGGTAGCCTAGGGGTTTAAAGGCTTAATGCATATGCTAAATGCATTCGTCACACCTACGAAAAGGAGTTAGAGTGTATATATGTGTTAAAGTAGTTAGAAATAAAGTTTTCCTATTGTTTATCTCTGGCTTGTTCTTATTGTTTGCTCGGGACGATCAAACTCTAAGTGTGGAGTGTTTGATGAGTCGAATTCTCGACCCGTTCACATGCCCATTTACGAAGAGTTTTGGTCCATTTCCGATGCTATTTCGATGCCATTTGACCCCTCTCCTTGTATTTCAGGCTTGGAATGACCATACTTTGAGCTCAGGACCTTAGCACGAAGAAACGAGGAAAATTCGAAGATTTGAGCAAAAGTTGGCATAAATTCACTCGAGTCGATCGACTGGGAAGCTCCCCTGCTCCAGTCGATCGACTCGCCAGAAGAAACAGGAGCTGCTGCAAATCCGCCTATCTCAGTCGATCGACTCACCTTCAGTCGATCGACTCGCTCAACTCCCAGGAGGCGCTGCAATTTGACCCCTCTCAGTTGGTCGACTGGGATCCTTCTTTGTGCCAGTCGACCGACTCAAGCAATCCTCAGGAGGGTCTGCAAATCAGGCAACGCCAGTCGATCGACTGAGCCAACACACAACGTCAGTCGATCGACTGGGCTACAGTACCGGAAAACCCTAGCTTTGGCTATAAATAGAAACTTTTGGGGATTTTCAAGGGGGGGCTTTTTGGAGACTTTTGGCACGGATTTCGAGGAGAAAAAGCACGAACTTCGAGGAGATTGAGTGAAGGAGAAGAAGACCAACATCACTCTCTTGAATTCCTACTTTGGTTTTAGATTCCTAAACTCCTCCTCTACATGTTTACATACTCATCCATGAATGCTTTTGATTGTAACCTCACTATGAGTGAGTAGTGACCTAGATTGGGGATTATGGATCCCCTAGACATATTGTGATGATGTAAATGCCAATGATGTCATATTGAATGAGTTTGCACATGAATCTCCTTCATTTGAACCACATGCCTAGAGTTGCCCATAAGGTGTTTGTGAAAATGCCTCAATGAGAAACTTAGTCTAATTTCATACTTGATGTAGCTCACGTTGATCAATATGAATTTAATGAAATGAATGAAGAGGCGTTAGGACTTTTGTGTTACAAGGCGACACTTAGAACCTAATGAGATTGGCTTGAGCTTAACAAGAACATGTTTATCTAATCAATAGAGCGCGAGTGTGAGATTAGAAATGCATGTTCTATAGGGCCAATAGAGCGCGAGTGTGAGGTCCTATGCGAGGTGTAACCTCTTTATCCTAGGTTGTAGCGCGAGTGGAACTTAGGGGAAATGTTACATGGCTAAATTCTATTCAAGTGCATGCAAATTCATAATTGACATCTAATATCATCATCACCATAATTGTCTAGGTGGGGAAGTAATCCCTAGTCTTCTTTGATTGACCGTTTATTTGTTTCTTTGCTTGAAATCTCTTTTGGATAGTCAAAACTCGGCTATCAACCTCTTTTGAGGAACAAACCTCCCCCAAAACCATTAACAATCTAGGTTTAATCATTAGCGCAATTAGTTTAATCACCTATCTCTTGGGTACGACCTTGGGTTTCCCGAGTCTTTACAAATGTTTTGATTTAACGTGATTTAGCATAAGTATTTGATGTCCTTATCGAGTATTTACACTATATTTGCACGCGATCACCTAGTGGACAAGTTATAGTCTTGTGAGAGTTTTCAGAAAAGGGAATACTCACAAATCCCACATGCATTTATCCCATAGGAGTGTAAAGCAAGAATGTCTAACAATTTAGGCGAGGATTTCTCAAAACTTGCTTCACATCCCATGCTAGCATCACAATCACTATACATTTCAAAAGAGTTTTCCACCGTTTAAGTTCACATGAGGGTGCTCATTCAAGGAGGTCAATACTAGCGCTATCAAGTGCCTAACCCAAAAGTCTATTCATTTTATGATGCAAGGCTTTTGAAAGATGGTTGAAGCTTTGTGCACAAAAACGTCGCTCGATCACCTATGCTAGCTAGGGCTAGTCCACGGGTTCACGATATAACTCATTTCCAAGTTTTAGACGCTAAAGTTGTAATCCATAAGGAAAGAGGAGTTTGACAACAAGAGTTCTTAAAACAAGCATAACCCAATCAATAGCTTACGTGAAATCACAAGGGTCGTCCTAGAGCTCAACTTGCTAGCACACAATGCACGTGGTGAACTCGCACATATAAGAGATGGTGGAAGGGCGTAAAGTCAAGTTCTAAGTGATTTTTACTTGGCCTTTGGCCTACAAATGCTTTCGAGGGGGAACTTACCTTCCTAACCCCCGACATTTGTATGTTTTTGCACAAAACTTCTCGTGCACTTGAGAAAGTTTTTGGTCGGGGCTTTGCCCTCTGTGACCATGTAAATTTTCTTGAATGGGGCTTTTTTTTGTGCGCCCTCTTTTTGATTCCACACTTAAAACTTGACAATATTCCCAATGTGAATATGGAATGTGCGAGGATCAACCACAAACAAGGCACGAGGCAAGAGAACTAAAGTCACCTAAAAGCAATCGAGAGGTTTAAGTTTTTTTCATGAAGGTTTCAAAACGTGTGACGGAGCCCACTGCACTGTCGTTAAGGTGCAATGTTCTCTGTGCAAATAAATTTATATTTTCCGCTACTCGCGACTTCACTACTGGGTAGTAAGTGGTAAGTAGGGGTCGAACCCAAGGGAATTAGGGGGATACGTTGTTCTTTAAAGGATTTGTACAGCGAGGGAGCGTGTTTAAGGTTGATTGAGATTTTAGCGGTTATGACTAAGTGACTTTTTTTGGTTGTTTTTTGGTTTTGAGTGCGGAAAAGTAAATTACAGAAAATAAATACTGAAAAGTAAAAAGAAAGACTTACAGTGGGTGATGCGTGATTTGCGAGTCCTCCGGAAGATGAGCGGTTGATGATTGCAGTTAAGTAAATATAGGGGGGTTTTGTAATCTAAAGAAAACATTCGGTTTCAGGGGCCTTGTATCATAGTTGTTTATCATCGACCGCTAATGATCATACTAAGTGTTCAAAGATGAATTGAGGCCATTTCTAAGCGCAAGACTTGCAACATCGTTTAAAACACTTGTTCTACTTTAGACTAATTCCTCCTTTTGAAGTATCTTAGCCTTGTGTGCATCCACCTGATCTTTCAGTTACGATCGACCGAGTGGTGTTTTAGATAAGTCAAACTCCTCAGATAAGTTTTGCTTGTTACAGCTTCCACTTACCCGAGTATGTTCACGAATACCCACGGAAGAGCTTTGCTTGTTATAGCTTCCACTCAACCTTGGAAATTCTGACTATATATGGCACATAGAACAAGTTTTGAACACAAAGCAGCATTAAGTGCAGGGTCTAAAACATTTTACAATACAAGTACACCCCTTTAACCGAATAAAGAGTTTAGCTACGAATATCCATAGAGGTGGATACCATAGCTAAATACTCGGGGGTTTTTGAAAACAGTAAGAGGAGAGGGGGTGGAATACTCAAGAACCAACAGGAGTATTCCCAATTCCTACTGAATACTCAAGAACCAACAGGAGTATTCTCTAAAACTGTTATAATACTCAAGAACCAACAAGAGTATTATTTCAAAAACCAAACTTACAAAGTACCAAACTTTTAGAGAGAGAAGTAATTTTCAATTTGTGGATGATACAAATGAGAGGAGAAGGCTTCCTTTTATAGCCAAATGAGGATGGAATGGAGGGCTAAGATGAAACCATGTGGTTTCATCCAAGGGAGGAGGAGGGAGGCTCCAAAGCCGCCGGTTCCAAGTCACCAAGGAGGAAGCCGCCGGTTGCATGGAGGAGGGGAGGAGGAAGCCACCGGTCACCAAGGAGGAAAGGTGGAGGTTTGTGAGTTTTGTGCAGTCTTTTCACAAAACTATCAATCCAATTTCGCTCCGGTCTGACTTTGGTTGTTCCTCGGTTGGATTTGAATTGAGTAATTCAATGTCAGGATCTTGAGATTTTTGCATTCAGCGTCTGATCTTGACCTTGGAATGGCTCGTAACATCTTTTCAGCGTAAAATCCTCTCCTTAGCGTGTTTTCTCTCTAGAGTCCAAAATACCCTGTAGAAATATATCGGGACTAACAAGCAGAAGTTAAATAGACAAATAGTCTAATTTGGTGGGTTTTACTATGTTTTTGATTCGTATAATTATGGTCCATCAGATCACCCCACACTTTTAGTTGTTCGTCCCGAACAATGCTATTAAAGGGCGGCACTCTAAGTAAGTTTGTTAAAATATGAAAATTAGACTGTGGTACTAGACTTATCCTAATTCATGTATTACTTACTTATTACCAAATTGAACTGTGTAAATAAATAGAAGAAACTTGCTACTTGTACCTTCGTGCCGAGATGCAAATTATTCTGGATGTTTCGGGAGATAGCCCTTTTTAGGCTTCTGGACTGCAACCTCGGGACTGTCTCGCAATATATGGTTTCCTTGTAGCTTTCTCTAGCACGTGATTCGGTTCGGGTTTCACAGTTGAGTTGAGCCTTTTGATGAGTCGAGTTTTCGACTCATTAATGCCCGTTTTCACTATAGCTTTAGTTCGATTCCGACTACTATTTGATGTCATTTGATCCTCTTCTCGTGCGTTTCAGGTACAAAGCAAGATGTCTCAGTGTCAAGAGCCATTGGAAGGAAACTCGGAGAAAATCGGTGTTTTAGAGCAAAAGTTGGCAGGAATTGGTCTCCAGTCGATCGACTGGGAAGCTCCCCTGCTCCAGTCGATCGACTAGATAAACTCTCAGGAGGTGCTGAAAATCGAGCATTATCAGTCGATCGACTGGCCCCTCCAGTCGATCGACTGAAGAGTCTTCTACCCATGGGTTGCAAGCCACGCGCCTCCAGTCGATCGACTGGGACCTCAGTCGATCGAGTAGATAAAGTTTCAGGAGGACCTGTTTTCCGCACAAAGCCAATCGATCGACTGGGAAGCTCCCCTGATCCAGTCGATCGACTGAGATCCTGCTATCCAAGTGCCGTTTTCTACCTCCAGTCGATCGACTGGGCCACAAGCCCAACGCCAGTCGATCGACTGGACCTGCTATAGTACCGAAAATAATCCGAGGCTATAAATAGAAAGAGGGTTTCTTGACCTAATATCGGGGATTTTTCTGGAGAAGAAGACAAAGGAAAGTGATCAAATCAAGGGTTTCATCATCATCAAATCAAGGAGGAATCAAGATCAAGGGAGTTCACTAGGACTAATCATCCTACTCTTTCCCTCTTCTTTTCTCCTAGATTTGCTTGTAAAAACCTACTCATCATGTTGTCTTACATGATGAGTGAGTAGTCTCCCTTGTGTTTTGAGGGGTTCTATGAACCTCCTTGGTACTCAATGATCATTGTGAACACATTTGAATAGATCTATTGAAGTTGATTTCATTTTTACTATGCTCTTCATGTTAGACATGTCTCTAAGTGTTTGATAAAATGCCTAAGTGACATGTTTATGTTAGAACTTTGATCTAAGTCTTGAGAAAGCTTAGGGATGGTTTTGATATAGTAAAATTGAACTTAACCAACATTTATGAGAGTAAATGCATGGTGAGAGGTGAACTAGAACTTTATGCATATAGCATTTATGAGAGTAAATGCTATATAGTGGATCAACACCCTTTAATTAGTGAGATCCTAATTAAGATGGCTTGACTAAGATTAGATATGCGTAATAGCCTAATTCTTAGTCTAGGCTAGGTTCAAAACTTATCAACTCTTAATTAATTGAACTCTTGTTTGCATGATCATTGGGAAATTGCCAAGGAGGGGATTAATCCCTCGAAACTCGCTTTTAATTGAATTCAATCCTTTGAAAACCACTTCATTCTTGTTTTACATTCATTGATAACTCAACCAATTGAATTTTAGGAATTAGCCGAGTAGAAAACTTGATAGAACTAGCGTGTAGTCCATTTGCTCCCTTGGGTTCGACACCGGTCTTACCGGTTGATTATAAATTGTTTTTGACCGTATCCCAAAAATACACACGTCAAAATGGCGCCGTTGCCGGGGAGCAATAGCTAGATTACCCCTAGGAATATCATTTAGTGCTCCGACTATTCCATGTTTTGTTTTATTTTACTTGTTGCTTGCGTTTCTTGAATTATTTCCCTACGCTTACTTATTTTAATTGGTTTCTCTTATAGGTTCTATCCTTTTATGCCACCAAAGACCAAGAAGCTTAGTCATATTGTGGATAGAGATTTGAACCGGCCTATAAGGGAACTAGTTGATCCTCCCGTTACAAGGAGTAAAACCAACAAGGACAAGGGTTCTACTTCTAATTCTCAAGCAACCATGGCCGAAAACAACAATTTACCTCCTCCGCCCCCTCCCTTTAATCGAAGGAACCAAGATCCTCCTCCTCAACAATTGCCCCTAGCTAGAAGGGCATTAAAGGACTATGCCGTTCCTACGGCGTATGGTTACCGCTCTCCCATCCAACTTCCCGCGGTTGACAATCGAGACTTCGATTTGAAGACGGCGCACATTCAAATGGTTCAAGCGAACCAATTCTCGGGAAGAGATAGCGAGGACCCCAATTCCCATTTGACCACGTTTCTAGAGATATGTGCTACATTTAAAATAAATGGAGTCTCGGAAGATGCAAAGCTATTGAGGCTCTTTCCCTTCTCACTCACGGGAAAAGCTAAGGATTGGTTGAGGAGCCAAACTCCCGATAGCTTCACTACATGGGAAGAATTAGCCGTGGCCTTCTTGAACAAGTATTTTCCCCCTTCCAAGACGGCCTACTATCGGAACCAAATCACCAACTTCTCGCAAATGGATGGGGAAAATCTATATGAGGCTTGGGAGCGATACAAGGAGTATCAAAGGCTTTGCCCTCACCACAACCTTGATGATCTTCAAGTCTTCCATACTTTCTACCATAGGGTTGATGGGAATTCTCGCCTTGCTCTTGACACCGCTTCAAGTGGCGCTATTATGGATCTAGAACCGCATGAAGGATATGCGATAATAGAGAAGATTACCAAAAACTACTTCATGTGGGGAAGCGAAAGAGGAAACCAGAGAAGAAGGCATGAAAGGCATGAGGTAAAAGCCGTGAGCTCTAGTGATTATGATGCTTTGAGGAAAGACTTTGAGAGCCTCTCGGACGAGGTGTTCAAGCTAAAACATCCGGAAAAGGAAGCTTCAACGAGGCAAGGATGTGATATTTGTGAGGTCTATGAGCATGCGACCGTTTCTTGCCCTTTGGTTCAAAGGGATGTGCAAGGGCAAGGCTATGGAGAAGTGAATTTCGTGGGAGGAAATCAAGGAAGAGAATATGGAAATAGTGCCAATCAAGGGCAAAGCTCTCAAGCCAACTATACCACACCCAAGTTCTCTTCGGGATGGAGAAATCACCCCAATTTCTCCTACAAAACCACTAATCCTACTCGCCCCGATTTTGGATCCACACCTCCCGGATTCGGTCCTAAGCCTACTCAATCCAATCAAGGGTTCCAACCTAGGAACCAATATCAAGGGCAACAATACCAAAATCAAGCTCAAAGATCCTATCAACAAGTTGAAGCTCCTCCACAACCTTCTAGTGAGCTATCCGGTGTTGAAGCCATGTTTGCAAAGCTCTTAGCAAACCAAAATGAGATGAGGCAAGAGTTGAATGAGGTTAAGCAATCGAATCAAAGGATAGAAATCCACAACAAAATGCTAGAAACTCAAATTGCTCAACAAGTCGAGGCATCTTCAAGAGCACCGGGCAAGCTGCCGGCTAGGCCCGACCAAGTTAATAGAGAGCATTGCAATGCGGTGACCTTGAGAAATGGGAAAGAGTTAGAGGTGGAGTTTCCTAAGAAGAAGAGAGTCACTTTTGATCTTGGAGGCCAAGCTAGTGCCGAAATTGAAGAGTTGGACGAGGAGGTTCCTAACCCTCAAGTTGAGAAAAAAAAGTGAAGTGGAAAAGGAGAAAAACGAACCTAGAATATACACTCCTCCTATTCCATTTCCTCAAAGGTTAAAGAAAAAGAGCAATGACAAGCAATTCTCCAAGTTCGCCAAGATGATGAGGAAGCTCTATGTCACAATGCCCTTCACCGAGGTAATAACTCAAGCTCTTTCTTATGCTAGATTTCTAAAGGATGTTATTACTTGCAGAAGAACAATTGAGGATGTCGATACGGTGTCCCTCAATGGCGAATGTAGTGCCATACTCCAACCTCGCATGCCCCCAAAGCTTGAGGATCCCGGTAGCTTTTCCATTTCATGCTTTATTAATGATATTAAGATTGAACGTGCAATGTGTGATTTGGGTGCAAGCATATCGTTGATGCCTTATTCTTTGTGTAAAAAGCTAAATATGGGTGAGCCAAAACCAACTAGCATGATTCTAAGGCTCGCGGACCGCTCCTCAAGATTCCCTAAGGGAGTTCTTAAGGACGTCCCGGTTAGAGTAGGGAATTTCTATATTCCGGGGGATTTCGTGGTGTTAGAGATGGAGGAGGACAAAGAAATTCCCATTCTATTGGGAAGGCCCTTCCTCTACACCGCGGGGGCTATTTTTGATACAACTAAGGGTTCAATTACCATGAGGGTAGGAGATGAAGAGGTTGAGTTTAACTTAGAAAAGGCACAAAAAGGTCCTAATTCTACAATGACTTGTAATTATCTTGACCTAGATGATAAATATGAATTGTATGATGTGCCTAACCTTTACATGAGTGGGATTGACCTTGACAATGAGCTTCCCGACATTGCCGATTGTTGGGCTATCTTGGAAGGAGAAAATGAAGAGGGAACTCTAAGCGACAAAGGTAAGGAGTCTTGTTCGGTAGAGCTAAAAGCTCTACCAACAAGCCTAAGGTATGAGTTCTTAGGCCCAAATTCTAGCTTGCCTATCATTGTGAATGCCTCTTTGAATGTTGTTGAGACTTGTAAATTGCTTGATGTGGTTAGGAAATATAAGGATGCTATTGGCTACTCTATTGATGATTTAAAGGGAATAAGCCCTAATTTATGCATGCATGAAATCAACTTAGAGAGCGATAGTATGCCATCTAGGGAGAGAGCTAGGAGGTTGAATCCTATTGTTGGAGAAGTTGTTAAAAAGGAAGTGCTTAAGTTGCTTGATGCGGGAATCATTTTTCCCGTTGCGGACTCCAAATGGGTGAGCCCCATTCATGTAGTACCCAAAAAGGGGGGAATGACCGTAGTTGAAAATGAAAAGAATGAATTAATCCCTACGCGGACCGTGACCGGTTGGCGTATGTGCGTGGATTATAGGAAATTGAACCAAGCAACTAGGAAGGATCACTTTCCCCTTCCTTTTATTGATCAAATGTTAGAAAGATTAGATAAGCATGATTATTTTTGCTATCTTGACGGATATAGCGGATTTTTCCAAATCCCTATTCATCCTCAAGATCAAGAGAAAACGACCTTTACTTGTCCTTATGGAACATTTGCCTATCGGCGAATGCCCTTCGGACTTTGTAATGCGCCCGGTACATTCCAAAGATGCATGATGGCTATTTTTTCTGAATTTATTGAAAAGATTATGGAAGTATTCATGGATGATTTTTCTGTTTATGGTTCGTCTTTTGATGATTGTTTAGCTAATTTGGCTAAAGTGTTGAAAAGATGCATTGAGACGAACCTTGTACTTAATTGGGAAAAATGTCATTTCATGGTGCAGGAGGGGATAGTTCTTGGGCATTTGGTCTCAAAAAGAGGAATTGAGGTGGACAAGGCAAAAATTGAAGTCATGGAGAAATTGCCACCTCCAAGAGATGTGAAAGAAATTAGGAGTTTCCTTGGTCATGCCGGATTTTATAGAAGGTTTATAAAGGACTTCTCGAAGATTGCAAAGCCATTGACAAATCTTCTATGCAATGATACAAAATTTCATTTTGATGAAGATTGCCTAGTAGCCTTCAAGAAGTTAAAAGAGGCATTGATTTCGGCTCCTATTATTCAACCCCCTAGGTGGGAATTGCCCTTTGAACTCATGTGTGACGCAAGCGATTATGCAATTGGGGCGGTTCTTGGGCAAAGGATAGACAAGAAACTTCATGCCATCCACTACACAAGCAAAGTTCTTAGTGGTGCTCAATTGAATTATACAACTACGGAGAAGGAACTTCTTGCTATCGTCTATGCCTTTGACAAATTTCGTCCTTATCTTGTGGCTTCAAAGGTTATAGTATTCACGGATCATGCGGCTATTAAATATCTCTTAGCGAAGAAGGATTCCAAGCCAAGATTGATAAGATGGATTTTATTACTCCAAGAGTTTGATAATGAGATTAAAGACAAGAAGGGGGTAGAAAACGTGGTAGCCGACCACTTATCAAGGCTAGAGGAGAATGAAGAGATTGAGACGGATACTAGACCGGTGAATGATTCATTTGTCGGAGAGCAACTCATGAGAGTTGAAGCGGAGGCGCTTCCTTGGTATGCGGATTTCGTAAACTTTGTGGTTTGTGGAATTATACCCCACGATATGAACCACCATCAAAGGAGGAAATTCCTTTCCGAGACCAAGAGGTACTATTGGGACGAGCCCTACCTTTATAGGCTTTGCGCGGATGGGCTATATAGAACTTGCGTCGCCGAAGAGGAAATGAGAGAAATTCTTTACCATTGTCACTCTTCTCAATATGGAGGACATGGTAGTGGAGCAAAAACTGCGTCGAAGGTACTACAATGCGGCTTTTATTGGCCTACTCTCTTTGGCGATGCTTATGAATTCGCGAAAGCATGTGATCAATGTCAAAGGACCGGCAATATCTCAAAGAGGCATGAAATGCCCCAACAAAGCATCCTCCCGGTCGAGATATTTGACGTATGGGGCATTGACTATATGGGCCCTTTTCCTTCTTCATTTGGGAACCGATTCATATTGGTGGCGGTTGATTACGTCTCGAAATGGGTTGAAGCCGTCGCTTCCCCCACTTGCGATGCCAAGGTGGTCACAAAACTATTCAAGAAAATCATCTTTCCGAGATTTGGGGTGCCAAGGACCGTTATAAGTGATGGTGGTTCGCATTTCAAGGAGAGACATTTCGAGGCATTGCTTCGCAAATATGGAGTTAGTCACAAGGTTGCCACTCCTTATCACCCACAAACTAGTGGACAAGTGGAAATTTCAAATCGAGAAATCAAGGCAATCTTGGATAAAACCGTGGGGAGCTCAAGAAAAGATTGGTCATCGAAGCTAGATGACGCTCTATGGGCCTATCGTACGGCATTCAAAACCCCTATTGGAATGTCTCCCTATCGCCTTATTTATGGGAAGCTGTGCCACTTGCCGGTGGAATTGGAGTACAAGGCGAAGTGGGCAATCAAAACGTTGAATATGGATTTACAAATGGCGGGAGACCATAGGGTGCTTCAACTCCATGAGTTAGAAGAAATAAGGAATGAGGCCTACGAAAGTGCTAGGATCTATAAAGAGAAGACCAAGAAATGGCACGACAAAAGGATACTTCGTCGTGAATTCAAGAAGGGAGAGAAGGTCTTGCTCTTTAATTCTAGGCTTAAGCTATTCCCGGGAAAATTGAGAAGCCGGTGGAGTGTCCATTTATTGTCCACAAGCCTTATGAGGATGGACACGTAGAATTGCTCAACAATGATGGGACTACCTTCACGACAAATGGGCAAAGGCTAAAGCACTATAGAGAAGGCGTTCGGGATGAGAACAATGAGACTCACCATTTGACCGACCCTTAGAGAGCTTTTTTTTCCGCTTGAGGAGGGATCCTAGCTATGGACTCCTCAAGTGTGTTTCTTAGTAAGAAGAGGATCGGCTCGGTCTTTGCCAAGACGTTAAACTAGGCACCTCACGGGAGGTACCCCGGTTTGTGAGTTGTCTATCTATGCACAAGTAACTTCCACATATGTGTAGCATGCTCTTGTAAACTTGTGATATGGTTTGGTGGTTTGGATAATTTCCTATGCATGATTTGGGGTGTGTGTGATGTGATATAGGGCTTGCATGAATTTTCTTGATGATGGTGGCATTCTAAGTGTGGAGTGGTGATCCTAGCTTATTTATTTGAAAATCTTATGCTATGTGCTAGTGATTGCTTAGAAGGGGCGTGCCTTGATTATATGTGATATTTTGAGTGGTACTTATTCTTGATTAAGGGTAAAAATTCTGAGTGTGGAGTTGGGATTCGATGAGAAATGAAAAAAATATTTTTGCAGGAATTTGGGTCCAGTCGATCGACTGGGAGGTAAGCTATAAGCCAGTCGATCGACTGGATAAAGGTTCAGAGAGGTCTGTTTTTCATGCAATCCCAGTCGATCGACTGGGATTTTCTTATCCAAATATCAGATTCTCTTCTTCTTCTTCATTTTCGAACTCCCAAAACCCTAAAATCCCAAATCAAATTTACTCCAATCCGATCTTCCCCAACTCCTCGCCGGTCCCCTCCCAGCAGCCTCGCCACAAGCTAGCCTTGCCTCCGCCACTCGTCCGCCCTCAAACCGCCGCCCAAATCCTTCCGAAATCGGATTTCCGATCAGAAATACTCCAATCCTCGGATCTCCGCCGTCCTCCGCCCATTTCTCCCGATTCCACCGCCATTCCACTCCCAATCCGCCCGTCTACAAACCCCGTTGATCAATTTGGCCTCCGAAAGCCTCCCCAGAAAAACCCCAATTTGTGCCCTAGCCCGACTGAATTTCACTCCCCAGTCGATCGACTGGGACATCAGCAACCAGTCAGTCGATCGACTCGATTACTGATCAGTGCCATTTTGTGAGTTTTTCGCCCAGTTTGACTTTTGGCCTTCATTTTCATACATCATGGGTCGTGCCGGTTCTTCATCCAGCTCCAAATCGAAGGGGAAGGGGGTCGCTCATGAGCCCTCTCTTTTGGATCAAATTGATGAGTTTCAGAGCGAAGACGAGGATGATAGACCTCTTGTTACCCGCAAGAGGAGATTTTTGAGGGATTCTCTTGCTGACCGGAGTTCAGAGGAGGAGATTGAGGCCGCGCCGGTTTCCCCGCCACCCCCAAAGAAGAAGAAGCCTCCACCGAGGAAACCGGCGCCGAAGAAGAAAGCGCCAGTGCCTCCTACCCCTAGAGTCCCTGCGCCCCCTGTGCATAGAGAGCCCTCTCCTGCTGCTGCCCCTCCTTCCACGGCCTTAGTGCCGATTGAGCCTCATGAGGAGCCCTATGCGGGACCGATGCCCATGCCGGTCCCGTTCCCGTTCTCGGTTCCCTTGGTCTTCAGGGACGAGAAGCACCGGACTCGTCACGCTACTATCATTGCGAAGAAGAAGAAGGCCATCCCGACATTGTACCTGGACATGGGCTTGCTCCGCGGCATCGACGATGTTGTCGCGACTGAGGTACAATCTCGGCTCACTACTCATGGCTTATCCTTTATATTTGCTGATGATCCGGGTTCCTACCAGAGGGTAGTTGAGGAGTTTTTATGCTCGTTTGAGTCGGTGAAGGAAAGAGTGGGGGAGGATGGTTCCTCAGAGTATTATTGGGAGTTCGTTTTGGGGGGGTAGAGATTTCCGGATCAGGGAGAGTACGATCCGAGAGTGGCTTAGCTTTCCACAGCCTACGGGCTCACCCCAGGTATTCACTGAGCACGACCAGTCCAGACTTTGGAAGAGGATTTCTGGTAGAAATGAGTGGTTCATATCTTCATATAATTCTTCGGCGATCGTTGATCCAGTTTGGAAGATTATGCACCACGTCATTTCTATTGGTATTAATACGAGGACAGAGAGGGGTAGGAAGGTGACCTTGCCAGATATGGACCTCATGGTTGCCATGGATCATGGGGAGATTATTGATTGGCTAGTGGTCCTTGCCAATCGGTTTGAGGCCGTTGTGAAGCCGACTACGAGGAACAAGGGCTTGGGAGGTGGCTCCTTGATTACTTTGATAGCCCAAAGGTGTAACTTCACCTTTGGCCACGAGGGTTGTGAGGCCCCTACTAGGAGCAAGCTTGACATAGACTTGATGAAGAATATGCATATGGTCAAGCGAGACGGTAAGACGTGGAGCAGTGACCCGTCGCCTCATGTGGAAGATCTTGTGACCGCTGCTGCTTCGAGGCGGAGGATGTTCAAGCAGCAGCACCCCCTTTACTGTCTCGCCCACCTCTCACCCTCTCCCTCTCCTCCCGGTTCACCTCCTCCACCCCCACCGGCAGTCATTCCAGAGGCAGATGAGGAGTTGCCACCAGCAGAGCTAGCAGCCGATATTCCCCCTCCAGTCGTTGATGACACGGCAGAGTGGAGACAGAGAGTCACATCAGATATTGCTGGCTTGACGACCGGCGTGGCAGACTTGAGGAGCGGACTGACTCGCCTCGAGGACTTTGTCCGAGAGTCTGATGCTAGAGCCCGCCGGGAGTGAGAGTGGCTGAGATCCACGGTTTTATCATTCGGCAGAGGCCCCAGCACTCCATTTGCCCCTCCACTGGCTCCAGAGTTCTCAGCTCCACGTGGCGCCTCCCCTTTGCCCACCACTCCAGTTTCCAGAGTCGGGGAGGTGGGATCGCGTCTCACAGGAGACACCGGTCCGCCAGATCATTCCTTTCGCGAGGGTAGCCCGCTATTCCCAGGCTCCACGCAGCCGCTTGAGGATGATGGAGTCGTTGATTCAGCTAGGAGGACCCCTCCGGGAGACGACGAGGCTACATCTTAGTCCATGCTTCATTTCTATTTCCACATGTGTATTTTCCTTATTTGACTTGTTGCATTGGATGTTGATTTGGATGATAAGTCGCCTTTTGGCGCATTTTTGATGATGTATGCTATTTTGGTGATATCTATCCTTTCTTGCCTATTGGTTGTATGCTATATTCTTATGATGATATTGGAGGTGTTTACCATTTATACTGTTCACTCTACAGGATATACATTCACATATTCCTATCATGTCTAAAACACCCTCTTATATCTACACTTGTACCCAAAAGGCTATTTCTCACTCTTATGGATTATATCACCGGCACTACAAACGAGGGGAGTTCCTATGCGCCTTTGCCTTTATTTTATCATTCCTTGCGCTTAGGGACTAAGCTTGAATTAAGTGTGGAGTGGTTTTGATGCGCATAGTTCACATGATTGCATGCTATACATATCATTTCTAGATGGACACTTGCATACTTGCACATTGTCCCAACATGAGAGTGTTTTAACCTCATAGGCTTGTGATTTTAAATTCTAAATCCCTATAGATCACATCTAGCCTATGTGCCACATTTACCGACCTAGTCCTATGAGCATGCATTCTTGAGAATTAATATCATTGCTATATCTCGTCTATCCAACTTTCTAAGTATTTTTGTTGCAACACCCTGGATCAAGCTAGCAAACACTTTTAAAAATCTTCATGAAAAACTTAGACCCCTTGAATATTCCTTGGTGACTTGAGTTCCCTAACACGGTGCCTTGCTTATGTTTGTTCCCCGCTCATTCCATACACTCTTTGAACATATTGTCAAATTTTAAGTGTGGATTTCATTTTTTTTTTAAAATCTGCTCCGCCACCGCGGTACTTATGCGGTTTGGTGGGATGGTGGCACGCATCGTTCAATCTCTATTACCAAATTGAACTGTTTAAATAAATAGAAGAAACTTGATACTTGTACCTTCGTGCCGAGATGCAAATTATTCTGGATGTTTCGGGAGATAGCCCTTTTTAGGCTCCTGGACTGCAACCTCGGGACTGTCTCGCACTATATGGTTTCCTTGTAGCTTTCTCTAGCACGTGATTCGGTTCGGGTTTCACAGTTGCGTTGAGCCTTTTGATGAGTCGAGTTTTCGACTCATTAATGCCCGTTTTCCACTATAGCTTTAGTTCGATTCCGACTACTATTTGATGTCATTTGATCCTCTTCTCGTGCGTTTCAGGTACAAAGCAAGATGTCTCAGTGTCAAGAGCCATTGGAAGGAAACTCGGAGAAAATCGGTGTTTTAGAGCAAAAGTTGGCAGGAATTGGTCTCCAGTCGATCGACTGGGAAGCTCCCCTGCTCCAGTCGATCGACTAGATAAACTCTCAGGAGGTGCTGAAAGTCGAGCATTATCAGTCGATCGACTGGCCCCTCCAGTCGATCGACTGAAGAGTCTTCTACCCATGGGTTGCAAGCCACGCGCCTCCAGTCGATCGACTAGGACCTCAGTCGATCGAGTAGATAAAGTTTCAGGAGGACCTGTTTTCCGCACAAAGCCAGTCGATCGACTGGGAAGCTCCCCTGCTCCAGTCGATCGACTGAGATCCTGCTATCCAAGTGCCGTTTTCTACCTCCAGTCGATCGACTGGGCCACAAGCCCAACGCCAGTCGATCGACTGGACCTGCTACAGTACCGAAAATAATCCGAGGCTATAAATAGAAAGAGGGTTTCTTGACCTAATATCGGGGATTTTTCTGGAGAAGAAGACAAAGGAAAGTGATCAAATCAAGGGTTTCATCATCATCAAATCAAGGAGGAATCAAGATCAAGGGAGTTCACTAGGACTAATCATCCTACTCTTTCCCTCTTCTTTTCTCCCAGATTTGCTTGTAAAAACCTACTCATCATGTTGTCTTACATGATGAGTGAGTAGTCTCCCTTGTGTTTTGAGGGGTTCTATGAACCTCCTTGGTACTCAATGATCATTGTGAACACATTTGAATAGATCTATTGAAGTTGATTTCATTTTTACTATGCTCTTCATGTTAGACATGTCTCTAAGTGTTTGATAAAATGCCTAAGTGACATGTTTATGTTAGAACTTTGATCTAAGTCTTGAGAAAGCTTAGGGATGGTTTTGATATAGTAAAATTGAACTTAACCTACATTTATGAGAGTAAATGCATGGTGAGAGGTGAACTAGAACTTTATGCATATAGCATTTATGAGAGTAAATGCTATATAGTGGATCAACACCCTTTAATTAGTGAGATCCTAATTAAGATGGCTTGACTAAGATTAGATATGCGTAAAGCCTAATTCTTAGTCTAGGCTAGGTTCAAAACCTATCAACTCTTAATTAATTGAACTCTTATTTGCATGATCATTGGGAAATTGCCAAGGAGGGGATTAATCCCTCGAAACTCGCTTTTAATTGAATTCAATCATTTGAAAACCACTTCATTCTTGTTTTACAATCATTGATAACTCAACCAATTGAATTTTAGGAATTAGCCGAGTAGAAAACTTGATAGAACTAGCGTGTAGTCCATTTGCTCCCTTGGGTTCGACACCGATCTTACCGGTTGATTATAAATTGTTTTTGACCGTATCCCAAAAATACACACGTCACCTTTTTGATTTCTTTCTTCTTTTGGCGAGGGACAGCTTTTTGTAGTGAATCGGCCTTTGGCCTTTGATTTGACTTTTTTGAGTACTTCACTTTTATTTGGTTAAAACCTTCACAATTTTGGGCCCTTGGCCTCTTGATTTGCTTCTTCGAGTTTCACTTCTTTGTGACTTGCTAGTCCATTTTCTCAAGCCTTCTTGGGAGGTCCAATCATCGCCCGCGAGCATATGGGAATACCTCCCCGCTCTCTCTCATCATTGTCGTTTCGCGCGAGTCAAAATGAGGGTCGCTCATTTATTTTCCCGGCTACTTTGACTAGAGATAGGATGGTTTGATTCCCATCCCGCCTTCTTCATTTTTTATGCATAAACACTGCATGGCGGAGATGACTCTTGACTCAACTGAAAAACCCGAAGTGCAGCCTCCACTGACTTCGTAAACCATATAGTGAAATTCAGTCCTTCGATTGCTTGCCAAGCCTCTCTAGGGCATTTCTATCAACTCCACATTCCTAGTTTATCTCAGCACAAAGGGACAAATGAGAAGTTACATTCTAAGTTTTTAAACAGTTGAATTTTCACAAGGTTAATGCATGAATTATGACTTATCTTTTTCACATTCTTAAGTTCATATTTTCAAAAAGATAACACTAAAAAGGAAAAAAACATGTTATTTATTTATGTACACATGCGGATCTCACCCCACACTTTTGAACGAAGGCGTGCCTTTCAGCACTACTTAGTTCAAAAGCCATGCAAGCAGACAATTACGAGAAGGAAATGATATTAAGGAAAGGTAAGATCAGAACTCCCTTTGAAGTGTCGAGTGAACGACATGGCATGAGGCTGGATAATCGAGGGAGTTTGGCTGGGGCCTTGAACTCTCAGCGCAAGCCCGGTAACTCACGGAAGCTGCCTGGCTGATCTGATCGTGCTCCAAAAACCAATTCCTAAATAGTCAATTCATTCTATGCACCAAGTGGGTGAGAGCGACTTATTGATAAAAACTAAAAGACAGAAAATAAAAAGATAGAAAGTAAGATAGTGTTGGGTTACCTCCCGACCAGCGCACTTGTTTAACGTCGTTGGCTCGACAGTACCTCATTCCTGGATCACTGGTTGGGAACCCATGGGTGGCTCAGGTCAAATTTTGCCACTGTTCCTGTGTTGGTTTTTGCCTTGACTTTTCCTGATTCCTTGCTTATGTTAGAACCCCATGGTTTTGGTGTTTTTTCTTTCCATTGCTTCTGAGAAGGTGAGGGAACTTTGACCATAGCTGCTGGTCTTGTTACTTTTTCGGTCTCTTTGGCAGGTCGGAAATCTGCGTACCACGATCTGAGATAGGTATTATATCTGGCGGTTTCTTTGTATCCGTGCGGCTATTGTCAATGTAGAAATATGCAATTTTGCCGCCGAACTTAAGCGATAATGAGCCCTTGCCCACATCGATCCTTGCTTTAGTAGCGTAGAGAAATGGTCGTCCCAAGATTATTGTTGGAGGGTCGTCTTCGCTGGTCTCTCCCGTTTGTATCACATAGAAGTCTGCGGCAATGACGAGCTCTCCCACATGGAGTATTACGTCTTCCAGCACTCCAATCAGACGGATGCACGATTTATCTCCTAGCTCGATATTTGACCTGGGTGGTTTTAATGGACCCAGTCCTAACAAGTAATATAAGGAGGAGGGCATGGCGTTGACAGCAGCCCCAAGATCGACTAAGCACTTATGAATCTGTGCTTCACCAATACCGCAGGTGACTGTAAAGGCCCCTGGGTCTTTATCTCTTTCCGGCTGTGACTCATGATCTGAAGTGAGGGCTCTTTCTATTGTCGGGCCATTCTGCCCATTCCTTGGCTTATTATTTGTATAATCGGGCCCCTTAATATTTTGCTTCGAAGCATAAATATTAGTTGGAGAGTCCCACTTCAAATTGTTATCGTCATCCCATCCAGACGTTGGTATGTCAGAGTGTATGATCGGTGGTGGTGTTATGCACATGGTGAATGCGTACCGTCCATTGTCAGCATGCGTAGCCCATGTTCAGCCATCATTGGGTCGGTCTTCCTCTTGATTCCAGTCAGGACGACGCCTACGGGTGAAGTGCTTGTTTGTAAGTTTGTAAGTTGGGGATCGTGCTACTTCTCCAAGTGTCGCCTTTACGTTTGACCTTTTTATCATGCTAAGATTCGCCTTTGGATCCTGGATGGTCTGTGAAGGAAGTCTACCAGGTTCGTTAGTGAGTGTTGACATTGCTGTGGCGAGATGGGACATTTGTTTGGTCAATTCTGAAATTGCCCCGTCAGTTTTCGCCTGGTATTGGTGTAGCGAAGTACCCAATTGATTTATGCTTCCTGCGAGCTCCTTCATCGTTTCATCAAGCAACTTGGTTGGTTCTTGCTGATTCTGCAGGCCGGTTTGGTACTGATTTGGTCCTCTTTGCTGATATTGGCCTGCTGATGGAGCGTTCTGGTTATACTGCCGGTGGGGGGTTGGTAGAATGATTGAGCTAGTTGAGGGACAGCTGGTTGTGCTTCCTTCTGAGAATAGTTGTTGTTACGCCAGCTCGGGTTGGTTGCTTGACCATACTGTCTGTTTTGTCCGGCTCTGTCATTACTGTTGTTATTGTATCCTTGGTATCCTCCCACTGCATTCACTTCTGCCGGTTCCTCTTCTATTAATGTCAGACATGCGTCAGTTTTGTGGTCTGTAGAACCACAGAACTCGCAAGGTTTTACCGGAACTGGCTGCCTTCGTAGGATTTGAATCATCATCTCCTTTAGCTTCTTCATCTCTTCAGGCATAGAGCTCATCGATGTTTCAGCTTTTGCCACATTTTTTGTCCGGGAGAATTCTTCCTGCTGAGTTGTCTCTTCTCTGAATCGGGCATTCTCAGCAACGTTGGTGATAAGATCCCTTATGCCACTTAATGATAGATTCATCATGGACCCTCCAGCTGAGGCATCCAGGAGCATTTTGTCTAAGGGTCTTAATCTGTTAATGAGATACTCGACGGTGAGTTTCTCGGGCAGTCCAAGGGTATAGCAGCTTCTCTCCAGGCGGTTGAATTTTTCCAGGTAATCGTACATGGTTTCATTGGGTCCTCGCTTGATGTCCTGCAGTTGCCTCCTTACTTTCATTGCTCTTCCTGCTGGGTAATATTTGTCTAAGAACTTCTTCTGCATCTGAGCCCATGTTCTGATGCTTCCGGAAGGCAATGAAAGGAACCAGTCGTTTACCGCGTCAATGAGGGAAAAGTAGAACGCCTTTAACTTGAAGTCGTATACGTTCACGCCATTCGGTTTTAAGTTTTGGCAAATACCATGTAAGCGTTGGAGATGAGTCATTGCTGATTCTCCACGCGTTCCTGAGAATTTCGGTAAGTTGTGGGCCACTGAAGTGTTGATGGCGATATTTTCCAGTTCAGGGCCTTCGTGAATGCACCACGGCTGAATTCTGAAATCTGGTGCCGAGAGCTCTCCCAATGTAGGTTCGCGGTAGTTGTTGTTATCTCCGTAGTAGTCATCGAAAGCGGGTTATCATCTCGGCACTTGTCGAGGTTGCGGGGGTGGTGGATATCTAGGAGGTTGCACTGGACCAGCTGCATTTCGGTCCTCGGGTGGTTCTTGATTTCTTCTGATTGCCTCCCTATCACGAGCTCTTCTGTTTCTGATGAGTTGTTCCGGATCATCCACAAATGGAAGTGGCACCTCATTGTTTCGATCGTACAGGTTCATCTCGTCGTCATCTTGGTAGTCATGGTGGCTTCCTTCGCGAGACATGGTTGTTTTGAAGCGCGTATTGATTTAAAGAACTTATCCGATGGCTAATTCCCCGACAACGGTGCCAATTTGACGGAGCCCACTGCACTGTCGTTAAGGTGCAATGTTCTATGTGCAAATAAATTTATATTTTCCGCTACTCGCGACTTCACTACTGGGTAGTAAGTGGTAAGTAGGGGTCGAACCCAAGGGAATTAGGGGGATACGTTGTTCTTTAAGGGATTTGTACAGCGAGGGAGCATGTTTTAAGGTTGATTGAGATTTTAGCGGTTATGACTAAGTGACTTTTTTGGTTGTTTTTTGGTTTTGAGTGCGGAAAAGTAAATTACAGAAAATAAATACTGAAAAGTAAAAAGAAAGACTTACAGTGGGTGATGCGTGATTTGCGAGTCCTCCGGAAGATGAGCGGTTGATGATTGCAGTTAAGTAAATACAGGGGGGTTTTGTAATCTAAAGAAAACATTCGGTTTCAGGGGCCTTGTATCATAGTTGTTTATCATCGACCGCTAATGATCATACTAAGTGTTCAAAGATGAATCGAGGCCATTTCTAAGCGCAAGACTTGCAACATCGTTTAAAACACTTGTTCTACTTTAGACTAATTCCTCCTTTCGAAGTATCTTAGCCTTGTGTGCATCCACCTGATCTTTCAGTTACGATCGACCGAGTGGTGTTTTAGATAAGTCGAACTCCTCAGATAAGTTTTGCTTGTTACAGCTTCCACTTACCCGAGTATGTTCACGAATACCCACGGAAGAGCTTTGCTTGTTACAGCTTCCACTCAACCTTGGAAATTCTGACTATATATGGCACATAGAACAAGTTTTGAACACAAAGCAGCATTAAGTGCAGGGTCTAAAATATTTTACAATACAAGTACACCCCTTTAACCGAATAAAGAGTTTAGCTACGAATATCCATAGAGGTGGATACCATAGCTAAATACTCGGGGTTTTTGAAAACAGTAAGAGGAGAGGGGGTGGAATACTCAAGAACCAACAGGAGTATTCCCAATTCCTACTGAATACTCAAGAACCAACAGGAGTATTCTCTAAAACTGTTATAATACTCAAGAACCAACAAGAGTATTATTTCAAAAACCAAACTTACAAAGTACCAAACTTTTAGAGAGAGAAGTAATTTTCAATTTGTGGATGATACAAATGAGAGGAGAAGGCTTCCTTTTATAGCCAAATGAGGATGGAATGGAGGGCTAAGATGAAACCATGTGGTTTCATCCAAGGGAGGAGGAGGGAGGCTCCAAAGCCGCCGGTTCCAAGTCACCATGGAGGAAGCCGCCGGTTGCATGGAGGAGGGGAGGAGGAAGCCACCGGTCACCAAGGAGGAAAGGTGGAGGTTTGTGAGTTTTGTGCAGTCTTTTCACAAAACTATCAGTCCAATTTCGCTCTGGTCTGACTTTGGTTGTTCCTCGGTTGGATTTGAATTGAGTAATTCAATGTCAGGATCTTGAGTTTTTTGCATTCAGCGTCTGATCTTGACCTTGGAATGACTCGTAACATCTTTTCAGCGTAAAATCCTCTCCTTAGCGTGTTTTCTCTCTAGAGTCCAAAATACCCTGTAGAAATATATCGGGACTAACAAGCAGAAGTTAAATAGACAAACAGTCTAATTTGGTGGGTTTTACTGTGTTTTTGATTCGTATAATTATGGTCCATCAACGTGCTTGCTAAAACTTTTCAAAGCATGCGTGAAAAATACTTAGACTTCTAGATAGGCACAAGATAGCAATGAAATTGATTCACAAGAATGAGCATTCAATAGAGCTAGCTTGGTTTTGGACTCTCAATCGTGTAAAAGGGAATTGCAAGCTAGATGTGACTTATAGAAGACGGGGATTGATAGTCACAAGCCTTTGGAAGTATAATACTCAAGAAAAGTTGGGATAAAGCATGATGCAAGTGCTCATTTCAAAAGATATGCATGGTATAAACATGTGAACCATTTTGCCTAATCCAAACAATAATCCAAACAACACACTCCACACTTAAATGAAGCTTAGTCCCTAAGCGCAAGAAATAGTGAAAGTAGAGGCAAAGGCGCAAAGGAAACTCCCCTCGTTTGAAGGATGTAGTCTATTTCAAATCAACTCGCCTCGTTTTGGATGGAAAGCTTCCCCTTGATGGCAATATAAAACAATGAGAGTCAATGTGCACTAGCATGAACATTTTCATAAGAGCATTAGAATGATACAAGTGAAAATCAACTTCCTCATGTCATAACATAAAATATCCAACAAGGGTACAAATAAGATTCATACAACCAAAACGCGCACCATGGCGACTTTAACATCCCAAGTATCAAAAGATAGTAAGTCAAATATCATCACAAAGTTCATAGGAATAGAGGTGCAAATTCAAATGACCACAAAATGTAAACAATATCACCGAGCAAGCCTCAAAATGGAGCATCATCATCATCATCGTCGGGGCTAGCAAACTGATCTTCCTCCGCATCAAATCTGGCGGTAGAAACACGAGGAGGAGCAAGGAATGGGGTCGGGTGAGAGGTATAGCCAAATGGTGGAGGTGGGCGAGCATGAAACGGGTTAGGGGCATAGGGAGGATGAGTGTAGCCGAATGGTGGAGGTGGAGGAGCACTGGTACTGCCGGATGGAGCACTCATGTTCTGGACGAGGGAAGTGAGAGTAGTTTTCACCCATTGAGCCTCCTGACGATGAAACTGGGATTCCCGATGAGTAAACTCCTCTAAGCGACCAAATCCCATCCTCAAATCAGCCATATCCGCGGTGAGCCTCTCAAACTGTGAAGTCCAGTCCGCACTAGAAGGCGGTATGCTCTCGGATGGAGGAGGAACGGATGGCCCGGGAGATGATGGTGGTGAAGGAGTGAGGGGGTAATTTCGATGCCTAGATATGAAGGCGGCCTTGTTCCTTTTGGCTCTCTTTTGGACCTCACTACCGTGTGGCTTGTCATCATGGTCCCAAAGCGTTGTGCCGGGAATGAAAAAGAGGCTGCGTCTCATAGCGCCGATGTCAAGGATCCTCTTCAATGGCTTGGGGCACTCCGGATTGTCAAAGCCAAAGCCACAATTCATAGCTATCAACGTAATCAACGATCCTCCTCCGATAGCAGAATTCCGTGACCCTTCCTTCACACACTCCTCAAACTTCTCGGTGAGGATTGTAATCCAATCAAGCTTAAGCCCATGGTCTATGGCCATCATTAAGTCTATGTCCGGGTTTGTCAATGCACGAGCTTTCCCTCCTCGAGTGTTAATTCCCAAAGCAATGAGATGGTGAATTACCTTCCAACTTGGAATTTTGATCCCGGTGGCGTTATACGACGAAACAAACCACTCTTTCCTCCCAGAAATTTTCTGCCAAAATTTAGTCCTATTGTGATCATTATACCTCCGCAAATCATCACGAGGATGCAAAAGGTGGAGCCAATCCTGTAAATCCCTACGCTTCACTTCGAATTCCCTTCCACCCAAACTAAACCTCCACAAAGTCACATAATCTTTTTCCCATTCTGCCTCAAATGTGCAAAGAAACTCTATCATCACCATTTCAAATGACCCCGGATCATCCTCAAAATAAAAATGCAAACCACAATTGTCTAGCTTTTGACGTACCTCATCCCTTATTTCAAAATCACCGAGTAGAGTCCAATCGGGGTATGAGGTTGCCATGATCGTCTTCTTGCCTCCTCCAATACGTTCGAATCTAGCTTGATGCTCCTCTTTCTCAAAATGCAATGGCTCCGAGAATGGATATGGAGTTGGAGGTAGCGCCAATGCCCATTCCTCATCGGCTTGAGCTGGAGGAGGAGGCTCAACTTGAGGCACGGTTTCGGTAGCTAGACCCTTGCCCTTGGAGGCCCTTGAAGATGATTCTCCGGTTGAAGCTTTGTGCTTCTTCGGTGGAGGTGGAGTAGGTGATTTCCGGGGTGGGGAAGGGGTATCGTCCCTAAGCACAAGACGTCTAGCTTTTCGTGGTGGATTTCTCTTCAAACCATCCCTATCACCCCCAATTGAATATTCAAATGGACTGGGTTTGGATGGAGCTTGGGATTTGGGGGTGGATCGCTCACCGTCTCTAGCCATGGCTTGTCGCTCGAAATTGATGGAAACTGGAGAGGGGATGTGGGAGGTCCGACGGAGGAGAAGAGCATGCAGGTGGCTGGCCGGAGAAGGGAGGTAGCGGCGAGGAGCGGACGAGTGGGGGAAGACGGCGTCGGGGAGAGGAGAGGAGGTGTTTTGATGATTTTGATTTTGGGTTTTGATTTTGTGTGTTGTTTGATTTTGAATTAGGGTTTAGGATTGAGATATAGGGCAAAATTGGAACAATTGAACCGGACCAATTGGAATTGAGCCAAATAAAAAAAATTTTGAACCGATAGAAATCGACCCAATTAGAAGACATTTGAGCCGCCCGGTTGAGGATTATAGGCAAAAATTGAACCGGGCGGTTCAATGCCTCAGAGAATGCAAGAGGCTGAAAGTGAAGATTAAACCGGCCGGTTGGATTGGCAGGCAAAATTTGTGCCGGCCAGTTGGATACCTCAGAATCTATCAGGGGTCGAAATAGCCCTTTGAACCGGCCGGTTGAAATATAAAGCGAGGATGAACCGGCCGGTTGAAATGCTCAAAGAAGTCCGGTGCAAATTATCAAGATGCGAACCGGGCGGTTGAGAATAGAAAGGAATATTGAGACGCGCGGTTGGGGACCTCAGAAGGTTTGGTTGAGCTAACACAAAATTTGAACCGGGCGGTTCGATTTATGGGTTGACTGGGAACCGGCCGGTTGAATGGCTCAGAGAGTAATAGGGAATGAAGGCTGAATCAAATCGGCCGGTTCGATGGTGAAGGCAAAATTGAACCGGTCGGTTCACTTGCTCAGAAAAGCAGAATCATATACCAAGCATTCTAAATGTTAGTGCGAAAATGAACACTTACAACGGGTTACCTCCCGAGAGGGCCTAGTTTAACGTCTTGGCAAAGACCGAGCCGGATGTTTTCATAACAAGAAGCACACTAAGAGAAGTCCCGAGCGGGATCCCTTCTCTAGCGGTATTGCGTAAAGCATTCACGAGGGTGCTTCCAATAGGTCCTGATTTCCATCGGCGGCATGGTAGATCTTAACTCTTTGCCCATTTGCCTTGAAAATGTTCTCATTGTTGTCAATTAGCTCTAGATGGCCGTCGTTTAAGACTCTATGAATTTTATATGGTCCGAACCATCTAGACTTGAATTTCCCGAGAAATAGCTTGTATTTTGAGTTGAATAGCAGAACCTTGTCGCCCACTGAGAACTGTCTCTTCAAAATGAGCTTGTCATGCCATCTCCGGGTTCTCTCCTTGTAGATTCTTGAACTCTCGTAGGAGTCCAATCGGATTTCATCTAATTCATTTAGCTGAAGGAGCCTCTTTTCCCCCGAAGCCTTTGTATCAAAGTTTAGCTCCTTGACCGCCCACATGGCCTTATACTCGAGTTCCACGGGAAGGTGGCATGATTTTCCGTAAACTAGTCTGTAAGGAGACATCCCAATTGGTGTCTTGAACGCGGTCCTATAAGCCCATAGCGCGTCGTCAAGCTTTAAAGCCCAGTCCTTTCCCGATTTTCCAACCGTCTTTGTTAAGATGTTCTTTATTTCTCTGTTGGACACCTCCACTTGACCATTGGCTTGAGGATGGTACGGAGTTGAACACCTATGGTAGATCCCGTGTTTCTTTAGCATAGACTCAAATCTCCTTTCTTTGAAATGCGAGCCATTATCACTGATTACTGCTCTAGGGACTCCGAATCTCGGGAATATGACCTTCTTGAACATTTTAATAACCACTTTAGCGTCACATGATGGGGAAGCTATGGCTTCAACCCATTTGGACACGTAGTCCACTGCTACTAAGATAAATGCATTCCCTTGAGATGAAGGTAGGGGTCCCATGAAGTCCACGCCCCAAACATCAAAGATCTCCACTTCTAATATGCCCTTTTGAGGCATTTCCTCCCTTCTAGCTATGTTTACCATTCGTTGGCATTCATTGCAAGCCTTGACAAATTCATACGTGTCTTTAAACATGCTTGGCCAATAGAATCCCGACTGAAGAATCTTGGAGGTGGTCTTTGAGGCCGAACCATGACCACCATAAGAAGAAGAGTGGCAACAAGCTATTATTTCCTTGAAGTCTTCCTTGGGCACGCATGTTCTATATATACCATCCGAGCAGAGCTTGTATAAGAATGGGTCATCCCAATAATACCTCGAGACATCATGCAAGAACTTGCTCTTCTGATTGTAATTAAGGCCTTCAGGAAGAATGTTGCACGTCAAATAATTCACGAAATCTGCATACCAAGGGGCATCATCTTCGGCACTCATCAAATATTCACCAACAAAGGAGTCTTGGATAGGCGCCGAGAACCATTTTGAATCATATAACTCTACCCTTGAGAGGTGATCCGCCACTACATTTTCCACTCCTTTCTTGTCCCTAATTTCAATGTTAAACTCTTGAAGAAGGAGGACCCATCGGATAAGCCTTGGCTTGGCATCTTTCTTTGCCATTAAGTACTTGATAGCGGCATGGTCCGTATAGACAATAGTCTTCGTTGCAACGAGGTAAGGCCTGAACTTTTCAAAGGCGTAGACTACTGCTAACAACTCCTTTTTGGTGGTTGTATAGTTCACTTGGGCACTATTGAGCACCTTGCTCACGTAGTAGATCACATGGAGCTTCTTCTCGACCCGTTGTCCCAAAACCGCCCCAATGGCATAGTCACTTGCATCGCACATTAGCTCAAAGGGAAGATCCCACTTCGGCGGTTGCACAATAGGTGCCGATACAAGGTTTTTCTTTAGCTTCTCAAATGCCTCAAGGCATTCTTCATCAAAATTGAAATCCACATTGTTGCAAAGGAGATGAGTCAATGGCCTCACGATTTTCGAGAAATCCTTGATAAACCGTCGGTAAAAACCGGCGTGGCCCAGAAAGCTCCTCACTCCCTTTTGAATTTTCGGTGGAGGAAGTTGCTCAATAACTTGAATTTTCGCTTTATCAACCTCTACTCCTCTCTTAGAGACCAAATGCCTGAGAACAATCCCTTCTTGTACCATAAAATGGCACTTCTCCCAATTAAGCACCAAATTTGTCTCGATGTACCTAGAAAGAACATGAGAAAGATTAGCTAGACAATCATCGAAAGAGGATCCATGAATAGAAAAATCGTCCATGAAGACTGATGGACCACAATTGTATGAATCATAAACACAGTTAAACCCACCAAATTAGACTGTTTGTCTATCTAACTTCGATGTTTTAGTCCCGATACATTTCTACAGGGTATTTCAGAGCTTAGAGAGAATACACGCTAAGGAAGAGCTTTTAGCACAGAAAAGATATCAGGAGACAATCCAAGGTCAAGATCAGACGCTGAATGAAGAAATCTAAAGATCCTGACTTGGAATCATTCAAAACAAATCAAACCGAAGAGAAACCGAAGACAATCCGGATCTGGAATACACCGATAGTTTTGTGAAAACTGCACAAAACTCACAAGCCACTCTCCTCATGCCACCTAGCCGGCGGCTTTGCCCTCACAATCACCCCTTCTCCTCTCCCCTTCCTCCACATGTCACCACCTCATTCCCCCTCCCAAAAGCCGCCGGTGGCTTCCCTCTTGCCCTCTCCCCTTGTGACACTTGCCCTCCTCTCCTTCTTCCCCCATCTCCACCCTTGGATGCCAAACCACATGCCCTCATCTTGGCCCTCCATTCCCCTCCCTTTAGCCTATAAATACCAAGCTCTCCTCCTCATTTCAATCATCCCAAAATTGTGTAAAACACTTCTCTCTCTAAGTTTGTTACTTTGTAAAGTTTGGTTTGATATCAATAAAAATTCAGTTTGTTCTCAAATACTTTAGTTCGATCTTGAGTACTCCTGTTGGTTCTTGAGTACTCAAGTTTTCAGTTACAGTTCAAGAGTTACTCCTGTTTGTTCTTGAGTAATCTCTTTCTCTTCTCTCTTTACTCCTGTTTGTTCTTGAGTATTCTTTTCCAAATCCCCAAGTATCCTAGTTATGATGTCCAACTCCATGGATATTCGTAACTAAACCCTTCATTCGGTTGAAGGGGAGTTCTTGTTTTATAAAATGTTTTACTTCGTTTAGTTTCTTTTCTCTGTATTCAAAACTTGTTCTATGTGCCATTTATAAGGTCAGACTTTCCAAGGTTGAGTGGAAGCTACGAAAGGGCAAAACTCTTCTGTGGGAAGTCGTGAACATACTCGGGTAAGTGGATGCTACGAAAGGGCAAAGCTTATCTGAGGAGTTCGATCTATCTTTAAAACCATTTGGAAACTGGACCAAAGGGACCAAATGGGTGCACAAAAGGCTAAGATACTTCGAAAGGAGGAATTAGTCTGAAGTAGAACAAGGGTTTACAAACAGTGTGGCAAATTGAGCGCTACGAAAGGGCCTCGATACACGTTTGAATACTTAGAAGGGTTACTAAAAGAATGAACAGGATATAATACAAGGCCCCCCAAGACCGAATACTTCTCTCGCAATTACAAAACCCTCCTGTCTTTACTTTTATTGTTCAATCAACTGCAACCATCAACCGCTCACAATCCGGAGGACTTGCAATTCACGCATCACCCACTGTAAGTCTCCTTTGTATTTTCAGTATTTACTTTTCTGTAATTTACGTTTCAGCAATCAAATCTGCAACCAATCAAAAAGTCACGTAGTTGTTAGCACTAAAACCTCAACCAACTTAAAACACGCTCTCTCGCTAGACAAATCCCTTAAAAGAATAACCTATTCCCCTAATTCCCTTGGGTTCGACCCCTACTTACCAAGTACTACCCAGTAGTATAGTTGCGAGTAGCGGACTATTATAAATTTATTTGCACAAATCGCTCTGACGACAAGCGGTTCTGTCAAATTGGCGCCGTTGCCGGGGAATTAGCAAATGGATAGTTGTTCTTTTTTCTGTTGTACATAATTCACCATGTCATCTTACTACGGCAAAAAGCCTTGGTACGATGAGAAATGTTCCCCACCATCCTTCTAACATGAAATCCGCGAAAAGATCAACTACATTGAACAATCCCGGGATGAAACATTGGATGAGTACTTACGGTACTTTGATTCCCTTGTGACAAGCTGCCCGCACCATGGATTCACTAACTATGATCTTATTCAAAGATTTCTCGGTGGAATGATACCACACGAGTGGGATAGGCTCAATGAGGCGGCAGGAGGCTCGATCTATGAGTTGACGATGAGTGCTCTTTGGGGCTTGATATATGATTTGGCCGAGGACTCAAGGCTCAGGCAAGAACAACACAATGCGCTTGAGGACATAATAAAAGAGTTGGCAGCTAGCAACCAACGGATAGACGAAAACCAAAGCCGGTCCTTGGAGGACGTAATGGAAGATTTGGCCGCGAGTTATGCGCAAATAGATGCAAGAATTCTGCAGAATCAAGCCGTGATGGCAAGGGCAGTAATGGATGTAGAGGCGGCTCTAAAGGAACCAACATTGGAGCCCACAAAGCTGACAGAGGATGAGGACGCATGGATAACTGAGGAAGAGCCTACATGGGATATCACTCCCGAGCCATCAGAAGACTTAGAGCCAGAAATCGATACAGTGTGGGACAAAGAAGAGCCTACATGGGATCTCACTCCCGAGCCATCCGAAGTGATGGACGAATCAGATACAGAAAGCATCGAGGAGGAATCTTCATGGGAACTCACTACCGAAGCGGACGAGGAAATCAAGCCCGGCCCGTTCCTCACTATCAAAGCACCCGAGGCAGACCCGGTCCTCATTATCAATCTGTCCGAGAAAAACCTGGCCCTTGGGGTGGAAGTCCCCCAACTTGTCCCCTCGGGTTGTATAAGGATCACAACCCTTGAAGATGAAGTGATCATTGAAGAGGTGCAAGGCGAGTTGGAGGCAAGGCATGAGCCAAGAAACCAAACAATGAAGCACTCCCTCGCCACAAGCCAACCAAGCAGCCCTGAAAACTCACTCGTACTGAAACGACCATTCACCTCTGCCGCAAAGAAGAAGGCTTGCAAGGAGCATAACCCAGATGCCAACAGTTCATATACAAAGAAGCGACCAAGATATGGGCCAAAGGAATGGAAGCCCGGATGGAAAAACAAGAAAGCTCGGCTCAAGAAACCGGCGACTATGGTAAAAGGACCCTCGCCTTCTCAGAGACAATGGAAAGAGAAACCACCAGATCAATGGGAACAGAACCCGAGTACAACATCCGGCAAGAGGTCAGGAAGAAGCAACACAGGAACGGTGGCAAAGTTTGACCTGAGCCACCCATGGGACCCAAACCAATGAACCACAAACGAGGTATCGTCGAGCCAACGATGTTAAATAAGTGCACTGGTCGGGAGGTAACCCGACACTATCTTACTTTTCTGCACTTTTAATTTCTGTCATTTAAATTTCCAATAAGCGCTCTCACCCACTTTTTGTATAGAAGGAATATCTTTCATGTAGGAATTAAGTTTGGAGCAAGACCGGATCAGCCAGGCAGCTTCCGTGAATTTACCGGGCCTGCGCTGAGAGTTCGAGGCCCCAGCCAGACTCTCTCGATTATCCAGCCTCATGCCATGTCATTTCCACGACACAGTAAAAGGGAGTTCTGTTCTTCTTTTTCCTTAATGTCATTTCCTTCTTTTGTATATATTTGCATGACTTTTGAACTAAGGCACACCTTCGTTCAAAAGTGTGGGGTGAGAACCATCTGCATGTTTTTCTTTTCTTTTTAAATAGTATCTTTTTGAAAATATGAACTTAAGAATGTGAAAAAGATAGATCATAATTCATGCATCAACCTTGTGAAAATGCAAACTGTTTAAAAACTTAGAATGTAACTTCTCATTTGTCTTTTGTGCCGAGATAAACTAGGGATGTGGAGTTGATAGAAATTGCCCTAGAGGGGCTTGGCAAGCACTTGAAGGATCAGATCAAACTATATGGTTTTCGAAGTCAGTGGAGGCTGCACTTCAGGTTTCGGTGAATAATTGAAGTCAACTCTGCCTTGAAGCATCTATGTAAAAGGCAAGGACGGGAATCAAACCGTCCTCTCTCTAGTCAAAATAGCCGAGAAAATAGATGAGCGACCCTCATCTTGACCCGCGCAAAACGACGAAGACGAGAGGAGCGGGGAGGTATTTCCATATGCTCGCGGGCGATGATTGGACCTCCCAAGAAGGCTTGAGAAAATGGACTAGCAAGTCACAAAGACGCAAAAAGCTCGAAGAAGCAAATCAAGAGGCCTCAGGCCCAAAATTGTGAAGGTTTTAACCGAACAAAAGTGAAGAACTCAAAGCGTCAAATCAAAGGCCAAAGGCCAATTCGCTACAAAAAGCAGTCCCTCGCCAAAAGTAATCAAAGTACTCAACTCACTGAAACCTGAATCGAATCACGTGCTAGAGAAAGCTACAAGAAAACCATATAGTGCGAAACGATCCCGAAGGTGTAGTCCAGGAGCCTGAAAAGGGCTATCTCCCGAAACATCCGAAATAATTTGCATCTCAGCACGAAGGTACAAGTATCAAGTTTCTTCTACTTATTTACGCAGTTTAATTTAGTAACAAGTAGTAATGCATGAATTAGGAAAAATCGAGTACCACAATCTTATTTTTATATTTTAACCAACTTACTTAGTAACACCCTTATAAAGCATTGTTCGGGACGAACAACTAAAAGTGTGGGGTTATCTGATGGACCACAATTGTATGAATCATAAACACAGTTAAACCCACCAAATTAGACTGTTTGTCTATCTAACTTTGATGTTTTAGTCCCGATACATTTCTACAGGGTATTTCAGAGCTTAGAGAGAATACACGCTAAGGAAGAGCTTTTAGCACAGAAAAGATATCAGGAGACAATCCAAGGTCAAGATCAGACGCTGAATGAAGAAATCTAAAGATCCTGACTTGGAATCATTCAAAACAAATCAAACCGAAGAGAAACCGAAGACAATCCGGAGCTGGAATACACCGATAGTTTTGTGAAAACTGCACAAAACTCACAAGCCACTCTCCTCATGCCACCTAGCCGGCGGCTTTGCCCTCACAATCACCCCTTCTCCTCTCCCCTTCCTCCACATGTCACCACCTCATTCCCCCTCCCAAAAGCCGCCGGCGGCTTCCCTCTTGCCCTCTCCCCTTGTGACACTTGCCCTCCTCTCCTTCTTCCCCCATCTCCACCCTTGGATGCCAAACCACATGCCCTCATCTTGGCCCTCCATTCCCCTCCCCTTAGCCTATAAATACCAAGCTCTCCTCCTCATTTCAATCATCCCAAAATTGTGTAAAACACTTCTCTCTCTAAGTTTGTTACTTTGTAAAGTTTGGTTTGATATCAATAAAAGTTCAGTTTGTTCTCAAATACTTTAGTTCAATCTTGAGTACTCCTGTTGGTTCTTGAGTACTCAAGTTTTCAGTTACAGTTCAAGAGTTACTCCTGTTTGTTCTTGAGTAATCTCTTTCTCTTCTCTCTTTACTCCTGTTTGTTCTTGAGTATTCTTTTCCAAATCCCCAAGTATCCTAGTTATGATGTCCAACTCCATGGATATTCGTAACTAAACCCTTCATTCGGTTGAAGGGGAGTTCTTGTTTTATAAAATGTTTTACTTCGTTTAGTTTCTTTTCTCTGTATTCAAAACTTGTTCTATGTGCCATTTATAAGGTCAGACTTTCCAAGGTTGAGTGGAAGCTACGAAAGGGCAAAACTCTTCTGTGGGAAGTCGTGAACATACTCGGGTAAGTGGATGCTACGAAAGGGCAAAGCTTATCTGAGGAGTTCGATCTATCTTTAAAACCATTTGGAAACTGGACCAAAGGGACCAAATGGGTGCACAAAAGGCTAAGATACTTCGAAAGGAGGAATTAGTCTGAAGTAGAACAAGGGTTTACAAACAGTGTGGCAAATTGAGCGCTACGAAAGGGCCTCGATACACGTTTGAATACTTAGAAGGGTTACTAAAAGAATGAACAGGATATAATACAAGGCCCCCCAAGACCGAATACTTCTCTCGCAATTACAAAACCCTCCTGTCTTTACTTTTATTGTTCAATCAACTGCAACCATCAACCGCTCACAATCCGGAGGACTTGCAATTCACGCATCACCCACTGTAAGTCTCCTTTGTATTTTCAGTATTTACTTTTCTGTAATTTACGTTTCAGCAATCAAATCCGCAACCAATCAAAAAGTCACGTAGTTGTTAGCACTAAAACCTCAACCAACTTAAAACACGCTCTCTCGCTAGACAAATCCCTTAAAAGAATAACCTATTCCCCTAATTCCCTTGGGTTCGACCCCTACTTACCAAGTACTACCCAGTAGTATAGTTGCGAGTAGCGGACTATTATAAATTTATTTGCACAAATCGCTCTGACGACAAGCGGTTCTGTCAAAGACCTCAATGCACTTTTCAATATAGTCACTAACAATGGACATCATACAACGTTGAAAAGTCCCCGGTGCATTACACAAACCAAAAGGCATACGCCTAAACGCAAAAGTTCCATATGGGCATGTGAAAGTGGTTTTTCCTTGATCATTTGGCAATATAGGAATTTGGTAAAACCCACTATATCCATCTAAGAAGCAAAAATAATCATGTCCCGCTAGCCTTTCAAGCATTTGATCTATAAACGGAATAGGAAAGTGATCCTTTTTTGTTGCCTTATTTAATTTCCGATAGTCAATGCACATTCTCCACCCATTCACGGTTCTCGTGGGGACTAATTGCCCTTTTTCATTTTGAACTACCGTGAGTCCTCCCTTCTAAGGGACGACATGGATGGGGCTTACCCATTCAGAGTCCGGAACGGAATAAATGATGCCGACATCTCTAAGCTTGGTGATTTCTTTAAAAACTACCTTGCTTAGTTTAGGATTCAATCTTCTCAACATTTCCCTAGAAGGCTTCACATCCTCCTCTAGATTAATCCTATGCATGCAAAGAGAAGGGCTAATCCCCGTTATATCATCAATGGAATAGCCTAGGGCTCTTTTATTAGCCTTCAAAACATGCACAAGCTTGGACGTTTCATCCTCATTCAAAGTTGCACCAACAATAACGGGAAATGTAGCATTAGACCCAAGAAATTCATACCTTAGATTCGAAGGTAGAGGTTTTAACTCTCCTTCAAATTCCTTACCTCTTGACACCGGATCTTCCTTACTTTCATAAGCATTCGACTCTTCCTCACCTTCACCCAAGGTAATGTCGTCCACATCTTCATCTTCCATATTCATCAAAGAGGCAAAAAGCGTACTAGAATTGTCTAACTCCATAACTTCACTTTCAAAAGAGGTTAGCCCAAAAGTTTCACATGATATGTCAAGCATATTGTATTCAAATGATGAAGTAGGAGCTTTCATAGCATTTTTCAGAAAAAATTTAAGCTTTTCATTTCCTATCTTCAATTCAATGGACCCTTCACCACATTTAATGACCGCCTCAACGGTGTTTAGAAAGGGTCTTCCTAGGATAACGGGAGTTTCTTGCTCACTATCCATATCTAGCACATAGAAGTCCACGGGGATGAAAAATTTCCTAACTTTAATAGGCACATCCCTTAGGACTCCATTAGGGACTCTAGAACTCCTATCGGCTAGTTTCAAAGAGATAGTAGTGGGATGGAGCTCGCCCATGTCAATCTTCTCATACAACGAATAAGGAATCAAGGAAATACTAGCTCCTAGGTCACATAAAGCTCTATCAATTTCAATCTTTCCTAAAGAGATAGGAATAGAGAATGATCCTTGGTCTTGCATTTTTCTAGGCATACGACTTTGCACAATTGCACTACATTCCGCATTCAAAGCTACCATGCTAGATTCCTCAATAGCCCTACGATTAGACACAATATCTTTCAAAAATTTAGCATAAGTAGGGTTTTGAGTAATTACCTCATGGAATGGGAGTGTGACGTACAACTTCTTTAGCATCTCAACAAACCTTTGAAAGTGAGCATCAAGCTTGCTTTTGTTTAGCCTTTGAGGGAAAGGAACCATCGGCACATACTTCCTCATTAGAATTGGCTCTTCTTCCTTTTTCTCCCCCTCCGTAGGAGCTTGAGGTTCAACTTCCAAATTTTCCTTGGCAAATCCTCTTTCCATTTCCTTGTCATTGGGACTAGATTTCTCTTGAGGGGTAGATAGTACTTTCCCGCTCTTCAATGTGATGGCTTCAACATGTTCTATGGAATTCACGTCCGGTTGAGAGGGAAGTTTCCCTATTTGCTTCAATGCTACGGCTTGTTGAGCCACTTGATTATCAAGCATCTTGTTATGGGCTTCCAATTGCTCCATTCTCTTATTGGTCTCTTTTTTATTTTCTAGCATTTGAGCCATCATAGACATCATAGTGTTATCATGAGTGCTAGAAGAAGAGTTCCCTTGATCATTCATGTTGGACTTGGCTTGATAAGGCTTTTGATAATTCCCTTGAGAATATTGAGGATTTTGGTTCGAACTTTGGCCTTGATTTTGGTTAGAGCCATATCCTTGCCTTTGGTAATTCCCTTGATAATTATTTTGCCCTTGAGGCCTTGGAGGGAAATTTGAATCATTGGACATTCTTCGTTGAGGAGGTTTGTAATTCCTAGTAATAGGGCTAGCATTTTGAGCATAATTCCTTTGTTGATTGACAAAGTGTGCCTCTTCATAACCATCATCATCGTCCTCATATTTCCCTTCGGGACAATTCTTGGTGGAATGTCTCGTACTAGGACATAAGAAACAAGGTTGTTGCGCCGAGACCTTCTCTTTTTCAGCTTTGGCCTTAGTTGCCTCTACGGAGTTCACCATACTTATCATATTCTCCACTTTCTTTGTCAAATCGGCCATTTGGTTCTTCATTTCAGAATTCGAGGAGTCATCTCTTGACTTAGCCATCTTTTTGTGGTCCACTCCTTGATATCTATCGGAGTTGATAGCAATTTTATCCACAATTTTGAAACCTTGGAATGCCGGTAATTCCATAATAGCGCCTCCACTAGCCGTGTCCATTTGATTCTTAGCCTCCTTACTCATTCCCAAATAGAAGTATCGCATTAGACCGGCCTTTCTAAAATTATAGTGAGGGCACTCCCTCAAATAGTGTTTAAACTGATCGTAAGCTTGGTGGAAGAGCTCGTTGTCCCTTTGAGAGAATGTTAGAATAAAGTCCGTAAACTTCTTGGTTCTAGAAGGAGGGTAGAACTTGTTCAGAAAAGAGGTGGCTAAATGGTCCCAAGTGCGAAAAGTCCCCGGTTCATGATTTTGTAGCCATTCTTTGGCGTCCCCATATAGCGAAGAAGGAAATAGCTTGAGATAGACGTATTCAACGGGTGTATTCCTTGGCTTATAGGTCCGACAATATTCTTGAAAATTGGCTAGATGAGTAGAGGGGTTTCCGACCCCTTGAAATTGATCATTCGTAACCATGTGCACTAGAGACGATTTCACATCGAAATCAAAAGCGTCTTCATCGGGAGGCAAAATAACCGAACCGTTTCCCTCGAGGGTAGGAGTCATGTAATCTCCCACGGGCCTCTCGTCCTCCTCCTCTTCGTCATATCTATAGTTTCTATTTTCTCTACGAGGGACACGAGGATTCCGAAAGGGACGTCTATCATTATCATTGTCATCTCTAGCCGGAGGATCTTCTATTCCATCCCCATCAATTCGACGATCACGGTTATCCCTTTGAAGAACCGGGCGGTTCTCATTTTCATCTTCCATAATAAGTCCTTGTCTTTGATCTTGGATAACCGGTGGAACAATAGGAATAATAGGAGCAATATGAGGTAGAGGGTTCTTGCGAGGTCTACCCCTTGGTTTCTTGATGGTTGGTTGAGAAGGGTTAGAAGAACTTGATGTTGAACCAATCACTACGTGCTTTTGCCCTTTAAACCTTGTGTTCATTCAAATGCCTACAAGAACAAAAGAAAATTCTTAGCGATGAAAAGCAAGAGAAATAAACACAATTGCGCTCAAAGCAAGCAATGGTTATCAAGCAAGGAAAAGTAGACAACTAAACAATCTATTAGCACCTAGTTGATTAACCTATCCCCGGCAACGGCGCCATTTGATCAGTTGTAATTTAGCGTAAATATTCGAATAGAATTCAAATACTATTGCTAGTCACGATTAATCAAAACAATTTATATTGACTCGGGAAATCCGAGGTCGTACCCAAAAGATAGGTGATTAAACTAATGGTGCTAACGATTAAATTCGGAAAGTCTATGGTTTGGGGGGGGGGAATTTGTTCCTCGTAAGAGGTTGATAGCAAGTTTTTACTATCCAAAGGAGATTTTAAACAATGAAACAAGTAAACAATCGATTAAAAATGACTAGGGATTACTTCCCCACCTAGACAATTATTGTGACAAAGATATTGGATGCCAATGATGAATTTTCATGCACATGAGTACAATTTAGCCATGCAACATTCAAGCTAAGTTCAACTCGCGCTACAACTTAGAATGAAGGGGTTACATCTCGCATAGGACCTCACACTCGCGCTCTATTGGCCCTATAGAACATGCATGTCTAGTGACAACACTGCCTTGTCGCGAGGCAATGTGCACAAATAAATTTATATTCCGCTACTCGTGACCTTACTACTGGGTAGCAAGTGGTAAGTAGGGGTCGAACCCAAGGGAATTAGGGGGATAGTCGTTCTTTGAGGGATTTGTACAGCGAGGGAGCGTGTTTTAAGGTTGTTTGAGATTTTAGTGCGGAAAAGTAAATGATTGGTTGGTTGGTTTTGGTTTTTAGTGCAGAAATGTAAATGACAGAAAATGTAAATACTGAAAATAAAAAGAAAGACTTACAGTGGGTGATGCGTGATTTGCGAGTCCTCCGGATGGTGAGTGCAGTTGATTAAGGCAGTTATACTAGGAAAGTAAATACAATGGGGTTTTGTAAATTAAAGAAAGCATTCGGTTTCGGGGGCCTTGCATCATAGCCTGTTTTATCATTTTAGTAATCCTTCTAAGTATTCAAACGTGCATCAAGGCCATTTCAAGCGCTCGATTTGCCACACTGTCTAGTCTTTTGCAAAAGTGTTCGAAAGTGAATCAAGGCCATTTCAAGCACTCGACTTGCAACACCGTCTAATCTTTTGCAAAAAACGTAGAGCCCTTGTTCTACTTAGACTAGCACCCCATTTCAAGGTATACTAGCCTATGTGCATCCATTGGACAATCTTTTCCGATGTATCCAAATGGTGTTTGAGAGAGATCGAACTCCTCAGATAAGCTTTGCCATTTCAAGCATCCACTTACCCGAGTATGTTCACGAACTTCCACGGAAGAGCTTTGCCATTTCAAGCATCCACTCAACCTTGGAAGTTCTGACCTAATATATGGCACATAGAACAAGTTTTGAATACAGAGAAAAAAACTAAAATAGTCTAAAACATTTTATAATACAAGTACACCCCTTCAACCAAATGAAGAGTTTAGCTACGATTATCCATGGAAGAGGATATCATAGCTAAATACTCGGGGGTTTTTGAAAGACAGTAAGTAAAGGGGAATACTCAAGAACCAACAGGAGTATTCCCAAATCCTACTTGAATACTCAAGAACCAACATGAGTATTCTCTAAAACTGTTATAATACTCAAGAACCAACAGGAGTATTATTTCAAACCAAAGCTTACAAAAGTACCACAATTTCTAGAGAGATAAGTGTTTGTTGCTTTGAGGATGGATGTGGATGTTGAAATACAAAGGGAGGAGCTTCTATTTATAGAAGGGGAGGAGGAGAAGATGTGGTGGAGGAGGGGACAAGTGTCACAAAGTTGTGGAGAGGAGGGGAGGAGGTAAAGCCGCCGGGTAGCCGGTCATGGAGGAGGAGGGGAGGTGGCTTTGGCCACCTCTTGCACAAAGCCTCCAGTCACCATGGAATAAGGATGAGTTTTTGTGAGTTTTGTGATGTTTTCACAAAACTATCAGTCCAATTTCGCTCCGGACTGACTTTGGTTGCTCCTCGGTTGGATTTGTATTGAGTGATTCTACGTCAGGATCTTGAGATTTCTTCATTCAGCGTCTGATCATGACCTTGGAATGACTCGTAATTCTTTTCAGCGTAAAATCCTCTCCTTAGCGTGTTTTCTCTCTAGAGTTCAAAATACCCTGTAGAAATATATCGGAACTAACAAGCAAAAGTTAAATAGACAAACAGTCTAATTTGGTGGGTTTTACTATGTTTTTGATTCGTATAATTATGGTCCATCATCTAGTCTCACACTCGCGGTCTATTGACTAGATAAACACATTCTTATTAAGTTCAAGCCATTCTCATTAGAATTTAGGTGTCGCCATGTAACACAAAGACTCTAATGCTTCTCCATTCATTTCATTAAAGTCATATTGATCAACGTGAGCTACATCAAACATGAGATCAAGCTAAGTTTCCATTGAGGACATTTCACAAACACCTTATGGGCAACTATAAACATTTAGTTCAAATGAAGAAGATTCATGTGCAAACTCATTCAACATTAGCATCAATGGTATTTACATCATCACAAATGTGTCTAGGGGATCCATAATCCCCAATCAAGGTCACTACTCACTCATAGTGAGTTTACAAGCATAAACATCCATGAAAGTGCAAAAACCCATATGAAAAGTTGAGTTTAGGAATTCAAAACCAATATGAGATTGAAGAGTATGAGAATCCTTGTTGTTGATCTTCTTCTTCACTTAATCCACTTCGAAATCCGTGCAAGATGCTCCTCAAAATTAGTGCAAAAGTCCCTTGAAAATCCCCCAAAAAGTCCTCTTTTTTTTTTTATCTCAAACTTTCTATTTATAGCCAACATTAGGGTTTCCGGAACTGTAACACGGCTCAACCGGCCGGTTCAAATTGTGTGAGAGAGTCCCAACCGGCCGGTTCGAGCAGGGGAGAGTGGGTGAGACTTTTCTGAGATGTTCAACCGGCCAGTTCGATGAGATAGGGGAGTTTTCAACCGGCCGGTTCGATCAGGGGAGAGCCTTCTTGAACTTTCTGAGTAGTTGAACCGTGCGGTTCAATTAGTGAAGGGATTTGAGCCGGCCGGTCCAATGCCTCAGAGAGTTCTTGCTTCCGGTCTTCACTTCAACCGGCCGGTTCGATCCAAGGCCAATATTCAGCCAGCCGGTTGGATCTGCTCCTTGGGTACTTTTTGCTCCAAAAGCTAGGTTTTGTCCCAAATTCACTTCTTGCTTGTGATCTCAGCTTAAACGCTGCAATTTGCCTGAAATGAACCACAAAGCATCAAATAGCAAGTGAAATCGTGATAAAATGATCGAAACAATAAGCATGAAGATCACCTAAGATGCGTGTATTTTAGCGCTATCATATCTCAAAATGATTTACGCAAGCAGGAGGATTCTCTAGAAGAATTGTTTGAGGCTGTTGATTAATATGTGGATGAAGGGTTGTATCATACTGTTGGCACTAAATAAACAAAAGTAATCCAATCAGAAGAGTCTGTTGGTGATGCTACGTCCCATTGTTTCATATGATGAGGATAAAGATACGGATGAACCTATCGAGCATGTCCAGGAAGAAGTTCCAGTCACTATTGAACCTGCTGTTAAAACAAAACCGCCAACAAAGAAGAATAAAGTCATTGTGAAAGAGACTGTAGTACAACAAGAGCCCACCACAGTGGAACATGTTGTCTCTCCCAAGAGGAAAAGGAAAGTTGATGCGCCTATACAAGCTATTGAACGAGATGTTGTTATTGATCAAGCTAAGGGTGAGACACCTGTACCTAAGAAGTCTAAGCCCAACATCGCTGCAGGGGGAGCCAAAGCAGACAGGAAAGGAAAGAGGGTTCAGATTAACACATGTGTGGTTGTTGGAGGAGTCTGGTTTAACTTGTATAAACACGCAGAAAAGTGGGATTTAGTTCAAAATAGAAAGATTGTGCCAGAAAGAATTTTGGAAGTTGACAAGTATTCAGTAAAGGTGATATTGAGCCTACTGAAGAAGTTTGATCTCTTCAACTCAGTAACCATGGCGAAACCCTTCGTGGAACAAGTGGTGAAAGAAGCTTTAGCGAACTTACTAACAGGATTTGAAAAGATTGGTGACCCTAATTATGGGAAATTAAGGATAAGGGGAAGAACTGTATCCATCACTCCAAGGATCATAAATGATTACTGTGGAATAAGCTCATCAGAAGAGGAATCCCATGAGGTTGTGGCCTTGGACATGGTAGCTGCTATGTTAGCTAGTGACATGAGGAATGATTGGAAGGATACCACGATCCAGGCATCTGAGTTGACCACAAAGTTTGCATGTCTATACCACATTGGAATAAGAAACTGGATCCTCAACAAGTCACTACACAACTGTTATCAAGGAACTGGGACATCTCATCTATGCCATCGGATGTAAGCACAAGTGTGATCAGGGAAAGATAATCTTTGAACAAATTACTGCACATGCTACCTCGAACAAGGTGAACCATCCGATTTGGTCTACATCACTCATAGATGAAATAATCATGGCTCAACATCCCGGCATCAGATCAAGTCAAGATGTGCTATTAGATGCTCCAGCGGTGTTCGGAATGGACACCAAACTCTTCAAAGGGAAACATGTTCTTGATGTTGCTGAGATGTTCAGTGGGTCGTGGGAAAGCAGTTTTGGATCTCCCTATGCACGTAACTCGTACAACTGTGAATGTGCTAGAAGTCGTGATGCTAAGATGTAGATAATAGCCTATGTGGAGGAGGAGCTCACCAACACTAATCAAATAGCCTTCCACGTGGCTGCTCGTAGGAAGAAGATTACGAGGTGGCTTGTAAACTTGAGATACCCAGAGGACAAGGACGAAGAGGATGCTGAGTCCGAGAACTGATATGTTGGTGACTATTCTAACTACTCTCTATGCTGAGCACACTTTATTTTGATATTTTGTCTGTTGAACATTTGTGGCAAAAAGAAAGAGTAGTTTTAGGAGTTTGAAATCTCCTTACAAGATTCATCTGTACTAGAAATTTTGATTTGATAGAACTCTATAAGCAGTACAGCTTGGGAGTTTGAAATCTCCTTCAAAGATTCATATGTAAAAAGAGTACATGTAGATATTTTGCCAAAAATGCCAAAGGGGGATTGTTAGATAGAGTGGCATGTGTTTTGGCAAAATGATGTGAAGTTGTTCAAGCTGTCAGACAAGGAGGAGTTCAAGACCAAAGAGACAACCGACGTAGGACACGACTAACGCATGACAGAAGATCATAATTTCCTAATTTATATTTGGAAGGTCGGCGATACATGTTGGAGTCGGTTGAAGCTTTTAGGGAAGATATGTTCTTGAAGATAATTTAACAAGAGATATTGAAGATATATTGGCGGAAGATTATCTAGAAGAGGCGGCTCAAGATTTTGGGAAACCTTCTAAAAGATTAGGAAATATTCCCCAAATTAAAGATATAGGCGGTTAGGATTTGATTTCCTAAGTGATACAGGAATCATCTGCCCCTATATAAAGGGTGCTAGGGCTCTCGAATCATTCAAGCACTCTTGGAGAAAATACACACGCATACACACTGTGAGGGCAGGACGTGGAGATCGGTCTAAACTCATCATTCTGGTGAGTATTAGGCGCTCGGTGTCAGTCTAATCTGAATGCCAGACTGACTGTGGAACGAACTGAAGCTGCATGCATTGCGACTTGGTTGATGATCGGTCGAATTCTTGACCTATTATTCACTTCATTCGATGATGGATTAGGTTTGTTTTCCGGACATTTTGTTATCATTTAACCTCTTTTCTAGTGTTTCAGGTCATATATCACATTCCTAATACTTTTGGATTGATCTGAAGCAAAACAAAGCATTTAGTAGAGATTTGGGTAAAATCAGGGCAGATTGACCTTTCCGGCTTGTTTTGCACGTACAGATCGCATATGGTGTCCAAATTGGTTGATTCAAAACTCGTTGGAAAGCTAATTCAAAGGGCTACAACTTTGTAGTTTACGCCAAGATCAGATTCAGATGTTAAGGCCATGAAAAATTGAAGAGAAGAGGCTCTAAGATGTTGAGCCGCCCGGCTCAAATAAGGGACCAATCTGAACCGGCCGGCTCAAAGGGTTAGAGACTTTGGGACCTTCGGAGCTCTCCCAACCAGCCGGCTGAAACCCAAGGCAATTTCTCAACCGGCCGGCTCACCGTCGGGTGCCTAAATTTCTGATTTTTGGACATTGTTTCCAAATTTCGTTTTTGGCCTTTTGGCCTTTTGGAAAGCTATAAAAGAGAGAAAACCAGAATGAATTTCAAGGTGTGCTTGAATTGAGAGAGACGAGAACCCTAACTTGGGAGAAGACAAAGATCATCGCGAGATTGAGAATTCAACGAGCCTCATCGTCACTACGGTTAACTCGTCCTTAATTTCTATTTTTACACTATTTGTGGTTAACTTACCATGAATAGTGAGTAGTCTTCTTATTTTGGGATCCTACGGATCCCGTGCTATGTACCCAACACTTCATGTGATCGATTAAATGTTTTTATTTATGCGATTCGAAATATTCAATTTCATTGTGCTTAATTTTATCGTTCTTGCAAGTTTTACTTTGAATGGGATGTTTGCATGCTAGAATGTATTTAGGTTAATTACCAAAAGATGGATGGGTCCTAGGTATTAACCAGATTGTATGAAATTGATATTAGGTCATGGTAGCTACAATGGTAGTACATGAATTAATAGAAAAGTTGACTTTCGTCTGAAAAACCCTAATCTTAATAATCGAGATCGTTGATAATCCGTGGATGGGCAGCGTTCAACGATTGAGATTAATCTAGACAATGATCCGTGGATGGGCGGCTTGTCTAGTGTTATTTTGGTTTATTTCCATATTCGATAGCATGAATAATTTACGTGACATGATTGCATGATTAGTAGGGTTGGCACGGGTGAAGTACGATTCTTGAATTCTTTCTCTGATAAGTTCAAACCATTGTTTTTCTGTTATTTAATTTCTGCTATTTTTGATACTACAAAACCTCTTGTTAATCGGAATAGCTAAATAGGTAACCTGTTAACTAGTATTCACACACACTGTTCCTTGGATCGACCCTTGGCTTACCAAGGTTATAAATTTTGTTTGACTGCAAATTGACCCCTAAAACATATAAATTGACAACTATAAAGGGTTAAAAATACGCTTGTCAGTTGCTATGAACTCGGGAGAGGGCGTTCATCTTTGGGAGAAGGCGCTGATCTTCGGGAGAGGATTAAGGTTAAACCAGAGAGGGATCTCTGGTCTATGGGGAGCCTAGATCGCAAGTTTGCTCGGAGTGTTAGAGTAAGCTCATTAAGAGGGAGTCTGTAATCGTAATTGCATCTGTACTCTAAACTCAATATAGTGAATTACTTTTCACCTAGAGTAGGCGGTTACCGAACTGGATATCAAGTTGTGTGTCGTTAGTTCATTCTGCACACAGTAGTTTTAATTGTTCTGCTTGAGTTGTCTAGCTTACTGTCCCAGAAGTAGCAAGTCAACATCTCGACACACATGGGAGTATTTTAAAGATGATATAGTTTTTAAGTGTTTTAATTTTTTTAATGGTGGGTTTACATTAGACATATCAAGAAAACATATCTTACATACACTACACCATTTTACAGGTTAGGACACACTTTTTTTCGTCGCATAAAGCTCTAAATAAGTCGCATATAGTTTATGCGACTAGAAGTGCGTCATGTAGAATAGGTCGCGAAATCGAAGTAGCGTAATGTCCGTGCGTCATTTTATTGAAGCATCAAAATTACATAAACATCAAAATTATATGAACTCCATTCTCATTGAAGCTTAACAAGTCAAAAATACATGTATTAACTAGTAATTAACGATACAAAAATTCTATCACAAGCATACTTAGCTATTGAGTCCCGACCTGAACTAAACTCACCATATGTGGCCGGCGGCTCCCTTCAATTACAGTTCAAAAATCATCCGTGAACTACCACTTCATAGCCGTCCTCGAAACAATGAAGGACGTGAAATGTGATGTTGGCCTCGACGTCAAACCTTTGCCCTTAAAGTATTCAGCGCCTCTTCCATTGCTTTCTGATGGACCAAAATTATACGAATCATAAACACAGTATAACCCCCTTAATTAGACATTTTGTCTATTTAACTTTTGCTTGTTAGTTCAGATATATTTTTGCAGGGTATTTCAGAGCTTAGAGAGAATACACACTAAAGAGGAGCTTTTAAAGCAGAAAAGATGTTACGAGTCAATCCAAGGTCAAGATCATATGCCGACTGAAGAAATATTAAGGATCCTGACGTTGAATCACTCATAACAAATTAATCAGAAGAATCAGAAGAGGAATCAAGACAGACCGGGAAAGAAACACATAGACAGTTTTGTGAAAAGACTGCACAAAACTGTACAAAACTCACACATGGGCAAAGTGACCGGCCACTTGGGCAAGAGGTGGCCAAAGCCACCCCTCCTCCTCCCTCCACCACCGGCAACCAGCGGCTCCTCCACACATGGTGACCGGCGGCTTTTGCTCCTCCATAGGTGGCGGCTCCTCCTTGCTCCTCCTCTCCTTCCTCCATGTGTTGGCCATCTCCTCCATCCATTTTCTCCTCCAATCACCATGGGACACTTGTGGCCATCTCCTCCTCCTCTCATGGCTATATAAGGAGGAGCTCCTCCCCTCATTTGTATCATAAATCATCATCCATAAGCAATTCACTTCTCTCTCTAAAAGTTTTGTAATTGTAAGTTTGGCTTTGGAAATAAAGGATAGCTCCCTTGGCGCTTCAACGGTTGTAAGTATTATTTCTAGTATTTATTCAACTGTTTTTATTTCCTTAGTTATAATGTTTAGCGTGATGAATAGTAGCTAAACTAGTAGTTCGGTCTAAGGGGCGCACTTGTATTATAAAATGTTTTAGACTATTAACTTAGCGTCTCTCCTTAGTATTCAAAACTTATTCTATGTGCCATATATTCGGTTAGAACGTCCAAGGTAGAGTGGATGCTTGGAATGGCAAAACTCTACAGCGGGGTTCTTAAACTTGTACGGATAAGTGGATGCTTGGAATGGCAAAGCTTATCTGAGAAGTTTGACTTATCTTAAACACCATTTGGTTGATCGGGAATGATTGATCAAATGGATACACATAGGCTAATATAACCGGGAATGGAGTATTAGTCTAAATAGAATAAGTGCTCTACGTCCTTGGAATAGGCTAGACAGTGTACGCAAATCGAGTGCTTGGAATGGCCTTGATACACCATTTGAATACTTAGTAGAGTCACTAAAGGTCAATGATAAACAGGATATAATACAAGGCCCCTGAAACCGAACGCTTTCCTTTAATTATAAATTACAATTTACTTTCCAGTACTAAAACCAACCAACCAACCAATCAATCAATCAATCACTTAGTTGGTAGCTTTAAAACCAACCAACCGACCTAAAACACGCTCTCTCGCTGGACAACCCCCTCAAAGAACATCTATTCCCCTGATTCCCTTGGATTTGACCGCTACTTACCACTTGCTACCCAGTAGTATAGTTGCGAGTAGCGGACTATTATAAATTTATTCTTGACGTTTGCACATAACGACTGTGCATCCATCAAAATTGGCGCCGTTGCCGGGAAATCAGTCGTCGGATAGTTGTTCTTTCCCTCCCCCTTTTTTTATTTCCCTATGTCACTACCCATTACGCATGCATGGACAACGCGATATCTGCCCCTGTTCGGAGGAACGGAGGGAGAAGACCCAGTACAGCACTGCCGAAACTTCCACCACGTCTGCCACCACATCAAACCTGAGAACGAAGTATTAGAGGAATTTAAGCTGAAATGCTTCAAATTCTCTCTAACCGACTTCGCCACGATATGGTATTACACATCCACCGCTAGCAGTGCAGAACGTTTCGTAGACCTCTGCGTTCCGTTCCTGAAAGAATTCTCCCCACCATCTTTACGCCAAGAAACCCGTGAGAAGATCATGTGCCTTCATCAATCTCGGGATGAGACTTTGGACGAATACTACATGAACTACGATGCCATCGTCTCAAGCTGCCCGCACCATGGATTTACGAAGAAAGTTCTTCTCCAAAAATTTCTTCGTGGGATGAGGGCCGAAGAGCTGGGAAGAGTTAACGAAGCTATGAGAAGGTCTGCCACAAACTTCACCATTGCAGACATGTGGTACCTTATAATCGGCCTGGCCGCTGCCACAAGACGAGTACCCCAAACTGACGAGGAAATGTAGACAGAAGAAGCTGACCCTGAGGCTGATGAAGAAGAAACCACCGAACCGTCGGAAGAGACTCCTGAACCGTCTGAAGAATCAGACATGGAAAGCACCGGAAGCAACGAAGTAGGAGTCCAGAACACCACTGACGAGCTGCCCAAGCCATACCCGACTATCATTACCCAGGCAGCTGAAACTATCTACAATCAGTTCCTCACGAACCAACATAACGAGGCAGAACCAAGCCTCATGAGGCCTTCCCGACTTTTCCCCTTAATCAATGAGCAAGTCGCTGCGAACTGTGCGATCAATGAAGAAGCTCAAAGGAGGATGGGAAAAGAACCTCTGCAGAATGACCCCTCGATGGAGCATTGCTATGCCGCAACTGGACTAGGTAGTCCCAAATACAAAAACTTCAAAAGGCTAGTAGTGAAAGGTCCCTCACCCCCTCCGGGGTATTGGAAGGAAAAAATCCCGAAACAAAGGAGTCCTGACCCGAACACAACATCCGGCAAGAAGTCAGGAAGAAGCAACACTGGAACGGTGGCGAAGTTTGACTTGAGCCACCCATGGGACCCAAACCAGTAATCCACAACGAGGTATCGTCGAGCCAACAACGTTAAACAAGTGCACTGGTCGGGAGGTAACCCGACACTATCTTACTTTTTCGCACTTTAATTTCTGTCATTTAAATTCAGTATTTAGTTTTAAGCTTGCATGACTTTTGAACTAAGGCACGCCTTCGTTCAAAAGTGGGGGGTGAGAACCACCTATGTACATAAATAACATGCTTGCTATTTTCTTTTTTTTAGTAATAGTATCTTTTTGAAAATATGAACTTAAGAATGTGAAAAAGATAGATCACAATTCATGCATTAACCTTGTGAAAATTCAACTGTTTAAAAACTTAGAATGTAACTTTCCATTTGTCCTTTGTGCTGAGATAACTAGGGATGTGGAGTTGACATAAACTGCCCTAGAGAGGCTTGGCAAGCAATCAAAGGATCAGATCAAACTATATGGTTTTCGAAGTCAGTGGAGGCTGCACTTCGGGTTTTCAATGAAGATTGAAGTCATCTCTGCCATGCAGTGTTTATGCAAAAGGCGAGGACGGGAATCAGACCGTTCTATCTCCGGTCAAAGTAGCCGAGAAAATAGATGAGTGACCCTCATCTTGACCCGCGCAAAACGACAGTCAAAGTAGCCGAGAAAATAGATGAGCGACCCTCACCTTGACCCGCGCAAAACGGCAAAAATGAGAGGAGCGGGGAGGTATTTCCATAGGCTTGCGGGCGATGATTGGACCTCCCAAAAAGGCTTGAGAAAATGGACTAGCAGCCACAAAAAGGCGAAAAGCTCAAAGAAGCAAATCAAGAGGCCAAAGGCCCAAAATTGTGAAGGTTTTAACCGAACAAAAAGTGAAGAACTCAAAGAGTCAAATCAAAGGCCAAAGGCCGATTCACTACAAAAAGCAGTCCCTCGCCAAAAGAAAATCAAAGTACTCAAACCATTGAAACCCGAACCGAATCACGTGCTAGAGAAAGCTACCAGAAAACCATATAGTGCGAGACGATCCCGAGATTGCAGTCCAGGAGCCTAAAAAGGGCTATCTCCAGAGACATCCAATATAATTTGCATCTCAGCACGGAGGTACAAGTATTAAGTTTCTTCTATTTATTTATACAGTTTAATTTGGTAATAAGTAGTAATGCATGAGTTAGGATAAATCTAGTTCATAGTCTCACTTTCATATTCAAAGTTTTTACATGGATTGTGTGCACGCCCTTGAATAGCATTGTTCGGGACGAACAACTAAAAGTGTGGGGTGATCTGATGGACCATAATTATACGAATCATAAACACAGTTAAACCCACCAAATTAGACACTTTGTCTAGTTAACGTTTGCTTGTTAGTTCCGATATATTTCTACAGGGTATTTTAGAGCTTAGAGAGAATACATGCTAAAGAGGAGCTTTTAAAGCAGAAAAGAAGTTACGAGTCAATCCAAGGTCAGGATCATATGCCGACTGAAGAAATATCAAGGATCCTGACGTTGAATCACTCATAACTTCTTTTCTGCTTTAAAAGCTCCTCTTTAGCATGTATTCTCTGTAAGCTCTAAAATACCCTGTAGAAATTTATCGGAACTAACAAGAAAAAGTTAACTAGACAAAGTGTCTAATTTGGTGGGTTTAACTGTGTTTATGATTCGTATAATTATGGTCCATCACTTTCCTATCCGCGTTCGCTTATTGCAACTCTGCCCACTGTTGGAAACAGAAGCTTACCATTCGTCCGCTTTATTCTTCAATACACTAATTTCACTTTCTTTCAAAACCAACGTAGCCTTAGCCTCTTTCTCAATGCCCTTAATCTTAATCTCCAACTCACCGACTTTCGCTTCAACCACAGCCTTCGCCTTCTTCACCTCCTCAATCTCACCCAGAAACCCCTCCTTCATCGACTCTTTCACCTTCTCCAAATTGCCAACACTCAACTTCTTTTCCTCCAAATTCTTTTTTATCTCTCCCAGCTACGCATTCGCGTCATCTCCCTCACTTATCACAGAAATTAGATCATGTTGCAGCCTCGACACCCCAGTCTCCAAATCAGCCACTCTCCCAGCAACCACCTCTACTGACTTGTCATCCTCCTCGACCATCTTAACAAACTCTTCCATCTTCTCCTTCTCGCTTCTCATCCCCAAAAACTATTTGGGGTCACCTCCTTCTCCTTCTCCTTGTCCTCCTCCTCCTCCTCCAGATTTGGCTCTGTAAAGCTTTCATACATCTCAAATAGCTTCTCGAATTCCCTCAACACATCTTCCTGCCCTTTTGCAACAATAGTGACTCAATAGCCCAACATCTCGTCCACACCTACCCCCTCCACCGCCAATGTGGGGTGTGGCAATGGTTTCACTTTAAGAGAAAGCAATTGAGATGGGTCGACTAATAGGCAAGAGGATCTAGAGAAATTGTAGATCTATTTTAGGATGTTCTCTTGTGGCAATGCGGTTGAATATGATGTTCTCTTGTGTAATGGGACATGGATACTTGTCACGGCTCCCTGTAATGTTAACATTATCGGTTTTACGTGGGTTTAGTAGATCAAGCGCAAGGCACATGAATCCATTGAACGTTCCAAGGTTCGCTTGGTTGCAAAAGGGTTCAATCAGAATGAAGGAGTTGACTATGTTGATACTTTCGGTCCAGTGGTGAAGTCAGCCACTATTCGGATTGTTGTTGCAATTGCTTTCACTCTCAACTAGTCTCTGCATTAGGTTAACATCGACAATGCCATTCTGAATGAGAACTTTTTGGAAAAAGTCTTTATGGCGCAACCACCTATCTTCGTGGATTAGTGTCGGCCCTCTCATGTGTGTCTTCTGCAGAACGCTTTCTATGGGCTCAAACACGCTCCACATGCTTGGTTCACTAAGCTCCGGCTAGTCCTTCTACATCATGGCTTTGTTGCTTGCATGTCTGCTATCACTTTGTTTATTCGCCGCTCAGGGAAGCATGTCCTCTATCTCCATATCTATGTTGATGATTTGATAATTATTGGCTCTTGTGCTGCTATTATATCTCAGTTTATCAGTTTGCTTAACGTCATATTATCCCTGCGTGATCTTAGTCCCTTGCATTATTTTTTTGCATTAAGCTAGTTCATAAATCTAGCATGGTTTTGTCCTAGCAAAAATATATACGAGATCTTCTATATCACAACAAGATGGTTGATGTTAATCCCGTTGCGTCTCCTGCTGAGCCAGCTTCATGTCTCACTCAGTCTGGTGATCCTGTTGATGATATGTTTCCACTACACCATTTTGCCTCTTTGGCGACTGACCTAAATGTGTCGCCTAAGTTTATTTTTAGTCGCCCAGAGACTTATGTGACTAATTGTTCCATAGTTCCATTTTTCAACCCAAAAAATTCAACTACAAATTTTTTCCATTTTTCAAATTAAACGGAACAACTTTAAAGGAGGACTTCCGTTTTTCAAACTAAATGGAACAAAAAATTTCAACTACAAAAATAATCTACCGTACCTGCTTCGATGTATATTTGCAGTTTGAGGAGGAACTCCAAAATTGCCCACCAATGGAAGATAGAAATGGAGAAGATGAGAAAATCATACCTATGCTCGTACTGAGTTACAAAAGGTGACTTTTACTTCATTAAATGACAAGCATCTTAGGCAACTAACATTCCCAATATTAGTCGCCTATAATACTGCTTCTAGAAACACCGTACCAATGTTGGTGTGCGGGTGGTGGGCCTTATTAATTGCCAGATTTTACAAATAAACTTTTCATACTTAAGTGACGCAGTTATCTAGTAGCATATGATTCAGTCGCCTATGACCGCTTAAGCGACACACGTGGTCAGTGGCATGCGAGTCAGTCGCCTAAGACCTCTTAAGTGACATATGTTGGTCAGTCGCACAAGTGTATGTCGCCTGAGTTTACTTAGGCAACACAGGCAGTAAGTGTGTCGCATAGAGCTTCTTGGGCGACATACACTTATACCACTGCAGCAAAATCAGTCGCCTATAACGGAAAATGGTATAGTGTTCTTTATTGTAGCATTGTTGGTTCTCTACAGTATGTCACCATTACTCGCTCTGAGATTTCCTATGCAGTGAACCAGGTATGTTAGTTTATGCATCCCACGGATATTCATTGGTCTGCTATTAAGCGCTTTCTTCGGTACCTGAAGGGTACTATATATTCGGGTCTTGTGCTTCACCCTTGCAATGATCATCGTCTTGTTGCCTACTCTGATGCGGATTGGGCATCTTATGGTGATGATTGTCGCTATCAGCATGATTTTGAGATTTGTTATTGTGGTAAACTCATTAGCTGGTCGTCTAAGAAGCAGTGTGTTGTGGCCAAGTCCAGCTCTGAGGCTGAATATCGGATCATTGCCTTTGCAGCGACAGAACTTATATGGCTGCAGCTGCAGTTTCTGCAGAAGCATCTTGCTCCTCTCTCGCCTCCTCCTATTCTACTGTTTGACAACCTCAGTGCCATAAAAACATGTCTGCCAATCCGGTTTTCCATCTGCGTTCCAAGCACATCAAGATTGATTATCATTTTGTACGGGAACATGCTGATGATGACTCTCTTATCGTTCGACATGTCTATTCGCTTGATTAGGTAGCTAACATCTGTATCAAGGCGATTGGTACAGCTCGCCTTGCCACGATGCGCTCCAAGCTCCATGTGTATCAAGGTGATTGGTACAGCTCGCCTTGCCACGATGCGCTCCAAGCTCCATGTCAATGCGCTTCAATGAGCTTTTGGGGTATTAGGACATATTATATAATATATGATATTATATTATATTATAAGGGGAGCATTCGGTTGAGAACCCCTAAAAGTTACATCTTTGAATGTGGAGGTGACACGTGTCCCACTTACTTTTTTCCTTCATTATGCAGTTTCGAGAATGCATTTTGCGTAGATGCATTTTAAGCTTTCGGAAACTGCACTTAGGCAAAAACTGATGCATTTTCAAAAGGGCATAACGAAGACGAAACTGCATAACGAAAGGATTCTCAAAGTTTTCGAAAAAAAAGGATTTCTCATTTGAGCGCTCCTCTACATAAACCCTTTTTGATGAATAAGTAGACAGGAAAATCAGTAACCTCACTATTCTAAAGTTTACGTTCATAATGGATAAGTCCTTTAACCCCAAACTCCCTTCGGCTTTGTGTTTAAACACCTTTTTTCCAACTAACAAGGAAGTTGTCAATGCTATTAGACACTCCTTTTCATAAAAATTTAGCAAATACAGAGCTCACTTCCTTGAGTGTTTTTTTCGGGATAATGCACATTCTAGCCCAATAATACACTATGGACTGGATCACATATTGGATCAAAAGCCTCTTTCCTGCCCTCGAGAGAAACCTGTTACTCCACCCTTGTATCCTGCATGTGATTCTTTCAATCAGTGAAGTGCAAATACCTGATTGGAAGCTTAGCAAAAATAGTACCTAGTCGTTGTCCCACTCCTTTTTACTATAATTCATATCAGCCGTAGAGACCTGACTTTCGGCTAGAGCCTAGATTGATGGACAGACCAGAGGTGCTCAAAAGCTTATCTACCGCAGCTTTAAGTGCTACAAAAGAGGAGCTTCTACCACTCGAATGCAGAAATAAATCACCAGCAATAGGATTTAGATGTTATTATTATGTTTTTGTTATTCTTTCTTTACCCTCCGTTTGGATGTCTAAAAATGCGGAGTAAAGAAATTGAATGGGAAAGTTATTTTTACATGAACAATGACAACAACTGTTGAAGAATTAAAGCAGCTGCTGCTGAAATTTGGAAGTCGTCGCTGAAAGTAAAAAGAGCCCGTCGCTAAAAGAAGTTCAAAATCAGGCGCGCGAGGGTTGTTGCTAAAGCCGGCTGAGCAGTCGCTAAAGCGCGTGAAGTCCCTGGCTTAAGAAGAAACTTATTTTTCCTTGGTGCTCTTGATGATTCTGGTTGTTCTTACACTGCTAAAAATGGTGTTATTACTGTTTTGAAAAATGATAGGCAAGTGTTAACCGGAAATAAGACTGGCAGTATTTATGTTCTTGATGGCACCTACAATGGTGAGATTAATGATGCTTGCCTTGCTGTTTGTGAAGATGCAACTGTAAAGTGGCATCTTAGACTATGACACAAGAATCAAAACGGGCTTGCGTGCCTGATTAAGCAAGGTATCCTTGGTGAAAAGATAACTCAGTTGCCCTTTTGTGAACCATGTGTCCTGGCCAAATAGCACAGGTTAAAATTCACTAGTGGTGTGCAATTAAGTAAGGGGATTTTAGAGTATGGACATGTTGATCGGTGGGGACCTGCGTCTAATGAAACACGTGGTGGAAATAAATATTTACTGAGCATTGTAGATGATTACTCTAGGAGAGTATGGACCTTCTTACTGAAAACTAAAGATGAGGCTTTTACCAAGTTTAAAGAATGGAAAACTGTTAGAGGAAAAGCAGACAAATAAAAAGGTTAAGGTCTTGAGAACTGATAATGGGTTGGAATCTGTAATGCTGAGTTTGACAATTTTTGCAATGATCATGGCATTTTGAGACATAAGACTACTAGACTAACTCCACAACAAAATGGAGTGGCTGGAAGAATGAATTATACATTGCTTGAAAAACTGAGATGCTTATTGTTCACTTCTGGTTTACCTAAGTCTTTTTGGGGTGAAGCTCTTTATACTGCTACTTATCTTGTGAATAGAAGTCCTAATAGGATTCTTGATTTTAAATGCCCTATGCAACTTTGGAATAGTAGAAAACCTGACCTTAGGGAATTAAAAATATTTGGGTGTGCTGCATATGCTCATAACAGGGAGGGAAAATTGGATCCTAGATCAACTAAGTGTATTTTAAAGGTTATCAAAGATCCATTAGTACTAAAGGTTATAGGTTGTGGGATATGAATGCTAGGGGAATTAAAATACTGATTAGTAGAGATGTTATTTTTTATGAGAGTACCTTCCCATATAAGAATGACAATGAAGCCTCTAGTGAAAGCTCCCCTGCACCAAGGCCTGATAGGACCTTATTTGATGTTGATCCGCTGAAACCAATGAGCAACCTGACCCGGTAGAGCACCTCATACAACATGATATGCCACAACCAGAACCAGGCATTGACCAAAATAAACATAATGAAAACACTGAGAATGTAGATCAGGTGGAGGAATATGAAAATGCTACCCAAGATGTGTTCGCAGATTGGCAACTTGCCAGAGATAGGTGACAACACTGCCTTGTCGCGAGGCAATGTGTACAAAATAAATTTATAAGTCCGCTACTCGTGACTTTACTATTGGGTAGTAAAGCGGTAAGTAGGGGTCGAACCCAAGGGAATTAGTGGATAGTTGTCCTTTCGAAAATGGAAAGTAAGACAGTTGGGGGTTGGTTGTGATTTTAGTACTGAAAGTAACGTGGGTTGGTTGTGATTTTAGTAGTGAAAAGTAAATGACTGAAAGTAAAGAAAGTAAATACAGGACTGAAAGTAAATACTGAAAAGTAAAGTGTTGGAAAGTAAAGTGCTTGAAGGAAAAGGCTTGCTGAAAGTAAGTGCGTAAAAGTAACGTGCTTGAAGGACAAGGCTTGCTGAAAGTAAGTGCGTAAAAGTAAAGTGCTTGAAGGACAAGGCTTGTGACAGAACCGCTCGTCGTCGAAGCGATTTGTACAAATAAATTTATAGTAGTCCACTACTTGCGACTATACTACTGGGTAGTACTTGGTAAGTAGGGGTCGAACCCAAAGGAATCAGGGGAATAGATGTTCTTGAGGGGGGTTGTTTAACGGGAGAGCGTGTTTAAGGTCGGTTGGTTGGTTTTAAAGCTACCAGCTATTTTGATTGATTGATTGGTTGGTTGGTTGATTTTAATACTGGAAAGTAAATTACAGTTTATAATTAAAAGAAATGTTCGGTTTCAGGGGGCTTGTATTATATCATGTTTATCATTGACCTTTAGTGAATCGTCTAAGTATTCTACGGTGTATCAAGGCCATTCCAAGCACTCGATTTGCGTACACTGTCTAGCCTATTCCAAGGACGTAGAACACTTAATTCTATTTAGACTAATACTCCATTCCCGGTTATATTAGCCTATGTGCATCCATTCAATCCCTTTGGCCCAGTTTTCAAATGGTTTTTCTGATAGTCGACCTCTTCGAATAGTTTATTCATTTAATCCCCTTGGCCCAGTTTTTAAATGGTTTATTTATCCGAGTGTGATCACGAATATCTAAGGAAGAGTTTACGAATTTGGACCCCTATGGTCACATTCCCAAATGGTTTACTATACCTTAGACATTCTAACTTTTATACATGGCACATAGAATCAGTGTTGATTACTAATTCGAGACACTAAGTTAATAGTCTAAAACATTTTATAATACAAGTGCGCCCCGTCTACCGAACTATTAGTTTAGCTACTATTCATCGCGCTAAACATTATACTAAGGAATTAAAGACAACAGTTGATTAAATAAATACTAAGAGATACTTACAACCGTTGAAGCGCCAAGGGAGCTATCCTTTATTTCCAAAGCAAGATTACAACGTTACAAGTATTACAACTTCTAGAGAGAGAAGTGAAATTGAGAATTGGTGTGTGAAATGAGGAGGAGGAGCTTCCTATTTATAGCCATGGAGGAGGAGGAGGAAGGGTGGTGATGGGTGGCAAGTGGTGGTTTTTGATTGGAGGAGAAAATCAAGGGAGGAGATGGGTGGCATGTGGAGGAAGGGGAGGAGGCCGGCGGCTTTTGGGTGGAGGAATGGGGTGGCGCCAAGTGGAGGAAGGGAAGTGGTGGAGGAGGAGAGGTGTTGAGCCGCCGGTTGCTCCTCCTTCAGCCGCCGGTCGCCGGTTGCTCAAGGGGGAGGAGCTCCTCCTTTGGCCACCTCTTGTGCAAGTAGCCGGTCACCTTGTCCCAATGTGAGTTTTGTACAGTTTTGTGCAGTCTTTTCACAAAACTGTCAATGTGTTCCTTCCCCGGGATGTCTTGACTTCACTCCTGATTTTTCTGATTAATTTATTCTGGTCAATTTGACGTCAGGATCCTTGACATTTCTTCATTCGGCATATGATCTTGACCTTGGATTGACTCTTGTTATCTTTTCAGCTTAAAATCCTCTCCTTAGCTTGTTTTCACTTCAGTCTCTAAAATGCCCTGTGGAAATATATCGGGACTAACACGTAGATGTTAGACATACAAACAGTCTAATTCAGGGGGTTTTACTGTGTTTCTGACTCGTCTAACTTTGGTCCATCAGCTTGCTGAAAGTAAGTGCGTAAAAGTAAAGTGCTTGAAGGACAAGGCTTGCTGAAAGTAAGTGCGTAAAGTAAAGTGCTTGAAGGACATGACTTGCGGAAAGTAAATGCATAAAGTAAAGTGCTTGAAGGATAAGTAAATGCATAAAGTAAAGTGCTTGAAGGACAAGACTTGCGGAAAGTAAATGCTTGAAGGACAAGACTTGCGGAAAGTAAGCAGTTGATATGGGACTGAAAGTAAAGTGACAAGTGATGTTTTATTTAAAGGAAAGGATTCGGTTTTAGGGGCCTTGTATCATAAATCTGTTTATCATCGACCTCTAATGATCATACTAAGTGTTCAAAGATGTATCAAGGCTATTTCTAGCACATGACTTGCCACATCGTTTAGAACACTTGTTTTATTTGGGCTAATTCCTCCTTTCGAAGTATCTTAGCTTATGTGCATCCATTTGATCTTCGGTTACGATCAACCAAATGGTGTTTTAAAGAGGTTGAATTCCACAGATAAGCTGTGCTCTTTCGAGCCTCCACTTATCCACGGAAGTTCACGAACCCATGGAAGAGCTTTGCTCTTTCGAGCCTCCACTCAACCAATAGCGTTCTGACCTAATATATGGCACATAGAACAAGTTTTGAACACAAAGAGGCACTAAGAGAAGGGTCTAAAACATTGTATGATACAAGCACACCCCTTCAACCGAATGAAGGGTTTAGCTACGAATATCCATAGGGGTGGATATCATAGCTAAGTGCTGAGTAAAGTAAAGGTTTTTAAATACAGGAAAGTAAAGGTTTTTGGAAATCAAGACAAGGAAAGTAAAGTTTTGAAAGTAAAAACTCAAGAACACAAAGGAAAACTCAAGAACAACTTGGAGCTCTCAATATCAAAGTGAAGTGTTTACAAGGATTGGGTGATGGATTCTAAAGAGATTTTCTACCAAAGCTACAAGTGATCAAAGGATTAGAACATGAAACTACAACTTGTGACTTTGGAACCAAAATGGGACTATGGACTAAGGACTAGAACTTGGGACACTTTTCAAATGAAGGGATGATGAGGTATTTATAGGCAAGGGGAAGAGGGGAGGATGCATCACATGGCAAGAGGGGAGAGGGGGAGGGGAAAGCCGCCGGCCATGAGGTGGCTTTGCTCAAAGCCGCCGGCCATAGGTGGCAAAGCCACAAGCAAAGCCGCCGGCCTAGGTGGAGGGGAAGAGAGTGTGAGTGGATTGTGATCTTTTGCTCCAAAAGCCATCGGTTGCCTCCCAACACCGGTTACACTTTGGTTGCCCTTTGGTTGCTTCTTGGTTGATATCAAAAGACAAGGCACTTAGACTTGGCATTTCACTTGTGTTCTTGATCTTTGTTGGAATAAGTCATTGGGACTTAGTTGTGGCTTGATCGGAGTATTGTCGGAGTATGGCCAGTTCTGACTTGTAATCCACTTTTAGCGTTAAGAACTCCTTTTTAGCTCGTTTCATCTCTACTCCTTGAAATAGCCTGTAGAACAAAAGTGAAACTAACAAGTAAAAGTTGTCAAGATAAAGCGTCTAATTTAGTGGGTTTAACTGTCTTAATGAATCATATAAATATGGTCCATCAATAGGCCTAGAAGAGAGCCTAGGATTCCCACTTAATATTCCCAAGCTGACCTTGTCTACACTGACCTAGTATTTGCTAAAGAGATTAAAAATGAGCCTGATACTTATGAAGGGGACATTGAGGGTAGGGACTGTGAGAAGTGAAAAAAGGTCATGTTAGAAGAGATGGAATCTCATAAGGTTAATAACACTTGGGTTCTGGTTAAAAGACCAAAACACCATAAGTTGGTTGATTGCTGGTGGCTGTTCAGGATCAAGGAGGGAATGACTGATCAAGATCCACCTAGGTATAAAGCAAGATTGGTTGCAAAGGGTTTCACTCAAAAGGCAGGTATTGACTACTATGAAATTCTTGCACATGTTGGCAAGTTTAAGTCTATAAGGATCATGCTTGCTATGGTTGATATACATGACTTAGAACTTGAACAACTAGATGTAAAAACTGCCTTCCTTCATGGAGAACTAGATGAACAAATTTACATAAAGCAACCACCTGACTTTATAGATAAGAATTACCTGAACATGCCCGTTATTTGAAAAAAATCCTTGTATGGTTTAAAACAAAGTCTCATGTTGTAGTATAAAAGGTTTGATTCATATGTGTTGACTCTGGGATTTGTGAGAAGTAACTTTGATCCATGCTTTTATTATGCATCTACAAAAAATTGTCATGTCTATATACTACTATATGTGGATGACATGTTGTTGATAAGAAGTCTGCTGATAAAATTAAGGTGCTGAAATCACAGTTAAGCATTGAATTTGACATGAAAGATTTAGGGAAAGCCAGAAATATATTGTGCATGGTTATGATAGAGATAGGAGCAAGTGTTTCTTAAAACTACACCAAAGACCGTACTTAGAGAAAATAGTGTCTAAGTTTTAGTAGTCTTAACTGTAAAACTGTGCAAGTTCCCTTGGCTCCTCATTTTATTCTGTCCAAGTCACAATCACCTAAGTCTAATGTTGAGTATGCTAAAATGGAAAATGAGCCTTATGCTAGTGTTGTTGGGTCTGTCATGAGTGTCATGATTAACTCTAGGCCTGACTTGTCTTATGCCATTTCACTGTTAAGTAGATTCATGTATAATCCTGATACTGAACATTGGTTGGCTTTGAAGAATGTATTTGCATATATAAGAAGTACCTTTGGATAATGGACTATGCTATAAAAAGAGACAGGATGATTTAAAACGGGTAGGCTATGTAGATGCTGATTTTGGTGGTGATAGAGATACAAGGAAGTCTACTACTGCATTCTATTTCACTCTTGGTACCTATTGTGTTCCTGGAATCCCAGCTACAATCTATTGTTACCATTTCCTCTACTGAGTCTGAATATATTGCTTTGTGTGATGCTGTTAAGGAAGCTATGTGGCTGCAGGGTAGAAAATGGGACTGCTGTGATTAGTTATGATAGTCAGTCTGCCATTTGTTTGAGTAAAAACCATGTATACCATGAAAGGTCTAAGTATCATTTTGTGAGAGACAAGGTAGAAAATAGTGATGTTGTTGTAGAGAAAATAGGGACTGAAAGCAATCCTTCTGATATGGGAACTAAAACAGTTACTCACTCCAAGTTCAAGCTTTGCTTGAAACTTTTGCTTTTGGAGTGATTTGTTTTGCAGGTGATTGAGCAATGAAAGAGCCCAGTGCTGATTACACTCATGCTTTTGTAGTCAAGTTGAAGGCCTGAAGTAGCTCAATGGAGCAGCTTCTTTAGGTGGAGGATTGAAGAATTAAAGCAGTTGCCGCTGCTAAAATTTGGAAGTCGTCGCTGAAAGTAAAAGTAGCCCGTCGCTAAAAAGAGTTTGAAATCAGGCACCCACGAGGGTTGTTTCTAAAGCCGGTTGAGCGGTCGCTAAAGTGCCTGAAGTCGGTACGGGGCAATTACGAGTTCATTGAAGATGGACCAATCTGAGGACGCGCGTCCGCCTGATCCGGAGGCGCGGATTTGTTTGAAAAGAACGGGCGAGATTGAACGAAGCGGACGGCTGAGATTGAATCTGGACAAAAGAATATAATTTAAGATTCAAGTTTGAGCTGGATTAGGGTTCATCCGAGAGAGAAAACTTCTTCGATTTCGTTTGACGTCAAAAGTGCTTCGATTCTAAAATTGTTTAAGGGCTTTTACTCAGTAAGCGATTGCGAATTGTTTGTCGTTCAGTTTGAGTAAGTTGTATCTTTCCATAGAGAGATCGATACTGGTGGTGCTCGCATTGGGCGTGTAATCGGATTATGCAGTTTCGGCACCGTGTTGGTCGATTCCGAGGCTTGACATAGTGGATTGGGACTAAGCTAGTGAGCTCAAACTGGATTAGCCTCTCATCTAGAAGTGAACCAGTACAAATTGCATGTGTCCTTGGATTTTTGATATTTCTCAAACTCAGAATAAAATTAGGGTTCTTGAAATGAATCTCAACATTTAAATTGGATTTAGTAATTCATAGTTGGATTACAACAAATGTTTTTGTTAGATCTTTTGGATTTTTTTAAAAAAATCTATGTGACAAACCAAACAGAAAGAACATTTTCTTTCCATCCATAAAACTTTTCATTAACATAATAAATATTGAAATAGAAAAGAAACCTTTTCCGAAATTCTTCACCTGAGTTTGTTCTACTCAACATCAATATTTCTGATATTGTTTATTCAAAGAAAAAAATCCAAGACTTAAAGCCTTGTTTGGTTCATGGAAAGTTTTTGAAATGTAAAGAAAATTTAGTTTCATGTTTGGTTTGATATGGAAAATACAAACTACACAAAGCAATTCGGTACAAAATTTTCCATATCACTTTTTATGTGAACATGAATTGTCCATTTCATTATTTTCTAACCATCCATTTACTTTATGGAAAATATGTTGGAAAGACAGAATTAATTTCATTCGGCAGCTTTTGAATAATGAAAAAATAGAATTAGGGTTTTTCTTAATTTCAGCTTTCTCTGCGTTTGATCTGCATTAATTAGTTTATCCAGCGACTCATATCCCTCATATTCACTTGTCGCAAGCTGTCCAGCGCTCAAATTCAGCTTTCTCTGTTTTTTCATTATTCAAAAGCTGCCGAATGAAATTACATAAGTTTACTTAAATAGGAAAATAAAATGAAACCCTAATACGGAAATTACTAAAAACCGAAAACTTCTAAAAACATTAAAAATTCGAAATAAAATAGGAAACGACTCCGGATGGCTCAAAAAGCCCATACTTCACGAGAAAAGCTCGTGATTTCTTATCGCCACGCTGTTCCGCTCAAAATAAGGTATTATGGGCTGAAACAGGACACCGGCAACTCCAATCCTGCTATTTCGCCACAATCCTGATTTCTCGCTAATCTGTCCGCATCATCCCCTCCCGGGTCGAGAAGATTCGTCCTCGAATCCAAACCCATCGCCGTATCAGAAAACGCACCTTGAAACGGAAAGAAATGCTTAACATTGAACACATCCGAAGTGTGAACATAGCTAGGCATGGTCAATAAATCTGAAGGCTCGCGGGGAACAACACCATACACCACCCCAGACTCTTGCATCGCAGCCTGAAACGGGACTCGAGATAAAAGATTAGTCGCAGGCGGGCGGCCAATAGAGGAAGCAACCCGCGACCTAGATGGGACTAGCACGATCTTTTTACCCCGAAAAAGAAATGAGTAGACGTTAGTTCTACCATCATGGAAAACAGAGCGATCAAACTGCCAAGGGCGGCCCAACAGTAGGTGACAGGCGTCCATGGGAACCACATCACAATGAATCTCATCGCTGTACGTCGCGCCAATTGAAAAGGATACTGATGAGTCGTAGTTGTACGACTATTTTATATGTTAAAACCCCGTCTCTTAGTGTTACCTGTATATTATTTCACTACCTGTGTGTAGTTTTCGTTCTCAGGTACACTCGGAGACCATGGAAGGAATACTGGCTAAAAGGAGCTTATTTGAAGATGTTTGGCGCGGAAGGAAATGAAGTCCGAGGCGCTTGGAATTTTCGTCAGTGCAAACCGCGGAGGGCTTAAGCATTAGAGGCGCGGACGTCTTATGAATTCCCATAATTGCTGAGACGTCTGCGGGTCATAAATCAGGAGACGTCCGCGGATGACAGCTGGCAGTCGAATTTCGTTATTTCCAAATTGCATTATTGGAAAGCCCAAAAAAAGAAATAAATAAGCACGAAACCCTAAGCGACCAGCATCGAATTTTAGAGGAGAAAAGAGACACGGATTCAAGTGTTCGAGTTGAGCTGCAGCTTGGTGAAGAATTCACCATTAGTATTTTCATTCTATTTTATTCACATAAAACTTCATGATGTATTCTATTGCGATGAGTAGCGAAACTCATACGTGTAGGCTAGGACTCGACACTGTGATGTTTTGACTTGAAACCTATATTTATCTTTATGTTTTCCGTTATATTACTATGCATTGTTTATGGATTTCATAGGCTAGCATAAGTGGAACCCTAGCGGGGGAGCTTCTGTTAGTGTGTTGATTCCGATTATCACAGTTTACTAGCAACCTAGCGGGGATAGCATACTAGGATACGAGTAATATACCACTAGGATTGACACCCTAGGACAACTTGTAGTGCAACCTAGCGGGGAGCTATAAGTTGCAAAACATTAGAAATCAAAACGGTTAGGTTAATGATTTAGTCTTGCATCACAATCGAAAGTTCCAGCTTGCACTTCTCTCTGATATTTGACACCCGAATTGTGTGACGATTGCTCTAGCAATCATTCTTGCTTACTTGCATTATTTACTTATTCAAAACCCCCCTGTTACGTTTTTACTTAGTGAAACAGATTCTCAACCGATCTCTGTGGATACGACCCGACTTACCACTTGCTAGTCGGAGATAAATAAATAATTATTTTTGACGGGTACAACGACGCCCGTCAAATTTTGGCGCCGTTGCCGGGGATTGGTAACGAAAAATCTCACTAAGTATTTCTTTCTTTTAGTTTTATTTTATTGTCTTTCTTATTTTCTGTCACTTGATTATTTTTCTGTTTAAGTAACCATGTCACAGAGGAGTGTTGAACGTGATGATGAAGAGCGAGGTAGTGTCCTAGGAGATAACATGCAGGAACAGAGGCAAGGACTGCCCGCTGTTAATGAGAGATTACCACCCCCCAGGAATCAACAATTTGTGAATGAATTTGCTAGACATCGTGCAGCTAGACACGAGAATCATGACGATTACGAGGACGAGCTGGATCGACAATACCTCAGTGGAGTAAATCAATATGGACAGTTAGCCAGGCGTCGGGATTTGGGACGCACGATGAGAGGAGTATGTGCGCCGTATATTGATGAGGCACCTTGGTGCATTAGGTTGGATGAGGACGCAGAAGACATCGAGATAAAGAGTGGGGTGATACACCACTTGCCCAAGTTTGGAGGAATGCCCGATGAGAACCCCGTAAGGCACTTGAAGGAATTTCATGGAGTTTGCATGTCCATGAAATCAGCATCGGTCCCGGAAAATATTTTTAAACTAAAGACATTTCCTTTTTCTTTAGAAAGTCAAGCTAAATCTTGGTTAATGTCTTTACCTGCAGGATCGATTACTTCATGGGATCAATTGCAAAGGAAATTCATGGACAAGTACTACTCCCATTCGAAGGCGGCTCAAACAAGAAAGGAGCTCTCTATGCTTAGACAAGGACGTGCAGAAACGTTGTTTGACTATTTGGAGAGGTTTAGGCATTTGGAAGAGAGTTGTCCGAATCATGGAATCCCACAAAGGATGCTGCTTGAATACTTCATGGATGGGATGGTTCTAATGGAAAGGAGAATGCTAGATGCCTCTGCTCAGGGATCTATCCTGGACATGTACCCCGAGGAGATATGGGAGTTGATTGAGAAAGTTGCCGAGAGCACAAGGTACTTAGAAGAAACTTATAAACCTGTACCTGTTGCTAACGTAAATGTACATTCTGAATTGCAGGAACTGAAGAATATGATGGCTCAAATGATGACGCAACAACCACAAGGCAATCAACAAGTGGATTGTAAGGTAAACAAGTCCACTTTTAATCCAATAAATAATGATAACACTATTTTTCAGGAAAGAACGGAAGATGTGAATGTAGTGGGCTACATAAACAAGGGAGATTTGCCACCAAGGAGATATGATGGATATCAAGGCAACAACAAATGGCAGCCAAGGCAAGGCGATGGTGGTTGGCAAAGGAACAACAATTACGATGCAGGGCAATCCTCGTACCCACAAAAGCAGCCATACAAACCGCCACAGATCAGACAAGGAGATGAGGACCCGATCAAGGAATTCAGGGATGAAGTGAGAGGAGTGTTCAAAGAACTCACTCAAAAGATGGGCCACCATGCTGGAGACATTAACGAGCTAAAGAGGCAAGTGTCTCAAATTGCCAGCGTCGTTTACGAACAGCGAGAAGACAAAGGGAAGCTGCCTTCACAAACGATCCCTAATCCAAGGCAGAATGTGAGTGTGATCGTGATAAAGGATGAAGAGGAGATGAAGGCTGAAGAAAAAGAAGAAAAAGAGCAAGATTTGGACGCTACCTCAGTGCAAAACGCGGACGTCTCTACAATTAAGGCGCGGACGCCTGATGATTTATTGCAAAATCAAGATACGGCCGCGGATATAAATCTTGAGACGTGCGCGGAATTTCAAGTAAGCGATTTCCAGATTTTGAATTCTAACCCTCTCGCGCAATTGCCATTTCCCATGCAGGTTATTGAGAACCACGAAGCTATGAACAATGAAATCCAACCAAAGAGAAATGAGGACGCGAGAACCAAGGTCAAAATGCAAGAATTGGAGCAAGGGAAACAAGGAGCGTTGACCACTCGGACTAGAGACCCAGGTGCCTTCACGGTAACCTGTGGGATTGGTAACACGCTTATTCCCCACTGTTTGATTGACTTGGGAGCGTCTATTAATGTGATGCCTTATGATTTATACTGTTCATTGAAATTTGGACCGGTAAAACCGATCAAGTTAACTATCGAGTTAGGCAACAAGTCATGTGTTCATCCTTATGGATTGCTTGAGAATTTAACCGTGAATGTTGGTGAAGTTGTTTTGCCTACAGATTTTTATGTCTTGCAGATGGAGGACACCCAGACTAAGGAGTCGCCAACACTCATTCTTGGACGACCGATCTTGTTTGCGATGAAGGCGGAGATCGATGTCGCTGAGGGTATTATTAAGCTGAAATATGGTGGCAAGGCGGCTGAGTTTCGTGTCTTTGAGGATGACCACCAGCCTTGTGCGGGAAAACCACCTGAGATAGCTGGTAAAACTTGTTTTAATATTACAATTGATGAATCGTTGCGTGTGATTCAGGGTGTCAGTGAGCAGCTGAAGGAAACAAGGAAACCACGCCCACCAGATAAAAAGCGAGTAAAGAAAATAAAGTGTGGGGTGGTTGCGCGAAAGTGGTGGACACCTAAGGAAAAGAACTGGAGATCGAAGCCACCTGATGGCGGGTGGAGCATTGAGAAACGAGTAGCTTGTGGAAGTGCTGAGGAGAGGAGCACGCTGATCGGTAAGTATGACTTGGAGCAGCCATGGGATCCTAACTTGTGATCCTTTAAGAGGTAATGTCCAGCCAAGGACGTAAAACAAAGGCGCTTACCGGGAGGCAACCTGGTGTGTTTTTTATTTTACGCATGTTAAGAGTCGATTAGTTAGTGGAATTGGTACCCTGATAATGCGCCTCGAGTGCATGTTTTATTTCTGGTGGTTTCAGGTGAATTAAACGAAGGAAGTACCTCTACATCAGTGCAAACCGCGCACGTCTCAACATTTCAATGCGCGGACATCTAAAGCATTTTAGCAAAATCAAGACACGTCCGTGGGTGGTAATTTCAAAGGCGTCCACGGGACATCAAAAAGTTAAAATTGTGTGTTTTCCAGATCTGGGGTTTCAGAACAAAAAAAAGAACAAAAAAGGCTGAAGAAATTCAATCACAGCTCCGTCCGCGATTCACAGAAGGAAGCACCAAAGCCACGTCCGCGATCCTCAAATTCACGTCCGCGATTCTCAACTAAATCGAGCTCCACCGGATTGAGGTAAGATTGACCGATTGGAGTAATATTGGATTGGATTAGGGTTTGGTTGGATTGAAGTGAAATTTGGTTGAATCGGTGGAAGGGCGCTCTTGAAGTTTGTGAATTTGGGTTGTTTGAAGCTTAGATTTTGGAAATTGAAGTTGGAATTGGACGGATTGTGAACGGAATGTGATCGGAGCTTAGAATTTGGAAATCATAAACTCGCGCGGACGTCTTAAGATTTATCACAAAAACAAGAGACCTCCGCGGGACTTAATTGAAGAAGACGTACGCGGAATTTCGGAAATTTCAATTTTTTTTAGAACAAGATGACTCGTACATCGGCACGTGCTAGTTCATCCCGTGATCGCAGAGCTCAGCCACCACCTGCTGATGCCGAGGCACTTGTTCCGGCTGTCGTCGATGAAAGGCAGCAGAGATTTGAGGCATTCATGGCGCTTACACATACGGTGCCCATGTGGGTTGAGCGGTACTTTCTGGAGCGTTGCGGACTCTTAGAGAGGTTCAGGGCGCTGTTGGACACATGTGGTTGGCCGGGATTGCTCACGCTCTGTAGTGATGCTGATATTGAAGATACTTGTGAGTTCCTAACCGGTTACGACTACATTGGGCCTAGAGAGCATGAAGGATTCAGGTACACTTTCAAAGGTGTGGAGCACCATTGCACGATGACGCGGCTGCGTCAAATCTTCGGGTGGCCAGCAGTGAGAGATGGGACTTTCGTCAATTTCAGTCTTGGGACGGAAATCAGCGACACTTACCTTATCCTTACGGGGACGGGTCGCTACAGACCGAGCGAGGCTTCAGTCACAGCATTCACAGATCCTTTCTGGTATTTAGTACATTTCATCTTGACGAGGACCTTGAATGCGAGGGCGAACGGCAATGATAAGCCGTCGATACGAGATCTGACGCTTCTAGGCTCTTTGGTGAGAGGGGTAGTCCCACACTGGGGATTTTTTTTTTATGTGATCACTTGAAGAACATTAAGCCTCGAGGGCCAGTTAGTGTGGGTGGCATGGTAACTTATCTGCTGCGCAATCTTCACCCAGACATGGATGCACTACCAAGCCACAGGATTCTTGCTTATGGATTAGCTGACGGTGAAAGACTTGGTTCTGGGAGGACATATAGAGTAAGCAATGAGGGTGAAGTGCGTTGGACGTATTTTGCAGATCCAGCTCTTAGGCCACCACCTAGCCCACCGTGGCAGAGAGGGAGACCGCCAGGGCATGGAGGAGCTGCAGGGGGTAGGAGACGTCGAAGAGAAGAGGAAGAGGTCCCACTGAATGTGGTACCACCAGAGGAGTGACAGAACCGCTCGTCGTCAAAGCGATTGTGCAAATAAATTTATAGTCCGCTACTTGCAACTATACTACTGGGTAGTACTTGGTAAGTAGGGGTCGAACCCAAGGGAACTAGGGGAATAATTGTTCTTCGGGGGAAATTACGCAGCGTGAGAACGTGTTTAAGGTCGGTTGGTTGGTTTTAAAGCTACCAGCTATTTTGATTGATTGATTGGTTGGTTGGTTGATTTTAATACTGGAAAGTAAATTACTATTTTAATGATCAAGAGAAATGTTCGGTTTCAGGGGACTTGTATTATATCCTGTTTATCATTGACCATTAGTGAATCATCTAAGTATTCAAACGGTGAATCGAGGCTAGTTACAGCACAAGACTTGCAACACCGGTTTAAAGCAACTCCTGTTCTATTTCAGTCTAGCGCCAATACCCTAAGGTATGCTAGCCTGGGTACATCCACCTGATCTCACAGTTACGCTCGACCAGATGGGATTTAGGATGAGTCGAACTCCTCAGATAGCTTTGCTTGTTACAGCTTCCACTACCTGAGTATGATCACGAATTCCCACAGAAGAGCTTTGCTTGTTACAGCATCCACTCAACCTTGGAAACTCTGACTATATATGGCACATAGAACAAGTTTTGAATACTAAGACTAAACACTAAGTTAATAGTCTTAAAACATTTATAATACAAGTGCGCCCCTTAGACCGAACTACTAGTTTAGCTACTATTCATCGCGCTAAACATTATACTAAGGAAATTAAAGACAACAGTTAAATAAATTAATACTAAGAGAAACTTACAACCGTTGAAGCGCCAAGGGAGCTTTCCTTTATTTCCAAAGCAAGATTACAACTTATAAGTATTACAACTTCTAGAGAGAGAAGTGAATTGAGATTTTGGTGTGTGAAATGAGGAGGAGGAGCTCCTCCTTTTATAGCCAAAATGGGAGGAGATGGGTGGTGGAGATGGTGGACATGTGCATTTGATCCAAGGGAGGAGAAGGGAGGAGGAGGAGGAGGTGACATGTGGAGGAATAGTGAAGCCGCCGGTCCCTCCTCCCATAGCCGCCGGTTGCCGGTGGTCCAAGGGGGAGGAGCTCCTCCCTTGGCCACCTCCTTGAGTGGTGGCCGGTCATCCTTGCCCAATGTGTGAGTTTGTACAGTTTTGTGCAGTCTTTTCACAAAACTGTCAATGTGTTCCTTCCCCGGTCTGTCTTGACTCCACTCCTGATTCTTCTGATTAATTTATTCTGGTCAATTCAACGTCAGGATCCTTGATATTTCTTCAGTCGGCATATGATCTTGACCTTGGATTGACTCTTGTTATCTTTTCAGCTTAAAATCCTCTCCTTAGCGTGTTTTCACTTTAGTCTCTAAAATACCCTGTGAAAATATATCGGGACTAACACGTAGACGTTAGATAGACAAACAGTCTAATTAAGGGGGTTTTACTGTGTTTCTGACTCGTATAACTTTGGTCCATCAGATTACCCCCCACTTTTAGTTGTTCGTCCCGAACAATGCTATTAAAGGGTGTAAGTTCTAATTTTGGCTTTGGAATATGAAAATTAGACTGTGGTACTCGATCTATCCTAATTCATGCATTGCTTACTTATTACCAAATTAAACTGCGTAAATAAATAGAAGGAACTTAATACTTGTACCTCCGTGCTGAGATGCAAATTATATTGGATGTCTCGGGAGATAGCCCTTTTTAGGTTCCTGGACTGCAACCTCGGGATCGTCTCTTACTATATGGTTTTCTGGTAGCTTTCTCTAGCACGTGATTCGATTCGGGTTTCAGTGAGTTGAGCTTTTTGATTTTCTTCTTTGGCGAGGGACTGCTTTTTTGTTGTAATGAATCGGCCTTTGGCCTTTGATTTGGCTTTTTTGAGTGCTTCACTTTTACTCGGTTAAAACCTTCACAATTTTGGGCCTTTGGCCTCTTTTGATTTGCTTCATTGAGCTTTTCGTCTTTTTGTGATTGCTAGTCCATTTTCTCGAGCCTTTTTTGGGAGGTCCAATCATCGCCCGCAAGCCTATGGAAATACCTCCCCGCTCCTCTCGTCTTTGTCTTTTTGCGCGGGTCAAGATGAGGGTCGCCCATCTATTTTCTCGGCTATTTTGACTAGAGAGAGGACGGTCTGATTCCCGTCCTCGCCTTTGCATAGATGCTTCATGGCGGAGTTGACTTCAATTATTCACTGAAAACCCGAAGTGCAGCCTCCACTGACTTCGAAAACCATATAGTTTGATCTGATCCTTTGATTGCTTTCCAAGCCTCTCTAGGGCAGTTTATATCAACTCCACATCCCTAGTTATCTCAGCACAAAGGACAAATGGAAAGTTACATTCTAAGTTTTTAAACAGTTGAATTTTCACAAGGTTAATGCATGAATTATGATTTATCTTTTTCACATTCTTAAGTTCATATTTTCAAAAAGGTACTATTACTAAAAAAGAAAAAACAGCTGCATGTTATTTATGTACACAGGTGGTTCTCACCCCCCCCCCCCCACTTTTGAACGAAGGCGTGCCTTAGTTCAAAAGTCATGCAAGCTTAAAACTAAATACTGAATTTAAATGACAGAAATTAAAGTGCGGAAAAGTAAGATAGTGTCGGGTTACCTCCCGACCAGTGCACTTGTTTAACGTCGTTGGCTCGACGATACCTCGTTTGTGGTTCATTGGTTTGGGTCCCATGGGTGGCTGAGGTCGAACTTCTTGATTCCACCGACTTTGATTCTTACGGTGAGTCTTCCTGATTTTTTAGCAGATGACGGGTTTGGGTCCAGTTCTGATGGTATCTCCTTCCAACGTCTCTGAGAAGGCGAGGGACCTTTCACTATCAGCTTCTTGAACTGGGTGTTCTCCTGTTTAGGGCTGCCTTGTCCGGTCATGGCGAAAGCGTGCTCCATGTAGGAGTAATTCTGCTCGGGCCCTTTTCCCATTCTCCTTTGAGCTTCTTCTTGGATCGCATAGTTCACGGCGACTTGCTCATTAATTAAGGGGAAAAGTCGGGAAGGCCTCATGAGGCTCGGTTCTGCCTCGTAATGTTGGTTCGTGAAGAACTGATCGTAGATAGTCTCAGCTGCCTGGGTAATGATAGTCGGGTATGGAATAGGCAGTTCGTTGGTGGTATTCTGGACTTCTACTTCGTTGCTTCCGGTGCTTTCCATGTCTGATTCCTTGGATGGTTCGGGAGTCTCTTCTGACGGCTCGGTGGTTTCTTCTTTGTCAGCCTCAGGGTTAGCTTCTTCTGTCTGCATTTCCTCGTCAGTGTGAGGAACTCGTCTTGTGGCAGCGGCTAGGCCAGTTATCAGGTACCACATGTCTGCAATGGTGAGGTTTGCGGCAGACCTTCTCATAGCTTCGTTGACTCTTCCCAGCTCTTCGGACCTCATCCCACGAAGAAATTTTTGGAGAAGAATTTTCTTCGTAAATCCATGGTGCGGGCAGCTTGAGATGATGGCATCGAATTTTATGTAGTATTCGTCCAAAGTCTCATCCCGGGATTGTTGAAGGTTCAGGATCTTCTCGCGGGTTTCTTGGCGTAAGGAAGGTGGGGAGAATTCTTTCAGGAACGGAACGCAGAGGTCTACGAAACGTTCTGCACTGCAAGCGGTGGATGTGTAGTACCATATCGTAGCGAAGTCGGTTAGAGAGAATTTAAAGCATTTCAGCTTAAATTCCTCTAACACTTCGTTTTCAGGTTTGATGTTGTGGCAGACTTGGTGGAAGTTTCGGTAGTGCTGTACAGGGTCTTCTCCCTCCGTTCCTCCGAACAGGGGCAGAAATCGCGTTGTCCATGCATGCGTGACAGGTAATGACATAGAGAGATGAACAGAAAATAAAAAGGGGAGGGAAGAACAGTTATCCGATGACTAGTTCCCCGGCAACGGCGCCAATTTAACAGAACCGCTCGTCGTCAAAGCGATTGTGCAAATAAATTTATAGTCCGCTACTTGCAACTATACTACTGGGTAGTACTTGGTAAGTAGGGGTCGAACCCAAGGGAACTAGGGGAATAATTGTTCTTCGGGGGGAAATTACGCAGCGTGGGAACGTGTTTAAGGTCGGTTGGTTGGTTTTAAAGCTACCAGCTATTTTGATTGATTGATTGGTTGGTTGGTTGATTTTAATACTGGAAAGTAAATTACTATTTTAATGATCAAGAGAAATGTTCGGTTTCAGGGGACTTGTATTATATCCTGTTTATCATTGACCATTAGTGAATCATCTAAGTATTCAAACGGTGAATCGAGGCTAGTTACAGCACAAGACTTGCAACACCGGTTTAAAGCAACTCCTGTTCTATTTCGGTCTAGCGCCAATACCCTAAGGTATGCTAGCCTGGGTACATCCACCTGATCTCACAGTTACGCTCGACCAGATGGGATTTAGGATGAGTCGAACTCCTCAGATAGCTTTGCTTGTTACAGCCTCCACTACCTGAGTATGATCACGAATTCCCACAGAAGAGCTTTGCTTGTTACAGCATCCACTCAACCTTGGAAACTCTGACTATATATGGCACATAGAACAAGTTTTGAATACTAAGACTAAACACTAAGTTAATAGTCTTAAAACATTTATAATACAAGTGCGCCCCTTAGACCGAACTACTAGTTTAGCTACTATTCATCGCGCTAAACATTATACTAAGGAAATTAAAGACAACAGTTAAATAAATTAATACTAAGAGAAACTTACAACCGTTGAAGCGCCAAGGGAGCTTTCCTTTATTTCCAAAGCAAGATTACAACTTATAAGTATTACAACTTCTAGAGAGAGAAGTGAATTGAGATTTTGGTGTGTGAAATGAGGAGGAGGAGCTCCTCCTTTTATAGCCAAAATGGGAGGAGATGGGTGGTGGAGATGGTGGACATGTGCATTTGATCCAAGGGAGGAGAAGGGAGGAGGAGGAGGAGGTGACATGTGGAGGAATAGTGAAGCCGCCGGTCCCTCCTCCCATAGCCGCCGGTTGCCGGTGGTCCAAGGGGGAGGAGCTCCTCCCTTGGCCACCTCCTTGAGTGGTGGCCGGTCATCCTTGCCCAATGTGTGAGTTTGTACAGTTTTGTGCAGTCTTTTCACAAAACTGTCAATGTGTTCCTTCCCCGGTCTGTCTTGACTCCACTCCTGATTCTTCTGATTAATTTATTCTGGTCAATTCAACGTCAGGATCCTTGATATTTCTTCAGTCGCATATGATCTTGACCTTGGATTGACTCTTGTTATCTTTTCAGCTTAAAATCCTCTCCTTAGCGTGTTTTCACTTTAGTCTCTAAAATACCCTGTGAAAATATATCGGGACTAACACGTAGACGTTAGATAGACAAACAGTCTAATTAAGGGGGTTTTACTGTGTTTCTGACTCGTATAACTTTGGTCCATCAAGGAGCAGGTACCGAGACAGCCCGGAGAGTATTCACAGGCGCAGATTGACCATTTATTTAATGTGAACAGGGCTATGATGATGGCAATGGGTGGCGGCTTCCACCCAGTTTCCGCTCCGCCGGGATGGCGTCCAGGTCATGCCATTCCGCCAGAATACATGCAGCCACCTCCACCACCGGACTATTAGGGGAGTACCAGTTCCTTTCATTTTTTATTTCTTTTTATTTTTATTTGAGTCTATTTAGTGTGAGTCTGTTTGTTGCACATCTCATCTCTTGAATTATTCCGTGAGGACACGTGTCCATTTAAGTGTGGGGTGGGATGTTGTTGAGTCAGTTGCGCGTTGTGTCTGTTTTTTTTTTAATTTTATGTCGCATGTTATGTGTCGTGATGAACTCGTAATGAACTGATGATGCACTGCTATGCTTTTCTGATATGTCAAAATCCTATTTCCAGCTTTTTATGACTATTGTGCTCATTTGACTAAAAATGCAAAATTTCAAAAAAAATCGATGCTTTGTTCTTTCGAGTTGTGATATGCAGGGATGTGGAGTTGACAGAAATGTCCTAGAAAGGTACGGCAAATTGCAGGAAGTTCTGAGTTTTTGGTTCTGATGATTGAGAAAAGCGGTGGAGGTTGACGCTTCACTAGCCTAGTCCTGAGAGTAGCTCCGTCACCAAGTATACAAGTTTATTCATGCGTTCGAAGTGGTGGCGGGACAGAGAAAACGAACTGTCCATCTCTAGTCGAAGTAGCTGGGAATGGGTGGGTGACCCCTACCTTGCCTCATGCAGAAAAGACGAGGATGAGAAAAGAGCGGGACGCACTCCTATGCTGTTATCCGGAGGCTATGATTGGAGTGGTTCAAGGGCGCAAGTGATTATGTGGACAAGAAACAAATTCAAAAGCCAAAGGCAAACCATCAAGTAGAAAAAAAACAGCAAGAAAAAATCAGAAATCTGATTGATTCAAGCAAAGATGTGTCGTTTATCAAAGTCCATACAAGTTAAAGAATTCAAGACTCAACGGTATGAAAGCAGTGAATAAATCATGTGTCAAAGAAAGCCGCTGACTCAATTCTAAAGACCAAAACTCAGAAAAGAATGCAATGTCCGTGGTACCTATAAAGGACTATCTCCCAAACATCCAAGGTCGTTTGAATTGCAACTCGCGAGGTAACAAGTATCGAAAAATCTATCTATACTCGCATTGTTAGAATCTTGAGCATGATAAGATTAATTGTTGTATTTGAGATTGAGATGTAAGGATTAGCATGGCTAGTACATTGTAATTCATTCCGTGGCTTTGTTCTTGTTCGGGACGAACAAGTTCAAGTGTGGGGTAGTTTGATGAGTCGTAGTTGTACGACTATTTTATATGTTAAAACCCCGTCTCTTAGTGTTACCTGTATATTATTTCACTACCTGTGTGTAGTTTTCTTTCTCAGGTACACTCGGAGACCATGGAAGGAATACTGGCTAAAAGGAGCTTATTTGAAGATGTTTGGCGCGGAAAGAAATGAAGTCCGAGGCGCTTGGATTTTTCGTCAGTGCAAACCGCGGAGGGCTTAAGCATTAGAGGCGCGGACGTCTTATGAATTCCCATAATTGCTGAGACGTCCGCGGGTCATAAATCAGGAGACGTCCGCGGATGACAGCTGGCAGTCGGATTTCGTTATTTCCAAATTGCATTATTGGAAAGCCCAAAAAGAGAAATAAATAAGCACGAAACCCTAAGCGACCAGCATTGAATTTTAGAGGAGAAAAGAGACACGGATTCAAGTGTTCGAGTTGAGCTGCAGCTTGGTGAAGAATTCACCATTAGTATTTTCATTCTATTTTATTCACATAAAACTTCATGATGTATTCTATTGCGATGAGTAGCTAAACTCATACGTGTAGGCTAGGACTCGACACTGTGATGTTTTGACTTGAAACCTATATTTATCTTTATGTTTTGCGTTATATTACTATGCATTGTTTATGGATTTCATAGGCTAGCATAAGTGGAACCCTAGCGGGGGAGCTTCTGTTAGTGTGTTGATTCCGATTATCACAGTTTACTAGCAACCTAGCGGGGATAGTAAACTAGGATACGAGTAATATACCACTAGGATTGACACCCTAGGACAACTTGTAGTGAAACCTAGCGGGGAGCTATAAGTTGCAAAACATTAGAAATCAAAACGGTTAGGTTAGTGATTTAGTCTTGCATCACAATCGAAAGTTCCAGCTTGCACTTCTCTCTGATATTTGACACCCGAATTGTGTGACGATTGCTCTAGCAATCATTCTTGCTTACTTGCATTATTTACTTGTTCAAAACCCCCCTGTTACGTTTTTACTTAGTGAAACAGATTCTCAACCGATCTCTGTGGATACGACCCGACTTACCACTTGCTAGTCGGAGATAAAGAAATAATTATTTTTGACGGGTACAACGACGCCCGTCAGATACTAATACATGTTTAGTAACGGTAATATCAGTACCTTTACTAAGCCAAGCCAGCTTGTATGGCTTAGGGTGGGGTTCACTGGTAAGGGCAAGCTTCGACACCGCAACCTCAGAGATCACGTTCTCACAACTACCAGCATCAATGATGAGCGTACAAACCTTCCCACCAATCGTACAAGAAGATTGGAATACATTGGTGCGCAGCCATTCAGAATGGTCAGGGGCACGTGGGGTCAGGAACGTACGCCGTAACATCAACGATGTACCCACGTCACCGGAAACAACCTCCTCCTCAACCACGTCATCACCACACACATCGAAAACAGGATCCCCCTCCGGAACAGGTACATCCTCGGGAGCATCATGCGTAAACAGTCCACGGGAATTCAAAACTCTAGGGCACTCCGCTTGACGATGCCCCATCTCTCCGCAGCCAAAACAACGAATACCACCTCCAGACTGAGTCTGGGCAGGGTGGTCAGCAGGTCGCCCCACCGGGGTCGCGGGACCACGTGTGGCAGGAGCCGTGGGCGTGGCACCTGGTGACTGATGAAAACCACCTGGCCCTCGTCTCGCCAACTGCTTCTCAGCCTGTAAGGCACGCTGGTGTGCTTCAGAAACTGTGGCAGGATCAAACATGTTCAGCACATCCTGCAACTGAAGTTTCAATCCACCAATGTAACGGGAAACCAACTGAAGTTGGGACTCATGCACATCCGTACGGGCCAGCAATTGATAAAAATCACCAGTGTATTCATCCACTGAAAGAACACCCTGACGCAGATTCTGAAACCGTTGATATAGCTCGTGCTCAAAGTTGTAAGGTAAAAAGGCCTGGCGAATATGTTTCACAAACTTCTGCCAAGTCGCAATCTTAGCCTTACCTTCACGAGCACGACTCTTCTTCACATGTTGCCACCACGCCTGTGCCCTACCACGCAAGTGAAAAGTTACCAACGACACGCGGCGATCATCAGGGACTTCTTTAAAGTCAAGGACCTCCTCCACCTGGGAAAGCCAATCAATAAACCCCTCGGCCTTGAGGCCGCCATCAAAATCAGGAATATCAACCCGGAACCCAAGCTCCCACCGTCGGTCACGCTGATTGTTCGCCTCTCCCGCGAACGGATTATCCTCAGCTACAACTTCGGTATTGACACGATGGGCCTCCAGTTCGTCCAAACGGCGAGTTAGATACTCAACCTGCTGGTGCAGGTCCGCAGTCTCACAAACTCTGTAATCCTCGATATCACACTCCACAGCAGCAGCACCGCCTCTTGGTCTACCTCTAGCCATCGCGCAGGACCACCGTAGTCTGATACCAATATAATGCACAGCAAACGCAGAGAAAGCTGAATTTAGGAAAAACCTTAATTCTGTTTTTTCATTATTCAAAAGCTGCCGAATGAAATTACATAAGTTTACTTAAATAGGAAAATAAAACGAAACCCTAATACGGAAATTACTAAAAACCGAAAACTTCTAAAAACATTAAAAATTCGAAATAAAATAGGAAACGACTCCGGATGGCTCAAAAAGCCCATACTTCCCGAGTAAAGCTCGTGATTTCTGATCGCCACGCTGTTCCGCTCAAAATAAGATATTATGGGCTGAAACCGGACACCGGCAACTCCAATCCTGCTATTTCGCCACAATCCTGATTTCTCGCTAATCTGTCTGCATCACTAATAGTTCTCAAATTCATACCTTAAGAGGCAAATTCATACCATAAGAGGCAATTAGTTATCATTTTTGAACTACCTTGATCCCTGTATTGATTGCTTCACGCGAATGGTTCAAGTAGAGGATCAAACATGGGATTGTATGCAAATGTGAATTGACAATCCACTATGTGGAAGCGTGAATCACAAATACATAATGGCAAACCGTTATTGTATGTATTCCCATTTACTCTTATACGAGTAAACATGTGTAAAATAATAAACAGACGGATTGACAAACAATGTGATTATTTTCTCCACTCGCTGGTCTATTACACCTCTCACTGCATAGTTACTAGCGTCACACATAATTTCAAATGATTGGTTACGGTCTCGTGCTTGGATAATGGGTACGTTGATTAGGCATTTTCAGCACATCAAAGGCCTCCTTACATGCATCTGTAAAATCATATGGAACGTTTTTTTACTGAAGATTAGATAGAAGTAACGCCTTCTTAGAAAAATCCTTAATGAGTCTACGGTAAAAACCCGCATGACCAACCAAAGATTTAATATCATGCACACTAGGAGGGAAATGAAGACTACGAAATGAATCTATTTTCGCATTGTCAACCTTAATACATACATGCAAAACTATATGACCTATATTCACGCCATGAGTAATCATAAAGGGACACTTTTCATAATTAAGCACACCAAGTTCATATACACGCAACTTTCTAGTACTTACTCAAATTCTACAAGCATGCATCAAAAGTGTCATAATATACAGTGAAGTCATTCATAAATACTTCTATAAAACTACCAATCATGTCAGAAAAAATGTTGATCACCACCCGCTGAAAGGTGTCAGGTGCACTACATAATTCAAACGACACGCGTCTAAAGCAAAAGTACCACATGGGCAGGTGAAAGTAGTTTTTGTATCTTCAGGTGCGATAGGTATTTGATTGTATCCAAGAAAACTATCAAGAAAATAAAAATAAAGTTTACCGGTCAAGCATCTGATCAATAAATAGAAGAGGATAGTGATCCTTACGCGTCACAACATATAACTTTCCGTAGTCTATGCACATAGGCCATACATTCTTTACTCTCGTAGTGACCATCTCGCCTTTCGCATTTTTTCAACTATAATATCCATTTTCTTAGGCCCTTCATGTATTGAACTCACCCAATACTTGTCTGAGATTGTATAGATCACATCACCATCCAATAACTACTGAATCTGTTTCCGCACCTCCATCATCACTGGGTCCATATGCAGTTGGGGTTCCTGTGAGGGTTTAGCACCATCCTTTAGTAGTATATGGTTCATACAAACAGCGAGGCTGATCGCCATAATATCTGCAAGTGTCCAACCAATAGCCAGCTTGTGGCTACTCAACCGAGGCGCTTTTCTCTTGTTCTTTATCAAGTCCAATAGCCGGCACTAAGGAATACTTTACAACTCATGTTCATAGACAAACACAAGTGTGATGAGTTCATAAAAGATGAAAATACAAGGAAAGAATGAACCAATCTAGTGTGGACAATCTTCTTCACACCTTGGTATCTTCAATCTTCAATAGATTTGCCCTCCTTCAAGCCTTCGTCTTTTCTTCTCACCGTGTCGTTTGTACTGTCACGTGGTCTGATTTCTATTTTTCAAATACTAGTAAAAAAAACTATTTTCCAAGAGCCCTGTATTAGCTTTCATCAGCCTGTGTCAAAATCTGACACGGCTGACACGGTCGTGTCACCCCAATGTAATCCTTTGACACGATTGAGTCACCCCATGTCAAAAAAGAGAACATGGGTGACACGTGCTCAAAAAATTCAGAGAGAATGCTCGTGCGGGTCCGTTTCAAATAAGCATACATGGCTGACACAGCCTTGAATAGTCCCGAGGCTTCTTTTTGCGTGTTATGTGTTGCAATTGCTGACTTCGACTATCATTTCGACCTTCTTAACGTCTGAATATACTATTGGTGTAAACTATAAAGTTGTAACTTTTTGAGGTATCTGTCCAAAATAATTATAAAAATGAGACGCACTAAAAAATAACAAAAAGGATCAGTGAAAAGAAATATGAGTTTTTTTTCAAAAATGAGTCATTTGAGTTTGGAAATATCTAAAATGATCCATTTGAGTTTGTCATTTCAGTTTTGACCTATTTCAAATAAAATCAATTTCCCAAGAACCGGTTTTATGCGTTTTTCACAAAACGGGATCTTGGGGATAAAGTTTTCGGTATTTTTTAGAAAACCGGATCCCCAGGATCTGGTTTTATGTGCAAACGAGAACACGTGGAGTTCTCTCATTCGTACGCCCTCTTGTTGGCACATAAAATTGGATCCTAGCGATCCAGTTTTGTTAAAATTTGTGGATCGGACTCAGATGAACGTCCGAAGTGGATGAAGGTGACGATCGGACCGCCTGATGCGATGGTGATTGCGTCGGAGCGACGGAGAAGACGAACTGGAGCTTTAGCGACGAAACCGTGTTTAGTGACAGAAAATTTTCATTACTAAAAATAGATTGAAAATATATTTTTATAGTTACAAAATAATAACGAGATGACCCCCCTACTTTAGACTTTTACAGTAGACATACCTAGATTAAAATACATTTACAATTGAACCCAACAATAAACCAATCTCATCAGCTTAGCTGTGAAGAGTGCCCAGGTGGTAAGCTCATAACGACTTCTTCATCTAGTGTACCATGCAAGAATGCATTGTTAACATCCATTTGAAAAGGGGGCCATTGCTTTGAAGCTGCAATTTTTAAAACAGTTCTAATGGTAGTCATCTTAAAAACTGGAGCAAAAGTCTCATGGTAATCGGTACCTTCCTCTTGAGTATCACCCTTTGCTACCAATCTGGCCTTGTATCTCTAAATGGTCCCATCTGAGTGCCTTTTCATCTTATACACCCATTTACAGCCTATAGTATGCTTCCCATCAGGTAAGTCCGCTATATCCCAAGTGTCATTTTCTTGAAGAGCTGTTATCTCATTCTGCATGGCCTGCTTCCAATCTTCATATTTGCAAGCCTAAGTATAAGATGTAGGTTCAGTAATACTTGTAGTCTGAACAGCAAATGACTTGTGGGACTGAGAGCATGAGTCATAAGAAATAAAGTTGGCCATGGGATAGGGACTTGTATGAATGCTAGTACATACAAAGTCCTTTAACCAAGTGGATGGCTTGGAAGATCTAGATGATTTTCTGATGACTTGCTGATCGGTAATAGTTGGAGCATAAGTAACCTCGGTGTCAACTACATGAGGGTCACCTGGTGAGATAACACATCTTCAGAATAGGGTATGAAATCATCATCATCATCAAGGAACCAGGTCAGGTATACTTGGAAGTGGAACAGTAACCGTAGAAAAATGCAAAGGAACAGTATTATCAAGGCCTTCAGCTTTGTTGGTATCAGCATATGGGAAAATTGTCTCATGGAAAATAACATCCCTACTCACAAAGGAATGATGTCCACTGATAGAAAAAACTTTGAATCCCTTTTGACCATAAGGATATCCCAAAAAATGCATTTCACAGCTCTAGGGTCAAATTTCTCTTTGTGAGGATTAGTGTTTGTAGCATAACATAGACATCCAAAGATTTTGATCATCTCAAAACTTATTAATTTGTTGAAAAGTACCTCAAATGGAGTCTTTCCTTTGAGAACTACAGATGGGAGTCTATTGCAGATGAAAGTTGCTGTCAATACACTATCACCCCAAAAGGGCAAAGGTAGTTTGGACTTGAACATCAAGGCACTGGCAATCTCAAGAATATGCATATGCTTTCTTTCAACAATCCCATTTTGCTGGAGAGTATAAAACATGAAGTCTGATGTAGAGTACCTAGGGACTGCAAAAATTGAATATGGCTTGTCCATTTGAACTGAAACTTAACTGAAACTGAACTAATATTAACGGGTATTAACTTATATTCACTTATATTAACTGATAATAACTTATATTAACTTAACTGGAACTTATATTGACTGAGCCACCGCCGGAGATGCCGCCGCCAGACCATCACCAGACCGCCGCTTGAGACACCGAACCACCACCGCCCCACCACCGTCGGACCGCCGCCACCGCCACACCCCCGTCGAACCGCCGCCACCAGACCACTGCGGTCGTTGGGCGGCGGTGCTCTGGCGGTACGGTGGTGGGGCTTTGGCGGTCCAGCGGCGGTGGCGGTCTGGTGGTGGGGCGGCTGTCCAGCGGTGGTGGGGCAGCTGTCCAGCGGTGGTGGGGCGGCGGTGGGCAGGGGCGGTCCGGCGGTGGTGGTGGTGGTGGTGGTCTAACTTAACTTAACTGAAATTTATATTAACTTACATTGACTGAAAGTAACTTATATTAACTGAAATTAACTTGTATTAACTTATATTGATTGAAAGGAACTTATCTTATCTTAACCGTCAAAATATAAGTTCAAATGGACAGGGCCTAAGTGTCTGGTTGAGAACTTCTGATCCATTATCAGACCTCATAGTCATGATTTTCTGCTGAAACTGAGTTTGCACCATGGAGAAGAAGTTGATCACTAGATTTGGGACCTCAGACTTTGCTTTCATGAGAAAGGTCCATGTTCTTTTTGATAAGTCTTCAACAACAGTCAAAAAATATCTGGCACCAGTAATTGTGGGAATCTGAAAAGGGCCCCAAACATCCATATGTACTAACTCAAACAATTTGGAAGATTTTGATAAACTGGGAGCAAACTGGAATCTGGTCTGTTTTGCCAAGGGACAAATGTCACAAACTGGTACTTTATTACACTTCAAATCAATAATGTACCTCTTCAAATTAGAAAACAAAGTATGATAAGAAACATGCCCAAGTCTATTATGACATAGAACAACATCTTTATCTGATAAACTTGACTGCAAACATCTTGTAGTACTTGTTGCCTTGAGCTCATACAGTCCAGCATTCAACTCACCAGTCCCTAGCACAGTCTGATTGAGAAGGCCCTGAATACAGCATTTGTCATGAGCAAATGTCATGGTACATCCAGTATCCTCAATCAACCTCCCAACAGACAACAAATTGAACTGAAAGTCAGGAACATATAATACATTTTCCAACTTCAGATGATCATTTATGATGCAAGTGCCTATGTGAGTCACCTTTGTTTTCTGTCAATTAGGCAAACCAACATCATGTTGCTCATCAAGAGATCTAACCTCAGTCAATAGCGTCAAATAAGAAGTAATATGGCCAGTAGCACAACTATCTACTACCCAAATATCACTATTATTTTTATAACTAGTGAGACAAGTAATACCTGTCATATGCTGATTATCAGATGATTCCACAACTGGTTGATTCAAGAGACTAAACAGTTTGGTGAGCTGTTCATTGGTGAACTGAACAGAACTAGCTTGAGTAACCTACTGTGCAACATTAGAACCATTATTCCTTTATCACCATTGTTGTAGTTGATGGCAGAGTTAGCAACAGACCTAGTCTGAGATCTCTGGGAGTGGCCTGGACCTTTTTGGGACTAGTAATTCACAGGATATCCATGTATTTTGTAGCAATTATCCTTGGTGTGCCCTGGAGTTTGACAATGAGTACAAAAAGGCCTCTTCCCTTTGTTCACAAAGTGAACCTGTTGACTGGCTTTATTGTTTTGAGCTTTGGAGTTGGAAGACTGGCCTTGAGATACAAACATTGTAGAGATTTCAGGAGTTACCATGGATCTTTTGGCCTTTCTTTGAGTCTCATCTCTAACCACCATGTTATAAACTTGAGCAAGAGTAGGTGAGGACTGCATTTTGAGAGCTTGGGATCTCACAGTGAGATAGTCTTCATTAAGCCCCATAAGGAACTTCATGATCCTATTTTTCATCTTTCTTGCTGCAGAAAACTTAGCAGCCTTACATTGTTGGCCAAGATCACAAGATTCATCATCAATAAGGTCATCCTCATCACCCCAGAGTTGGATCAGTTTCCCATTATAGCCAGCAACACTCAAATCACTTTGCATCAACTCAACAATTTCTTGTTGAACTGCAAACAGATGGGAAGCAAAAGATCCTACGAATCTTTCACACAAATCCTCCCAAGCAACATGTGAATCAGTACAATGAACTATAGAGGCAGCTATCTCCTTTGACACAGAATTAGAAATCCAAGTTAAGACCACATTATTGCACTTGTCACAATGAGCACGTTGATATGCATCGACAGGTTTTGGAAAATCTCCTTTCGCAAAACCTATCTTCATCTTCACACCTAGGGCTCTTTCCATGGACTTCCGCCATGGATCGTAATTCTCCGAGCGATAAGCAACTGAGTCACGAGAGGGAATCCTATGTTCTCATTGTGGCTTACGAAGAACGGATCATCCGAAAGATGAACGTACACATCAAACAACGACGACGGTGCAACAGTTGTTGCATTAGCAGGAGCAGATGAGCCAGTCGACATCGCAGAAACAATAGGCAGAAACGGAAAAACAAGATCGAGGAATTACCGGTGAAAATCTTCAAGATTGCACGCACGTCCGGCTCTGATACCATGTAGATCGGACTCAAATGAACGTCCGGAGTGGACAAAGGTGACGATCGGACCACCTGACGAGACGACGATTGCGTCGGAGCGACGGAGAAGACGAAGTGGAGCTTTAGCGATGAAATCGTGTTTAGTGAGAGAAAATTTTCATTAATAAAAACATATTGAAAATCTATTTTTATAGTTACAAAATAATAACGAGATAACCCCCTACTTTAGACTTTTACAGTACACAGACCTAGTTTAAAATACATTTACAATTGAACGCAACCATAAACCAATCTCATAAGTTTAGCTGATGATCTTGTCCAATAAAAATGCTAAAAACCAGATCCTAGAATCTGATTTTGTTAAAAAGGACAAAAATTGAAATGTCAACTCATTTGGATTATTTTGGATATGTTAAAGTCAAACAGATCATTTTAAAAAAACAAACTCAAAAAATATGTTTTTTTTATTGGGAGTTTAAAGCTCAGAAAATGGCATCTGTTCTTTTTTTTGATGCGTTGATAGGGACTTGAACCCGTACTGCCTACAAGCACCGGAGAAACTCCATACCACAATGACAACTCACTTCGCCCTAACTCAAAAAATATGTTAGAAAGGCAGATCAGTATATTCTAGAATCCTTAAATTTCAACGCTGTCAATATCACTCCCCTTCAGTTCCTCAAAATTCACATTCTCTCTCTAATTCATCTTCGTTGCTCCGCTATCTGGTAATCTCATCTACTTTTGTTTGTTCCATTCTTGTATCATGCACTCTGGATCTCTATATATCTACTTTAATCTGTTTAAAGGGTTTTGTGATTGGCCTTTGTTTGATTCCATTCAAATCATGCTCAGTAGTTGGATTTGTTGTGATATTGAGGTTATGTTGAGTGGTAGCCTGAGACTGATTTGTTGATTTATGAGATTGATCAAACTTATTGGTGAATTTGAATGCTACCTTCTGTCATTTATCATTGTTATGGGGTATGTGGATTTTTGATTGGAAATGATGATTTTGGGTGGCTGTAAAGTTGAATTTACCTTTCCAGTATAATTCCAGGCCATATCAAGGGTCGTATGGATTTATTTTCGTTGTGTTATAATGGATTTGGATAGGTTTGTTGGCAACATGGATTGTGATTATACAAGTGGTGGTTTTTGGGTTGCATAGAACTCCGTGACATTAATTCTCAATTTTAATTTAGGTTTGGAAAAGAATTTAGGTTGCAGTGGACTAAGAAATTTCTCTCTACTTGAGGAGTTCTCAATATGCTTGGTCTTTGTATATGAAGTATCACCTTTAAGCTGCTGCTGTTCTGTGAGCTTTGTTTTTTATGGGTTGCAAGTTGGGAATTTTTTTTTGAGAGGCTTTCTAACTATTTTATAATCATAGTTTCATTGTGAAGGTGCTATGCATGTTTTAAGATTTTAAGAAAGCATTGGGCTGATGAACAATTGACTGTAGAAGTAAGTAATCTCGATGAATTCAGATCATTGTTCTTACATTTCAAGACGAATTGATTATTAAAGCTAGACTGGCTCATGTTAATTGACTTCAGCTTCAGTTCAGTTTTCTTTTGTTATTTTATTCATTTATTTACTATGTTTGCTTGCTTGGGTGGCGATCAGTATCTAGATAGAATGTCTAGTGCTGAAGATACACACTGGTGTCACCAATGCCACAGTGGGGTTTATATCCACGAGGATCAAACATGTTGCCCATATTGCAATAGTGGGTTTGTTGAAGAACTTAGTGGGCTGGAACTCGGCCCTCAAGATTTCTCTGAATTGCTTTGGGAGGAAGATGGACAGTTTGCAGAATTGTTTGAGAATCTTTATTCATTTACTCAGCGGAATAATCCTGACCAGACACTTGGACTCCTGAGTGCCTTTATGGATTTTATGAGAAACAGAAGAGAAGAACTGAACACTGATACTTACAGAGGTAGAAGGGGCTCTAGTTTTGAAATGGATGAAACTGAGTCTCGTCTGCATGTACAGAACCGTGAACGCAACCAAATGCTTACTTCATTATATGGTGACCCTGTAAGGCGAAGCAATGTCAATAATGATTTAATGTCGGGCATGGGACTGGAAGAATTTTTTGGACAACTTATGATGAATGATCGACGGGGCCCACCGCCAGCATCTCGCTCTTCTATTGATGCAATTCCAATTGTCAGCATTAGCCAGACTCATCTTCTTTCAGAGCCCCAGTGCCCAGTTTGTCAAGATACGTTCGAGTTGGGTATAGAAGTTAGGCAAATGCCATGTAACCATTTCTATCACTCAGACTGTATCGTTCCCTGGTTGTCACGGCACAACACGTGCCCTGTTTGTCGTCAGGAGCTGCCTCGGACTTTTAGAGGTTCTAGCAGTTCACACAGTACCAGCGGCTTGAACAGAAACTATAACAGGGGAAGTGGTGTTCAGAATCGTGGAAGAAGGAACACACCATCAGCCCCAGCAACCTACTCCACGACCAGCACCCGGCGCCAGACACCTCAAGGAGGGAGTAACCACAATGGCCCTGGAGTAGACAACTCAACTTCAATCAACGAGTTTCACGAAATGAACTACTCCGGGTGGCCTTTTGATTACTGAGAGGGCTTCACTTTCCTGTATGATATCTATCTTTTCTGGAATATGTTGATTGTGCTTCGGGGTACAGTAAGGATGGTTGAATCTCAGTTCAAGTATGGTGTATAGTGAATTGCAAAAATGGTTGTGTCACTAGTGTTACATGCCTGGTTTCTCGTTTTCTCTGTTTTCGGACTTTGGTAAAGTTATGTACTTATATATGGGAACTTTTATTAGAAATGACCCAAAATGAGTTTGACATATTATAAATGACCCACGCGAGTTTCACATTTCAAAAATAATCTATTTTTAATGAAACGAGATTTTCAGGAACCGGTTTGTTAGGTTTTTCCAACCACCGGATCCTGGCAATCCAGTTAGTTACGTTTTGTAACTAATCGGATTTCCAGGACCCGATTTTGAGATGATGTGGATGAAGGTCGAATACGTGGATTCCATGTAACACTGGATTCTACGGATCCGGTTTCCTACAAATACTGGCTTTAGGCGATTCGGTATGTGGCAAAAAAAATTTGTTTTGTTGTTTCGCGAGTTATTACGGGCTGGATTATAAATAATTAAATATAGCAGTTTGGAAATCATCCAAAGTTGGACATTAGAAACAAAGTTCAACTAAAATAGTGAACAACAACAGTATGATGGGTACTCGGATATTGGGTTTAGCTCGCATTGGTCAATGGACAAGACCTCCTGTTATGGCAAGTTTGCAGGCATAATTTGCATCTTTGAATTCTGTCTGTGGGTTTGATGATGAAGCCTCTCCTTGAGTACTGGACTGATTGATATCCCTCTGGTCCATCTCAGTACGTCGTCGCCTAGTCGGATTTCTACCGATTTTTGTACATTTGAAGTGAGAATTAGGCTTATGAGGAAGTCCATCATAGACTTCCTAGAAGTCAGCATGAGGTAATGGACTGAAATGGTAACTCCAGGTCATGTTGTAAGCTTGAAGTGTATACTCATGAGGCACATAGTCGTTATATTCCCTGTGCGCAAACTTACAAGCTGTAATTGCATGACTGCAGGGAATATGAAGTGTCGTTTATTTTTCATAGTTACATGTTCTCTCGGGTAGGCAAACTTTTCGCATATGATGCTTAATTCCCGTTGTAACTTCATAAATTCCTCGGGACGGGTTAAAAAAATGACTCTGTGGAACTGTGCCCTTTGTCGGAATACCTCCAACCTCTGGTGTACCTTTGGTGCAAAAGCCGAATCCGAGTTGTCGTAACGATAACGATGGTTGTTGAAGTATTTATTCAACTGTTTGAAAGTGAACATAACCAATGCTGAAATTGGTAAATCACGTCCGTGCTTGAGAACGCCATTGAACGATTTCGAAGCGTTCGTGATCATTGAGCCCAATCTCATACCACCAGCATCCATTGCCAAAGACCATAATTGAACATTCACGTTGCGCAACCACATTCGTACGTCAGGTCTGTCTCTCAATAGTTTCATCAGCTCCTCATATTCAGCTGCAAACTTGTACTCATTCTTGGCATATGCGACCTTGCCAAGTTTTTTCTTCAAGAAAGAATCTTTGACCTTCATGTTGAAGTTGCTCTAGAAGTGGTGAACGCAGATACGATGGTAAGCCATAGGAGGCGACCATTCTGGTTCTTTCATGGCAGCCATTATTCCTCCGTGTCTGTCAGATATGACGCACAAGCCCTCACGTGAAGTGACACCCTCGCGAATGCATCTCATGAACCAACTCCAGCTGGAGGTGTTTTCACTCTCGACCAAAGTAAACGCAATAGGTAAAATACTATTGTTTGGGTCCAAAGACCATGCTACGAGCAGCTTCCCATCGTACTTACCATACATATGAGTTCCGTCGATGGATAATATAGGACGATAATGCTTAAACGCATACATTCAGTAAATGCCCAAAAAACATGATTTATTTGAATGTACTCGCCGTCAATTTCTTCTGTATCTCATTTGACAACGGTTTCTGAACTTGCATCAACTAAAGCCTTCATCAAGTGCGGCAGGTATGCGAATGAGTCATCCCATGTTCCAAATAAGTTTATCATTGTTTGTTGCTTCGCTTGCCAAGCTTTCAAGTATGAAATTTCTAGTCCATAGTCTTTCGCAAGTCTTGCTTGTATCTCTGCTCCACTTAACCGTAATTTTTCAGTCATCACATCTGAAAGTTCTCTAGCGATGTACTTAACCGTCAGATGAACATTGCTGGACATAATTGTATCGTTCTGACATGTGTGGTGTTGACGATGTTTTCGCACTTCCCAACGATGATTTCCTCTAAGTACAGCTATGCGGAGGCCCCATGGACAAACATCGCGACTTTGTCGACATTGAAACACCATAAAAGAAGGGTTAGATTTTTTTACCCCGTATTCCACCCGATTCATTATCGACCACTTCCGCACAGCTTGTATGGAAAGTTCTTTTGACCCAAATGAACTCCCAAATCCAAGGTCTTCGCGGAGATCCGATTGATCAAAATTTCCTCCCAAATACTCATCGGATGGTTGATTTGTTTCACACGCCGAAATATCTTCAAAATCCGGATGATCCCATACATAACGGGGTTGTGCATTCTCGTAATGCAGATTCTGAATAGCTACCATATCCAAATTCTCCATTTCTTCCCGGTCGTACTCGTCCATGATTGGAACATCTAAATTATCAAGACAAGGCGTTTCCATTTTGAAGGAAATTGATAGAATGAGTGGAATGATGAGAGATTTATAGTAGGAAGTCGATTTAGATGTAGAAAATGAAGTAGAGAACATGAATATTTATAGCAACGCATGTCGCCTAAAACCGAATTGCTGTAATCCGATTTTCTAAGAATCCTGATCCGTGCCTGTCCGGTCACTTCTGGTCGAGGCATCAAGAAATCAGGTCCCGTAGAAAACCGGAAGGCGGCGATCCGGTTTTCGGTGACCTAATTTTTTTTTTGGATTTTCCCCTGGAATTTATTGGATTTGTGTTCAGGAAATTGGGTCCCATGGAAAATTGAAAGTTGGTGAACCGATTTTCGGTGAGCTAAATTTTTTGGGATTTCCCCCTTCAATTTACCGGATGAAAGTTTTAAGTTATTTTCATAGAATCGTAAGTTCAAAACGTATCATAAGTTATTTGATAGATTAAATTGAGAGATTGTTACAAAATGTTGCATAAGTCCAACAAAACAATGTTGTAAAGTAAAATAAAATCTCAATCTTTTCCGAATCTCTGCCTACGCAACCTCTTCAGCCATGATTGTTTAGGTCACTTTTGAGTACGAAGCTGGTGCCCGTGTGCTGGTGGTGATGGTGGTGCCTGTGAGGTGGATGGCTGAAATGGTGGTGAAGGTGGTGCCTGTGAGGTGGATACCCAAAATGGTGGTGAAGGTGGTGCCCGCGAGCTTGATGGATGATCATAACTTGCTGTCTGTGAGTCAAGGTTGGTGACATGATCATCGTCTAGACTCATATCATCATCGTCACCTGTAATTGAAATTTATTAGTATATTAATTAAATAATTTGAAATACAATTAAAATATGGAAATTTATCGTTTCCAAACTGAATAATATCAGGGTTGATATTCAGTAGCCGCAACTCCTCCAACACCCGTAGTTCCTCCACTACGGTATGGAAAATGCGATGGAAAATTGGTCTCGGGTCTGCAGTACTGGAGAATCCTTCTGCAGCCTGCGATGCGCAGATGAACAACGTGCGAATCTATATAAACAAATTGTTAGGTACACATGTAAAACAGTATAAAAAGGGAATATTTCGAAACATGTGAAAACTTACATTGCTAGGTAATTCATGGGCACTAGGGCGATATACCTGAGTGTCCTCTTCTTCCAATTTGGGCTGGATAAGGTGACGTGTGATCCTTGAATACCAATACACATATTCATCACTGGGAATATCAATGTCCTCAGCATCCTCGGCCAGATCCCCATTTATTAATCTCTCATATCTACTACTCCATAGCGCAACATACTGGTGGAGGTGCACTCTCCAATCAACTCTCTTTTTCCTTTCTAATCCGTGGTGCTCATTCGTAAACTCTATAGAAGTAGGTGGAATCATCTGCTTCCATCCAAACTGTCTCATAACACGAATTGGATGATGCCACTCAACGATGTTGAAGCAAATAAGTGGCACACCAGCCGTCCATAATTCCCGCGATTCGAGACATACGGGATGCAGTCGGTCCATCAACTCCTCCTCATATGGTCAAAAAATAAAATCACCGTGGACCATTCGCTCGAGCTGATCCCGAAAGAAAACTAAAGCACCACGTGGGACCTCTTGACAATGTTTTGGTCCAACCCAATGTCTGCGCATAAGAAAATGCATTACAAATTTAGTTAATAGTTAACAATTTTTAATATCAAAATAAATATAAAGTTTACTTACAAGTACGACTAACAAGGTCTTAAAAATGGATGAATGTCATCTTCATAGTCTGGGGCCTCTCTAAAATATGGTTGTGGAGCTCCAATACGCATGCGCTCCCAACTCCAAAACTGTAGTAATAGTGCACAGTCACCAATTTGCGACTTCTTCAAATTACTTGCTTTGCACAACTGACTGTACTGAAAAGCTAAAACCGCGCTCCCCAAACTGTATCTCCTGGCGTTATCCAAGTCTGGCAACAATGGAAGGTAGTGGAGCGCTACCTGATCACCGTACAAGTCTGACATGAGAGTCAATCCCAATAGACATAAAATGTACACCCTAGCGTATTTCTTCAATGTTTCTTCATCCACAACGTCTGGCAAATTAGTCAGGTAGTTATTGAACCATGTCTTGTTACCCATCGATTTCACCTTAGGACGGTCGGGCACAGCACCCAATAACCTCAAACAAACAGGCTCCCATTCCAACTCTCCTAATCCAGACACGGGCTCCCCATCCATGGCTAATCCAGTAAGGAGAGTCACGTCTTGTAGTGTAATTGTAGCCTCCCCTCCATTCAGATGGAATGTGTGTGTCTCGGACCGTCATCTCTCCACTAGGGCGGTGCACAATTTAGGATCAATCTTCACGTTGCATACTTGGGTCCAAGGTAGAAATCCGGCATTTGCAACATACTCCGCAAGTCGAGGGTTCATATTTACGACATTATGACCCGCGACTCGCAATGGCTTATCAGACATAAATTCTCTATTCTTCTATAATATGAAAAACAATTTGTTACTATAAAACATTGTTATATGATATGAATTGGAAATTTTTAATTAATGAAAATCATACCTGATTTCTCCAAATCGCCTCAGTGCGATGCACACTTTGCATCGTCAACAAGGATGAATCGATGGGTCTAGGATGAAGATAATCATCCATATCCATGTTTGGATTAGCAGTCGCTCGTGAAGAAGAAGGCATATCGCGTTGACTAGTGCTTCGCCTATTACCTGATGACATTTCTGTAACAATCACAATTAAGTTTTTTTACCTATCAATTTCGGACAGCTTCAGAGGTGGTGAGGGTTTATGCGAAATGATGAAACCGGCTGATGAAATGCTAAATTGATGAGACGTAGGTGGATTAAATCAAAAATCGGACAGGATGGATATCAAATCGGATGACAACGGACGGAATTGGGGTAGGGTTTCAAATGCCGGAATTTGGTAGAGTTTCGAATGGGGGAGAAAAAGCTGTGGCGGAATTTTAATGTCACCAAAAACCAGATCGCCGCAATTCGGTTTTATAATGAAACTGGATCTCCGGGTTTCGGTAATACGTGGAATCCACGTATTCGACCTTCATCCACATCATCTACATCTCCTTAAAACTGGATCCTCGCAATCCGATGTTTGGAAAACCCTAACAAACCGGTTCCTGGGAATCTGGTTTCATTAAAAATGGGTCATTTTTTAAAGGTGAAACTCGCGTGGGTCATTTCTGATATTGCAAACTCGTTTTGGGTCATTTCTAATAAAAACTCTATATATGGTAAATATGTTTCAATTGCCCATGTCATTGAAAATTCGAATGGATTTTACCCATAATAGTTGGCCTAATAACCTGTATAACAGGACGACCTGGTGCGGCTACCTCTTTATCAGGCTCCACCGAGAGACCGAAAATTTTATTCAACCTAGTGTTTCATAGAAATTGAACCTGACGATATTGGCTAAAAAACAGTTCGAAAGGATTGCTTCCATTATTAATTTTGGAGCATGTAAAATTTGTTGTACTATTTGATTGCAAGTTACTATGTTATTGTAGACAGAGATACTAGATACTTATGCCCTCTCCACTTGAACTTATGTTTTTGACGGTTAGGTTAAGTTAAGTTACTTTCAATTAATTTCATTTAATGTAAGTTAATATAATTTCAGTTAAGTCAAGTTCGATTTAAATCGATTTTTTCATAAATTCCATCATCATCATCATATCATCATCATCATCATCATCATATCATCATCATCGTCATATCATCATCATCGTCATATCATCATCATCATCATCATCATAATCATCATCATCATATCATCATCATATCATATCATCATCATCGCCATATCATCATCATCATCATCATCGCCATATCATCATCGCCATATCATCATCATCATATCATCATCATCATCATTATCATATCATATCATCATATCATCATCATCATGCTATCATCATACATCATCATCATCATATCATTATCATCATCATCATCATCATCATTATCATTATCATATCATCTTCATCATCATCATCATCATCATTTCAGCATACATCATCATCATCATCAATAAATAATATACTTATATATTAACAGTAAGTACAAATATTAACAAAAAAATCATCATCATCATATCAGCATACATCATCATCACCATCATAATCATCAATAAATAATATACTTATATATTGACAGTAAGTACAAATATTAACAAAAAAATTATATTTTCTGTCTGATGTCAAAGTTAAGTTAAGTTTCAGTTAAATCAAGTTTCAGTTAAGTTAATTTCAGTTACTTTCAGTCAAGTTCAGTTAATATAAAGTAATTTAAGTTCAGTTACAGTTAATTTAAATTTCAGTTCAAGTGGACAGACCCTTATTTTATGTCGATCAAGTTACAACTTACATGGCTTTTCATGATTTACCTTACACTTTTGTGGTTAATCCCTTTGTGTAATTTTCAGATTCATATCCAGCTAACAGCGTATGCATTCTTCTTTTTCATCAGATTGATACATTCTGCCCGAATGTGACCAAAACCTTCACATTCTCTACAATGTATACCTTTGCCGTTGTTGTCCTCATTGTGATCTCCAGATTGATTTCCCCTTTTAAATTTCCCATCCTTTTGGAATCTTGAGTAAGAGGACTGACCAGAATCAGCTCCTTTGTCATACTGTTTTCTCATAAACGTCGCAAAGTTTTTTGCAAACAGTGCAAATTGTTGTTCTGACAGATCTCCCATCTTGTCTGGAACAACTGAGACTTTAGCTTTCATTCCAATGCTTTTATCCTTTGTCAGCAGATCTTCTTCATTCAATTCCGACTCATGTGTTTGAAGGGAGCCCATTAGTTCGTCCAACCTCATGGTCTTAACATCATTGGCTTCCTTAACAGCAAGCGCTTTCATGCTGAACCGCTTTGTTAAAGATCTCAGCACCATTCTTACCAGTTTTTCTTCGGTCATGGGTTTTCTGAGGGTGAATGCTTCGTTAGCGACATCGAGAACCCGTGTGTTGAAGTCAGCAATAGTCTCATCCTCCTGCATTCTTAGATTTTCGAATTTTGATGTGACCGTCTCCATTCTAGAAACTTTAACTTTGGTTGTACCTTCATGAGCAGTTTGAAGAATGTCCCAAGCCTTCTTTGCAATCTCACAGGTAGAGATCATCTTGAAGTTCTTTCCATCAACTCCTGAGAATATAGCATTCATAGCTCTGGAGTTTTCCGCTTCAGCATTCCTTTTAACCTCAGTCCACTTGTTTTTAGTAAGAAGGTTAACCTTACCCTCTTCGTCGGTAGCTACTGGGTGTGTCCATCCTTGTTCAACCGCTTCACAAACCGATTCATCTTGAGACTTCAAGAATGCCTTCATTCGCACTCTCCAATATCCATATTTATTTCCTTCAAGCAAGGGAGGTCGCGTGATATTCTGTCCTTCTCTCAAATCCATCTCACCAGCCTTCAGATCTTACTCTGTGTGTCGAGTATTTGCTCTGATACCAAATGAAATCTTCCCCTGGTAGATGAGATGTTGTTCTGGAGGGTGTAGAACAATATCTAGAACAACTTATGCGAAATATAATTACAGTGCGGAAAATAAAGAACACGCAAAGTTGTTACCCTGTTCGGCGTTAACGAGCCTACGTCTGGGGGCAGTTCCTTGCCCGGTGGATAGCAATTCACTAATGATGAGGTTGAGTACAGGATCATACGTTTACAGAATCCTTCTTAAACCGCCTGAGCCTCGGATACTCTAGCAATTGCACTCTAGGTCTCCCCCTAGATCTTTGCTCCCGCTCCGTATCCACCAGTGAGATCCTCCGTGAGAATCAGCGCCTTCTCCCGAATGTGCAGTAACAAACAACTGTGCTTGAGCCTTCAGCTTGTTCCACGATCAATCTGCTGAGCACCAGTGCAGATTGAATCCTAGCGCCTTTGAGTAATCAGTGACGATTAACTCTCCAGTCGAGCGTCGTGAATAACCAGTTATGATTAGTTCACTGCCGTATTCCTCCTTCTCCTTTCAGTGAGTATGAGCGTGATTAGTTTCACCGTGAGTGCTGCTGATAGCTGAGTATTAGCACTCCTTATATAGAGCGGTCGAAACCCTAGAAAGATTAGGGTTTCCGGACTTAAACCGCCTCTACACTTTAGGAACCCTTTCCTAAATTCTTGCGCGTATATTCGAAGATAATTCTCTCGTTTGGATCTTCAATCTAGATTAGGCAATCTTCGAATATCTTGTCGAATAAGATATCTTCAGGCGCAAGTAACCGACTTCAAGGATATGTCTTCAATTATCCATAAGCATCGACTTGCCAAAAACTGATCTTCGGAAAACCTCAGGCGAAGTTGTGCTGCGTCGGCTGAGACAAGTTTCCAAATCTTAATTTAGAAACTTCCAACTTCTGTCCATTGATATGCAACCGCCTTGATCTTCCAACGGTCGGCTAGGTTTCCTAATCTGAATTAGGAAACACTTCTTCTGCTTCAATTTGTTTCAGGGATCGTTGTCTTACCTAGTCTAGAACAACAGCTTGAATAACTATTTTAAGTTTTGTCAAACGGCATGCCATAAAATTAACAATCTTCCCCTTGGCATTTTTGGCAAAACTACCTACTGTAATCTACCTGTACTACTATTACAGTTGAATCTTTGAGGAGATTTCAAACTCCCAAGCTGAGCTACTAACTAGGCTACTGAATATTTGAGGAGGTTTCAAACTCCGAACAAACTTTAAGCACACAATGAATCTTTGAAAGAGATTTCAAACTCTAAGCAAGTCAACCAATAAACGCACAGCTGAATCTTTTAAGGAGCTTTCAAACTCCGAAACTACTCCCCTTTTTGCCATAAAGTGACAAGGGAGTGCATAGTACCAACTGTTTAACAAAAGCATAGTGCAACAAAAAGATGTTTGAAACAAAAAGAACAGAGGGACATCACCAGGTGCTAGTAGTCAGAATCATCACTGACTTCATCATCATCCGATCCTTCTTCGTCTTCTTCCTCAGGATAACGCAGACCCACTAGGAGCTTTGTGATCTTTTTCTTTTTGGCCATGAGCAATACCATCCTCTCATTCATCTCGGCGAGCTCTTCTTCGAGATGATTAATCATTTGTTTCCGAGAGGCACGAGATACCGACGCCTGCAATTCTTCCTGAGATCGCTCAGACCCCTTCTTCTTGGGTTTAACCGGTCCAGCCGGGTCAAGATCAACAATGTGCCTCCTAGAAAAATGCTTATGATCTACGAGAAAGGTCTTCGGAGTACCAGACATCACATCTTCACTTGTTAGGACATCAGGATGTTGTGCCACCACAAGTTGGTGAATCAAGGATGGAAATCCAATCGGGTGATTGACTTTGACCGAGCTCGCATGTCCAGTAATTTGATCAAAAATGAGACGTCCTAGATCAACTTTCTTTCCAGCTCGTATGGTCTTTAGAAACGCTGCCATTGATCTGCCAAGAGTAGTGTGATGATTGTTTGGTAGCCAGTTGTGAACTGCAATACTGTGGAGCGAAGAGTGCTTTGAAGACAGGTCCTTGACAGGAAGGTTAGGTTGTACCACTTTGATCGAACGCCACCAGTAAGAGCAGCTGCGACCCTATGCCAGTTCGGATTGTCTCCAATGTTCAACGCTCCGGCTTCAATCTCAAAGAAGTCATTTATCCCATCAGGGGTAATGATAACTTCCTGTCCTCTTACACTTGCCATTCCGTAGGATGCACTTTCTATATCTCCAAACTTCTCTGGTAGATTTACAATGAGTTCCCTCACGATGCTTGCTGTAAACGGTTTAGCCATTGACACTGATGGCCACAAATCCACCTCTTTGATTAGGCTGACAATCTCCTTGGCAGCATACTTGTCAGCTTCCAAAACTCTTTCAGCAACAATTTTCCTCTTTTGAACATATTCCCACTTCTTTGCATGTTGATCTGAAACAAACCATATTCCATTCATAACAACTCCAGATGAGAATTGGACTTTCTTCCCTTTATCTTTAGCCTTCACTGCAGCAGAATTTGATTTGGCTTTCTTAGCTTGCGACACAGCAACATTCTCCTGGGCAGGAACATTAACCTCTACTGGAATTTCTCTTGGGGTAGAATCAGAAACCTTTCTTTTCTTTGATGCTTTCTTCTCAGCAGGAGTGGAAATCACTTTAATAGGAGCACCCTTCTTAGACTGAATTACTGGAATCGTCTTGGGAACTTGTTCCTTACGTGCTGGAACATCTTTCTGAATTTCTTTGACCAACTCAGACAGCTTGACAGAATCATCTGTCGCTTCATCACTTGCATCCTTCATAGTTTCATCAGCATCCTCCGAAAGGACCTCTTCTTCACCAGCTTCAGTGTAGTTCTCAACATCATCAAGCAAATCTTACAGAGCTTCCTCCAATTCTTCTGATCCATGTTGTGAGTGTGCTTCATCCTCAGTGATTGGTACGTCATAAGCTTCTTGGGAAGAATGTGTCATGCTCTTTTCAGGGGAAACAGGTTTTGACAGTTCCTTTGCATCAGAACCACCACTGATTTCTTCAGAATTCTTAACCGAAGCTTCACTCTGCTTTTCCTCCTCCCTATCAGTTTTTGCTTTACTTGGTTCCTCAACCGGTACATCAATGTCTATTTTTGAAGTAGCATCAAGACCTGCTTCAATGCCGTCAGAGTCTTCATCCTTTGACTCAGAAACAACAATCCTTCTTTTTGCAAGACGAAATCTTTGTTTTACTGGAGTTTTCTTACTGACCACTAACTTAACTCTTCCTCCTTTCACCACAGGAGACTTCTCATTCATCACACTAGCCACCACCTTTGGCTTTTCTCCAATCACATCCGACTCAACCACAGATGCAGCAGGTAAACTAGCACTACTCACATTAGAAGACTTGGAAGTTTTAGAAATTACTTCTTGAGTCTTCTTTTTCACGGGATCTTTGGCTGAGATGTTTTTCGGAATTGTTTGCTTCGCCGGCATTTGGTCAGGAACAGACTTCATGGAAGCCTTTGCTTTCGCCTGGTCAGTGACATCCATCTCCTTTGCCGGAATGACCGAATCCTTCTTTTCTGGGACCGCTACCTTCTTAATCGTTGTTGCTTTGGATTTCTTAGGAGCAGTTGCCTTCTCAGCGGCCTTTGGTTTGGATGCTGCTTCGATAGTTGTCAATTTAGGGTTTTCTTCGGCCGTCTTTGGTTCAGTGATTCGAGTTGAAGAAACTTCCACAACCGTTGCTTTAGAAGCATTGTTTTTCCTTGTGACCACCATTGTTGAATTTCGGCAGACTTCTAAATTCGACTAGGGTTTTTTGTTGGGAGAGATGAGAAAAAACGAACGGTTGCTTGGGACGGGACTGATTTTGGAAACCCATCCGTTTAAGTAAACAAAGGAAAATCTTTTCCAAACGCTCCCCATGCTGCCACGTTGCCACACACCTTTTCAAAAAAATATTAGAATATATTTGAAGTTCTTTGTAAACCAATCGTATCGTATCTTTTCGAGCCAATATATGAGAGACACCCTTTCCTTCCTTCCACGTCAGCCCTTAATATATGTCTTGATTGAGCTCTGGCTGACAACTTGTGCTGCAACAACTCAGTTATTGGTGACAAACAGATCCGGTGGGGATCTAAGTGTTTGAAACTGAAGGTTGTTCATCTCTTGTTACAGTCTATGTTGTTTCAGAACGGACTTCAGCCACAACATCTTGGTGTAACACCTTTCAATATCAAGTTCTTTCAGCATCGGCTTTTTCAACAATATTCTGGCGTACCAACTCTCAGGCTCTAATATTGGAGTTTTGGTGATGTTTCCTTTTGTGCTGACTCTCCTTCGAATACAGCCACGGTTGAGACAATCTACCCATGATGTAGGCGTACTCACACGATGAACGCAGTGCGGGAATCTTCCGCCACTCCTCTTGAATTGTGTAGACTTCACAGTGGATGGACAGTATGTAGGGTGCATCTGAACTCTTTGAGTCTTTCTCAGCATGCATGTTCGTGAAACAGTGGGTCGACTGAGATCCAAAAGGTAGCAGTTGTTTGAGGCTCTTCTTCCAGTGAGGACAATTTCATTCAGGTTGTTGAAGACAACACACTTGTCCTGAGTGAACTGAACAAGATCCTTTCCATCGCACAATTGGCTTATGCTGATCAAATTTGCCTGTAATCCTTCGACAAGAGAGACGTCCTTTAATCTAGGTAGTCCTGGAACATTTAATGTTCCTCTTTCGAGTAATCTGCCTTCTACTCCGTCTCCAAAGGTCACATATTTTCCCTGAACTTTTTCAACCTTGATCAGCAACTGTGGATTGCCAGTCATGTGCCTGGAACACCCACTATCAAAATACCATCGTAGCTTCTCCAAGTGACTCGTGGAGCTGACTGCGACATGGCATGCTTCCCCTTTTTGTTTGGCTTTCCAGACTTGCTTCTTGGGAGTTTCTGACATTCCTTGACGTTGACTCATCATCCTGTGGAGATCAGGGCACCGTGACTTGAGGTGTCCCACTTGATTGCAGTAGAAACACCTTCGTTCATCCATCTTCTTTGTGGTGAATCGAGCAGATTTTCTTCGGGCGATCTCCAATGTTGTCTGCATATCCCCACTGGTTCTCGGATAGTCTTCAACACATGAGTTGAGCATCTTGACAGATCTCTTTAGATAGTTCAGTTCTTCCAATGTCTTGACATGAGTATCCTTGTCCATCTCAATTTCAATTTTTAAAGGATCAATAGTATTAAGAAGGATTACATCTTGACGTTTCAACGCAGCATTCCTCTTCTTTAGATTCGTGATGTCTTCTGCATGATTACCCGGACTCCACTCGATCTGTTGTTTCAGAGAAGAGATAACTGCCAGTAGTTCAGATTTCTGAGCAGAAAGATTTGATCGCTCATCCTTAGCTTCTTTCAGCTGAATTTGGAGGTCAGTGACAGTCTGTTGTAGTTCCACCTTCTGAGTGACTAGAATAGTGGCTTCTTCCCATAGTTTTTCTTTTTCCTCCGTAAGGTCAATCAGATTACTGCGAAGAGCCTTGTTCCGCTCGACCTCATTAAGCCATTTCTGGAATAACTCTTCGTATTTGCTGGCATAGTTTTCCTCCGGGGCTTCTTTATTATTACTGCAGCTTGAGTAATGAGTGTGGTTCTCCGAGGATGACTTTGACTCGGCTTCTTGGCTTGTTTCTCCTTCCTGGCAGACAATGGATGTAAGGGCGACAAAATTATTCGTTTCTCCCTCCTGATCAGAATCACTATCGCTCCAGCTAACAGCGTATGCATTCTTCTTTTTCTTCAGATTGATACATTCTACCCGAATGTGACCAAAACCTTCATATTCTCTGCATTGTATACCTTTGCCGTTGATGTCCTCATTGTGGTCTCCAGATTGATGTCCCCTTTTAAATTTCCCATCCTTCTAGAATCTTGAGTAAGAGGACTGACCAGAATCAGCTCCTTTGTCATACTATTTTCTCATAAACCTCCCGAATTTTTTCGCAAACAGTGCAAATTGTTGTTCTGACAGATCTCCCATCTTGTCTGAAACAACTGAGACTTCAGCTTTCAGTCCAATGCTTTTATCCTTTGTCAGCAGATCTTCTTCATTCAATTCCGACTCATGTGTTTAAAGGGAGCCCATTAGTTCGTCCAACCGCATGGTCTTAACATCATTGGCTTCCTTAACAGCAAGCGCTTTCATGCCGAACCGCTTTGTTAAAGATCTCAGCACCTTTTTTACCAGTTTTTCTTCGGTCATGGGTTCTCCGAGGGCGAATGCTTTGTTAGCGATATCGAAAACCCATGTGTTGAAGTCAGCAATAGTCTCATCCTCCTGCATTCTTAGATTTTTGAATTTTGATGTGACCGTCTCCATTCTAGAAACTTTAACTTTGGTTGTACCTTCATGAGCAGTTTGAAGAATGTCCCAAGCCTTCTTTGCAATCTCACGGGTAGAGATCATCTTGAAGTTCTTTCCATCAACTCCTGAGAATATAGCATTCATAGCTCTGGAGTTTGCCGCTTCAGCATTCCTTTGAACCTCAGTCCACTTGTTTTTAGCAAGAAGGTTAACTTTACCCTCTTCGTCGGTAGCTACTGGGTGTGTCTATCCTTGTTCAACCGCTTCACAAACCGATTCATCTTGAGACTTCAGGAACGCCTTCATTCGCAATCTCCAATATCCATATTTATTTCCTTCAAGCAAGGGAGGTCGCGTGATGTTCTGTCCTTCTCTCAAATCCATCTCACCAGCCCTCGGATCTTACTCTGTGTCGAGTATTTGCTCTGATACCAAATGAAATCTTCCCCTGGTAGATGAGATGTTGTTCTGGTAGGGTGTAGAACAATATCTAGAACAACTTATGCAAAATATAATTACAGTGCGGAAAATAAAGAACACGCAAAGTTGTTACCCAGTTCGGCGTTAACGAGCCTACGTCTGGGGGGCAGCTCCTTGCCCGGTGGATAGCAATTCACTAATGATGAGGTTGAGTACAGGATCATACGTTTACAGAATCCTTCTTAAACCGCCTGAGCCTCGGACACTCTAGCAATTGCACTCTAGGTCTCCCCCTAGATCTTTGCTCCCGCTCCGTATCCACCAGTGAGATCCTCTGTGAGAATCAGCGCCTTCTCCCGAATGCGCAGTAATGAACAACTGTGCTTGAGCCTTCAGCTTGTTCCACGATCAATCTGCTGAGCACCGGTACAGATTGAATCCTAGCGCCTTTGAGTAATCAGTGACGATTAACTCTCCAACCGAGCGTCGTGAATAACCAGTTACGATTAGTTCACCGCCGTATTCCTCCTCCTCCCTTCAGTGAGTATGAGCGTGATTAGTTTCACCGTGAGTGCTGCTAATAGCTGAGTATTAACACTCCTTATATAGAGCGGTCAAAACCCTAGAAAGATTAGGGTTTTCGGACTTAAACCGCCTCTACACTTTAGGAACCCTTTCCTAAATTCTTGCGCGTATATTCGAAGATAATTCTTTCATTTGGATCTTCAATCTAGATTATGCAATCTTTGAATATCTTGTCGAATAAGATATCTTCGGGCGCAAGTAACCGACTTCAAGGATATGTCTTCAATTATCTATAAGCACCGACTTGCCAAAAACTGATCTTCGAAAAACCTCAAGCGAAGTTGTGCTGCGTCGGCTGAGACAAGTTTCCAAATCTTAATTTAGAAACTTCCAACTTCTGTCCATTGATATGCAACCGCCTTGATCTTCCAACGATCGGCTAGGTTTCCTAATCCGAATTAGGAAACACTTCTTCTGCTTCAACTTGTTTCAGGGACAGTTGTCTTACCTAGTCTAGAACAACAGCTTGAATAACTATTCTAAGTTTTGCCAAACGGCATGCCATAAAACTAACATAGACTTTCTTGTTTCATCTCTTTCTGAAAAGAGATCTGAAAAGCGATCTGCACAGATTATGACTACGTTGGATATTAGGCCACAGCACCTGTGTAGCTCGACTCTGACAATATGCTATTGTTTTTTGGTGACATCTCAAGCTATCGGATCTCTGCCGTACATAATTCATAGTTGAAAGCAATCTACCCATAGCATTGAAAATAGGAGACAAAAAAACACGACATAGCAAAATTTAATTTATCTTCCTTAAAAGAAACAAAACTCAACTGGCAGTGGGACGACGATCCTCAGCATCGTTGCGACGTTATGCAACTGAGTTTCTAGTGTAGTGACAGTGGTTATATATCATTGACACCTAACCAGTTAACTGTCTTGTAAATGATTGACTGTTCCAGTTCCACTTGATCAGCCTTGAAGTGAACTTCATTTGTTGCCCAAGCCATCAACACTGCCCAGACTAACTTTGAGCCCACCATTATACAAACAGGTGAATGAAAGCCATGTCCCTGCTTGTGTCAGTTGAGCTGTAGTTCCACCTTGATCTGCCAAAGATAAGGCATCGTCAAATTGGTATTGGAAGGCCACATTTATTCTCCGGGGCTGATTGACCTTCCTCTCAGACTCTCAGACTCTCAGTTTAATCTGCATTGAGAGGTTAGATCAAAAGCCTGTGGCTGCATACACAATGATAAAGACGCAATAATTAAATCATGTATTTCCATGAGGGATCCATGTACATTGTACTGTCGGTAAAATCATATAAAATCAAGTTTATGTAATGTTTCATGACTAATAAGTAAAAACTAATAGCCCAGGTGCATTATAATTTGCTATTTCTAAATCTAAAAAGACCGCACATAGAAAGCTAAGGAACTACCATAAGGTGCATGAAATCAAGAACATACAGCCAACACCCATACATATTCACTGGTTAATGCTAAAGCTGTGATACCCAAAAGAAGTATCCTCGCCGGCCAGATCATTTCGCTGCTGCTTATCTACAGTGGTTATATCATGAATGCTTGATCTCTTCCTCTCTTTCTTCACAGAATTTTGGCGCAGGAAAAACTTTTGTGCATGACTTGCTACTTGTGTTGGCGTTCTGGTAACCACTACTTGTCGTGAAATGCTCCTCCAATCACCCTTGCCATACTTTTCAAGCCCATATAGGAATAACCTTTTGAGATAAAAGAAATTATACTTAGGCCTTGCCAAATATGATAAACAAACAGCCATTTATCTTTAAAAGCTTCATCCAACAACTCAAATTGAAACCTTTTCATCGAATGATATAAAATGGCTATTCATAAACACACATTTACCTATTGATTATGTACCAAGAAAAGAACAGTGAGACAAGAATTGATCAAGCGAAACCAAGTTAATGATCAGTTTTGTTTCAATGCCCAATAAGATACAGTGTAATACACACTTAGAGAAACACAGAAACAAGCAAATCAAATCTCAACAGATGAGAACTGACAAAAAAAATTCAGGTACATTTAAATCAACGCGATCTTAGCATAGATTCGAAGAAAAAGATATGCAACAGAATAAAAAACGGCCTGAGATCAACGACTTTGATAGTATGCATGCGTACACGCCTGGAAAATCAATCTCATCCACTAATCAAGATACTTTACCAGAATTTCAGAGGCACGCAACCAATTTGGAGATGCCAACAAATTTATTACACAAGTCTCACCTACTCTGTGTGTTTAAAAACAGGGTAATCAATTTCCAGTTAAGCGAAATGTTGCCATTTCCTGCTTCTGTTCGCATTTTTTTGCTGGAGAGTTAAGTGTTTAACCAAACATACTAAACAGAAAACTACATCAATCAAATACAAAGACTGCAAGAATCCATCATTGTGAATTCCACCACAGCTGACACAACCCATTGGAAAAAAAACACATGAACAACAATTTACAAAATCGAACGCCTAGTAGCCTACTACTACCATTTTCATTTCCTAATAAAAAAATTCTTGAAGAAAATACCTCATCTTCTCAAACAATTGGCATCATAAGCTACTGCAACAACTCAAATCAGTCAATCTAATCACTCAAATTCAATCATAATTTCACACACACACACACACAAAAGCATGCTACAAAAAAATAAACCTGTGCTCTTCCTCTGTCCAAGGAGTTCCTTTCTTTCTCTCAGTATCACTTTTTCCACTTTTCTTCCCGAATGAAATCCTTTTTGAATCTGAATCCCAACTACCGGCTTGCTCGTCCTCTATCCCCTCCAAATCTACATAGCTGGGCAACTCAATCATCCCGGTTTCGATTTGACACACATCGTGCAGCAACTCATCGTAGTGCTCCTTCACCTGCTCAGCCGACTTAAACTGCAGACGACTAGCTATTTTCTCACATCTCTCTGAATCCGTCTCTGGATACTTCACCAGCAGTTGCTCGAAAAGCTTGTCCTCTGACCGCGTCCACGATGACGATGAGGTTGATGACTGTGACGGAAACATCGTGAATTCTTCAGCCGCTACAATCGAATTTGGATTTGATTTTTTTTGGTGTTGATGGAAACAATTTCGCTTGAGTTGGATTTTTTGTTGTTGAGATTTTGAATTTATTTTCTAGTTGAAGAAGATTGGTGTTGGAGAGAGGCGTGTTTGTTTGGGATACTTTTGCTGACTTCAATTTGACGTGTTGATTTCATTTCAATATTATTTTTATAATTTTCATTTATTTTACATAAATACTATTTTGGCTTTTTCTAAAACTCTAGTAGTCGAAACAAAAAAGTAGATAAATGAAAATGATAAAACATAACTTTTTATATTGTAAAACTAAAGAAAAATTATTTGAGGTTATTTTTTATTTTTTTATGGTGGATTTATATTATTCATTACGACGAATACATCACATTTTCGGATATACATATATTTGTGCATTTCAAACGCAGGTCACACAAAGGCTCACAATTTCCTCCACCTTGTGGATGCAAGGTAAAAGTTCTACTACTAAGTCACACCCTAATTGACAGGTTACTTTTTATTTAAACTATACATACGGTGAACTTTTGTTATTTTTAATTCATTAATTTTTATATCAATTTGTATATATTCTATCATATTAATCATGTCGGCAACCAAAAATCGACCTTATGAAGTTAACCTTGTAATCAAATTTATGAATTATCAACCTTAACATTTCTTAAAGTCTCAAATTCTTAAACAAAATATGCTGATGAAAAAATTACCAAATTGAAAATTGAAAAAAATCAAATACCTAATATGAAATCAAGCGATTGCTTAGTTAATGTTTTTGTAATTTGCACTATTGCTTAAAAGCACATAATTTTGAACCAACGCTTAGAAAATTTGAAATTCTTGGTAATCGCACTCATTTCTTTTGTTAGAATCTATTATTTATGTTGCTTTCATTGTTGCTGTTTAATCCATAAGTTTTCTGTTGTGTCGCCGTGCAGGTGTGCCGCCTCAAACTTTGATGGTTAATGTGGAGTTTTGGAGTTTTGCGTTGCGAATGTCGATACATCGCTTGTCGATACATCGCTAAAGTCTCATCTTTGGATGGGAAGAAGAATTCATATGAGGGACATGCTTTTCAATTTGATAGTAGTACCCATCAAAAAAAATTTTTTTGATAGTAGTAGTGTGCTAGATAGTATATATAGACGTAATGATTCTGTATCAAATTGTAACGAATCCATCAGTCAGAAAACTGCTTACAAAAATAGTATAGTATATAAAACGATATAATTTTATAATAGACGAATGGAATTTCTACACGTGTTATTTTTTGAATTAAATGAATATTAATGTGAATTCTTATCAAAAGGGTACTTTCTTTTTCAGAATAGAAAAGTTAATTTGAAATATAAAAAATTTATAGAAGAAAATGGCATACAAAGACCCAGGAAAAAAGAGAAACCAACAATAGCAAAGCAAGCGACCAACAAGTACAGGAACATAACATCCAAATATAAAAGTAATCCATGCAAAGTTAGTCAATCCGGCTGTTGCAGTGGTATCGTCGCAGAGGAACAGCACCGAGGTCCAATCCATGCCAAACTGGCCAAACAGAAGAAGCGACTCGCAGCCAACTTCAAAATGACAATAAAGTTCTGGACAAATTTCCACTGAAAACTAGGCAAGGCTACACTTAAAGACTTCATATATCGGCTTCCTGTCAAGGGTAGCACACCACCTGAACTCCATGAAGGGCTACAAAGAGGACTTCAAAAGCTAGGACATGTTAACTAGTCGAGAACAATGAGATGCTCCACTTCGCCTCACGCCGAGGGAGGTGACAAGACCACCAAAGACAGAAAACACAAGTACAACAAGTGCATTCACCTTGTGACCAACTGTAACTAAAACGAATAAGCTACATAAGCGGTTGGACAGTCACCGTCGCAGTGGCAAGAACGAACTCAAAAAAATAAGGCGTTTAAGCCGCTCAAACACACTCACCCACTACTAACTGCTAACAACGATTAACAACCACTAACAACTAACAATTAACAAACTACAAAACTAACACAGACACGCTACCTGCCCACCTCCTCCACGCCATCCACCCCACCGCCCGAAGCCAAACACAGACCCAGTGCCACCAGAACCGACACCCAAGCAACCGGCCTCCAACTGACACCACCCGCCACACGCTGAGCAACCCACCCACACCATACCAAGCCATCCGACAACAGGGACATCACACATGGGGGCTCGGAACCCGTAGACACCGGCCAGCGGAAGGAGAGAAAACCGAGCTTGAGTGGATCCAGCGGACCTGGATCTGGCGGAGCAGCTGACAAGGGAACGGAGATGAGAAGCGAAGGAGGAAGAGGAGCGTGCCTGGGGATGAGGCAGCTAGTGAAGTCGGTTTTAGAACAGGAAGTCGCGAGAGATTTCTAAGAGAGGTTATTATCAAGGTTTTTGAACCATAATTTGAAATAAATTTGTTAGATGCTAATGAAAAGAAAAGGCTATCACCAAAAGTTTTTTTATATAATTGATTTAGCAGTAAAAGTATCCAAACTGAAATCATCTTGATTCTCGTGGCCAAATTTATATACAACTGAGGCCCTGTTTTTTTGAGTTTAAATTTGTATTAAATAAACCAATTTAATATAAATTAACATAAATTAACATAAATTAACATAACATAACATAAATTAACATAAATTAACATAAATTAACATAAATTAACATAAATTAACATAACATAAATTAACATAACATAAATTTCAACCATCATCATATTACCACCACCATCATCATCTTCATGTCATCATCATCATCATCATCATCATCATCATGTCATCATCATCACCATCACCATCATGTCATCATCATCATCTTCATGAATAGTAATATGATGATGATGAATAGTAATACGATGATGAATAGTAATACGATGATGGTGAATAGTAATATGATGATGATGACATGCTGGTGATGGTGAATAGTAATATGATGATGATGACATGCTGGTGATGGTGAATAGTAATATGATGATGATGACATGCTGGTGATGGTGAATAGTAATATGATAATGATGACATGATGATGATCACCAGTAATATGATGAACAATATATATGTTGATGATGATGATCGTGTCACCATCATCATCAGCATATTACTATTCATCATATTACTATTCATCACCATCATGATCACCATATTACTATTCACCATATTCATGATCATCATATTACTATTCACCATATTACTATTCATCATATTACTATTCATCATATTACTATTCATCGCCATCATGATCACCATATTACTATCCACCATATTCATGATCACCATATTACTATTCACCATATTACTATTCATCATATTACTATTCATCGTCATGATGATCACCATATTGACATGATGATGATGATGATGACATGATGATGATGATGCCATGATGATGATGATGATGTTGATGGTGATGACATGATGATGATGATGATGGTGATGACATGATGATGATGGTGATGACATGATGATCATGATGATGGTGATGACATTATGATGGTATGATGATAATGTAATGTTAGGTTGGTATAAACTAAAATAAAATAAAATAAATTAACATAACATAAATTAACATAAATTAACATAAATTAACATAACATAACATAAATTAACATAAATTAACATAAATTAACATAAATTAAATTAACATAACATAAATTTAAGCTCAATCAAACAGCCCCTGAAAAGGCCAGCATACAGCGATATTTTAGCGTAAACGAATTCAACATTTTGTACACCATTATTTACGTGAACTCATTTCAGTTTCATATCTAGTTTTGGTTTAATGATATGATTACGTTTCAATGAACTATTGTCATAACTGAGGTTATATTTTTTTGAGGTAATTGATTATATAAATAAATTTATTCCAATTCCGTTTAAATGTAATTATGCTACTCGAATTAAAATGAGTTGAATCTTTTATAGACTTAAATTTACAAAAATAGAAATGTTAATACCAATTTTGCAAATTGTTAGAACCAGTGTTATTAAACCCGGATTGAACCGACCGGTTGGACCGGGAATCGGTCACTTGACCGGTTCGGTTTTGTTATTGGATCGTTTATGCAGTTGATCCGGTCAAGATCCGGTTGAACCGGCTGCTTTTTCATTAACCAGTTAATTCATTCGGTTCAATAGGTTCGATTTGGTCTGAAAAAATATTTGTTTAATTTCGACTTAGACAAGACTCAAACCCTAATAGTTATTTTCTTTCCTTCCACTAGGCTAAAGATGATTGTTGTTTTATTATTTGTTTCAATAATGTATATTCATTTATAAAATCTATAAAATTTATTACTTATTATCAATTTAACTAGAAATTTAGTTAGTCTTATAGTCTATCAAGATCGTATAATTTAACTTAATTTTCCGCCTATACTAGATTGATGTTAACTTGAATTTGAGAAATACCTAAAACACTATTAAATCACGACTTCGATTTGATATCTGATAAAATTTTAAATTTTTGATATAATATGATTGTATAACGTGTCGAAAAATTTGAAAAATTATCCAACATGTTTGGATCACTTGAGTGATATATTATCAACTAGCTTTAATTTTAATTTTTGATGTCCTCATTGTCTATATTTTTTTTGATCCGTCTCTTTGTCTATATTTAAACATTTCGTTTTTGAGATCTTGCATTTTCCAATATTAATGGATATCGCATTATTTTTTTCTTTTTTATATATGATATTGTTTAAAGGATGTGATTTCAATTTCATATCTCCGTCCCTTGTTTGTTGTGACTTGCAAATTAAGACTAAAAATGTTATTGTTGTTATATTATTGTTCTATTATTGATTTATACTTTATCAAATTCTAAATTTGTTATGATTTTGTTGTTGTAATCAGATCATAAACATGTAATATTTATTCAAGACATAAATATGTTAAAATTATAATATCAGGGGGGCGTTCAAGTGTTATAACACCTTAAGGTATGTGTTAAATGAATCTCATCCGTAGGATGAGATTCATCCAAGCATCCACATGGCGCCAACTCAAAAGCATGGGGTAGTGGACATGTGCCTTGCATGTGCCGTGAATAGTTGCTTACGTGGCGCAATCTGATTGGCTGGAGGTGTAATATTTGAACGCCCATCTATAATATCATATATAAGTATTTTATTTTTATTTTTTAAAATATATGGATCACTTCGTGTCAATCCGATTGAACTACTAACCCAGTGCCTTAAACGGATCAATGCATGGGGATCGGTTTTAATAACACTGGTTAGAACACGTCAATTTCAATGCAATAAAAAAATCACATGGGAAAGATGAGAAGAATTTTGCTATTTTGGTGATTTGTGAAAAGTTATTGAATGCAATAAATATAACCAAAAAAAGATATCCACATGGATGACGGCTTAGAGTAAAATATGATAAAATTGTGTGTGTCATTATAAAAACCCCCCATGATGCTGACACGCAACTATTTTGTGGTCCGATTTGGATAAGGTTGAAGAGAAAAGAAAAAAAAAAGAGTAAAGCGGTGTTTGGCTGTTTTGTTTTTATCAGGCGGTTTGTTGCGCAACTTGACTTGAACTTGAACACACTATCACATTAAATAATGAAATCAAACACGATCAGTTTCCGCTTCAAAATATAAAATCAATTAGTTTCGTGATTGAACTGTTCTAAACAGCCCACTAAGCCCAACAAGGCCCAATCTGTACAATCGCTTTCTTTTCTTTTTTTCATTTGATGTGAAAAAAATGAGAAAAACAATGTAAAGAATTTTTTTGTTGGGAAAACAGAGTTGATAATGTACAGATTTTTATAAAAAAAACTGCGAGTAACCAATATAAAGGCGATACAGAAGATTTTAAAAATTGAAAGTAATTTCAGATTGAAATACTGTTATCTGTTCAAGTAACTCTTCGAGGTAGTGTTCAGACGAACCTTGAACACCTTAGCAGACAGTAACTGGGCAGTATATGAAGAGGACACACGATGTACTTCCCAGTTCGGCAACAGCTTACTCTGGAGGGCTTCCCACTGATTCGATATTATTTTTGAGGTTATTAAAAAATTGATTTCCCTCGGCTTATGAATGTATTATCTTTTTCTTTCTTTCTATAATGGCATACAAGGTCCATGATTTTACTTTTAAGTTGCGAGCCTCCGTTTCGTATGAGCAGTTCCTTAGACTTAGAGTATCCTTCGTAGACCGAATTTTTTTTAAAGATTATTCCTCCCGTCTTTCTTTTATTCTCTTCATAGATTGTTCGAGCCATATGAGTTTGTCATTTCCGAACGTGGGTTGATTAAGTCACAAACCAATCTTGGGAATAACTCGGTATGTAGCACTCTTTTGGGGACCCTAGGGACTGGTTATGGTTTTGTGCCTTCAATTATTCTGTGGCAGAGTTGAGTACTATTGTGCAGGGGGCAAGATAAATATGGTTTAATAGAAATCTGATCTTCAATGGTAAACAAGGATTGAGTCCTTGGGTAGCAGCTAGATGTTTGAAGCAAAGGCTTTCAGCTTACCGCAACCAATCACAGAAGGGGTTGGTAACTGATCCTTGTGGAGATCTTTTTTGGCAAGCGCCGAGGAGTGGATTTATCAAGATCAATGTTGATGGGGCATGGGAGGGCAGGAATTGGTTTATGTGGCAGGGATGAGTTCGGGGTGGTATATGTGTAGCTGAAGCGCAATGGGCGGAGAAGGTACCATCGAGCGAAGATGCGGAAGAGATCGCACTGGTTAAAGCTATGGAATGGGCAGCAGAGAGACATATTCAAAAGGTGTGCTTTGAGACAGATTGTGCAATAATCTTTAAAATGGTTCTACAAGGAGTTGGATATGAGTACAGTTGTTCAGAGAGAGTCCAAAGATGTAGAGAATTGCTTGAGAATAACTTAATGTGGAGCATCGACCTTGTCTTTAGGGAAGCCAATTCATGTGCTGACAGGCTAGCAAAGGATTGGTGTTGGAATTGGGTGAATCAGGAGGCTATTCTAAAGTGTTTGAGTGGTCTTGTGTAATTTGTCTCTTGGTTATTTTTTAGGGGAAAGTACAGTTTTGGTACCGAAACTATCACCATTACTTGTGGGCTGAACTATAAAAAATTTCCAGACAGGGGGCGAACTATTAAATACTTTTCCAGACAGTGGGCGACTATCAAATAATTTTTCAAAAAGGTGTACCTATTTGTAAAAAATTAATAAATTAATATAAATTTTCAAAAATTCAAAAAATTTATAAAAATACAATTTGTAATAAAAAGGAATATAAATTATTTGATAATAAAAATTAGAAACTTTACGAAAAATTAAACGCAAAATGAAAAATATTTTTAAATTTTTTGCAAATTTCCCCTGCAATTTTTTTAAAAAAAATTAGAAACTTTAGAAAAATATTAAACACAAATTGAAAAATATTTTTTGAAATTTTTAAAAAAGTTCCGTTTCAAATTAAATCTTTAAAAATTATTAAATTGAAATATTTATCAAATAATTTATATTCCTTTTCATTCAAATTGTATTTTTATAAATTTTTTGAGTTTTTTTGAATTTTTATATTAATTTTTTACAAATAGGTACATATTTTTTTGGAATTTATTTGATAGTTCGCCCACTGTCTGGAAAAGTATTTGATAGTTCGCCCCCTGTCTGGAAATTTTTATAGTTCAGCCAACACGTTGGAAAATTGTGATAGTTCAGCCCATAAATTGGAAAATGGTGATAGTTTTGGTATTCAAACTATACTTTTCCCTATTTTTTATCCTGAGGCGCCTCTCAGTGTTTTGTTTTGTGGTTTGTAACTTCCCCTCAAAAAAAAATTGGACTTCAAATGTGTTGTTATGATTTGTTAGATATAGAGAAGAGATCAGGTACAAAAACTATATTTCTGTAAAAAATAAAAACTAATCTCAACCTGTCATTATATCATTTGAATGGATATGATTAACTGAAAATAAACCTCTTTTAATTTAAATTGATATGTAAATAGGGGCAAATATGGTATACTAATAACCACACGTCTCTTCTTTTTTTGTAAAAACATTCCAACATTGATTTTCACAATAACATAGCTTCAATGACGCCCCGTTTCAAACATCTACAAACAGGGCAAGACCTGATTCACACAAAACACACGAACACAAATATCTACACAGCAGCAGCACCACACGTCTCTCGACACACGCATCCTCTGCACAATCCGACCACTCTGTTTTCAGAACAGCCCACGTCGCAGCATGACTCCGCGTCTTCTTCTGTGTTCTGTGTCATTGTTTGATGGAATTGATGAGAGTTGCAGCATCATTTGGTTGATGGTTTTGTTAAAATGGATGACTTGTGCTTCTTTTTCGAGTGCGAGGTTCTGCCATTGGTTATACTCTGGTTTTGCGGTGTGGAGGATTAGTTCGAGTTGGGCTGCTCTATTTTTGGCTCTGGCAATCTCTTCGTCTTTCTGAGCGATCAAAACAGATAGGATTCAAGCCGAGCCCATTGGCAGCTGGTACACTCATGAAATCCTCCATGACAGACAACAGAGCCTAAAAAATCATGCAGAATGGGAGTCAAATTGCCATTTTTATCTTTTAACTGCCATTAGGCATTTAGGCCCACGCCCATGTCTCTCGACGATTATAACGACGACGAATTGCCACAATTATAACGAATTATAGTGCACTTTCGACGAACTATGACATAATTTGTCAAAAGTGAACTATAATTCGTAAGAGTTCTTGATGAATTATAGTTCACTTTTGACGAATTATGTCATAGTTCGTCAAAAGTGCACTATAATTCGTTAGAGTTCTTGACGAATTATAGTTCACTTTTGACGAATTATGTCATAGTTCGTCAAAAGTGCACTATAATTCGTCAGAGTTTGTAATCTCAGTAAATCAAATCACCCACCTTCGATATTTTCCACCCTAACTTGTTGGATTTCTTTTTATCCTGTGCAACATCGCCCCAATCCACAATCCTCTCCTAAACAAACACAGTTTCCGTCGCGAAGCTAGGGTTTCTGATTTTGTGTGTTTTGATGTATTTAGGCTCCGAAGGTTGGAGGCTCTCCGTAGTCGATTCACGGAGGGATCAGAAGCTGTTGGAGAATTGAGCTTTCAAAGTTCGTCGAATCCTGGTAATTTGTATTTCCAATCGGTTGAGTCGTTAGTCTTTGAGGGGAGAGATACTGAGTATCTAATGTTTGGATTTTGAATTACTTTGGCAATTATGCCCTTTAACACCATTAAAATTTAGATACTAATTAATTTATTCTAATTAATATCAACCTTCAGATTACCTAATTGATTGGTTGAGATCTGTTTGTATTTTTCACGATTTTTGGACTTTGCACCGGATCTGACCTCTTGTTAGATAATCGTATTACTTTCTTTTTTTAATTACAGATTATCGTATTACTTGAGATATTAGAAATGGCATAAACGAAATTATATTATGGTTTGACTTTGAACACGATAATATAGGATTAAAAGGTACAACTTGATGATCTTTTATTTTTATTCATCATAAAAAAAATCGTTTGAACAAAGATTGTAGAACCCTTAAGAAATGGAAGAAAACAGTCGATAATTTTTTCCAGATCATTAAAAATGATGCTCTGTGTAGCAGAGCGTCAGGGAATGAGGAATACAGAACAGAGAGAGAGATAGAGTAGGAAAGGGTTTTAACTTTTTTCTTGTTTATTTCTTCCTTTTGCATATTGTTATAAAGGGTTGTTACAAAAGGGCGTAGTACAACTTGTTCTGCACGCATTTCTCCTCATTGGTCCACGTGCTCCTCTCTTATTGGCTCTCCAGTCTCCTTCCCCACACCCAATTCCAGCTCATATTCAGCCGTTGGGTATCGCTTGGCACGTGTCCTTGCTCTATTGCCTTGCCTTATCACGCCACTTGTCACCTTTTCATTGGCCAGTTCCTTTTCTCCTGTATCATTAATTCCCCCCTTAAAAACATTCTCGTCCTCGAGAATAAAATCAGGAAACGTCACCTGTAGCGCATGCTTGTCTTCCCAGGATGCATCCTCCACCTCATGCCCATGCCACTGTACCAGGACCTGCTCCAACGGCTGCGCATCACGTTGAACAGTGCGTCGGGAGATGATTCGGCTGGGAGTTAGCCGAGGTTGCTTGTCGACGAGGTCTGCTGGCCATGAGACGTCGTGGAAGGGTGGAGTTGCACGGCATCGCTTCAGAACTGAAGCATGGAACACATTGTGTATCCGGGACTCTGGAGGTAAAGCGAGGCGGTATGCGACCTTGCCTACCTTGGCTGTCACCTCGAATGGGCCAAAGTAACGCTTGGCCAGCTTCTTTTCGCGCTGGAGTTTAGCCGAGTGCTGCCTGTAGGGTTGCAGACGAACTAGAACCCAGTCACCAACTTCGTAGTTTACCTCGGTCCGATGTTTGTTCGCTTGCTGGACCATGCGGTTTTGTGCTTGAGCCAAATTGTTCCGGAGGTGGCGAATGAGAGCAGCTCTGGTAGTTAGTATGCTATCCACTGCTTGGACTGTCGACTTGCCGGGGATGTAATCCATTAAGTTGGGGGGTTGACGCCCGTAAACCGCTTCAAAGGGGGTTGCTGCAAGGCCGGAGTGGCGAGCCGTGTTGTAATGGAGCTCTGCCCAAGGGAGGAGATCGACCCAGTCATTCAGCTTAGCTCCGACATAGCAACGCAAGAAGTCTTCGAGCAGTCGGTTGAGGACATCCGTCTGACCATCGGACTGTGGATGATACGCTGAACTATGGGAGAGAGTGGTCCCTTTTTGGCGGAACAACTCTTGCCAGAAGAGACTCATAAAGATGGGATCTCTGTCTGATACAATGGACGTCGGAATCCCATGTAGGCGGCATATCTCAGTGATGAATTTGTGAGCAACAGTTTCCGCCGTGAAGCCTTTAGATAACGGACAGAAATGGGCATATTTTGTGAGTCGGTCCACGACTACCATGATTGCCGATTTGCCCTTGGCGGGGGGTAATCCAGTGATAAAATCCATCGAAAGGTCCTGCCAAATTTGGTCCGGGATTGGCAAAGGTTGGAGCGTTCCAGGAGAAGCTGTGTTTAAGGGTTTGACTTGATGGCAGATGATGCATTTTGAGACATATTCTGTGACATCTCGGTGCAAACCTTTCCAGAAGAAGATGGCTGCTATGCGTGCTATGGTGCGTCCAATCCCTGCATGGCCACCTACCACAGAGTCGTGGTACTCGAACAAAAGCATATCCTTTATAGCAGGAACGTCCGGCACAAATATACGATTACGAAACAATATCAGCTCATCTCTTACCTGGTAGTGAGGGTACTGATCTGGAGTTGCCTCGAGTGCTGCGCGCAGTTGCTTGGTTGACTCGTCTGTGATGTATAAGTGGCGCAGGGTGCGCAGCAAGCCAAAGACGGGAGCAGACGTACCATGCAGTGCCATGCAAGTCGGCTGGTGTATACGGGACAGGGCATCTGCCGGACCGGTTTCTTTCCCCGGGCAAAAAATCACCTCAAAGTCATAGCCCATTAATTTGCTCATCCAACGTTGTTGGTCGGGCGTGTGTATTGTCTGGGTAAGAATGGTGCGAAGTGGCTGATGGTCCGTTTGAATGATGAAGTGGACTCCGAGGAGATATTGGCGCCATTTCTGGACAGACAATACCACTGCTGCTAGCTCTCGGTTATATGTGGATGTGCGCTGGACTGCCGGTGTGAATTGGCGACTGTAGAACGCCACTGGTCGGCCCTCCTGAGAAAGGACTGCCCCCATGCCAACACCAGAGGCATCCGTCTGTACCATGAAGGACAGGCTGAAGTCTGGGAGGGCTAGAGTAGGGGCTGCAGCCATCTTGCTTTTAAGGTCTTCAAAGGCTGCAGTGGTCTTCTCATCCCACACAAAGGCATCTTTGCGTAATAGCTGGTTGAGAGGCGCTGCAATTTGAGCATATTTAAGGATGAATCGTCTGTAATATCTGGGGAGGCCTAAAAAACCTCGCAGCTGTTTGACCGACTTAGGTTGAGGCCACGTTTGCATGGCACGAATCTTATCGGTATCAACTTCCATACCCTCCCCTGATATATAGTGTCCCAAGTATTGGACACGTGACTGGGCAACCTCACATTTAGAGGCTTTTGCGAGAAAGCCATGATCAACCAAGGTCTGGAAGACGTTGCGTAAATGGCCAAGATGTGTTTCCCAGTCCCTGCTATAGATCAGTATATCATCCATAAAAACAAGGATGAATTTACGTAAAACTGACCTGAACATGTCGTTCATAGCCGCCTGAAATGTCGCCGGTGCGTTGGTGAGACCAAATGGCATAACGACGAACTCATAATGTCCATCGTGCGTGCGGAACGCTGTTTTCGAAATGTCCTCTTGAGCCATCAATATCTGGTGATATCCTGAGCGGAGGTCAAGTTTTGTGAAAACACGTGCCCCGGCTAGCTCATCAAACAATTCATCGACTGTCGGGATGGGAAATTTATCACGTACGGTGATAGTGTTGAGTGCCCTATAATCCACGCAAAAACGTCACGTACCGTCTTTCTTCCGGACCAGCAATACGGGAGAGGAAAAAGGGCTTGTGCTCGGCCGGATTACGCCTTCGGCGAGCATTTCTGTGATGAGTCGTTCCATCTCCTGCTTTTGGAATCTTGGATAACGATATGGGCGTACACATACAGGGGTGGCGCCTGGAACAAGTGTAATGTGATGGTCATGTGTTCTGGGAGGTGGGAGGTGTTTTGGAGGGTCAAATATGGATGAGTATTCTGTTAGTAAGGAGTGGAGAGTGGTTTTGTGTGCGGAGGGTAATGTGTGAGATATGATTGGTAGTGTAACAGGGGATGATTCAGTTGGGGAACAATCCATGACGGTTAGCTGAAAGAGGGACATTACACCATTGGTTTGGTGGGTTCGTTTGAGTTGGCCAAGGGACATAGCGGAGAACTGTGCTGTGGTATCTAGTCCATACATTTTGAGCTGCTCACCTTTATAATCGATGCTCATCCACAACTCTTTGTAGTCAAAGATGACAGGTCCTACCTACGCTAACCATTGCGCTCCGAGTACTGCATCGGCACCATAAATGGGAAGGAGATGGAAGTCAATCACAAATGACTTACCTCCCAGCAACATGCTCACATCCTTGCAAACACCTTCGCAGCGTAGTTCATCGCCATTGCCCACAGTGACACTTAAGTGCCGTGTAGCTTCTATGGATAGTCCTGCATGTTTAGCAACCTGAGATTGAAGGAAATTATGTGTAGACCCACTATCAACCAAGATGATTACCTGACGGTCGCCTATCATGCCTTCAAGACGAAGTGTCTTTGGCACCGGTCTGCCTTGCATGGCGTGGTAAGAAATGGTCGGGGTCTCACTGGGTGGTATGATGGGGTCCTCATGCAGGGCAGTGTCATATGCATGGATTTCACCCTCATCATCAGAAGGCTCAACCAGCAACATGCATTGAAATTTAGGTTTACACTGGTGGCCTGTGGTATATCTTTCGTCGTAATTGAAACAGAGTCCTTTTTCTCTGCGTGCGGACATCTCTGCTGGGGTTAGCTTCTTGATCGGCAGCGGTGTAGGTGAGTTGGTAATGCGAGGTATGGAATGGCTAGGTGTGGACTGGTGGTGATGGTTGGATGTAAAGCGGTTTCCTGGTGGTCTAGCCGTAGACCAACGGTGTGGGTGTAACTTTTGCTCTGCAATCCGGGCCATGCCCATTGCTGTGCGGAGATTGTTGGGACGCAGTAGGACGAGCTCTGATGGACCAAAGTTATACGAGTCAGAAACACAGTAAAACCCCCTTATTTAGACTGTTTGTCTATCTAACTTCTACGTATTAGTCCCGATATATTTCCACAGGGCATTTTAGAGACTGAAGTGAAAACATGCTAAGGAGAGGATTTTAAGCTGAAAAGATAACAAGAGTCAATCCAAGGTCAAGATCATATGCCGACTGAAGAGATATCAAGGATCCTGACGTTGAATTGACCAGAACAAATTAATCAGAGGAATCAGGAGTGGAGTCAAGACAGCCCGGGGAAGAAACACATTGACAGTTTTGTGAAAAGACTGCACAAAACTGTACAAAATCACACATTTGGCAAAGATGACCGGCCACCATTCAAGGAGGTGGGCAAGGGAGGAGCTCCTCCCCCTTGGGTGACCGGCAACCGGCGGCGCCACCCTCCTCCACCAAAAGCCGCCGGCTCCTCCTCCTTGCGCCACTTGTCTCCTCCACAAGCTCCGCCTTCTCCTCCCTTGGATCAAAAGACATGTGCTTCCATCTCATCCATCCATTCCTCCTCACTTTGGCTATAAATACCAAGCCAAACCTCATTTGTAAAACACACCAATTCTCAATTTCACTTCTCTCTCTAGAAGTTGTAATACTTGTAACGTTGTAATCTTGCTTTGGAAATAAAGGATAGCTCCCTTGGCGCTTCAACGGTTGTAAGTATCTCTTAGTATTTATTTAATCAACTGTTATCTTTAATTCCTTAGTATAATGTTTAGCGCGATGAATAGTAGCTAAACTAATAGTTCGGTAGACGGGGCGCACTTGTATTATAAAATGTTTTAGACTATTAACTTAGTGTCTCGAATTAGTAATCAACACTGATTCTATGTGCCATGTATAAAAGTTAGAATGTCTAAGGTATAGTAAACCATTTGGGAATGTGACCATAGGGGTCCAAATTCGTAAACTCTTCCTTAGATATTCGTGATCACACTCGGATAAATAAACCATTTAAAAACTGGGCCAAGGGGATTAAATGAATAAACTATTCGAAGAGGTCGACTATCAGAAAAACCATTTGAAAACTGGGCCAAAGGGATTGAATGGATGCACATAGGCTAATATAACCGGGAATGGAGTATTAGTCTAAATAGAATTAAGTGTTCTACGTCCTTGGAATAGGCTAGACAGTGTACGCAAATCGAGTGCTTGGAATGGCCTTGATACACCGTAGAATACTTATACGATTCACTAAAGGTCAATGATAAACATGATATAATACAAGCCCCCTGAAACCGAACATTTCTTTTAATTATAAACTGTAATTTACTTTCCAGTATTAAAATCAACCAACAAACCAATCAATCAATCAAAATAGCTGGTAGCTTTAAAACCAACCAACCGACCTTAAACACGCTCTCCCGTTAAACAACCCCCCTCAAGAACATCTATTCCCCTGATTCCTTTGGGTTCGACCCCTACTTACCAAGTACTACCCAGTAGTATAGTCGCAAGTAGTGGACTACTATAAATTTATTTGTACAAATCGCTTCAACGACGAGCGGTTCTGTCAAATTGGCGCCGTTGCCGGGGAATCAGCCATCGGATAGTTGTTCTTTCTCTCCCCTTTCTTTTTTCTTTCTTTTCTCTATGACAGCACCCATTACGCATGCATGGACAACACGATTTCTACCCCTGTTCGGAGGAACGGAAGGAGAAGACCCTGTACAGCACTGCCGAAACTTCCACCACGTCTGCCACCACATCAAACCTGAGAACGAAGTGTTAGAGGAATTTAAGCTGAAATGCTTCAAATTCTCTCTAACCGACTTCGCCACGATATGGTACTACACATCCACCGCTTGCAGTGCAGAACGTTTCGTAGAATTCTGCGTTCCGTTCCTGAAAGAATTCTCCCCACCATCTTTACGCCAAGAAACCCGTGAGAAGATCATGAGCCTTCAACAATCCCGGGATGAGACTTTGGACGAATACTACATGAACTACGATGCCATCGTCTCAAGCTGCCCGTACCATGGATTTACGAAGAAAGTTCTTCTCCAAAAATTCCTTCGTGGGATGAGGGCTGAAGAGCTGGGAAGAGTTAACGAAGCTATGAAAAGGTCTGCAACAAACTTCACCGTTGCAGACATGTGGTACCTTATAATCGGCCTGGCCGCTGCCATAAGACGAGCACCCCAAGCCGACGAGGAAATGCAGACAGAAGAAGCTGACCCAGAGGCTAATGAAGGAGAAACCACCGAGCCGTCAGAAGAGACTCCCGAACCATCCGAGGAATCAGACATGGAAAGCACCGGAAGCAACAAAGTAGAAGTCCAGAACACTACCGACGAGCTGCCTATTCCATACCCGACTATCATTACCCAGGCAGCTGAGACTATCTACGATCAGTTCTTCACGAACCAACATAACGAGGCAGAACCAAGCCTCATGAGGCCTTCCCGACTTTTCCCCTTGATCAATGAGAAAGTCGCAGCGAACTATGCGATCCAAGAAGAGGCTGAAAAGCGGATGGGAAAAGGACCTATGCAGAGTAACCCCCCGATGGAGCATTGCTATGCCGCAACTGGACTAGGCAGTCCCAAATACAAAAACTTCAAAAGGCTAGTAGTGAAAAGCCCATCACCCCCTCCGGGGTATTGGAAGGAAAAAATCCCGAAACAAAGGAGTCCTGACCAAAACACAACATCCGGCAAGAAGTCAGGAAGAAACAACACAGGAATGGTGGCAAAGTTTGACCTCAGCCACCCATGGGACCCAAACCAATGAACCACAAACGAGGTATCGTCGAGCCAACGACGTAAAACAAGTGCACTGGTCGGGAGGTAACCCGACACTATCTTACTTTTCCGCACTTTAATTTCTGTCATTTAAATTCAGTATTTAGTTTTAAGCTTGCATGACTTTTGAACTAAGGCACGCCTTCGTTCAAAAGTGGGGGGTGAGAACCACCTATGTACATAAATAACATGCAGCTGTTTTTTTTTCTTCTTTTTTAATAAGTACCTTTTTGAAAATATGAACTTAAGAATGTGAAAAAGATAAATCATAATTCATGCATTAACCTTGTGAAAATTCAACTGTTTAAAAACTTAGAATGTAACTTTTCAATTGTCCTTTGTGCTGAGATAACTAGGGATGTGGAGTTGATATAAACTGCCCTAGAAAGGCTTGGCAAGCAATCAAAGGATCAGATCAAACTATATGGTTTTCGAAGTCAGTGGAGGCTGCACTTCGGGTTTTCAGTGAATAATTGAAGTCAACTCCGCCAAGAAGCATCTATGCAAAGGCGAGGACGGGAATCAGACCGTCCTCTCTCTAGTCAAAACAGCCGAGAAAACAGATGAGCGACCCTCATCTTGACCCGCGCAAAACGACAAAGACGAGAGGAGCGGGGAGGTATTTCCATAGGCTTGCGGGCGATGATTGGACCTCCCAAAAAGGCTTGAGAAAATGGACTAGCAGTCACAAAAAGACGAAAAGCTCAATGAAGCAAATCAAAAGAGGCCAAAAGCCCAAAATTGTGAAGGTTTTAACCGAGCAAAAGTGAAACACTCAAAAAAGTCAAATCAAAGGCCAAAGGCCAATTCACTACAAAAGCAGTCCCTCGCCAAAAAAGAAGAAAATCAAAAAGGCTCAACTCATTGAAACCCGAATCGAATCATGTGCTAGAGAAAGCTACAAGAAAACCATATAGTGCGAGACGATCCCGAGGCTGCAACCCAGGAACCTGAACAGGGCTATCTCCCGAGACATCCAATATAATTTGCATCTCAGCACGGAGGTACAAGTATTAAGTTTCTTCTATTTATTTACGCAGTTCAATTTGGTAATAAGTAAGCAATGCATGAATTAGGATAGATCGAGTATCACAGTCTAATTTTCATATTCCAAAGCCAGACTTAGAACTTACGCCCTTTAATAGCATTGTTCGGGACGAACAACTAAAAGTGGGGGGTAATCTGATGGACCAAAGTTATACGAGTCAGAAACACAGTAAAACCCCCTTATTTAGACTGTTTGTCTATCTAACTTCTACGTATTAGTCCCGATATATTTCCACAGGGCATTTTAGAGACTGAAGTGAAAACATGCTAAGGAGAGGATTTTAAGCTGAAAAGATAACAAGAGTCAATCCAAGGTCAAGATCATATGCCGACTGAAGAGATATCAAGGATCCTGACGTTGAATTGACCAGAACAAATTAATCAGAGGAATCAGGAGTGGAGTCAAGACAGCCCGGGGAAGAAACACATTGACAGTTTTGTGAAAAGACTGCACAAAACTGTACAAAATCACACATTTGGCAAAGATGACCGGCCACCATTCAAGGAGGTGGGCAAGGGAGGAGCTCCTCCCCCTTGGGTGACCGGCAACCGGCGGCGCCACCCTCCTCCACCAAAAGCCGCCGGCTCCTCCTCCTTGCGCCACTTGTCTCCTCCACAAGCTCCTCCTTCTCCTCCCTTGGATCAAAAGACATGTGCTTCCATCTCATCCATCCATTCCTCCTCACTTTGGCTATAAATACCAAGCCAAACCTCATTTGTAAAACACACCAATTCTCAATTTCACTTCTCTCTCTAGAAGTTGTAATACTTGTAACGTTGTAATCTTGCTTTGGAAATAAAGGATAGCTCCCTTGGCGCTTCAACGGTTGTAAGTATCTCTTAGTATTTATTTAATCAACTGTTGTCTTTAATTCCTTAGTATAATGTTTAGCGCGATGAATAGTAGCTAAACTAATAGTTCGGTAGACGGGGCGCACTTGTATTATAAAATGTTTTAGACTATTAACTTAGTGTCTCGAATTAGTAATCAACACTGATTCTATGTGCCATGTATAAAAGTTAGAATGTCTAAGGTATAGTAAACCATTTGGGAATGTGACCATAGGGGTCCAAATTCGTAAACTCTTCCTTAGATATTCGTGATCACACTCGGATAAATAAACCATTTAAAAACTGGGCCAAGGGGATTAAATGAATAAACTATTCGAAGAGGTCGACTATCAGAAAAACCATTTGAAAACTGGGCCAAAGGGATTGAATGGATGCACATAGGCTAATATAACCGGGAATGGAGTATTAGTCTAAATAGAATTAAGTGTTCTACGTCCTTGGAATAGGCTAGACAGTGTACGCAAATCGAGTGCTTGGAATGGCCTTGATACACCGTAGAATACTTAGACGATTCACTAAAGGTCAATGATAAACATGATATAATACAAGCCCCCTGAAACCGAACATTTCTTTTAATTATAAACTGTAATTTACTTTCCAGTATTAAAATCAACCAACCAACCAATCAATCAATCAAAATAGCTGGTAGCTTTAAAACCAACCAACCGACCTTAAACACGCTCTCCCGTTAAACAACCCCCCTCAAGAACATCTATTCCCCTGATTCCTTTGGGTTCGACCCCTACTTACCAAGTACTACCCAGTAGTATAGTCGCAAGTAGTGGACTACTATAAATTTATTTGTACAAATCGCTTCGACGACGAGCGGTCTGTCAAGCTCACGCTGGACGTCGTCCTTAAGACCAGCCAAGAAGCGGTCAAGTAGGTTTTCCGGGCTTAGTTGAGGTGTGTGAATGGACAGGGTCTCAAAGTCGGCAATGTACGTGGCGACAGTGGTGTGTTGTACCAGTTTGTTGATCGTCACCCCTGGGCTTTCGTACATCGATGGGCCAAAGCGTAGTTTCAAGTCACGAGCAAAGGTAAACCAGTCGGTGAGTTGGTGCGTAATGTATAACCACTGGTACCAACTGAGAGCCTCCCCGCCGATGTAGAAGGTGGCGATGGTCATCTTCTGGTCAGATGAGATCCGGTGAAACTCGAAGTATCTCTCCATTTGAAAAATCCATCCCTCGACAGCCTCACCCACGAACGTCGGAACATCGATGCGGAGTTGCTTAGTGGTCGTTTGAAGGTCGGACTGGAGCTGGTTGTTGTACGGGATCGCCCTCCCATCGCTGCGAGGACTGTCGACACCTGAGTAGATAGGTGGTGTGGACAGCAGTGGCGGGGATGAATGGGTATTGTCCTGAGACTCCATGGGTTGCTTGTCCGGCCGACCATCAATGGGAGACTTGCCCAGCATCATCTGTTCCATCATCATCATTAGTTTGTCCATTCTGGCGTCGCGTTTGGCATTTTCTTCTGCTTGCTGTGCCTCATACACTTGCGCGCGGGTAGTGAGATCAGTTACGCTCTGCGAGAGCACCGCCAGTGCTTCAGTCTGACTACGAGTATCAGGCATCGTCAATGAAAGGCACCAAATGTAGCAGAGCGTCAGGGAATGAGGAATACAGAACAGAGAGAGAGATAGAGTAGGAAAGGGTTTTAACTTTTTTCTTGTTTATTTCTTCCTTTTGCATATTGTTATAAAGGGTTGTTACAAAAGGGCGTAGTACAACTTGTTCTGCACGCATTTCTCCTCATTGGTCCACGTGCTCCTCTCTTATTGGCTCTCCAGTCTCCTTCCCCACACTCAATTCCAGCTCATATTCAGCCGTTGGGTATCGCTTGGCACGTGTCCTTGCTCTATTGCCTTGCCTTATCACCCCACTTGTCACCTTTTCATTGGCCAGTTCCTTTTCTCCCGTATCACTCTGAGCCTCATCAAAAAAAAATGATGCTCTGACAGGCTGGCTCCATTGAACTGTGCTAAATAGTTGTCGCGCTAAATGGGCCGGTCCATTGAGTTGGAGGTCTGGCCCATCATCCCAAACACGAAGAACAAAAACCCTAATTTTCTGCAATTGCGTCTTTCTTCACATCGCAGCTCCTTGCTTTCGCGAACGTCGACGCAGATCAGATCTTCCTTCAGTAAGTAACGTTTTATCGCTTTCGATTTGAGAAGCATTTGTTTATCTGGATTTGAGCGCTTTGAATTTCACTGGCTGTATAATTTGAAATTTCTGGTAGTTTTCTATATCAGTTTCAGTTTCAGTTTCAGTTTCATGATCTTGATGTTGTAAATGTATTCACTTATACTTTCCGTCTTTGTTGATCTGATTATTGCCTAAAGCTTTGAGAATTTATCATGTCCTGGAGATAAGTAGACAAGCTAAAATTAATTTGGAATGAAGCTATGAATATTGGAATGGATTATAAAGGCAAAGGCTGTTGACGGCTGAGTGATTATAATATATTATATTTTTACATAATGCAATAGTGTTAGTCATTTCTGATCATTTTTACAGTTAGTCCGGCTTTGCGATGACAAGCTATCCGCAATGCTTATTATTATATGTGCTGAGTTGAAACTAGTAGATATGGGATGTGAGAGTTTCTGTTGCAGAGCCTACTGTTTGGGAATGCTTATATATATTGGACGAAAGAGTTTTGAGCTTAATTTGATGTAGGATGTGGTAGTTATTGTTTAATATTCTTTTTGTTAATGCAGGTTCAGGATTTAATTGAAAGTTAAGCATGGGTCGTGTTCGCACTAAGACAGTAAAAAAGTCTTCAAGACTAGTGATTGAGAGGTACTACTCGCGAATGACCTTGGATTTCCACACCAACAAGAAGGTTTTGGAGGAGGTATCCATCATTGCATCTAAGAGACTGCGCAACAAAATTGCTGGGTTTTCAACCCATCTTATGAAGCGTATTCAGAAGGGCCCAGTCCGTGGTATCTCACTTAAACTGCAGGAGGAAGAGCGTGAACGTCGCATGGACTTTGTTCCCGAGAGGTCTGCCATTGAGGTGGAAGAGATCAAGGTTGACAAGGAGACCATTGACATGCTTGCAGCTCTTGGCATGTCTGATCTCCCTGGTGTTGTGGAACAGGCTACTGAAACTCAGACTTTGTCTACTGCTCCTGCTTATGGCCGTGGAGCTGGTGGTGCCCGTAGGTTTTGAAATATTTGATGTTCTATGAATTATAAAACAGACATTTTCATTTCAGATTTGAGTTTGTAATGCGGCTGAATGTTTGAATTTCTGTCTAGGAATCTATGTCCTAGTTCATATGGGGATGTCTTTTGGATCTTGAATATTTTTAATGAAAGGCGATTTTATTCAAACAGAACTGGGGCAAACAAGAGTTTTTATCTAAATTGTCCAATTCGCATATGTAAAATTGGATAAACGAGTTTTACATATGTCGTTTGTCCTCTTTTTAATAATATCAGTTTGGGGCGCACCAATATCAACCATTTTCGGAAAATAGCGGCACGAGAGTCGAGAGGAACGGTACCGTTTCCCCTCTTACCTGTATTTTGCGAAAATGAGTGTGTCGGTAATCAATTTGGTCTACATATTTATTTTCGCAAAATATCAGTGCGGGGAACCGATATTCTATGAAAATGGGGAATTTGGGTCTTTTTCTTACCGGCATTATTAAATTGAGAGCAGTGAAACCCGTTTGTTATTTTGAATATCAGGAGTTCGAAAATGGGACAATTTGGATAAAAACTAGGCAAACAGCTAACAAAACTGCACTACCAAAACTAAAACCTGATGGGAACAAAAAAAACAGAACAAGCCTATAGACCACAGATACCAACAGGCTGCCTACAAAAAATTGTCACCTTCTAAGACTATTTACAATGGGTTGTTGAAAAAAAAAATTAAACTGTTGATTGGTTGCAATGGAAAGTTGAAATTAAGTGTTGAATACAGATGGATTATTTGGTGTTGAATTAATTCAACAGGTTGAATAAGACACGTGGCGGCATATAATAGGTCAAGGCAAGAGAGTGTTCTATACTCAAAGGACAAGGAGAGTGAAGCAAGAAATGAAATCATATCTGACACATGACAAGTTCTGATTGGATGGTGGGATTTTTTGATTTTTATCCTTATTCCAATTATTTGGGGTCAATTATTGCATAGTAAAATAATTTTTTTATAAAAAATTTTTATACCAAAATTCATCATTTCAACTTCTTTCAAAAAATATTGAAAGATAAATTATTTAGTGTCAATTAATTTTATTTAATTATAATCAATAATTATTATTATTATGTAATCACAAAAATAAAAATATAAAAAAAATAAGAATATGAAATAAAAGTGGTGGGGAAGGGTGTTGAATATTATTAAACAAAATCATTGTAGAGTGTAAAAAATGAATGGTTGTTGAATGATTAGGTGGAGGAGAGAGAAAATGACGTAGCGCGTTGGAAAGTTAAAAAATAGGATGTTGAATGTTGAAACCATTGTGGATAGTCTAACAAAAACAAGAACAGCCGCAAACAAAACAAAAGCTAAACATCTGAACTGTCATTATCCTTTGCACTGAGTTATTACCTTAGCCTTAATTTATCATGTCAAAATCTTATTTCAATTTTTGGTCAAAACTCAAAAGCAGTAGCAGATTCAGTATACAAAATGTTTTTGTCTGAACAGCGCCTGAATTAGTTCACCTAGTGCTCTGAGATTGTGAAGATGGATTGTCATGTGAATGAGTGATCTCTGTCTTCAGTAGCGGATCCAGAGCTTCATCTGAGGGGGGTTCTAAAATTTTTTTTTGAACAACAAGGATATAAGTCGGATCAGGCAACAAAAAAAAGGTCCGTTAATGATCCGACAATTTTTTTTCCAAACAACAATAACAACAAGGTCCGCTAATGATCAACCAAAATTCTGAAGCTCAAAAAGGTGTCATCCGATGTCCTTTGAAGATGATCTACATATGGATCAAAAGCTAATTGAATGTACTATAACTTTCATGTTTAATTAAGGATGGAATTTGGAGGTTAAGCCGATAAAAACAACGACCAAAGATAGATGATTAGTTGAAATTTGCCGAAATTGAGGGGGTCTAAACCAATCTTCTAAAGCTCATAGAGGCGTCATCCGGTGTCCGTTGAAGATGATCCATATATGTATAGAAATCTAATTGAATGCTCTACAACTTTCATGTTTACTTAAAGATGAAATTTAGTGGTTAAGCTGATAAAAATAGTCACCAAAGATGGATGATTGATTGAAATTAACTGAAATCGAGGAGGTCCGAGCCAACCTTCGAAAGCTCATAGAGACGTCATCCGATGTCCGTTTAAGATGTTATTTATATGGATAGAAAGGTAATTGAATGTTCTATAACTTTTATGTTTACTCCAAGATGAAATTCAGAGGTTAAGCTTACTAAAATAGTATCCAAATACCAATGTTTGATCAAAAAAATTAAGAAAATATATAAAAATTTATATGCAAGTTTTTTTTTTGGGGGAAATTTGAGAGGGGTCCTGGCCCCCCAGGCCCCCTAGAACCGCCACTGTCTGTCTTTGTTACCACCTCAACACCGGCTCAACCGAGTTACCAAAAATGTATCCCCTTCAAAGTGTTTAGCAGGAATCGAATCTGAGACTTTGCCTATTTCAGTTGCCTGCCTACCCACTCGACCGCCAACTATTGTTTATTATATGATGTACTTGTAAGATACAGTCATGGTGACGTCTGTGTAATAATAATATAAAGGAACTGATTTATTGAAGAAAGCTCTTGTACACACCAGACAACCTTGAGCTCTTGTTTCTTTTTGATGAAAAATAATAAAAGCTGGTCTTTGTCTCATCACTCACAAGAAGCTTTAGCTCAAATGCTAAAGTACAAAATGAATAATAACTGATGGCTGAGCTCAAGTAAAAGATGGTCAAGTCATATTATTTAGGGTTTGAGATCCAAGAAGAGGTTATCTCAGAAATCAATGATGAGTCAGTGAGTGTGAAGGTGAACTCACTCATTCAATTTGATCCCTCACAACTTAGTAACTTCCTCGTCCCCTTTCAAACCGACAGACCTTCTTCTCACTATGCTCTTTATTCTCTCTGTTTTTGCTGCCTTTCACTCTTTACTCCTCTTTTCCTTTATTCCTTTTCCTTTTCCTCTTTTCGCCTTTTTGATCGATCGAAAACTTGTGCTCAAATCCATCCTCCATCCATTTCAAAATCTCAACCTTAACCTAACCCCATCTTTAACCAACATTCATTCAAATGACATCATATATCTCAAGGAAGGAGCGCTCGAATGAGAACTCCTCTAAATTTCAAGAACTTGAGAATCCAATCAGCACATTTAAAAGTGGATCATCAAGTCATTGTGTTGCTGACACATGTCACACATGCATATTCAAACTTGTATTTTAATGCAAAGTCAAAGTCATTAAATTTGACTTGACTGATGAAATACGTATCCGATGCACATTCGAATTGCTACTTGTATTAATGGTCAGATTTGAATTATCATAATTATAAGGGAGTTCTACAGCACCCTATCTCAAGGAAGGAGGGAACTGGTATCTTTTGCCATCCTTGCATTAATCTCCATTTTCCAAGCTCATGCTGTTTTCAGTTTTCAGTTATGATAGCACACTAAGTAAGAATGTGAACAGGCTCATCCTATCATAAATCAGATTTTAATGAGAAAAGCCATTCATCATTTGATCATAATAAAATATGCAACACTTTAGCACTTTGTTAAAATATAATTTCCTAGTCTTTAACTATCCAAAATTTGCTACCTCAAATCATTATTCATATGCCTTTCTCTTCTACCAACAAAGCCAAAATCTTCCTCAACTTAGAAGAAAGGCACAAACTTGAAACTTCACTCCCTCCCCACCCTCATATAACTAACCTCATTCTCACCTCACTAAACACCTTACACTTCTCATTACTTGTAGCTTTCTCTTGTATACCCTCCACAACCCAAAATCCCTCAAATAGTCCTTCTTCATCTTCCATCTTTCTAACACTTGTTCAACATGAGAATTGGGATTTGTAGCATCCAACAGTCTCTAACTCCAGAGGCTACTAACTTGGTGAAATTAGCAATTAGTCTAGCGAGACGTCGCGGCCATGCCCAAGTCACACCTCTCCATGTAGCCAGTGCAATGCTGGCTTCACCCACTAGTCTTCTTAGAACAGCTTGCCTTCAGTCCCACTCCCATCCCCTTCAACTTAAAGCCTTGGAGCTTTGTTTCAATGTTGCACTTAACAGACTACCCTCATCTGCATCCAGTCCTTTGTTGGCTCCTCAGACCATTTCTGCTTACTATCCTTCCCTTTCTAATGCTTTGGTGGCTGCTTTTAAGCGTGCTCAGACGCATCAGAGACGTGGCTGCGTCGAGAACCAGCAGCAGCCCATTTTGGCACTTAAGATAGAGATTGAGCAGCTTGTGATTTCTATATTGGATGATCCTAGTGTCAGTAGAGTCATGAGGGAAGCTGGATTCTCTAGCCCACATGTGAAGGTCAATGTGGAGCAAGTTGTGTCCATGGACTTTTGCGTGCAAAATTTAAAGGAAGTTAGACCTAAACCGTTAGCGTTGAATACTAATGTATCATCCAAGTATGCATCATCTTCAAGCCAATATGAAGCCACATCCAAAATCAGACAAATCAACCAGTTTGAAAATGACGACGTGCTAAGTGTTGTCCGCACCTTGATGAACAAGAAAGCCAGAAGCATCGCAATAGTTGGAGAAACGCTGCCCGCTGCTGAGGCTATCGCTAACGGTGTAATGATCAAGATCGAAACTGGGGAAGTTGATGGCATTTTGAGGTATATGCAGTTCACAAGCCTATTTAACCTCTCCACTTTGAGAAACCTTTCGAAGCAAGACGTCGAACAAAGGCTAATGGAGCTTAGACGAGTCATCAAAGGCTATGGAGGCAGAGGTATGGCTTTGTACCTTGGTGACCTGAAATGGGTAGCTGAGATATGGTCAAGCTATGCTTGTGATGAGCACAAAAGAAACTACCTCTACAACCCTGTGGAGCATATTGTAATGGAGCTTCGAAAATTAATTTTCGGGCTAGGTGACAGCGGAAACGTTTGGCTTATGGGCAGTGCCAGCTCTCAGACATACATGAAGTGTAAACTAGGCCATCCATCTTTGGAGTCCTTTCTTGAGTTTCATCCTATTAAGGTTCCAATATGCAGCTTGGACCTCAGTCTCAAAATCGAAAGGTATGTACCAAAAGTAGCATTTGAGCCAAAATGTAGCTCTCTCAATTATATTCCTCTTTATACTAATCTATTTCTTTTTGTAACTTGAAGTGACTTGTCTGATCAACCCAAAACTAGATGGTTTGATGTTGAAGCTTTAGTTAAGTACAACAAAGAAGACACCATCAGAGCAACAGCGGCGGGTTCAATGAGCTCAAAGTTGCCGTCATGGCTGCAACAATGCAAGGATGAGTTTGATTGTAAACCTGTGAAAAGCCCTTTACTCAAAAAGACTCGAATCACGGAGAAAGACTTGATATTGTCCATGTCCACTCCATGTTCACCAACTTCTGTTTCTTCAAGTGATCAGCCCAATCAAACCCACTTAAGCTGGCCAGCAGCTTGCGAGTCTAAAGGCTCGCCGAAAGATAACCAGTCTCGACCAGTTGAGCCTGACACGGAAATTTTCATGACTGAGATAACTTCTAAGCCAGACCTTTTGTCAAATCCCAACTCCAGCCCCAACTCAGCCACTTCAAGTGAGGTTGATATGGATGCCATGGATGAGGATCACCTCCCCAGGTTCAACGAGCTAAACGATGAGAACGTCAAGGTATAAAAATTCCTCCAGCAAATTTAAGTCTTTTAGCTAATGCTTCAAGTCATCATTTGGTCTTTACTCTTTACTGATGTTTTCGATTATAAAACAGGTGCTGTGTACCGCATTGGATAAATATTTACCACGTCATAAAGATGCTGTTCGTGAAGTCGCGACCACAGTCCTTAAATGCAGATCAGGAGCCATGAAAAGAAAAGGCATAAGCTCAGAACACCAAAAGATCAAAGAGGAGACTTGGATGTGCTTCCTAGGGGATGACAATGAAAGCAAAGAGAAGGCAGCTATGGAGCTGGCTCAAGTTGTTTTCGGCTCACTGCATAACTTCGTCAAAATGTGCTTGCCCCAATCCTCAGACGGTGCCACAGGCCCCAAGAGAAAGAGGGATGAAGTTGAAGATGCAAGCAACGACTATCTCGACAGATTTGGAAGAGCAGTGTATGAAAATCCTCACTGTGTGTTTTACTTGGATGGTTTCGAGCAGTTCGATTCCAGTGCACAAAACAGTCTTCAAATGGCTATTGAAAGTGGAAATGTGCAACTTCAGAATGGGGAAATGGTTCACCTTGAGGATGCTATTGTGATATTCAGCTGTAACAGTTCAAGCTCAGTGACGAAAGGGTGTCCTATGTCGAACAAGAAATCTGACAACAACGTCGAAGATGCATTAAACAACATCGTTTTGGATGGTAGCACAAGCTTTGCTCCGTCGTTGGATTTGAACATTGCTGCTGCAGCTGATGAACAACTTAGTCTGAGTTTGAGTTCAGTCACATGTAATGGTATACTTGAGTCTGTCGATAGGATAGTTGTTTTCAAGTCGAAGGACGATTAGTCATGAGACTGAATAAAAGTGTGACTTATCAAAAATGTAACAGCTAGTATGTAATATACTGCAGATGGTTTTCGTATCATGTAGTTTTTTCGTGCTTTTCGTAAGTTCAAGTACACCTGTTTCTATAATCGATCGTGTTAAGAAATTTTATCAGTTATTGTTGATAATTATGAGCCACACCGTCAAGACTGAGATCCATGACCAGGCCCGAAAACCATGCAAAATATTAACGAGTAAACCGTAGTTACAAATTTTCTGAAAAAAGCCAATGATATCATTTATGTGCTAACTAACACAAACAGGAAATTGCTTTCTCTTTTTTCTTTGCTCCCAATTTGCATAGATCAGTTAAACAAATCATTATTTCGGACTATCTTAGATTCTTAGCCAGAAGAACGATCTCGGGGATAAATGTAAAAGGCACAGAATAAAAAAACGATCTGTATCACGAACTTCAAAATGATCTGCTGACAGTAATTAAGTTACAGTTTAGCAAAAGAGGAGGACAGCATGCATGTTATTTTTCCCATGGTGGGTGTTGAAAGTTGTGGTTTAAATGTGTGAAGAAAATGGAGGTGCGCCTCATTTTGAGACTCAATTTGAGTGTGGAGAACACATCAAAATAAGTTGATAAAAATCGGATTAAAATACCTTGCAATGAGAGGTATGGAATAGAAAGTGGAAGTACTAAAATCGGAGTTAAATCGAATGAGTAATTGATGCTCAAAGTAGTGCCAAAAACCATGGAAACATGACTTTGGCCTGTCTTGTGCGCGCCCACATCATGCGGGTGAATGCTGTCGATTTTCTCCGCGGGTTGGCAGTTTCCTTGAAAGTGCTTAAGTCTGTTGCCGAGGATCGTTTCATCCTGGGAAGCATACTGCCAGAGAGTCCCAAAGCACAGTGGCAATCTTGCTTTAAGGACAGCGTCCAACGTGACTCGATCCACAATTCGGTTTGCAGTATTTTATTGTTATTCATACTGTTTATGCTATTCTATTGAATTGAAACTGTACGTGAATCAATATTGCATATCTGTTTATTTAAGAGTAACTTCGTTGATATTCGCCTGTTATATCAATTCTGTGCATTATATCCAACAGTGGGTTGGTCAAGCTAGCTACACGAAAAAAAAGAAAGAAGAAAAAAGTGTCCCTGAGTCCATTTTTGTTTATTTTGATGTGTGGAAAACTTGTACTCACTTTATCGAAACTGATCACTGGTGATTTGGTGAATATCATAACTTCATTGCAACAGTTTCTGCAGAGGACTGTAATCGGTAAGAAGTGGAATGATACAGAAAATAAAGGTTTATGGGGCAGAAAATAAATTTGCAGAAAACTGAGAGAGAGGCAGCGCAGCTTCTAATGAGATTAAACAACTTTAACTTTCTCGTGTAGCTTTTTCTTCGATCAAGAAAAGAATATTTGAGTTGATGATAAAGAGATCGAAAGAGACAAAAATAAGAGAGAGTCCTATAAGAGTACACCATCCTAGCTAGATTGATCATATGATCATTCACTTACTAAAATAAACCATTGTTTATAAATGGATTAACTAATAACAACTCCATAGCCCCTAAAGAGATCAAACTACATTATCGTCTGAAACTTTTTAAGATCACAATCTTCGAATATTATCTAGAAATAATGATTACTTCTGCGCGTAAAGGAAAATTAAATAAAGCTAAACAGATGTAATGAAAAAGAAAAGGAAGCCATAAATATACTCTTTTTAGACTCCTACTGTTAAAGCCAATCCATCCATCACAGTCTCAGTATGGTAATAAGTATTTCTCAAAAGCCATAACATCTTCCTTTTTTTTTCAAATTTCATAAAAAAAAGGAACTTAAAAAAGCAGTTTCACCTAAGACAAGCCTGTATGCCACCAATAAGTTGTTTAAAATTGAAGCACAGATAATTAGCAATATTTATAACGCGCGACGTAGAAAATTTGATACATTGTTTGTCTTCTTCTATTTTCTAATTTAGAACTTTTGAAGCATGCTCATGACTTTCAAAACATTATCTGCGATTTGCGTCTGAAAATGTCACTTAAACCGAATAAGAGATTAAAAAAAACATACAAGACAGGACTGATCGAAATTATTGGGGAAAGGTAGATGGAATGAGAAGACATGGTTTCCCCACAAGACTACGACGCCTTTAAGCTTTTACAGTCTTTAATGGAGAAAAGAGTGAAATAAATAAAGCAAGCTTGGTGTAATAGGCTGCTGCTTCTTTTCATGAAATCACCAACTTGATGAGATCAAAAAGCAGTTAGATACTGAGAAGCAATGTGAATAATTTCAAGTTTGTTGTTGGTGGGCATGAAAGTAAGGAAAAGGGAGAACAATACCTCCTCCTTGGATCTGATGCAGCTGATGATCAATCTCATATCAATAATGAATATCAGACTGTGTAAACTGATCAACAAAAAAAAGTGAGACTACTTCACTTGATGATGATGATCAGATTATGTCCCTACAAGACCAGTCAAAAGATAAAAGTGAGAAGTGGCATGACAAAGAATTAAGAGCAGAGGAGAATGTTTGAAAGAAATCATGTTGCTTTTAATCATTGTTTGCTCACCAGACACAAAACTAGAATAAGTTTTTTTTTTTTTGGGTCTCAAAAGCCAGCCATAGTGCCCTGTCTGAGCTTTTTGCCATGTGCTCCTAAATTTTATGTCCTAACTGGCTATCAGCTAGATCTGCTACAGATTCTGTGTTTTTATTTTAAAAATCTGACTAGTGTGTTTCTCCATTTTGTCATTTGAGATTCAAATTTTGTAACCAAACTGGGTCAAAAATGTATTGGTCACCAGAAACAGGCTCAAGCTCATAGGAATTATTCATTGGACGAAGACCATAAGTCCAGTTAATAGATTAAATGTGAAGTTCAGATACTTATTAGCTATACAAAAAATTTATCGGTATGCTTTTGGGCATTCTTCCCATTATCGAATAGAGGGCTGCGCAGGATATAGTTTAAATTATCTGTGACTAGAAGTAACAAAATATTCATTGAGTTCATATTTACGATCAGTGAATTTTATGTGTTTTTCTCATTTCTTTTCAAATTGAAGTGGCTCGAACAAAAGGGGACTTAAACGTCAAGTTATATATGAATGAGTTAGGCTGGTAAGTAATCGAGAAAAGTTAAGAAAGGAGAATGAATGAGGAGACTGACCCAAAGCACCTTAAAGAGAAGGATCTGTAAGCAGGAAGCAACACTAAAGACTCGAGTCGCTCAGTATCACGGACAGTACCACTGATATTATTTTTGGTGAAGCTAGCTAGCGCCTCGAATTGTGCAGTAAACGCCTTGAACCTGATGCTGGTATCATCCACTATGTCATTATTTCAATAATGACGAAAAAGATACTCAAAGACTTTCCCGTATTGCTTTTAAAAACCCGACTGCAATTTGAACTTAAATCTAACCTTTCTATGCTCATGAAGCTCCACAGCCACCACACTTCCATCAGCACTTACTCCACTACCCCCTCCAAATGAAATTCAATCCTTGCTAGTTACACATTTGCAGTATCTACATATTATAACAGCCGCAGATAACAGTTAATGAACAATCTCTAGATTGATTCGCTCTTCTTTAAAATTACATGCAGTAATTATTATGACCATGTCTCTTTAGTGCATCGCATTTTTTTTTATTGTAAAACTCACGCAAATTGTGGGAGGAAAATGTCGTCTTGGGTAAGGTTTGAACCATTGAATTTGTGAATGCAAGGCAAGTATTTAATCACTTGGCCGCCACCATTGTTGGCTGCATTACCGTGTGTCTTTTTGTCCAAGCTAGTAACAAAAAATATCAAAATAATAGCAACTTCTTTTGTATTGATTTGCATATATGTTGTTGAACACAGTTGTCATTTCACTTTTGAACCCAGTCATCATACAACAATTCCTTCGTGGTTCAGACCTGGAAAATCAAGCCTCGATAAATAGGTCTGATATGCGAAGTACTGATCTCTAAGAGAATCGAAACCTTCAAACATTTGGTCACAAACATTTCTCTATTCAGCAAACAGTAGTTTTTTTCACCTATTCAGACAACGCGAAACGAATAATGGTTGGTATCAACCTTGCCTTGGCGGTATTTTCTAAATCAAATTAATAATATGAAAACAAATTCATTACTGCGATTCAAATAAAAATGGATCCAATTCCAAATCTTGGCCTCTAATATCTCCCATTGCATATTTTTACGTCATCTCTGCTTAATTTCTCAAATTTGCGAAGGCTTATTTCCAATGGAAAAAAATCAGGTCAGAACAGCTAGTTTTCATCTTAGAACCAATATTTGTGGTTGGATGAAATCAATCTTTAAATGGTACTATCAATTTCAATAATCCGAAATATATTCTTTAAATGGTGCAAGCGTCATTTTGCATTATAATGGAATTTGATTGTAATTTAAATCCACGTATTATCCGCTAAGTTAGAAAACTAACTACCCATATTCTTTTGAAAATAAATCTTTCTTTTTGAAGTCAAATTTTATAATCTTACAGATTCAAAACAAAGAATCCTTCAAAACTTAAAGCCCTATTTTCCAAACGGCATCAAATCGTGACATAAATATGAAAAGGGTTAATATGTGATTTATTGTTCGTGGATCAGAACTTCATGTTTGTGATTTTGAGCAGAATAGTTTTGATCAAAATCCCGAACAATAGAAGTCATATTCACGATCAATCAACACGAATCCAGAAATATATGTAGCTATATTCTAAACCACAAACATTGTTATTATACGCACGGATTTTCATATGCAGCGACAATCGAAGACTTTGGACGACTGATGAAAATAAATTGTGGAGAGCACAGATGAAATCGAAGTTCGTAAGTTTGAGATTTGAAAAATTAGGGCTCATAATATCTGAAAGTATATTTGACTCGTTATTTAGGGGATTTTGAGATTAAAATATATATTGTGATTCCCTAATATACCCTTATTACCAATAAAAACAAATAAACAATTATTTATTTTGAGTTAATCTTGATTAATTTTAAATCGTTGAGATTATCAGATCAACAGATATTAAAAGTTCTGATTTCTGACGAAAACTAGTGGTTCTGACCGGAACTCAACCCTATTTCCAATACCGTAGAGCATGTATCTCTACTCAAGGGCTAAGTGACGTTCGTATTTTTAACCCTTTATAGTTGTCAAGTAATATGTTTTAGGGGTCAAAGTGTAGTCAAAAACAATTTATAAACCTTGGTAAGTCAAGGGTCGATCTTAGGAACAATGTGTATGATTACTAACTAACAGGTGACCTATTCAGCTATTCCAAACAATGAAAGGTTTTGATGTAAAACAAATAGCAGAAATTAAATGCAGTAAATAAAGACGGTTTGATTTGATTAGAGAAAGAATCCATGATCAAACTTCACCCATGCCAACCCACAATTCATGCAACAATGTCACGTAAATTCATCATGCTATCGAATATACAAATAAACCGAAATAACACTAGACAAGCCGCCCATCCACGGATAATTGTCTAGATTAATCTCAATCATTGAACGCCGCCCATCCACGGATTATCAATGATTTCGATTATTAAGCCTAGGGTTTTTCAGACGATAAAGTCAACTTTCCTATTAATTCTACCAGTGTAGCTACCATGACCTAATATCAATTTCATGCCATTTGGTTAATACCTAGGACCCATTCATCTTTTGGTAATTAACCTAAATACGTTCTAGCATGCAAACATCCCATTCAAGGTAAAACTTGCAAGAACGATAAAATTAAGCACAATGAAATTGAATACTCGCATTGCATTAATAAAAAATTTTAAATTGACCACATGAAGAGTTGGGTACAAGGCATGAGATCCGTAGGATCCTAGAATATGAAAGACTACTCACTATTCATGGTAAGTTAACCAAACATAGTGTAGAAATGGAAATCAAGGACGAGGGAACCGTATTGACGATGTAGCTCATTGAATCTCGATCTCCAGCGATGTTCTGCTCTGTATTCTTCTCCAAGTTGGGTCCAAAATCGAGCTCTCCAAAAATAGATCCCGAATTTCCTATTTATTTTTTGAATTTTACAACTGGGCCGTAACACCCGTAACATCCGAGGATGTTATGGCAGGTACCAGAACTGTGCCAAACCCTCTGAGTTTTTAGGGTGCCGTAACACCCGTAACATTGGCTATATTTACGGCTGTTACTACCCCTATGAATTCTCTACCAAACAACCCCGACGTAACACCCGTAACATTTGCCATCCAAATTCACGGCACTGCTATTTTCTTCTGTCAATTTTCAGGGTCGTGACACCCGTAACATCGGTGTAATGTCACGGTAGTCACGACACTTCAGACAGAATTGTGCTGTATGTCCTTTTTCGTCGATCTTTTCCGTTATTTTGATCTTTCGGGCTCATGGAGCAATGATTCGTCTGTTTACCTAAAACACTCAAGAAATACATCAAATAGTGATAATTTGTCGGGAGAACAAGTGTTATCCTTTTTCGTATGGAGCAAATAACTAGTCAAAATATCGACTGATCACTAAGCTAACACCACGGCCAATAGAGAAAGATGAGCAAATAACTAAAATTCACATGAAATATTTCACCGAAAAACAATTCACTATTTTGAAAACGATGGATATATGGATGGTAAGAGATGTAGGGTGAGAGGATGAGATTTGTATGTTGTGAATGTGGTGGAGAAATTCAAAGTGATAAGAACATGAACATGTATGAAAAGAGAGTACATAATCTTTTCTCATTGATGTTGATATTTACAAATCATCCCTTTATATAGGGGTACATGGACATATAGAAAGACTAGAAATCCATATAGGAAATTAAAGCTAAGGAAATATAGGGCACATGAAAGGCTAAGGGACATTATCATCTAAAGGGCTAAAGGCCATCCAACATAAGTGCAATATTCATAACACTCCCCCTTTGGATGACTTGTATACATATTATGTCTCATTAAAACCTTATTAGGAAACCCCTGTGGGAAAAAACCTAGTGAAGGAAACAGAGTACATAATTTGTATATTACGCATAAATATTGCCTCATTAAAAACCTTATTTAGGAAAACTCAAATGGATAAAACCTAAAATAAGGAAAAGAGTGTAACGCCTATTCTCCCCTTCAATGTGGCCTTTAACATAAATGTCTAAGCTTTCACATGCCGATTTTATAGGCCAAATTTTCAAAGGGAGTTGTGGGAAGTGCCTTTGTAAACAAATCGGCTAAGTTGTCACAAGAACAAATCTGATAAATATCAATCTCTCTATTCTTATGAAGTTCATGTGTAAAGAAGAATGACGCGCATCGTCTGACGCGTCAAACTTAAATTTATAATCTCCTACGAACAACTAGCTAATGGCAAGCAGGGTCGAACCCTAGAGAGCTGGTTGTTGAAACTGTTCCTGTAAGCAATTAAGAAAGGGGGGGGGTTTTCAGCAGTAAAGAGTGCAAAAGAGAAAAATAACAAAAGACTTCCAAACAGAGAGAACATTCAGCTTAGGATTTCTATTGTGACATGTTTATCATTGACTGCTAAATATCTAATCTCATGTTTCTAAGTGTGGTTGTTCCGACAAAGGTAACAACCCTAAGTATCCTGACAAAGGTGATACACCACAATCTAAACCGACAAAGGTGTTAGACTTCTAGTTCTTTCCAAAAGTTAATAATCCGACAAAAGTATTATTTAGCCTAGGTGTTACGATCTACCTTTACGACAAAGTTTCCCGTAGATATTAACGGTAAGAATTAACTGCTCAATTAAGCTTTGCGACAAAGCTTCCACTTAATCCAACAAGTTAATTCATAAGATAAGCACAAGAACTAGTAAAACATGAAATAGCATTAAGAACAGAGTCTCAAAACAAACGTCACAATGAACGAAACCCTAAACTGAATTAGAAGTTTAGCTACACATAATCATGCAAAACATAATGATAAGTAGTAAAGAATTCTCTTCTCTCGTCGAAGGCTTCACCTTCTCCTCCAGAGCCGTCTTGATCTTCGTAGAATGTAGAATGATGGAAACCCTTCTCCAAAACCTTAATATATAAGTTTGTGGGTTTCTAAATCTATTTTTGGGCCAAATTGCCAATTTTCAGACTTGCTGACATCATCAAACGAGTTGCTGACATCAGCGGCCACGCCCAACCACTACGTTATTGCCGCGCTCAAAGTTAACATTAGCAATGCGCTAATGTCTACAGTAGGCGCGGTACGCACTGTGTCCCAACTTTGACTCTTGATTTGACTATCCAAATGACCTCGGATACTCTTGGTGTGAACTAGAGAGTTGTAGGGAATTGAGTTATCTACGTAACGGCATGTAGTTCGTATTTTTCTGATCAACGGTCCATTCCCAGTGCTCCGTCGAACGTCCGGAGGTCTGATCTGCCATTGTGGTCTTTTTGGCACAAAATGCCATCTTTTATGCGCGTTTCCTCCTAAAGCTTCCGAAACACCTGAAATGCAAAACCATACTAAAAAGTAAACGTTCGCATAATAAAGTGTCCAAATACATGGGACTAATTGATTCGACGAGTCGTATAAATACGACTCATCAAACCACCCCACACTTAAACTTGTTCGTCCCGAACAAGAACAAGTCATAGAAGGAAAACAAATATCACACCACAATTTCTTAGACGTCCTGGATAATGCTACATGAATATGAGTTACTAGTCTGGACTTGCTTTTCTATGCATAACTCAATCGTTACTCAAATCATCATGCTTCACATAGAAATAACTTGATACGTGTTACCTTTGAGCTGAAATTCAAATCAATTCGGATGAATGGGAGACAGTCCTTTTTAGACCCATGATCTTCACTCGCGGTCCCGAACTCTAGCTATATGGTTATACTTCATTGCTTTTTTTTGCACGTGATTCATTCGAGCTTCAAGGTTTTTGAGCTTTCTTTCTTCTTTTGTTGGACAGCTTGTAGTGACTTTCTTTGGCCTTTGGCTCTTGATGTATGAATGATGTACTTCACTGTTTGTTGTATAAAACTTCACAATTTGGCTGTTTTTTCTTAAGCTTTGCTCCATTATTTTGAATAGCTTGTCCTCTTCTTCTTTTCTTTTGAGGGAGGTCCAATCATCGCCCACAAACATATGAAAATACCTCTCTGCTCTTTCTCATCCTCGACCTTTTTGACGCGAGTCAAGATGGGGGCCTAACGGAGCCCACCGCACTGTCGTTAAGGTGCGGTGTTCTCTGTGCAAAAGCAAATTTATATTCCGCTACTCGTGACCTTACTACTGGATAGCAAGTGGTAAGTAGGGGTCAAACCCAAGGGAATTAGGGGGATAGTCGTTCTTTGAGGGAATCGTACAGCGAGGGAGCGTGTTTTAGGTTGATTGAGATTTTAGTGCGGAAAAGTAATTAAGTGACTGGTTGGTTGGTTTTGGTTTTAGTGCGGAAAAGTAAATGACAGAAATTGTAAATACTGAAAATAAAAGTAGAAGACTTACAGCGGGTGATGCGTGATTGGCAAGTCCTCCGGAAGGTGAGCAGTTGATAGAACAGTTTATACTAAGAAAGTAAGTGCAAGGGGTTTTTTAAATCTAAAGAAAGATTCGGTTTCAGGGGCCTTGTATCATATTCCGTTTATCATTGACCGTTAATGACCATACTAAGTGTTCAAAAGTGAATCGAAGCTATTCCTAGCACAAGACTTGCCACACCGTCTAGTCTTTTGCAAGACATAGTACTCTTGTCTAATATGTGCATCCATTTGACCATCATTCCTGATAAATCAAATGGTTTTTGGAAGAGGTTGATCTCCACAAATAAGATGTGCTCTTCCGAGCCTCCACTTATCCACGGAGGTCGCGAGTTCATGATAGAGCTTTGCTCTTCCGAGCATCCACTCTACCAATGAAGTTCTGACCTAATATAAGGCACTTAGAACAAGTTGAACACAAAGAGGCATTAAGAAAAGGGTCTAAAACATTTTATGACACAAATACACCCCTTCAACCGAATGAAGGGTTTAGCTACGATTATCCATGGAAGAGGATATCATAGTTAAGTATTTGAAAAGTAAAGGTTTTGTAAGACAGGAAAAGTAAAGGTTTTGAAAGTAAAGACAAGGAAAGTAAAGTTTTTGAAAGTAAAGACAAGGAAAGTAAAATTGCAGTTTTGAAAGACAGGAAAGTAAAAGATTTGAAAGTAAAAGACTGTAAAGGAAAGGGGTGAGTACTTCAAGAACCGACAAGAGTACTCGAGAATAAAGAAAAGCTTGAGTACTCAAGAACCGGCAGGAGTACTCAAGACCGAACTATAATACTCAAGAACCAACAGGAGTATTATATATTAAAAACCAAACTTACAAAGTGCCAATTTTCTAGAGAGAGAAGTGTTTGTGATTTTGGGATTTGAGGATTGTTGGATCTTACAAATGAGGAGGGGATGAGCTCCTTTTATAGCCAAATGAAGATGGAATGGATGGATGAGATGATTTGCATCCAAGGGTGGAGGAGGAGGAGATGAAGATGTGGAGGAGGAGAGCTCCACATGGCAAGCTCTTATGGAGCTCCATTAGCGGCCGGTTGCAAGTGAGAAAGGGAGGAGGGGAGGTGACTTTGGTCACCTCCTCCCATAGCCACCGGTCATCCAAGGGGGAGAAGGGGAGGAAGCCACCCATGAGTCATCCTTTGCACCCTTAGCCGCCGGTCACTTGAAGAAATGAGTGAGTTTTGTGAGTTTGTGCAGTCTTCACAAAACTATCAATCCAATTCTGCTCCGGTCTGACTTTGGTTGCTCTTCGGTTGGATTTGATTTGAGTAATTCAATGTCAGGATCTTGAGATTTCTTCGTTCAGCATCTGATCTTGACCTTGGAATGACTCGTAATATCTTTTCAGCGTAAAATCCTCTCCTTAGCGTGTTTTCTCTCTAGAGTCCAAAATACCCTGTAGAAATATATCGGAACTAACAAGCAAAAGTTAAATAGACAAAAGGTCTAATTTAGTGGGTTTAACTGTGTTTATGATTCGTATAATTATGGTCCATCAGATCACCCCACACTTTTAGTTGTTCATCCCGAACAATGCTATTAAAGGGCGGCACATTAAGTTTGGTTTTAAAATATGAAAGTTAGACTGTGGGACTCGATTTATCCTAATTCATGCATTGCTTACTTATTACCAAATTGAACTGTGTAAATAAATAGAAGAAACTTGATACGTGTACCTTCGTGCTGAGATGCAAATTATTTTGGATGTTTCGGGAGATAGCCCTTTTTAGGCTCCTGGACTGCAACCTTGGAATCGTCTCGCACTATATGGTTTCCTAGTAGCTTTCTCTAGCACGTGATTCGGTTCGGGTTTCACTGAGTTGAGCCTTTTGATTTCTTTTTGGCGAGGGACTGCTTTTGTAGTGAATCGGCCTTTGGCCTTTGATTTTTGACTCTTTGAGTGCTTCACTTTTTGTTCGGTTAAAACCTTCACAATTTTGGGCCTTTGGCCTCTTGATTTGCTTCTTCGAGCTTTTTGCCTTTTTGTGGCTTGCTAGTCCATTTTCTCAAGCCTTTTTGGGAGGTCCAATCATCACCCGCAAGCCTATGGAAATACCTCCCCGCTCCTCTCATCCTTGCCGTTTCGCGCGGGTCAAGATGAGGGTCGCTCATCTATTTTCTCGGCTACTTTGACTAGAGAGAGGACGGTCTGATTCCCGTCCTCGCCTTTTTTCTTTTTGCATAAACACTACATGGCGGAGATGACTTCAATCTTCACTGAAACCCGAAGTGCAGCCTCCACTGACTTCGAAAACCATATAGTTTGATTCGATCCTTCGAGTGCTTGCCAAGCCTCTCTAGGGCAGTTTATGTCAACTCCACATCCCTAGTTTATCTCAACACAAAGGGACAAATGAGAAGTTACGTTCTAAGTTTTTAGACAGTTGAATTTTCACAAGGTAAATGCATGAATTTTAGATCTATCTTTTTCACATTCTCAAGTTCATATTTTCAAAAAGATAATATTAAAAAAGAAAACATGTTTATGTACACAGGTGGTTCTCACCCCACACTTTTGAACGAAGGCGTGCCTTTCAGCACGGATTAGTTCAAAAGTCATGCAAGCAAATATATACAGGAAAGGGGAGAATGAAAAAACTAAATGACAGAAATTAAATGACTGAAAGTAAGATAGGTGTCGGGTTACCTCCCGACCAGTGCCTTTGTTTAATGTCGTTGGCTCGACGATACCTCAATCATGGATCACTGGTTGGGATCCCATGGGTGGCTTAGGTCGAATTTCACCACTGTTCCTGTGTTGGTTTTTGCCTTGACTTTTCCTGATTCCTTGCTTATGTTAGAACCCCATGGTTTTGGTGTTTTTTCTTTCCATTGCTTCTGAGAAGGTGAGGGAACTTTGACCATAGCTGTTGGTCTTGTTACTTTTTCGATCTCTTTTGGCAGGTCGGAAATCTGCGTACCGCGATCTGAGATAGGTATTATATCTGGCGGTTTCTTTGTATCTGTGCGGCTATTGTCAATGTAGAAATATGCAATTTTGCCGCCGAACTTAAGCGATAATGAGCCCTTGCCCACATCGATCCTTGCTTTAGTAGCGTAGAGAAATGGTCGTCCCAAGATTATTGTTGGAGGGTCGTCTTCGCTGGTCTCTCCCGTTTGTATCACATAGAAGTCTGCAGCAATGACGAGCTCTCCCACATGGAGTATTACGTCTTCCAGCACTCCAATCGGACGGATGCACGATTTATCTCCTAGCTCGATATTTGACCTGGGTGGTTTTAATGGACCCAGTCCTAACAAGTAATATAAGGAGGAGGGCATGGCGTTGACAGCAGCCCCAAGATCGACTAAGCACTTATGAATCTGTGCTTCACCAATACCGCAGGTGACTGTAAAGGCCCCTGGGTCTTTATCTCTTTCCGGTTGTGACTCATGATCTGAAGTGAGGGCTCTTTCTATTGTCAGGCCATTCTGCCCATTCCTTGGCTTATGATTTGTATAATCGGGCCCCTTAATATTTTGCTTCGAAGCATAAATATTAGTTGGAGGGTCCCACTTCAAATTGTTATCGGCATCCCATCCAGACGTTGGTATGTCAGAGTGTATGATCGGTGGTGGTGTTATGCACACGGTGAATGCGTACCATCCATTGTCAGCATGCGTAGCCCATGTTCTGCCATCATTGGGTCGGTCTTCCTCTTGATTCCAGTCAGGACGACGCCTACGAGTGAAGTGCTTGTTTGTAAGTTTGTAAGTTGGGGATCGTGCTACTTCTCCAAGTGTCGCCTTTACGTTTGACCTTTTTATCATGCTAAGATTCGCCTTTGGATTCTGGATGGTCTGTGAAGGAAGTCTGACGGGTTCATTAGTGAGCGCGGATATCGCTGTGGTTTGTTGAGTCAACTGCTTATTAATTTCTTCCATTTCCCTTCTTGCCTCGGCCTGATATTGCTGTAAATTAGCGTCCGTTCGCACTTGGCCGGCGGCTAGCTCTTTCATGATGTCCTCAAGCGACCGGCTTGTACTTGGCTGACTCGATCCGGGCTGGTTATTGCTCGGCCTATTCTGATAGACTCTCGGTCCTTGGTGTTGGTACTGATTTGGTCCCTTCTGTTGATATTGGCCCGTCGGGTACTGGTTTGGTCCCCTTTGTTGGTATTGGCCAGCTGGTGGGGCGTTCTGGTTGTACTGCTTGTGGGGCAGTTGGTAGAATGACTGAGCTGGTTGAGGTGCGGCTTGTTGTGTCATCCTTGGAGGGTGGTTCTCGTTTTTCCAGCTCGGGCTGGTTGCTTGACCATACTGCCGGCTTGGACCGGCGTGGTTGTTGTTGTTATTGTACCCTTGATATCCTTCTACTGCATTGGCCTCCACCGGGTCCTCTTCGATCAAAGTTGGGCATGCATCAGTTTTGTGGTCCGTAGAGCCACAAAACTTGCAAGGTCTTACTTGAACTGTCTGTTTTTGTAGGATTTGCATCATCATTTCCTTCATCTGTTCCATTTGCTCGGTCATTGAGTTTACCGGTGTCTTGACCTTTGTCACGTTCTTGGTTTGGGTAAACTCATCCTGCCGAGTGGTCTCCTCTCTGAACCGGGCATTTTCAGCAAATTTCGTGACTAGTCGCCTTATGCCGCTTAATGGTAGGCTTGCCAATGACCCTCCAGAAGCATTTTGTCCAAGTTATTCAATCCGTCAAGCATGTACTCGATGATGAGTTTCTCGGGTAATCCAAGATTGCAGCAGCTTTGCTCTAATCGGTTGAATTTCTCGAGGTAGTCGAACATCGACTCATTGGGCCCTTGCTTTATGTCCTGTAGCTGCCTCCTTACTTGCATCGCTTTTCCTGCTGGGTAGTATTTGTCTATAAATTTCCTTTGCATCTGAGCCCATGTTCTGATGCTTCTCGAAGGCAATGAAAGGAACCAGTCGTTTGCCGAGTCAATGAGGGAAAAATAGAACGCCTTCAACTTGAAGTCGTCTATATTCACTCAATTGGGCTTTAGATTTTGGCAAATGCCATGTAAGCGTTGGAGATGAGTTGTCGCAGATTCTCCATGAGCTCCTGAGAATTTTGGCAAAGTGTGGACCACGGACATGTCGACGACAATGTTTTCTAGTTTAGGGCCCTGGTATATGCACCACGGCTGATTTCTAAAATCTGGGGCATTGAGTTCATCCAGAGTAGGCTCGCGGTAGTTGTTATCCCCATAGTAATCATCGAAGATGGGTTCTCGTCTTGGCTCTTGTTGATATTACGGGGGTGGGGGATATCTAGGGGGCTATACTGGACCAGCTCCATTTCGGTCCTCAGGTGGTCCTTGGTTTCTTCGGATGGCCTCCCTATTACGAGCTCTATGGTTTCGCATGAGTTGTTCCGAATCGTCAACAAATTGAGGTGGCGCTTCATTATTTCGATCGAACAGATTCATCTAGTCATCATCAGGGTAGTCATGGTGGCTTTCTTCACGAGACATGGTTGCGTAGAAGTGATTTCGAGAATTGAGAGAGAGAAAGAAAAGAAAAGAACAATTAATCGGAAGCTAACTCCCCGGCAACGTCGCCAGTTTTGACGGAGCCCACCTCACTGTCGTTAAGGTGCGGTGTTCTCTGTGCAAAAGCAAATTTATATTCCGCTACTCGTGACCTTACTACTGGGTAGCAAGTGGTAAGTAGGGGTCGAACCCAAGGGAATTAGGGGGATAGTCATTCTTTGAGGGAATCGTACAGCGAGGGAGCGTGTTTTAGGTTGATTGAGATTTTAGTGCGGAAAAGTAAGTGACTGGTTGGTTGGTTTTGGTTTTAGTGCGGAAAAGTAAATGACAGAAATTGTAAATACTGAAAATAAAAGTAGAAGACTTACAGCGGGTGATGCGTGATTGGCAAGTCCTCCGGAAGGTGAGCAGTTGATAGAGCAGTTTATACTAAGAAAGTAAGTGCAAGGGGTTTTTTAAATCTAAAGAAAGATTCGGTTTTAGGGGCCTTGTATCATAATCCGTTTATCATTGACCGTTAATGACCATACTAAGTGTTCAAAAGTGAATCGAGGCTATTCCTAGCACAAGACTTGCCACACCGTCTAGTCTTTTGCAAGACATAGTACTCTTGTCTAATATGTGCATCCATTTGACCATCATTCCTGATAAATCAAATGGTTTTTGGAAGAGGTTGATCTCCACAAATAAGCTGTGCTCTTCCGAGCCTCCACTTATCCACAGAGATCGCGAGTTCATGATAGAGCTTTGCTCTTCCGAGCATCCACTCTACCAATGAAGTTCTGACCTAATATAAGGCACTTAGAACAAGTTGAACACAAAGAGGCATTAAGAAAAGGGTCTAAAACATTTTATGACACAAATACACCCCTTCAACCGAATGAAGGGTTTAGCTACGATTATCCATGGAAGAGGATATCATAGTTAAGTATTTGAAAAGTAAAGGTTTTGTAAGACAGGAAAAGTAAAGGTTTTGAAAGTAAAGACAAGGAAAGTAAAGTTTTTGAAAGTAAAGACAAGGAAAGTAAAATTGCAGTTTTGAAAGACAGGAAAGTAAAAGCTTTGAAAGTAAAAGACTGTAAAGGAAAGGGGTGAGTACTTCAAGAACCGACAAGAGTACTCGAGAATAAAGAAAAGCTTGAGTACTCAAGAACCGACAGGAGTACTCAAGACCAAACTATAATACTCAAGAACCAACAGGAGTATTATATATTAAAAACCAAACTTACAAAGTGCCAATTTTCTAGAGAGAGAAGTGTTTGTGATTTTGGGATTTGAGGATTGTTGGATCTTACAAATGAGGAGGGGATGAGCTCCTTTTATAGCCAAATGAAGATGGAATGGATGGATGAGATGATTTGCATCCAAGGGTGGAGGAGGAGGAGATGAAGATGTGGAGGAGGAGAGCTCCACATGGCAAGCTCTTATGGAGCTCCATTAGCGGCCGGTTGCAAGTGAGAAAGGGAGGAGGGGAGGTGACTTTGGTCACCTCCTCCCATAGCCACCGGTCATCCAAGGGGGAGAAGGGGAGGAAGCCACCCATTAGTCATCCTTTGCACCCTTAGCCGCCGGTCACTTGAAGAAATGAGTGAGTTTTGTGAGTTTGTGCAGTCTTCACAAAACTATCAATCCAATTCTGCTCCGGTCTGACTTTGGTTGCTCTTCGGTTGGATTTGATTTGAGTAATTCAATGTCAGGATCTTGAGATTTCTTCGTTCAGCATCTGATCTTGACCTTGGAATGACTCGTAATATCTTTTCAGCGTAAAATCCTCTCCTTAGCGTGTTTTCTCTCTAGAGTCCAAAATACCCTGTAGAAATATATCGGAACTAACAAGCAAAAGTTAAATAGACAAAAGGTCTAATTTAGTGGGTTTAACTGTGTTTATGATTCGTATAATTATGGTCCATCAGGGCCCTCCACCTATTTTCCCGGTTACTTCGGACTAGAGATGGGACAGTCTATTTTCCCATCCTGCCTACTCACATAAACGCTGCGGCGGCGGAGCAAACTCTGAACCAATAAGTCTTGAAGTGCTAGCCTTAACAAAGTCCATATAACCATATGACTTAAATTTTGGTCCTTTGAATGCTTCGTCAAGCCTCTCTAGGACATTTCTATCAACTGCACATCCCTGTTTATCTCAACTCAAAAGGACACGAGTGGGTTAAAGTCACATGTAAAAGCACAATTCAGATTTCACGAGAGAAATACATCTAATCAGCATCATCTATTTCACATCATCAACATCCAATACTGCATATCCAGGAACTAGAGAGAAATTCATACTTTTCATAAAAAAATTTAAAATGGGAAACGTGCTGACACAGTACAATATGCAAGAAAAATAAACGTGCTGACACAACAGACTGACTGACTCTCCCACCCCACACTTTTGAACCAAGCCATGTCCCCACGGCACGACTTTAGTTCAAAGACACCGACAATGCAAGACACAATATAAAAGGGAAAGAAAAAAAAAATGAATAGGTACTCCCCTATTCCTCATCAGGGGTGATGGTGGTGCGAAACTTTCAAAATGACCATGTGCTTATTCATGTTCTCCAGCCTGGTTTCCATCCAAATGTGTCATGTCTTGGTAGCTCGAATGAAACTACTGTCGAGACATTCTTGCAAGACCTAGCTTGTTTTTTCTCCTTATGATGCTTCCAACTCACGAGTGTGTTTTTGAATGACAATTTGTAGTTGGCGATCTAGTTTCTAGTCTTGCGTAATGGGACATCAATAACAATTTTGGAAAGTGAACCTCGCGCATTGTTTTGTGACTCTTCAAGTTCACCATCCTGCAAGTACAATACAATAGGGATATTAGTCATATGTAACTCCATCTCAGATTCACTGCTTACCTCATAATTTTTTAGTAGTCGATTCTGTGCAAAGGTAAGGAGTGGAAATTTCTTCGTTATAACATATTTCCTCCTCGTATGTGACTAACACTATTCAACTGAATTTATTCTCATCTTCTTCTTCTCCTACTTCTTCTTCTTCTGGCTCTTTATGATAATCTTTGGATGATGTTATCCTGCCAAGAAGTGGAAGAGGTGTATCAAAATTTTGTATAATTTGAGGTGGTTCAGAGATTACCACGGGCATTATTATTTCTTTCTCTGTGTGTAGCTCGTCGATGGCGGTGGCGGAATTATCCTCTTCATCTGAAGCTTGACTCTCTGTTGCGAGTAAGGTTGTGATGGAGGTGTTTTGCATGTGATGCCGGGCACGATCTGCACTGAATTAGCTTTTACTGTCTGTGTTTCATAGGTCCTGTTGTGTACAGTATACCATCTCGTACCTTCAGAAAATGTGTCTATCAGCTTCCATACTTTCTTGATGCTGAAATTCATTATCGAACCTCTTGTAGCAACATCAAGCATACAACGCTCTAGTGGAAGCATTCCATCAAGAAAGCTCTCAATAAGATTAAGCTCTGTCAGTTTATGATTCGGATATCTTACAAGAATGTCTTTGAAGCGTTCTAAGTAATCATACAATGTCTTTCCTTGCAACTGCTGAATAGTAGTAATCTCTCTTCGAATTTCAGGGCTTGAAGGTAGAGAATACTTCCATAAAAACTTATCTCGTAATTGCTCCTAAGTGCCCATATAATCTGTGAATGAAAAGATAAACCTAGATTTTGCAGAGTCAGTTAATGAGAAATAGAAAGCCTTAAACATGAACTCTTCCAGTGTTACTCCTTTAGGTTTAAAAGTCCAGCACGTAATATAAAACTCCTTCATGTGCATTATAGAATTTTCTCAAGGGGCTCCAGAAAATTTTGGAAGAAGACGAATCACTACTCTTTTTACCCCGCAACCATCATCTTCCTCATCGTCTTCTTCGTCACCACTTGTTCCACTAAAATAAGAAGACATAATGAATCACAAAAAACTGAAGAAAAAATATTCGAAATAAATAAAAAGAAACAACTTCACCGAAGCGCAGCTCCCCGGCAACGGCGCCAAAATTTGACGCACGTCGTCTGAGGCGTCAAACTTAAGTTTATAATCTCCTGCGAACAACTAGCTAGTGGCAAGCAGGGTCGAACCTTAGAGAGCCGTCTTGATCTTCGTAGAATGTAGAATGATGGAAACCCTTCTCCAAAACCTTAATATATAAGTTTGTGGGTTTCTAAATCTGTTTTTGGGCCAAATTGCCAATTTTTTTGACTTGCTGATGTCGTCAAACGCGTTGCTGACGTCAGCGGCCACGCCCAACCACTACGTTATTGCCGCGCTCAACGTTTGCGCTAATGTCTACAGTGGGCGTAGTACTTACTGTGTCCCAACTTTGACTCTTGATTTGACTATCCAAATGACCTTGGATGCTCTTAGTGTGAACTAGAGAGTTGTAGGGAATTGAGTTATCTACGCAACGGCATGTTGCTCGTGTTTTTCTGATCTACGGTCCATTCTCAGCATTCCGTCGAACGTCCGGAGGTCTGATCTGCCATTGTAGTGTTTTTGGGACAAAATGCCATCTTTTATGCGCGTTTCCTCCTAAAGCTTCCGAAACACCTGAAATGCAAAACTATACTAAAAAGTAAACGTTCGCATAATAAAGTGTCCAAATACATGGGATTAATTGATTTGACGAGTCGTATAAATATGACTCCGCAAAGAACTTTGAAGAGATGTGTTTGGTTCTATCTCCCTTCATATAACCATTTTTAATTTGAGCTATACAAGCAACATTCTCCTCAAATAATAAGGTAGGGCTTTCTTTATCGCCTGAAAGATCACATGATCATCTATTATGATGGATTAAAGACCTCAACCACACACATTCACGACTTGCTTCATGAAATTCTAGTATTTCTGCATGATTAGAAGAAGTGGTTGTAAGGGTCTATTTGGTAGATCGCCAAGATATAACGATATCACCATATGTAAACACAAAACCCATTTGTGATCGCGCTTAATAATGGTCAAATAAATATCTTGCCTTGACATATCCAATTAATCCAGATTTTGAGACTTCTGAATAAAATAAGCACATATCATTTGTTCCTCAAAGATATCTTAAATTTTGTTTAACGCCAGTCCAATGCTTTCGAATTGGAGAATAATTATATCTTGCTAGTAGTTTAACCAAAAATACAATATCGGATCGTGTACGATTATCAAGATACATTAGTGCTCCAATAACACTAAGATATGGTACTTCAGGTAGGGGCGAAGCCAGGAATTCAAAGTTACCAGGGCTGGAAGTTTTTACAGTGACGTAAAAAAATTGAGATTTGGAACCCAGTCTGCATAAAAAAAAGTTTTGACGTAAAAATTACTTAACATTAAGGATTGTGCAAATTCTCAATCACTTAGACGATTGTATCATATTCGACTGGAATATTTCAATCTTTATAAAGCTCTTTGTAGTTTGATTGAGTACATTTCCCTTGGGTTTGAGCTACATGCTTCAGGTAGTTTTAATCCTTCAGGAATTTTAATGTAAATGTCATCGTCAAGTGACACATATAAATATGATGTCACGACATCCATTAAATTCAATTGGAGTCCTTCTAAGACTGATAGACTCAATAAAAATATGAATGTTATTGATGAGTCGTATTTATACGGCTCGTCGAATCAATTAATTCCATTCATTTCGACGCGTTTTTATGCAAACAGTTACTTTTTAGTATTGTTTTGCGTTTTAGGTGTTTCGGATGCTCTGGAAGGAATACGTGCTTAAAGACGGCATTTCGGTGCCAAATATGTCACATGGAGTTTGTGGTGTTCGACTCGAGAGCCAAAGTCAAGACTGACGAGCAGCCCAAGGGAAGTTTCCCCGAGAGGATCACGGACGCAGACCACTTTATCTGTGGCGTCCGCGTATGGTAAAATGATCATAGTCCACGGCACTAATATGTACACCATCCGCGGCTGACTACAGCAAAATTAGGATTTGGAAGTCTGGCCCAAAAATAAAATTAGAAACACAACTTATAAACTGAGGTTTATCAGTAGCCAACTAGCCATCATTCATTCGATCATAGGCAATTTTGAAAAATCAGGAGAAGAGGCTCGAGAGAGAAACAAGCTTTCGACAAGAGAGAAGAGATTTACATGCTTTCATCATTCATATTATTTCGTGTTTTTATTCCCATGGATATGAGTAGCTAAACTCCTAGTTCAGTTTAGGGTTTCGTCATTGTGACATACGTTTTGAGACTTTATTCTTAATACAATTTCTTGTTCTCCAGTTGTTGTGCTTAATTTCACAGATTGAACTGTGAAGCTAAGTGGATACTTTGCCATAAAGCTTAGCCTAATAATTCAAACCCTATCGTTAATACTTATTTGATACATTGCTGTAAAAACAAGTAGTGACACCTAAACAAGGCAATACCTTTGTCAGATTATCGTGTTTAGGAAAGAACTAGACGTTAACACTTTTGTCGGGTAAAACGGTGGCGTATCACCTTTGCCGGGATACTTGGGTTATTACCTTTGCCGGAATAACCACGCGTAGGAATTATGAGGTTTGATTATTAGCAGTCAATGATAAATGTATCACAAAAGAAACCCTAAGCTGAATGCTTTCTCCAATTGAAATCTTCGTTAGTCTTTTCTTTGTGCCTTTACAATATTTGCTCACAAAACCCCCCCTTTTAATTATTTTTAGTAACATCTTCAGCAACAAGTTCCCTAGGGTTTGACCCTGCTTGCCACTTATTAGTTTCACGCAAGAGATATAAATATTAAGTTTGACGCGTCAGGGAACTGGTTGCTGAAGATGTTACTGAAAACAATTAAAAGAGGGGGGGGGGGGTTGTGTGAGCAAATATTGTGAAGGCACAAAGAAAAGACTAACGAAGATTCAATTGGAGAAAGCATCCAGCTTATGGTTTCTATTGTGACACGTTTATCTTTGACTACTAATAATCCCGGCAGAGGTAATAACCCACGTATCCCGACAAAGGTGATACGCCACCATTTAATCCTGACAAAGGTGTTAAACGTCTAGTTCTTTCCTAAACACGATAATCCGACAAAGGTATTGCCTTGTTTAGGTGTCACTACTTATTTTTACGGCAAAGTATCAAATAAGTATTAACGATAGGGTTTGAATTGTTAGGCTAAGCTTTACGGCAAAGTATCCACTTAGCAGTCAATAAGTATTAACGATAGGGTATGATCGAATGAATGATAGCTGCTGATAAACCCTAGTTTATAAGTTGTGTTTCTAATTTTGTTTTTGGGTCAGACTTCCAAATCTCGATTTTGCTGTAGTCAGCCGCGGACGATGTACATATTAGCGCCATGGACCATGATCATTTTACCATCCGCAGACGCCACAGATAAAGTGGCCTGCGTCCGCGATCCTCTAGGGGAAACTTCCCTTGGGCTGCTCATCAGTCTTAACTTTTGAATCTCGAGTCGAACTCCACGAACTCCATGTGACATATTTGGCACCGAAATGTCGTCTTTAAGCGCGTATTCCTTTCAGAGCTTCCGAAACACCTAAAACGTAAAACAACACTAAAAAGTAACTGTTTGCATAATAACGCATCGAAAGGAATGAAATTAATTGATTCGACAAGTCGTATAAATACGACTCATCAAACCACCCCACACATAAACTTGTTCGTCACGAACAATAACTAAGTCATAGAAGGAACAAAAGACATCACACTCGTTCTACGATGTCTTGAATAAGTGCACATGAATATGAGTCACTAGTGTAGACTTGCTTTTCTACGCATAACTCAATCATTACTCAAATCATCATGCTTAACACAGAATTAACTTGAAACGTGTTAAATTTGAGCCGCAATCCAAGCCAATTCGGATGATTGGGAGATAGTCCTTTTTAGACCCATGAGCTGCATTCGATGTCCCGAACTCTAACTATATGGTTATACTTTATTTATTTTTCCGGCACATGATTCATTCGAGCTTCAAGGTTTTGAGCTTTTTCTTTCTTCTTTTGTTGGACAGCTTTTGATGTAGTGACTTTCTTTGGCCTTTGGCTCTTGATGTAAAAATTATGTACTTTACTTTTTTTTGTATGAACCTTCACAAATTTGGCTGATTATTCTTGAGTTTTGCTCCTTTGTTGTGAATAGCTTGTCCCTTTTTTCTTCTTCTAAAGGAGGTCCAATCATCGCCCGCAAGCATATGGAAATACCTCCCCGCTCTTTCTCATCCTCGCCCTTTTCGACGCGAGTCAAGATGAGGGTCACTCACCTTTTCCCGATTACTTCGGACTAGAGATAGGATGGTCTATTTTCCCGTCCCGCCTACCTACATAAACGCTGCAGTGGCAGAGCCAACTCTGAACCATATCATCTCGAAGTGCTAGCCTCCACTAAATCCATATAACCATATAACTCAAAATTTGGTCCTTTGAATACTTCGTCAAGTCTCTCTAGGACGTTTCTGTCAACTCCACATCCCTATTTACCTCAACCCAAAAGACACGTACTGGGTTAAATTCACATGTAGTCACATAATTCAAATTTCACGAGTGAAATGCAATATAGTCAGCTCATTTATTTCACATCAACATTCAATACGACATATTCAAGAACAGAAGAGAAATTTCGTACTTTCAATTTTTTTTAAACAAGAAAAATGCAAGAAACGTGCTGACACAGTAGAATATGCAAGAAAATGAACGTGCTGACACAGTACAATATGCAAGAAAATAAATGTGCTGACACAACTGACATACTGACTCTCCCACCCCACACTTTTGAACCAAGCCGTGTCCTCACGGCACGACTTTAGTTCAAAGACAAACAAACAAATGCAGACACAACGAAATGGAAGGAAAAGAAATAAAGAACAACAGGACTCCCCTATTATGAATCTGAAGGCGGCGCGCCTGCGGTGGAATAATGTAGTCTGGGAGAATAGGCTGATCTGGTGTCCATCCTGGTGGAGCCGGGACTGGCTGAGCTCCTGGCATCACATGGTACATCATTCTATATGTGTTGAACGCTATGTTCAACTGCTCCTAAGAAAACTGTGCTGGCTGAGATGGAGGCTGCGGCTATGGCTGAGGCTGTGACTGATCTCTTAAATGGAGGCGATGAGGTGTAGAAGGTCCTCCCTCATCGTCATTGCCGCGACACCTAGCTGTAGGTAACGGCTTACGATACTCAGCCGCTGCATGATATGTCCAGGCGAACAGATCCCTGCCGGTCTGTCTCTTTTTGATCGCCTTCATAACACTGAAGGCCTTCATGTCAAGGAACTCTGCTGGGATGATCCGGTGGTTCAGAGCTAGTTGCCCGTGCAGACGGCGCAGTATATAGGTGATCACTCCGCAATAGACGACTGGTCCTGCGGTCGGGCGGTGCTCCCAGAAATAGCACAGCAAATGGCAGTAGTCAATCCACCTCCCTTGATCCATAGCATTAAGGCAAATCATGTCACTATAGGTAAACTTGTCGATCCCATTCACCCTAGCAAAGATAATGTTCCTTAGCAGCTTGGAGTGAATGTGCCTCCACCAAGAATTCTGAGCCTCGCCCAGGCATCCACTAGTGCATACTCATTACGAACCCAGTCTCCCCCTGCCTGCCATCAAAACACCTCTCAAATCTAAGGAGGGGTAATGGTGTGCCACTCTCCTCGGTGTCGGTAGGATATACTGTCATGGTCATGCTGCCCGATGTAGTGAAATGTGGCTAGAAACTCACAAGTGTCCTCTACATCGGTGTCACTGTGGAGGGTCAACAAACCTGGCCAACTATTGACTGTAAGAAGCTCTCAGACTCAGCCCTCAAATCTGGTGAGCCTTAGAAACTTGGCATCCACAAATATACTCGCCGCATGCGGCCGAGCCATCAATTTTGAGTACATCTGTTCAAAAGTAGGCGCCATCAAACTGCAAATAAAAAAGCCAGACACAATCAGATAATTAATCGAAAACCAGACCGAAAATTGAATCGATCAACTCTGGTCAACGGGATCCACGGATCATGCACACTTTAACTGTGCCATCCGCGACAGGTAAAATGCTCTCCACCCGCGGATATAAAGTGCACACCATCCGTGGTCCTGGGAATTCAGTCTACGTGCGTTGATCAATTTCCTTTGATTAATCTCTCCAATTCAACTCGAATTCGATCATTCAGCAACTTTGTATACTCTATAATACCCCACTCCTCAAGATATATCACCAATGTTGCAGATAATGACGGACACCAGTTCAATTGAAAACCCCTAAAATCCAAACGAGAAAACTCCAAAATACCTCAAATAAGCTTTTCACTTTGGAATATGGCACTCAGCGTGGAGTTTAGTAGTCCAGGGGAGGTCGAACGTTGCAAGAACGGCGGTGATGGTGGTCGGAGGCGGCGCTGGGTTGGAGAGGGAAGGATGAGGAGAGGATGCGAGATTCAGTGCTTGGGGTTCGGGGTCAAACAGAACCGCGGGTCATGAACACTTTAGTGGCCGCGGTCAAACCGTAATGTCAACTGGACCCACGGAGCCTAATATGCACATCATCCGTGATCCTCTCTATGAAAATGCCAACTTCCAGCACAAAAAGGTTTCTTTCCCCAAACAAACAATGACAAAACACATATTCTCGAGAACAAAACAGACACGAGCTGGAAAACAAGACTCAAAACAAAATAAAAGGAAAAAACGCCGGGTTGCCTCCCGCACATCGCCTTTGTTTTACGTCATTGGATCGACGGTACCTCAATTATCTGTCGGTGGGAGGTACGGCAAGCTCAAACTCCTAAGCACGCTGTTCGATTTCGCACTGATAGTGCTTCACCCATTGTCCATTGACCTTGAAACGATTGCCACTCTTTGGGTTTTCCAGCTCTAGTGCACTGTGGTTAAAAACTTTGGTCACCGTGTAAGGACCTGTCCATCTCAAACGCAATTTTCCAGGCATTAGTTTTAAGCGTGATGAAAATAAAAGTACCTACTGGCCAATCTCAAATGTGCATCGTAGAATGAACTTGTCATGGTACTGCTCGGTTTGTGCCTTGTAGTCTGATTGGCTCTCATAAGCCTCTAGGCGCAGCTCCTCAAGTTCACATAGCTACAATTTCCTCTTTAATCCTGCTTTTGTCAAGTCAAAATTGCACGTCTTTAGCGCCCAAAAGGCCTTGTGCTCTAGCCAACTGGGAGATGGCATGCCTTCCCATATACCAACCGAAAAGGCGAGGTGCCTATTAGTGTCTTGTAGGCTGTTCTGTAAGCCCACAGTGCATCATCTAGCCTCAGACTCCAATCCTTCTTAGTTGGCTTCACCATCTTCTCTAGAATTCCCTTAATTTCTCGGTTAGAGATCTCTGCTTGTCCATTAGTTTGGGGGTGATAAGCTGTGGAAGTACGGTGGTGACCATGGTACTGTCTCGTAGCAGCTGCCATCAGTCTGTTGCAGAATTGTGTCCCCTGAGCACTGATTATTGCTTTAGGCACTTCGTATCTGTAAAATATGTTAGTGCGAAGAAAATCCACAACAGTTTTAGCATCATCGCATCTAGTAGCCTTGGCCTCTACCCATTTAGACACATAATCCACTGCAACAAGAATATATAAATAACCAAACGATTCAGGAAAAGGACCCATAAAATCAATCCCCCATATGTCAAAAACATCATCAACAAAAATAGACATCTGGGGCATCTCATTCCTAGCAGAAATCCACTGCAATAAGAATATATAAATAACCAAACGATGCAGGAAAAGGACCCATAAAATCAATCCCCCATATGTCAAAAACATCATCAACCAAAATAGGCATCTGGGGCATCTCATTCCTAGCAGAAATATTACCTACTCTCTGACATCTATCACATCTCTTACAATGGTCGTAGGCATCTCTAAACACACGTGGCCAATAAAAACCACTATCCAAATTTTTTTTTGCTAGTCCTCTTGGGGCCAAAGTGACCACCACGTGCATGCTCATGACAGAAACTAAGCATAGAAGCAATCTCATTATCAGGAATACACCGCCTAAGTATTTGGTTTACGCCAATTTTCTACAAATACGGGTCATCCCACACATAGTATTTTGAATCATGCTTAAGTTTCAGACACAGAGCTTTTGAGTAAGAGAGTGCAAATTTACCTCCGACCAGGTAGTTCACAATGGGAGTATACCATGGTACCTTACCTACGAAAGCATACAAGTGCTCATCTGGGAAGGTCTCTGTGATCTATCCGGACACCTCTTCTCGTACTAGTCGACTCAGGTGGCCAGCTACAGTGTTTTCTATCCCCTTCTTATCCTTGATTTCTAGGTCAAACTCATGTAGCAGCAAAATCCATCTGATCAATCGCGGCTTGGCCTCCTTCTTCGTCATCAGGTACTTGATAGCTGTATGATCAGAAAAAACAACTACTTTAGTACCAAGCAAATACGACCAAAATTTCTCCAAAGTGAAAACTACTACTAATAATTCTTTTTAGTAGTCAGAAGGCTGGTCCCAAGAGTAGTTTCGCTGAGCTGCATCCAGAGTCCTCGAAGCGTAGTAAATCACTACTGGCTTTTTGTCCACCCCCTGACCTAGTACAACTCCTACAACATAGTCACTAGCATCACACATAATCTCAAATGTCCCAAACTGGTGCTTGAATAATGGGTGCGCTGGTGAGGGCCTTTTTAGCTCATCAAATGCCTCCCTACATGAATCAGAAAAGTCAAAAGGAACATCTTTCTGCAAGAGATTAGATAAAGGGAGAGCCTTCTTCGAGAAGTCCTTATTAAATCTGTGATAAAAACCAGCGTGCCCAAAAAAAGATTTAATTTCACGCACCGTAGAAGGATAATGAAGACTAAGAATTAAATCTATTTTTGCCTTGTCAACCTTAATACCTTCATTTGGAACAATATGACCTAGAACTGCACCATGAGTAACCATAAAGTGACACTTTTCATAGTTGAGCACCAAATTCATAGAAACACATCGTTTTAGTACTCTATTCAAGTTATCCAAGCATGCATCAAAAGTGTCACTATACACAGTAAAATCATCCATAAAGACCTCATTAAAAGTACCTATCATGTCAGAAAAAATGCTAGTAACCACCCGCTGAAAAGTACCGGGTGCGTTACACAAGCCAAAAGACATACGTCGGAAAGCAAACGTACCAACGGGACATGTGAAGGTGATCTTTTCCTGATCGTCAGGTGCAATAGGAATTTGATTGTAGCCAGAAAATCCATCAAGAAAGCAAAAATAAGGCTTACCTGCCAGCCTGTCAAGCATCTGGTCAATGAACGAAAGAGGAAAGTGATCCTTACGCGTTACGACATTTAGCTTCCTGTAGTCGATGCACATGCGCCATCTGTTCTTGACTCTAGTAGTCACCATCTCACCTGCAACATTCTTCTTGATTGTAATCCATGTCTTCTTCGGGTCTACATGAACTGGACTCACCCACTGACTGTCTGAAATCGGGTAAATCACATCAGCATCCAATAGCTTCTGAATCTCCTTCTGTACTACCTCCATCATAATCGGGTTCAGTCTCCTTTGAGGCTCTCTAGAAGGCATAGCTCCATCCTCCAATAGAATGTGGTGCATGCATACAGCTGGGCTGATGCCCTTAATATCAAAAAGTGACCATCCGATAGCCAGCTTGTCGTGACTTAGCACCTCGATCACCCGCCTTTCCTGCTCAGTTTCTAGCCCATTTTTGATAATGACTGGTAGTGTATGATTCTCCCCCAGAAATGCGTACTTTAAATGCTCAAGTAGAGGTTTCAGCTCCAATCGGGGTGCCTGTACAGTAGAAGGTAGAAGAATATTAGATTTAAATAATCGAACCTCATTAACTTCATACGTGGGTGTTAGTGGCCTCGCAATTTCCAGCTGGGCTAGTGCATCAAGAATGGCCTCAGCAAACTCATATGAGTCCTCATGCGAGTACACTGCTCTCTCTAGTGCGAGCTCGAGTGGGTCTGCTCCTCTTTTTGGTTTCACCTCCTGGACTAGGTCATCCAGTGTGTTTACAGCATGCACCGTAGCAAATTCTGGCGGGTGCTTCATGGCCTGAAAAATGTCAAAGCATATTACCTCGCCCTCGACCTCCATAGAGAGAGTGCCACTGTCGCAATTGATCTTAATCTTTGATGTTTTTAAGAACAGGCGACCTAGTAGAATAGAAATCAGCGGGGAACACCAGTTCCCCAACCAGCACCAGTACATCCTCAATTTTTCCCTCTGGTTGCTTACACGATCTGCCCGCTAGCTGTATGGTCAATCCTACAAGTTCTATTGGACCAATACGAAGACAGGAATATATAGAATACGGCAGAACATTAATAAAAGCACCAAGATCGAGCATGCAATTTTCAATACGAATGTTACCAATAGTGCAGGGAATAGTGTAGGTACTAGGATCACCACATTTAGGAGGTACCTTTCGCTGAATGACGGCTGACACATTCATACTCATTAGCTCATGTTCAACGCCAGTGGAACGCCTTAGGTTGGTGCACAACTCCTTCAAGAACTTCGCATAATGCGGAATTTGCTTAATTGCCTCGAGGAGCGGGATGTTGATTTCCACCTTGCTGAATAGCTCCCATACTTCCTTATCAGTCATATGTCTCTCCGGAGCCTTGACCTGCACAGGAAACGGAAGCGAACGGTCAACCTTTGGATTTTCGGCAAGCCAGGTCACGGATAGTGAACACTTTAAGTGTTCTATCCGCGGACCAATAACATGTTCACCGTCTGCACCGATTAAGTGGTCCTCGTCCACGGGAACCTGTTCCTCCGCGGGTCCTTCGATGGTTATTTTCGTGGGTGAAGAGCATTTTACCTGTCCGTGGATGGTGTTAAAGTGAACATTATCTGTGATGCTCTCGAAGACAGACTCTTTCGCGGCTTGATTCAAATCTTTTCCGCTCCGTAGCGTGACTGCGCTGACATTTCCCTTTGGATTGGGTATGGTCTGCGATGGAAATTTTCCTGGGTCGCCCTTTAGCTCAAAAATGGTTTGGGTGATCTCAGACATCTGCTTGTAAAGCTCTGATACGGCTCCATCGGTCTTAGCCTGGTTCTGCTGTAAAGTTGTGGCTAACTCTTTTACTATGTCTTCTGGAGATTTCCTGGAATTCTGATTGCTAGGGCCAGCTTGGTTGTAGTTCTGTCCTCGCTGCTGATACTGATTTTGACTATTGTAAACCGCCCTGCTATTGACGATATGGTGGGCGATAGTAATTGTATTTCTGATTCTGTTGAGGGGTAGCATACTGAGCTGGCTCCCTCGAGGCATTATTATCATTCATCCAGCTCTGTCGGTTGGCTACTTGCCCATACTGTCTCCCAGGTGCGCGGTTACTATAATTTTGAAACCCATTCAGCGCATTGACATCGCCATGTTCTTCTTCCACCATTGTTGGGCAAGCATCTGTCTTATGGTCTGTTGCACCACAAAACTCACACGACCTCACCTGGACTATCTGATTCATCACGAGCTTCTGCATCACCTCTCTCAACTGTTTCAGCTCTTTGGCCATCGAATTCACTGGGGTTTCGGCATTCGAAACATTTTTGGTTCTACTAAATTCTTCCTGGCAATTGACTTCCTCTCTGAACCTTGCATTCTCAGCCACTTCAGCAATCAAGTTCCTCACTCCAGCTGGGGATAAATTCATGATTGTGCCTTCACTTGAGGCATCAAGCAACATCCTGTCCAATGGCCTTAGCCCATCTAATAAATACGATTACCAATTTTTTAGGCACTCTCAGGTTGCAGCAGCTCTGCTCTAAGTCATTGAATTTCTGCAGATAATCATACATCGACTCGTTAGGCCCTTGTCTGATATTTTGCAGCTGCCTACGAACTTGTCCTGCCTTAGCTGCTAGATAATACTTAGCAAGAAACTTTTTTTTCATCTGGTCCCATGTCTTGATGCTACCTGGAGGAAGTGATAAAAACCAAGCCTGAGCCATGTCAGCTAAAGAGAAGTAAAATATTTTAATTTAAAGTTCTCCACTGAGACTCCGTAAGGTCAGAGAGTTTGGCAGATGCCATGAAGGTTCTGCAGATGCTTGGTGGCTGACTCTCCTTGTCGCCCTGAGAACTTCGGCAGATGGTGTACTACTGGGGTCTTGATCTCAATCCTAGCTAATTCTGGCCCCTCATAGATGCACCATGGCTGATTCTGAAAGTTAGGAGCAGAAAGCTCCTTCATTGTGGGCTCGTAGTAATAGTCTTCCTCTTCTTTTGGCTCCCTGTGAATTTGTGGCTGTGGTGGTGGTGGTGGCTGCCTCGCATTGGCACCATTCCCAACATTCTGTGCAGCTGGTGCCCTTTGATTTAACTGTCGAGCCTACCTTGCTGCATTATTTGCCCTGTTGCGAGCATGTATCTCTCGTTCCGGCTCATCATAGAATGAAGGCACTTCCTCATTTTCAATAACTGGGCTGATCTCGTTGTTGCTAATATTATTGCCGATCTGACTACCTGCACAAGACATTGTGAAGCAAGTAGCAAGGCACACAAAAATAATTAAAAATAAAAACAAAAAGAAACAACTTCACCATAGCGCAGTAATTCGGCAACGTCGCCAAAATTTGACGCGCATCGTCTGATGCGTCAAACTTAATATTTATATCTCATGCGTGAAATTAGCAAGTGGCAAGCAGGGTTGAACCCAAGGGAACTGGTTGCTGAAGATGTTACTGAAAACAATTAAAGGGGGGGGGGGTTTGTGAGCAAATATTATAAAGGCACAAATAAAAGACTAACGAAGATTTCAATTGGAGAAAGCATTCAGCTTAGGGTTTCTATTGTGACACATTTATCATTGACTGCTAATAATCAAAACTCATAGTTCCTACGTGTGGTTATTCCGGCAAAGGTAATAACCCAAGTATCCCGGCAAAGGTGATATGCCACCGTTTAACTCGACAATGTTGTTAAACATCTAGTTCTTTCCTAAACACGATAATCCGACAAAGTGACAGGTGTCGTTGTACCTGTGCAAAAATAATATTTCTTTTTCCGACTAGCAAGTGGTAAGTCGGGTCGTATCCACAGAGATCGGTTGAGAATCTGTTTCACTAAGTAAAAACGTAACAATGGGGGGGGGGGGGGGTTTGAATGCAAACAATTAAATAACGCAAGTAAGCAAGAATGATCGCTAGAGCAATCGTCACACAAATCCAAGTATCAACTATTAAAGAACAGTGCAAGCTAGAACTCTCGACTATGATGCAAGACTAAATCATTAACCTAACCGTTTTGATTTCTAATGTTTTACAACTTATAGCTCCCCGCTAGGTTGCACTACAAGTTGTCCTAGGGTGTCAATCCTAGTGGTATATTACTCGTATCCTAGTTTGCTATCCCCGCTAGGTTGCTAGTAAACTGTGATAATCGGAATCAACAAACTAACAGAAGCTCCCCCGCTAGGGTTCCACTCGTGCTAGCACATCAAATCCATAAACAATGCATAGTAATATAATGCAAAACATAAAGATAAATATAGGTCTCAAGTCAAAACATCACAATGTCGAGTTCTAGCCTACACGTATGAGTTTAGCTACTCATCGCAATGGAATACATCATGAAGTTTTATGTGAATAAAATAGAACAAAATTACTAATGGTGAACTCTTCACCAAGCTGCAGCTCAACTCTGACACTTTAATCCGTGTCTCTTTTTCTCTTCTGAAATTCGATGTCTGGTCGCCTCTGGTCGCCTGAGGTTTCGTGCTTATTTATTCTCTCTTTGGGCTTTCCAATAATGCAATTCGAAATTAGGAAATTTCGACTGCCAGCTGGCGGGCGCGGACGTCTCCTGATTTACGACCAGCGGACGTCTTCACAATTATGGAAATTCATAAGGCGTCCGTGCCTCTAATTCTTCAGCCCTCCGCGGTTTGCACTGACGAAAACTCCAAAGTGCTTCGAACTTCATTTCTTTCCGCGCCAAACATCTTCAAATGGCTCTTTTTAGTCGGTATTCCTTCCATGGTCTCCGAGTGTACCTGAGAACGAAAACTACACACAGGTAGTGAAATAATATACAGGTAACACTAAGAGACGGGATTTTAACATATAAAATAGTCGTACAACTACGACTCATCAAACTACCCCACACTTGAACTTGTTCGTCCCGAACAAAGAACAAAGCCATAGAATGAATTACAATGTACTAGTCATCCTAACCCTTACATCTCAATCTCAAATACAGCAATTAATCTTATCATGCTTAAGATTCTAACAATGCGAGTATAGATAGATTTTTCGATACTTGTTACCTCGCGAGTTGCAATTCAAACGACCTTGGATGTTTGGGAGATAGTCCTTTATAGGTACCACGGACATTGCATTCTTTTCTGAGTTCTGGTCTTTAGATTGAATCAGCGGCTTTCTCTGACACGTGATTAATTCACTGCTTTCATACCATTGAGTCGGACCTTGATAAATGACACATTTTTTTTGTTGAAAAAAAAAATCAGATTTCTGATTTTTTTCTTCTTTGTTTTTTTTCTACTTGATGGTTTGCCTTCGGCTTTTGAATTCGTTTCTTGTCCACATAATCATTTGCGCCTTCTGCTCTTTCTCATCCTCGTCCTTTTGACGTGAGTCAAGCCGAGGGTCGCTCGTCTATTTTCCCGGTTACTCGGACTAGAGATTGGACGGTGTGATGTTCTCCCGTCCTGCCTAACCGCATAAGTACCGCAGTGGCGGAGCAGATTCTCAGGATTAGGCTAGTGAAGCGTCAACCTCCACCGCTTTTCTCAATCATCAGAACCAAAAACTCAGAACTTCCTGCAATTTGCCGTACCTTTCTAGGACATTTCTATCAACTCCACATCCCTGCATATCACAACTTGAAAGAACAAAGCATCGAAAAATTTTTAAATTTCGCATTTTTAGTCAAATGAGCACAATAGTCATAAAAAGCTGGGAATGAGATTTTTGACATATGAGAAAAGCATAGCAGTGCATCATCAGTTCATCACGAGTTCATCAAGACACAAAACATGCGACATAAAAATTTAAAATAGACACGACGCACAATTGACTCAACAACATCCCACCCCACACTTAAATGGACACGTGTCCTCACGGAATAATTCAAGAGATGAGATGTGTAACAAACAGACTCACACTAAATAGACTCAACAGACTCAAATAAAAATAAAAAGAAATAAATAAATAAACGAAAGGAACTGGTACTCCCCTAATGGTCTGGTGGCGGTGGTGGCTGCATGTATTCGGGCGGAATGGCATGACCTGGACGCCATCCTGGGGGAGCGGAAACTGGGTGGAAGCCGCCACCCATTGCCATCATCATAGCCCTGTTCACATTAAATAAATGGTCAATCTGCGCCTGTGCATACTATCCGGGCTGTCTCGGTACCTACTCCTCTGGTGGCACCACATTCAATGGGACCTCTTCCTCGTCTCTTCGACGTCTCCTGCCCCCTGCAGCTCTTTCACGCTCTGGCGGTCTCCCTCTCTGTCGCGGTGGGCTAGGCGGTGGCCTAAGAGCTGGATCTGCAAAATAAGTCCAACGCACTTCACCCTCACTGCTGACTCTATATGTCCTCCCAGAACCAAGTCTTCCACCGTCAGCTAATCCATAAGCAAGAATCCTGTGGCCTGGTAGTGCATCCATGTCTGGGTGAAGATTGCGCAGCAGATAAGTTACCATGCCACCCACACTAACTGGCCCTCGAGGCTTAATGTTCTTCAAGTGATCACAGAAAAAATATCCCCAGTGTGGGACTACCCCTCTCACCAAAGAGCCTAGAAGTGTCAGATCTCGTATCGACGGCTTATCATTGCCGTTCGCCCTCGCAGTCAAGGTCCTCGTCAAAATGAAATGTACTAAATACCAAAAAGGATCTGTGAATGCTGTGACTGAAGCGTCGCTCGGTCTGTAGCGACCCGTCCCCGTAAGGATAAGGTAAGTGTCGCTGATTTCCATCCCAAGCATGAAATTGGCGAAAGTCCCATCTCTCACTTCTGGCCACCCAAAGATTTGACGCAGCCGCGTCATCGTGCAATGGTGCTCTACACCTCTAAAAGTGTACCTGAATCCTTCATGTTCCCTAGGCCCAATGTAGTCGTAACCGGTTAGGAACTCACAAGTGTCTTTAATATCAGCATCACTACGGAGAGTGAGCAATCCTGGCCAACCAAATCTGTCCAACAGCGCCCTGAACCTCTGATGTTCCCTTGTGTGGCATGTGTTTGGCAAAACGTAGTTAGACAGTTCGAGCAGGAGTTCAGGGGGAGTTCGAACACTTAGTGGAACTACTATACAGCGTAGAGCAGACGCAGAGTTTTTTCCAGAAGGTTCTAGATCGAATATCTCTTCGATCTGAAGTCGGCCAGCGAAGAAATCGGACTCCAGATATTCAGATGAATATCTTCTACATGACGGCATGGCTGACTTGGAGAGGAAGTCATCGTTTTCCCTCTCACCGATTTAAAAGATATGCATCAAATATTTCGGAATATATTCCTAAATATTTGATGGGATTATCTTATGCAAATTAGGGTTTTTGCTCGAGCATATAAATACCATGCAAAGGCAACCCTAATACGCATCGCTTTCAAGATCAAAAATACACGAAGAAATCCTATCGATTGGAAAAGAAGAAAGCGACGGCCGTTGTGTTTTCCCCACTGGAAAACATCGGTGTGAGCTCAGTCTGATACGTGCTATTCAGATTGACCAGAGGTGATCAAGTTCAGAGCACAAACAGAACAACCAGCTTTCAAGTGAAAGCAACCGAGCTTCAGGAGAGGTTCGAGTACGTTCAGACAGAAGGTCTGGACGAAGGGGATCAAGGGGAGTTGCGACGAACCTTGGTTGCAAATCTGAGAGACGGAGTAGTAGAGGCTAGGCAATTACAAGGTGTAAGTGTAAGTCCACTGAAAAGCTCTATACTCGTAATAAAGATTTGTTGTCCCTTTTCCGGGTGTGGGAAACCCCCCAGAGTAGGCGTAGCCGAACTGGGTTATCAATCTGTGCGTACTCGTGTTTTATTGTTCTGTTCGTACTTATTGTGGAACTGTGGTAGAAAGAGTTCAAGGTCTGTCCAAACACAACCTAGAACACTTGCTTGAACAGAGGATATAATTTCAATTGGTATCAGAGCAAACACTCGACACACTGAGTGGGATCCTGAACTCTTCGAAATGCCTCTGAAAGAAGGACAAAGCATCACCAGACCTCCGCTATTAGAAGGATCGAACTATGCCACCTGGAAACCTATGATGCGATCCTTTCTGAAATCCCTAGACGAGAAAGCCTGGATGACCGTTCAGAGAGGGTGGACTGAACCTATGATGAACAAACTCACTGGAGAACCTGTTCTAAAACCAGAAACCTTAAGGAGTGAAGAGGAGAACAAAGTATCCATGGGAAACGTAAAGGCAATGAATGCGATCTTCTCGGTAGTTGATGAAAATGTCATGAAGCTGATTATCAATTGTGAAGTTGCTAAGGAAGCATGGGACATTCTCCAAACAGCCTTTGAAGGTACAGACAAGGTTCGAAACTCTCGTATGCAGGCTGTCACAACAAAGTTCGAAGAGATGAAAATGAAGGAGAGTGAGTCCATCGCTGAGTACAACACCAGGGTTCTAGAACTGTCCAACAAAGCGTCTGCCCTTGGGAAACCCATCGACGAGGATAGATTGGTGAGCAAAGTCCTAAGATCACTCCCTCCGAGATTTGCTATGAAGGTAACTAATCTCTGGCCGAGACATATAAGGATCTATATGAAAAGTGGCTGCTACTGATCAAGGTAAACAAGAAGCTGAATGACACAGTTGCAAGCATCACTACAGAAAAGGATAAGGTCTGGGAAGAAGTGGAGATTCTGGTCACACAGAAGGCTGAACTTGAAGGCACGGTAACTTCCCTAAACTCTCAACTGGCTGATATGAAACAGGAAAGACTGTGTTTGCTTGCTCAGAAGACGGAGCTCCTGGGCACTATCTCCTCGCTGAAAGTCGACATTGAAAAAGACCGTGAAACTCATCCTGTTGGCATGACTAGGCTAAGAAAGGTTATCTCAGATCTAAAACGCAAGGAGGTGTTCCAACACAGAAAGATAGAACAGCTGGAACTCCAGCTAGAATCAGAAAAAATGGACCGAGAAGTTGCTGAAAAGGAGCTCACTCACTTCAAACAGTCAGTGAGGATGTTGAACTCTGGCTCAGAAAATTTAGATGAAATCCTCAACGCTCAAAGGATGGAGGCAGGACGTAGAGGATTGGGGTTCATGGGAAAAAGGAGTTCAAAGGACACTATGTGTGTTAAAGCTAAATCTGTGTCTGAACAGTTGCCTGAACAGAAGGTGAGAAAGCACCCTAGACAGAAAGTGGATCTGTCCCAAGACAAGTCTAGGACTACTTACCTCAGTTCAAATCAGAAGAAAGACTTGCTGACATGTTGGTACTGCTACCAGATGGGACACATCAGACGGCAGTGTCGACTGTTTCTTGCTGAACATCGAGGACACCAACAGCAATAGATCCAACCTCGACAGAAACAAGTTTGGATTCCGAAGGAACAACAGACAGTATGCATGGTAGCGTGCTGCTCATAAGGAGATACAGTGCAAGCTAGTTGGTTCTTCGATAGTGGATGCTCTGCACACATGACATGTAACTCTGAATATCTCTCTCATATTAGACCTGTTGAGCAGATGCGGTTTGTCACCTTCGCGGATGGTCGGAAGAGTCAGGTGATCGGCTGTGGAACATTGAAGGTTCCGGATCTCCCTGCACTCGAGGACACTCTCCTGGTTGAAGGTCTGACTATGAATCTCATTAGCATCAGTCAACTGTGCGACAATGGACACTATGTGTCATTCTCTAGTGACTCATGCCTCGTTCTTAACGAGAATGGTGATTCCGTAATGAAAGGGAGAAGAAGGGCCAATGACTGTTACACCATCAGAATGGGAAACAAGGAGCTAAGGTCTACTCTCAACTATGTTCAAGCCAAACATGGAGTTCTGCGAGGGGGAGTGAAAAAGACCCTACATAATAGAAGGATCGCACAAATCAATTTTGGCAACTGTACCAGGCGACTGCTGGATCAGAAGGTGTCACAGTTACAGCGAGAGTTTGAACAGAAGATTACAAAGTTGCAGAAGGAGTTCGAACTGCTTGTACAGATGAATGCCAGTTCACCAGAAGAGAAATTGAATGAGATTCCTCGGTTTGGAACTCCCAGATCCTCCTTGGGTCTGCGTGGGTTTATGAACTGAGTGTTCCAGGCAGTGGTCAGTCAAAGGCGAATCCCCAGCTACAACAGTTGGACTGACCACCTAAGAAGGGAGCTGGAACAGATGGGAAAGTTCTTATGATCAAATATTTTATTCCGAAAAGATTCGAATTACACCGTTTTATTTGGAAAGCGATTGGCGTATATTGAGAAGATGAAAAGGCAGGAGGATATTTTATTTTCAAATCTTAACTGTTGAGCGTGTCTCCTCTTATTGTCTCCGAAACCCTAGATTGGAAGTCTCTCTCGACTACTCCGAAATCGACGATGGTGAACACAAGGAAGTCAGCAAAATCCAGTGCTATATCCGCGGAGAAAAGGAAGGAAAGCATGCAAACCTCAAAGGTGGTGACAGCGAAATCAAAGATTCCAAAATCCAAGGCTGCGAAGTTGAAAAAGGCATCGCCTTTACACGAGATGTCTGCCGAGGAGATAACTGTTAAAACTTCTCAGACAGTCACAGCGGTTTCTACCCCTCAAGCGTGTCCACAATCGGAGGTAAATCCCGTCCTTCCTTCGGTTTCGGCAGTCGTTGAAAAATCTGTGGTTGTTGATGGAGTTGAGAATGTTGGGAGTTTGGGTGCTGAAGCTAGTAGGGCTGTTAGTGATGAAGAAGCCGGTAGGGCTGAGATTTGTGTTAACGAGGACAAGATTGTGGTTGGTAAAAAGGGTGATGAAGTTTCTAAATCTGTTGAAGAAACGGAACCCAGAATGTCAGTGTCAAGAAAGTCTGGTGTTTCAGACGTTTGGAAGGCAAAGATTCAAGCTTCCGGGTACGTTCGCCCAGGAGGTTTTCAAAGAAAGAAGGTGTCTCGCCGAGCTGCCTCTCCCAGTCAATGCCTAGCCAGGATCTGTTCTATCAGAGGGAGGGTCCCTGATATTTCTAATGAGGAAAAGAAGAGTATGAGGAATCTGGGTATGAAGGATGCACCTATTGATAACTTGGTTGAGGAGATTGGAGTCTCAGAAGGTGAAGTTGCTGAGACTATGAGTAAAGGACCAGATTCATCTGTAAAGAGTGTTGGGGAGATTGATGCTGTTGCAGAAGAGCCTGAGACTGCTGAAGGGGATGAAGACCTGGAGGATATGTTCAAAGACATAGATGATTTTGTTGAGAATCTACCAAAGGAAGTCCCCAGTGTTCCAGCTGAAGAGGAGTTAATTGATACTCCAGAGAATGTTGTGATTGAGGAAACGACAACTGTTCCAGATGCTGTTCAGGACAGTCACCATGGTGCTCAGATGGATATTGATGACTCTCAGAAGACTGACGTTGAAGCAGTTCCTCAGATGGGTGATGATGAGGATTTGGTTCCTCTTGTGAAGTTAAAGAAGATGTCAAAGGGGAAGGAAAAGTAAAAAGTGGCCTTTGCGAAGTCTATAAAAGATTCTGCCCAGAAGGGTGCTGATGTACGCAGTGGTGCAGGGGGAGCTGGTTCCTCCAAGAAAAGGAAGCGTGTCGCTCCAATGCCTGTTTCAGAAGACGCTGGGGGATGTGAAGTCCCAGGCCCTGATGCTGAGACTGTCCCAGTTGGCTTGGTTAAGAAGGGTGTATGGTTTGTTAACAAAGATGCTGCAAGAAAGTGGCCATGCATCCAGAAGAGGAAAATCATACCTGAAAGATTGCTAGATGAGTCCCGGTATAAGGGAAAGGAGGTGGTTAAGATTCTGAAAGAATCGGATCTGTTTTGGACGCTGGCTAGGTGCAAACCCTACAGTGAACAGCTTGTGCGTGAGGCAATGGCGAACTTGCCCCCTCACTTTGGGGTAGTTGGAGATCCTGAGTATGGAGTCTTCTTTGTTAGAGGGAGGAGAATTAAGATTGATCCGGAGCTAATCAATGTGTATTTCTCGATGGATGACCCGGCTGTTGACGAGGAGGAGGAAAATTTTGAGAAGATTGTGAGTACTATCACTGCGGGCTCTGTTAGGTGGTGACCTGAATCAGTTGTGCACACAGCAGACTTATCAACGTTTTATTCCATGCTGTTCTTCATTGCTGTCTTCAATTGGAGACCTTCTACACATCGATCAACAGTCAATAAGGACGTGGCTCAACTGCTGTATCAGATAGGGAACAAGCGGAAATTCAATTTGGGAAGAGTCATGTTCAAACAGATTGCTGAACATGCTACGTCAAAGAGGACTCTTCACCAGATCTGCTTCCCATCACTGATTTATGAGTTGATTGTTTATCATGCCCCTGATTTGATGTCCTCCATTGATCAGCTCTCAAAGTCTCCTAGCAAGTTTGTCGTAGACCACAAGCTATTTAAAGGGCGTTATATTAATGATCTCAAGGAGGAGACCTCGAAGGGCAAAGATATTGCCGAGCCATCAAGGCGAGGAGGAGCAAGGTTGGCCCGTGATGAGAGGAATAGACTTCTCATGGACCTACATGACATCATTGAAGCGGACAAGGAGCAGCGCAAGCGTATCAACAAGCTCGCTCGTGCCCTCAGCTTTCCAAGTGACGATGAAGCTGATGATACAGTCTCTGAGGAGGGCACTGATGATGGTTCGTCTTCATGAAGGTCTCCTAATAACTTTTCCTCTGAACTCAGACCGTATTTAAAACTCTAGTTATTGTGTGCTTGTTCTGGCACTTATTGATTAACTGTTCGAACTCGATCAGCCCCTTGCCAGTTTGTGGCAAAAAGGGGGAGTATTTTGTGGTGACAATTTTTGTTCCCTCAAGGTTTCCTACTGTCTAGATAGTTAGATAGATCTAGTTGTCTAGTAGATTTGGTTTTGCCAAAATGCCAAGGGGGAGATTGATGTTCCCTTGTGTGGCATGTGTTTGGCAAAACGTAGTTAGACAGTTTGAGCAGGAGTTCAGGGGGAGTTCGAACACTTAGTGGAACTACTATACAGCGTAGAGCAGACGCAGAGTTTTTTCCAGAAGGTTCTAGATTGAATATCTCTTCGATCTGAAGTCGGCCAGCGAAGAAATCGGACTCCTGATATTCAGATGAATATCTTCTACATGACGGCATGGCTGACTTGGAGAGGAAGTCATCATTTTCCCTCTCACCGATTTGAAAGATATGCATCAAATATTTCGGAATATATTCCTAAATATTTGATGGGATTATCTTATGCAAATTAGGGTTTTTGCTCGAGCATATAAATACCATGCAAAGGCAACCCTAATACGCATCGCTTTCAAGATAAAAAATACACGAAGAAATCCTATCGATTGGAAAAGAAGAAAGCGACGGCCGTTGTGTTTTCCCCACTGGAAAAACATCGGTGTGAGCTCAGTCTGATACGTGCTATTCAGATTGACCAGAGGTGATCAAGTTCAGAGCACAAACAGAACAACCAGCTTTCAAGTGAAAGCGACCGAGCTTCAGGAGAGGTTCGAGTACGTTTGGACAGAAGGTCTGGACGAAGGGGATCAAGGGGAGTTGGGACGAACCTTGGTTGCAAATCTGAGAGACGGAGTAGTAGAGGCTAGGCAATTACAAGGTGTAAGTGTAAGTCCACTGAAAAGCTCTATACTCGTAATAAAGATTTGTTGTCCCTTTTCCGGGTGTGGGAAACCCCCCAGAGTAGGCGTAGCCGAACTGGATTATCAATCTGTGCGTACTCGTGTTTTATTGTTCTGTTCGTACTTTTTGTGGAACTGTGGTAGAAAGAGTTCAAGGTCTGTCCAAACACAATCTAGAACACTTGCTTGAACAGAGGATATAATTTCAACCTCTCTAAGAGTCCGCAACGCTCTAGAAAGTACCGCTCAACCCACATGGGTGCCTTATGTGTAAGCGCCATGAATGCCTCAAATCTCTGCTGCCATTCATCGACGACAGCCGGAACTAGTGCCTCGGCATCAACAGGTGGTGGCTGAGCTCTGCGATCACGGGATGAACTAGCACGTGCCGATGTACGAGTCATCTTGATCTGGAAAAAAAATTGAAATTTCCAAAATTCCGCGTACGTCTTCTGCAATTAATCCCGCGGAGGTCTCTACTATTTCAGTTTATTCTTCAGACGTCCGCGCCTGTATATTATTTAGATGTCCGTGTGATTTCCAAAATTTCAGATATGCGCCCCTATCGAATTCCGGCTGCCAATCCGACCAATTCCAAGTTCAATTTCACAATTCCAAGCTTCAAACAACCCAAATCCAGCAAACTCCGACAACTCCCTTCCACCGATTCAACCAAAATTCACTCCAATCCACACCAAACCCTAATCCAATGACAATCTAATCGGGAAGTCTTACCTCAATCCGGCGGAGCTTTGATTCAGCGGAGGGTTACCAATTTACTTGCGGAGGGTGTGAACAAGAGATTCGCGGACGGAGCAAAACAAATCGCGGACGGGGAAAAATCACGGACGGAGCTCTCTTTTTCTTTTCTTTCGTGCCGAAAACCCAGATTTGGAAAAAAACCCAATTTTAACTTTTTGATGTCCCACGGACGCCCTTGCAATTACTACCCACGGACGTATCTTGATTTTGCTATAATTCTTTAGACGTCCGCGCATTTAAATGTTGAGACGTGCGCGGTTTGCACTGATGTAGAACCACTTTCTTCGTTTAATTCACCTGAAACCACCAGAAATAAAACATGCACTCGAGGTGCATTATCAGAGTACCAATTCCACTAACTAATCGACTCTTAACATGCGTAAAATAAAAAACACACCGGGTTGCCTCCCGGTAAGCGCCTTTGTTTAACGTCCTTGGCCGGACATTACCTCTTTAGCTAGGTAGAATATACCGGCTCCGCCAGTTCAACGTCCTCCGTGGTTGCCTCAAATCCGTCATAGTATGGCTTGACTCTTTGCCCATTCACCTTGAAACTCTCTCCTCCTTCGGTTCCTCGCAATTCCAACGCCCCATGATTGTACACCTTTACAACGACGTATGGACCTGTCCAACGAGAACGCAATTTCCCAGGCATAAGTCTTAATCTTGAGGAAAATAAAAGTACCTTTTGCCCCACTTCATAGCTGCGCCTCAATATGTACTTGTCATGGTACATTTTCGCTCTCGCTTTGTAGTCTGACTGGCTCCCGTAAGCCTCTAAGCGGAGCTCCTCCAACTCATTCAACTGTAGCTTTATTTCGATCCCTGCATTGGTTAGATCAAAGTTGCATGTTTTAATTGCCCAAAAAGCCTTATGTTGTACCTCAACCGGGAGATGACAAGCCTTCCCATAAACCAGTCTAAAAGGGGACATTCCAATTGGCGTCTTATAGGCGGTCCTGTAAGCCCACAATGCCTCTTCAAGTCTGATTGGCCAATCCTTCCTCGATGGCTTCACCATTTTCTCTAGTATGGACTTGATCTCTCGATTCGACACCTCAGCTTGTCCATTGGTTTGAGGATGGTAAGCGGTGGATACTCGATGATAAACACCAAAGTGTTTGAACACCGACGCGACGGAACGATTGCAAAAGTGTGACCCTTGGTCACTGATCACCGCCTTTGGTACTCCATACCTACAAAAGATATTAGTACGCAAGAAATCCACCACCGTCTAACCATCATCATGCTTGGCGGCCTTAGCTTCGACCCACTTAGATACATAATCGACGGCAACCAATATATATTGTAAGCCATATGCAGAGGGAAACGGTCCCATAAAATCAATACCCCATACATCAAATATTTCATCAACAACAATGGGCCTTTGAGGCATTTCATTTCTAGAAGAAATATTCCCTACGCGTTGACATCTATCATATGCTTTACAATGGTTATATGCATCTCTAAACAAATGTGGCCAATAGAAACCACTATCAAGAATTTTCCTAGATGTCCTCTTCGGTCCAAAATGACTACCACACGCATGTTCATGACAAAAAACAAGCACAGAAGAAATTTTAGAATGAGGCACACACTTTCTAACAACTTGATCCGAGCCAATTTTCCACAAGTAAGGGTCATCCCAAATATAATATCTCGAATCATGCTTGAGCCTCAAACGTTGAGCAGTAGTAAATGACGAAGGAAACTTACCCCCACCAGGTAATTAACTATGTTAGCATACCATGGTGCTTTTTCTTGGACAGCAAATACATACTCGTCCGGGAATGTTTCGGTTATAGCTCCGGTTTCCTCCTCTCTCACTATTCTGCTCAAGTGATCGGCACTGTATTCTCGATGCCCTTCTTATCCTTTATTTCCACATCGAACTCTTGTAGCAAGAGGATCCATCTAATTAGTCGCGGCTTTGACTCCTTCTTCGTCATCAAATAGCGAATAGCTGCATGATCAGAAAAGACAACAATTTTAGAACCAAGCAAATAAGGGCGAAATTTTTCCAAAGCAAATATAACAGCTAAAAGCTTTTTTTCGGTCGTGGAATAATTTCGCTGAGCCGCGTCAAGCGTCCTAGACGCATAATGGATCACCACAGGCTTCTTTTCCTTCCTTTGCCCTAGCACTGCTCCAACTGCGTAGTCGCTCGCATCACACATTATCTCGAAGGGCTGTGTCCAGTCCAGTGCTTGAATGATAGGTGCGCTAGTTAGTGCCGCTATAAGATCATCGAATGATGCCTGGCATTCCGCTGTAAACTCAAATGATACATCCTTTTGCAGCAATCGAGAGACAGGTAGCGCCCTTTTTGAGAAATCCTGTAAAAACCTGTGATAAAATCCTGCATGTCCTAAAAAAGACTTCACCCCACGCTGATCAGAGGGGTAGGGGAAGCTCATAATCAAGTCAATTTTAGCCTTGTCTACCTGTAGTCCTTCCCTAGACACAACATGTCCCAATACTATACCGTGAGTGACCATAAAATGACATTTTTCATAATTCAAAACCAAGTTAGTCTCCTCACAACGTGCAAGCACTCTATCGACATTAAGCAAGCATTCATCAAAAGTATTGCCATACACAGTGAAATCATCCATGAACACTTCAACACATTTACTAATCAATTCCGAAAATATACTCATTACCACACGCTGGAAGGTGCCAGGTGCGTTGCACAAACCAAAAGACATGCGTCGAAACGCGAATGTACCGAATGGGCACGTGAAAGTAGTCTTCTCCTGGTCTTCGGCTGCAATCGGAATTTGATTATACCCAGAAAATCCATCTAAAAAGCAAAAATAAGGCTTACCTGCGAGCCTATCCAACATTTGGTCAATGAACGACAAAGGAAAGTGATCCTTGTGTGTCACGACATTTAGCTTTCTGTAGTCGATGCACACGCGCCATCCGTTCTGGATTCTCTTTGTTACCAATTCACCTTGAGCGTTAAGCTCTACTGTAATTCTTGTCTTCTTTGGTACTACATGTACGGGGCTTACCCATTGACTATCTGAAATAGGATAAATCACGTCAGCATCTAAAAGTTTTTGTACCTCTTTTTGAACCACCTCCATCATCAATGGGTTCAATCTACGCTGCGGCTGTCTCACAGGTTTGGCTCCATCCTCGAGTAAAATCCGGTGCATGCACACGGTAGGGCTCACTCCCTTGATGTCCGCAAGTGTCCATCCAATCGCGGTCTTATGTTTCCGTAGTACCTCTGCCAATCTCTCCTCCTGATTAGGCTCCAAGCCTTTCTTGATTATGACCGGCAACGTCTCACCCTCTCCCAAATAGATATACTTTAAATGCTCGGGTAAGGGCTTAAGCTGCAACTCAGGTGCCTGTACAACAGATGGTACAGGTGTAGATTTATTAGTTAAAGCAACTTGATTAGCATCATACCTTGGGGTTAATGGTGGCGAAACTCTAAGCTCCTGTAGCATGTCACTAGTGTCACGAAGCATCCCTATTGATGCGCCACATGACTCAATAGCCTCCCTCAAAATTACTTCAAGCACATCATCCCCATAGGGAATGTCTGAAGACTCCACTAGCTCATCGATCGCATCCAAAGCGTGTACTCCTACATCATCAGGTGGATATTGCATAGCTTGATATATATTAAAGTTTATTACCTCATCTTCCACCTCCATGGAAAGCGTGCCACTATCCACATCGATCTTAGTTCTAGCAGTCTTCAAGAATGGCCTACCAAATAGAATTGGTGGTTGATCTTGTGCTCCCTCATCATCCATTTTCAGCACATAGAAATCTGCAGGAAAAATAAGATTTTCTACCTGCACCAAAACATCCTCGATCACACCCAAAGGTTGGGTGCATGATCGGTCAGCCAATTGAATGGTCAAACCCACTGGTTTAAGTGGACCAATACGCAAAGATAAGTACAAAGAGTAAGGAAGAACATTTATGGAAGCACCAAGATCTAGCATGCAATTTTCGATCCTCACGTTACCAATAACACATGGAATAGTAAAAGTCCCTGGATCCTTACACTTTTTGGGTACCTTCCTTTGTATCGCTGCCGATACACTTTCTCCAGGCATTACCTGCTCATTCTGAATTGTACGCCTACGGTTAGTACATAATTCCTTGAGAAATTTTGCGTACCTTGGAATTTGCCGAATAGCCTCAATGAGTGGAATGTTAATTTCCACTTTGCTGAACAACTCCCAAACCTCCTTGTCTGTGATAGACTTCTTTTTGGACTTAGAAACCTGCATTGGAAATGGTAGAGGAGTGTTTGAAAAAGGAATTTCTTCACCTGAATTAGTGCACGCCGCGGACGTCTTGTGTTCATTGTCCGCGGACGTCTCTTGATTTCTGTGTAATTCTTCAGGCGTCCGTGCATTAATTGGTGAGGCGTCCGAGTGCTGCACTGAGGTAGAATCTTCGTTCAGCTCTTCTGTTCCATTCTTCAATTGTTTTCCATTTCTAAGCATTACAGCGCTAATATTGGACTTTGGATTGGGAATCGTTTGCGATGGCAACTTCCCTTTGTCTTCACGCCTTTCGTATACATCCTTCACAATTTGAGACACTTGCTTCTTCAGCTCATTAACGTCTCCAGCTTGTTGCACCATCTTTTCAGTGAGTTCTTTGAACATGCCTCTCACTTCATCCCTAAATTCCTTGATCGGGCTGTCTTCTCCTTGTTTGATGTGCGGTGGTTTGTACGGCTGCTTTTGTGGGTACGAAGATTGCCCCACATCATAGTTGTTGTTCCTTTGCCAACCACCCTCATTTTGCCTTGGCTGCCATTTGTTATTGCCTTGATATCCATCATACTTCCTGGGTGGCAAATCTCCCTTGTTCATGTAGCCCACGACATTCACATCTTCCGTTCTTTCCTGAAAAACAGTGTTATCATTATTTATTGGATTAAAAGCGGACTTGTTTACCTTACACTCCACTTGTTGATTGCCTTGTGGTTGTTGCGTCATCATTTGAGCCATCATATTCTTCAGTTCCTGCAATTCAGAATGTACATTTACGTTAGCAACAGGTGCAGGTTTATAAGTTTCTTCTAAGTACCTTGTGCTCTCGGCAACTTTCTCAATCAACTCCCATTTCTCCTCGGGGTACATGTCAAGGATAGACCCCTGAGCAGAGGCATCTAGCATTCTCCTTTCCATTAGAACCATCCCATCCATGAAGTATTCAAGCAGCATCCTTTGTGGGATTCCATGATTCGGGCAACTCTCTTCCAAATGCCTAAACCTCTCCAAATAGTCGAACAACGTTTCTGCGCGTCCTTGTCTAAGCATAGAGAGCTCCTTTCTTGTTTGAGCCGCCTTCGAATGGCAGTAGTACTTGTCCATGAACTTCCTTTGCAATTGATCCCATGAAGTAATCGAACCTGCAGGTAAAGACATTAACCAAGATTTAGCTTGACTTTCTAAAGAAAAACGAAATGTCTTTAATTTAAAAATATTCTCCGGAACCGATGCAGCTTTCATGGACATGCAAATTCCATGAAATTCCTTCAAGTGCCTTAGGGGGTTCTCATCGGGCATTCCTCCAAACTTGGGCAAGTGGTGTATCACCCTACTCTTTATCTCGATGTCTTCTGCGTCCTCATCCAACCTAATGCACCAAGGTGCCTCATCAATATACGGCGCACATACTCCTCTCATAGTGCGTCCCAAATCCAGACGCCTAGCTAACTGTCCGTATTGGTTTTCTCCACCGAGGTATTGTCGATCCAACTCATCCTCGTAATCATCGTAATTCTCGTGTCTAGCTGCACGATGTCTTGCAAACTCATTCACAAATTGCTGATTTCTGGGGGGTGGTAATTTTTGATTAACAGGGGGCAGTCCTTGCCTCTGTTCCTGCATGTTTTCTCCTAGTACACTTCCTCGCTCTTCACCATCACGTTCAACACTTCTCTGTGACATGGTTACTTAAACAGAAAAAATAATCAAGTGACAGAAAATAAAAAAGACAATAAAATAAAACTAAAAGAAAGAAATACTTAGTGAGATTCTTCGTTACCAATCCCCGGCAACGGCGCCATTTTGACAGGTGTCGTACCTGTGCAAAAATAATATTTCTTTTTCCGACTAGCAAGTGGTAAGTCGGGTCGTATCCATAGAGATTGGTTGAGAATCTGTTTCACTAAGTAAAAACGTAACAATGGGGGGGGGGGGTTTGAATGCAAACAATTAAATAACGCAAGTAAGCAAGAATGATCGCTAGAGCAATCGTCACACAAATCCAAGTATCAACTATTAAAGAACAGTGCAAGCTAGAACTCTCGACTATGATGCAAGACTAAATCATTAACCTAACCGTTTTGATTTCTAATGTTTTACAACTTATAGCTCCCCGCTAGGTTGCACTACAAGTTGTCCTAGGGTGTCAATCCTAGTGGTATATTACTCGTATCCTAGTTTGCTATCCCCGCTAGGTTGCTAGTAAACTGTGATAATCGGAATCAACAAACTAACAGAAGCTCCCCCGCTAGGGTTCCACTCGTGCTAGCACATCAAATCCATAAACAATGCTTAGTAATATAACGCAAAACATAAAGATAAATATAGGTCTCAAGTCAAAACATCACAATGTCGAGTTCTAGCCTACACGTATGAGTTTAGCTACTCATCGCAATGGAATACATCATGAAGTTTTATGTGAATAAAATAGAACAAAATTACTAATGGTGAACTCTTCACCAAGCTGCAGCTCAACTCTGACACTTTAATCCGTGTCTCTTTTTCTCTTCTAAAATTCGATGTCTGGTCGCCTCTGGTCGCCTAGGGTTTCGTGCTTATTTATTCTCTCTTTGGGCTTTCCAATAATGCAATTCGAAATTAGGAAATTTCGACTGCCGGCTGGCGGGCGCGGACGTCTCCTGATTTACGACCCGCGGACGTCTTCACAATTATGGAAATTCATAAGACGTCCGCGCCTCTAATTCTTCAACCCTCCGCGGTTTGCACTGACGAAAACTCCAAAGTGCTTCGAACTTCATTTCTTTCCGCGCCAAACATCTTCAAATGACTCCTTTTAGCCGGTATTCCTTCCATGGTCTCCGAGTGTACCTGAGAACGAAAACTACACACAGGTAGTGAAATAATATACAGATAACACTAAGAGACGGGATTTTAACATATAAAATAGTCGTACAACTATGACTCATCACAAAGGTATTGCTTTGTTTAGGTGTCACTACTTATTTTTACGGCAAAGTATCAAATAAGTATTAACGATAGGGTTTGAATTATTAGGCTAAGCTTTACGGCAAAGTATCCACTTAGCTTCACAGTTCAATCCGTGAAATTAAGCACAAGAACTAAAGAACAAGAAATTGCATTAAGAATAAAGTCTCAAAACGTATGTCACAATGACGAAACCCTAAAGTGAACTAGGAGTTTAGCTACTCATATCCATGGGAATAAAAATATGAAATAATATGAATGATGAAAGCAGGTAAATCTCTTCTCTCGTATCGAATTCTTCTTTGCTATTTTCTCTTTTGCACTCTTAATTGCTAAATCCCCCCCCCCCCTTTCTTTATTGTTTTCAGATACAACTTCAACAACCAGCTCTCTTAGGTTCGACCCTGCTTTCCGCTTTACTAGCTTTTAGCAGGAGATATATATATATTAAGTTTGACGCATCAGACGACGCGCGTCAGTTATATCAATCATGACCGGTGAATATGTCTCTTCATAATTAATGACTGGTCTTTGCGAGAAGCCTTGTGCTACAAGTCGTGATTTATATCTTACGACTTCTTTTTTCTCATTTTGTTTCTGTACAAATATCCATTTATAACTAACAGGTTTGACATTCTCGGGTGTTAGAGAAATTTTGCCTCTATGACACTTTTCCATTTTGGCCAATCATTTCTTCATCGACATTATTTAACCGATCTTGGCTCATGATCCTCATTGTCAGCTGTAATATCTAGATCTATAGAATAGGCAAATATATTATCCACTATAATTTCTTTTATAATCCACATTTTCCCTAAAATGACATGATTGATAGAAATTTCTTAACTGTCATCATTTACAGGTATCTCATTATCTTTTGAAGATGATTCTTCATGTATGACATCTATTTCTTTTGGAATAGTGGTTGATGCATTAATACGGTTATTTTAAATCTTTCTTTTTCTAGGATTTTTATCCTTGGACCTAATTGGTCTACCACGCTTTTGTCGTGTTTTAGACTCACTTGTGCAATATCTTCATCACGAAGATTTATTTTTCAAGGAGCATTGACACTGTCTCAACATGTGACTTTGTCACTGTCTCAACATTCTTAAATGCATCTAGCAATGTGTTTGCAACCTTTTGCAACTAGATAATCTTTTGAACTTCTAGTTCACATTAATTTGTACGAGGATCAAAATGAGACAATGACTCTGCATACCAAGATATCTCTTGTCTTTTTCAACCTTTATTTTATCTCCCCCTAATGCAGAGAAATTTGTCTCATCAAACTGACAGTCGGCAAATCGTGCCTTAAATATGTCACCTGTCATATATTCCAAAATTTTAATAGTTGATGGAGATTCAAATCCCATGTAAATCCCTAATCTTCGTTGAGGTCCCATTTTAGTACGTTGCGGCGGAGATATTGGAACATAAATTGCACACCCAAAAACTCTTAATTGAGAGATATTTGGTTCTTGGCCACTGACAAGTTGCAAAGAGGAATATTTATTATTTGCAGTTGGCCTTATACGAATTAGTGATGCAGCATGCAAAAGTGCATGTCCCCAACCAGAAACTTGGCAATTTTGATCGCATAAGTAATGGTCTAGCTATCAGTTTTAGTCTCTTGACAAAAGATTCTACTAGACCATTTTGAGTATGAACATGAGCAACCGGATGTTCAGTTATAATTCCAATTGACATACAAAAGTGAACAAAAGATTGTGATGTAAATTCTCTCGCATTATCCATATGGATTTTCTTAATTTTATGATCTGGATATTATGCTCGTAATCGAATAATTTGAGCAAGCAACCTTGCAAATGCCATATTACGAGTGGACAATAAACAAACATGCGACCAATGAGTCGATGCATCAATAAGTACCATAAAGTACCGAAATGGTCCACACGATGGGGAAATAGGTCCACATTTATCTCTCGGAATCCGTTCTAAAACTATTGGACATTTAGTCACAACTTTAACCGAAGATGGTGACGGAGCCCACCGCACTATCGTTAAGGTGCGATGTTCTCTGTGCAAAAACAAATTTATATCTCCGATACTCGCGACTTAACTATTTTGGGTAGTCAGTGGTAAGTACGGGTCGAACCCAAGGGAGTCAGGTGAATAGTTTTTCTTTCGAAAAGGGGGATTAAATAAAGCAGTTGGGGGGTTGTTTTTGGTTTTTAGTACTGAAAGGTAAAGTAACAGTTGATATTACAATTAAAGGAAAGATTCGGTTTCAGGGGCCTTATATCATATTTTCGTTTATCATTGACCTCTAATGATCATACCTAAGTGTTCAAAAGTGAATCAAGGCTATTCCTAGCACATGACTTGCCACACCGTCTAGTCTTTTGTAAGACAAAGAACTCTTGTTCTAGTATGTGCATCCATTTGATCATCATTCCTGATAAACCAAATGGTGTTTTAAAGAGATTGACTTCCACAGATAAGCTGTGCTCTTCCGAGCCTCCACTTATCCACGGAAGATCACGAACCCATGGTAGAGCTTTGCTCTTCCGAGCATCCACTCAACCAATGGAATTCTGACCTAATATAAGGCACCTAGAACAAGTTGAACACGAAGAGGCACTAAGAGAAGGGTCTAAAACATAGTATGATACAAGTACACCCCTTCAACCGAATGAACGGGTTTAGCTACAAATATCCATGGAACAGGACATCATAGCTAAGTGCTTGGAAAAGTAAAGGTTTTTTGAAAGACAGAAAATAAAGTTTTCGAAAGTAAAGACAGGAAAGTAAAGTACTTTGAAAGACAGTAAAGTAAAGAAAAGAGTACTTATAAAAACTGATAAGAGTGCTCAAGATCCAACTTCGATTCCAAAGGAAAGTGTTTACATGATTGTGCCCACAAAAGCTAGAGAGATAAGTCACTAGAGGACTTGTGATGTTGGAATGAGATGGGATGATTTACAAAGGCAATGAAGGGCTCTATTTATAGGCCATGAAGAGGAGATGGATGTGGAGGAGAAGCCACCACATGTCACAAGATGAGAGGAGGAGCTCAAAGCCATCGGGTGATGTCACCTCTCCCTTAGCCGCCGGCCACATGGAGGAGAAGGAGTGGCTTGTGGCTTTAGCCGCCGGCCACATGGAGGAAGGAGATTGAGTTTGAGTTTTGTGAGTCTCATCCCAAAAAGCCATCGATCCTTTCAGCTCCGGACTGACTCTGGTTGCCCTTCGGTTGGACTTGTTTTGAGTGATTCCACGTCTGGTTCTTGAAAGTCAGAAATTGGTCGTGACCTGGAATGACTTGTAATTCATTTTCAGCTTTAAAACTCCTCATTAGCCTGTATTCTCTCTAGACTTCAAAATACCCTGTAGATAAATATCGGAACTAACAAGCAAAAGTTAAATAGACAAAGAGTCTAATTTGGTGGGTTTAACTGTGTTTATGATTCATACAATTATGGTCCATCAGATCACCCCACACTTTTAGTTGTTCGTCCCGAACAATGCTTTTTAAAGGGCGGCACACAATCTAAGTAAAAACTTTTAAATATGAAAGTGAGACTGTGGGACTAGATTTATCTTAATTCATGCATTACTTACTTATTACCAAACTAAACCGTGTAAATACTTAGAAGAAACTTGATACTTGTACCTTCGTGCCGAGATGCAAATTAATTCGGATGTTTCGGGAGATAGCCCTTTTCAGGCTCCTGGACTGCATTCTCGGGATCGACTCGCACTATATGGTTTCCTTATAGCTTTCTCTAGCACGTGATTTGGTTGGGGTTTCACTGAGTTGAGCATTTTGATTTCTTTTTGGCGGGGGACAGCTTCTGTAGTGAATCGGCCTTTGGCCTTTGATATTGAGTTGGAGTTTCTTCACTTTTGTTCGGTTAAAACCTTCACAATTTTGGCCTTTGGCCTTTGATTAGCTTCTTCGAGCTTTTGCTTCTTTGTGACTTGCTAGTCCATTTTCTCAGCCTTTTTGGGAGGTCCAATCGTCGCCCGCGAGCATATGGAAATACCTCCCTGCTCTTTCTCATCCTCGCCATTTCGCGCGGGTCAAGATGAGGGTCTCTCATCTATTTTCCCGGCTACTAGGACTAGAGATAGGACGGTTTGATTCCCGTCCCGCCTCTTGCATAAACACTGCACGGCGGAGATGACTTCAATCTTCACTGAAACCTGAAGTGCAGCCTCCACTGACTTTGAAAACCATATAGTTAGATTCGATCCTTCGATTGCTTGCCAAGCCTCTCTAGGGCAGTTTATATCAACTCCACATCCCCTGTATATCTCAGCACAAAGGGACAAATGAGAAGTTACATTCTAAGTTTTTAAACAGTTGAATTTTCACAAGGTAAATGCATGAATTTAGATCTATCTTTTTCACATTCTCAAGTTCATATTTTCAAAAAGATAATATTAAGGGAAAAGGAAAAGAAAAACATGTTATGTACACATGCGGTTCTCACCCCACACTTTTGAACGAAGGCGTGCCTCACTGCACGACTTAGTTCAAAAGTCATGCAAGCAAATATATACAAGAAATGTGAGAATGATTTAAGGCAAAAAGCTAAATGACAGAAATTAAATGACTGAAAGTAAGATAGGTGTCGGGTTACCTCTCGACCAGTGCCTTTGTTTAACGTCGTTGGCTCGACGCATGGGGATCACAGGTTTGGATCCCATGGGCAGCTCAGGTCATAGTGTTGTGGAGTGCCTACTTTCATTTTTCCCTTGCCTTTCCTCGATTTCTTGTGAGATGATGTGCTCGGGTCCTGTTCCCATGGTTCTGGTGGTTTCTCCTTCCAACGTCTCTGAGAAGGCGAGGGACCTTTCACTACTAGCCTCTTGAATTGGATTCTCTTATGTTTAGGGCTGCGTTGTCTAGTTGTGGCAAAAAAATGCTCCATCGAGGAGTAGTTCTGATTAGGCCCTTCTTCCATCCTCCTTTTAGCCTCTTCATTGATCACATAGTTTTCTGCAATTTGTTTATTGATCAAGGGAAAAAGTTGGGAAGCTTGCATCTTAAGGCTTGGTCCTGTCCCGTCCTGTCTGTCTGTGAGGATCCGGTCTCGGATGGTCTCGGCTGCTTGGGTAATGATAGTCGGGTATGACTCGGGCAGCTTGCCAGTGGTGTTCTGGACTTCCTCCTCTGCTGGCACGGTCTCAGGTTCCCATGATGGCTTTTCCTCGTTGCTTCCGGTGCTTTCTATAACTGATTCTTTTGATGGTTCGGGAGTTTCTTCTGATAGCTCAAGAGTTTCTTCTGATGGCTCAGAAGTTTCTTCTGATGGCTCAGGAGTTTCTTCTGATGGCTCAGGAGTATCTTCTTTTTTCATCTCTGGACCAGCCTCCACTATCTGTATTCCTCTATTAGGTCGGAGCATTGGCCTTTGTTTTGTGGCTTCGGCCAAGTCGTCTATAACATCCCACATTTGAGTCAGGGATAAGTGCATGGCTGATCCTCCCACTGCGTCATTGATCCTTGAGAACTCATCGGCCCTCATCCCACAAAGAAATTTTTGATGAAGACACCTCCGTGAATCCATGGTGCGGGCAGCGTGAGACGATGGTGTCATAATACGTGTAGTATTCATCTAAAGTCTCATCACGGGATTGCTGAAGGTAGATGATCTTCTCGCGGGTGTCATGTCGTAAGGATGGGGGGAGAATTCTTTCAGAAATTTAGCGCGAAGGTCCACGTAATATTTTGCACAACTAGCAGTTGATGTGTAATACCATACTGTCGCAAAGTCGGTTAAAGAGTGTTCAAAACATTTTAATTGAAACTCTTCTAACGTTACATTTTCAGGTTTCATGTGACGACTTATATGGTGGAAATGTTGGCAATGTATTACTGGGTCTTCTCCGGTGGTACCTCCAAACTGAGGAAGATGTCGAGTCATCCATGCATACATAGTGGGCAGTGTGATGAAGAAGTGAAAAGGGAAAGAAAAGAACAACTAATCGAAGGCTAACTCCCCGGCAACGGCGCCAGTTTTGACGGAGCCCACCGCACTATCGTTAGGGTGCGATGTTCTCTGTGCAAAAACAAATTTATATCTCCGATACTCGCGACTTAACTATTTTGGGTAGTCAGTGGTAAGTACGGGTCGAACCCAAGGGAGTCGGGTGAATAGTTGTTCTTTCGAAAAGGGGGGATTAAATAAAGCAGTTGGGGGGTTGTTTTTGGTTTTTAGTACTGAAAGGTAAAGTAACAGTTGATATTACAATTAAAGGAAAGATTCGGTTTCAGGGGCCTTGTATCATATTTTCGTTTATCATTGACCTCTAATGATCATACTAAGTGTTCAAAAGTGAATCAAGGCTATTCCTAGCACATGACTTGCCACACCGTCTAGTCTTTTGCAAGATAAATAACTCTTGTTCTAGTATGTGCATCCATTTGATCATCATTCCTGATAAACCAAATGGTGTTTTAAAGAGGTTGACTTCCACAGATAAGTTGTGCTCTTCCGAGCCTCCACTTATCCACGGAAGATCACGAACCCATGGCAGAGCTTTGCTCTTCCGAGCATCCACTCAACCAATAGAATTATGACCTAATATAAGGCATCTAGAACAAGTTGAACACTAAGAGGCACTAAGAGAAGGGTCTAAAACATAGTATGATACAAGTACACCCCTTCAATCGAATGAAGGGTTTAGCTACGAATATCCATGGAACAGGACATTATAGCTAAGTGCTTGGAAAAGTAAAGGTTTTTTGAAAGACAGAAAATAAAGTTTTCGAAAGTAAAGACAGGAAAGTAAAGTACTTTGAAAGACAGTAAAGTAAAGAAAAGAGTACTTACAAAAACTGATAAGAGTGCTCAAGATCCAACTTCGATTCCAAAGGAAAGTGTTTACATGATTGTGCCCACAAAAGCTAGAGAGATAAGTCACTAGAGGACTTGTGATGTTGGAATGAGATGGGATGATTTACAAAGGCAATGAAGGGCTCTATTTATAGGCCATGAAGAGGAGATGGATGTGGAGGAGAAGCCACCACATGTCACAAGATGAGAGGAGGAGCTCAAAGCCATCGGGTGATGTCACCTCTCCCTTAGCCGCCGGCCACATGGAGGAGAAGGAGTGGCTTGTGGCTTTAGCCGCCGGCCACATGGAGGAAGGAGATTGAGTTTGAGTTTTGTGAGTCTCATCCCAAAAAGCCATCGATCCTTTCAGCTCTGGACTGACTCTGGTTGCCCTTCGGTTGGACTTGTTTTGAGTGATTCCACGTCTGGTTCTTGAAAGTCAGAAATTGGTCGTGACCTGGAATGACTTGTTATTCATTTTCAGCTTTAAAACTCCTCCTTAGCCTGTATTCTCTCTAGACTTCAAAATACCCTGTAGATAAATATCGAAACTAACAAGCAAAAGTTAAATAGACAAAGAGTCTAATTTGGTGGGTTTAACTGTGTTTATGATTCATACAATTATGGTCCATCAGATCACCCCACACTTTTAGTTGTTCGTCCCGAACAATGCTTTTTAAAGGGCGGCACACAATCTAAGTAAAAACTTTTAAATATGAAAGTGAGACTTTGGGACTAGATTTATCTTAATTCATGCATTACTTACTTATTACCAAACTAAACCGTGTAAATACTTAGAAGAAACTTGATACTTGTACCTTTGTGCCGAGATGCAAATTAATTCGGATGTTTCGGGAGATAGCCCTTTTCAGGCTCCTGGACTGCATTCTCGGGATCGACTCGCACTATATGGTTTCCTTGTAGCTTTCTCTAGCACGTGATTTGGTTGGGGTTTCACTGAGTTGAGCATTTTGATTTCTTTTTGGCGGGGGACAGCTTCTGTAGTGAATCGGCCTTTGGCCTTTGGCCTTTGATATTGAGTTGGAGTTTCTTCACTTTTGTTCGGTTAAAACCTTCACAATTTTGGCCTTTGGCCTTTGATTAGCTTCTTCGAGCTTTTGCTTCTTTGTGACTTGCTAGTCCATTTTCTCAGCCTTTTTGGGAGGTCCAATCGTCGCCCGCGAGCATATGGAAATACCTCCCTGCTCTTTCTCATCCTCGCCGTTTTGCGCGGGTCAAGATGAGGGTCTCTCATCTATTTTCCCGGCTACTAGGACTAGAGATAGGACGGTTTGATTCCCGTCCCGCCTCTTGCATAAACACTGCACGGCGGAGATGACTTCAATCTTCACTGAAACCCGAAGTGTAGCCTCCACTGACTTTGAAAACCATATAGTTAGATTCGATCCTTCGATTGCTTGCCAAGCCTCTCTAGGGCAGTTTATATCAACTCCACATCCCCTGTATATCTCAGCACAAAGGGACAAATGAGAAGTTACATTCTAAGTTTTTAAACAGTTGAATTTTCACAAGGTAAATGCATGAATTTAGATCTATCTTTTTCACATTCTCAAGTTCATATTTTCAAAAAGATAATATTAAGGGAAAAGGAAAAGAAAAACATGTTATGTACACAGGCGGTTCTCACCCCACACTTTTGAACGAAGGCGTGCCTCACTGCACGACTTAGTTCAAAAGTCATTGATGGACCAAAGTTATACGAGTCAGAAACACAGTAAAACCCCCTTAATTAGACTGTTTGTCTATCTAACTTCTACGTGTTAGTCCCGATATATTTCCACAGGGCATTTTAGAGACTGAAGTGAAAACACGCTAAGAAGAGGATTTTATGCTGAAAAGATAACAAGAGTCAATCCAAGGTCAAGATCATATGCCGACTGAAGAAATATCAAGGATCCTGACGTTGAATTGACCAGAACAAATTAATCAGAAGAATCAGGAGTGGAATCAAGACAGCCCGGGGAAGAAACACATTGACAGTTTTGTGAAAAGACTGCACAAAACTGTACAAAACTCACATTTGGGCAAGATGACCGACCACTTGAAGAAGTGGTGGCCAAAGGAGGAGCTCCTCCCCCTTACACCACCGGCAACCGGCGGCTCCTCCAACCATGGTGACCGGCGGCTTTTTGCTCCTCCACATGGCACCTCCTCCTTCCTACTCTTCTCCTCCCTTGGATCAAAAGACATGTGCATCCATCTCCACCACCCATCTCCTCCCATTTTGGCTATAAAAGGAGGAGCTCCTCCTCCTCATTTCACACACCAAATCCATAATTCACTTCTCTCTCTAGAAGTTGTAATATTTGTAACGTTGTAATCTTGGCTTTGGAAATAAAGGATAGCTCCCTTGGCGCTTCAACGGTTGTAAGTATTATTTTTAGTATTTATTTAACTGTTGTCTTTAATTCCTTAGTATAATGTTTAGCGCGATGAATAGTAGCTAAACTTGTAGTTCGGTCTAAGGGGCGCACTTGTATTATAAAATGTTTTAAGACTATTAACTTAGTGTCTAGTCTAAGTATTCAAAACTTATTCTATGTGCCATATATTAAGTCAGAACGTCCAAGGTAGAGTGGATGCTTGGAATGGCAAAACTCTACAGCGGGGTTCGTAAACTTGTACGGATAAGTGGATGCTTGGAATGGCAAAGCTTATCTGAGAAGTTTGACTCATCTTAAACACCATTTGGTTGATCGGGAATGATTGATCAAATGGATGCACATAGGCTAATATAACCGGGAATGGAGTATTAGTCTAAATAGAATAAGTGTTCTACGTCCTTGGAATAGGCTAGACAGTGTACGCAAATCGAGTGCTTGGAATGGCCTTGATACACCGTTTGAATACTTAGGAGAGTCACTAAAGGTCAATGATAAACAGGATATAATACAAGCCCCCTGAAACCGAACATTTCTCTTTAATTATAATCAGTAATTACTTTCCAGTATAAAAATCAACCAACCAATCAATCAATCAATCAAAATAGCTGGTAGCTTTAAAACCAACCGACCGACTTTAAACACGCTCCCACGCTACGTAATCCCCCCGAAGAACAATTATTCCCCTAGTTCCCTTGGGTTCGACCCTTACTTACCAAGTACTACCCAGTAGTATAGTTGCGAGTAGCGGACTATTATAAATTTATTTGCGCAATCGCTTTGACGACAAGCGGTTCTGTCAGTCATGCAAGCAAATATATACAAGAAAGGTGAGAATGATTTAAGGCAAAAAGCTAAATGACAGAAATTAAATGACTGAAAGTAAGGTAGGTGTCGGGTTACTCCCGACCAGTGCCTTTGTTTAACGTCGTTGGCTCGACGCATGGGGATCACAGGTTTGGATCCCATGGGCAGCTCAGGTCATAGTGTTGTGGAGTGCCTACTTTCATTTTTGCCTTGCCTTTCCTCGATTTCTTGTGAGATGATGTGCTCGGGTCCTGTTCCCATGGTTCTGGTGGTTTCTCCTTCCAACGTCTCTGAGAAGGCGAGGGACCTTTCACTACTAGCCTCTTGAATTGGGTTCTCTTATGTTTAGGGCTGCCTTGTCTAGTTGTGGCAAAAAAATGCTCCATCGAGGAGTCGTTCTGATTAGGCTCTTCTTCCATCCTCCTTTTATCCTCTTCATTGATCACATAGTTTTCTGCAATTTGTTTATTGATCAAGGGAAAAAGTTGGGAAGCTTGCATCTTAAGGCTTGGTCCTGTCCCGTCCTGTCTGTCTGTGAGGATCCGGTCTCGGATGGTCTCGGCTGCTTGGGTAATGATAGTCGGGTATGACTCGGGCAGCTTGCCAGTGGTGTTCTGGACTTCCTCCTCTGCTGGCACGGTCTCAGGTTCCCATGAAGGCTTTTCCTCGTTGCTTCCGGTGCTTTCTATATCTGATTCTTTTGATGGTTCGGGAGTTTCTTCTGATAGCTCAAGAGTTTCTTCTGATGGCTCAGAAGTTTCTTCTGATGGCTCAGGAGTTTCTTCTGATGGCTCAGGAGTATCTTATTTTTTCATCTCTGGACCAGCCTCCACTATCTGTATTCCTCTATTAGGTCGGGGCATTGGCCTTTGTTTTGTGGCTTCGGCCAAGTCGTCTATAACATCCCACATTTGAGTCAGGGATAAGTGCATGGCTGATCCTCCCACTGCGTCATTGATCCTTGAGAACTCATCGGCCCTCATCCCACAAAGAAATTTTTGAAGAAGACACCTCCGTGAATCCATGGTGCGGGCAGCGTGAGACGATGGTGTCATAATACGTGTAGTATTCATCTAAAGTCTCATCACGGGATTGCTGAAGGTAGATGATCTTCTCGCGGGTGTCATGTCGTAAGGATGGGGGGAGAATTCTTTCAGAAATTTAGCGCGAAGGTCCACGTAATATTTTGCACAACTAGCAGTTGATGTGTAATACCATACTGTCACAAAGTCGGTTAAAGAGTGTTCAAAACATTTTAATTGAAACTCTTCTAACGTTACATTTTCAGGTTTCATGTGACGACTTATATGGTGGAAATGTTGGCAGTGTATTACTGGGTCTTCTCCGGTGGTACCTCCAAACTGAGGAAGATGTCGAGTCATCCATGCATACATAGTGGGCAGTGTGATGAAGAAGTGAAAAGGGAAAGAAAAGAACAACTAATCGAAGGCTAACTCCCCGGCAACGGCGCCAGTTTTGACGGAGCCCACCGCACTATCGTTAGGGTGCGATGTTCTCTGTGCAAAAACAAATTTATATCTCCGATACTCGCGACTTAACTATTTTGGGTAGTCAGTGGTAAGTACGGGTCGAACCCAAGGGAGTCGGGTGAATAGTTGTTCTTTCGAAAAGGGGGGATTAAATAAAGCAGTTGGGGGTTGTTTTTGGTTTTTAGTACTGAAAGGTAAAGTAACAGTTGATATTACAATTAAAGGAAAGATTCGGTTTCAGGGGCCTTGTATCATATTTTCGTTTATCATTGACCTCTAATGATCATACTAAGTGTTCAAAAGTGAATCAAGGCTATTCCTAGCACATGACTTGCCACACCGTCTAGTCTTTTGCAAGATAAATAACTCTTGTTCTAGTATGTGCATCCATTTGATCATCATTCCTGATAAACCAAATGGTGTTTTAAAGAGGTTGACTTCCACAGATAAGTTGTGCTCTTCCGAGCCTCCACTTATCCACGGAAGATCACGAACCCATGGCAGAGCTTTGCTCTTCCGAGCATCCACTCAACCAATAGAATTCTGACCTAATATAAGGCATCTAGAACAAGTTGAACACTAAGAGGCACTAAGAGAAGGGTCTAAAACATAGTATGATACAAGTACACCCCTTCAACCGAATGAAGGGTTTAGCTACGAATATCCATGGAACGGGACATCATAGCTAAGGGCTTGGAAAAGTAAAGGTTTTTTGAAAGACAGAAAATAAAGTTTTCAAAAGTAAAGACAGGAAAGTAAAGTACTTTGAAAGACAGTAAAGTAAAGAAAAGAGTACTTACAAAAACTGATAAGAGTGCTCAAGATCCAACTTCGATTCCAAAGGAAAGTGTTTACATGATTGTGCCCACAAAAGCTAGAGAGATAAGTCACTAGAGGACTTGTGATGTTGGAATGCGATGGGATGATTTACAAAGGCAATGAAGGGCTGTATTTATAGGCCATGAAGAGGAGATGGATGTGGAGGAGAAGCCACCACATGTCACAAGATGGGAGGAGGAGCTCAATGCCATCGGATGATGTCACCTCTCCCTTAGCCGCCGGCCACATGGAGGAGAAGGAGTGGCTTGTGGCTTTAGCCGCCGGCCACATGGAGGAAGGAGAGTGAGTTTGAGTTTTGTGAGTCTCATTCCAAAAAGCCATCGGTCCTTTCAGCTCCGGACTGACTCTGGTTGCCCTTTGGTTGGACTTGTTTTGAGTGATTCCACGTCCGGTTCTTGAAAGTCAGAAATTGGTCGTGACCTGGAATGACTCGTAATTCATTTTCAGCTTTAAAACTCCTCCTTAGCCTGTATTCTCTCTAGACTTCAATATACCCTGTAGATAAATATCAGAACTAACAAGCAAAAGTTAAATAGATAAAGAGTCTAATTTGGTGGGTTTAACTGTGTTTATGATTCATACAATTATGGTCCATCAATGGTCTTGTAATCAGTTTTCCTTGAAAACAAGCAACATATGAGAGATCTTTGGATACTAGAATATTTTTACTGTTTAATGAATGTCCATGTGAATTGTCAATGATTCTTTGCATCATTATTGAACCCGGATAGCCTAAACAATCATTCCATATAAGAAAAAAATTTGGGTCTATTGAATTTCGCTTTATTACCATATATGATTCAACTGGATTTATGAAAGTATAATATAATCCAGATTTGTATGATGAAAGTTTTTCAATCATTTAATTCTTTCCTGAGACCATTGACGTGATATATAAATATTCAATGTCATTTCATTTGTTGTCTCAACATGATAGTCATTTCGTGTATAAGAAGACTCATCCTTTTGATCTGATTGTGAAGATTGCGTCTTTTATGACAAACTTTGTACCATCAGGTAGCACTATTTTAGCTCTTTTATAGCCTTCAATCTGATTTGATGCACCAGATATTATATTTAAATTCGCTTCAGCTAATTTAAAATACGAAAAATATATTCTATCTCTCATAATTGTGCGTGTTGTTGCACTATCCGCTAAACCAAGCGATAGACTATCATCTTTGAAATTAATTGAGATGATAGTATCCATGTCTCATCAAAAGACAAACACATAAAAGTAGACATACTTTTATATGAATGATAAATAAAGCATAAAATATGAAAATTCAGAAACTTTGAATTTGATATTCATAAGTATGACATCATCTCTTATGTCGTCTTACATCACTGATTAATTGTCAAACACTCCATTGACCTCTTAAAAATAATTTCCAACATCCAAATGAGTGAGATTCATATATGTCCAAATGGGTGATATCCTTAGGATAATCACTTGTTCAGTGAAATTTATTTTAACACCTTTCGCTTTCATAGAGACTTGATAAAAATCAAGGTGTTTGGAAGTACGACAAGTACGACCGCAATGATATAATTTTTTTCATAATTTTATAAATGATATTTTCATCTCATAACTTCACTTGTCAAGTAATTCATAACATTACAAATTTATACTCGCGTACACTTTTTATAATCTTGCAATTGCAAGTGTAAATAATCAACGCAAGTTTTATATTATTGCCTTTTGGTGATCGTACATCTCATCAAATCCTTTCAAAGGATAAAGGGATCATTGATTCTCAAATTTTCATATACAATCTTTCATGGAGATAATGTCGAAGGATATCATGGCATTAGCCATCTTTTCTTGAACAATTGCTATATTTCCTTCTTTTGTTAGTATCTTAAAGATACAAGGCATTTAGGTGGATTTTAATATCATGAATCCACACCGAATAATAATTGCCACACTCAAGAGTATTGAACTCGAGCTTCATAAGATTGACATTACATAGTAATATATGATAAATTGATTTCAAGCAATGAAATGAAAACTATAACACATTAGCCACATGTAAATTAAACATGACATATAACATGAAAATAAACATGTTATAAACAAAATTATAAAATGAATTGATTTTTCTAAATGCTAGGCGGTTTTGAGATTTCTCCGAAAAGGACTTAATGTTGCCATCATCGCATCAAAATGAGAAAAGGAAGGAAGAAGAGAAGATGGTGTATCCTACCTTGGATTTTGTAGAGAAACCGTGCTGATAACGTGTCGTGAAAACGATGGATATATGGATGGTAAGAGATGTAGGGTAAGAGGATGAGATTTGTATGTTGTGAATATGGTGGAGAAATTCAAAGTGATAAGAACATGTACATGTATGAAGAGAGAAATACAGAGAGGAGTTGCAATGTTTTCTTAATGATGTTGATTTATTACAAATCATCCCTTTATATAGGGGTACATGTACATTTAGAAAGACTAGAAATCAATATAGGAAATTAAAGCTAAGGAAAGATGGGGCACATGAAAGGCTAAGGGACATATTGTTATATGAAAGGCTAAATGTCATCCAACATAAGTGCAATATTCATAACATTCACACATTTATAGGTAATTAATTATTTTAAAGGAAAGATATCATTAAGTGAAATCTCAATTATCAACTAGACCCCTAAAAAATTAGTGTCCATGACTTGACAAATGGAGGTTATGTAATAGGAGTTGAAGTTAGGATCAAATGAGAAGTTGTATATTTCATGAGAAATGAGAACTAATCTTATCCGTACAATCTTAATATCAACGGCCATAATAATTTTTGTTTATTTAAAACTAAAAATTAGTTTTTTAAAATATTAAGGCATATGAGTCATTTAACTCTTATCTTAACTCGTCATTGTTTCGTCGATCTTCTCTTGTTTCTTCGCTCCCTCCTCCAGCGTCATTCTTACGAAAATAATACAGCAGCCACAAAACCTAGATCAACTCAACCCTAGCTCTACACCAAAGCCTCGAATAATCAATCGCGGAAAAAATCACAGTCGGATCCTAAAAACAAAAACAACTCCCAACCAGCAAATTATATACGGTTTAATTTCCGACCTTGCGATAAGTAGTGCCATCATCCTCAATGACCCAGCAAGCATCCCTCAATACCGACTTCAACACCTCATTGTTAACACAGCGCCTAGGCAAATTGAAGTTCCCTTGAGCCTAAGCCCAGCAAAATTTTTCTCAGCGATAGGTCTCCTTCTCCGCTCCCTTCTTCTATTGTTCTCCCTCGCCGATTCTTTTTGATAAAGAACTTGAAAGACAAACTGGACAGCTAATCATCATTTGTGGGCATAATAAAATCCTAACAGAGTCCCTAGAAGCCTTGGACCGGAAAATGCCAGAGAAGGTTTCTACATTTTTTCAGTTTTTTCTATTTCCGACAATGAAAGGCCCAACGTTAATTAGTAGAAATTATGTACTTGAAACATTATTTCAGGTCAGAGGATTTGAGACCCAAATGCAGAAATGGATGAGAGCTTGTGTGATCGTAAGGTTACAAACAAAATTTGTAACAAAGAATAAACTTTGTAATGTAAAAATCGTATATACTCAAAGAATAAAATGCGTAGACTTAAAGAATAATATTCGTAACAAGAAACAAAGTTTGTAAAATTCGCAACAGTTATGATTTATGAACGAAATTCGTAACAGTAACTGTGACCAAAATTCGTAACAGTTACAAACGAAATTCGTAGCAGTCATCAATGACTAAAATTTGTAACACTTACGAACAAAACTCGTAGCAGCCTTTGTGACTAAAATTCGTAACACAAGGAATATCACTATGATAAAATTTGTAGTTTACAAATTATGTACTGTGAACTACTAATTATATAATTTCTAAGTAATGAAATAAAGCAAAGTTGAAGTTTTTGAGTAATAATATTTTACGACACATCTGCCACTGAAGTTTTTAATTGGATTTTTTATCACTAGTCGCTACGAATTTTGATTTTTAAATTACGCATTTTGGTCATTACAATTACGAATTTTAATTTTCAAATTACGAATTTTGTTCTTTAAGTCTACGAATTTTGTTTCTTTAAGTGACACTATTTTTACACTACGAATTTTGTTCTTTAATTCTACGAATTTTATTATGAATTGAGAACCAAGATTGTTCAGCAAAAGCTACAAATTTTAATTTAGTAACTACAAATTTTATCAGGAATCGAGAACAAATATTGGTTAGCAAAAGCTACAAATTTTGATTTAGTAACTACTAATGTTAGTAAAATTGGACGGACGACTATGATAACTACCACCACATGAATGATGAATGTAAAGGCGGGAGCTTCTGAAGCCGAGAGCCCTTTTCAGCTTCTGTCATTGACGAATCATTTTATGATTTCGACAGGTATCCATAAAAAACACAAGGTGCGAGGTTTAGATCTGAGATGGGTGGGTTGAATTGATTGAAGGGTTTGAGGAGGAGGTGGGCGATTAGGGAATGGGAAAGAGCTTGGTGGTCATGGCGGCCGTTTGGATTTTGACCGTGAAGATTGAAGGAGATCAGAGACGATGATGAAAAGATCAGTTTGGTTGTTGGTGTATTGAATATCTTTTGGTTTCTAGCAAGGAGTTGTTTTTGTTTTTAGGTTCTGATTGATTTTGTCTGCGGTTGATTTTTCAAGGCTTTGGTGTAGAACTAGGGTTTTGAGTTGCAGATGAGAGAGAATAAAGCAGGGAAAAGATCATTTTGGTCTAATTTACCCTTTATGATTACTTAATATAGAGATACTTACGAATTTAGAACAAAATCTGCTTTAATTCGTTCCTGATGTAAAAATATGGAGGGATAAGATAATTTCTCATTTCTCACCTAAAAATACCTTCTCATGGGATTCCAACTCATAGGAGCTGACATATAAATCGGGCACTGATACAAAAATCACCCATGGAATAATTTAATTTGTAAAAAAAATTAACTACCAATTTTATTTTATAGATGATTCTAAAATAAGTCTATCAGCTATTCAAAATAAAATAAAATAAGTCTATCAGGTTTGTTATTCATGACTTTCGCCGCCGAGACCACACAACGATACACCATCCTCAAGTTCACCGGATTCCACTAGCTTGTCCATTTGTAAAGTTTTCTTTAGGGATCACCTGAGCGGACGGAAGTCATTAGTCACATCTACTGGAGAAATTACAAGGTTTTAATGCATAGTGTTTAGTTCAATTGTTTGTGTTTGGTCTGGCGGGAATATCAGTTGTATTTTGTATTTCTGTTTTCCATTGGTCAATACGACGTCGCCTAAACTCACGTGTATGTTCTGCGTTGAGTTGTAGAACTGCGTCGTTTGATCTCGGATACATATTCCCTCTTTCGTGTATCAGCCCAGATTGATTCGAATTGAATAAACCCTAATACTTTCCTTGTATACGACTTCCGATTCGTTCTGATTCTCTGCTCCTATCTCCGATTGTGTTCGTCGATTGTAGCTCAGGCGACTTGGTTTCACATGGTATCAGAGCAGACTACATCCGGGTGAGTTGCTCTTTCTCCGATTACTTTTTCCATTCCGTTTTCCATTTCGTTTGTTGCTGTTATGGATTATATGAATTCTATGTCGAGTTCGCGTGGTGTAGCGCCTGTTGTTGTGAATCCTGCACTTCCGAGTGTGGTTGATGATCCGTATTTTGTACATCACAATGAGATCACCGGAAATTCGACTGTTAGTGATGTTTTGATTGGTCAAGAAAACTATGTGAGTTGGAAGAGATCGATGGAGATAGCAATGTCCGGTCGATCAAAATTGGCTTTCATTCAAGGTAAATATCCTAAGCCGAGTGATTCAGTGATGGCCGCAAAGTGGCAGAGATGTAATGATGTGTTGATGTCATGGTTAATTTGCTCCGTTTCTAAGAAAATAGTTGGTGAAATATTACACGCTAAAGATGCTATGACAGCTTGGGAGACCTTACAGTCGAGTTATGAAGGAACCAATTTGGCAAGGATTTCTGAGATACAGAGAGAACTTGGAAATTTGGTGCAGAATGATTTATCTGTGATGGAATTTAAGCAGAAACTTGAATCTCTGTGGCAGGAACTAGACAGCATCAAATTTGTACTTTGTGCTAATTGTAGAACCTGTGACTGTTGCAAGCAGCATATGAATGATAAGCTTAGAGACAGAGTTGTGAAATTTCTAATGAGCCTTAAAGACTGTTATTCTTCAGTTAGGACTCATGTGTTTGCAATGGATGAAATTCCTAAATTCAGTGTTGTCTATGGTCTGGCATTACAAGAAGAAGCATACAGGGCTATGAGAAAGACTAGAAAGGTTGAAGCATCTGCCTTGTTCAGTCAGAATAGTATAGAGAATGGAACTCAGAATTCCAAGAACAATCAGATGTCAACTGGATACAATAATCAGATGAGAGGCAGGGACAATGCTAGGGGCTCTTTCAATAGAGGTAGATCTAGGTTGTTCTTTAGTCACTGCCAAATGCCTGGTAATTCTAAGGAGACATGTTACAAGTTGATAGGCTATCCTCATAATACAAGAATGAATCAAAGTTCTAAAGGAAACTCTGGGAACAAACAGTCAGCTAATGCTGTTGCCACAGATAACATTGTTGATTCATCTGCTACCTTACCTGAAAAATAGTTCACACCTAGAATCAGCTTTTGTAGTAGAAGGAATGTTTCTGGCGACAACAGCTAGTATTGGATATTAAATTTTTCCTTTTGTATAAATTTCTAAATTCTTTTTTTTAGTTTTAAATTTAAGTATTCACACACTTACATGATCTGATTTTTTAATACAACAAATTGCCTAAAACGAAATAGGTTTGTTGTTATTGTTAATAAAGTTAAAGTTTACAAGCCATAAAGGCTACAGACGGGACTGCTCGCATAGCGAGAAGGCATAACGTACAGCTGGCCAGCTATCAGAGTCGACACTAAACAACATATAGGAGCCCAGATACCCAACAGCCCATTGGGACCGACAACAAGGTCAGCATAGGCTAACAATCGATCACCAGAACCCTCTGCCAACAAATGAGGAAAGGAAAAGGTCGGGACAAACCCGACAAAGAAAGCAAATTCAGCCAGAAGCCGAACAACCATAAGAGTTCATCCCTAACCAGAGGAACAACAAATCGTATCCGAAAAAACAAAAAGATACAAAAAAAATAAAATGAACTTTAAACTACACCTAAACTAAGTCAGCTGGTGCCACAGATAACATTGTTGAATCATCTGCTACCTTACCTGAAAAACAGTTCACATCTAATCAGCTGGAACAAATAATGAATATGCTGAAGCATGGAGGTTAATATGGCTGTTCATATGGCAGGTATTGCTCATTCTCATCTTGATTTACATGTTGGTGATTGGTTAATTGATAGTGGTGCCACCAGTCACTTTGCACATGATGAAAAATTATTGAAGGATATGCATGAACTGAAAGAAGTTCATAGAGTAATTATGCCTAATGGAGAAGTCATACAAGTCAAATTTAGTGGAAATTGTTTCTTGGGAAATGGAATAGTTCTTCTTGATGTCTTGTTGGTGCCAATGTTTGAAGTGAATCTGATCTCAGTGTCTAAGCTTGCTGCAGACATGAAATGTCAAGTTTTATTTACTGATTCAGGGTGTACAATACAGGACCAACACAGCAGGATAATCCTGGAAACTGGTAAACCAGCTGGAGGACTATACAGGACTCATGTGCCAAATATCAGCTCAGGCATGAGTACTGTTTATAAGCTGGAATTGCATAAAGTTCAAGAAGAAGCTGAAGTGTGGCATAACAGACTAGGCCATGCCCCTTTAGATGTTGTATATCAGTTGCTGAAGAATAAGTTTCCTGGCATATCTGATAAATGTTTCAAGTTTCACTGCAATGTATGCCCTTTGGCTAAACAAACCAAACAGTCTTTTCCTTTGATTAAAACTGCCACTAGTGGCTCATTTGATCTATTACATAGTGATGTATGGGGACCTTTTCATGAACCAACCACATCAGGTGCAAAGTATTTCTTGACAGTAATTGATGACTATTCAAGAGCTGTTTGGACATTTTTGATGAGACAGAAAACTGAGGTTCCGGACATTATTATTGGTCTGTTTGCTATGATTCAAACACAAACAATTGAACTAAACAATATGCATTAAAACCCTGTAATTTCTTCAATATGGTGGCTTCGCATATTGGGGGGAAATACAAGAAAAATAGATCAAATCAAGGTCATCCATCATCATCCAACCAAGGAGGAGTGAAGATCAAAGGGAGATTCTAGGATTAATCATCCTATTTCTATTCCTCTTCTATTCTCTTTGTGTTGTCATTAAACCCTACTCACATCATGTTGTCTTACATGATGTGTGAGTAGTCTCCTTGTGTTTTGAGGGATTTACAACTAGGGGTGTAAATGAGCCGATACACTCGCGAGCTGCTCGTGAACATGCTCGGTCAAAGCTCGGCTCGAAGTTAAACGAGCCGAGCACGAGCATAACTTTTAGGCTCCTTTAATAAACGAGCCGAGTACGAGCCGAATGGTGCTCGGCTCGTGTATGTTTGTGAACAACTCGTTTAGATGCTCGATAATTACTCGGTTAATACTCGTTTATGACTCGATTATTACTCGAGTTATTAGTCGAAACACCATCTCTCAAACACCAATCCTTCATTCCAAAAAATGTCAGAAAGCCATCTACTCAAAAAAGAGTTGGGGTGTCTTAAGTCCCACATTGCTCACACAATAGTGAAAGAATTGAATTTTTCGAATAAAAGAAAACTTACCAGTTGAGTCACGAGTTGGGTTTACTTGAAGGCCGAGCAATGAACGTTTATATTGAGTTTGAGCTCCTTAGACTTTCGAAATGTTTGAGTTGAGTTCGAATTCATTAAAATTTTAATTCGAGTATTTAACGGCTCGTTTAAAACTCCATTAAAGCTCGTTAAATACTCGTTTGAACTCTTAAAAAGCTCGATTTAAGCTCGTTAACTATAGATTATTATATTAAATTAATTAAATTAAAATGCTCGTTTAAAGCTCGAGCTCGGCTCGAACTCGTGAAAAATTAAACGAGCCGAGCACGAGCACATATTTTTAATGCTCGAAAATACTCGGCTCGAACTCGTCAAATTTTAAACGAGCCGAGCACGAACAACCTGATACTCGGCTCGGCTCGGCTCGTTTACACCCCTATTTACAACCCTCCTTGGTACTCAATGATCATGTATATACATTCTATTTGCAATCTATGGAGTTGATTTCATTTTCACTAAGTGTTCTATTCATGATATGTTGCTAAGTATTTGATAAAATGCCTAAGTAACATGTTGATCTTAGAATTGTGATCTAAGTATTAAAAAAGCTTAGTGATGATTTGGATATTGTGGAAATGAACATATCTAGTGTTTATGAGAGTAAATGCATGGGTATGTGGTTAACTAAAGCTTAATGTCTATAGCATTTATTACCTTGAGAGATGTTCCAAGGATAATAATGCTATAGAGTGAATCAATATCTTGACAAAGTGATGTTCTAATTGAGATGACTTGACTAGAATAGATCACACGATAGTTAGTCTACCTTAGCCTAAGCTAAGTTTGAACCAATCAACCCCTAAAGATAATTTAACTCTTGTATACATGATCGTTGGGAAATTACCAAGGAGGGGAATAACCCCTCGAAACTCTCTTTAATTAAATTGAAACCCCTTGAAAACGTTTCATTACTTGTCTTTTGTTTGATAATCACCTCATAATTAATATGAAGGAATAGCCGAGATAGAAAACTTGATTTCCCTAGCGTATAATCCAATTGCTCCCTTGGGTTCGACACCGATCTTACTAGTCAAATTATAAATTCTTTTGACTATACCAGTCTTACCTGGTTTCACAACATCGAGCTAGATCAATTTCAGTGCACTGGCCTCTTGGGCATGTGAATAGTTGTCTTCCGTCAGCATTATAATTTATAAGCAGGCAGAAAGGAAATTGGTGCGAGAGCCTAAATATCTCAAGTTTGGGATATGACATGTGAGGCAGGATCAGAGTTTCTTCGAAGGACAAATTTAAATACAAGAACACATTAACGAGTGGTGGAACTTTTTCTGACTTCTGCAATTTTTTTCGTAGGATCATCAACTGTGCTTCCCGCTTGCTCTTCTCGCTTTAACCTATTATTCGTCTTCCCAAACTTAGCATGGGTAGTTTCAGAAACAGGACAACTGGTTGTTTTTTGTTGAAAAAGACCTAAAGGGTGCTGAAAGCTGTGGAGCTAGTAGGATTTCCTTATCAATTGCGTACAGGCAGCTGAATTTACACACTTGGGATGTCGTACCAATCCATTTCACCATCAACTTTTGTTGCCGAGACATGGACACTAAGAGTTTCGAGCAACTGTTGGATCCGTTCCAGCTCAGGAAATAATTTTTGGGCCTTTAGTGCAAATCTTTTAGCCCCAAGAATATCCTTCACACGAAACTTCTTTAGAGCGATAGTCACTGCTCGTGGTCAGGCAGCCTCGTCTTTGTTGCACTCCATTTTTGGAAGTCCTTGTCCCCAAGTGACCAAATACATTCCTGATTCAGTATCTGCATACGTAAAAAAAGTTCTCATGGATCCATAGGAAAGTAATATTGAATCTTTAAGTATGCATTGTAATGATGCAAACTTGTAAGAAACTCGTACACGTAAAACTTCGAAACAATATTGGATTTTAAGGGAAATTTTCCTAAAGGCTTGTAATTTGGCATTGAAGCTTGCTTGCATAGGACTTGTTATTGAGTGACATTTTTGGTTGATTAGTAAATTTCGGGATGAGTCTCATTGGCTAGAGACTTTGCAGTCGCAGGGTTTGCCTGGAATGCTTAACAATCGTTCGTATCATTCTTTACTTGATTCAATTGGTTAAGTTCAAATTGACACCTAAATTGAATCTGTCCAATTTGAACTATAAAACTAAAGTTCAGTTTTTTATTGACTAAAAGTGAATTACAACAACTATAAGAACCGTGATAAAAAGATCAACATAATTGACGACTTAAAAATTTATTTTTGCAGGATGTCCTCGTCAATTTGAAGTCTAGCATATTGTCACAATATCAAGTTAGAGGTATAAGAAACTACTGATACCGAATCATAGTAAAAAATAAAGTAACTAAGTGATGTTAAATACAAGTGGCAAATCCATTCAAAAAAATAAAAATACAAGTGACAAATAAAATTTGAAGAGCTCGCCTATAAATGGAGATACTGAACAATACAAATACAAACAAGTTTTAACTTTTAAGCAGTCTCGTGAGATTAGATAAGAACTATAAAATATTTATGTGAAGATGGCGACATCAAAAATATTACCGAATCTTTTCTGAGAGATTATTGGCTCGATGTGATCGATCTCCAAACTAATGAATCTGAATGCTAGGTGATCGCCGACGATGCTGTATGTGCTGCAATTATGCTTCATTCGTCAGTGTTCTTCACGCCGGCCACATCTGGCCACATCTGGCCACCTCGCTACCCATTTCTTAATTAGAAAATATGAAGTTAGGGTTTGTGAGGGAATATGTTGTATTTATAGCGCATCAGAGGTTCGGTTTATACATAGTTCAATTTAATGTTATTAAAATCGAACCGTGGATCGAACGGTCAAGTCACTAGGTCAATGGGTCAGTAATTGAACCGGATTGATCCGGTTTAATCCACACATATTAAAAAATAAAAATAAAATATTTATATATGATATTATAATTTAACATATTTATGACTTGAATAAATATTACATGATTATGATCTGATTATAACAACATACTATAACAAATTTAGAATTTGGTAAAGTACAAATCAATAATATAACAATAACAATTTTAGTCTTAATTTACAAGGCACATTAATAAGAGATTTATAAGACTAATTGAATTTCTGGTTAAACTGATAATAAGTAATAACTTTTATAGATTTGATAAATGAATATATATTATTGAAACAAATAATAAAACAACAATTATCTTTAGCCTAATGGAAAGAAAGAGAATAACTATTAAGAGGGGCTTAGGTTCGAGTCTTGTCCAAGTCAAAATTGAAAAAAAAATTCCAGACCAAATCGAACCGATTGAACCAATCAAATCATGATTTTAATGAAAACCGTGTCAACCGGGTCTTGACCGGGTCGAATGCATTTCCGATCGGATGACAGAATTGAACCGATCCAACCGGTCGAACCGACCGGTCCGATTTTCACAACACTGGTTGAATTACTTATCAGGGTTGATTGATTTTATTTTATTTAAACTCTAAGTTTTTTTATTACAATTTAAACTCTAAGTTATTGACTTATTTTTCTATCAAAAAAAGTTATTGACTTATTTTAGTATATTGTCAATAAGAGTAAAGATCACGTGCAAATTATATTTTTGATGCAAAATATAAAATTCGTCAAAAGTGAATTATAATTCATTACCAAAAAACCAAAAGTACGGCATAGTTCGTCAAAAGTGATTTATAATTTGTCGCCGAAAAATCATATATACGACGGAATTTAATGTCATTCGTCCAAATGATCAAATCTGTCATTGGTTTGTATTTTTGTACAAAAAAATGTTGTTTGCACCGAATCCTCTTTTTTGTCAGTCTAATTGAATGACACGATAGTATCAACACAACCGAATCTCTATGGTATCACAAATATCTTATCTTGGACATCATTTTCGATTGTAAAATTCTAATGTCATTTATTTATGGAAAGGTTATTTGGTAATTTATTCAACCTCACATACAGATACAAAGGGAATTTTACAATGAAATTCGTGTAAGGGTGACTTGTATTATTGACACGGGAAACGTCTTCAATTATATCGACGTGTAAGGGGTGTGACTTTGTGTATTATATTTTCTCTGGCTCTTTCAATTTGACTGGTGATTGGAAGATTAATTACCAACATCTTTTATATCTTTTGTGCTATTAGTGTTTATGTAGTTCAAAGAGTTGAGACAAACATCTGAAGTAGTGTGTGACACTGAATAGCGTGAAGTACATAATCAGTAGAGGAAGGACGCCGTTAAAGAAGCGGGAATGGATGGAGGTAGTGCAGGTGTACATGATGTTGGCAATATCGCTGAATTAAACAGGCGGATATACGAAGTTACTGAATAACAGATACAGAATACTGAGATGCGATTAAACAGAACAATATGCAATACAGATTGAATGACTGGTAAATAATCGCAAACCGGAGTGGATCGAGTCATGTTGGACGATGTCATTAAAGCAAGATTGCCGCCCTATTGTGCTTGGGACTCGCTGGCAGTATGCTTCCCAGGATAAAACGATCATCGACAACAACTTAGCACCAAGCTTTGTCGATGGAACATTTCTGGACTTCAACTATCACCGTACACACTCGAAGAAAAAACTTTTACAAACATGCCGGCCGGCTTAAACCTTCATGCCAGGAAAGCTGGAAACGTATTTAGGGTTTTCACTCTTCTCAAATAACGCACTGTGTTTTCTTTATATAAGAAAACCCACGTTCTTGAGACCACCAATAATGGGCCCACTAATTAAAATCAGCCCGTAGTGGGATGATAATAATATTAATTAAATAATTAAATCAATATTTAACTATTTAATTATTTCTGCCCATAAGGTGTCACATTAGTCACTCTAATGTACAATTAAGCCATTACTTAGCTTTCCATAAAAAAAAGCCATTACTTAGCTTAATTTTCTTCAGCCTTAATACACATTTTTCCAACAATCCCCCACATGAGAAAATCAAGTACTACAAAATCAAAACTCGACTCAATGCGGTGATAGCTTCTACGGTTGATATCTGCATAGGATAGGTAGGTCATCGCCCTTGAACCTTCCCTTGGGAAAACATGTTCTCTTTACTGACTATTCAGTAGACGTGATTGTCTTTGAACTGTTCGTCTTATAATGTGAACAAAAGCCATGTCCCCCACAGATATTTTCCTGACCATTATTCAGTTCTCACTGGTGGGCTCATTTTGGTCGTGACACCCCTTTCCTGGTTCTGCAAGAGTTTCTAAAGAATTAAGCCCTTTGAATTCTTCTTTGAAGCGACCCCACTTCTCTCTCACATAGGTGATTCTTTAAAATAATCCCGCGTTACCCATTTGAATCTCACTATTCAAATTACTAGAATCATTAAAAGCTCCAAGTTTAGCCTCGTGCGGGAGTCACTGTTTATCAGGGAATAGGACTGGGGTGTTACCCCCACAGTGACCTCATAGTCTTAGCAGTTAGGTGGTCCCTTTGAACCAAGTTATTGGGATCTCCAGTCATCATGGTAGGGTTTTCTGTTGCCTCGACTTTATTTCCAAAAGGGCTTAAGCCTATGTTTTGATATTTACAATCAAAAGGCTTCAGACTCATTCCCTTGTATAACTTCTCTATTTGGTCCTTACTTAACCCTTTGGTTAGCGGATCCGCATTATTCTCTTTGGACCTCATATAGTCAATATGACTCAGGTGCAGAGAAGTTGTTTAATGGTATTATGTCGTCGATGTATATATCAAGACTAACCATTATACATAACATTATCAATGATTGATTCTCACAATGTAACCACATTATTGGAACAAGTTGTGTCCATTCAGGAATATCCTCCTCTAAATTCCTTGACCACTTAGCATCTTCTCACATTTATCTAATGCGAAAAATTCAGCCTATAATCGACCTTGACTAACACAGTCTGTTTAAAGGATTTCTAAGACACATTTGCCTCTCCCGCATTGAACCCATAGCCACTTGTGGCCTAAAGTCATTAAAATCCTCAATGACCTCCAAATATCTAGTATAGTGTAGAATATAATTACGAGTAAATCGTAGGTACTTCAGTACTCTTACGATAACCTTCCAGTGTGCACTTCCTGGATTACTCGTGTATCTCGTTAGTCTACTCACAGTGTAAGCATTGTCTAATATAGTACAATTCATCAAGTACATTAGACTGCTTATCACTCTGACATTCCACTTGGGAGATGCATTCACGTTTATTTTTAGACATGTGTGATTCACGTCAACATGAATTCTAGACAGTCCTGGACTTTCTTCTCCAAATTTGTCTAAGTGTTTGTCAACACAGTGTGACTGACTTAATACAAGTCCCTCTACCCTTCGTGTAATTTTAATGCTTAAAATTACTTCGGCAGGTCTCAAAGCCTTCATATCAAACTTCCAGTTCAATAATGACTTGGTGGACTTAGTGTATTCTCATTGCTTTCCGTAATGAAAATGTCATCAACATTAAGACACAGTCACATATCCGTGTTCAGTGTTCTTAATGTATACACATTTGTCACACTTGTTGATCTTAAAGCCATTAGACATCATTACGTTGTCTAATTTCAAACGTTACTGATTTGGCGCTTGCTTCAGGCTATTGAGAGATTCACAACTTTTGTTCTCTTGCCCTGCAATAACAACTAAACCTTAGGTTGTTCAACGTAAATCTCTTCCTCAACTTTCCATCGAGAAAGCATATCTTTACCTCCATCTGGCGACTTTCTAAGCAGCAATGATCACTACCATTTTCGATGTTATTCTCGTCACTACAGAATGAGTATCAAAGTATTATAAACATTTCTTTTATCTATACTCTTTTATTACAAGTCTCGTCTTGTATATCGATGCAGATCCAACAGCATTCATCTTCCTCTTGAAGATCCACTTTGAACCATGTGGTTAACATCTAGGAGGAAGGTTAACCCACTCTCAAGTATGGTTCTCAAGGATGGAGTCAATCACATCTTATGGTTTCTTTCATAAGAGACCCTTCACTAAACTGACAACCTTTTTATACGTTTGAGGTTCAGCCTCAAGCATGTAGGTTAGTAAATCAAGTCCACATGATTTATCTATCCTTTCTCGCTTACTTTGTCTCGATTTCTCCGAATCGATCTCATGTTCAGGTTCTTCTTCATTCTCTTGTTCTTGAGATATTTCTCAAATTTTCTCTAGTAACAGAGAAGAATCCGACATCCATTCCTTAATTATAAGGAAATACACTCTTGAAGAACGACGTGTTCTTTGATTCCATTATAGTATTCTTGTGTATATTTGAATTTTTCAATTCATACACAACGAATCTATACGCATTACTCTTTTGCGCATAACCAATGAAATCTTAATCAATGCATGGTTTTTGGTCTTACCCTCATACTCTTAGGACCAGGGGACATTACCAAAGCTAGGCACCCCCACACTTGCAAGTATTTATATGAAGACGTCGTTTCCTTAATTGACTTATAAAGAGACTTATACTCTTTACGAGATATCTTACTCAAAAGATATTTTTCTGATAAGATGACCTCCCCCACATTCCTTGGGGTAACACTAAGCTTACCATCATTACATTCATCATCTCTTTCAAAGTACAGCTTTTCCGTTTAGAAACACTGTTCGACTTAAGAGAGTATAATGGAGTGATCATGTTCACTTCCAATATCATTTTTCTCAACTCATCAAGTTGCTACTCAACCACTGAAGTTGATATTCAACTTCACATGACATGTTTTCCTCTATTGTCACAGCTTTGCTATTTCAACAAATATTCATAACAATATATTGTACTATCATCAATGAAAGTCACAAAATACTTGTTACACCCCATATCTCAAATCACATAACTCACTATGGATTGACTCAAGGGATTCCACATCACTTTCAATACTATGAAAGGATACCCTATTACATTTGCCTCAATGCAAATTTTACATTTGTGCTTTTAAGACAAAATGACATTTGGATACACAATCCAAAATTCATCAAGCACTGCGATGGATACTCATATCACTCAACAAGTTGGAACTATATTCGCAGATATATTCCTGAAAATAGATCCGCAGATCTTTTCCCTGACATAGTCATCATTCAAGTGGTGGACCACCACGTCAGGCATGTGCTGCCCATCATTTCTAATACACCACATCAACTCACAATCAGCAACCCTAATCACAAAAGGTTGCTAAGATCAAGATGCGGTGTAATGTTCCTCGTGAATTATTCATGTTGTAATTGTGGGAACGTTTGGGAGTTTTGGTCACTAAAGCGCCAACACGAAAACTTCTAAATACCTTTGACATGCCATTAAAATCAGCCAAGGCAAGCTGCCAAGGCACAACCAATTTGCTCCAAACTTGAACTTCAAACCTAATTTTGAGCCGATCCTTATAGGATCAAACCGAGTGCATTTGGACAAATTCCAATTGATCGGACCAATTCGAATCAGACCAACCTGATTCACTTCATTCGATCATTTCCTCAATGATGATCATTAGCCCTTTAGACCAAGCTGATTGAACCGAACTGAACTGGCTCACATTGAAGCCGACTAGATTCCTCCGGCAACTACACCAAATTAGGGTTTTCAAAATTGAAAAGAAACCATCTGCATTGAGCCTCCAATTTGATTGAGTTGGAGTAGTCCAGCTGCAACAGCAAGCTTGACTCATCCATTTAATCCCAAATGGCATCCTCCGCTTGGTTCATCTCTTTTAATCCATCAATATCAGGATCCAAAGACAGTCTAATAGTCAAGCTCAATCCAAACACTGCCCTTTACTGAACATAAGTTCACCAGGCCATTTGACTAGTTTCATTACATCACAGTGTAGACTCATCTGCTACTGTGTTGTTCAAAGCAAGTCCCAATTTATGCTTTCAAAATGATATTTGAATATACAATCCAAATTCATCAAGCACTGTGATAGACACTCGTGCCACTCAAATAGTTGGAACTATACCCTCAGGTATATTCCCGGAACTAGACTCTCAGGTCTATCCCTGGAACTAGACTCGCAAGTCTGTTCCTGGTCGTAGCCAACATCAAGGTGGTACAACATCTTACTACAACAGGTGCTGCCCCCACATTGAGAGCCACCGGTATATCATCAGGTTCGAAAACAAGTGCTCATTGTCTTGAACCAACGTCCATCTTGATCCATTCCTCATCCAATCATGCACTTTAAACTAGATTTCAAAAGGTTAGCTTGCACCAAATCAATGGACCACATTTAATCAATTTTGATTAAATAAGACATTCAATAAATTGATTCATTTATCAAATCAAACCATGAATCAATCTCAACTGATTCAACAATATAAATTGCACCGTAAGATTAAATCAGACCCAAATATGATGGAAATTTAAACCAAACCTGAGTTGTGATCCAAACCAACATATACTCAGCCAATCCCATCTTGACCCATCTGAATTATCATAATTCATTAGTCAACTAAAATTCATTCAAAATCAATGGAGCCAAACCTGAGTTGTGATCCAAATCTAGTCCAATTTGATCTGCCCATGTGCTGTCAAGACTAACATGTAAATTTAGTCATTATCAATTATATTCAATATGTAAACACGATAAATTGGGCTGAAAATCAAGAGCCCAATCCTTTCAGTAAAATATCAATATAACAAATACACCCAGGTAGGGTTTATGGCCGCCATCACACTATTTCGATTCCTCTGCTGAGTCCCTTCAGCTCAATCTTTTGATTTTCAACCAGACCTCTCCTGGACTTCATTTTGGCCCAAATTGTGCTGTCCAAATCCAACACTAAATTAGTCATAGTCCATCAATTTTCAATTTCAAAGAAGATGAACAAAACCCGAATTTTTGTCCGATTCGATGATTGAACAAATTAAACCAAATTAGGGTTTCAGCCTAATTGAAGTTGACCGCACTGTCGCGGCCGCCACTGAACCCAGTGACACAGCAGATATGCCCATCTCACAATTCCACTTTCATCTTTTCAGTTCCTGTCTTAAAACACTCATCTAAATGCTTTAATCAGTAACTTCAAAACAATCAAAACCAATCTCGTTTTAAGATTGTTGGCAATATCGCTGAATTAAACAGACGAATATACGAAGTTACTGAATAACAGATACAGAATACTGAGATGCGATTAAACAGAACAATATGCAATACAGATTGAATGACTGGTAAATAATCGCAAATCGGAGTGGATCGAGTGACGTTGTACGTTGTCCTTAAAGCAAGATTGCCGCCCTATTGTGCTTGGGACTCGCTGGCAGTATGCTTCCCAGGATAAAACGATCCTCGACAACAACTTAGCACCAAGCTTTGTCGATCGAACCTTTTTGGCCTTCAACTATCACCGTACACACTCGAAGAAAAAAACTTTTACAAACATGCCGGCCGGCTTAAACCTTCATGCCAGAAAAGCTGGAAACGTATTTAGGGTTTTCTCTTTTTCACTCTTCTCAAATAACGCACTGTGTTTTCTTTATATAAGAAAACTCACGTTCTTGAAACCACCAATAATGGGCCCACTAATTAAAATCAGCCAGTAGTGGGATGATAATAATATTAATTAAATAATTAAATCAATATTTAATTATTTCTGCCCATAAGGTGTCACATTAGTCACTCTAATGTACAATTAAGCCATTACTTAGCTTAATTTTCTTCACCCTTAATACACATTTTTCCAACACATGACCCCATTTGGCTTTTTTTCAATTCCTTCTTGGTGGTAACAACTTTGTTTTTATATCCTGCATTTTTTTTATGTCTATAGGGATTTGTCTAGGTCTAGGTGGCGTAAACAGCGAGCGAGACGAAGAAGGCGGGGGAGAGGGGAGGAAACTCATTACCTCAAGGTTTCTCTTTAAAATATTTACCAGGAACATCCAAGAAAATATCGGACTCTTGCACCCATATAAAAATTCAGCAGGTGCTGCTAAAAAATAGGCACAAACAGTAGCATCTGAGCACCAGCTGCTCATTCAGAATCTGCTGAATTTTGTGCAGATGCTCAGAGTGTATGATAGTTCGGAGTGCAAAGGGTCAGTTTTCGGCTGCCACTTCATTTACAGTCATGGATTAATTATATCCCTAATTGGTCGATTCTTACGAAAATTTAAGCACTAATATGCAGCAAAGGGTCTAAGTCTGGGAATAAAAGTTTCAATCAGGAGATCTTGGACCATGTACGATACAGAAAAATGCATCATCCTTGCAGTCAATGACAAAGGTATATATTGCAATGAATGTGAGGATATTAACAAAAATTGAGGAGAAAGCAATTAACGGTCAGTTCATCTTTATATGATGAAGAGGACTGTGGGATATGATGCTGTTATTTTTATCAAGAATTCGACGTAAACAGAAACTTAATCAGCAAGACAGTCACAAAATATGAAATTCACGTAATTTGCGACTGCTTCCAGAGCCTACCAGCGCACCAGACACGCCTAAACCACCAGTAGTGCCAATCTCATTATCTATGTTTGTCGGTACAATGTTCTCCGTCATGGTCATATTCGCCAGTGGTGACAATGCAGGAGGTTCTAACAAGTGCATCAGAGCAGGTTGAACTGTGACTGCAACTCTGAGTCCAAGCAAGCAATAATTCCCAATATTACTAGTGAAGTAAAACACTCCTTCCTCAACGCATTTGGTGACAGCAGGACTGACACTAAATGTCTGAAAAGGGTTGCTTGATGTACAAGCTTCATATATATTCCCGGCCAGACACTTGAATTGTTGATAATTTTAGGGTTTTGAACCTGAAACTACGATATAACATGTTAGGGTAGTATACCCTAATGATATGAGAGGTTTAGAAGCTCGATTGAGTAAAGTTTGAGTTTGGAACTCAGTGGCTACCGTGCCTCCTTTAGACATTAAGTCGACCGCGTCTGGCTTAGACATTACGTTAATGTCTGAAGGAGACGTGACTCGTAACGTCAAGGGAAAACGCGTGGAGAGCATGCCGCGTTTCATCTTGACATTATCTTCACCGCGCCTGGTTAAGACATTAACATAATGTCTAAGCGAGACGCGGCGAATAACGTCTGAAGGAAACGCGCGGCATGTCTTACAGACACGGCTGCTCAGCTCAGTCGCATCCGTTCTTGGTCCCGATTGATCTCCAGTAAATTGGAGGTCATCGATATCATGATGCGCACTTAGAAAAATACTCACTCACATAGAGAATCGCTCTTTGATTCGAAACCTCGTTTGATTTCCAAAACCCTCAAACCTAAGTTGATTTCTATTTCTTTAGTCGAGAATAGAAATTGTTTCAGATTGATTATCCCAGTTCAAATTTTGTGCTAACCCTCGACTAAAATACAGGGTCAAAATATTGAATTCGGAAAGCGACAAAGCGATCAATTGTGATATCCAGACGTTCAGATTCCTCAGTGAATCCTCACATCAAAAGAAGAAGAAGAAGCTGTCCAATTTCATGCACTACCGTTGCTGTTTTAGAAGACTCTACTGCTTGCTGTTTAAAGATATTCCCCAACAAACGAATTCAATATATTCTACTCAATGGCGAGGGTGAGAGATATGCTGCACCAGTTCCAGAAGTTGGACAAGTTTGAAGGCACTGATTTCCGGCGCTGGAGGAGGAAGATGCACTTCCTGCTGACTAACTTAAAGGTGGTCTACGTAGTGTCTACACCATGCCCTGAAGTTAGAGATGATGCACCAATGGTGGCTTTCCGTGATCGACAAGTGGGAGAACAATGACTACATCGCTAGAGGACATATCCTCAACGGTATGTCCGACCCTTTATTTCATTTGTATCAAAATGTTGAATTTGCGAAAGAGTTATGGGATTCGCTTGAATCCAAATACATGGCTGAGGACGCTTTGAGCGTTAAGTTTCTTGTGAGTAATTTCAATAATTACAAGATGGTGGACTCTCATCCAGTGATGGAACAATTCCATGAGATATGGCGTATCTTGGGGCAATTCGCTCAAAGAAATTTGAAGATGGATGAAGCCATCTCGGTGTCAAGTATAATTGACAAATTACCACCAGCATGGAAGGACTTCCGACGTTCCTTGAAGCACAAAAAGGAAGAGATGTCTCTTGTAGAACTTGCAAAAGAATTGCGAATGGAAGAGGAACTTCGTGTGTGGGAAAACGATACATGGAAGTGGATACTAATTCGCCTAAGGTGAATGTATTGGAGACTAGTTCTCAAAAGATGAACAAGAACAAAGGCAAGAAAAGGTCTTATGAGTATGCTAGCAAAAGTCCAAACAAGAAGCATCCTTCGAAAGGAAACGTATGTTGGACTTGCGGAAAAGTGGGGCATTTCAAGCGAGACTGTCGCTTAGGAAATGGGAAGAGCGAGAAGGCTCAATGTAATGCTTTTGGTAATAAAAACCAAGAGCAGATATCTCAAGGTTAGAAAAGTTTAGTTTCGAGTTTAGAAACTGTGTTAGATGCATATTCTAATATAGACTATGTTTCTAATTTTTATGAAAATTTTGCTATGTAGGATGATGAGATTTCATGGTGGGTTGACTCCGGTGCTACGGCACATGTTTGTAGAGATAAAGAGATGTTCAAATCCTTTGCTACTACAAGTGAAGGAAGAGTTCTTCACATGGGAGACGAGTCGACCGCCCCTATCCTAGGAATATGCCAAGTAGAGATAGAATTTTCTTCGGGAAAGAATATTGTTCTTGTGAATGTCTTGTATGTACCTAATATTAGGAAAAATATTGTATCGGATACTGATGGACCAAAATTATACGAATCATAAACACAGTAAAACCCCCTTAATTAGACATTTTGTCTATTTAACTTCTACTTGTTAGTCCCGATATATTTCTACAGGGTATTTTGGCGCTTAGAGAGAATACAGGCTAAGGAGAGGATTTTATGCTGAAAAGATATCAAGAGTCAATCCAAGGTCAAGATCAGACGCTGAACGAAGAAATCTCAAGATCCTGACATTGAATTACTCAAATTAAATCAAACAGAGGAATAATCAAAGACAGACCGGAGCGGTATTGGACTGATAGTTTTGTGAAAAGACTGTACAAAACTCACAAAACTCCACCCTCCTCCTCACATGGGCGGCTCCTCCCTCACACCTTCCCTCCACCACTCCCACACCTCCACATGGAGGCTCCTCCTCCTCTCCTCCCAAAGCCGCCGGCGGCTAGAAGCTCCACCATGGAGAGCTTGCCATGTGGTGGCTCCTCCACCACATCTCCATCCCCTCCTCCTCCTCCCTTGGATGCACAACCACATTGAGCCATCTCCACCCTCCATTCCTCCTCCCTTAGCCTATAAATATGAGAGCTCCTCCTCTCATTTGTATCATCCCATATCTCGTACTTGTACACACTTTAGAGAGAGAGGGCTTAACCCTCATCTCTTCATTTTCAATAAAATTGTTCTTCGCTTTGGAAATAAAAGATTGCTCCCTTGGCGCTTCAACGGTTATAAGTATTTCTTAGTATTTATTCAACTGTCTTTATTTCCTTAGTTATAATGTTTAGCGCGATGAATAGTAGCTAAACTAGTAGTTCGGTCGAAGGGGTGTGCTTGTATTATAAATGTTTTAGACTTTACTCTTAGTATACCTTTATGTTCGATACTTGTTCTATGTGCCATATTTCAAGTCAGAGTTTCCAAGGTTGAGTGCCTGACAAGCAATAAGCTCTTCCGTGGGAATTCGTGAACATACTCGGTAAGTGGAAGCTGTAACAAGCAAAACTTATCGAGGAGTTCGGCTTATCTTAAAAATCATTTGGAAACTGGACCAAAGGGACCAAATGGATGCACTTACGGCTAAGATACTTCGAAAGGAGGAATTAGTTTTGCTTAGAACAAGTGTTTTAAATGATGTTGCAAGTCTTGTGCTAGGAATAGCCTCGATTCATCTTTGAACATTTAGCATGATCATTTCAAGTGTTCTACACGACGTTGCAAGTCTTGTGCTAGGAATAGCCTCGATTTCGAATGCTTGGTATGGTCATTAGCGGTCAATGATAAACAAATATGATACAAGGCCCCTAAAACCGAATACTTTCCTCACAGTCCATTATCAACTGCTGTAACTTACTTTCAGTTCTCAAAACACACTCAATCCCAACCCCAATCGTAATTAAATTCTGCATAAGCTTCATTAAAGAACAATTAATCCACACTGACTCCCTTGGGTTCGACCCCTACTTACCACTTGCTACCCAGTAGTAAAGTCGCGAGTAGCGGACTATTATAAATTTATTCTTGACGTTTGCACATAACGACTGTGCATCCATCAAAATTGGCACCGTTGCCGGGGAATCAGTCGTCGGATAGTTGTTCTTTCCCTCCCCTTTCTTTTTCTTTCTTTTCCCTATGTCATCACCCATTACGCATGCATGTACAATGCGATTTCTGCCCCTGTTCGGAGGAACGGAGAGAGAAGACCCTGTACAGCACTGCCGAAACTTCCACCACGTGTGCCACCACATCAAACCTGAGAACGAAGTATTAGAGGAATTTAAGCTGAAATGCTTCAAATTCTCTCTAACCGACTTCACCACGATATGGTACTACACATCCACCGCTTGCAGTGCAGAACGTTTTGTAGACCTCTGCGTTCCGTTCCTGAAAGAATTCTCCCCACCATCTTTACGCCAAGAAACCCGTGAGAAGATCATGAGCCTTCATCAATCCCGGGATGAGACTTTGGACGAATACTACATGAACTACGATGCCATCGTCTCAAGCTGCCCGCACCATGGATTTACGAAGAAAGTTCTTCTCCAAAAATTTCTTCGTGGGATGAGGGCCGAAGAGCTGGGAAAAGTTAACGAAGCTATGAGAAGGTCTGCCACAAACTTCACAATTGCAGACATGTGGTGCCTTATAATCGGCCTGGCCGCTGCCACAAGACGAGTACCCCAAACTGACGAGGAAATGCAAACAGAAGAAGCTGACCCTGAGGCTGATGAAGAAGAAACCACCGAACCGTCGGAAGAGACTCCTGAACCGTCTGAAGAATCAGACATGGAAAGCACCGGAAGCAACGAAGTAGGAGTCCAGAACACCACTGACGAGCTGCCCAAGCCATACCCGACTATCATTACCTAGGCAGCTGAAACTATCTACGATCAGTTCCTCACGAACCAACATAACGAGGCAGAACCAAGCCTCATGAGGCCTTCCCGACTTTTCCCCTTAATCAATGAGCAAGTCGCCGCGAACTGTGCGATCAATGAAGAAGCTCAAAGGAGGATGGGAAAAGAACCTCTGCAGAATGACCCCTCGATGGAGCATTGCTATGCCGCAACCGGACTAGGCAGTCCCAAATACAAAAACTTCGAAAGGCTAGTAGTGAAAGGTCCCTCACCCCCTCCGGGGTATTGGAAGGAAAAAATCCCGAAACAAAGGAGTCCTGACCAGAACGCAACATCCGGCAAGAAGTCAGGAAGAAGCAACACTGGAACGGTGGCGAAGTTTGACTTGAGCCACCCATGGGACCCAAACCAGTAATCCACAACGAGGTACTGTCGAGCCAACGCCGTTAAACAAGTGCACTGGTCGGGAGGTAACCCGACACTATCTTACTTTTCTGCACTTTAATTTCTGTCATTTAGTTTTAAGCTTGCATGACTTTTGAACTAAGGCACGCCTTCGTTCAAAAGTGGGGGGTGAGAACCACCTGTGTACATAAATAACATGCTTGCTGTTTTTTCTTTTTTTAGTAATAGTATCTTTTTGAAAATATGAACTTAAGAATGTGAAAAAGATAAATCATAATTCATGCATTAACCTTGTGAAAATTCAACTGTTTAAAAACTTAGAATGTAACTTTCCATTTGTCCTTTGTGCTGAGATAACTAGGGATGTGGAGTTGACATAAACTGCCCTAGAAGGACTTGGCAAGCATTCGAAGGACCGAATTTCACTATATGGTAAACGAAGTCAGTGGAGGCTGCACTTCGGGTTTCAGTGAAGATTGAAGTCATCTCCGCCACGCAGTGTTTATGCAAAAGGCGAGGACGGGAATCAGACCGTCCTATCTCCGGTCAAAGTAGCCGAGAAAATAGATGAGCGACCCTCATCTTGACCCGCGCGAAACGACAGTCAAAGTAGCCGAGAAAATAGATGAGCGACCCTCACATTGACCCGCGCAAAAACGGCAAAAAAGAGAGGAGCGGGGAGGTATTTCCATAGGCTTGCGGGCGATGATTGGACCTCCCAAAAAAGGCTGAGAAAATGGACAAGCAAGCCACAAAAAGGCGAAAAGCTCGAAGAAGCAAATCAAGAGGCCAAAGGCCCAAAATTGTGAAGGTTTTAACCGAACAAAAGTGAAGTACTCAAAGCGTCATATCAAAGGCCAAAGGCCGATTCACTACAAAAAAGCTGTCCCTCGCCAACAAAGAAAGAAATCAAAAAGGCTCAACTCAACTGTGAAACCCGAACCGAATCACGTGCTAAAGAAAGCTACAAGGAAACCATATAGTGCGAGACAGTCCCAAAGATGCAAGCCAGGACCTGAAAAGGACTATCTCCCGAAACATCCAATATAATTTGCATCTCAACACGGAGGTACAAGTATTAAGTTTCTTCTATTTATTTACGCAGTTTAATTTAGTAATAAGTAGTAATGCATGAACTAGGATAAATCTAGTCCCACAGTCTCACTTTCATATTTTACTTAGATTGTGTGTACACCCTTTAATAGCATTGTTCGGGACGAACAACTAAAAGTGTGGGGTGATCTGATGGACCAAAATTATACGAATCATAAACACAGTAAAACCCCCTTAATTAGACATTTTGTCTATTTAACTTCTACTTGTTAGTCCCAATATATTTCTACAGGGTATTTTGGCGCTTAGAGAGAATACAGGCTAAGGAGAGGATTTTATGCTGAAAAGATATCAAGAGTCAATCCAAGGTCAAGATCAGACACTGAACGAAGAAATCTCAAGATCCTGACATTGAATTACTCAAACTAAATCAAACAGAGGAATAATCAAAGACAGACCGGAGTGGAATTGGACTGATAGTTTTGTGAAAAGACTGTACAAAACTCACAAAACTCCACCCTCCTCCTCACATGGGCGGCTCCTCCCTCACACCTTCCCTCCACCACTCCCACACCTCCACATGGCGGCTCCTCCTCCTCTCCTCCCAAAGCCGCCGGCGGCTAGAAGCTCCACCATGGAGAGCTTGCCATGTGGTGGCTCCTCCACCACATCTCCATCCCCTCCTCCTCCTCCCTTGAATGCACAACCACATGGAGCCATCTCCACCCTCCATTCATCCTCCCTTAGCCTATAAATATGAGAGCTCCTCCTCTCATTTGTATCATCCCATATCCCATACTTGTACACACTTTAGAGAGAGAGGGCTTAACCCTCCTCTCTTCATTTTCAATAAAATTGTTCTTCGCTTTGGAAATAAAAGATTGCTCCCTTGGCGCTTCAACGGTTGTAAGTATTTCTTAGTATTTATTCAACTGTCTTTATTTCCTTAGTTATAATGTTTAGCGCGATGAATAGTAGCTAAACTAGTAGTTCGGTCGAAGGGGTGTGCTTGTTTTATAAATGTTTTAGACTTTACTCTTAGTATACCTTTATGTTCGATACTTGTTCTATGTGCCATATTTCAAGTCAGAGTTTCCAAGGTTGAGTGCCTGACAAGCAATAAGCTCTTCCGTGGGAATTCGTGAACATACTCGGTAAGTGGAAGCTGTAACAAGCAAAACTTATCGAGGAGTTCGGCTTATCTTAAAAATCATTTGGAAACTGGACCAAAGGGACCAAATGGATGCACTTACGGCTAAGATACTTCGAAAGGAGGAATTAGTTTTGCTTAGAACAAGTGTTTTAAATGATGTTGCAAGTCTTGTGCTAGGAATAGCCTAGATTCATCTTTGAACATTTAGCATGACCATTTCAAGTGTTCTACACGACGTTGCAAGTCTTGTGCTAGGAATAGCCTCGATTTCGAATGCTTGGTATGGTCATTAGCGGTCAATGATAAACAAATATGATACAAGGCCCCTAAAACCGAATACTTTCCTCACAGTCCATTATCAACTGCTGTAACTTACTTTCAGTTCTCAAAACACACTCAATCCCAACCCCAATCGTAATTAAATTCTGCATAAGCTTCATTAAAGAACAATTAATCCACACTGACTCCCTTGGGTTCGACCCCTACTTACCACTTGCTACCCAGTAGTAAAGTCGCGAGTAGCGGACTATTATAAATTTATTCTTGACGTTTGCACATAACGACTGTGCATCCATCAGATACTGTTTTGAATAAACAAGGTTATCGGCAAGTGTATGAAGCTGATAACTATGTGTTATCAAAGGGTGGTGTATTTGTTGGTAAAGGATACCTATGTAACAGAATGTTCACGCTTTGTATAAATGAAGTTGTTTCTTCTTTTTATATGAATTGTGTGCATGATATTTCTATTAAAACTACAAGTTTGAAAGATGATGTTTCTACGCTTTGGCATGCACGTTTAGGACATGTTCATCATAAAAGATTGCATGAAATGTCTAAACATGATTTGATTCCCTCATTTGATATGAATATTAATTAAGTGTAGAACATGCATGCTTACTAAGATTACTAGGCAACCATTTCATAAGGTTGAAAGAGAAAGTAACATACTTGACTTAATACATAGCGATTTATGTGATTTTCATGCATCACCTTCTCTAGGAAACAAGTAATATGTAGTGACATACATAGATGATTGTTCTAGATTTTGCTATGTTTATTTGCTGCATTCCAAAGATGAAGCTCTTGATAAATTTAAAATTTATAAGAGTGAAGTTGAACTTCAAAAGGGAACTTCTATTAAGAAGTTGCGCACGGATAGAGGTGGGGAATACTTTAATCCAAGTTATTTCCAAAGTGTGGGTATCATTCATGAAACAACAGCTCCTTACACACCACAACAAAATGGTGTATCGGAGAAGAAGAATAGAGCATTGAAAGAGATGGTGAATGACATACTTTCTTACTCGGGATTAAATGATGGATTTTGGGGAGAAGCCATGTTAACGGCTTGCTATTTATTGAATAGGGTTCCTAATAAAAGTGGAAGCATTACTCCTTATGAAATTTGGTTCAACAAGAAACCAAATTTGAATCATATTCGAGTTTGGGGTTGTAGGGCGGTGGTGAGACTACCTATCCCTAAACATAAGACTATAGGAGAAAAGGGAGTTGACGATATGCTCATCACTCCATGGCTTATAGGTTTTATGTCATAGAACCTAATAAGCATGTATCAATTCATACAGTCATTGAATCGAGAGATGCCATATTTGATGAAAAGAGATTTTCATCAATTAGCATGCCTAAAGATTTGAATCTTGTGCCTAGTGCAAAACAAGATTCTAATGACACCCAATTTTCTGAAAATTAGAAGGAGTAAAAGAGCAAGAAAAAAATCATTTGGAAATGATTTTCATATCTACCTAGTGGAAGGAACTAAGGGTGAGGTTAGCTCACAATACATGTACTATCGTGTTATTGAAAGTGATCCCAAAACATTTGATGAAGCTATGAAATCTCAAGATGTATCATTTTGAAAAGAAGCCATAAATGATGAAATGGACTCTATAATAGGAAATAACACTTGGATTTTGGTAGATTTACCACCAGGACATAAACCTTTGGGAAATAAGTGGATCTTCCGAAAGAAGATGAAGAAAGATGGTACCATTGATAAATTTAAAGCAAGATTGGTAATCCAAGGCTTTAGACAAAAATATGATATGGACTACTTTGACACTTATGCACAGGTTGCACGAATTTCAACAATTAGATTGTTGATAGCCTTAGCATCTATTCAGAAGTTGCTAGTACATTAAATGGATGTAAAGACTGCCTTCCTCAATGGAGATTTGGAGGAAGAAATTTACATGAAGCAACCGGAAGGTTTCGTAATGTCCGGGCAAGAGCATAAGGTATGCAAACTTGTTAAGTCATTATATGGGCTTAAACAAGCACATATGTAATGGCATCAAAATTTTGATGAGGTGGTACTATCCGATGGATTCATCTTGAATCGGTCGGATAAATGTGTATATAGCAAGTTTGACAACTCGGGGAATGTAGTTATCATTTGTCTATATGTAGATGACATGTTGATTTTTGGCACTAATCTAAAGTGTATAAATCAAACTAAAGAATTTCTGTCATTTAAGTTCTCCATGAAGGACATGGGAGAGGCGGAAGTTATCCTTGGGATAAGAATAAAGAGAGTTGAAGGAGGTCTAGCATTAACGCAATCTCATTACATTGAGAATGTGTTAAAGAAGTTCAATTATATGGACTGTTATCCATTGACTACTCCTTATAATTCCTATACTCACTTATATCCTAATACGGGCAAGCCTAAGTCCCAATTGGAGTATGCTAAAGCCATAGGCAGCTTGATGTACGCCATGACTTGTACAAGGCCAGATATCGCATTTGCGGTAGGAAAGCTTAGCCGATATACTAGTAACCCTACTATGCAACATTAGCAAGCTGTTCATAGGGTCCTTAGGTATCTTAAGGGAACTATGAACCTTGGTCTTGTATTCTCAGATTTTCCTTCGGTCATAGAAGGATATTCAGATGCAAGCTGGATCTCAAATGAGGATGATCATTCCTCCACAAGTGGATGGGTATTTCTACTTGGGGGAGGTGCCATCTCATGGGCATCCAAGAAACAAACTTGTATCACAAGTTCTACTATGGAATCTGAGTTTGTTGCTTTGGTCGCCGCTTCAAAGGAAGCAGAATGGTTAAAGAACTTGATACATGAGATTCCATTATGGGAAAGACCGATATCACCCATATCAATTCATTGGGATAGCGCTACAACATTGGCTAAAGCATATAGACATGTATACAATGGGAAGTCTAGGCACTTAGGTGTTAGATATAGTGCGGTAAGGGAGCTCATTACGCATGGGGTGATATCAGTGGATTTTGTAAGATCACAACGAAATTTAGTCAATCACTTGACGAAGGGATTAGCTAGAGATTTGGTCTCAAAATCGGTAAAGGGGATGGGACTAAAACCCATATAATTATCTAGTCATGAGACACCCAATTCACATCTAACTAGCGTTAGACCAGAATTCAATGTGGAAAGCCCATTCCTAGAAGATTAAAGCATCCCCAAGTGTGTGTTCATGACCTACAAGTAATAGGTTGAAGAGGGACTCTTCTTAATAGGTTCTTTGACAAAGTGATGTTTGTGGGAGCATAATCGGGTGGTGTTACCCTTAAGGAATCTACCTATATGAACGTGAAGTTTTTGGTCGCTTCATGAGATTTCGGGTTAAATTTCATTACGTTCATGAAGGGATTAGGACTCAAGGACCATTAAGAGTCAAGTTAAACTTAGAGTTTGTGAAGTAACTCATGTGTGTGTTATCTTGAGGTACCCAAATGGATCGATTGGTTCAAACGTTACGAGCACCATGATTTCTGGGTATTTTGAATGTTTAACTACACTAAGCGAAAATTCAATCGTTGCGACATTTTCGTTTATGCGTGACTTACTTAAAACTAAGGTTTTTCGGAAAACAAAGGAAACCCTAAAATGGGGGAGGAATGTTGGTAATTTTATGGTTTTGAACCTGAAACTACGATATAACATGTTAGGGTAGTATACCCTAATGATATGAGAGGTTTAGAAGCTCGATTGAGTGAAGTTTGAGTTTGGAACTCAGTGGCTACCGCACCTCCTTTAGACATTAAGGCGACCGCGTCTGGCTTAGACATTACGTTAATGTCTGAAGGAGACGTGGCTCGTAACGTCAAGGAAAAACACGCGGAGAGCATGCCGTGTTTCACATCTTCACCGCGCCTGGTTAAGACATTGACATAATGTCTAAGCGAGACGCGGCGAATAACGTCTGAAGGAAATGTGCGGCATGTCTGACAGACGCGGCTGCTCTGCTCAGTCGCATCCGTTCTTGGTCTCGATTGATCTCCTATAAATTGGAGGTCGTCGATATCATGATGCGCACTTAGAAAAATACTCACTCACACATAGAATCGTTCTTTGATTCGAAATCTCGTTTGATTTCCAAAACCCTCAAACCTAAGTTGATTTCTATTTCTTTAGTCGAGAATAGAAATCATTTCAGATTGATTATCCCCGTTCAAATTTCGTGCTAACCCTTGACTAAGATACAAGGTCAAAATATTGAATTCGGAAAGCGACAACGCGATCAATTGTGATATCCAGACGTTCAGATTCCTCAGTGAATCCTCACATCAGAAGAAGAAGAAGAAAAAGAAGAAGTTGTCCAATTTCCTGCACTACCGTTGTTGTTTTAGAAGACTACGCTTGTTGTTTAAAGATATTCCCCAACATGGATCAGGTCATAGTATTGTGAATCGAATTCGAAAACTGCACAAAACCAAACAAAATAAAACATGATGATTCATATTTCGTATAGCCAAGCCAAAAACAGTCATCCGAAAACGACATAGTTTAGATTATACAATATCAAAACTTATATCGTTTCATTGATATAACCCTTAAATTAAAAATTGAACAGTTTTCAAAATTACGCGGTTTTGACTTAAAACACTTAAAACTCTGTCATTTTGTTAAATCACTGATTTTCGCTTGGCTGCACCGGATCTTATTCCCAAAACGTGAATGTAATGTATATATACCACCAGCACACAAATTCACATAAAAATTGAGATGGAATAAATGTACATACTCAGTGAGTCCCCAACCATATGAAGATGCAGGAAGATCAAGACCAATTGGGGTAGAAACTCGGATGTGGAGGGATGGACCACAGACCATCACCAACTCTATTCTTCGTTGCTGCTGATGCGCAGCCCAAGATAGCAAGGAGGAGAATCATCATCTCAATGATCATCGTTTTCAGCTGGAGAGCCATTGAGGAGATGAATGTCAAGAGGTGATATTATATGGAAAATGTCTCTTCGCATGCTCTCTTTTGTATCAAATTTATAAAAAAAAGAAAATATTATAAAGACGACTATTTTCGTGCCTAGTGATGATTAAATCAAATGATACTCCCTTCCCAAAATTTGATTTGCATACATTATATTTGGAATTCAAGTTTCTTGGTAGTTTCAAGTATTGGTTTGGTTTCTATCAAAAAAAAGTATTGGTTTGGTTATATGCTTTATTTAATTTGATCAAATTTATTTTTATTGTGTATAATATTACTTCTAATATTCATGTGAAGTCAGATCAAATCAAAATAATAAATATTAACTGGAAACCAGCTGAGAAACTAAGTTGGGACCTACTTAAATAAATAACAACAACGTTAAGGGTAAAAACGTCATTATAAACAACGTTAAGGGTTTTCACGTGTTGAAATTCACATTGTTTTAGCTTTAGAAATTCGTTTGTTTGCTCGTTAAGTTTCAATAACCCTCCCCCAATAACAAATACCTAGCTTTGGTCTTAGAAATCGCTCTCAATTGTACCATTGTGAGATATTTTGTATTAGATGGGGTTAGACGTCGCATTGGCTTGGACTTTATTAGATACAAATGTATTATATTGTACCATTGTGAGATACCTTATACAACTTGTAACCCATATCAAAAAAAATGGGGTTAGACGCCGTATTGGCTTGGGCTTTAGTAGATACAAATGTATTAGATTGTACCATATCAAAAAAAATTGCGTTCAATTTTGCTTCAAAACGAGTACATTCCGGTTACTAATTTTGTGTCGACGTTCTGACATGAAGTACAAAGAAGGGAGTTTGAGCTTGTCTTTTTGTTTTTAGGGTTTAGAAACGATTTTAAAACTCCTGGAAACAATCAAGAGGGAATCACTAAATATACAATCAGCACAGTACCATTTAATTTGGATGTTGAGTAGATAAATATGGGGGGCGCACATGCAGAGCTAGGTACGTCAAAGAAGGTAAAGGGTAGAAATTAAAAGAAAATTTAGGTGAAGACTAAAGCACGCTCAAGGAAGAAGAATCGGAGAAGGATCCTCTCGACTATTCACCGACCTACTCTCCAAGCACCTTTTGTGTTCAAGAATTTTTTGAATAAAATAAGATTTTCCTCGAAGATGTCTCTAATGTCTAACTGCATGATAACTTAGGATTGCATGCAGGGTATATAGAAGTTGCATATTAGGAAATTACATATTAGATAGAGACAACCTCACGAACATATGCTCACATGTTATAAGCTTAAAAGTTTTTCTTTATTTCATAAATTAACATAAGATTACGCATGACAATCTTAACATAGAATTAAGGACTTGAAAAATGCACGACATAAGTGATGAGTCGTATTTATATGACTCGTCGAACTAATTAATCTCATTTATTTCGACACTTTGTTATGCGAACATTTACTTTTTAGTATGGTTTGACATTTCAGGTGTTTCGGAAGCTCTAGGAGATATTGTGCAGTAAAAGACGACATTTCGATGCCAAATCACCACATGATGATTCAAACCTTTGAAATTGCAATGGAGAGCCGAAGTCAAGACTGACGAGCAGAACTAGAGTTGTGCCTCCGAGCATATCGCGGACGTAGGCCATTTTAGAAACGTCGTCCGCGTATGGTAATCTGCACATCATCCGCGCCGCTAATATGCACAGCGTCCGCGGCTAACATCAGCAAATTTGGGATTTGGAAATCTGGGCCCAAAAACAGAATCAGAAACCCAGCTTTCTTATAAATTAGGGGTTGGAAACATTCATTCTATCATTCCTACTTTGAAGAATCAACAGATGGCTCTGGAGAAGAATGGGAAGCTTTCGACAAAGAGAAGAATTTTCTATTATTTTTATTCCAAAAATACTTGTGTTTTTGTTATGACTATGAGCAGCTCAATTCTTATTTCAGTTTAGAGTTTCGTCATTGTGACAATACGTTTTGAGACTCTTGTTTATAATGCTTAATTCATGTTTTACTAGTTCTTGTTCTTCATCTTATGAATTGAATTGTTAGGTTAAGTGGAAATTTTGCCGTAAAGCTTAATTTGACAACCAATTCTTATTGTTAATATCTACTGGAAACTTTGTCGTAAAGGTAGATCGTAATACCTAGGTTTAATATTACCTTTGTCGAAATATTGTGCTTAGGAGAAAAATTGAAGTCTAATACATTTGGCGAATTAGATTGTGGTGTAGTCGGGATACTTTAGGTTATTAACTTTGCCGGAATAACCCCACTTAGAAATTTGAATTATGATTATTAGCAGTCAATGATAAACGTGTCACAATAGAAACCCTAAGCTGAATGTCTTCTCTGATTGAAATCTTTTCTTGCGTGTTTTGTCTATTTTGCACTCATAATTGCTAAAAACCCCTCATGTTTCTTTATTTATCTACAGATACAACTTCCAAACCAGCTCTCTAGGGTTCGATCATGCTTGCCAGTAACTAGTTGTTTGCACAAGAAAATAAATTTAAGTTTGACGCGTCAGACGACGCACGTCAATAAGCAAGAATGCATAGTACTAAAACCTTTTCAATACTTCATATACATGTGAAATTTTTAATAGAAATATGTCTGGACATAAAATATAAGTAAACACCAATACTAAATTTTGCATGCTTAAACTGAATGTTTTTAGACGTGATCTATGTTTTTCATTAGCAAGATTATAATATTTTTTTGCTTGCATCTTTACTAAATATAGTCAAATCCTAAGCATTGACTCCCCAAAATAATCATTCCACATGAATGAACTTAAGTTGAGACATATTTGTTGGATTAATTTTTAATTAATCAATTAGGACTGAATATGTATCAAATATTGTATGTGTTATCATAAAAGATAAGCCTACTAAATGTGATCTAATTTGTGATTGGCTTAAGGTATAATTGACAATGGGAATATATTGTGTAGATACTCTAGGGTTAATTGCCATATTCTTTGAGAGACGGAATTGGCAATTACCAAATTTATAGCTGTCGTGTATAGCTATAAATAGAGGGTTATGGTCCCCAGTCTATCACGTCAAGTTTCCAGTTCTCTTACTCTCAAAGAAACTGATTCAAGAAACGCGTGGCTAGATTGGAAGCACCAACTCAGGTTACTTCTATCACTTCAATGGATTCAAGTTAGTGTTTATGTTTAAACAAAAGCATGCTCGATTATTCTGACATGGATATGATCCTTAATTTGCTTCCGCTGCATGATTTTACTCTAACAAGTGGTATCAGTCGCCCCCATGATCGATTAATTTTGCATGATATGAATCTGATTTGCTGTGTACAATTCGTTGAAAGTCAGATCTGAATTTATTTGAACTTGAAATCGCATGACAGCTTGATAAATTGTGTCGTGTGATTCCTGGGAATTTTTAAAAAAAAATATGAAACATGTTTTATCTGTATGTGTAATTGCATAAAACATGTGTGCTTTCGGAGAATTGTTTATTCATCTTCGCACGAACTGAACTCACATGCTATTTTACATGGTGAATAATTTTTTTTACATTAACATGATGTCTGCTGTGATTCAGTGCATTCAAAATCAGTTTGTTCTTGCTGAGTGCTGACTAACCTTGTGTTCAAATCATGAACTGAGTCTGACCTTATATGTACAATTGAAACAACAATTGATTCCATTAACGAACACACACAACCTGCCGGATCCCCACGCAAACCACCTCGGATCTGGTTTGGTCGACTCGGTGATGCACGCTCGGATCTCGTCATCTCGCCTCGGATGCACTTGTTCTGTCGCTCGGCCATATCGCGCTTCAAGTCAAGTCACTCGGCACACCACGCCGGCCGCACCATCTCTTGCTCGCTCTCGGTTGACCAGAATCGATGGCGTTGCTCGAATGCGTCTCGGGTTGAATGGTTGCTGCCGGAATCCATGAAAATTAAGGAGATGGCTGCCGGAGAAGAAGCAGCTCAAGGCTGCTGCGTTTTATGTTTGGAAACCCTAATGTTGTGTTGAAAAATTGAACCAGGTCGGTTCAATTTGATGAGAACCGATTTGGTCATATTGGAGCTGATTCCCAAATTTTGGAAACCCTAATGTCATTTGGAGTTTTTTTTTTGATGAAACTCGATTTGGAGTTGATTCCATCAGTTTGGACCTTTTGGTTCATCCTTATCAGATCCAAATTTTTGGTTTAGTCCAATTCAGAAAATCGGTTCAATTTCGAATTCGGTTCAGAAACACATCTTGGTTCAATCAGGTTTGATTTTACTGTAATTTTGATGGTTTTGAATTTGTGAATCATGCTATTTTGTGGATTCAATTAAGTCTGAATGACATTGGTTGAGATTGAATCAGTTTAGTCAGATTCGAATATTGAAATGTTTTGGTGAAATTCCAGTTTAATGGATTGATTTGATGCAGTTAATTTTGACTAGTGGATCAATCAATTTCGATATTGAACTGATTTGGTGAAATTCCAGTTTAATTGATTGATTCAATGCGGTTAATTCCGATTTGGTGACTCAATCAATTTTGTATATTGAATCGTTATGGGTGGATTGATTCAGTGCACTTGTGCATGTTGGTTGAATCAATCCATTTGGATATTGAACCATTGTGTTTTGGATTGATTTTATACGGTTTATTTCGGTTTGATAAAGTGACTATTGGACTGATACGGTGTAAATGTCTCGGTTGATACCGATTCGATTAACTCCGGTTTGATTTGATCCTATTCAAAATTTGATGGATCGGTTCAGTATGGATCTTGGTTCAGATAGATTGGTTTAATATGGTTTTCTTTTACCATCTCGAGAAACCAATCTAGTCTGACATGGATCCTGGTTCATTTAGATTGGTTTACCATGATTTTATATCGTCTTATGAAACCAATCTAAAGTGATATTTAATATCGATTCCATGAGATTGGTTTAACTCAGCTTTATACTGACTTGCGAAACCAATAAAGAGTGATATTGAATTTCAGTTTAATGCGATTGGTTTAACTCGGTCTTATACTGACTCTCGAAACTAATCTAGAGTGATATTGAATTTCAGCTCAATGATATTGGTTTAACTCGGTTTACACCGACTTGCGAAACCAATCTATTGTGATTTTGAATTGTGGTTCAATGTGATTGGTTTAATACGATTACCTATCGTCTTGAGAAATCAATCTAGTTTGATACAAATTTTGGTTCAATGAGATTGGTTTAATCGGTTTTGTACCGACTTGGGAAATCAATCTAATATGATATGGAATTTCGATTCAATAAGTTGATCAAATTCGGTGAACTATTGGTCAACTATGGTTGAATTTTTGACACTGGTCAACTTTAGTTGAGCCTTTGACATCAGTCACTTATGTTCAACTTTAGTTGATATATTGACTCCAGTCAACTTGTGGTCAACTTTAGTTGAATTATGACTTTGTCAGCTTGAGTCAACTTTAGTTGAAGTTTTGACATTCGGTCAACTTTTGATCAACATTAGTTGAAACCTGACTTTGGTCCATTTGTGGTCACCTTAGTTGAAATTTGACTTCGGTCAACTTTTGTCAACTTTGGTTAAATTTTTGAATTCGATCAACTTTTAGTGAACTATGGTTCGGATGAGAAATTGTATATTGATGCAATTTCAGTTTGATCTAATTTAAATCGGTAAAACTTTTGGTTCAATTGAACTTTTTTGACAAATTGTATGTTTGGTTCAATTTGGTTTTCTATCAATTAATTGAAGTCAGTCTGATTGTTTAGTTCAGGCCGGTTCAGTTGTTTGTGGTTCAATTTGATGGCTAAGATTGCCCTCTTGTTTGGAACCATAACTGAGAGGAACCAACATTACAATTGAGACTTTACTTGCATGATAAGACATTCGATTTTTGGGCTGACATAACAAAAGGGTTGATTGAAACGGAATACATGACCATCTCCGTGGCATATCTGTGGAGACTGCCTTATTTCTTATGTCAGGATATATGTGTGTAGTTTACAAGGATACTAATTTAGGCCTCCGCACATTAGTATTCAGCGTGGCTGCATACATACCCGTGGTGATAAATGTGTGACTATCTTTAGTCTTTTGATGTGAATAGTAAATCCATCCTCCGATGGTTTATTATTTGACATCCCTTATCGTCAATGTTTGATCACGGAACAAGATGCCCTTGCAATTAATACCATAGTCCTCTGACGTGCTATTAATGGTGCTCGGTATCTTGTAAATGTCATTATCTGCTTTTAAAGTTTTGGTTTATGTAATGGTTCAGTTATATCGATAGACTTGTCTTTTTTGATCTTGTTCTGTCCTATTTGGAACCATGAACTTCTTTGGAAACCCAACACTACTTGAGATTTAGTCTCTAAATTAGACATTCCTACTGTGGATCGGTATTTTACATCTGTCTGTTGAAACGGAAAATACGATCACCTCCGTGACGTATCCGCGTAGGTTGGCACGGTCTATTATATTGGATGTGTGTAGCTTGTTTGAATATTGATAGACCCTCCGGAAAGTCAGTATTTAATGTAGCTACAGGCGTACTTAGTGATTAATAGTTGATGATCTTTAGTTTTTGATGTGAATAATAAATCCATCCTCCGATGGTTTATTATTTGATATCACCTTATCGTCAATATTTATTCACTGGAACAAGATATCACTTACAGTTAATACCACTGTCCTCCGACTTGCTATTAATGTGTGCCGATATCTTGTGAATGTCATGATCTGCTTTTAAAGCTTATTTTATTTAATGCATAGTCTATGACATGCATGATTATGGTGTTGGGGAGCATGTTTATTGGTTTGACTTGTTCTCTGTTTGAGAAATATCTGCGACATTTTGGTACTTCATTGCACAATTGTGTATTAAATATTATCATTTAGAAAGTGCATACAAATTTGTTGTTGAATTTCCTTGTGGTCTTAAATTTCATATATGATGTATGAGGTTTGAAGACATTGAAATTCATATTTTCGTTGGTGAGATTTTGAATCTCATAATTCTTGAGGAAATTGAGTTTGGGGGGAGATATGGTTGGATATTGTCATTGAAGAAAAAATTGTCTCCTATTATGGTGTGATTGATCAAATTTGCATGCATGCTCGAGATGATCAATCACAAGACAATGTCCATTCATTCTCCAGTCAAGAGATTGATTATTTCAGTAGGACAGACTCAACTACCTCAAGAATATGTATTATGACTTCCGAGTCCGATACGATTTGGTGTATGCTTTTAGTTGATGATATTCATGTTTATGTTTATTGTATTGTCATCTTGCTTGTTTGGAGATGAAACACAAATTATGGCTGGTGTGTATATCACAGTTCAGTGGGAGTGAGATATGATTTTCTTACATTATGGAACTTGTGGTACACACATTCGCAATTGAGACATGTGTGGTCTCATTTACTTGTTGAAGTATGTATGCATTCGGAAGTTGCATACAAGAAAATGTTGTGCAGATATTTGAGGAATTCACGATTGAATTCATTATCTAGAGAACATGTGACAAACATGCTCATGTATTGGATGTCAGGTTTTTACAAGAGATCACTTTTTGTTACTGACTCCAATGTGATGCCTAATAAGATTATGATTAATCTAATATTTTGCTATGTCAGTTTTGAATAGCATATTTGAGGCATTAATTAACGAATATGGTTTATATTTATTGTCACAACACAACTTCCGATTTCGTGTTGCGAAAGACCATGCATATTGACATGTGACAAATTTGATTAGACCATATTTTGTTGGCAACTAGAGATAGTCAATGTGATAGCATTGATATCGATATGCTAGTTGTAATTAAGAGATACAGAGTGAACACATAGAGCATTGTGTAACAAACTTCGTTGCAGATCCGTTTATTAAAAGGGATTACTATCCAAGGTCTTTCAGTGGCATACTGATCATATGCCAGTTACCTTATTTGAGGATATTCATATTCATTGGAAGTTTGTCTTGTGCGCTGCTCTATGTTGGATATAAATTTTGATATATACCATCAAATTATGTTCTGCAGCACTTTTGTTACTAGTATGCACTCTGTATGATTTTGTTGATCTCACTTTTGAGGAGACCAGTTGGAAATTGGCATGTACAGATCACCTCACATGCAATTTTCATGCTACACACCCAATGTGAATCCATGTCGTTTAATTATGTTGACATCTGTGGCAAGCTCGGTCGAGTATCGATGATGCATACGAAGGCCGCCTTGATCCCATGTCAGCATAGTTAATGGACCTGATTATTGGGAGAATACCTTTATGATATGATAACAATTTTGAGCGCTCATTTCGTGATGCAATTATTTGATTACACATGCGGTCCAGTGGGAGATTGTTGGATTAATTTTTAATTAATCAATTAGGACCGAATATGTATCAAATATTGTATGTGTTACCATAAAAGATAAGCCTACTAAATGTGATCTAATTTGTGATTGGCTTAAGGTATAATTGACAAAGGGAATATATTGTGTAGATACTCTAGGGTTAATTGCCATATTCTTTGAGAGACGGAATTGGCAATTACCAAATTTATAGCTGTCGTGTACAGCTATAAATAGAGGGTTATGGTCCCCGGTCTATCACGTCAAGTTTCCAGTTCTCTTACTCTCAAAGAAACTGATTCAAGAAACGCGTGGCTAGATTGGAAGCACTAACCCAGGTTACTTCTTTCACTTCAATGGATTCAGGTTAGTGTTTATGTTTAAACAAAAGCATGCTCGATTATTCTGACATGGGTATGATCCTTAATTTGCTTTCGCTGCATGATTTTACTCTAACAATATTTTGTTATTATTGAATTTTGACGGATCGTTAGGTTAGCCAACTATATGAGGGAGATCCCAGAGTGATATCCCTCAGACAGATGGCAGCGGAAATTAACTCTCGTACAGGAAATATGAAACCAAAAGTAAATACTCACGATTTATAGTGGAAACCTTACTGCAACCTTTGCAGCAGGCTGAAAACCACTTGCCTTCTGGACAGCTCCAGAAGGGCTTCAAGATCCGTATTATTGACAAAGGAATATACTTGTAGTTCGTTACACTTGTCTCACACAGTGACAACTAACAGAACTACTCAATTCGAAAGGTCAACTAATACGATCTACTCGTCTGCACACAGCAGTACCTTGTCAGCTCACGGAAGTTGATAACTCTGCAGTCTCCGAATGCTATCTCCAAAAGCCGAACTTTCACTTGAATACTCTTCCTTCTTTTATAGTGTCTTCAAGTCGGCTTCACAGATCTTCATCACAGATCTGATTGTGATCTCGTAGATGTGATATGATTTGCATATCTTTTACTTTGTCATATATATACTTGCCAATCCTGGCGTCAATCTTCTCTTGGCATATTCTCGAACTATCTCCGTGTATATATTTGCATTAATGATCTTAATCAAATATCACACGCATATTCTCTTGTATCTTTGATATGCATCTTCGAGAATCTTTTCCCGGATCTGATCTGGTCCGAAGTCGGTGTAACTCTCACATAGAGCGCATCTCTCTCGCAGCTCTACTCTCTCACGGAGATGCCCAGTGAGTTTACCTGTCAGACAGTGATTTCTGCGCACTCAAGTGGATTGTTAGTTAAGTGTTTGTTATCATCAAAACACAAGGGTCCAACAAATTCCCCCTTTTTGATGATGACAAACACTTCTTCACGGATAAGAAATCACACACAGCGATAGTACCGAACTCATATCTAGATTCCCCTAGGATAGCTAGCAGCTTCAGAATTTATTCACTAAATATATTTTCAAAGTCTAGCTAGCGCAGTTCCCCCTCAGATAGGCATCCGCTTAAGTTTCGGTCTGATTTTCCCCCTTAGTGTATGCACTTATTGTTCTTCCCCCTTTTGGCATCATCAAAAAGATATGCAAATAAGAACACAGAGTAATGGAAAGAAAAACATTTCATTCATGCTCGCAAGTAATAAGCGTGTCATGCCGACACCATACATGCAGCAGAGAGTTCAAAAAGCAAAGGGAACTAAAGCACGAAATTCAAAACAAAGAGCAAGAAAAATAGGGGGTTGATGTGGGAGGGTTAGTAAGGAGGGGGTCCCATGAGACAGTTAGGACGAGGTCTCAATTGTGAACGAATTCTTCATCTGTTCAATAATCTCCGCGGCCAGGTCCTTCATCTGCTGAGGGAATGTCGCGACAGCCACTGACATTGCCCCTGAGTCGACTGTGATTGCCAACTCCAGGGCTATCATCTTATCCTTGACCACAGTCAACTCATCCTTTGCCTCCACCAACTCGGACTTTACTTCCCTCAGCTCATTCTTTACTTCCTTCACCTCTGCCCTAAGCACCTTCAGCAGTGCAAGCATCTCGCTTAACCCCTCAGAGGGGAGAGCCTCTTCGCCACATGCAGGGGCAGCAATATTGATAGGGGTCACCTCCTGAACATCATCCTCCTCTGCCTCAGCCGCTTCTTCGACTGCAGGAACTGTCCACCCGACTCCCTCAGAGTATTCTAACCCCAGCTTGATAATGTGATCATCACAAAGCGCATACGAAAGCACTTTCTCCGACTCCGGTTCATAAACCTCCCAATACTTTAGTATCTCCTTCACAAAACCCGGAAAGGGTAGCCCATTAGACGGGTTATCCCTGTTATTCTCCATGTGCTTCATAACTTGAAAGGGCAGGCTCACTGACTGCTTCCGCAAGATTTGGTCTACCAACAGCATGTCCTGGAAAGTGACCGTAGAGTGTTTGTGCTTCCTCGGAGAGATGTTGGACACAAGGATTCTGTGCAGAATCCTGGGAAGAACGTCCATGTGAGTGTTCTCCCTCTGGCCCTTTGCTGTAGAATCTAGCCCGAGACGCTCAAACACCTCTGCCTTTGCCACAGAGCTTGGCCATGTTCCCTTGGAGTAAGTGGCATATTTGCCCTTGGGTACACCTAGCACAGAGGCCAACTCTCTCAGGCTCACAGAGTGCGACTCACCTCCTACAACAGCCGAGAGCTCCCAGTTACCCTTTCCTTCTTCCTTTTCAACCAGCTTCATCTTGGAATAGAACTCCCTCACCAACTTCACATCAACCACTACAGGTTTCTTAAACAACTTGCCCCATCCCTGGGCCTCCATTAAATCCACAATTTCTCCTAACCCATTCGCCATCATCCACTCTGTATCCAGCACCAACTCCTGTGCAAACCCTTTCACTGCTTCCTCGGATTCTTCCCCACTATCATCTGATTCAGCCACATCTTCAACATGCGGAGTGGAGGTCTGACCGGATCTCTGACTTTTCCTGGCGGATGAGGGAGCAGGTTTCCTTGCTCGTTTGCCTGCCGACCTGGCAGCCACCGATGACTCCTTTTTGACCTGGCGCTGAGAGGAAGAGTCCGCTCGCAGAGCATCGAGGCGCTCCTCAAAACGAACCACCTGTTTGGCTACGGTAGAGCCTGTCGGACCAGAATCGTCCGGCGTGACCGACTGAAGAATGGACTCCAGGTCGAAGGGTTTAACACCGCTCGCGAGCAACTGAGCGGCCATGGCGGCAGCTTCATCGGAAGAGAGATTTGATTTGGGGTTTGAAGACGCCATAGATTTAGGGTTTCAAAAACTTCTGAGCTTTTGAGAGAGAGGCTGTTGTTTGAGAGTAAAGAGATGCGATACACGCTCCATCTGCTTGCTATAAATATCCTCTGCAAACCCTAGCGATTGTGAGATAACTGAAATCCCAAGCGACACCTCCTTTCAATTTTGTAAACCGCCTTCAATTTTGGCAATTACTATCTCTTCTTCCCTTCCAAAACGATTCCATATTAAATCCTTACCAAAATCAGATAAACACCAATAGGCAGGGGAGCGCCACGTGTCATCTGTAATCATGCGTGTGGCCTCATTAAATGTCCGGATGGGACAATCTTCCTGCAATAGAGACTGTTCACCTTTCAAATCACTTTTGCCTTTTTTCAAGGCCACGTTAAGCCTACCAGAGGACAAGTAACTGCTTAGCTCCATGATGGACATACAGAACATATCCAGATAAAGGGATCCGTTCACATTCAACCCAGTCTACTGTCTCATGGGTACACAAGGTTTTGGTATGATGCGCTGCCGTTACCCAAATGGTACAAATAACATCACACCTAATCAAGAAGAACGTAAAATCATCCAAATAAGACATATTTTCTTCGTACCTCATGTGGAACAATTCCAGAAAAGGAAGCATACCAACGGGCTCATAGGAGCATTCCACACGAAGATAGGCTAAGGTTGGTCTAGAGAACCTCCTGGGCTTATAGTGAGGGATCAACAATGGAGGTCTCTTTTGGGCAGAAAGAAATCAGAATTTCATGCTTTTCGATCCCTAATGCAGTCATCAATCACATAGCAACTATGCATGGATACATTATGAACACAACCTACTTTATCACTAGCACAGAACATCCATGTTAAACTCTCCGTCAGACGTGACTCATATGCATCTAGTCTAGCCAATCACTGAGGGAGTAACAATTTAGCATAGCATTAAGGGAGAGAAACCATACCTAGTTCCAGCCTCAGCTTCTCGTAGGGTTCTCTGTGCAAAGCTTTTGTGAATATGTCTGCAATCTGTTCCTCAGTTCTGCAATATTCCATCTCAATTGTTCCCTTTTCTACGCAGTCACGCAGAAAGTGATACCGAATTTCTATATGTTTGGTACGAGAGAACTGCACTGGATTTTTAGAGATGTTAATAGCACTAGTGTTATCACACAAAATCTTAGCACAATTTGTAATAACACCATAGTCACTTAGCTGTTGCCTGATCCACAGCAGCTGCGCGCAGCATGCAGCAGCGGCGATGTATTCCGCCTCAGCGGTGGACAGCGCAATTGAGGATTGCTTCTTTGAAGCCCAGGAGATGAGACATGGGCCGAGATATTGAGCCATCCCAGATGTGGACTTCCTGTCTGTCTTGCACCCAGCATAGTCTGCATCGGTGTATGCTTCCAGGCGCAATTCACCTCCCTTTGGATAGAACAGGCATAAATCATCTGTTCCTTTCAGATATCTCAATATCCTCTTCACTGCTTTCACGTGGGTTTCCCTAGGATCAGCCTGAAACCTTGCACACAGACAAACACTGAATAAGATATCAGGTCTGCTAGCAGTGAGATATAGCAGCGAACCAATCATTCCCCGGTAGAGAGTTTGATCCACCCGAGGTGAGGACTCATCCTTTGACAGGGTGTCATTTGGAGACATCGGTGTGGCACATGTCTTGGCAGATTCCATGCCGAACTTCCTTAGAATCTCCTTGACATACTTCTGCTGATGAATGCGGGTACCATCCTCTCTTTGACCAAATTGAAGTCCAAGAAAGTATTTGAGCTCTCCTACCATGCTCATCTCGAACTCGCTTGACATCAAGTCTGTAAACTTCTTGACAAGTTTAGGGTTAGTTGAACCGAAAATGATATCATCCACATATACCTGAACAACCAGAGTGTCTTACCCTTCCTTCAGAAGGAAAAGAGTCTTATCCACCTCTCCTCTGACATATCTGTGGGATAGCAAAAACTGAGACAGTCTCTCATACCAAGCACGGGGTGCTTGCTTCAGTCCATACAGTGCCTTGTCAAGGATGTGGACGTGATCAGGGTGAGAGTGATCCTCGAACCCTGGTGTCTGACTGACGTATACTTCTTCCTTCAGAACTCCGTTCAAGAAGGCCGTTTTCACATCCATCTGCTGTAGAGTGAAGCCATGGTAAGTCGAATAAGCAATTAATAATCTGATTGCTTCTAACCTTGCCACTGGAGCGAATGTCTCATCGTAGTCAATTCCCTCTTGCTGGTTGTACCCCTTGACCACCAGGCGTGCTTTGTTTCTCACGACGACTCCCTTGTCGTCCATCTTGTTTCTGAAGACCCACTTTGTTCCTATCACATTCTTGTCTTCAGGCCTGGGAACCAGTCGCCACACTTTGTTTCTTTCGAACTGATGCAGTTCCTCTTGCATGGCATTGACCCATTCTGGATCCTTCAGCGCATCGGCAACCGTCTTTGGTTCTGCATGAGATACAAAAGAGGCGAATCCACAGAAATGACATAGCTCATCTAAATTTAACTGGTTCTGCGATGAGTAACATTGGTAGTCCCTTGTCCAGGAAGGGGGCTGAGTAACTCTCCCACTCCTTGTGGTTCTGGGTTCTTCTGCGGTCCCTGCCGGAGGAGGATTATTCGCAGTCACTTCCTCATTGGGGGGGTCTGCGTTAACCTCTATTACTTGTGCGTCTGGACCCTGCTCTTCAGCTAATATCTCTGTTTGTGGAGCTTCGGCTGGTTCAGCAGGTTCTTGAGCAACAGTCTGAACGACCTCTGGAGCTGGTTCTGCAGTCTCGTTTTGGGCAGGTACCCAGTCGGGATCAGACCTGTCAGTAAGCTGAAGTTCTCCATCATCCTGTGAGGAGGGATCTTTCACAAGGTGTCCAGTCATAGCGCGCTCATCAAAGGTTACGTGAATGCTTTCTTCCACCCGTTCCAACCTCAGGTTGTAGACCTTGTATGCTCTGCTATGGCTTGGGTATCCTACGAACACGCCTTCATCGCTCCTTGGATCGAACTTTCCCAGATTTTCCTTTCCGTTGTTGTGTACGTAGCACCTGCAACCAAACACTTTCAGATGAGCGATGTTAGGCTTTCTTCCTCGCAGCAGCTCGTAAGGTGTTTTTCCTATCAGAAAGCGTAGTGATGCTCGGTTCAGTATGTAGCTGGCGGCATGTACTGCCTCGGCCCAGAATCCCTTGGGAACACCACTGGCAATCAGCATTGTCCTTGACATGTCTTCCAGTGTCCTGTTCTTTCTCTCTACCACACCATTCTGCTGAGGAGTCCGTGGTGCTGAGAAATTGTGATCTATCCCAGCTGTCCTGCACAGGGAGATAAACTGGGAGTTTCGAAACTCGGTTCCGTTGTCAGTTTGAATAGATACTAATTTCTTACTCAACTTGTTTTCAATTAGCTTCAGCCATGACACAAACTCAGAGAAAGTTTCATCTTTAGAGCTCAGAAAGATGGTCCATGTATATCTGGAATAGTCATCCACGATGACTAAAATGTACCTGTTGCCTCCACGGCTAACGACGTTAACTGGACCGCATAGATCCATGTGAATCATGTCCAGAGGAGCTGAGGTACTCACCGATTGCTTTGTCTTGAACGAAGTACGTACCTGCTTACCTGTGGCACAGGCGCTGCATATCTGATCAAACGAGCTTTCCACTTTTGGTAGACCAACCACTAATTCATTTTGATGGAGTTTATGAATCAGCCTCGTGCTTGCATGTCCAAATCTCTTGTGCCACAGCAATGTATCATCAGTGATGCTTGACAGACACAGCTCCCCGTCTGGGACGAATTCTGGGTCCACTGTATATATCTGATTCTCCCGGACACCTCGAAGAATTATTTTCCCTGTCTCAATGCACTTCACAACACAGTCGTTAGAGTTAAATATCACTTGGTTTCTTCCATGTTGACACAGTTGTGATATGCTCAATAAGTTGTATCTCAAATTTTCAACCAGACTTACTTGTCGAATTCTAATGGTTTCTGAAATTCTTACCTCTCCAGTAGCTACTACCTTACCTGAGCTCTTGTTTCCGAAGATAATGTTGTCTCCGGAGTAGGCTTGGAGTGAGATGAACCATCCTGGATCCCCCGTCATGTGTTTGGAGCATCCACTGTCCAAATACCATGGCTTGCTCCTCACTCCACCCTGCAAAAAGAGAGGTCAGTTTTTACGAACCCAGACAAGCTTGGGCTTACTGGGCTTTGGGACAGTTTTGGCAGCAGAAGGGAGCTTCGAGGGACGAGAATCATTGTCATCCATGAGGTTGATTTTCATCCTGGGGGTTCTTCTGGGTCGTCCGTGGATGGCTGTGTCATGGTGAGAACGAACCCATTCCGGTCTGTTGTCCCCCTTTTTAAGAGAAGCCTTTCTCCTAGGAGTAGGGGCGGTGCCGGCCTGTCTCTGATGGCTGTGATTCTTTTCGTTTACTTCTTTCCATTTCTCACAGCTGGCTCTGTAATGACCGGAGTGTCCGCAGTGCCAGCAGACACGGTAGTAGAGTGTACCAATTTTCTTATGTTTCTTTACGTGTGCTGGTATCCTTCTTTGTGCCTGAGGGTCGATGGAGAAGGATTGACGATTGGAGCTCATCCTTTTCCATATTTCAAATGCCTTCCCAGCTTGGAAAGGATCAGAGTCTCTGTCGTGGAGATAACTGTCCTGAGGAGATGAGGCTGCTCTTCCCGACTGTCTTGTGGGTTCCATCTTTCTCTGCTGATGGGATCCCTCTCCGACTTCAGTCATTGGTTCCTTTCCTTTGGCACTCCTTCTGTTTTCTCCCTCCTTATTGGTTTCTTCCATATACCCAAGTCCGGGTCTGGCAAACCTTCTGTTGTAATCTTGTTTTACCTCCTCGACCTTTTTGGCTTCTAGTTCTCTAAGCCAGACCTTCTTTCTCTCCGATTCCTTTTGTCTGAGATCTGCAACAGCCTGACGGAGCTCCTCGTTGTCCAACTGGAATTTGTCGGATTCTGCAATTGACCGTACCTTCCTGGTATCGTCAATTCTTAAGCTACTTAGTCTGTCACTTAGATCACTGATCTGTGTGTCCCTTTTGTCACAGGTGGGGCATTTGCAGATGTGCTCCTCCATTTGTCTCTCGAGTTTCATAGCTTTGGTTGACCAGAGACGATTGTTCTCCATGTCATCGTCATGTTCCTCTTTCATGACCTCAATCTGTTCCTTGAGGCTAGTGATCTTCTTTAACAATTCGGCGATAGTTTCTGCAAAGTCAGATTCACTGAATACTTGATCTATGAAAGAGTCAGATTCATTTACCTCATCGTTTGCGGAATTCGCCATCAGACAAGGCTCCTTGACGAGCTTTCTATCACTTTGTTCCTCATCAGAGTCACTCCATGCTGCAAACATGGCATGGGCTTCCTTTGGGGCAGGTGGTTCCCCCTTTTTCTTGCTGTAGCATTCTTTAGCGAGATGTCCCTTTTTCTGGCAGTGATAGCAGATTCTTTCTTCCTTTGCTCCAGCCTTTGTCTTGCCTTCCTCTGAGGAGGATCCCTTGTTCCACCTTTGACTGTTTCGTCCTCCGCCAGAGTTGCCTCTGTTCTGCGTTCTGCTTGTGTTCGCCATCTTGAAAGCCCTAGAGAGAAGAGCTATCTCCTCGTCCTCTCCTTTAGATGGCAGGCTTACTTGAGCTATGTCTAAGGCCTTCTCAACTTTAAGCGCTATAGCCTGAGATTTTCCAGCTTGTCTCCGGGCCATTTTCCTCTCGGCTATTCCAGCTTGGCTTTGCAGATTCGCCACGAGCTCTTCCAGAGTGACATCTTTGATCCCCTTCTGAGCTTGGAGAGCAGTAGTCACTGTGTTCCATCTGGAGCAGAGAGCTTGCATGAACTGATGAGTTACTTTCCACTGAGGGAGTACCTCATCCAGGGAGTTCAGCTGCGCGACGATGACTTGAAATCTGGTGTAGAAGTCATCCAGAGATTCGTCCTTGCGCTGTTCGACAGATTCGTAATCCTTTGTGGCAGCTAGGATTCTGTTCCTTTTGATGTCCTCGTTTCCCTCGTACAGTCGAGCAAGTCCATCCCACTGCTCCTTTGCAGTCTTGTACACAGCCATCTTTACTTGGTCTCCTGGGGAGAGGGCCATGTTAAGAACCTTTTTGGCCCTGGCATTCTGCTGGAGAGCTTTGTAGTCATCATCAGTGTACTCGTCTTTCTCCTTCTCTTTTGGTTTGTTAGGATCTGTCACATCCAGAATAGGGAAGTTACCCTTTTCAAACACTCGCCACAGCTTCCCATCCAGGGAACAGACATGGGCTTCGAACTGGTCCTTCCACCAGTCATACTCTCCCGGACTGAGCACCGACGGCTTCCAGAACGAATCGCTTCCGTTAGACATGATTTCCTGCAAAGGCTAACACACAATCTAGAGCTTCCCGGCTCTGATACCAATTGACGGATCGTTGGGTTAGCCAACTATATGAGGGAGATCCCAGAGTGATATCCCTCAGACAGATGGCAGCGGAAATTAACTCTCGTACAGGAAATATGAAACCAAAAGTAAATACTCACGATTTATAGTGAAAACCTTACTGCAACCTTTGCAGCAGGCTGAAAACCACTTGCCTTCTGGACAGCTCCAGAAGGGCTTCAAGATCCGTATTATTGACAAAGGAATATACTTGTAGTTCGTTACACTTGTCTCACACAGTGACAACTAACAGAACTACTCAATTCGAAAGGTCAACTAATACGATCTACTCGTCTGCACACAGCAGTACCTTGTCAGCTCACGGAAGTTGATAACTCTGCAGTCTCCGAATGCTATCTCCAAAAGCCGAACTTTCACTTGAATACTCTTCCTTCTTTTATAGTGTCTTCAAGTCGGCTTCACAGATCTTCATCACAGATCTGATTGTGATCTCGTAGATGTGATATGATTTGCATATCTTTTACTCTGTCATATATATACTTGCCAATCCTGGCGTCAATCTTCTCTTGGCATATTCTCGAACTATCTCCGTGTATATATTTGCATTAATGATCTTAATCAAATATCACACGCATATTCTCTTGTATCTTTGATATGCATCTTCGAGAATCTTTTCCCGGATCTGATCTGGTCCGAAGTCGGTGTAACTCTCACATAGAGCGCATCTCTCTCGCAGCTCTACTCTCTCGCGGAGATGCCCAGTGAGTTTACCTGTCAGACAGTGATTTCTGCGCACTCAAGTGGATTGTTAGTTAAGTGTTTGTTATCATCAAAACACAAGGGTCCAACAAATTTCAAGCTCCTTTTCCCTTATGGATTTAAGCATAAAACTTATCACTTGAAAATGAGCTTTGAGTTAACATGTTGATGATCGTAATTATGCATATATGCCCATGATGTGGCTCCTGCTGATCGCTGAAGCAACTCCAATATTTGGCATTCTTATTGGTTAGCGTTACATGGCACATGCTGTTAGCGAAGCAAGTAGAGGTTACAGAGGCCCTCACAGGCACAGTTGTATGTGACAGAGGCAACACAAAGTGTGAACTCTGAAACAGGCAAGGAGGCAGGCTACCATCCCATTTCCAGAAGATATGGTTTTCTTCTTTTTGACACGGTGCTTGCATTGGTGACCTTCTAGTCCACATTGGTAGGAGAGGCGCTTCTCTTCAGATTCTGTTGTCATAGTTTATGATTGTCAATATGTAAAAAATAGGAGCACTCGGTTGAAAACTCTTCAAAGTTCGAGAACCTAAGAATTCAAATCTCACCATTAGACCACGTTGCATCTTTAAATTGCATGTGGTGACACACGCCACGACTTTATGGTGCATTTTCAAAGGTGAAGATTCTCGAGAAAAAAAAGAGTTTCTCATTTGAACGCTTCTCTGTAAAAGATAGCATTCTTAAACGCACATTTTTGTACTCTTAAGTCGTTTCAAAATATTGATATCAGCTTTTGTAACATTGAAAAATAGTATAAATGCAGAGGACCAAGTCATGAAGAACGAGGCAAATAGGTCGGCTGAGGCTGGTGTTGACCTATCCTTCACCGCGGTTGTTCTAAGTGCTGAACGAGTTTCTATTTCAAAGGAAGCTTGGAGTTCATCAGCTGTGGACTGGACTTGGTCTCTGGTAGGAATCGTTTTTGGTACCAAATACATCGCTAGGGAGAATGCAAAATTTCATTAAGGCTAAATGGGGCGGCGATAGTACTGTTCAAGTGTCTCAGCTTAAGCCTGGAGTTATTCTGTACAAATTTGTTTCTGGTCGAGAACGCGATATAATTTTGGATCTGGGTCACTGGACTTTTGACAACCGTCCATTGGTGCTTAGGCACTGGTCGCCTAATGAAAATTACTCTCTAGAAAGTGTGGCTTCTCTTCCAGTTTGGGTAAGATTTCCCAATCTTGCAACCCATTTGAGGAGAGCCAACATTCTGAGCCTTATCACGAGTACGGTGGGAAGACCTCTCAGGAGTGATGGCTTTACAACAAGAAACGAGAAGCTCATGTATGTTAGGGTTCTGATAGAGGTCCTTGTTGCCAATGAGTTCAAGAAATCTGTGTTGATCGAGGGGCCAAATGTAGTGAACTTTGTCCAGAAAATTGTGTATGAATGGACACCACCAAGAAGCTGTCACTGTCAATCTTTTGGACACTCAATTCAGACATGCAGATTTCCTAGAATAAGAATGGAGGAAGGAGAAGATGAAAATGACAGAGTGGTTTTGGAACCAGGGGTCCAAGAGGAACCCTCAAAATGGTCATTTGGCTTCTATTTCTGCCATGGGAGTCCCGCTGGTACCCTAGCATGCTAATGAAGTTCAAGGGGAAACATTTAAAGAGGCTGAAGTCCAAACCTCAGTGGCCCCTTCAAAAAGTAACAAAGAGAAGACAGTGGAGACAAGTGGATATGTGATGAATACTTGTTCTGCAACATCTGAACAACCATTTATTGAAGTTAGAAAGAAAGCACAAAAAAAGAAGAAGGTGAAGACGATAAGTGATAATTTAGAGCTGAACATGAGTCTAGTTAAGCTTAGTCATCGAGTGAAAGGAAATGGATGGAATAAAGGGGGAGCCTTCAAAGCAGGTAAATCGGATAAATGATGAACATTGCAAGCTGGAATAATAGAGGGATCAATCATGCTTCTAAACAAAGCGAGATACGTCATTTAATTTTGAGCAGAACATTGGTTTGTTATTAGTTTTAAAGGCCAAGTTGAGAGGTGATGATTGTTGTCGTTAAGCTAGAAATTGCCATCCTAATGATGATTGGAAGTCGCCAATATTGAGCTTGATAGTAATGGGAAGTTTAGAATTTTATTGCTGTGAGATCCTGATATATTCAGCATTAGGGTTCTGTTTTCTGACACTCAGATTTCTATTTGTGAAGCGATGGGTCAAAAAGAAAAGTTTTCTGTTGCATTTTATATGCTTATAACAGGTCGATAGAAAGAGTTTATCTTTGGACGGTCTTAAATGACTATATTACGTCTGTAAAGGGTACTTGGGCAGTCTATGGGGATTTCAATTGCTTGATAAATTTTGGTGAAAAACTCAATGGTATTGCTCTGAGGCCTGCCGATTTAGATGAATAACATTCTTTTGTAATAAGTCAAATTTATGAGATCTCAAAGGCTCGGGATGTTGGTACACTTGGTCAGATAAACATACCCTGAGTAAAAGAATTTGGTGAAAGCTGGACAGGACCCTTGTGAATCATGAGTTTTCTGATCTGTTTCCCAATGCTTTTAGCTTCTTCCCTGCACCTAATTTATCGGACCACTGTCCCGCTGTTATTAAATTTTGGTCTAAGTTCTATAAAGGAAAATGGTTTAAATTTCTCGACATAGACTGAAGAATTTTAATCTTATTTAAATAGAAACTGGGGTCCAAGATGTTCTAGTTTATTTGCTATTCAACGCAAGCTGAAATATATAAAGCAATGTCTCAGAGCTGGCATGAGAGATTATAGACATGACATGAATAAGAGAGTATAACAAGAGAGAGCAAAACTAATGAAGTCTCAGAGCAATTTAAGCAAAAACCTGAAGATACAAATTTAATTGAGGAAGAGGCTCAGGCTGTAGTTTGTTTTCAAAAAATTCTGAAGTACCAGTTCCTTTTCAACTGTCAAAGGTCTAGAATCAATTGGGCCACGGAAGGAGATTTGAATACCAATTATTTTCATACAGTCATCAAGGGCCAAAGGACTAGAAATAGAATTTCTTCAATAAAGGTACCTGATGGAAACATATCCTTTGACTCTAATCAAATCAGAGTCGGCTTTCTGGAGCATTTCAAAAATATTCTTACTGGTAGCTTTGTTGGATCTCCTGTGGGTGTTGGGCTCTTTGAGGAGGGTCCTAAGGTTGATGAGGCTGAGTGTGTCTTGTTGAGTAGGCAAGTAACTATGGATGAAGTTGTTAGCGTTCTTAAGAAAATGTCGACCAATACAGCTACCGGTCCGGATGGGTTTTCGGTTGAATTTTTTAAAGCCTCTAAGAATATGTGTGGGAAGGATATTCTAGAATTAGTTAGACAATTTTTCAGAGATGGGAGGATGCCCAAAGGCATTACCTCAACATATCTGGCTTTGATTCTGAAAGTGAACAATCCTAATGCTCCTTATGAGTATAAACCCATTAGTTGCTGCAATATTATTTATAAGATCATCTCCTCAATTCTAGCTAGCAGATTAAGGTTGATTCTGCCAAGAATTATAGGTGAGTCGCAGTCTGCTTTTATTACGGGCAGGAACATTGTTGATAACATCAGCTTAGCCCAAGAGGTAATGTCAAGCTACAGTAGAAAGAATATCAGTGGTAGATGCGCCATCAAGGTAGATATTGGTAAAGCCTATTATAAAGTGGATTGAAAGTTCCTGAGGGATATTCTTTTGAAGTTTTGTTTTCCAGATTGCTTTATTAATTGGGTTATGAGTTGTATCTCTACTGCTAGCTTCTCAGTCTTGATTAATGGAAAATTAGAAGGTTACTTTCAAGTAATCGAGGGCTTAGACAAGGGGACCCTCTCCCCCTTTTTTTGTTTACCTTGGTGATGGAAGTTTTAGCTAGACGATTGAACAGTTTAAAAGGCTGATAGGCAATTTGATTTTCATCCAAAATGTAAAAAGACGTCGTTGACTCACTTGATGTTTGCAGATGATGTTCTGATTTTTGCTAAAGCTAACAGAAGCTCCATCCTTGCAGTAAAGAAGGCTTGGGATGATATTTTTTGTTTAGTCACGGCTGGAAGTGAGTTTTGAGAATTCCAACATTTTTTTGGGGGCATTCCCAGGTCCCAGTGCTTGTTATTAGCTGCTAGTTCCAGTTTTGTTGTTGGAGAGATGCCTTTTAAATACTTGGGCATCCCTCTTGATAGCCATTCTCTGAGGAAAAACAATTATGATCAGATAATAGGTAAAATAACTGGCAAAATCACCTCTTGGACTGCAAGAAGTCTATCTTATGCTGGAAGATTAGTTTTGGTCAAGCATGTTTTATCGTGTATATGCCCTTATTGGATGAGATTTCTTATTTTGCCTCAAGGTGTCCTCAAAAAAATTATTACTGTTTGCAGGAGCTTTTTGTGGACTGGTAATGTAATGGGAAACAAAAGCTTAATTGCTTGGAATCAAGTGTGCCAGAACCAATCTGATGGTGGCTTAGGGATTAAAAATCTTGGATTGTTTAATGTGGCTCTTAACTTGTTACAGTTTTGGGATATTTGCAAGAAAAAAGATTCAGTTTGGATTAAATGGTTACACAATTATTATTTTTCGAATGTGAATGTATGGGATATGGTAGAGAAGAACTACTATTCTTGGCAGTTGAAAATGATTTTGCGGCTCAGGAGCATGGCTGAGAAGTGTGTCACTGTTTCTCAGGGAGGTGTGCTGTCTTGGAAAGGGGTGTACAATTGTTTTCAATGTAAGGGCTCTTATGATCTATTGAAGAATGATATTCAAGAAAAGCTTTGGGCAGAACTAGTGTGGGCTGATTTATCTCCACCTAAACATTGTTTTTGTGCGGGGTTGGCCATTAAAAACATGTTACAAACTCGGGATAGGATGGTTTTGGAAGGAGATATAGATCGTCGTTGATGCTGGTGTAGACATCATCCAGAATCTAACGAACACATTTTTTTAAATGCTCTTCTATGCAGGTCCTGAAGCTTTTGTTTGATGCTGCTGGAAGTAGTATTCATTGGGAATCCTGGGATGATGTTATGGAATGGAGAACTCAAAGAATTTGGAAGAGCAAGGAAGAGAAGGAAATTACTTCGTTTATCATCAACGCACCCATATATGAAATTTGGAGCAATAGGAATTCAACAATATTCAGAAATATCAAGCTACAAAGCTCAGAGATTCAAAAAAAAAAAGGAAGATGTTGACCATGAAAATTCAGACAATGTATCACAAGAAGAAGTGGGAAAATCTTATTGCCATGAAAATTCCAAAGTTCTTGTAAACAGTCTTTTTTTCAGGTAGTTTTCATTAGCATTATGTCAAGCTTTGTTTGTTCTAAGGAGATTTTTGAGGTTTTATTTTGTGTCCAGTTGTTGCTTGCTGTAGTGTTGCCTGTATTGGCTGTGGTTGTGTATCAGGTTTGAGTGTCTTTTGTATCCTTGTACATTCTTGTTCTTCCTTTTGAATGAAAGTACCTTTTTGTTCCAAAAAAAAAGTCATGAACATTCTACAGGGTGTCGACCACAAGTCAAAAAGTACAACAGGGGCAGCCTCTCATCCCATATATAAAAATCTTGTATACAATAAGCTAGACTACAGTTGTTGCAAAGAAGAAAAAGAAAAAAAAAAGCTCGACTACAGTTCTTATTATCAGCCGCAAGGAAGAGACTCGCAAAACGATGCCATAATGTCCAGGAAGCACAGCATAAGAAATGTGACAAATTGACTAGCTCATAACACCTGAGACTAATGTTACAACCAAACCTCAGGGTTGGGAGGCTTCTCTGCAACAGATGAAAGAAGTGCATTCTGGAATAAGTGGCTAGGCAGGCTATTTTCACATGTTGGTATGCATAATCATTCAACTCAACAAAGATATGCCCGACAGCGACAGCCACAGCCACAGCCACAGAAATGTTATGCATTGGGCATGTATGCTTTTCACCCCCTCTTAGGACCCTTCTTTACTCTAATAATTCTACGCCTGGACTTATCTCCACCACCCGTACCCAAGGAGAAGCTACCACCAGCATTAAAGCTACCAGACGCTTCAATTGGTGAATGGTTTGCTGAAGCAGCAGTACTCGGTTGCCCACCAAATTGAAAGAGGCTTGTCCCAGATTGAGTAACTGAAGGAAATGGTGAACCAAACATAAATCCAGGGTTTGGAGATGATTGTTGCTGACCGAACACTGGAGTCGTGGGTGCAGATGCCTGGACAGTGTCCTCGGCCATAGTATCCTCTATGCTCATTTGGTTATTGTTGCTGCCATTATTGGCAGGTGAGGCTGCTGAGCCAAACGCAAAAACAGGATTAGGGCTTCCAAACACCGGCTGAGGAGCAGAGAATGGTGATGGAGAGGTACTTGCAGATGCTGAAGTGAACGAAAATGTTGATCCAGCTGAAGGACCCGTCGATCCAAATAATGATCCAGGCATGCTGCTGGTAGGAATAGAAGCAGATGAGGCTGCAGAAAAGACAGATGGGAGAGTTGTTGAAGAGCTGGTAGTAGAACCAAATATGGGAGAACTGTTAGACTGCCAATTAGACCCAAACAAGCTATTAATGGAACCGCCAGTTGAGTTTGAGTCTGCAATGCTGATTTCTTTTGAGGAAGGTAAATTATTCAATCCAAATGGTGTGTTTGAACTGAAAATATTTGGAGCAGGAGCTGAGACGCTATGAGCAGCACTTGCAGGTGCAAAGGTAGCTGTCCCAGATACACCAAATGTAGGAGCGGAACCAGATGAGCCAAGCTGAAAGAGTATACTTTTTGAAACACTTGCAGCAGCAGCAGTTCCAACAGCTGGTGCCTGACTGCCAATAGCATTGTCATTGTCGTTTACAGAACCAAGACCTTGGTTGTCCACTTCGGGGGAGCTCATAGAAGACCCAAAACAAGAAATGACATTTGTACTGTTTAATGTTCCTGAAGATAGTCCACCAAATGGATTACTAAACATGTTGCTCACTGCAGTTACTGACTTCCCCGTTTCTTCTACATCTGAAATTGGACCATCAGTATTTGCAGATCCTAGTGGATCCTTCTTAAATGATGGCCCGGAACTGAAACCTGGAGCAGCTGAAAAAGGTGCAGCGGAGGTCATAAATAGACTACCGCCATCACCTGAAGTTATTCCAGGTGCTGTGTTAGGAAAACTGGTGGGAAAGGCTAGGGTAGCTGAAGAATTCAGAGTATGACCTCCACCATCATTGACATTTTTAAAATTAGACAGAGGAGCTGAAGCTGTAGCAGGTTGAACAGAAAATGAACCATTCGAGAACCCATTGTTGGCATAAGAGTCAGTTGAGAGCAGAGTAGAGGTTGCTGATACGGCATTTAATGAAGCTGTTGAGGAATCTCCTTCTCTATCACCTGTCCCCTGCGCACCTTTCTTATCATCAGGCTTGATAATGGCAGAATTGGATATTATGCTGCACAAACGAAATGACAAGCAATTAGTAACAAAGGGAAATAGTAGGATGCTATCATGTTTCAATGTTAAGCTAGCAGTCTGTGGCGTCACACAAACTTTTCAGCATGCTGATACTTCCATAGATAAATTAGAGCCCAAAACATTTTTTCGGCACATTGCTATAACTAAGCATGAATCCTCGGGGCCATTTAAATATGTTACACATATAATTTCAAATGCATGGGGTGAAAAACCGAGTCCCGAGGGTGCTGGATTCGATTCCTGATGGATTCGGATGTGAGTTTCCTTTAGTGGGTAGGATTAGACGGGGTAAAAGATCACAGACAGAATTCCAGCACCCTATTTTTGCCATGGTGAGGAAAACCAGTAAACTCATTTAAGGTATGTGATGCAGTGATATAGCATGGCAATCAGTAACATACCTTAAAACTAAACCAATATATACTCTCTCAAAGTTATAACATGCCTAAACAACCAACCTTGAGTCTGAAGTCTTTAATTCTGATGGAGCTGAAGTCTGTTTGGCCAGAGAGTCATTATCCAACATCAAAGAGGATGAAAATGTAGACGGGGTGGACTTATCAGCAATTTTGGCACCATGCCCAAAGAGTGATGTCGTAGTACTTTGCTCACCCGAAGATAGTTTACCAAATACAGACGATGATGCAATACCAGTTACAGTTGGCTGAATTGTCATGGTACGAGATCCAGCTGAATAAGAGCCCTTGTCTTTGTTCTCGGCTATGACAGATCCATCAGAAGCTGCCTGATCTCGATCGCACTTCTTGATATCGAGATGTTTACTAACATTTGTCTTTTCATCATTAGATACAGAGTTTTCCGTTCCAGCAACCACTTTGACCCTTTGGGGTTTATCCTCCAGAGAGGAGTTTACACGACTTACCTTATCTTCTGACACCGTAGATGAAGCTCCATTCGATTTACCATAGTTGTCATCTAAATCTAGGTAAGCCTGCAAATAACAAAGACACAAGATCAATATCTACCCAATTCATATGAGTAGCTAGATTCATTCTTTTTCCATTAAAATGTTTTGACCATCACAAAAATGACTGTCAATTCATAACCAGATAATGAAAGATGTCAAGAAAATGATAAATGATCCCCATCAATTAGTTGTGATAGCTAAGATAAGACAGATTACCTCATGAGCACTCATCTGGAACGCTCGTTTATTTTTGGCAAGAGGACAACCAGATAAGTACAATGCAGTTTCGGAGTTACTATTCAAAATGGTCGTCATTTTTTTGGGACCATTTTCCTCTACTTGGTTTTTGTCATTCAATGTAGTGAAGTAATTTGGAACACCCCTTTGAACTGAATCAGTCGGCTTATTATCTTCCTGGGACGACTCTATGAATTTAGATGAATCTACATTTTCAAGACTTCTGAAAGCCTGCCCAGTCAGCATATCTGGTGATAAGGTAAAAGGTGACTTCCCTTGTGGCTGCATCGACTTGCGCTCAGACAATCTCTCCTTTGGAGAAGGAGCCAACTTGTCCAGCTGTTGAAGGATCTTCTGAGCCACTTCACTTGATTGAGATGGAACAGACATAATATTTGCATCAGAAGTTCCATTTGCTGCATCTTTTGAACGATTATTTGAGACAACTCTGGGTTCGTTGACAGGCGTGTTTCGACTACCAGGTCCAGTCACTCCTTGTGACGGTAGAAGGCCAGGTTTCTGGCGAGTTCTCCGAATAGGTCCAACTGAACCAATATCATCATCCAAAACAGAACTCCGACGCTTCAAGGTCTGCAAGCATAGAATTAAAATCAATTTTTAACTAAAAAAACTTGTTTCTGTTGAAGTCAATAGATGTACCATTTGCCTGGAGCTAGAGAGCTTATTTGGCTCTTCCAATGCTAGCGTAGATGACTGGAAATTGTAAATAATACCACTTCTGATATCTGAACTCTGAAATGATGAAAGTACAGGGTTAATCCAATATCACGCCCATCAGGAAAGACCCAAAATATAGGGTTTTCATTTGATCAACCTTCTGCATCCTGGAATATGGAGTGCGGGCCATACTATATATAGCAGTTCTGCCTCTTGCACGTGGAGTCATATATCCATTCTGAGGTGCGATTACGCGAGTAGGGGACCTGGTTGCTGTGTTCCTAGAAGGTGATTGTGAAGGGAAAACTATGTGGTTCACCAAAGGCAAATCATTTCTAATAGCCTGCCCCCTTGAACCCAACATTGAAGGAGACACTTTTGAAGACCTACGACCCATATAGGCTTTTGCAAGTTCCGCTGGGCTGGCAATGTCTTCCTCAACAACCTGAAATTTTCTTAAATTAGAACACTGATTCTAGGCTACTAGCAATGAACAATAAACACAGACAAGCATGTTTCGCCAACAAATAAAAACTCCATACCTTCGTATTAGCAATAGGGGATGAGATAGCAGCTAGATATTTTTTGGTCTTAACACCATTGTCTACAACAGGAGTACATTTGGGTTCTATCAAGTTTCCATCCGTGTGTCCTGTGTTGGATTCCCTTGCTTCTTTTGTTTTCTTATCATCCTCTGCAGGAGCTTCAATGGTTCTTGAGCTCAGTAAGGCAGTTAATCGATCAATCTCTGATCTGTGAATTAATTTAAGTTTGATGCAGTTATAACACTATGGGGTTTGACGTTAGACAATTCATTTCCAAATGTATATAAAAGAGGTCAGGTCAACAAAAAAGACCACATCAAACTCAGGACAAAGAAAAACTGTATGCTCGAGCTTGACTATAAAATCCAGAGGTAATAAATTGAAAAACAAAAACCATTTGGAAAGATAATCCATTGATGTCTACAATGTGAGCTACCAAATAGCATGCTGTCATTATTGACCAGCCATAAAAAAATGTAGCTTAAAATGGATCAATAGTAGGACCAGTAGATGCAGTGAACCAAGTTTCAGGTTCCTGCATGTCAAAGTTTAACCCCAATGACACCATATTCATTTTTTGCACAAAAGTTAAAAGTTGAATTATCAACCCATTCTTGTCAATCTACCCATTGATACTCCTTAAATAGTTACAAAACCTATTCGCCAGCTCTGAAGTCCACACAGTAATTAAGCATAGAAGCAGTGAAGCAAAGACACCACACAAAAGAAGTCAGCCATGACAACAAACAACAAGATAGTCATTTGTCATTTTTATATACAAAAGACCAACTGCTTTTTGACAATCAACCACAAACATGGGAATCATGAGGTGGATTCAGTGACTGTAAGCCTGTCAGATATTCTATTTGAATGCAAACCATACATATTGCGGAACGAACTTACTTGGTAAAGGTTTTCTTTTCCAAAATTTTCTCCAGTTCATATAAGCCCTGACTGACGCCATTGTTTAAGAGACTATCAGGATCCCTGGCAGGATGTCCTGTTCCATACTGATGCTGATCTGTATACTGTAAAGGGCATACAAATATTGAATAAGCAACTAAATTAACTGAAATACCATAACGATAAATAAATTTAGGAAATATATATATACTTGATATTCTAAATGAAAGTGAAAGCATTCATTTTTATAATGCGTACGAATCTTAAGCAGTAAAAAAATCAAAATTTTATACAGTTTCCAAATGGCACGCGAATAGTAGACATAATAGCAAGACTTACCCCAACTATGTCCTGAATCTCACCCTTTGACCCTGCGTCTGATGTTCTACCTACATCTGCGGCAACTGAAGTAAACAGTTTAAGGCATTACCACCAGATTAAAAGATGCCTAAACAGTTAAAGCTATTCTAAATATGAATAGACCAAATAGCAACAAGATCTGACAATCTTAACAGCTAGAATAAAAAGCTACAAGAAGGAAAATGGCATACTAATAAAAGGCAACAAAAGGCATAATACTGTTACAATTGCATTAAAAACTGATCAAGCATACAGGCAAAAGGTAACTGGCACACTGGTAAATCAATCACAAAACCACCAGTAGATCGGTATTTCTAACACAGCTTTTCCAACATGATACAAAAAAAAGAAGATAAAATTTGACTTTTTTTATCAACCACGCCAGTTCCGCAACCTCCTACGCGTCAAAAAACTTCAAAACTTGGCCTACAAAAACAATACTCCAAATGTTTGGACTGGAACCATCAGATGCAATCCCTTTTAAGCATGAGTAGTATAATATGACTTATAGCTACCCCCCTAAACCAAAAGGAAAGCGAACGATAAAAGCATTGCAAGTTTTTAGCAGCCAGAATCTCATCTTCAGTTCATTGTGACCCACCAACATACATCAAAACCAAACTACTGAAAAGAACAAAATCAAATTGGGCGCCCTAATCCCCATTACAAACCCAACTTCAATTGCAAGAAGCCATTCCAGTGACATCCATAACACTACCAATTATATACAGCAAAGGTTTCAAATAACCTGACGCAGGTTGGGTAGCAACAGGATGAGGCGGCGTTTGCTGCGGAGGAGGAAGCAGCCGTTTCCTGAACACCGAAGAAAACAACCTATGCGCACTGGCAGTAATAATTTTCGATGCAGGGTCAATAATCTTCGATAACCAACCATTGCCGCTGCTAGGGTTTCGGACAGCAATGGGTGGTCGATCGTAGGGCGTCGCTTGAGATTTCCGAATCGGCTTCCGCCTAAACTTCCCGCCAGCGCCGCTTCCATCGTATTGCGAGATTCCATTGGCTGCCGTCGACATCGATGGTTAGCGTCAGAAATTCCGTTGCTTCTTTTTTGGGGAAAAAGAGAGAGAAAGCGAGAGTGAGGGAAGGAGTAAAATATCTAAATTAGGGCTTTTGATTTTTAAAATTTTTATGTAATTTTTAAAATTTGAAAAAAAAAACAACATGTGGAACTACTTATTTTATTTTTGATAGTCATGATGAACTATTTTATTGGTCCACGTTCAAGGGAAAAGTACAATATACAGCTTTGAAGTTTTTTTTTGATGAGTACAGCTTTGAAGTTTGAACTACCGCATATTTTCAACATGTTGTGTGTACTATGGACTGTTAAATAAATCGGATGGAACTAGCAAAACGAATTTTCAAAAAAGATATTCCGTCTAAGGGGTTATTAAAGCCACTAGGAAAAAGATCACGTAGGAAGTGTGTGTTTTGATAAGAAAATAGGAATTTAAATTGGTCATTGGATTTAAGATCGGACGGTTAGGATAAAACAACATATTAGGCATTTTAATTAAAAAATAATTATGGTTAAAGGTTAAAATCGGTATAGAAGAAATCAATCGTGCGCAATCAATTGATTCGATCCTATTTTTTCGATTTCTCTCTACCAGCTCCAAACGAAAATGCAAGCGTCGTGAACAACGTATATCCGGTCGCCACCAGCCGGCGAACGAGGCAGCAGCAACAACAAAGCAATATTCGTCCTTTTTTTGTCCGATCGAAACCCTAACTTTCATCGATTCCGCGTTCGTGAATTCGTGATGCTGTTGCACTTGTTGTTGTTGGTGTTGTTGAGTCTCGTGATACATAGATCTCGATAGTGAGCCTCTGTATATTTAATCGATGGTTGCTTGACTGGTGTATTGTGCTTGGTATCGAATAGTGTCCTTTTTGTATCTGGAAATTTATAGTAGATTAAATATATTCTATAGTGAAATGTGTCAGTGTTATTTATAAATAGTTGCTATTTCAGTGACCTCAAGCATTGTATGTTTTTGGGGATTTGTTGTGTTTGAATATTTGTTTTATTGTGATGCAGGCTATAGTTGGTTATGGAGTGGCCAAAGTGTTGGATTCAGGCCACCCCAATTTTAACAAGGATGATCTCGTTTGGGGAATGATTGGTTGGAAGAGTACAGTCTTGTTTCACCGCAAACTGATTGCGTTCCTCACTCCGTCAATCAATTTTTATTGTATGATCACAATCCGACGTTTGACGCATTTGGAATATGGCCGACGACCTGAATGCAGGTACACCCTGTTTGCGTCCCAAACTGATTGCGTTCCCATGTCGTTCCCTGTTTTGTTGATCTAGCCATACGCAACGTGCGATAATTTTCTGATTCATCCATACATAAATTTCAGTCTTCAGATTGTCAAGTTTGATCAAGATATGATCGTATTCGTTTCTGTTAATTTTCATGACTTAGTATGTTTACGTACTGTGTTTAATTGCTGAGTTATCGCCCCCTGATGGACCATAATTATACGAATCATAAACACAGTTAAACCCACTAAATTAGACCTTTTGTCTATTTAACTTTTGCTTGTTAGTTCCGATATATTTCTACAGGGTATTTTGGACTCTAGAGAGAAAACACACTAAGGAGAGGATTTTACGCTGAAAAGATATTACGAGTCAGTCCAAGGTCACGATCAGACGCTGAATGAAGAAATCTCAAGATCCTGACATTGAATTACTCAAAATAAATCCAACCGAGGAGAAACCAAAGTCAGACCGGAGCGAAAATGGACCGATAGTTTTGTGAAAACATCACAAAACTCACACAAACTCATCCTTATCCATTGGTGACCGGTGGCTTTTGGTTGGAGGTGGCCAAGGGAGGAAAACCTCCCCCTTTTGTGACCTATGACCGACGGCTATAACCCCCTCATCTCCTCCCTTGGATGAAACCACATGGTTTCATCCTCTCCATCCATTCCTCCCCCATTTGGCTATAAATAGAATGCCTCCCCTCCTCATTTGTATCATTGATGAGCAATTATTTGCATGATCTTTGATGTAATAATTCGCACATTTTGAGCTCCATATTTATATAATATTACGCAGATTTGATGGTTTTACTTAGTGTTTCAGTGACAAAGCAATTTGAGAAGTAAAATGGCAAAATAGCAAAATTGTGAAATTGCGCAAAACACACATGCACGACCACCATATGCTCGGACCTCCACTCGGCCAGCCGAGCTCCTCCTCCATCTTCAGTTCGCATAGCCGCTCGGCCATCCGGCCTCTCCAGCTCGAGCATGCGCCCGGCCCTCCGACCGTTTCACCCGTGCATCCGCTCGGCCATCCGGCCTCTCCATCTCTCGGCCATGCGCTCGCACCTCCATGCTTCAACCCGGCCATCCACTCGCATACCCGACGTCTCTTCCATACGTCCGCTCGGCTCCCCGGCCTAAAACCCTAGCATTTATTTCCTTTCATCGAGCAGTGTGAGTTCCATCGGGACACAAGGAGGCCATTGAATATTGAAAAGCTGCATTGAGAAACAGAGAGTCGAGTATGAACAACACTATAGAAAGAGCACATCAATGAAGAAATACCATGAGACATAATCGGAGAAAACGAGAGAAAATACTTGGCGACAGCATCAACATTCAGAGAAGAAGTTCATTATCAGGGTTTCTCTTAACCTCTTGTACTTCAATTTTATTTAGCTGTTGTTATGTATCGACTCACCATGAGTGAGTAGTCCACTTATTGGGATCCAATGGATCCCCAGAAACATCAGTTGTAACACATGTCTTTTTATATGATTATGATTTCGTTTCTTTACATTAGATATGAATAGTTCAATTCATGCATCCTGTCTTTGGTATTTTCGCGAGATATCAATAATTTTTGTATGAGAATTGTTTGTACCTTTTGTCTGTGTTTGCAGTAGCATGTCACAATAGGTTTACATAGTTGCATGATAGGCGAGAAGCGAAAGTTGAGTCTATGCATGTAATGAGATGAAATCTGATAGGCGAGAAGCGAAAGTTGAGTCTTGATGATTTGTATATCTAGTTTTGTTATTATGCAAGAAGCGAAAGTTGAGCATGTAATAAGGCAAATGACCTAGAGAAATAATTCACTATCATATATTAAGATCTACTGTTAGGCAAGAAGCGAAAGTTGAGTCTGCAGTAATTTGTGTTATAATTTGTCTGTTTCTGGGGAAGTCATTGATTCCCAATGTTTCATCATTCTGAAAAACAACCAAACAACAACCGCATGCAACAACAAATCAAACCTTAAATTCTGTATAAATCATTTCACTGTTTCTTTTATTTACTCTACTGTACTGCACTTTTATATTTAAAACCCCCCATCTCAGCACTAATATAAACAACTATTTACAGAAAGTAGCCAAACTAGTTCCCTGCGGATTCGACCTGAATCACACTCAGATTATTTGTTTGATCGCGAGTTGCATTACAATCACTACATTTACAACCGATCAAAATGGCGCCGTTGCCGGGGAACTAGTCATTTGTTTATTTTCTGTTATTATTTTTGTTTATTACATTAGTACACTATCTGTTTAGTACTCGCTTTTAATCTTTCCTTTGTCTGTTGATGCAAACCAGAAGCAAGACGAAGAGAGGAAGGAAAGCTAAAGGAAAGATGGAGAACCATCACAACAATCTGGTGAACGTTGCTGTTCAGCAGAGGGAGCCTACTGTGGCAGATTTCATGATACCATCAACCCATACTCAAGGAAATCCCATCCAGATGCCTAAAGGAGGAAATATCGAATGGAGGTCCGGCCTCATACAGATGATAACTAGTAATGCCTACAATGGTATGACTGGTAATGCTCATCATCACCTGGATCAATTCAAGGATTTCTGTGCGACATACAAGCCAACAAATGTGGACTTGGAAACGATGTACCTTCGTCTGTTCCATTTGTCACTAAGGGACAGAGCCAAGGAATGGCTCAAAAACCATCCGCCTAACACCTTCACCACATGGGACCAGTTATCTAGTGCATTCATGATGCAATTCTTCCCACCAGCAAAGACTAAAGAGCTTAGAGAAGCAATCAGCAAATTCACTCAAAAGATGTGTGAGGATTTTCATGAGGCTTATGAAAGATTTAAAAGATTACTGTGGGAGTGCCCACATCATGGAAACTCGCCTTGGCAGCTGCTGTATTCCTTCTACAATGGAATGGATAAGGAAGCCCGACATCTGATGGACAATAGTGGAAAAGGAGCCATTAACAAGCTGCCACCAACTGAGGCCTTCCAACTGATAGAAGAACTGGCGTCAAACTCACTACAGTTTGGCAGTGGACGCAACAACTATCCTAAGGACAGAGACTTCATCAGTGGCGCTGTTGTAACCAAAGACGACATTCAACGCCTCACCACAATGTTCGAAACATTGATGAAGAATCAGAATCCTAGCGTAGCACAAGTTGGGATGGAGTACAGTAACCAGTACACTGTTCCACCACCACCTGCAGTCCTTACTCAGCAACCAGTACCATTACCACCCATGCCTATGCAAGCTGAAGAAGATGTGAACTTCGTACGGAATCAACCCTACAACAACAACACCAGACCTGCGTATGAAGCTAATAGGAACTACCAGCGTCAGCCATGGATCAACTATCAGAACAATCATCAGAACAATCAGATGCCTCAAACAAACTATGCAGCTCCTGCCACGAAGCCATGGAATGCCAATCCTGTTGCACCTATTGCTCCCAAACCTCAAAACACTCACCCAGGTAATGTGGCATCATCAAGCAATTCTAATCCGACTGACCTATCTTCTATTGTTGCACAGCTTGCAGCTACACAACAACAAATGATGCATCAACAGCAACAGAGTCAACAGATGATGCAGCAGCAGCAGCAGGAAAGCCAACAAATATTGCAGAAGCTTAACGAACTACAGAAACATAATGCGATATTGGAGAATCAAATAGCTCAGCAAGCATCTGCATCTAGATTCCAGAGTCAATTACCAGCTCAAGCAGATGCGAATCAGACAGAGAATATCAATGCTATCACCTTGAGGAACGGGAAGGAATTGCAAGGAGTAAAACAAGCTAGGGCAACCGATCGCGTAGCCGACCTAAACGCTAAAGCACACGACCGCATGTCCGAGCGGGTGCACGACTGGACCTCCGAGCAAAACGCCGCAAACGAGCTACCGCACGACCGCATAGACGAGCTAACGCACGACCGCATGTCCGAGCAACAAGCTCGGCTAGCCGAGCGGACCTCCAAGCATTTCACTCGCACGACCGATCGTGCAGCCGAGCAAAACACTCGCACCTCCGACCAAGTAAACGAGCCTTCTTCAATTAAAAATTTTGCTAACTTGTTTGAACCTTTGCAGAAAGTAGAAAGACAGCCAGAGATCAAGGAGAAAGTACCCTTTCCCCAGAGATTGAAAAAGCGGAACGACAATTCCCACATCTAAAGGTTTGCTAAACTTCTTAGCAACCTTCAGGTATCTATGCCATTCACTGATATAATACTTCAAATGCCTGGCTATGCAAAATTTCTGAAAGATATTGTCACAAACAAGAAAAAGTTAGACAGTGATCATGTTACACTTGATGCAAATTGTAGTGCCATTGTACAACATACCATGCCTAAAAAGTTAAATGATTTTGGTGCATTTTGTATTCCCATTACAATAGGTCCTGTTAATGTGTCTAATGCTCTATGTGACTTGGGTGCCAGTATTTCATTGATGCCATTTTCTCTGTACAAAAAGCTTGATGTAGGAGAATTAACACCGACACCCATTAGCCTGAGATTAGCTGATAGAAGCTCTAGGTTGCCTAAAGGTATTTTAGAGGACATGCTCATTAAAATTGGTGAACTTTGGGTACCTGTTGACTTCTATGTTCTAGAGATGGATGTTGAGAATGAAACTCCTATCATACTAGGAAGGCCATTTTTGAATACTGTTAAAGCTGTCATTGACTGTGGTAATGGAACTATTGAGATGAATTTAGGCAGTGAGAAAGCGAAGTTCTTTCTGAAATCTATGATGAAAGCACCTAGGGACTCTTTAGACTGTGCTTGGCTTGATACTTATGATGATTCTAACGATTTTGATGAGCTACCTAATTTCGAAGATGAGCTACTAAGCAGTGACGAAGAAGCAGGTGCACTTATGATGCTGGCAGAGTGCGAAGCAGTTGAAGAAGCTAATGAAGACAGTGAATCAGGTGACGAAATTGATAAAAATTTAAAACCACTTCCATCAAATCTCAGGTATGAATTTCTTGGACCAAACTTCACATTACCTGTGATCGTTGATGCCTCCTTAGACGACCAGCAGACTGTAGAATTATTACATGTGCTCAAGAAATATAAATCTGCTATCGGGCACTCTATTGATGATATTAAAGGGATTAGTCCTAGCATCTGCATGCATAGAATACACTTGGAAATTGATGCTAAACCTAGCAGTGAGCGTTTGAGGAGACTAAACCCTAATTTGAATGAAGTTGTTTTTAAAGAAATTACCAAGCTTCGTGATGCAGGGATAATATACTCGGTTGCAGATTCAGAATGGGTGAGTCCCATTCACGTAGTGCCAAAGAAAGGAGGACTGACTGTAGTAACAAACAACAGGGGAGAGCTGGTTCCAACAAGAACAGTGACCGGACACAGAATGTGTATAGACTACAGGAAGTTGAACACAGCTACAAAGAAGGATCACTTCCCCATCCCATTCATCGACCAGATGTTAGAGAGACTAGCCGGGCACGAATATTTTTGCTTTTTGGATGGCTACAGTGGATTTTTTCAAATCCCCATACACCGTGACGACCAAGACAAAACGACATTTATATGTCCATTCGGGACCTTCGCCTACAGGCGTATGCCATTCGGACTGTGCAACGCACCAGGGACCTTTCAACGATGCATGACTTCAATATTCTCCGAATTTTTGGAGAAATCCATGGAAGTTTTCATGGACGATTTTTCGGTTCACGGTTATTCATTTGATTCATGCTTATCTAACTTATCTGATGTGCTTGCCAGGTGTGTTGAGGTCAACCTTGTGCTTAACTGGGAAAAATGCCATTTCATGGTAAAAGAAGGGATTGTGCTCGGACACAAAGTAACAAAAGAAGGGATAGCAGTGGACAAAGCAAAAGTGGAAGCAATTGAAAAACTACCAATTCCCAACAATGTAAAAAGCATCCGGAGTTTCCTGGGACATGCAGGCTTCTACAGACGCTTCATCAGAGATTTTTCAAAAATAGCTAAGCCCCTCACTAATTTACTGTGCACTGATGTTGAATTTAAAATTACTGATGAGTGTGTTATAGCTTTTGAAACTCTGAAGCAATCTCTAATTACTGCGCCAATTATCCAACCTCCTAACTGGAGTCTACCATATGAGCTGATGTGTGACGCAAGTGACAACGCAATCGGAGCAGTGCTAGGTCAAAGGGTCGATAAAAAGCTGCATGTGATTTACTATGTCAGTAAAGTTTTGATTGCAGCCCAAGTAAATTACACAACAACTGAGAAGGAGCTGTTGGCAGTTGTTTATGCGTTCGAAAAATTCAGACCATACTTAGTCTGCTCAAAGACAATTGTGTATACTGACCATGCAGCTATCAGGTATTTAATGACAAAGAAAGATGCAAAACCTAGACTAATACGTTGGATACTTCTTTTGCAGGAATTCGATATTGAAATCAAAGACAAAAAGGGAGTTGAAAACGTGGTAGCTGACCATCTGTCAAGGATACAATTGAACCCTGTAGAAATTTCCGCTCATGCGCCTATTCAAGATTCGTACACGGGTGAAGATTTGATGAGCATAGAAAAAAATTCAGCGCCCTGGTATGCAGATTTTGTGAATTATCTAGCATGTGGAATCCTGCCAGGAGATATGGATTACAACAGGAAGAAGAGGTTTTTGCACGATGTGAAGAGGTATTACTGGGATAATCCATTCTTGTATAAACTGTGTGTCGATGGCATCTACAGGACGTGTGTAACAGAGGGAGATCAGCAGAGTATATTGGAGCGTTGTCACTCATCCCCATATGGTGGGCATGGTTCGAAAACAAAGACCGCAGCTAAAGTCCTACAAAGTGGATTCTACTGGCCAACATTGTTTAAGGACGCTTACCTATTCACGAAGAGTTGTGATTCATGCCTACTGGGAATATTTCAAAGCGCGACGAGATGCCGCAAAAAGGAATGTTAGAAGTCGAGATATTCGACGTCTGGGGCATAGATTATATGGGACCATTCCCATCTTCGTACGGAAATCAGTACATATTGGTTGCAGTGGATTTTGTGTCGAAGTGGGCAGAAGCTGTGGCAACCAGAACATGCGATGCTAAGAATGTCACGAGCCTATTCAAAAAGATAATCTTTCCAAGGTTTGGAACTCCGAGAGCAGTGGTAAGCGACAATGGAAGTCACTTTCGAGAAAAGCAATTCGGATTTATGTTAAGGAAATTCGGAGTCTACCACAAAATTTCTACACCCTACCATCCACAGACGAATGGACAAGCTGAGGTAACCAATCGAGAACTCAAGAAAATATTGGAGAAAACAGTAAACAATTCAAGGAAAGACTGGTCGTCAAGGTTAGAAGAAGCTTTATGGGCATATAGAACAGCTTTCAAAACGCCTATTGGGATGTCACCCTATAGGCTGGTGTATGGAAAGCCCTGCCACTTACCAGTGGAGTTGGAATTCAAAGCTATTTGGGCAGTGAAGAAGCTGAACTACGATATGAAAGCTGCCGGTGAAAAACGGATGTTAGATTTACACGAGTTGGAAGAAATTCGTATGGAGAGCTACGAGAGTGCCAAGCTATACAAGGAACGTTCGAAAAAATGGCACGATAGGAAATTAAGAGCTAAACACTTTTCTGTTGGAGAAAAGGTGTTACTGTACAAATCCAAGCTTCAGCTATTTCCAGGAAAGCTCAAGACAAGATGGGGAGGACCATATACAGTGAGCAAGGTTTTTGACGATGGACATTTAGAACTCTTAGATGACAATGGCCAAGCTTTCAAGGTGAATGGGCACAGGGTAAAAGAATATTTCGGATACAAGCCTAACAACCTGGGGGATTACAAATTTGAAGATGCTGAATAAATGTACCCTTCAATGTCAACAATCTCAACATTTGAGAGCAGCTCCGTCTTGGCCAAGACGTTAAACTAGGCCGGTAAGAACTTCAATTTTATATTTTGTGCAACAATTTAGAAATATTCAAATTCTCATGGCTAAAACAATTTAGAAATATTCAGATTATCAATTTAGCTAAATCAATTTTGCTAACCTAGCTGCTTATAATTGCAATTCTCATATTCTTGATTTGGTTAAATACATCAAATTAGGGTTTCACGGCAAAAAAATCAAATTGCAGACTCACCAAGCGATCGCACAGCCGCTCGCTCAAGTTCTTTATCAGCCGCCCGTCAGCCCGTTCGCAGGTCCGGCCGCACGTCCGACGCCCTCATCCGCTCGAGCGCCCGTTCGCACAGCCGCTCGCTCAAGCTCTCAGTTGAATTACCTTCGGTAAAGATCAGCCAGCCGCCTCTTCGGTAAAATTACCTCTCAGTTGAATCGAATTGGTGCCTTGTTATTGATTGTGGTGGCTATCGAATTGGTGCCTTGATATATTGATACTGGTGATTTGCGAATCGGTGCCCTAGTTCTTCAAGCTATTCTGTTGCTATGGTAAAGACTATGGGAGGTGAGGGTACTAGTGCAGGGGGGTCGAAAGAGAAAAAGAGGAAACGAATTCAGGTTGCAGACAACAAATATCCATTGCCATCGGATGACCCTGTGCGTTTAAGCGCTACAGCACCTCCTAACCCGCCTAAAAAGACTGCAGGAGAATCCTCGCGTGTTCAAACCCCACCTGTTCCTCCTCCACAGCCGCCACAAGTGCAAAACCCTCTTACTCCAGCTCATCAGTCGGCACTGTCGAAATTCATACCCCCTGGTACACCACCAAAAGAGCCAGCATATAACTTTGACAACACCTACAGGATCATGCTCGCAAGGGACACTGAAAAGTTGTTGAAAATCAAGAATGCTAAAGCTGCAAGCCCGTTGTACCCAGTGCATGGTGATCTAGGGATAATGAAGATTTTTGATGAAGTAAACTCCATTCTGAGAGACGGAAATTTGGAGTTCTTAATGTGGGATGATCCTGGCACTTATCAGAAGCTGGTCACTGAGTTCATTTCAACATTTGAAGTCATATGGGCATCTCGGGACGGACAAGAGAGCTGTAGGAAAGCAGGATCAAAGCGGTGGGCCCACAGGTGGATTTTCCAGATTAATGGGTATTTCCATACTTTGACTGAAGGAGAATTTGAAAAGATTTTCAACTACGAAGGGAAATATACCTCATTCACCAACACATCTACAGATGAAGATGCCGAATTTTGGAGGTACATTACTAGAAACAACACTATCACTTTTACTACTAACTCATCATCCAGCTTGATCAGATTGCCAGAGTGGAAGATTATCCACCGCCTTGTTGCTGAAAACTTGGTTACTCGAGTTGATAAAGGAAGTAGAGTGAATCATAGAGTTCTGGAAATTATGAGAACCCTGAACAGAGGCACAGGGAATGGAGTGAAGCTTATGACTATTTTATCAGATCTCTTTGAAAAGTGTTTATCTTCTAGTGTGCTTCCAGGAGGGTCAATAATCACGCTTATTGCTAAGCACCTCGGCTATAATCTGGATAAAGGGAAGCCTCTGCAGCCAAACAAGCTAAGCCTGGCAAAGATGAAACATAGCGGGATGGTTGATAAGGAGAATAATTGGGCAAAGGAACCTCCGGCATCGCAAAGCAGCAAGAAGAAGAATTCAGACACCCAAGCTGCCATTGCTGATGGAGATGTTGAGGCGCGGCTAAAAGTATTAGAGGAGGGTCAAGCTGAAATAAAAGGTAAGCAAGCTGAAATGGACACTAAACTGGATAACATTTACACCATCTTGCAGACCATTCTCCAGCGCCTGCCTGCGCCTGCTGCATCTGTTGACGTCACCCCTGCAGAGTGACCTAGCTGGGATTACAAGGAACGCTTGCTGCATTTCACTCATTGCTTTTAACTCTATGCGTTCGCTTGGTAAACTCTTTTCACTTTCATCAATCAAATTACATTTTACTACCCTGCCTACTCATTATTTATGCTAGAATGCTTAGGGACTAAGCATGTTTTAAGTGTGTGGTGGCTGATGTTTATTCGATTATATTTCGATTGATGATTGTTATGACTGTTATGTGTGTTAAAAAAAAATAAATTTGCAGAAAAATGATTGAATTTGCTTACCTTGCTCAAAATCTTTGCTGAAAACACGTTGAATGATGAACATGTTAATCTCTGATGCTACGGCTTTGCTGCTCTGAACTCATGAATTTGTCAGCATCTGATTTCTGATTTTCCCTGTGATATGAAAGTTTATGTAAATAGACAATTTCATGCTAGCTTAGTTCAGCATATTGAATTCGTTTAGACCTTTGGAAAAAACATGGTGAACAAGCTTTTGCAAACAAGTTTATTTTTCAGATTGGCTCTTAGGTGACTTCAGAAATACTATGGTAATGTTTTTGTGCTACACATTATTTTGGTACACTGTCAATTTCAAGTGCGGGGTTAGAAAAAAAAACAAAAAAAAAATCAGTGTAGATGGCGGGGGTTAGGAAGCGGTAGATATGGGTAATCCCCTGAACCAGGTCTTCCCCTCCGAAACCATCCTACACTAAAGTAGTGTGAAAGATTCTTTAAAAAAAAAAACCGTGCTTGATCGTGACTTTGTACCATATTTTGTGCACTAATACATTCACAGGTATTGTTTGAGGAATGACCCTTGCAGATTACTGCGTGAGCCTTGAAGAGAATTTGCAAGTTTCGTGTAAGTGAAGTTCTTCTTGATAATTCGATTGACTAAACTTCTTTTCGATTAGTCTGAATGAATGCTAGCATATTTGAGTCAAATTAGCATAAGCTGAATATCATATTGAAATGAAGAAACCTTTTGTCTATTTTTGAAGTGAGTGATATTGATGCAGCACTGCCTGAACTGATGAGTTATTATGTTTATCACTGTTTCAAAATTGAAAATCCTAACCGAGCAAGTATCACGGGATTTGTGAGTATTCCTGTTCTGAAAACTATCGCTAGTTAATTTGTTATTTTTATTTCCTTTGTTTTAAGATGTTCTGGGGTGATGCCTCTGTTTCAGTGTGTTTGTTCGGGACGAACAAAGTTCAAGTGTGTGGTATTTTGATGAGCAATTATTTGCATGATCTTTGATGTAATAATTCACACATTTGAGCTCCATATTTATATAATATTACGCAGATTTGATGGTTTTACTTAGTGTTTCAGTGACAAAGCAGTTTGAGAAGTAAAATGGCAAAATAGTAAAATTGTGAAATTGCGCAAAAACACACATGCACGACCACCATATGCTCGGACCTCCACTCGGCCAGCCAAGCTCCTCCTCCATCTTCAGTTTGCATAGCCGCTTGGCCATCCGGCCTCTCCAGCTCGAGCATGCACCCGGCCCTCCGACCGTTTCACCCGTGCATCCGCTCGGCCATCCGGCCTCTCCATCTCCCGGCCATGCGCTCGCACCTCCATGCTTCAGCCCGGCCATCCACTCGCATACCCGACGTCTCTTCCATACGTCCGCTCAGCTCCCCGGCCTAAAACCCTAGCATTTATTTCGTTTCATCGAGCAGTGTGAGTTCCATCGGGACACAAGGAGGCCATTGAATATTGAAAAGCTGCATTGAGAAACAGAGAGTCGAGTATGAACAACACGATAGAAAGAGCACATCAATGAAGAAATACCATCAGACATAATCGGAGAAAACCAGAGAAAATACTTGGCGACAGCATCAACATTCAGAGAAGAAGTTCATTATCAGGGTTTCTCTTAACCTCTTGTACTTCAATTTTATTTAGCTGTTGTTATGTATCGACTCACCATGAGTGAGTAGTCCATTTATTGGGATCCAATGGATCCCCAGAAACATCAGTTGTAACACATGTCTTTTTATATGATTATGATTTCGTTTCTTTACATTAGATATGAATAGTTCAATTCATGCATCCTGTCTTTGGTATTTTCGCGAGATATCAATAATTTTTGTATGAGAATTGTTTGTACCTTTTGTCTGTGTTTGCAGTAGCATGTCACAGTAGGTTTACATAGTTGCATGATAGGCGAGAAGCGAAAGTTGAGTCTATGCATGTAATGAGATAAAATCTGATAGGCGAGAAGCGAAAGTTGAGTCTTGATGATTTGTATATCTAGTTTTGTTATTATGCAAGAAGCGAAAGTTGAGCATGTAATAAGGCAAATGACCTAGAGAAATAATTCACTATCATATATTAAGATCTACTGTTAGGCAAGAAGCGAAAGTTGAGTCTGCAGTAATTTGTGTTATAATTTGTCTGTTTCTGGGGAAGTCATTGATTCCCAATGTTTCATCATTCTGAAAAACAACCAAACAACAACCGCATGCAACAACAAATCAAACCTTAAATTCTGTATAAATCATTTCACTGTTTCTTTTATTTACTCTACTGTACTGCACTTTTATATTTAAAACCCCCCATCTCAGTACTAATATAAACAACTATTTACAGAAAGTAGCCAAACTAGTTCCTTGCGGATTCGACCTGAGTCACACTCAGGTTATTTGTTTGATCGCGAGTTGCATTACAATCACTACATTTACAACCGATCAAAATGGCTAATACTTTAGAGGACAGCTAATACTGTCCTCTAAAATACCTCAGGCTAATGGATCTAATGGGTGTCGGTGTTAATTCTATTACGAGTCAGTCCAAGGTCACGATCAGACGCTGAATGAAGAAATCTCAAGATCCTGACATTGAATTACTCAAAATAAATCCAACCGAGGAGAAACCAAAGTCAGACCGGAGCGAAAATGGACCGATAGTTTTGTGAAAACATCACAAAACTCACACAAACTCATCATTATCCATTGGTGACCGGTGGCTTTTGGTTGGAGGTGGCCAAGGGAGGAAAACCTCCCCCTTTTGTGACCTATGACCGACGGCTATAACCCCCTCATCTCCTCCCTTGGATGAAACCACATGGTTTCATCCTCTCCATCCATTCCTCCCCCATTTGGCTATAAATAGAATGCCTCCCCTCCTCATTTGTATCATCCACAACTTCACAAGTTTTAGAGAGATAGAGGGCTTAACCCTCTTCTCTTCACTTTCAATAAATATTTTGTTCTTCATTTTGGAGCTACTTCTCTTGCTTGGATTCTGCCTAGGAGCTCCTCTCCTCCACTTACTGTAAGGTACAAAATTACTTTTAGTATATTTTGTTAAAGTTAGTTTACTTTTCGGTACCCTTGTTCAAGACAATAGTTTGCTTGTATTCCTTGACATGAATACAAGTAGCTAAAAGCTTGTACTCGGTTGCAGGGGTATACTTGTATCATACAATGTTTTAGACTCTACTCTTAGAGTATCTCTGTGTTCAAAACTTGTTCTATGTGCCATATATAGTCAGAATTTCCAAGGTTGAGTGGAAGCTGTAACAAGCAAAGCTCTTCCGTGGGGATTCGTGAACATACTCGGGTAAGTGGAAGCTGTAACAAGCAAAACTTATCTGAGGAGTTCGACTTATCTAAAACACCACTCGGTCGATTGTAACTGAAAGATCAAGTGGATGCACACAAGGCTAAGATACTTCGAAAGGAGGAATTAGTCTAAAATAGAACAAGTGTTCTAAACGATGTTGCAAGTCTTGTGCTAGGAATAGCCTCGATTCATCTTTGAACATTTAGCATGATCATTTCAAGTGTTCTACGCGATGTTGCAAGTCTTGTGCTAGGAATAGCCTCGATTCATCTTCGAACACTTGGTATGATCATTAGCGGTCAATGATAAACAAATATGATACAAGGCCCCTAAAACCGAATCCTTTCCTTACAGTCTATTATCAACTATTGTAATTTACTTTCAGTTCTCAAAACACACTCAAACCCAACCCCAATTGCATTTAATTTCTGCATAAGCTTCATTAAAGAACAACTAGTCCACACTGACTCCCTTGGGTTCGACCCCTACTTACCACTTGCTACCCAGTAGTAAAGTCGCGAGTAGCGGACTTATAAATTTATTTGTACATTTGCTCTGACGACAAGCATCTGTCAAATTGGCGCCGTTGCCGGGGAGTTGTGCATCGGAATAGTTGTTCTATTTTGTTTTTTCTTTTTTATTTTATCATGCAATTCACTAAGTCCTACTACTACGGAATGGAACCTTGGAACATTGAGGAAATTTCCCCACCACCCTTCGAACTTGAAATCCGCGAGAAGATCAACAATATAAAACAATCCCGGGATGAAACATTGGACGAGTACTTGGCGTATTTTGACTCCATGTTGATAAGCTGCCCGCACCATGGATTCACCTGAAATACTATCCCCTGTTCAAGCTTGTGTTCAAGGTTTAGTTGAGACAGATCTTGAACACACTTCACAACAGTTCAAGGATCAGTTGTGACAGACCTCGTACTCTAGATACAACAGTTCAGCAAATAGACAAAGGCAGTAGAACACACAGACTGATAACCCAGTTCGGCTCGGCCTACTCTGGGGGGTTTCCCACACCCGAAAAAGGGACAACAAATCTTTATTACGAGTATAGGGTTTCCACAGGGATTACACTTACACCTTGTAACTGCCTTACCACAATACTCCGTCTCTCAGATTTGCAACCGAGGTTCACCGCAATTCCCCTCGATCCCCTTCGTTCAGAACCTCCAGTCCGAACGTTCTCGACCTTCTCCAGAAGCTCGGACGCTTTCTCTCGAAAGCTTTGATCACCTTTGTTGTGTGCGGCAGTTGATACGCTTCAGACAGTCTGTGTTGCACTTGAACAGACTGCACTTGCACCGGTGTATTCTCAATGAGAAAACACAACCGGCCGTCGCTTTCTTCTTCTCCAATCAGCAGGATATGCTCGTGTATAATTGATCTTTGAAAGCGATGGAGATTAGGGTTGCCTTTGCATTTGTATTTATATGCTCGGACGAAACCCTAATTCGCACAAGATAATCCCATCAAATATTTTGGAATATTTGATGCATATCTTTTACAAATCCATGGAAGAATATACGAAGTCGTCTTCTTTCCCAGGCAAGTCACGCCGTCTTCAATGTGGATATTCATTCGAATATCTTATGCTCGAATAAGTCACACGCCATCTTCCACTTGACGAAATCTTCGTTGCCAATATCTTCCGGAAAATATCCTTTGCGTTTTGATCACGCTGTACACGAGTACTAGGATATGTTCGAACTCCCCCTGAACTCCTGATCGAACTGTCTAACTCCATTTTGCCAAACACATGCCACACAAGGGAACATCAATCTCCCCCTTGGCATTTTGGCAAAACCAAATCACTAGATCTATCTATCTATCTAGACAGTAGACAAAATTGAGGGAACAAAAATTGTCGCCACTCAAAATACTCCCCCTTTTTGCCACAAACTGGCAACGGGTCCGATCTAGTTCAAACAGCAAATCAAACTGTGCCATAACAAGCACATAATACTGAAAGTTTTAAGCGAAAAAAGAATAAACTGAGTTCAAGGATAAAGATCAGGAGACCTTCATGCAGACGACCCATCATCAGTGGCATCCTCAGAATCTGCATCATCAGAGTCATTATCACTTGGAAAGCTGAGGGCACGAGCAAGCTTGTTAATACGCCTGCGTTGTTCCTTATCTGCGGAAATGATGGCATTCAGATCCTGGAGCAGCTTGCTCCTCTCATCACGACCCATTCTGGCTCCCCCTCGGCTGGACTCCACAACACCTTTTGTTTTCTGGTTCCCCTCCTTGAGATCATTCACATGACGCCCTTTAAACAATTTGTGGTCAACGATGAACTTGCTGGGTGCCTTTGTGAGGTGGTCAGGCGAGGCCTTCAACTCTGGAGCTTGATGGATAATGAGCTCATATATCAGAGATGGGAAACATATCTGGTGCAGAGTTCTCATCGAAGTAGCGTGTTCTGCAATCTGTTTGAACATTACTCTGCCCAGGTTGAATTTCAGCTTATTCCCTATCTGATAAATCAGTTGAGCCATGTCTTTGTTGACAGTAGAACGATGAGTAGATGGCCTCCAGTTGAACACAGCTAAGAAGAACAGCATTGAATAAAACGTAGACAAATCCGCTGTGTGCACAACTGACTCAGTCCTCCACCGAACAGAGCCTGCAGTGATAGTGCTCACGATCTTCTCAAAGCTTGATTCCTCTTCATCAACAGCTGGGTCGTCCATGGAGAAGTATACATTGATCAGTTCAGGATCAATCTTGATCCATCTTCCTCTAACGTAGAGGACCCCATAATCTGCTTCTCCAATGACCCCAAATCCAGGAGGAAGGTTTACCATGGCTTCACGTACTAAATGCTCGCTGAATGGTTTGCATCTGTCCAACGTGCAGAACAGATCAGATTCCTTGAGCACCTCTATCACTTTCTTTCCCTTGTATCGGGACTCATCTAGCAACCTCTTGGGTATGATTTTTCTTTTCAGCACACAGCTCCATTTTTTTGTACGCATCACGACTGACAAACCAGACACCTTTCTTGACCAATCCAACTGGCACAGTATCAGCCTCAGGAGATGGGACTTCACATCTTCCAGCATCCACTGCAACAGGGACAGGAGCTTCACGTTTTCTTTTCTTAGATGAATCAGCTCCCCCTGTCAGGTTGGCCTCCTTCGCAATTTCTTGGACTGTTCCCTTAGCAGATCTTTCAGACGCCACTTTCTTCTTTCCCTTGTCCTTCTTTTTGAGAGAGATAAGTGGAGCAAGATCTTGGTCATCATCTGAAAAAGTACCCTCCTTTGAGACTAGCTTCGCAGTATCCTCATGAACTTGTGCACCATCATCCTCAATACGATTACAATGTAGATCATCTTGACCAACAACTGGAGTAGCCACTGTATCCTTAGCAACTTCCTATGAACCATCAATTGTCTCACCTTCATTCTGAACACATGGTTCCACAGTTGGAACACTAGTAACTTTTTCAACGACAGACTCTTTTGTCTCACTACCCTGAGCACAAAGGAGTTCTTCAGACTTTTCAGCTCCCAGATTGTTTTCCTTAGCCAAATCTTCCATGACATTGTCAATGTCTTTGTACAGCTTCTCCAACTCTTCATCCTCTTCTGCAGGAGAAGCTCCTTTAACTATGGCTTCCTTCAACACCTCTGGATTTTCTGGTGGATGAACCATCACGGACACACCCTCCTCTGGCTTACTGATTGGTTCATCTTCCGAACCTCCAATCCTCTTATCAGGGCCATCATCAGACTCCTCATCCATCACAAGCTTCCTTTTCCAAGAGGCATCAAGAAGATTTTCTGTCCCCTCATCAGACATTATTATGATCTTCCCTCTGACAGAGCTGATCCTGGCAAGACACTGTCTTGGAGAAACAACACGGCGAGTCCCCTTCTTTCTCCGTAAACCATCTGGGCGAATATACCCAGACGCATGGATTTTCTCCCTCTATGACGCTGACCCTCCAGCCACCTTGCTGGGTACCTTTTCTTCCACAATCTTGATAGTATCATTCCCGATAACTGCCTTACTAGTTTCATCACCAGCCATACCCCTACTGGCTTCCCAATCAACAGCCCTACTGGCTCCATTATCAACAACAGCCCTACTGGCTTCACCACCAATCACAACTCCATCCACCACACTCTTATCAACAGCAGAAATATTTGTAGAAGCCAAAGGAACGGACTGCGAATTAGGAAATACCTCAGTTTTGGACTGAACATGGTTTGAACCGGGACTGAATGATTTTGACAGATCCACCGTGACCGACTGAGGGATTTCAGCGGTTGCTCGTTCACCAGACTTCTTTGCTTCGGCCAAAGGTTTAGTGTCGGATCGTAAAAGCGACGCCTTTTTCGTCTTCGGAGCCTTTGATTTCAGAATTTTAGGTTTTGCCGCCAGAGCCTTTGAGGAGTGCATGTTCTTCTTCTCAGCGGATTTGACGCCAGACTTCGTAGATGTCCCGGTGTTCACCATCGCCGTTTGGAGGATGAGCGGCTGAGGGAGAAATTTGGTTCTAGGGTTTGTACGAGCGAGAGAAAGGTAGACTGAAAACTGTTTTGTGTTTCAAAGAAATAATACTCCAGCCTTTTCAACTTCCCAAATTGGTCAACTCTCGTTTCAAATAACGGCAGGAAAGATCTTCAAGAATATTCAAAATTGTTTGTCTTCACGCGCTGTGCCTTCTGTTCCAGCTCCCTTCCTTAGGTGGTCAGTCCAACTGTTGTAGCTGGGGTTTCGCCTTTGACTGACCACTGCCTGGAACGCTTAGTACTCGAACCCACACATACCCAAAGAGGATCTGGGTGTTCCAAACTGTGCAATCCGGTTCAATCTCTCGTCTGATGAGTTGGCATGAGTCTGTGGATACAGTTTGAACTCCTTCTGCAACTTCGTAATCTTCTGTTCAAACTCGGTCTGTAACTGTGACACCCTTTGATCCAGCAGTCTCTTGGTATAATTGCCAAAATAGATTTGTGCAATCCTCCTATCTGATCTTGTGTGCAGGGTCTTGTTCACTCCCCCTCGCATAACTCGATGTTTGGCTGGAGCATAGTTAAGAGTAAGTCGTGGCTTGTCAAGGCTCCCGACCCCCATGCTGATGGTGTAACAGTTATTTACCCGCCTTCTCCCTTTCATCAAAGAACTGCCATTCATGTCTAAAACGAGGCATGAGTCGCGAGAGAATGACACATAGTGTCCATTGTCGCACAGTTGACTGATGCTAAGAAGATTCATTGTCAAGCCTTCAACCAAGAGGGTGTCTGCGAGTGCAGGGAGATCCGGAACCTTTAATGTCCCACAGCTGATCACCTGACTCTTCCTACCATCCGCGAAGGTGACAAACCGCATCTCCTCAACAGGCCTAATATTAGAGAGGTATTCAGAGTTACCTGTCATGTGAGCAGAGCATCCGCTGTCGAAGTACCAACTGTCTGACATTATGGAACTTGACGAGCAACAAGCCACCATGCATGCCGTCTAATTTGCCTTAGGTCTCCAGACCTGGTTCTGTCGCGGTTTGGTTTGTTGTTGGTGTCCTCGACGTTCAGCAAGAAACAGTCGACACTGCCGTCTGATGTGTCCAATCTGATAGCAGTACCAGCATGTGCGCAAGTCTTTCCTCTGATTGGGAGTTGAACTGAGGTAAGCATTTCCGGTCCTTCTTTGACTACCTTTGGGCTTGACTTGGGACAGATCCACTTTCTGTCTAGGGTGCTCTCTCACCTTCTGTTCCGGCATCTGTTCAGACACATAATTAGTTTTGACACGCGTCGAACCTTTTGAGCTGCTTTCTCCTGTGAATCCCAATCCTCTGCGTCCTGTCTCCATCCTCTGAGCATTGAGAATCTCATTCAAATTTTTCGAACCAGAGTTCAACATCCTCACTGACTGTTGGAGCTGAATGAGCTCCTTCTCAGCAGTTTCCCGGTCCATCTTTTCTGATTCAAGCTGAAGTTCCAGCTGTTCAACCTTCCTGAGTTGGAACACCTCCTTTCGTTTCAGATCTGAAATGACTTTTCTTAGACCAGCCATGCCGATAGGGTGAGTTTCTTCGTCCTTCTCCATGTCGACTTTTAGTGAAGAGATGGTACCAATGAGTTCTGTCTTCTGAGCAAGCAAGCACAGTCTTTCCTGTTTCATAGCAGCCAGTTGAGTATTTAGAGAAGCTACCGTACCTTCAAGTTCAACCTTCTGTGTGACCAGAATCTCCACTTCCTACCAGACCTTATCCTTATCTGTAGTGATGCTTGCAATTGTGTCATTCAGCTTCTTGTTGATTTTGATCAGTTGCAGCCACTTGTCATACAGATCTTTGTATGTCTGAGCGAGGGACTCCTGTGTGAGTTCTTCATTATCACTGTCTGAGAGGTCTTCAGCTGGGAGTTCCGACTGAGATAGAACTGTTGCACCGGTGCTGCTACATTCGCCCAGAGTTGTAGTAAAGGCCACAAAGTTGGTGGTTTCACCTTTTTCTTCATCTGACTCACTGTCGCTGAAGCTAGCGACCATTGCCTTCTTCTTCATGAGAGTATTTGCACATTGTGAAGCAATATGACCGAAACCTTTGCATTCATGGCACTGAATCTCTTCCTTACCTTTTTCAGAGGAGTCTTGCCTTATATCGCTTGACCTTGATCTGTCCGATCTCCAGTTTCGGAAACCAGTTGATGAAGACTGACCTTGTTCTGGACCACGTCTATTGATTTTCCTCACCATTCTGCCAAAATTCTGAGCCATCATAGCCAGTTGCTCAGTGGTGCAGCCACCGTCCAGTTTGTCTCCTGATATGTCCGCTTTAAGGGCAATTCCCTTCACATCTCTGGGTTGGAAATCATGATTGATCTCGTAAGTTCTGAGAGAACCCATCAGCTCGTCTAGCTTCAGCTTGGAGATGTCGTGCATTTCCTCAATGGCTGTGACCTTCATTGCAAATCTTGGAGGGAGTGATCTTAAGACTTTACTGGACATCCTTTCTTCCTCAATGGGTTTCCCTAGTGCCGCAGCCTCGTTGGACAGTTCCAGAATTCTAGTATTATATTCAGAGATCGTTTCACTCTCTTTCATCTTCATCTCTTCGAACTTAGTTGTGATCATCTGCATTCGGGAGTTGCGAAATTTGTCCGTGCCTTCATATGCCGTTTGGAGGATATCCCAGGCCTCTTTTGCCACTTCACAGTTAATGATCAACTTCATGACGTTTTCATCTACTGTAGAGAAGATTGCGTTCATCGCTTTTGAGTTTCCCATGGATGCTTTGTTATCCTCCTTGTCCCACAAGGCTTCTGGTTTTAGAACAGGATCTCCAGTGAGATTGTTCATCATAGGTTCAGTCCATCCACTCTGAACCGACATCCATGCTTTTGCGTCTAGAGATTTGAGGAACGACTTCATCATGGGTTTCCAGGTGGCATAGTTCGAGCCTTCAAGCAACGGAGGTCTGGTGATGCTTTGTCCTTCTTTCAGAGGCATCTTGAACAGTTTCAGGATCCCACTCAGTGTCTCGAGTGTTTGCTTTGATACTGATGGACCAAAGTTAGACGAGTCAGAAACACAGTAAAACCCCCTGAATTAGACTGTTTGTATGTCTAACATCTACGTGTTAATCCCGATATATTTCCACAGGGCATTTTAGAGACTGAAGTGAAAACAAGCTAAGGAGAGGATTTTAAGCTGAAAAGATAACAAGAGTCAATCCAAGGTCAAGATCATATGCCGACTGAAGAAATGTCAAGGATCCTGACGTCAAATTGACCAGAATAAATTAATCAGAAAAATCAGGAGTGAAGTCAAGACATCCCGGGGAAGGAACACATTGACAGTTTTGTGAAAAGACTGCACAAAACTGTACAAAACTCACATTGGGACAAGGTGACCGGCTACTTGCATAAGAGGTGGCCAAAGGAGGAGCTCCTCCCCCTTGAGCAACCGGCGACCGGCGGCTGAAGGAGGAGCAACCGGCGGCTCAACACCTCTCCTCCTCCACCACTTCCCTTCCTCCACTTGGCGCCACCCCATTCCTCCACCCAAAAGCCGCCGGCCTCCTCCCCTTCCTCCACATGCCACCCATCTCCTCCCTTGATTTTCTCCTCCAATCAAAAACCACCACTTGCCACCCATCACCACCCTTCCTCCTCCTCCTCCATGGCTATAAATAGGAAGCTCCTCCTCCTCATTTCACACACCAATTCTCAATTTCACTTCTCTCTCCAGAAGTTGTAATACTTGTAACGTTGTAATCTTGCTTTGGAAGTAAAGGATAGCTCCCTTGGCGCTTCAACGGTTGTAAGTATCTCTTAGTATTTATTTAATCAACTGTTGTCTTTAATTCCTTAGTATAATGTTTAGCGCGATGAATAGTAGCTAAACTAATAGTTCGGTAGACGGGGCGCACTTGTATTATAAAATGTTTTAGACTATTAACTTAGTGTCTCGAATTAGTAATCAACACTGATTCTATGTGCCATGTATAAAAGTTAGAATGTCTAAGGTATAGTAAACCATTTGGGAATGTGACCATAGGGGTCCAAATTCGTAAACTCTTCCTTAGATATTCGTGATCACACTCGGATAAATAAACCATTTAAAAACTGGGCCAAGGGGATTAAATGAATAAACTATTCGAAGAGGTCGACTATCAGAAAAACCATTTGAAAACTGGGCCAAAGGGATTGAATGGATGCACATAGGCTAATATAACCGGGAATGGAGTATTAGTCTAAATAGAATTAAGTGTTCTACGTCCTTGGAATAGGCTAGACAGTGTACGCAAATCGAGTGCTTGGAATGGCCTTGATACACCGTAGAATACTTAGACGATTCACTAAAGGTCAATGATAAACATGATATAATACAAGCCCCCTGAAACCGAACATTTCTTTTAATTATAAACTGTAATTTACTTTCCAGTATTAAAATCAACCAACCAACCAATCAATCAATCAAAATAGCTGGTAGCTTTAAAACCAACCAACCGACCTTAAACACGCTCTCCCGTTAAACAACCCCCCTCAAGAACATCTATTCCCCTGATTCCTTTGGGTTCGACCCCTACTTACCAAGTACTACCCAGTAGTATAGTCGCAAGTAGTGGACTACTATAAATTTATTTGTACAAATCGCTTCGACGACGAGCGGTTCTGTCAGATACCAATTGAAATACTATCCCCTGTTCAAGCTTGTGTTCAAGGTTTAGTTGAGACAGATCTTGAACACACTTCACAACAGTTCAAGGATCAGTTGTGACAGACCTCATACTCTAGATACAACAGTTCAGCAAATAGACAAAGGCAGTAGAACACAGAGACTGATAACCCAGTTCGGCTCGGCCTACTCTGAGGGGGTTCCCACACCCGAAAAAGGGACAGCAAATCTTTATTACGAGTATAGGGTTTCCACAGGGACTTACACTTACACCTTGTAACAGCCTTACCACAATACTCCGTCTCTCAGATTTGCAACCAAGGTTCACCGCAATTCCCCTCGATCCCCTTCGTTCAGAACCTCCAGTCCGAACGTTCTCGACCTTCTCCAGAAGCCCAATCGAGTGAATATAGACGACTTTAAGTTGAAGGCGTTCTATTTTTCCCTCATTGACTTGGCAAACGACTGGTTCCTTTCATTGCCTTCGGGAAGCATCAGAACATGGGCTCAGATGCAAAGGAAATTTCTAGACAAATACTACCCAGCAGGAAAAGCGATGCAAGTAAGGAGGGAGCTGCAGGACATAAAGCAAGGGCCCAACGAGTCGATATTCGACTACCTCGAGAAATTCAACCGATTGGAGCAAAGCTGCTGCAATCTTGGATTACCCGAGAAACTCATCATCGAGTACATGCTTGACGGATTGAACCACTTGGACAAAATGCTTCTGGATGCCTCGGCTGGAGGGTCATTGGCGAGCCTACCATTAAGCGACATAAGGCGGCTAGTCACGAAATTTGCAGAAAATGCCCGGTTCAGAGAGGAGACCACTCGGCAGGATGAGTTTACCCAAACCAAGAACGTGGCAAAGGTCGAGACACCGGTAAACTCAATGACCGAGCAATTGGAACAGATGAAGGAAATGATGATGCAATTCCTACAAAAACAGACAGTTCAAGTAAGACCCTGCGAGTTTTGTGGATCTATGAACCACAAAACTGTTGCATGCCCAACTTTGATCAAAGAGGATCTGGTGGAGGCCAATGCAGTAGAGGGATATCAAGGGTACAATAATAACAACAACTATGCCGATCCAAGCCGACAGTATGGTCAAGCAACCAACCCGAGCTGGAAAAACAAGAACCACCTTCCAAGGATGACACAACAAGCCGCACCTCAACCAGCGCAGTCATTTTACCAACCGCCCCATCGGCAGTACAACCAAAACATCCCACCATCAGGCCAGTATCAACAAAGGGGACCGAATCAGTATCAGGCGGGCCCAAACAATCATCAAGGGCCAAACCAGTACCAAGCCGGTCCGAGCCACCAAGGCTTGAGCAAACCAATCGAGGATGTTGTAAAAGAGTTGGCTAGCACAGTACATCGAAACATGGCGAAAACTGATGGAGCAATTGCAGACTTGACCAAGCACATGTCCCAGCTCGCCACCTCAATATCCGCACTCACTAATGAGCCTGGTCGACTCCCTTCACAAACCATCCAGAACCCAAGGGGAAACGTAAATGCTGTGACTCTTAAGAGTGGAAAAAAGCTTGTCATCCAACCCATAGAGCAAGAGGAAGACGAAAGCCCGGAGTTGCCTGAGGAAAGCGAGGACGCACCAGAGGAAGAAGAAAACGCGCCTGAGGAACGCAGGCCAGGTCCGGTACCAGTGACCAGCCCAGTGCCCATAACTGAGACCTCCAAAATCAGTGCCTCTCTTCCATTTCCAGTGCCAGCCCGAGCACCAAAACAACATGTCATGGATAAGGACGTATTTGAGTTGTTCAGTAAAGTCGAAATCAACATCCCCTCTTGGAAGCCATCAAGCAAATCCCTCGGTATGCTAAGTTTTTAAAAGAGCTTTGCACCAACCGGAGGAGGAGTGCTAGATATGATCAAGAGCTAATGAGTAGAAACGTGTCGGCTATCATACAACGAAAGGTGCCCCCCAAATGTGGTGATCCGGGAACTTACACTATTCCTTGCACAATTGGCAACATCCGGATCGAGAACTGCATGCTAGATCTTGGAGCATCAATCAACGTCCTTCCCTTCTCTATCTACTCATGCCTCAGAATTGGACCGCTCGAACCCACCGGCCTCAGTATTCAACTGGCAGATCGATCGTGCAAACAGCCGGAGGGCAAAATAGAAGACGTCTTGGTTCAAGTAGGCAAATTTGATGTTCCCATGAATGGCATGGCTTTGGCAAAACGGCTTTCGACAGTTCGAGCTAGAGTTCAACCACGGACTGGAACAGAAGAACAGCGTACAGCAGACGCAAGGATTTGCATATCCAAAAGATCGATGAGATTATTTGATTGGGATCAATTGACGAGTCATCATTAAAGAACAGATATTCAAATGAATATCTTCAGCTTGGATTCGAGAATATTGGATGACTTGGCACGGAAGTAATCTCCAAAGATTGGATATGGAAGAGATTGAATATCGATCAAATATTTAGGAGTATCTCCGAAATATTTGACAAGGATATTCTGATTGGAGTCGGCCAGCGAGGAATTCGAAGATTCAGATATTCAAACGAATATCTACACATCAGATTAAAGGCGGCGTGACTGACTTGGGAAGGAAGTTTTCGAAGATACTTCCTAAAGATTGGATAAAGATACACATCGAATATTTAGGAATATTTCCTAAATATTTGATGAGATATCTGGAGCAGATTTGGAGAGCGCCCATACATATAAATAGATAGCTAGGGCGTCCATAATCTGTGTCGCTTCCCGAGTGAAAAAGAAAAACACGAGAGTTCGTGAGATTGGGGGTAGCGACGGCCGGAGGAACATTCCTTATCAATATACAACCGGCGAAGAAAGAGTCTGTTCAGTGTGCTGTTCAGACTGCTCTTGGAGAACTATCAAGCGCACACACACACACGGTGATAAAGACACGTCATTGAGAGAAGGCGACTGGACTTTCGAGAAGTCCAAGACTAGGCCGAGAGGGAAGTCTCGTCCTACCCATAGGGGATCGAGGGGAGTTGCGACGAACCGAGATTGCAAATCCGAGAGACAAAAGTTAGTGGTGAGGCCATTACAAACGAGGAGTTGTGTAAGAGTAAGACCTCTTGTAACCCTAAACTCGTAATAAGATTTGCGTCCCTTTTTTCGGGTGTGGGAAACCCCCCAGACTAGGCGGAGCCGAACTGGGTTATCATATCGTGTGTGCTCCTATTTTGTGCTGTTTATGTTCTGTCTGCTAAGGTGTTCCAGTCTCTGTTTGAACACAACCTGAAACTGTCCAACAAGTGTTCGAGACGCAGTTCGAACACCATCTGGAACTCGTCTTGACTAAGACAAGTAGATTTCAATTGGTATCAGAGCAGGCACTCGACATACAGAGTGTGATCCGGTGACTGTTCAAGATGAGTTTGAAGGAAGGACAGAGCACTAACTGACCACCGTTGCTTGAAGGGCCGAATTATGCCTATTAGAAACCCAAGATGAAAGCCTTTCTGAAATCCCTCGATGAAAAGGCATGGAGAGCCGTGATGATAGGATGGACATAACCCATGATGGCCAACCCTGAAGGAGCTGTTATGCAAAAACCCGAAGCCCTGTGGTCTGAAGCAGATGATGTAGCGGCTGTTGGGAATTCAAAGGCCCTGAATGCAATATTCTATGGAGTGGACGAGAACGTGTTCAAACTGATTGCTGAATGTGAGGTGGCCAAGGAAGCATGGGATATTCTCAGAATAGCATATGAGGGTCCAGAAAGTGAAACTAACGATGAGGAAGAAGAACATGAGAATGTCAATCTCGTCGGACATGTAGTCACTATTAAAGACGGCAGTGAGACAAGTGAAAATCCATATTCTAGTACACTGTCTGAACAGCCCATTGACGACGCTTCAAGCAGTGATGACGAAGGACTTGCTCATAAGACCTCGGCCGAGACGTACAAGGAACTCTATGAGAAGTGCCTATTGGTGATTGGCCTGAACAAGAAGCTCACAGAAACAGTGGCAAGCCTGACAGAAGAAGAAGATAAACAGTGGCAGGAGGTTGAACCTCTCGTTGCCCAGAAGGTGGAGTGATGGACCACAATTGTATGAAACATAAATGCAGTTAAACCCACCAAATTAGACTGTTTGTCTATTTAACTTCTACGTGTTAGTCCCGATATATTTCCACAGGGCATTTTAGAGACTGAAGTGAAAACACGCTAAGGAGAGGATTTTATGCTGAAAAGATAACAAGAGTCAATCCAAGGTCAAGATCATATGCCGACTGAAGAAATATCAAGGATCCTGACGTTGAATTGACCATAACAAATTAATCAGAAGAATCAGGAATGGAGTCAAGACAGCCCGGGGAAGAAACACATTTACAGTTTTGTGAAAAGACTGCACAAAACTGTACAAACTCACACATTGGGCAAGGATGACCGGCCACTTGATGAAGTGGTTGCCAAGGGAGGAGCTCCTCCCCACATGGTGACCGGCCACCGGTGGCTATCACCTCCTCCTCCTCCACCACTCCCCTTCCTCCACTTGGCGCCACCACACTCCTCCACCAAAAGCCGCCGGCCTCCTCCTCTTCCTCCACATGTGGCCATCTCCTCCCTTGATTTCTTCCTCCAATCCAAATGCAACACTTGCCACCCATCTCCACCACCCATCTCCTCCCCTTTGGGCTATAAAAGGAGGAGCTCCTCCTCCTCCAAAACACACCAAAATCTCATTTTCACTTCTCTCTCTAGAAGTTGTAATATTTGTTACGTTGTAATCTTGGCTTTGGAAATAAAGGATAGCTCCCTTGGCGCTTCAACGATTGTGAGTAATTCTTAGTATTTATTCAACTGTTTTATTTCCTTAGTTATAATGTTTAGCGCGATGAATAGTAGCTAAACTTGTAGTTCGGTCTAAGGGGCGCACTTGTATTATAAAATGTTTTAGACTATTAACTTAGTGTCTAGTCTAAGTATTCAAAACTTATTCTTTGTGCCATATATTAAGTCAGAACGTCCAAGGTAGAGTGGATGCTTGGAATGGCAAAACTCTACAGCGGGGTTCGTAAACTTGTACGGATAAGTGGATGCTTGGAATGGCAAAGCTTATCTGAGAAGTTTGACTCATCTTAAACACCATTTGGTTGATCGGGAATGATTGATCAAATGGATGCACATAGGCTAATATAACCGGGAATGGAGTATTAGTCTAAATAGAATAAGTGTTCTACGTCCTTGGAATAGGCTAGACAGTGTACGCAAATCGAGTGCTTGGAATGGCCTTGATACACCGTTTGAATACTTAGGAGAGTCACTAAAGGTCAATGATAAACAGGATATAATACAAGTCCCCTGAAACTGAACATTTCTCTTTAATTATAAACTGTAATTTACTTTCCAGTATTAAAATCAACCAACCAACCAATCAATCAATCAAAATAGCTGGTAGCTTTAAAACCAACCAACCGACCTTAAACACGCTCCCACGCTGCGTAATCCCCCCAAAGAACAATTATTCCCCTAGTTCCCTTGGGTTCGACCCCTACTTACCAAGTACTACCCAGTAGTATAGTTGCGAGTAGCGGACTATTATAAATTTATTTGCACAATCGCTTTGACGACGAGCGGTTCTGTCAAATTGGCGCCGTTGCCGGGGAACTAGTCATCGGATAACTGTTCTTTGAACCGTTACGCGCTTCAAAAAACAAACCATGTCTCGCGAAGAAAGTCACCATGACTACCAGGATGATGAAGAAATAAACCTGTACGATCAGAATGATGAGGTCCCGTTTCCATTCGTCGACGATCCGGAACAACTTATCAGAAACAGAAGAGCTCGTGATAGGGAAGCAGTCAGAAGAAACCAAGAATTACCCGAGGACCGAAATGCAGCTGGTCCAGTACAACCTCCTATCCATCCCCCATGACAACAACCTCAACCTCGATACATGCCAAGAAGAGAACCTGCTTTCGACGACTACTACGGGGACAACTACTACCGTGAACCAACTATGGGCGAGTTAAATGCCCCTAATTTCAAGACACAGCCGTGGTGCATCTATGAGAGCCCTGAATTAGAAAATATAACCATCAACGCATCAGTGGCACACAGCCTGCTAAAATTCTCAGGATCTCAAGGAGAATCTGCCGCAACTCACCTTCAACGCCTACATGGCATTTGCCAGAATCTAAAGCCCAATCGAGTGAATATGGACGACTTCAAGTTAAAGGCGTTCTATTTTTCCCTCATAGACTCGGCAAGCGACTGGTTCCTTTCATTGCCTTCCGGAAGCATTAGAACATGGGCTCAGATGCAGAAGAAATTCTTAGACAAACACTATCCGGCTGGAAGAGCAATGCAAGTAAGGAAGCAACTACAGGAAATCAAACAAGGTCCCAATGAAACCATGTACGAATACCTGGAAAAGTTCAATCACCTAGAAAGGAGCTGCTGTACCCTTGGACTGCCCGAGAAACTCGTCATCGAGTACCTCATTGATGGATTAAGACCATTAGACAAAATGCTCTTGGATGCCTCAGCGGGAGGGTCCATGATGAATCTATCATTAAGTGGCATCAGAAATCTCATCGCCAACGTTGCTGAAAATGCTCGATTTAGAGAAGAGACCACTCGCCAAGATGAATTCTCTTGATCAAAAAGGGTAGCACAAACCGAGGCATCAGTAAACTCCATAACTGAAGAGATGAAACAGTTAAAGGAGATGATGATTGAGATCATACGTAGACAACCAGTTCCTGTAAAACCTTGCGAGTTTTGTGGTTCTATGGAACACAAAACTGACGCATGCCCAACATTGATAGAAGAAGAACCGGCTGATGTAAATACAGTGGGAAGATATCAAGGATACAACAACGACAGAGCTGGACAAAATAGACAATACGGTCAAACATCCAACCCAGGCTGGCGTAACAACAACAGCTATCTTCAGACGGAGACACAGCCAGCTGTCCCTCAACTAGCGCAGTCATTCTACCAACCACCCCACCGCCAATATCACCAAAAAGGGCCAAATCAGTACCAAGCCAGACTGAGCAATCAGCAGGAACCAAGCAAGTCGCTCAATGACACGATGAAGGAGCTCACGGGAAACATTAATCAATTGGGTACTTCACTACACCAGTACCAGGCAAAAACTGACGATGCAATTTCAGAATTGACCAAACAAATGTCCCAGCTCGCCACCGCAATGTCAACACTCACTACTGAACCTGGCAGATTTCCTTCACAGACCATCCAAAATCCTAAGGCGAACATAAGCATGATAAGGAGGTCAAACATGAAGGTTACTCTAGGAGAAGTAGCATGGTCCCCAACCTACAGACTTACAAACAATCATTTCAACCATAGGAGTCGACCTGATTGGAATCAAGAAGAAGACCGACCCAATGATGGCAAAACATGGGTTACGCATGCTGACAATGGACGATACGCGTTTACTGTTTGCATAACACCGCCGCCGATCACACACTTTGACATACCAGCATCTGGTTGGGACTCCCCAAATAATATTATTGCTTCGAAGCAAAATATTAAAGGGTCCGAGTACGCAAAGTCTAAGCCAGGGAGTGGGCAGAATAGTCCGACAATAGAAAGAGCCCTCACTTCAGATCATGAGCCACAATCGGAAAGAAATAAAGACCCTGGGGCCTTTACAATCACCTGTGGTATTGGTGAAACCCAGATCCATAAATGTTTAGTCGATCTTGGGGCTGCTGCCAACGCCATGCCTTCCTCCTTATATTACCTACTAGGACTTGGTCCGTTGAAACCACCTCGATCAAATATCGAGCTGGGAGATAAATCATGCATCCGCCCGGTTGGAGAACTGGAAGATGTAATACTCCATGTGGGAGAACTTGTCGTTGCTGCAGACTTCTATGTAATACCAACAGAAGAAACCTGCGAAGACGACCCACTGACAGACCCGCTCGTCGTCGAAGCGATTTGTACAAATAAATTTATAGTAGTCCACTACTTGCGACTATACTACTGGGTAGTACTTGGTAAGTAGGGGTCGAACCCAAAGGAATCAGGGGAATAGATGTTCTTGAGGGGGGTTGTTTAACGGGAGAGCGTGTTTAAGGTCGGTTGGTTGGTTTTAAAGCTACCAGCTATTTTGATTGATTGATTGGTTGGTTGGTTGATTTTAATACTGGAAAGTAAATTACAGTTTATAATTAAAAGAAATGTTCGGTTTCAGGGGGCTTGTATTATATCATGTTTATCATTGACCTTTAGTGAATCGTCTAAGTATTCTACGGTGTATCAAGGCCATTCCAAGCACTCGATTTGCGTACACTGTCTAGCCTATTCCAAGGACGTAGAACACTTAATTCTATTTAGACTAATACTCCATTCCCGGTTATATTAGCCTATGTGCATCCATTCAATCCCTTTGGCCCAGTTTTCAAATGGTTTTTCTGATAGTCGACCTCTTCGAATAGTTTATTCATTTAATCCCCTTGGCCCAGTTTTTAAATGGTTTATTTATCCGAGTGTGATCACGAATATCTAAGGAAGAGTTTACGAATTTGGACCCCTATGGTCACATTCCCAAATGGTTTACTATACCTTAGACATTCTAACTTTTATACATGGCACATAGAATCAGTGTTGATTACTAATTCGAGACACTAAGTTAATAGTCTAAAACATTTTATAATACAAGTGCGCCCCGTCTACCGAACTATTAGTTTAGCTACTATTTATCGCGCTAAACATTATACTAAGGAATTAAAGACAACTGTTGATTAAATAAATACTAAGAGATACTTACAACCGTTGAAGCGCCAAGGGAGCTATCCTTTATTTCCAAAGCAAGATTACAACGTTACAAGTATTACAACTTCTAGAGAGAGAAGTGAAATTGAGAATTGGTGGTGTTTTACAAATGAGGTTTGGCTTGGTATTTATAGCCAAAGTGAGGAGGAATGGATGGATGAGATGGAAGCACATGTCTTTTGATCCAAGGAAGGAGAAGGAGGAGCTTGTGGAGGAGACAAGTGGCGCAAGGAGGAGGAGCCGGCGGCTTTTGGTGGAGGAGGGTGGCGCCGCCGGTTGCCGGTCACCCAAGGGGGAGGAGCTCCTCCCTTGCCCACCTCCTTGAATGGTGGCCGGTCATCTTTGCCAAATGTGTGATTTTGTACAGTTTTGTGCAGTCTTTTCACAAAACTGTCAATGTGTTCCTTCCCCGGGATGTCTTGACTTCACTCCTGATTTTTCTGATTAATTTATTCTGGTCAATTTGACGTCAGGATCCTTGACATTTCTTCAGTCGGCATATGATCTTGACCTTGGATTGACTCTTGTTATCTTTTCAGCTTAAAATCCTCTCCTTAGCTTGTTTTCACTTCAGTCTCTAAAATGCCCTGTGGAAATATATCGGGACTAACACGTAGATGTTAGACATACAAACAGTCTAATTCAGGGGGTTTTACTGTGTTTCTGACTCGTCTAACTTTGGTCCATCAGAATACCCCCCACTTTTAGTTGTTCGTCCCGAACAATGCTATTAAAGGGCGTAAATTCTAAGTCTGGCTTTGGAATATGAAAATTAGACTGTGATACTCGATCTATCCTAATTCATGCATTGCTTACTTATTACCAAATTGAACTGCGTAAATAAATAGAAGAAACTTAATACTTGTACCTCCGTGCTGAGATGCAAATTATATTGGATGTCTCGGGAGATAGCCCTGTTCAGGTTCCTGGGTTGCAGCCTCGGGATCGTCTCGCACTATATGGTTTTCTTGTAGCTTTCTCTAGCACATGATTCGATTCGGGTTTCAGTGAGTTGAGCCTTTTTGATTTTCTTCTTTTTTGGCGAGGGACTGCTTTTGTAGTGAATTGGCCTTTGGCCTTTGATTTGACTTTTTTGAGTGTTTCACTTTTGCTCGGTTAAAACCTTCACAATTTTGGGCCTTTGGCCTCTTTTGATTTGCTTCATTGAGCTTTTCGTCTTTTTGTGACTGCTAGTCCATTTTCTCAAGCCTTTTTGGGAGGTCCAATCATCGCCCGCAAGCCTATGGAAATACCTCCCCGCTCCTCTCGTCTTTGTCGTTTTGCGCGGGTCAAGATGAGGGTCGCTCATCTGTTTTCTCGGCTATTTTGACTAGAGAGAGGACGGTCTGATTCCCGTCCTCGCCTTTGCATAGATTCTTCTTGGCGGAGTTTGACTCAATTATTCACTGAAAACCCGAAGTGCAGCCTCCACTGACTTCGAAAACCATATAGTTTGATCTGATCCTTTGATTGCTTCTTAAGTCCTTCTAGGGCAGTTTATGTCAACTCCACATCCCTAGTTATCTCAGTACAAAGGACAAATGGAAAGTTACATTCTAAGTTTTTAAACAGTTTGAATTTTCACAAGGTAAATGCATGAATTCTGATTTATCTTTTTCACATTCTTAAGTTCATATGTTCAAAAAGATACTATTACTAAAAAAAGAAAAACAGCAAGCATGTTATTTATGTACACAGGCGGTTTTCACCCCCCACTTTTGAACGAAGGCGTGCCTTAGTTCAAAAGTCATGCAAGCTTAAAACTAAGTACTGAAAGTAAGTGCGGAAAGTAAGATAGTGTCGGGTTACCTCCCGACCAGTGCACTTGTTTTACGTCGTTGGCTCGACGATACCTCGTTTGTGGTTCATTGGTTTGGGTCCCATGGGTGGCTGAGGTCAAACTTTGCCACCATTCCTGTGTTGTTTCTTCCTGACTTCTTGCCGGATGTTGTGTTTTGGTCAGGACTCCTTTGTTTCGGGATTTTTTTCTTCCAATACCCCGGAGGGGGTGATGGGCTTTTCACTACTAGCCTTTTGAAGTTTTTGTATTTGGGACTGCCTAGTCCAGTTGCGGCATAGCAATGCTCCATCGGGGGGTTACTCTGCATAGGTCCATTTCCCATCCGCTTTTCAGCCTCTTCTTGGATCGCATAGTTCGCTGCGACTTTCTCATTGATCAAGGGGAAAAGTTGGGAAGGCCTCATGAGGCTTGGTTCTGCCTCGTTATGTTGGTTCGTGAAGAACTGATCGTAGATAGTCTCAGCTGCCTGGGTAATGATAGTCGGGTATGGAATAGGCAGCTCGTCGGTAGTGTTCTGGACTTCTACTTTGTTGCTTCCGGTGCTTTCCATGTCTGATTCCTCGGATGGTTCGGGAGTCTCTTCTGACGGCTCGGTGGTTTCTCCTTCATTAGCCTCTGGGTCAGCTTCTTCTGTCTGCATTTCCTCGTCGGCTTGGGGTGCTCGTCTTGTGGCAGCGGCCAGGCCGATTATAAGGTACCACATGTCTGCAACGGTGAAGTTTGTTGCAGACCTTTTCATAGCTTCGTTAACTCTTCCCAGCTCTTCAGCCCTCATCCCACGAAGGAATTTTTGGAGAAGAACTTTCTTCGTAAATCCATGGTGCGGGCAGCTTGAGACGATGGCATCGTAGTTCATGTAGTATTCGTCCAAAGTCTCATCCCGGGATTGTTGAAGGCTCATGATCTTCTCACGGGTTTCTTGGCGTAAAGATGGTGGGGAGAATTCTTTCAGGAACGGAACGCAGAGGTCTACGAAACGTTCTGCACTGCAAGCGGTGGATGTGTAGTACCATATCGTGGCGAAGTCGGTTAGAGAGAATTTGAAGCATTTCAGCTTAAATTCCTCTAACACTTCGTTCTCAGGTTTGATGTGGTGGCAGACGTGGTGGAAGTTTCGGCAGTGCTGTACAGGGTCTTCTCCTTCCGTTCCTCCGAACAGGGGTAGAAATCGTGTTGTCCATGCATGCGTAATGGGTGCTGTCATAGAGAAAAGAAAGAAAAAAGAAAGGGGAGAGAAAGAACAACTATCCGATGGCTGATTCCCCGGCAACGGCGCCAATTTGACAGACCCGCTCGTCGTCGAAGCGATTTGTACAAATAAATTTATAGTAGTCCACTACTTGCGACTATACTACTGGGTAGTACTTGGTAAGTAGGGGTCGAACCCAAAGGAATCAGGGGAATAGATGTTCTTGAGGGGGGTTGTTTAACGGGAGAGCGTGTTTAAGGTCGGTTGGTTGGTTTTAAAGCTACCAGCTATTTTGATTGATTGATTGGTTGGTTGGTTGATTTTAATACTGGAAAGTAAATTACAGTTTATAATTAAAAGAAATGTTCGGTTTCAGGGGGCTTGTATTATATCATGTTTATCATTGACCTTTAGTGAATCGTCTAAGTATTCTACGGTGTATCAAGGCCATTCCAAGCACTCGATTTGCGTACACTGTCTAGCCTATTCCAAGGACGTAGAACACTTAATTCTATTTAGACTAATACTCCATTCCCGGTTATATTAGCCTATGTGCATCCATTCAATCCCTTTGGCCCAGTTTTCAAATGGTTTTTCTGATAGTCGACCTCTTCGAATAGTTTATTCATTTAATCCCCTTGGCCCAGTTTTTAAATGGTTTATTTATCCGAGTGTGATCACGAATATCTAAGGAAGAGTTTACGAATTTGGACCCCTATGGTCACATTCCCAAATGGTTTACTATACCTTAGACATTCTAACTTTTATACATGGCACATAGAATCAGTGTTGATTACTAATTCGAGACACTAAGTTAATAGTCTAAAACATTTTATAATACAAGTGCGCCCCGTCTACCGAACTATTAGTTTAGCTACTATTCATCGCGCTAAACATTATACTAAGGAATTAAAAACAACAGTTGATTAAATAAATACTAAGAGATACTTACAACCGTTGAAGCGCCAAGGGAGCTATCCTTTATTTCCAAAGCAAGATTACAACGTTACAAGTATTACAACTTCTAGAGAGAGAAGTGAAATTGAGAATTGGTGGTGTTTTACAAATGAGGTTTGGCTTGGTATTTATAGCCAAAGTGAGGAGGAATGGATGGATGAGATGGAAGCACATGTCTTTTGATCCAAGGGAGGAGAAGGAGGAGCTTGTGGAGGAGACAAGTGGCGCAAGGAGGAGGAGCCGGCGGCTTTTGGTGGAGGAGGGTGGCGCCGCCGGTTGCCGGTCACCCAAGGGGGAGGAGCTCCTCCCTTGCCCACCTCCTTGAATGGTGGCCGGTCATCTTTGCCAAATGTGTGATTTTGTACAGTTTTGTGCAGTCTTTTCACAAAACTGTCAATGTGTTCCTTCCCCGGGATGTCTTGACTTCACTCCTGATTTTTCTGATTAATTTATTCTGGTCAATTTGACGTCAGGATCCTTGACATTTCTTCAGTCGGCATATGATCTTGACCTTGGATTGACTCTTGTTATCTTTTCAGCTTAAAATCCTCTCCTTAGCTTGTTTTCACTTCAGTCTCTAAAATGCCATGTGGAAATATATCGGGACTAACACGTAGATGTTAGACATACAAACAGTCTAATTCAGGGGGTTTTACTGTGTTTCTGACTCGTCTAACTTTGGTCCATCACCCACCAACAATAATATTGGGACGACCATTCCTCTATGCCACTAAAGCAAGAATCGATGTGGGCAAGGGGTCATTATCACTTAAGTTCGGCGGCAAAATTGCACACTTCTACATTAATAAGAGCCGCCCGGACACGAAGAAACCGCCAGACATAACACCTATCTCGGATCACGGTGCATAGTTTTCTGACCTGTCATTAGGGACCAGAAAAATATCAAGACCAGCAGCTATGGTCAAAGGTCTCCCGCCTTCTCAGAAACAATGGAAAGAGAAAACACCAAAACCGTGGAGCTCTTACTCCAGCAAGAAGTCAGGAAGAAGCAACACTGGAACGGTGGCAAAGTTTGACCTCAGCCACCCATGGGACCCAAACCAGTAATCCACAACGAGGTACTGTCGAGCCAACGACGTTAAACAAGTGCACTGGTCGGGAGGTAACCCGACACTATCTTACTTTTCCGCACTTTAATTTCTGTCATTTAAATTCAGTATTTAGTTTTAAGCTTGCATGACTTTTGAACTAAGGCACGCCTTCGTTCAAAAGTGGGGTGAGAACCACCTATGTACATAAATAACATGCTTGCTGTTTTTTCTTTTTTTAGTAATAGTATCTTTTTGAAAATATGAACTTAAGAATGTGAAAAAGATAGACCAAAATTCATGCATTTACCTTGTGAAAATTCAACTGTCTAAAAACTTAGAACGTAACTTCTCATTTGTTCCTTTGTGCTGAGATAACTAGGGATGTGGAGTTGACATAAACTGCCCTAGAGAGGCTTGGCAAGCAATCAAAGGATCAGATCAAACTATATGGTTTTCGAAGTCAGTGGAGGCCGCACTTCGGGTTTCAGTGAAAATTGAAGTCATCTCCGCCATGCAATGCAAAAGGCGAGGACGGGAATCAGACCGTCCTATCTCCGGTCAAAGTAGCCGAGAAAATAGATGAGCGACCCTCATCTTGACCCGCGCAAAAACGACAGTCAAGGTAGCCGAGAAAATAGATGAGCGACCCTCACCTTGACTCGCGCGAAAACGGCAAAAACGAGAAGAGCGGGGAGGTATTTCCATAGGCTTGCGGGCGATGATTGGACCTCCCAAAAAGGCTTGAGAAAATGGACTAGCAGTCACAAAAAGGCGAAAAGCTCAATGAAGCAAATCAAGAGGCCAAAGGCCCAAAATTGTGAAGGTTTTAACCGAACAAAAGTGAAGAACTCAAAGCGTCAAATCAAAGGCCAAAGGCCAATTCACTACAAAAAGCAGTCCCTCGCCAAAAGAAAATCAAAGTACTCAAACCACTGAAACCTGAACCGAATCACGTGCTAGAGAAGCTACCAGAAAACCATATAGTGCGAGACGATCCCAAGATTGCAGTCCAGGAGCCTAAAAAGGGCTATCTCCCGAGACATCCAATATAATTTGCATCTCAGCACGGAGGTACAAGTATTACGTTCCTTCTATTTATTTACGCAGTTTAATTTGGTAATAAGTAAGCAATGCATGAATTAGGATAGATCGAGTACCACAGTCTAATTTTCATATTCCAAAGCCAAACTTAGAACTTACGCCCTTTAATAGCATTGTTCGGGATGAACAACTAAAAGTGTGGGGTAATCTGATGGACCACAATTGTATGAAACATAAATGCAGTTAAACCCACCAAATTAGACTGTTTGTCTATTTAACTTCTACGTGTTAGTCCCGATATATTTCCACAGGGCATTTTAGAGACTGAAGTGAAAACACGCTAAGGAGAGGATTTTATGCTGAAAAGATAACAAGAGTCAATCCAAGGTCAAGATCATATGCCGACTGAAGAAATATCAAGGATCCTGACATTAAATTGACCATAACAAATTAATCAGAAGAATCAGGAATGGAGTCAAGACAGCCCGGGGAAGAAACATATTTACAGTTTTGTGAAAAGACTGCACAAAACTGTACAAACTCACACATTGGGCAAGGATGACCGGCCACTTGATGAAGTGGTGGCCAAGGGAGGAGCTCCTCCCCACATGGTGACCGGCCACCGGTGGCTATCACCTCCTCCTCCTCCACCACTCCCCTTCCTCCACTTGGTGCCACCACACTCCTCCACCAAAAGCCGCCGGCCTCCTCCTCTTCCTCCACATGTGGCCATCTCCTCCCTTGATTTCTTCCTCCAATCCAAATGCAACACTTGCCACCCATCTCCACCACCCATCTCCTCCCCTTTGGGCTATAAAAGGAGGAGCTCCTCCTCCTCCAAAACACACCAAAATCTCATTTTCACTTCTCTCTCTAGAAGTTGTAATATTTGTTACGTTGTAATCTTGGTTTTGGAAATAAAGGATAGCTCCCTTGGCGCTTCAACGGTTGTAAGTAATTCTTAGTATTTATTCAACTGTTTTATTTCCTTAGTTATAATGTTTAGCGTGATGAATAGTAGCTAAACTTGTAGTTCGGTCTAAGGGGTGCACTTGTATTATAAAATGTTTTAGACTATTAACTTAGTGTCTAGTCTAAGTATTCAAAACTTATTCTATGTTCCATATATTAAGTCAGAACGTCCAAGGTAGAGTGGATGCTTGGAATGACAAAACTCTACAGCGGGGTTCGTAAACTTGTACGGATAAGTGGATGCTTGGAATGGCAAAGCTTATCTGAGAAGTTTGACTCATCTTAAACACCATTTGGTTGATCGGGAATGATTGATCAAATGGATGCACATAGGCTAATATAACCGGGAATGGAGTATTAGTCTAAATAGAATAAGTGTTCTACGTCCTTGGAATAGGCTAGACAGTGTACGCAAATCGAGTGCTTGGAATGGCCTTGATACACCGTTTGAATACTTAGGAGAGTCACTAAAGGTCAATGATAAACAGGATATAATACAAGTCCCCTGAAACCGAACATTTCTCTTTAATTATAAACTGTAATTTACTTTCCAGTATTAAAATCAACCAACCAACCAATCAATCAATCAAAATAGCTGGTAGCTTTAAAACCAACCAACCGACCTTAAACACGCACCCACGCTGCGTAATCCCCCCGAAGAACAATTATTCCCCTAGTTCCCTTGGGTTCGACCCCTACTTACCAAGTACTACCCAATAGTATAGTTGCGAGTAGCGGACTATTATAAATTTATTTGCACAATCGCTTTGACGACGAGCGGTTCTGTCATGGAGCACCAAGAGAAAATATCTGCTTTGAAGCACGAGATGATTGGAATGAATCAAGAACCCTCGTCACTTCTTGCACAGAAGGTGAAACTGCTAGACACCGTATCGGTTCTGAAAGCTGAGATGGAGAAAAAGAGAGAAACACATCCTGCATGCTTGGTGGGGCTAAGGAGAAAGAATGCTGAGTTGCACATCCGCAAAGAAGTTCATCTCAATATGACAGGTAATCCTCGATATCTCATCATTGTTAAATCTATTTGCAAGCTTCAGCTTGTCACTTTTGGAGATGGAGGGAAGGGCCAGGTGATTGGCTGTGGGACATTGAAGGTTCCGGATCTACCTGTGCTCGAGGATATCCTCCTAGTGGATGGGTGACAGATGCTTGTCGTCACAGCAAATGTGCAAATAAATTTATAGTCCGCTACCCGCGACTACACTACTGGGTAGCAAGTGGTAAGTAGGGGTCGAACCCAAAGGAGTCAGTGTGGATTAGTTGTTTTTATGGGATTGTCACGAAAGTAAATACAGTTAGGGGTTGGGTTTGAGTGTTTTGGGAACTGAAAGTAAATTACGACAGTTGATATTACGATTAAAGGAAAGCATTCGGTTTTAGGGGCCTTGTATTATATTTGTTTATCATTGACCGCTAATGATCATGCCAAGTGTTCAAAGATGAATTGAGGCTATTTCTAGCGCAAGACATGATCATGCTAAGTATTCAAAGATGAATCGAGGCTATTCCTAGCGCAAGACTTGCAACACCATTTAAAACACTTGTTCTAAGCAAAACTAATTCCTCCTTTCGAAGTATCTTAGTCGTAAGTGCATCCATCTGGTTCGTCATTTCCGATCAAACCAGATGGTGTTTAAGATGAGTCAAACTTCTCAAATAAGCTTAGCCATTCCAAGCATCCACTTATCAGTACAAGTTTACGAACCCCCATGGTGAGCTTTGCCATTCCAAGCGTCCCCTCAACCATGGACGTTCTGACTTAGTATATGGCACATAGAACAAGTATCGAATACAAAGGTATACTAAGAGTAAAGTCTAAAACATTTATAATACAAGTACGCCCCTTCTACCGAACTACTAGTTTAGCTACTATTCATCGCGCTAAACATTATTACTAAGGAAATAAAAGCAGTAAATAAATACTAAGAAATACTTACAACCGTTGAAGCGCCAAGGGAGCTATCCTTTATTTCCAAAGCGAAGAACAATTTTATTGAAAATGAAGAGAGGAGGGTTAAGCCCTCTCTCTCTCTAAAGTGTATACAAGTATGGATGGTGTGGGATGATACAAATGAGAAGGAGGAGCTCCATATTTATAGGCCAAGGAGGAGGAGATGGAGGGTGGAGATGGTGGCATGTGGAGGAGCATCCAAGGGTGGAGGAGGAGGCTTTGAAGATGTGGAGGAGGAGCCACCACTTGTCATCTTTTCCATGGAGGAGAAGCCACATGGGGGTGGTCCAAAAGCAGTCGGCGGCTATGGGAGGAGAGGAGGAGGAGCCGCCACTTGGAGGGAGGAGAGTGGAGGAGCCACCCTTCTAGAAGCTTGTGACTTCTTCACAAAAGCCATCGGTTTGACCGGATCTGACCGGAGCTTTGGCCGGAGCTTCTTGGATTTTGGAGAGTGTATTTTGAATGAAAATGTCATTCTAAGATGATCTAAAGAAGGAACCTAAGCCAAATTCTGCTTGGAACATGGTCGAAATCCCAAATCCGATGAAATTGCCCTTGTTTGGCCTTTACCGGGCTTGGTGCCTTTGCCTTGCGTTCTTGTCCATTTGCCGACGGTTCTAGAATATTTGAGTGATTCCAAGTCGGTTCCATGAAGGATGTTAAGGCTGATTTTGAGTGTAGCATGGTCGTGACCTGGAATGACTCGTTCTTCATTTTCCGCTTAAAAACTCCTCCTTAGCGTGTTTTCTCTCTAAGTGCAAAAATACCCTGTAGAAATATATCGGGACTAACAAGCAGAAGTTAAATAGACAAACAGTCTAATTTGGTGGGTTTAACTGTGTTTTTGATTCGTATAATTATGGTCCATCAATGGGTTAAAGGTGAACCTGATCAGTATCAGTAGATTGTGTGATGAAGGACAGAGTGTTACTTTCACTCGTGATTCGTGTCAAGTACTGGATAGGAATGGAGACACTGTTGGAAGGAAGTAGGTCAACAAACAAATGCTACTGTCTAGGCACAATTGGAACAGGAGCTGCCACTGTCTGTCCGACAAACACGATACATGAGATGGAGTTGCAAGGGACAGGTATGGTGTCCTCTTCTGGAAAGGTGAAAGACGATGTTGCCCCCAACTCAGTTCTAGAAGATAAAATTCCAGAGGGAGGTCTAGCCGATGAAGCCACACCTACTCCAGCCGGGACACTTGACGATGCACCTGCGCTGCAACCCTCATGGAGAATTAAGAGTCGAGCAAATGAGATCAAGTGTCGAGAGTTGGCTGCCTGTTCATCCAGTCCGAAGAATGTCATCAAATCATTTATTGATGAGATTTAGGTGGTGGCCATTCACATGGAACTGGAAGAGCTCATCAGATATAAAGCATGAAAGTTATGTCATCTTAAGCATAGTCACGAACTGAAGAAGACTATGTACGGACTCACACAAGCGCCCAGAGCATGGTACGAAACGTTCCTCATCGACCATGGCTATGAGCGAGGGGGAGTGGAGAAGCATATGTTCGTCACGAGTACACAGAAGCTGGTTGGCCAATTCGTTAGACATATGCAAAAGGAGCTCCAGCTGACCATGTTGGGAGAGATGAAACAGGTGCTAGGCGAGCGGGAAAGCATCACTACAGGGAGCTGCCGCACTCAGTTCCTATGTATGAAGCAGAATCTGTCTGAACACAGAGTGGAACAAGTGAAGAAGTTTTTGCCCCAGAACCCAGTACAACACTCCATGAGCAGATATCACTTCATCAGAGAGCTAGTGGAGAAGAAGGTCATCACATCGAAACACATGACAATCGTAACTGTCGTACTCACCATGCCACTAGACGCCGCTCAGTTTGAAACACTTAGATCCTCTCTGGGTCTGCGTGTTATCGCCAACTAAATGTTCCAGACGGAGGTCAGCCAAGAGCAGAGCCCCAGCAATCGGATGGGCTGACCTACCAAAGAAGAGGGCTGGAACTGATGGTACGTGGTTGGAACTGATTACTAAGTTCAACATATTTGTAGCTTTATGAGGCGTTGGAGCATATCAAGGAGGAGAGAGGTGATTGGACAAATATCTCAAGAGATATACACATGACAATTTTTGGCAAGTTGAGGAATCCAAATATTTGAAAATCGAAAGGCAGTCGAATCAAAGTTGGATGAGGATACAATATCAGCAAACCCTAAGATCAGTGAAGGGAAAAAGAAGGGAGAAGAAGCGGCTGTGACAAAACTGAAAGAAGCTTCTTCAAAGGCGTCAAAGGCGTCAAAGGCTGATCCTAATCCAACTAAAGGGAGTGTGCAGACTGCGAAGGAAAATCTGGCGATGGCTGAACCACCCCTGATGAGCCGTATTTATACAACTCATCGAGTCATTAATTCCCACCAATTCCTGCACTTTATTATACGAACGGTTACTTTTTAGTATTGTTTCGTATTTCAGGTGATTTGGAAGCTCTAGGAGGAGTCGCACTCAAAAGGCGGCTTTTGAAGCCTAAAACATCACAAGGAATTATGGACCGGCTTATCAGCAGTTGACGAAGTTTGGCGCGGAAAGAAATGAAGACCGAAGCACTTTGGAACTTTCAGCAGTGCAATTCGCGGACGTCTTCACCATTTAGGGCGCGGGGGTCTTGTGCTTTATGATAATTCTAGAGACGTCCGCGGGAAGGAAATACAAGAGGCGTCCGCGGATGACGTCAGATCTCGGCTCGTCTTTTGGCGTCTCATCCGTCCAGCCCAAGTCACATCTAGGGCAAAATTACAAGCTAGGGTTTTGGAACGTTCAGGAAGGATCTAGATGGCTTGAAGATAAAGCAAGATTATTATGGGAATATTTCCATAATTATCTTGTGCTTATTTTGGGAACTTTAGGGTTTTCAAAACTCTATATAAGGAGGAGCATTCAAGGCATAATACTCGTCCCACAAGCTCTACTCGAGTTCTTCTCTCATACACGGCCAAGCCCTTGCTCCGCCACTCTCTCCTCCGTGCGCCGCCATATGCTCCGCCCAACTCAGCCTTGCACGGCCGTGACTCGGCCAGCACTCGTCCAAACTCGGTTCCTTCATTCTACTCGGTTTTTTGTGAAGCATCTCTTGTCCTTTTATTTTCTGCATTATTTCCATGGCTATGTGTAACTAAATTCTCTATTCGGATTAGGGTTTTATACATTGTGACGATGTTTTTGAGACTTGGTTCTTAATGCTATATTCTATGTTTTACTGATTCTCGTACATGAATTCCATGAACTATTGCTAGACTAGACGTATACTTTGTCGTGAAACCTAGTTGCGCATATTTCTATATTAATCATCTATCTAATACTTTGCCGTTTAGATAGGTAGTACGTCTAGGTTAAATAACACCTTTGTCGGGTTATTAAACTTAGGGGAATTAGGTCGTGGCGTAACACCTTTGTCGGGTTACTTGGGAAGTCACCTTTGTCGGGACAACCACACTCAAAACACGAATTAGATACTTAGAAAGTCTATGATAAAACAAGTCACAATCAAACCCTAATCTGAATATTTCTCTCTGATATTTACATCCTTGCTATTTTTGTGACTTACAGTTGTTTCCTAATCCATACTTTCACCCAATTGCCTTTTCTTTCCTATTTCAGAACAAAGTAGTAACCAATCTAGCCTTCTAGGGGTCGACCCTTGCTTGCCACTACACTAGTCTTTCGCAAGGAATTATAAATTTAAATTTGCAGGTCACACGACGCCTGTCAAATTTTGGCGCCGTTGCCGGGGAGCTACGCACGGTGAAATATTTGTTCTGTTTTTTGTTTTTTTTCGGTTTAGTGTTTTTTCACTATTTTCCGGTTTTACAAAAAGTCTGCAGGATTCGAGCTACCAGTGTCCGATTTCAGCCCATAATACCTTATTCTGAGCGGAACGACGAGGAGATCGGAAATCACCAGCATTTGCTTGTGACATACGGTGTTTTTCGGCCATCGGAGATCGTTTAGTATTTTATTTTGAATTTTTTAGTGTTTTTAGAAATTTTCAAATTTTTTCGTTTATTTCCTTTTTTCGTTTATTTTAGTTACTTCTTGCTATTCGGTGATTTCCTAATTCGTTATTTTCAACTGTCTCGATTTCGTTTTCCGATTCTTCGATTTCCAATTTCTAGCTTTTAGAGGATCCTGTCACCAAGACTTACGAGTCTAAGGAGTGTGGGTTTTAAGTGAGACCGTTGTGACTCCTCCACTCTCCTGGGGATCCTTTGTTGCTAGTCTGTGCTTGCTATTTCGGTGTTTTCTATCTCGGTGCTTGCTATTTCTTGCAACATGTCTCATGCTGGAAGTATAGTCGGTGACAACAGTCAAAATAATGAAGTCGAACAGGTACAGAATGGAGAAATCCGGGGGGCTATCCCGGGACAATTTCAACAACAACAAAACCAAAACCAACCGCAATATCCACAGTACCCTCAGTATCCGCCACCATATTAGCAGTATCCACCGCCACCGTATCCACAGTACCCACAACCGCCATACCCCCAATACCCACCACAGTACCCACCACTACCATACCATCCACAACATCCATACCCACCACCTCAGAGACCCCCACGCCAACCAGTAGTCAGAGACGATGAGGAGGACGAAGATGAAGGACCCACCATGGGCGAGCTCTCGGTTCCCAATTTCAGAGACCAGACATGGCCTATTTATGAAGGACCGGACCTCGCAGCCATAACAGTCAGCACCTCAGTCGTCCATCATCTACCCAAGTTCTCTGGAACCAAGGGAGAGTCTGCTACATCTCACCTGACACGTTATCACGGGTTATGCTTAAACCGGAAACCACACGGAGCCGACGTCGAAATTTTCAAGCTGAAGGCGTTCTACTTCTCACTTACAGACGCTGCCGCAGATTGGTTTCTATCCTTGCCCCCCGATAGTATCTGCACATGGGACCAGATGCAAAAGCAATTCGTCAGCAAATACTATCCAGCTGGGCGTGCAGCGCAAGTCCGGAAGCAGTTGCAAGAGCTCAAGCAAGGCCCAAATGAGACTATGTACGAGTATGTGGAGGAGTTCCTGGCCTTGGAAAAGAGTTGCTGCAACCTCGAGCTCCCAGAGAAAGTCATCGTCGAGTATATGCTAGATGGACTGCGCAGGCTAGAAAGGAAGCTATTGGAAGCCTCAGCTGGAGGTAATCTCATGAACCTGACGCCAGCCAGAGTAAAGCAGAAGATCATATCAATGGCAAAAAGTGAGCGCTTCCAGGATGAGTCAACAAAAGAAGACGAGTATGCCCGAACAAAGAACGTGTCAACGGTTGAGCCCTCAATCAGTGCTATGGCCGCAGAAATGAAGGAAATGAGGGAGCTGATGAAGCATGTGGTCCGAAGGCAACTAGTCTAGGTCAAGACATGTGAGTTCTGTACAGCTACAGATCACAAGACAAACGAGTGCCCGACCTTACAAGAAGACGTCCAGGCTGATATCGATGCAGTGGGCAATTATCAGAAATATGGTAACCAGCCAGGGCCAGTCAGACAGTATGGCGCAGCAGCGCCCAATCAAGGGGCCAATGGACAGACCTGGAGGAACAACAATCAGCAACAGCAGCCAGCACGACAGAATATACCTCAGCAGACTCAGCAGCCCTACCAACGCCCACATCATCAGTTTCGGCAGAATGCACCTGGGAAGTATCAGCAGAAAGGGCCGAACAACCATCAACCGGGCCCGAGCAATCAAAATAAATCCCTGGAGGACATGATGAAGGAGATGATGGCTAGCAACCAGCAGATCAATACAACCTATGGCCAAAACTGACGGGGCAATAACCGACCTACAGAAGCAGAGTCCCAGATGGCCACAATAGTCTCAAGGCTCGAGGACAACACAGGCCGACTTCCCTCACAGACCGTTCAAAATCCGAGAGGGAACGTCAGCCAAGTAGAGGTAGTGGCTAAGGATGCCACATTCGAGGAGCCCACAGAGGAACCCAGCTCAGGCACACACAGCACAGTTCGGCCAGACTCGACCCTCACAGCTCAAGGGTCCGAAACCAACAGTTCTTCCTATGCTATGCAGGTAGTTGCTCCCGAGAACCATGAGACTGAGAAAGCTGAACCAGAGATGCGCTTGGTGGTAAGGCCTACATAGAACGACCAGATAATGAGGCATCCACCCACTGTGAGCCATGGTACACCTTCAAGAAAGAGTAAGGACCCAGGGACCTTCACGGTCACCTGTGGTATCGGTAAGACCCAAATACCTCACTGCTTAATTGATTTGGGTGCTGCTATTAATGTTATGCCTTACTCTTTGTATTGCTCGCTGGGTCTTGGCCCATTGAAACCGCCTAGGCTATCTATAGAATTAGGAGATAAGTCTTGTGTACGCCCTACTGGATTGCTTGAAAATTTAACCCTCCGAGTAGGAGATCTTGATGTTCCTGCAGATTTCTATGTCTTGCAGATGGAAAAATCCAGGAAAGGCGAACCACCAGGGCTGATTTTGGGACGGCCATTCCTCTACACCACCAAGACCCAAATCGACATGGGCATAGGCTTACTGTCATTATCATTCGGTGGTAAGGAAGCTGATTTTTATGTCTATGAGGATGCAAACCGTCCATGCACAAGGAAACCACCAGACATTGTGCACACATCAGAGTACGATACCCTAGTTCCAGACCCACCAAGGCAGGCTATACAGACTACTAGGCCAGCAGCTATGGCCGAGACACCCTCATCCTCTCGAGGGTATGTGAAGAAGAAACGGTCTGAACACTGGAGAGCAGAGCCGAGTGAACAGCTAGAGGAGCACATTGGACGAACTGAAGGAGTTGCTGAGAAGAAGTATGACCTCACACGCCCATGGGACCCTAACTTGTGATCCCTACAAAGGTACTGTCGAGCCAACGACGTTAAACAAAGGCGCTCGCAGGGAGGCAGCCCTGCACTATCTGCATCTTAGTCTTCATCATTTATTTTATTATGTCTTATCATCACATTGTACTTGGGAAAGAAGATGATCTTCATGTAGGGACAGAGGCGAACGTATCAGAGATGTTAGCAAAAGACTGTATCCAGCGTGAGTAGTTCACACTTTGAATAAGTTGCGTCGAGAAACATGAGCGTTTAAAGATTCTGTCACAAAGACTTACGAGTCTAAGGAGGTTGGGTTTTAAGTGAGACCATTGTGACTCCTCCAACCTCCTGGGAATCTTTTATTCGTCTTAATGTCATCGACACAGACCTTTCATCGTGTGACGAACTCACGCTGCGATACAAGCTCCAATGGTGCTCTTCGAGGACTCACAGGAGAATTATCAGTCGTCTCTAATTGTCACGCACGCACGAGGGAAGTGCTTGTCCTTACTCTCTTCTTATTTCCCTTTGTTTTATTGCATGCATTGTGAGTCTAGACTTAAGTCGTGCCGTGAGGACACGGCTCATTTCAAAAGTGTGGGGTGGGAGAGTCAGTCATTGAGTCAGCACGTTTATTTACTGCACCCTGCACAGAGTCAGCACGTTTCCCATGATTTTTAAAATTTTTTGTACATGATACTTCACTATTTCCTAGACTTGCAGTATTGGATAATGATTAGGTGAAATAGATAGAGCCGATTACATGCATGTCTTTGGTGAAAATTGATTTGTGCGACTAACGTGTGATTTTAAAATTTTTGCGTGCCTTTGTTAGTTGAGATAAACAGGGATGTGGAGTTGATAGAAATGCCCTAGAGAGACTTGACAGATCATTCAAAGACCAAACTCAGATATATGGTTATGTGGAGTTTGTGGAGGCTAGCACTTCGAGGCAACATAGTACGAGTCTGATCCACCACTGCGGTAACCTTTGCGGTTGGTCAGGACGGGAATACATCACACCGTCCAAGCTCTAGTCCGAGTAGCCGGGAAAATAGGCAAGCGACCCTTGACTTGACCCGTGTCAAAAGGGCAAGGATGAGTGAGAGCAAGAAGGTTCCTAGTCCAAGTAGCCGGGAAAATAGACAAGCAACCCTTGGCTTGACTCGCGTCGAAAGGAAAAGGAATCACGGTTCGAGCAAGTCACATTCCGCACTACAAAGCAACAATCCACCATCATTGTGATAGTCCACACGAAATCAAGTGAAAGCATCATTGAAATATCAGATCCGATGACACTATAGCTGGCCGAAAAGCACTCAAACACTTTGAAGCTCGAATCAATCACGTGCAAGAAAAAGCAGCAAAGTATAACCATATAGCAGCGAGTTCGAGTCCGAGAATGCAGTTCATGGGTCTATGGAAGGGCTACCTCCCGATACATCCGAATTGATTTGCATCTCGGCCCAAAGGTAACACGTATCTTTAACCCATGTTTTTGCACAAAGACATTAGTAACGAGCATGCATAGAAGGTGGGATCTATAGTAGCCGAGTCATAACCATGTAGCCTGTCTAGGATGACCGAAGCATTGTGGTGTTACATTAGTTCGTTCCTCCTTTGATCTAGTTCTTGTTCGGGACGAACAAGTTTAAGTGTGGGGTGGTTTGATGAGCCGTATTTATACAACTCATCGAGTCATTAATTCCCACCAATTCCTGCACTTTATTATACGAATGGTTACTTTTTAGTATTGTTTCGTATTTCAAGTGATTTGGAAGCTCTAGGAGGAGTTGCACTCAAAAGGCGGCTTTTCAATGAGATTCTGTGGTTGATGCTGCAGAAGAAGGTGAAGCCAGTAGGGCTAACATTGTGGTTCTGATAAGAAGAAGCTATTGAATGCAAAGGTAGATGCCACTGGCTTCATGCTGAAGGAGACAGGAATCCGCATGAAAGTCGTGCCTAGGAGGAATGGAACTCCCAGGAAATACGCTGCACGAATTAGTGCTGTGAGGGGGAGAAAACTTGCTATGTCAGATTCTGAGACTGAGCAGGTTGTTGAACCTTCTAGCAAGAGAAGTCTTGTACTAGATGAAGAGTCGGATGAATGTTTAGCAGAAAAGACTGTTGAGGTAGTCGATGAAGAGAAGGTGTTAGAGAGTAAAGCTGTTCCTATGGAAGCTGATGATGTGAAGCAACAGGAGCCTGAAGTTGTTGTCTCCGATGAGTCAGACCAACCTGAAAATCAGACGGAGACAGAACGAGTAGAAGAGCAAGTTGTTATTAAACCTGTCATCTAGAAGAAGGAAAAGCAGTCAGATGTCCAAGAAGTAATAATGACTGAAGCAGAACATGGTGCTGGTAATCATGCACAGAAAGCTGGTCAAAATCCTAGATCATTAGCTGAATTAAAAGAGAAACAGAAGGAAGGGACTATAAATCAAGAAGGAGTTGAGCGTGTTAAGTCTGGAGAGAAGTCAGAGACAGACAAGGCTGCTGAGAAAGTGTCTGTTGAACCAGATGTTTCGAGGAAGTTAGAACAGCCAGCTAACCCAGATGTAGAGATGCATAAAGCTGATCTAGAGAGACCAGATAATGGAGATTGTAAGGACAATCGGGACTCGGTTTCATTGGTGGAGCTCAAGAAGTCTGAAACGGAGAAACCAAAGAAGGAAGTGACCATCCAAGCATGCTCGACTGGAGTAACTACCAAGAAGGATGGTTAGAGAACAGATGCAGGGGGAGCAATTGCATTCAAGAAAAAGAAGAGAAGTGTTCCAGGTTCTGTTCCACCTAGTGTACCAACTGGAGTGACTAAGCATATAGTGTGGTTTGCCAGTACAATCGTAGCAGCCAAGTGGAAAGCAGTGCAGAAAAGAAAGATCTTCCCTGAGAGGATGCTTGATGAGAAGAAGTACAAAGGAGAGTAGATTATTCAGCTCTTGAAGGAGACTGATCTGATTTTGGACCGTCCAAAGATGCAAATCGTTTAATGAATAGTTGGTGAGAGAAGCTATTGCAAGACTATGGCATAGTCTTTGTCAGAGGAAAGAGGGTCAAGATTGATCCTGAGATCATCAATGTGTACTTCGCAATGGATGATTCTTACGAGGTGGTGGAAGAGGAGAGCTATGACAAGATTGCAAGCTGTTTAACGGCTGGAACATACCCTTGGTGGGAAGACACCTCCATCCCAGCTGTAGAGTTGACCACATTCTACTCGATGTTGTTCTTCATCGCCATAGTCAACTGGAAGCCTACATCTCATAGAACCATGGACATCAAGGAGATGGGACAGCTGCTCTACCAGATTGGAAACAGGATTCTCATTGACATGGGAAGAATTATGTTCGACCAGATTGTAGAACACGCCATATCTACAAAGTCTCTGCACCAGATAATCTTTCCATCACTTCTATAAGATGAACATCAACCAGCATCCAGATTTGAAGACAGACCAGGACAGACTATCAAGTGCTCTATTGAAGTTGGTAATTGACCACAAGCTGTTCAAGGGTCGACATAAGAATGATCTGAATAAAGGACCCCGGGTTGAAGAGGAAGGACGCACCTGAGTCTTCCATAACGAGAGCTGTTGGTGAGAAGTTGTCCCGAGCTGAACGCGGACAGCTACTATAGGAGGTGAAGACAATACTGAAGGTCGAATAAGCGCAGAGGACAAGAATCAATAAATTGGCGTGCGCTTTACGATATCCCAGTGCTGATAAAGAAGACGGAGAGAATTGAGGTCCTGATTGAAGAAAAGGCAGAACTCCTTGATGTTATCTCGTCGTTAAAGATGCAGATGGAGAAGGACTACCATGCAGCAGTACTGGACGAGCTGAATCAGTTTAAGCAATCAGTGAAGATGATAATCGCTGGATCAAAAGACCTACATACAATTTTGAAGTCCCAGAGAATGATTGGAGGATGTAGAGGCATTGGCTACACTGATTGGAGCAATTCAGGAACCTATCAGTTGCTGACCCGTGGTCGAACAGCTGCTGAGACACCATGGTCCGACTGACTCACAGTATGTGTCACTGTCCCAGGCTATGTTCGAAGGGGAGTTGACAAGATTCCAGAGACCGAGGAGACCAGGTTGCTCGATTGGATCCCTTTCCAGTTTGTGGCAAAAAGGGGGAGTAATTTGAGGTAACTGTTCTGGTTCCTCAAGTTGTGTCTAAAGCATAGATTTGGTTTTGCCAAAATGCCAAGGGGGAGATTGATGTTCCCATGAATGACATGGCTTTGGCAAAACGTCTTTCGACAGTTCGAGCTAGAGTTCAACCACGGACTGGAACAGAAGAACAGCGTACAGCAGACGCAAGGATTTGCATATCCAAAAGATCGATGAGATTATTTGATTGGGATCAATTGACGAGTCATCATTAAAGAACAGATATTCAAATGAATATCTTCAGCTTGGATTCGAGAATATTGGATGACTTGGCACGGAAGTAATCTCCAAAGATTGGATATGGAAGAGATTGAATATCGATCATATATTTAGGAGTATCTCCGAAATATTTGACAAGGATATTCTGATTGGAGTCGGCCAGCGAGGAATTCGAAGATTCAGTATTCAAACGAATATCTACACATCAGATTAAAGGCGGCGTGACTGACTTGGGAAGGAAGTTTTCGAAGATACTTCCTAAAGATTGGATAAAGATACACGTCGAATATTTAGGAATATTTCCTAAATATTTGATGAGATATCTAGAGCTGATTTGGAGAGCGCCCATGCATATAAATAGATATCTAGGGCGTCCATAATCTGTGTCGCTTCCTGAGTGAAAAAGAAAAACACGAGAGTTCGTGAGATTGGGGGTAGCGACGGCCGGAGGAACATTCCTTATCAATATACAACCGGCGAAGAAAGAGTCTGTTCAGTGTGCTGTTCAGACTGCTCTTGGAGAACTATCAAGCGCACACACACACGGTGATAAAGACACGTCTTTGAGAGAAGGCGACTGGACTTCCGAGAAGTCCAAGACTAGGCCTAGAGGGAAGTCTCGTCCTACCCATAGGGGATCAAGGGGAGTTGCGACGAACCGAGATTGCAAATCCGAGAGACGGAGTGTTAGTGGTGAGGCCATTATAAACGAGGAGTTGTGTAAGAGTAAGACCTCTTGTAACCCTAAACTCGTAATAAGATTTGTGTCCCTTTTTTCGGGTGTGGGAAACCCCCCAGAGTAGGCGGAGCCGAACTGGGTTATCATATCGTGTGTGCTCCTATTTTGTGCTGTTTATGTTCTGTCTGCTAAGGTGTTCCAGTCTCTGTTTGAACACAACCTGAAACTGTCCAACAAGTGTTCGAGACGCAGTTCGAACACCATCTGGAACTCGTCTTGACTAAGACAAGTAGATTTCAAAATTGGTGTTTCCAGCAGACTTCTACGTCTTAAAAATGGAGAATGGCGGGCCAACAGACCCTGCACCCATCTTTCTCGGCCGTCCATTTCTCAAAACATCAAAAATGAAAATAGACTGCGGAAGTGGGATGCTATCAATGGAAGTAGAAGGAGAGGTCTTCAGCTTCGACATATTCAGAGCAATGAAGCATCCCATGGAGTTCGAGGAAGTGCACGCTCTTGACGTTTTGGATGACCTAGTCCAAGAAGTTCAACCAGAACCAAGAGCAGATCCCTTAGAACTCATACTCAATGGAGCCGAGAGCTCGTATGAATTGGCCGAAGGATTGCATGAAACACTAGCCCACTTAACAATCTCGGAGCCTCTCACATCGGGATATGAAGTCAACGAGGTAAAATTATTCAAATCGAATACCTTTTTACCCTCGGTGATGCAAGCTCCCAAGATAGAATTGAAGCCCCTTCCCATGCATCTAAAATACGCATTCCTAGGGGAAAATAACACGCTCCCGGTAATCATAAAGAGTGGCTTAGAAACAGACTAGGAGCGTCGTTTGATAAAAGTGCTGAGATAACATAAGTTGGCTATTGGATGGACTCTAGCCGACTTAAGAGGAGTCAACCCAGCAGTTTGCATGCATCGCATCTTACTCGAGGATGGAGCTAAGCCGTCAAGAGAACCTCAGCGACGACTCAATCCAATCATGATGGAAATCGTCCAGAAGGAAATACAGAAGCTCCTGGATGCAGATGTAATCTATCCAATATCGGATAGCCAGTGGGTGAGTCCAGTCCACATAGTCCCGAAGAAAACTGGAATCACAATCGAGGAAGATGCCGAAGGAAAAATGGTGACAACAAGGGTCAAGAACGGCTGGAGAATGTGCATCGACTACAGAAAATTGAACGCCGTCACAAGAAAGGACCATTTCCCTCTGCCATTCATCGATCAAATGTTAGACCGACTGGCGGGCAAACCGTACTTTTGCTTCCTGGACGGATTCTCAGGCTACAACCAGATTCCCATAGCACCTGAGGATCAAGAGAAGACCACATTAACCTGCCCATTCGGCACATTTGCTTTCAGAAGAATGTCGTTCGGTCTATGCAATGCTCCGGGGACTTTCCAAAGAGTGGTGACCAGCATCTTCTCAGACATGATCGGAATATTCATCAAAGTCTTCATGGACGACTTCACCATCTATGGCGATACATTTGACGCTTGCCTAGACAATTTAAGCACGGTTCTGGCACGATGTGTCTCGATGAACCTTGTGCTCAACTATGAGAAGTGCCATTTCATGGTAACTCATGGAGTGGTCTTAGGGCACGTCGTCTCACAAGAAGGCATAGAGGTAGATAAATCTAAGATAAACCTGATCATGACTTTACCATACCCCTCCACTGTCCGAGACATCCAATCCTTCCTTGGGCATGCGGGATTCTATCGACGATTCATCAAGGACTTCTCCAAAAAGGGGTTGCCTCTATCCACTCTTCTCCAAAAAAAAGTTCCTTTTGAATTCACCAATGCATGCAAAGAGGCCTTTGATGATTGACAGGTGTCAGTCGTTGTGGCCTGCAAAAAATACAATTTATAAGTCCGCTACTCGCGACTTTACTACTGGGTAGCAAGCGGTAAGTAGGGGTCGAACCCAAGGGAATTAGGGGATATCAGTTCTTTAGTGGAAATGTCACAAAAGTAAATACAGTTGGGGTTGATTTTGGTTTTTTTGGTTTTTAGTACTGAAAGTAAATTACTGAAAAGTAAAGAAAGTAAATACAAGACTGAAAGTAAGTACTGAAAATAAAGTGCTGTAAGTAAGTGCTTGAAGGACAAGACTTGCGAAAAGTAAGTGCTTGAAGGACAAGACTTGCAAAAAGTAATTGCTTGAAGGACAAGACTTGCGGAAAGTAAATGCTTGATGGACAAGACTTGCTGAAAGTAGCAGTTGATATGAGACTGAAAGTAGCAGTTGATATGAGACTAAAAGTAACAGTTGATATGAGACTGACAGTAACAGTTGATATGAGACTGAAAGTAACAGTTGATGTTTAATCAAAGAAAAGCATTCGGTTTAGGGGGCTTGTATCACAACTTGTTTATCATTGACCTCTAATGATCATACTAAGTGTTCAAAGATGTATCAAGGCTATTTCTAGCACCTGACTTGCTACACCGTCTTAGTCCTTTTCAAGACATAGAACTCTTGTTCTAGTTGGGCTAATTCCTCCTTTCGAAGTATCTTAGCTTATGTGCATCCACTTGATCAATCATTTCCGATCAACCAAGCGGTTTTAAAGTAGGATTAGACTACTCTACCAAGCATTGCCCTTTCGATGCATCCACTTGGTTTTGTTGTCTAATCTGGACTGAACTACCTGGCTAAGCTTTGCCCTTTCGATGCATCCACTTAGCCTTGTCGTTCAACCATGTAATGGCACATAGAACAAGTTTTAAACACAAAGAAGCACTAAGAAAAGGGTCTAAAACATTTGTATGATACTAGTACTCCCCTTCAACCGAATGAAGGGCTTAGCTACGGCTATTCATGGAAGAGAATACCATAGCTAGTGTACGAAATCAAAGGTTTTGAAAGACAATAAACGTAAAGGATTTTGAAAGACAACAAAAGTAAGAACAAAGCTTTTCGAAAGTAAATACGAGAAAGAGTAGAAAGACGTTGAAAGTAACAAGATCAAACCCGAACTCAAGAACAACTTGGAATCTTCAATAGCAAAGTGTTTACAAGGTTTGCGTATGGATTTCTAGAGAGATTCGAGATGATGGTGATGATAATGTGAAACAAGAGAAAACTAAGCTAACTTGTGATGTGGATTTCGAACAAAGGACTAAGGACCATGGACTTCGAACAAGGGACATGAAGACATTGATTTCTAAGGCATGAGCCTTGTATTTATAGAGGAGGGAACTTAGGGGCTAAGGCATTGGACTTGAAAATATCCCAAGGAAACCCTTTGGATCGGTTTTTGCCACCTCAAGCTCTCCTCTTCTCTTCCACCGCCTCTAGTTGAGCCTTGGTTGAGCCAAAAGATACTTAGTTGAAGTTGCACGTGTTGGTTTGAGCCAAAGGACACTTAGTTGAAGTTGCACTTGTTGGTTTGAGCCAAAGGACACTTAGTTGAAGTTGAACTAGATTGTCCCAAAGGGCAACTAGTCTTCTCCTACTTGGTTTGACTTGGCCGAAGCTTGGTGGTCGGAGCAAGGTGGTGACTGGCCGGAGCATGGTGGTCGGAGCAAGGTGGTGGCCTGAGTTGAAGTTGGGGTCCAACGCTGGTCTCGGGCGTGCTTGGGCGATAATGCGTACCTCGTTCGGTACTGGTTCTTGGTGGTTTTCTTGGGCCATGGTCGAATTTCGTCTGGCGTTTTGTCTAGAATTTGATATTATCCGAGTCCTTTGATATTTGGAACAAGTTGGTCGAGCCAGAATTTGAAGATGTGAAGGTTGGCTCGAGCAACTCGGTCTTGGTCCATCAGCGCGCGGGGCTTTTGCTTGGAACTGAGCCAATTGCCAAATGGATCGTGCGTCGCTCTTGGTATCTCGACATCTTCCACCTTATTTTCCATTTGGAACATTTTGGTCGAGGCGGAATTGTCAGATTTGATGTTTGGCCCGGATAACTTGAAATTGGATCTTGGAGGCCCGGTTGGGGCCTGGTCCTTCTCGGATGGGGCCATGCGCTCGCACAAACCACTTGTAATCCATTTTTAGCATAAATCTCCTTTTTTAAGCTTGTTTCTTCCCTAGACCTCAAAATAGCCTGTAGAAAAAAAATGGAACTAACAAGTAAACGTTGTTAAGACAAAGTGTCCAATTTGGTGGGTTTAACTGCTTCGATGAGTCGTATAAATACGCTCCATCAAATCACCCCACACTTATACTTGTTCATCCCGAACAATGCTATTTGAAAGAGGTATACATACTCCTTGCTAAAGTTCTTAAATATGAAAGTGAGATAGTGGTACTAGATTTATCCCATCCAAGCATTACTTTATTTGCTATCAAAATAAACCGTGTAAATACTTAGAAGAAACTTGATACTTGTACCTTTGAGCTGAAATGCAATTTAATTCGGATGATTCGGGAGATAGCCCTTTTTAGGCTCCTGGACTGCATCCTCGGGACCGACTCTCACTATATGGTTTTCTTGTAGCTTTCTCTAGCACATGATTCGGTTCAGGTTTCAATGATCTGAGCTCTTTTGAATTTCGTTTGATGAGGGACAGCTTTTGAAGTGATTTGGCCTTTGGCCCTTGATTTTGAATTGGAGTTTCTTCACTTTTGTTTCGGTTAAAACCTTCACAATATTGGCCTTTGGCCTTTGATTTGCTTCTTCGAGCTTTTCTTCTTTGTGACTTGCTAGTCCATTTTCTCAACCTTTTGGGAGGTCCAATCATCGCCCGAGAGCATATGGAAATACCACCCCGCTCTTTCTCATCCTTGCCGTTTCGCGCGGGTCAAGATGAGGGTCGCTCATCTATTTTCCCGGCTACTAGAACTAGAGATAGGACGGTTTGATTCCCGTCCCGCCCTTTGCATAAACACTGCATGGCGGAGATGACTCTGAATTCATTTGAAACCCGAAGTGCAGCCTCCACTGACTTCGTTAACCATATAGTGAAATCCAGTCCTTCGAGTGCTTGCCATGCCTCTCTAGGACAGTTTATATCAACTCCACCATCCCCTGTTTATCTCAGCACAAAGGGACAAGTGAGAAGTTACATCCTAAGTCTCTACCCAGTTGAGATTTCACAAGGTTATGCTTGAATTGGATCCATCTATTTCCATTCTTAAGTTCATATTTTCAAAAAGATAATATTAAGGGAAAAGAAAAAAGAAAACATGCTTAAACAACTATGTACACATGCTGTTCTCACCCCACACTTTTGAACGAAGGCGTGCCTTTTAGCATGACTTTGTTCAAAAGTTAATTGCAAGCAAATATTCACAAGAAGATGCAATGGGTGATTACTATTAAAGGCAAAAACTAAATGACATAAATTAAATGACTGAAAAGTAAGATAGATGTCGGGTTACCTCCCGACCAGTGCATTTGTTTAACGTCGTTAGCTCGGCAGTTGGGATCACCAGTTGGGATCCCATGTGCGGCTTAAGTCAAATTTTGCCGCAGCTCCTGCATTGATTCTAGCCTTGACCCTTCCTGATTTCTTGCTGGATGATGTGCCTGGGTCAGGACTCCATTAATTCGGTGGTTTCTTTGTACCCGTGCGGCTATCACCATAGATGTTATAATATGAAATTCTGCCACTGAATGCAAGCGACAATGAGCCCTTGCCCATGTTGATCTTTGCCCCTGTGGTGTAAAGGAATGGTCGTCCCAATATGATTGTTGGAGGGTCGTCCTTGCTGGATTCTCCGATTGGTATCACATAAAAGTCCGTAGGAACGATGAATTTTCCCACACTGAGCATTAAGCTTTCTAGTACTCCCACCAATTGGATACACGACTTGTCCCCCAACTCGAGAGATATTCTTGGTGGCTTCAATGGACCAAGCCCCAATGAGCATTATAGAGGGTAAGGCAGGACATTGACGGTGGCCCCAAGATCTATTAAGCAATGATGAATTTGGGTTTTGCCGATACCACAGGTGACCGTGAAGGCCCCTGGATCCTTGCTCATTTCTAGTTGTGCCTCATGGCTCCAAGTGAGGCGCTTTTCCGTTGTCAGGCTATTTTGCTCATTCTTTGGCTCCAATCTTTCTTCTATCTCGTTCTTTTGGGTCACATGATCTTCTAGGTAAGTACCTTGTTTTGACGCATATATGTTAGTTGAGAAGTCCCCGTTGGGACCATCAGAGTCTAAGTCGTTATTATCATCCCAGCCAGATGCGGGTACATCAAAGTGTGAGATTGGTTGTGGTGTCATGCTAACGGTGAATGCATATCGTCCATTATCAGCATGCGTGACCCACGTTCTGTTATCATTGGGTCGGTCTTCCTCTTGATTCCAATCAGGACGGTGTCTACGGGTGAAGTGTTTGTTCATAGGTCCGTAAGTTATAACTCGTGCTGCTTCTTCCTGTGCCACCTTCATGTTTGACCTCCCTATCATGCTAATGATCGCCTTTGGGTTTTGGACTGTTTGCGAAGGTAGTCGGCCAGGCTCATTAGTGAGGGTGGACACTGCGGTGGCGAGCTGGGACATTTGTTTGGTTAATTCCGCCATTGCTCCGTCAGTTTTCACCATGAATTGATGCACTGTGCTGGACAAATCCTTCACAACCTCCTCGAGCGGTTTGCTTGGACGTTGCTGGCTCGGACCGGCTTGGTACTGGCTTGGTCCTTGATGGTTGCTTGGGCCTGCCTGATATTGATTTGGTCCTTTTGGCTGATATTGGCCTGTAGGTGGAACATTCTGGTTGTACTGCCGGTAGGGCGGTTGGTAGAATGACTGAGCTGGTTGAGGTGCAGCTTGTTGTGTCTCCTTCGGAGGATGGCTATTGTTTTGCCAGTTTGGGCCGGTTGATTGACTATACTGACGATTTGGTCCGGCTATGTTATTGTTGTTGTATCCTTGGTATCCTCCTAGTACATTTACTTCTGCTGGTTCTTCCTCTACTAATGTTGGGCATGCGTCGGTTTTGTGGTCTGTAGAACCGCAAAACTCGCAAGGCTTAGCTTGAACTGGCTGCCTTCGTAGGAGTTGGATCATCAATTTTTTCACTTGTTTTATCTCCTCGGGCACTGTGTTTATTGGTGCTTCAGCTCTTGCCACGTCCTTGGTGCGTGTAAATCCTTCCTGCCGAGTTGTCTCCTCTCTGAATCGGGCATTCTCGGTCACTTTTGAGATTAGTTCCCTTATGCCCCTTGGGGACAGGCTCATTATGGTTCCTCCAGCTGATGCATCCAAGAGCATTTTGTCCAATTGCCTGAGTCCGTTGACAGAACCGCTTATCGTCAAAGCGATTGCGCAAATAAATTTATAATAGTCCGCTACTCGCAACTATACTACTGGGTAGTACTTGGTAAGTAGGGGTCGAACCCAAGGGAACTAGGTGAATAATTGTTCTTCGGGGGGATTACGCAGCGTGGGAGCGTGTTTAAAGTCGGTCGGTTGGTTTTAAAACTACCAGCTATTTTGATTGATTGATTGATTGGTTGGTTGATTTTTATACTGGAAAGTAAATTACAGATTATAATTAAAGAGAAATGTTCGGTTTCAGGGGGCTTGTATTATATCCTGTTTATCATTGACCTTTAGTGACTCTGCTAAGTATTCAAACGGTGTATCAAGGCCATTCCAAGCACTCGATTTGCGTACACTGTCTAGCCTATTCCAAAGACGTAGAACACTTATTCTATTTAGACTAATACTCCATTCCTGGTTATATTAGCCTATGTGCATCCATTTGATCAATCATTCCCGATCAACCAAATGGTGTTTAAGATGAGTCAAACTTCTCAGATAAGCTTTGCCATTACAAGCATCCACTTATCCGTACAAGTTTACGAACCCCGCTGTAGAGTTTTGCCATTCCAAGCATCCACTCTACCTTGGACGTTATGACTTAATATATGGAACATAGAATAAGTTTTGAATACTTAGACTAGACACTAAGTTAATAGTCTTAAAACATTTTATTAATACAAGTGCGCCCCTTAGACTGAACTACAAGTTTAGCTACTATTCATCGCGCTAAACATTATACTAAGGAATTAAAGACAACAGTTAAATAAATAAATACTGAAAGTAATACTTACAACCGTTGAAGCGCCAAGGGAGCTTTCCTTTATTTCCAAAGCAAAATTACAACGTTACAAATATTACAACTTCTAGAGAGAGAAGTGAAATATGGATTTGGTGTGTGAAATGAGGAGGAGGAGCTCCTCCTTTTATAGCCAAAATGGGAGGAGATGGGTGGTGGAGATGGATGCACATGTCTTTTGATCCAAGGGAGGAGAAGAGGAGGAAGGAGGAGGTGCCATGTGGAGGAGCAAAAAGCCGCCGGTCACCATGGGTGGAGGAGCCGCCGGTTGCCGGTGGTGGAAGGGGGAGGAGCTCCTCCTTTGGCCACCACTTCTTCAAGTGGTCGGTCATCTTGCCCAAATGTGAGTTTTGTACAGTTTTGTGCAGTCTTTTCACAAAACTGTCAATGTGTTTCTTCCCCGGGCTGTCTTGACTCCACTCCTGATTCTTCTGATTAATTTGTTCTGGTCAATTCAACGTCAGGATCCTTGATATTTCTTCAGTCGGCATATGATCTTGACCTTGGATTGACTCTTGTTATCTTTTCAGCATAAAATCCTCTTCTTAGCGTGTTTTCACTTCAGTCTCTAAAATGCCCTGTGGAAATATATTGGGACTAACACGTAGAAGTTAGATAGACAAACAGTCTAATTAAGGGGGTTTTACTGTGTTTCTGACTCGTATAACTTTGGTCCATCAGATTACCCCCCACTTTTAGTTGTTCGTCCCGAACAATGCTATTAAAGGGCGTAAGTTCTAAGTTTGGCTTTGGAATATGAAAATTAGACTGTGGTACTTGATCTATCCTAATTCATGCATTGCTTACTTATTACCAAATTAAACTGCGTAAATAAATAGAAGAAACTTAATACTTGTACCTCCGTGCTGAGATGCAAATTATATTGGATGTCTCGGGAGATAGCCCTTTTTAGGCTCTTGGACTGCAATCTTGGGATCGTCTCTTACTATATGGTTTTCTTGTAGCTTTCTCTAGCACGTGATTCGGTTCAGGTTTCAGTGAGTTGAGCCTTTTTGATTTTCTTCTTTGGCGAGGGACTGCTTTTTGTTGTAGTGAATCGGCCTTTGGCCTTTGATTTGACTTTTTTGAGTGCTTCACTTTTGCTCGGTTAAAACCTTCACAATTTTGGGCCTTTGGCCTCTTTTGATTTTCTTCTTTGAGTTTTTCGCCTTTTTGTGATTGCTAGTCCATTTTCTCAAGCCTTTTTGGGAGGTCCAATCATCGCCCGCAAGCCTATGGAAATACCTCCCCGCTCCTCTTGTCTTTGTCGTTTTGCGCGGGTCAAGATGAGGGTCGCTCATCTATTTTCTCGGCTATTTTGACTAGAGAGAGGACGGTCTGATTCCCGTCCTCGCCTTTGCATAGATGCTTCTTGGCGGAGTTGACTTCAATTATTCACTGAAAACCCAAAGTGCAGCCTCCACTGACTTCGAAAACCATATAGTTTGATCTGATCCTTTGATTGCTTGCCAAACCTCTCTAGGGCAGTTTATATCAACTCCACATCCCTAGTTATCTCAGCACAAAGGACAAATGGAAAGTTACATTCTAAGTTTTTAAACAGTTTGAATTTTCACAAGGTTAATGCATGAATTATGATTTATCTTTTTCACATTCTTAAGTTCATATTTTCAAAAAGGTACTTATTAAAAAAGAAAAACAGCCGCATGTTATTTATGTACATAGGTGGTTCTCACCCCCCACTTTTGAACGAAGGCGTGCCTTAGTTCAAAAGTCATGCAAGCTTAAAACTAAATACTGAATTTAAAAGACAGAAATTAAAGTGCGGAAAAGTAAGATAGTGTCGGGTTACCTCCCGACCAGTGCACTTGTTTAACGTCGTTGGCTCGACGATACCTCGTTTGTGGTTCATTGGTTTGGGTCCCATGGGTGGCTGAGGTCAAACTTCGCCACCGTTCCAGTGTTGCTTCTTCCTGACTTCTTGCTGGATGTTGTGTTCTGGTTAGGACTCCTTGGTTTCGGGATCTTTTCCTTCCAATACCCTGGAGGGGGTGATGGACCCTTCACTATAGTCGCTGGTTTCTTGAGTCGGGCTCTCTTATTTTTCCATCCGGGCTTCCATTCCACCGGGCCATTTCTTGGTCGCTTCTTTGTGTATGAACGGTTGGCATCCGGTTTGTGCTCTTCGCTAGCCCTCTTCTTTGCGGAAGAGGTGAATGGCCGTTTCAGCATGAGTGAGTTTCCAGGGCTGTTTGGTTGGCTCGTGGCGAGAGAGTGCTCCATCTTTGGCTCTTCTGGCTCATGTTTTGTCTCCAACTTGCCTAGCACCGTATCATCATGGACCACATCATCTTTGGAGGCCGTAATATTCTTAGAGAACAAGGGGTCAAGTTGGGGGACTTCCACCACAAGGGCCAGGTCTGTCTCGGGTATTTTGGTAATGAGGCCCAGGCCTGCCTCAGGTGCTTCGATAGTGAGGATCGGGCATGTTTCGGCTGATTTGGCAGTGAAGTCCGGGACTTCTCTTGGCTCGTCAAGTAGAGTCGGGACTTCTTCGGGAAGATTGGTGATGAGGACCGGTTCAAGTGGCTCGACTGGTTTGGTAATGAGGACTGGGCCTGATTTGGCCTGTTCTTCTTCGGTTATTTGCGAGTTTTCATCCTCAGTTGGCCCCGTGGACTCTAATATTGGTTCCTTTAGAGCCTCCTCCATGTCCATTACTACCCTTGTACCGATGTCTTTTCTCTGCTTTGTTGCGGGGAAGCTCGTAATAGGTGTGGTGTCGAGCTTGTTTTGCACTGAGTCCACTTCCATCGTCGGTGCCTTATTTTTAGTTTGGTGCCACTGACCCTATTTTGTGTTCTTTGCCAAATCATTTATGAGGCGCCAGGCTTCACCTATGGTTAACTTCCTGAGTGAACACCCCGTTACATCATTAAATCTTTTCCGCTCAAGTGGCATCATTCCACCGAGAAATATTTGAAGAAGATTGAGTCTGGTGAATCCATGGTGCGGGTAGCTCTCTATCATGGAGTCAAAGCACGCTAAGTACTCGTCCAAAGTTTCGTCCCGCGATTGCTTAGTGTCGATGATCTCTTCGCGGAGTAGCGAAACATATGCCTCATTGTTCCAAGGCTCGTGATCGTAGTAGGAAGGCATGGCGAAATTTTAAAAGAACAACTATCCATTAACTAGTTCCCCGGCAACGGCGCCAATTTGACAGAACCGCTTGTCGTCAAAGCGATTGCGCAAATAAATTTATAATAGTCCGCTACTCGCAACTATACTACTGGGTAGTACTTGGTAAGTAGGGGTCGAACCCAAGGGAACTAGGTGAATAATTGTTCTTCGGGGGGATTACGCAGCGTGGGAGCGTGTTTAAAGTCGGTCGGTTGGTTTTAAAGCTACCAGCTATTTTGATTGATTGATTGGTTGGTTGATTTTTATACTGGAAAGTAAATTACAGATTATAATTAAAGAGAAATGTTCGGTTTCAGGGGGCTTGTATTATATCCTGTTTATCATTGACCTTTAGTGACTCTCCTAAGTATTCAAACGGTGTATCAAGGCCATTCCAAGCACTCGATTTGCGTACACTGTCTAGCCTATTCCAAGGACGTAGAACACTTATTCTATTTAGACTAATACTCCATTCCCGGTTATATTAGCCTATGTGCATCCATTTGATCAATCATTCCCGATCAACCAAATGGTGTTTAAGATGAGTCAAACTTCTCAGATAAGCTTTGCCATTCCAAGCATCCACTTATCCGTACAAGTTTACGAACCCCGCTGTAGAGTTTTGTCATTCCAAGCATCCACTCTACCTTGGACGTTCTGACTTAATATATGGCACATAGAATAAGTTTTGAATACTTAGACTAGACACTAAGTTAATAGTCTTAAAACATTTTATAATACAAGTGCGCCCCTTAGACCGAACTACAAGTTTAGCTACTATTCATCGCGCTAAACATTATACTAAGGAATTAAAGACAACAGTTAAATAAATAAATACTGAAAGTAATACTTACAACCGTTGAAGCGCCAAGGGAGCTTTCCTTTATTTCCAAAGCAAAATTACAACGTTACAAATATTACAACTTCTAGAGAGAGAAGTGAAATATGGATTTGGTGTGTGAAATGAGGAGGAGGAGCTCCTCCTTTTATAGCCAAAATGGGAGGAGATGGGTGGTGGAGATGGATGCACATGTCTTTTGATCCAAGGGAGGAGAAGAGGAGGAAGGAGGAGGTGCCATGTGGAGGAGCAAAAAGCCGCCGGTCACCATGGGTGGAGGAGCCGCCGGTTGCCGGTGGTGGAAGGGGGAGGAGCTCCTCCTTTGGCCACCACTTCTTCAAGTGGTCGGTCATCTTGCCCAAATGTGAGTTTTGTACAGTTTTGTGCAGTCTTTTCACAAAACTGTCAATGTGTTTCTTCCCCGGGCTGTCTTGACTCCACTCCTGATTCTTCTGATTAATTTGTTCTGGTCAATTCAACGTCAGGATCCTTGATATTTCTTCAGTCGGCATATGATCTTGACCTTGGATTGACTCTTGTTATCTTTTCAGCATAAAATCCTCTTCTTAGCGTGTTTTCACTTCAGTCTCTAAAATGCCCTGTGGAAATATATCGGGACTAACACGTAGAAGTTAGATAGACAAACAGTCTAATTAAGGGGGTTTTACTGTGTTTCTGACTCGTATAACTTTGGTCCATCATCCGTCTAACAGGTACTCAAGAACGAGTTTCTCTGGTAGCCCAAGGTTGCAGCAGCTTTGCTCAAGTCTGTTGAATTTCTCTAGGTAGTCGTACATGGTTTCGTGGGGCCCTTGCTTTAGGTCTTGCAGTTGCCTCCTTACTTGCATCGCCCTTCCTGCCGGATAGTATTTGTCCAGGAACTTCTTTTGCATTTGGGCCCATGTTCGGATGCTACCTGAAAGTAATGAAAGGAACCAATCATTAGCAGAGTCAATAAGTGAGAAATAGAAGGCCTTTAATTTGAAGTCATCTACATCTACTCCATAAGGTTTTAAATTTTGGCAAATGCCATGTAAACGTTGCAGATGAGTAGTTGCAGATTCTCCCTGAGCTCCTGAGAACTTAGGCAAGTTGTGGATCACGGATGTGTTGACAGAGATGTTCTCTAGTTCAGGGCCCTCGTATATGCACCACGGATGGTTTCTGAAATTTGGGGCCGAGAGTTCTTCCATTGTTGGGTCGTGATAGTTGTTATCCCCATAGTAGTCATCAAAGAAGGGTTTTTGTCTTGGTGCTTGTTGATGTTGAGGGGGGACTTGATGTCTAGGGGGCTGCACTGGGCCAGCTTCATTTCGGCCCTCGGGTGGTCCTTGGTTTCTTCGGGCCGCCTCCCTATCACGAGCTCTTTGGTTTCGGATGAGCTGTTCTGGATCTTCAAGAATTGGAAATGGTGCCTCATTGTTTCGATCGTGCAGATTTATCCCGTCATTATCTTGATAGTCATGGTGACTTCCTGCACGAGACATGGTTATTAAGAACTGTACCCGATTGTTAACTAATTCCCCGACAACGGTGCCAATTTTTGACAGGTGCCAGTCGTCGTGGCCTGCAAAAAATACAATTTATAAGTCCGCTACTCGCGACTTTACTACTGGGTAGCAAGTGGTAAGTAGGGGTCGAACCCAAGGGAATTAGGGGATAGCAGTTCTTTAGTGGAAATGTCACAAAAGTAAATACAGTTGGGGTTGATTTTGGTTTTTTTGGTTTTTAGTACTGAAAGTAAATTACGGAAAAGTAAAGAAAGCAAATACAAGATTGAAAGTAAGTACTGAAAATAAAGTGCTGTAAGTAAGTGCTTGAAGGACAAGACTTGCGAAAAGTAAGTGCTTGAAGGACAAGACTTGCAAAAAGTAATTGCTTGAAGGACAAGACTAGCGGAAAGTAAATGCTTGATGGACAAGACTTACTGAAAGTAGCAGTTGATATGAGACTGAAAGTAGCATTTGATATGAGACTGAAAGTAACAGTTGATATGAGACTGAAAGTAACAGTTGATGTTTAATCAAAGGAAAGCATTCGGTTTAGGGGGCTTGTATCACAACTTGTTTATCATTGACCTCTAATGATCATACTAAGTGTTCAAAGATGTATCAAGGCTATTTCTAGCACCTGACTTGCTACATCGTCTTAGTCCTTTTCAAGACATAGAACTCTTGTTCTAGTTGGGCTAATTCCTCCTTTCGAAGTATCTTAGCTTATGTGCATCCACTTGATCAATCATTTCCGATCAACCAAGCGGTTTTAAAGTAGGATTAGACTACTCTACCAAGCTTTGCCCTTTCGATGCATCCACTTGGTTTTGTTGTCTAATCTAGACTGAACTACCTGGCTAAGCTTTGCCCTTTCGATGCATCCACTTAGCCTTGTCGTTCAACCATGTAATGGCACATAGAGCAAGTTTTAAACACAAAGAAGCACTAAGAAAAGGGTCTAAAACATTTGTATGATACTAGTACTCCCCTTCAACCGAATGAAGGGCTTAGCTACGGCTATTCATGGAAGAGAATACCATAGCTAGTGTACGAAATCAAAGGTTTTGAAAGACAATAAACGTAAAGGATTTTGAAAGACAACAAAAGTAAGAACAAAGCTTTTCAAAAGTAAATACGAGAAAGAGTAGAAAGACGTTGAAAGTAACAAGATCAAACCCGAACTCAAGAACAACTTGGAATCTTCAATAGCAAAGTGTTTACAAGGTTTGTGTATGGATTTCTAGAGAGATTCGAGATGATGGTGATGATAATGCGAAACAAGAGAAAACTAAGCTAACTTGTGGTGTGGATTTCGAACAAAGGACTAAGGACCATGGACTTCGAACAAGGGACATGAAGACATTGATTTCTAAGGCATGAGCCTTGTATTTATAGAGGAGGGAACTTAGGGGCTAAGGCATTGGACTTGAAAATATCCCAAGGAAACCCTTTGGATCGGTTTTTGCCACCTCAAGCTCTCCTCTTCTCTTCCACCGCCTCTAGTTGAGCCTTGGTTGAGCCAAAAGATACTTAGTTGAAGTTGCACTTGTTGGTTTGAGCCAAAGGACACTTAGTTGAAGTTGCACTTGTTGGTTTGAGCCAAAGGACACTTAGTTGAAGTTGAACTAGATTGTCCCAAAGGGCAACTAGTCTTCTCCTACTTGGTTTGACTTGGCCAAAGCTTGGTGGTCGGAGCAAGGTGGTGACTGGCCGGAGCAAGGTGGTCGGAGCAAGGTGGTGGCCTTAGTTGAAGTTGGGGTCCAGCGCTGGTCTCGGGCGTGCTTGGGCGATAATGCGTACCTCGTCCGGTACTGGTTCTTGGTGGTTTTCTTGGGCCATGGTCGAATTTCCTCGGGCGTTTTGTTTGGAATTTGATATTGTCCGAGTCCTTTGATATTTGGAACAAGTTGGTCGAGCCAGAATTTGAAGATGTGAAGGTTGGCTCGAGCAACTCGGTCTTGGTCCATCAGCGCGCGGGGCTTTTGCTTGGAACTGAGCCAATTGCCAAATGGATCGTTCGTCGCTCTTGGTATCTCGACATCTTCCACCTTATTTTCCATTTGGAACATTTTGGTCGAGGCGGAATTGTCAGATTTGATGTTTGGCCCGGATAACTTGAAATTTGACCTTGGAGGCCCGGCTGGGGCCTGGTCCTTCTCGGCTGGGGCCATGCGCTCGCACAAACCACTTGTAATCCATTTTTAGCATAAATCTCCTTTTTTAAGCTTGTTTCTTCCCTAGACCTCAAAATAGCCTGTAGAACAAAAATGGAACTAATAAGTAAACGTTGTTAAGACAAAGTGTCCAATACGCTCCATCAATGATCTGAAGAAAGCCCTCACTAGCACACCTATCATCCAAACGCCAAATTGGGAACTACCATTCGAAATCATGTGTGACGCGAACGACTTTGCTGTGGGAGCAGTGCTCGGCCAAAAGATTGATAAGAAGGCGGGTGTGATCTACTACGCCTCACGAACCCTAGATCCTGCCCAACGGAACTACTCCACCACCGAGAAGGAACTCTTGGCAGTGGTATTCGCTCTGGAAAAATTTAGATCCTATTTGCTTGAAGCAAAAGTGATAGTTTATTCTGACAATGCTGCCATCCGTTACCTAATGAAGAAGAAGGAGGCCAAGCCAAGGCTCATTCGGTGGATCTTGCTACTGCAAGAGTTCGATGTGGAAATAAGGGACAAAAAAGGGATCGAGAATACTGTGGCCGACCATCTAAGCAGGATTGTCCGAGAGGAAGAAGAAGGGCACATAACCGAGTCATTTCCAGATGAGCACCTCTATGCAGTCTCAACCAAGGTGCCGTGGTATGCCTCAATCGTCAACTACCTTGTAGGAGGTACATTTCCTCCTTCTTTTACTAAAGCACAATGCATGAAACTTAGGCATGATGCTAAACATTACTTATGGGATGATCCTTATTTGTGGAACATAAGAGCAGATCAAATACTTAGGAGATGCATCCCCGATAATGAAATAGCTTCTGTTATTAGCTTTTGCCATGAGTTTGCATGTGGAGGACACTTCGGGTCTAGGAGAACCGCTAGAAAAATCCTAGATAGCGGCTTTTTCTGGCCAAGTATATTTAGAGATGCATATGAAAAGTGTCAAAAGTGCAATAGGTGTCAAAGAGTAGGAAATGTGTCAGCTAGAAATGAGATGCCTCAAGTACCCATAATGGTCAACGATGTTTTTGACATTTGGGGTATTGATTTTATGGGACCATTCCCAGTTTCATGCGGGTATACTTACATTTTAGTTGCTGTAGATTATGTGTCAAAATGGGTAGAAGCCAAGGCGACAAGGTGCGACGATGCAAAGACTGTCATAGATTTTTTGCGCACTAACCTGTTTTGTAGATACGGGGTACCCAAGGCCATAATCAGCGACCAAGGAACGCATTTCTGTAACCGCATGATGGCTGCCACTTTAAAACACTACCATGTCCACCACCGGACGTCCACGGCATATCATCCTCAAAGCAATGGTCAAGCCGAGATCTCCAACCGCGAAATCAAGAGTATTCTAGAAAAGATGGTGAAGCCGGCAAGGAAAGATTGGAGTAAAAGGCTAGATGAAGCTCTTTGGGCTTATCGGACGGCATACAAGACGCCAATTGGGACCTCTCCATTTAGACTGGTTTATGGAAAAGCATGCCACCTTCCGGTGGAAGTAGAACATAAAGCCTATTGGGCGCTCAAGCAGTGCAATCCAGATTTAAAAGATGCCGAACTAGATAGGAAGCTTAAGCTATGCGAACTTGAAGAATTGCGGCTTGAGGCCTATGAAGGGCAAACGGACAAAATTATATCATGACAAATTCATCCTCCGGCGCTCATTTGAGGAAGGACAACAAGTACTACTCTTCTCCTCACGGTTTAAGTTTATGCCAGGCAAACTGAAATCAAGATGGACCGGTCCTTATACCGTAACTAAGGTATTCAACCATGGGATGCTTGAGTTGGAAATCATGGAGGATGGAAGACGATTCAATGCGAATGGACAGCAAGTCAAACACTACCATGGCGAGGTCAACTTGACAACAGAAAAATATGACCTGAGCCACCCATGGGATCCAAACCAGTGATTCAGGAATGAGGTACTATCGAGCTAACGACGTTAAACAAATGCACTGGTCGGGAGGTAACCCGACACCTATCTTACTTTCAGTCATTTAATTTCTGTCATTTAGTTTTTTTCATTCTCACCTTTCCTGTATATATTTGCTTGCATGACTTTTGAACTAAGGCCCACCTTCGTTCAAAAGTGTGGGGTGAGAACCACCTGTGTACATAACATGTTTTTCTTTTTTCCTTTTCCCTGAATACTATCTTTTTGAAAATATGAACTTGAGAATGTGAAAAAGATAGATCTAAAATTCATGCATTTACCTTGTGAAAATTCAACTGTCTAAAAACTTAGAATGTAACTTCTCATTTGTCCCTTTGTGCTGAGATAACCTAGGGATGTGGAGTTGACATAAACTGCCCTAGAGAGGCTTGGCAAGCAATCGAAGGATCGAATCAAACTATATGGTTTTCGAAGTCAGTGGAGGCTGCACTTCGGGTTTCAGTGAAGATTGAAGTCATCTCCGCCATGCAGTGTTTATGCAAAAAAGAAAAAAGGCGAGGACGGGAATCAGACCGTCCTCTCTCTAGTCAAAGTAGCCGAGAAAATAGATGAGCGACCCTCATCTTGACCCGCGCGAAACGGCAAGGATGAGAGGAGCGGGGAGGTATTTCCATAGGCTTGCGGGCGATGATTGGACCTCCCAAAAAAGGCTTGAGAAAATGGACTAGCAAGTCACAAAGACGCAAAAAGCTCAAAGAAGCAAATCAAGAGGCCAAAGGCCAAAAATTGTGAAGGTTTTAACCGAACAAAAGTGAAGTACTCAAAGAGTCAAATCAAAGGCCAAAGGCCGATTCACTACAAAAAGCTGTCCCTCGCCAAAAGAAGATCAAAGACCAAACCATTGAAACCCGAACCGAATCACGTGCTATAGAAAGCTACAAGAAAACCATATAGTGCGAGACGATCCCAAGAATGCAGTCCAGGAGCCTAAAAAGGGCTATCTCCCGAAACATCCAAAATAATTTGCATCTCAGCACGAAGGTACAAATATCAAGTTTCTTCTATTTATTTACACAGTTCAATTTGGTAATAAGTAGTGATGCATGAATTAGGATAAATCGAGTCCCACAGTCTAACTTTCATATTTTAAAAACTTACTTAGTGCCGCCCTTTAATAGCATTGTTCGAGACGAACAATTAAAAGTGTGGGGTGATCTGATGGACCATAATTATACGAATCATAAACACAGTTAAACCCACTAAATTAGACCTTTTGTCTATTTAACTTTTGCTTGTTAGTTCCGATATATTTCTACAGGGTATTTTGGACTCTAGAGAGAAAACACACTAAGGAGAGGATTTTACGCTGAAAAGATATTACGAGTCAGTCCAAGGTCACGATCAGACGCTGAATGAAGAAATCTCAAGATCCTGACATTGAATTACTCAAAACAAATCCAACCGAGGAGAAACCAAAGTCAGACCGGAGCGAAAATGGACCGATAGTTTTGTGAAAACATCACAAAACTCACACAAACTCATCCTTATCCATTGGTGACCGGTGGCTTTTGGTTGGAGGTGGCCAAGGGAGGAAAACCTCCCCCTTTTGTGACCTATGACCGGCGGCTATAACCCCCTCATCTCCTCCCTTGGATGAAACCACATGGTTTCATCCTCTCCATCCATTCCTCCCCCATTTGGCTATAAATAGAATGCCTCCCCTCCTCATTTGTATCATCCACAACTTCACAAGTTTTAGAGAGATAGAGGGCTTAACCCTCTTCTCTTCACTTTCAATAAATATTTTGTTCTTCATTTTGGAGCTACTTCTCTTGCTTGGATTCTGCCTAGGAGCTCCTCTCCTCCACTTATTGTAAGGTACAAAATTACTTTCAGTATATTTTGTTAAAGTTAGTTTACTTTTCGGTACCCTTGTTCAAGACAATAGTTTGCTTGTATTCCTTGACATGAATACAAGTAGCTAAAAGCTTGTACTCGGTTGCAGGGGTATACTTGTATCATACAATGTCTTAGACTCTACTCTTAGAGTATCTCTGTGTTCAAAACTTGTTCTATGTGCCATATATAGTCAGAATTTCCAAGGTTGAGTGGAAGCTGTAACAAGCAAAGCTCTTCCGTGGGGATTCGTGAACATACTCGGGTAAGTGGAAGCTGTAACAAGCAAAACTTATCTGAGGAGTTCGACTTATCTAAAACACCACTCGGTCGATCGTAACTGAAAGATCAAGTGGATGCACACAAGGCTAAGATACTTCGAAAGGAGGAATTAGTCTAAAGTAGAACAAGTGTTCTAAACGATGTTGCAAGTCTTGTGCTAGGAATAGCCTCGATTCATCTTTGAACATTTAGCATGATCATTTCAAGTGTTCTACGCGATGTTGCAAGTCTTGTGCTAGGAATAGCCTCGATTCATCTTCGAACACTTGGTATGATCATTACCGGTCAATGATAAACAAATATGATACAAGGCCCCTAAAACCGAATCCTTTCCTTACAGTCTATTATCAACTATTGTAATTTACTTTCAGTTCTCAAAACAAACTCAAACCCAACCCCAATTGCATTTAATTTCTGCATAAGCTTCATTAAAGAACAACTAGTCCACACTGACTCCCTTGGGTTCGACCCCTACTTACCACTTGCTACCTAGTAGTAAAGTCGCGAGTAGCGGACTTATAAATTTATTTGTACATTTGCTCTGACGACAAGCATCTGTCACCCCCATTGATGCTATTTTCCATGGTTTTTAAACTTGCGTATGAATCACTTCGTATAATACATAGTAAACAATTCATAATCCGTAACTTCTTTAACATAGTGCTGATTTTTGCAGGTGATAACAATGAACAAACTCGTGCCCTTGAAGATGAAAGTTTCTCGTTTGTTTCTGTCAATGCGAGAAATTGTTGGATCCTCTTAGATTATGTGGGTATTGCAACGAGTTAGGGCTACATGACAAGCGTACCTGTCCAAAGAGAGTAGAGAATGACTCACGAATGCGTGGTGCTACTTCTGAACACGTAGATGTTAATTTTCATTGACTTGATAATTCATGCATCCTTTGACTTTGTAATTCTTAAATTGACATTCATGATTCATATAAATCAACTTCTCATATTTTTTAATCGTGCTGATACGGATTATGATCGCGATGCTACGGATTATGATCGTGATGCTACGGATTATGATCGTGATGCTACGGATTATGATCGTGATGCTACGGATTATGATCGTGATGCTGCGGATTATGATCATGATGCTATGAATTATAAATACCCTGTGTGATACACATGAGCAACAGACATTGCCCTAAATCTAATTATTACAATAAAAGAGGTTGAACAACATACTAGCCAATATACGTCGTACAAAACATCTGCAGTACAAAGTAGCCATACTAGCCAAAAATACGTAGTACATAATATGCTTGCCAAAATACGTAGTACATAATATCTGCAGTACAAACTATGTAATTTGTAGTGGGGCGGTTATCCTACAAATCAGTCAGTGCTCTGATTTATGAATCTGGATTCTTTCTCATAGTATGGGTCTGGATTCTTTCTCAACCATTGATTTGCGCGCTTCAACACCCCATCCCATAATTTGTTGAGTGGTGACCGTATTATCAAGTTCATGTAAGTGTCACGCAGCGCACACAGTTGACCATCTTGCTGTTATGTAAATGTAACCTATTCAGCTGATATTTTATACTAGTTGAAGTTAAGAATATGATTATGGACTAACTGACGGAGCCCACCGCACTGTCGTTAAGGTGCGATGTTCTCTGTGCAAAAATTAATTTATATCTCCGATACTCGCGACTTAACTATTTTTTTGGGTAGTCAGTGGTAAGTACGGGTCGAACCCAAGGGAGTCAGGTGAATAGTTGTTCTTTCGAAAAGGGGGATTAAATAAAGCAGTTGGGGGGTTGTTTTTGGTTTTTAGTATTGAAAGGTAAAGTAACAGTTGATATTACAATTAAAGGAAAGATTCGGTTTCAGGGGCCTTGTATCATATTTTCGTTTATCATTGACCTCTAATGATCATACTAAGTGTTCAAAAGTGTATCAAGGCCATTTCAAGCACTTGATTTGCCACACTGTCTAGCCCATTTCAAGGTCATAGAGCACTTGTTCTATTTAGACTAATACCCCATTTCAAGGTATATTAGCCTTATGTGCATCCATTTGATCAATCATTTTCGATCAACCAAATGGTGTTTTAAAGAGGTCGAACTCCTTAGATAAGCTTTGCCATTTCAAGCATCCACTTACCCGAGTATGTTCACGAACCTCACGGAAGAGTTTTGCCATTTCAAGCATCCACTCAACCTTGGAAGTTCTAACCTAATATGTGGCACATAGAACAAGTTTTGAAACACTAAGTAGCATTAATCATAGAGTCTAGAACGGTTTATGATATAAATAATCCCTCTACCGAATACAAGCTTTAGCTACTTGTATTCATGTCAAGGAATACAAGCAAACCATGGCTTTGAACAAGGATACCGAAAAGGAGAATAACTTTAAAGTAAGAACAATATATACGGAAAGTAAAGGACAAGTCAGGGAAGAGAAAGCCGTGGCTTTTGTACCTACAATAAGTGGAGGAGAGGAGCTCCTAAGCAAGATCCAAGCAAGGAAAAGTAGCTCCAAAATGAAGAACAAAGCAAGAACAAGTGAAGAACAAAATGTGTATTGAAAGTGAAGAGAAGAGGGTTAAGCCCTCTATCTCTCTAAAGAACTTGTGGATTGTGGGATACATTTACAAGGAGAGGGCATCTCTATTTATAGGCTAAGGGGAGGCAAGGGTGTGGATGAGAAGAGAGACACTTGTCACAAGGGAAGAGGGAGAGCAAAAGCCATCGGGGTGAGTCATCCCCTCCTCTAAGCCGCCGCCCATGTGGCAAAGGAGGAGTGGATGATGGCTTAGCCGCCGGCTAGGTGGAGGAGAGGGAGTGGTGGAGTGAGTGCAATGTGATCTTCTCCAAAAGCCATCGGTCCTTTCAGCTCTGGTTTGACTCTGGTTGCCCTTCGGTTGGACTTGTTTTGAGTGATTCCACGTCCGGTTCTTGAAAGTCAGAATTTGGTCGTGACCTGGAATGACTCGTAATTCATTTTCAGTTTTAAAACTCCTCCTTAGCCTGTATTCTTTCTAGACTTCAAAATACCCTGTAGATAAATATCGGAACTAACAAGCAAAAGTTAAATAGACAAAGCGTCTAATTTGGTGGGTTTAACTGTCTTAATGAATCATATAAATATGGTCCATCACTAACCTTCCTGCCTTCGTCCGCTAGGCCACAAGTCCAGTCTTCTTAGCCACTTACGGATTATGCCTACAACTCTACAGATAATGATCCATGTGTTACGGATTATGCGTCTAATGCTACTGATAATGAGCCTTGTGTTACGGATTATGCGTCTAATGCTACGGATAATGAGTCTTGTGCTACGGATTTACTTCAGTAGCAATGGAACCGGCTCGGGTTTGATCGTAAGAGCTCCAGCTCTGGACCCAGAAACTGAAGGAGGCGGTCTGCGATGATGGCACTCAGACTCAGAGTAAACACGATCCCCGCCGACTCCAGTGACCATCACATCCAGGCTCTGGTGATGGGAGTCAGTGCAGTAGTAAAATCCATCATGCCCTTTCACGAACCTGCCTCCTCCACACGAGTCACATATCCCTTTGAATCCTTCCTCCATCATCCCCTGTATCTAACATAACACAAAAAGGCAAGTCATTAGAAATCTTCAAAAATCAACAAGTCAGAAAACATACTTAAGAAACGAATGAGAGTTCCTGACGAAAAGAAATTGTCAGAAATCGCTAAGAACCTCATCATGGCTAACCAAACCTTCATATATATAATAACAAACAAACAATAAGCGTGTCCAGGCGAACAAAAAATCCGATTAACATACCAGAATCGAGAATAAACAGAAAGCTCCTCAATTGGGAAGCACTGATCGAGTTGATGGTAAGTTGATTTGAAGATCGGGAAAACAGGGCCATAAAAAAGAAAGCTCGAGACGGAGGTTTTTAGGGTTTAAGACGCAGCCAGAAACAAGTTCGAGTAATTGGTTCGATTTCTTTGGCGGAGTTGTCGACTTATCTTTCATGACAGTCGTCTGGTAGGTTTCGCAATCGTCGATTAGGTTTGGAGGTTCGCAAGCCCCGGCTTCGCTAATTTGGTTCGCAATTATCGGGATTGGGTGTTTTGCAGATTTTGTTTGTGACTAAATTACCCCCACAAGCATCGATTAGGTAATTTTAAAAATTATTTGGTGTTTAATCTGGACTGTTGATTAAGATAGATCAATGGACATAATTAATTCTTATTTCCTACCATAACATCACTTCTCACCAGATCTTAACCGAAAGCCACTACCGTCATTAGTGTTCAATTACATTTTACTTCTAATCAAATCGAACCAATATATTATAAGGTTTGAGATCAAAATTCAAACCATATTGTTCTAACAAAAAAATCTCATATCTAGAGACAATGCACTTCTTAATGTACCTTTTCCGGTCGGTTCACGGATCCGGGACCCTTCAACGTAATCAACTGTACCGTATAGGGGAGAGCAAACGGCAATTTACCGTTTTACCGTTTACCGATTTACCGACATGTAAAATTCTATTCTGTTTACCGTTACCGATTTACCGAAAATTATTATTTTTCAAAATTTTTAAATATATATTATAAATCTTATAAATATATATGTTGATTTTTAATATATATAAATATTTTTGTAATTTTTTTCTTTATAATATATTATTTATTTATTTATTTATATTTTTCGGTAAAACGGTAAAATGGTAAATTTACCGATTTCAGAATTTATTCCGTTTACCGACTTATTTTTACCGTTTTACCGTTGGTAAATTTACCGATTTACCGTGTTACCGATTTACCGAACCGAATTGATTCGGTAACGGTAAATTTACCGACGGTAAACGGTAATTACCAAATTTTGCTCTCCCCTAGTACCGTATATTGCAGTAATTCAAAAATTTCCTCGCGTTTCTCCTCGAGTTGATGTTTATATACATTTGCTATTTCCAACTTTCCCTCTCAATGTTATCCAGCGTGACCTGAATCCTTTCCTTGTTACTTTCAATTCTGTTTATTCCTTACTAATAATTATTCATAACTTCACTGGTTATTGTAACGAAGTCAATATATACAAGTAATGTAAGGAATGAGAATGATGATGATATGATGATGGTATGATGATGATGATGATGATGGTATGATGATGATGATGATGATGGTATGATGATGATGATGATGATGGTATGATGATGATGATGATAGTATGATGATGATGATGATGATGGTATGATGATATGATGATGATGATATGATGATGATAATGATGATATGATGATGATAATGTGATGATGATGATGGTATGATGATGAATATATGGTGATGATGATATGATGATGACGATGATATGAAAATTATATTTTCTGGCTGATGTCAAAGTTAAGTTAAGTTTCAGTTAAGTTAATTTCAGTTAAGTTTCAGTTCAAGTGAACAGACCTAAGTGTTAGCACATAAATATTGTTAGCTAGATGGAGAAAACCATTATTGAGAACTTGTAAGCATTATGAGACAAAATCCTCCTTAACTATTTGCCAAGAACTCTTGAAAAAAGCTGTTGTGAATCCATCGATTATCGGAGCTTTGGAAGAATGTATCTGGAATAAAGCCCGGATAACCTCCTCTTTAGTATACGGGGCTAGCAACACTGCACTATGAGAAGACGAGATCTTTTTAGGTACAATATGTACACCTCTCTGTAAATCAGCATCCAATGCAGTAAGAGTAGAAGTAAATAATTTTCGATAGAAATCAGTAGCAATAGTTGCAATCTCAGTGGGATGAGTTGTGACAATACCATCATGTCATTGCAGAGCTTTGATGAAGTTAGTTCCGAGCTGTAGCACATGCATGGAAAGATTTTGTATTGCTATCTCCCTCGGTGAGCCAGGCAATTCGTGATCTTTGGTGTCATAGGATCTCTTCTCGCTTAAGTCATTCATCAATCTGGTTCGAGAGATTAACTTCTTTGACTATATTATACTCACTCCTCTCGAGATCCTGCACTTCAGATAGTTGTTGTTGTTGATCCTTGATCCTTGATTGGCAGTATTAAGCAAGGTTGTAAAAAATGCTAGGCGCTAGTCGGGTGGAAAGAGTCTCCAAAGATTAATTGGGGTCTAGGCGGGGATTAATTGGGGTCTAATTTTTAATATTTTAAAATATATAATTATATATACATTAATTAATATACAAACTTCTTCTTCCATATTCTCCAGAATGTAGACTTCTAATCAGTTCATGGCTTCATGCACATTGCAAAGAAATATGAACATTTAATCAAATCCAAATTATGAAAAATAAGAACCATGCATTAGAAACAATACAAATTGAAACATTGAAATCCAAATCCCTAGTTTCAATAAGTTAATTTTTAAAAATTAACAAATAAGCCCTTCAAGTTTGACTATTGACATATAGTTGACCATTCCGCCCAGAAACCGATTTGGACCGCCTTGAAGCCGATTAAACCGCCCAGAAGCCGATTACACCGCCCAGGCTCCACCCAGCTGCCGCCCAGGCGCCGCCTAATATCCTCCATCCGCCTAATTAGACCGTTTCGATAAAAATGGAACGGGTACTAGAAAATTACCGCTTAGGCGGTCATTTTCTAGAACACGGGTATTAAGTCTGTCTGTCAGCTTTATTATTATTAATTTTCTCATTTGTATTAAATTTTTGATTTGGACTGTAATCGATAAAACATCCATAGTTTGGGATGTATTTTATACTTTTTCTTTATAATAAAAGTGGGTTTTCGAAATTAATTTTCAAAAAAGTTTTTTATTTTGTAATTAAACAACATTAACTGAAATTAACCATATAATTAAGCTCGGCATGCGCCAATATTTGTGGTGCCCTGTTGGTTAAGGATTTCGTCATGGTTCTTTACATATCGGGTTCGACTCTAGGGGACACTATTTTTCTTCATAATTTTGTGAGTTTTCTTCTTCCTTTTCCTTTCCCCATTCTTACATTCCCGCGAATGCCTTCCGTCATCCACGCCTCGTAAAAGTGTTGGACCTAACATGTGCTTAAAGATGCGGATATATAATTTCGGGATCTGCTCGAAATGCCTTGATAAGTTTCGAAGATTGATGTATGTAATAAATGATTAAGGCTATCACGATTTGTTAGGAATGCACAAATTTGGATCGGACCGTAAACCCGGATCGGACTGGATCAAAATTTTATGGTCCAGTCCACGGTCCATAATTTTCAGAATTTCCGTTCCACTGGTCCGACCCGAGACGTAAAACTTCGATCCGGACCATAAATTTAAGGGGATTCGGTCCAGTCCGGTCCACTTTTCACACAAAAATCCAGTCTACCGGTCCAACGCTTCGAAAAATTACGATCTATCGGTCTAATCCGGATCGTAAATTTCGGTCCGGACCGGTTGAGCATTCCTACTATTTGTATTTAAATGTTATGAATTATATGGCTTCATATAAAAAAAACTACAAAAAACTGGGCATGCTTTATTTAATGGGCCATGGAAAGCCCAATATACCGATCAACTCAACGTCTGAGATTGTTTCAGCATTTCATCGCAAAGCCTTTATAATCTGTCTTCAGAAGTTTTATTATAAAGTCAAACGGCTATAACTGGTCCGGTCATCGACACGATTAGGAGCTGCTACCCAGGTACCTGTCTAATTCTTTTTTATTTCTTCTTAACCGTTTGGGCGACCTATAGATTCCTGTTAGTTTTATTCCTAAATGTTTAATCGAATTTGGTGAACGATGGATACTTTGGTGTTTGTTTGATCGGTTAAAGCTGATGAGTGTCTGGCTTTTGAGGATGTTGATTGATTTTTATTATAATGTTGAATTTTCTCTATCAGTTTACACGAATAATGAGCTTTAGGCAATTATTCCATAAATCCTAGTCCAAGAGCGCTACGGTTGAAAACCCCTTAAAATTCCAAAACCTGAGAAACCAAATTTGGTCATATAATGCATCTTTAAATTTGCACCTGACACGTGTTCCACTAGAAAAGTTGCTCTGACGCAACTCCGAGTGTGCACATGAGACACGTGTTATCACCACAATAACTTGATGTATTTTCAAAGGTGAAGATTGAGTTCTCAGGTTCTCAAAATTTAGAGAGGTTCTCATTTGAACGCTCTTCATCATAGTTATATCATTTAATTATGAACATTAATTGTCTATCTTAGGAACCTTTTTAAACAGAAGGAACTTTGCCATGTTGATGCTTGTGCACTTTGGTAGTTGCATAACTTTTCCATTCACCTCAAAAGCCATTGATGATGATATTTTCTCTGGCTAAGCCCTGTTTGCATTTTTCAGTGGCAGGCAATACATTTCTCCTTATTTTTATTCCCAAGCTCTTTAAAAATTCACAAACACATTTATCTGTCTTTCAGGTTTATCTAGTCCACATCTCTTGGAAATCCAAAGCTTCAGAATGGGTATCTGTTGGTCAAATGTTAGTTGCAAAAGCAACATTTCTGTTAGAACATTCAATCTGATTGAGGCACGCTATTGAATCTTTATACATCCTGATTGCCTTTTCAAAGTCGCATGTGTAAAATCTGCACCTATAGACTGCTGTTTGATTGGCCTTTTTCAATTGGCCTTTGTTTTAAGAGCTAGTAAATATTATGCAGTTCTGGGTGGTTGATTATTGCATTAATATTTTGCTTTGTTATCCGGCCGTGAATTTATATTTGTACTTAAGTGGGTGTCGTTTCTGTTTAAGGAATGTCATTGGTAGTTTGTAGTACTTTAAACAGCTGATAATTTGCTTCTTCTGTATATTGACGAGATCAGTTGATAGTCACAAACACCAACCTTAACCTTGTGGCGTGTTATCATTTCATGAATTAAACGACATTTCGATGAGGCTGCACATCCCATTTTTGGTAAACTGTACATCGAAATTGATGTGCATTCATGCCCGGTCAATGAGGTGTCAAATATTCTGTGTGTAATGAGTACATTGGGTAATGGAAATTTCCTATATTAGTAGTTATGTTAGAATCGAGAATGCTGCCTCATTCTGATTTGTTATTTCATGGCACCTGCAGCATTCTGAAATTGACAAGGCTTCGGATTATGAGACCGAGTTTGCTGGTGGAAATGTGCAAGTCATCAATACTTTAGAGGCCTGGGAGGCAAAACTTTCTGAAGCAAAAAGTCTGCACAAGATTGTAAGTATCATTTATATGATGTTATGATTAATGGTGTCTTCATTTCTGTCTGGAACATCATCCCACTGGTTCACTAGAGACTCAACAAAAATAACAATATACCTTTTTTTATATAGAAAATGAATGATAATGGGTTGGGATTTGAGGAGGCCATTGTATAATATATTACAAATAACTCCCCCTACCAGGTTGGAAAGTTCACTGGCATTATTCACAGACTAATGTCAGTTTCATCATTTCATGTTTCATCTTTGCGCTCCGCATGGTCACGGATAGTGGAATGGGGATTTCGTATGGGGCGTCAGTTTTCGATTAGCATTACTGCAGTAAGCTATATATTTTCCCAGAAAGAATTATAAAAGCATAGATATAGGCTGTTAGTGTCTTGTAAATCCTATGAACTCATTTTAAAGGTTCTCTTGATCATTCCAAAAGTACGTAGAAAACAGTCAAGACTCAAGACCATATAACTGATATAAGATATGTATATAGCTAGTATCTGTTGTGTGTATAGTCTGAATATGAATGCACTTAAAATCAAGTCTTAAACACCGCTACTGAGCCAGGAGAACATGCAAATTCATGTTTGACAATGTTTATTGTTTATGCATCAAATACACTGCAGGTAATTGCCAATTTCACTACAATATGGTGCGGTCCATGCAAAGTAATAGCCCCATATTATCAAGAACTATCGGAAAAATACCCCTGTCTGATGTTTCTTGTCGTCGATGTCGATGAGTTAACGGTAAGTAGAACCAGTATATCAAAATTATTCCTAAAAATTCTGACCAGGTATTTCAGCTTTAAACAGAAGAACGCTATATATATTTTTTGGAACTTTTTGTTTTGATACAATTTTTATGAGCTTGTTAAATATGCTGTATTTGATGTTAGTATTGATTTGCAGGATTTCAGCACATCATGGGACATTAAAGCCACTCCAACTTTCTTCTTCCTTAGAGACGGACAACAGATTGACAAACTTGTGGGCGCCAACAAGGCAGAGCTAAATAAAAAGATTACTGACCTTGCAGATTCACTCCCCAGTCTACAAACAATGATTGCAAGTTGACTGCAGCTTATTCTCTCATTGGAAATCTCGGTTGGCTTGGCCTTTAGCTTACTCAATTTCCCTGTAAGTTCCCTACCATCTGTAAATTAAGTCTTGTCTCACAACAACCTTGGAGAGTGTTATAGATAAACAGAAGTACTTCGCAATTAACTCTAGGTAGTTTTTTGTAGGTAACAACTTATCACAATTCTACATCACGAATGTAACTTCATTTTTACAACCATGAGTTTGGGTCTCTAAAATTCATCATAGTCATTCAATTCAATTCATAAACTAGACTTCGGGTCTCTAAAATTGAGTTGCAGGTTTTCATGTCAGTGATGTCACGATTCAATACTTGTCTGAACCAGTTCGCACTTCACTGAATTTCCTACTTTTGACTTCAGTTGATTTTCACTCTATCGAATTGAGGTACGGATGTCCAAATGGTTGTTTAATAAGCTCGGGACAGCCCAAAGGGCCGAGAGTCTGTCCTGATCCGACTAAGTGCCCGAACGAAGTCCGACCTTATGGTTCTAGGGTCGGGTTAGGGTCTTGCATTTGAAGCCGAGCCCGACACGAAAACCCACCCCGGAATAACCCTTTGAAGTAAGTTCGGCCATGCCTAAGCACAATCTGCTGAGGACCGAAAACCTACTACATCTTATAATGCTAAACTTTGTTAATTATGATTATAGTTATGTTATATGATTTTTAAAAATTAAAATTTGAATCTAATAAATGAAGAAATAGCTGATGTCATATATTATAGAACGTATACTTATTTAATTAAAGAAAAAACTGACATTGTCTCATTATCATAAACTGGTACAACCCTTTAAGGATATTACTTTTAGAGCTCAAGTCATAAGACATTAACAGTTGATATTGCAGGTTTTATATGCAGTATCTAGTTTGTAATCGTGTAAGACAGAATTATATCAAGCTTGAAAATGCTCATAGAAGAGTTTTATATGAATAGGACCCTTTGCTTCTCAATTTGTTTTTGAATATGATTCTCAATTTTCAAACTGATAAGTTGTAGTGTATTGATATGAGACAAGGAAAATGATATTTGGTTTTTGTTGTTTCTTTATTCTACAAATAACAAATTTATCTATAGGATGAATACTTTTTCGCATGGGTATCACTCGGCCCGACCCGAAGGCCGGCCCAATCTGAATTTAAATTTATCCTTATAGTTTTAGGGTCAGGCTAGAGTCTTGTGTTTGAAGCCCGGTCTGAGCCCTTCACTAAGCAAATGTCAGGTTCGGGCTTTATCAAGCCCTGTCAAGCTCGGCTTAGAACATGCCACGGTCGGCACGACCTATTAGACACCCCTAAATTATGAGTTGACAATGTGTAGGGCAAGACATTTCCTGGGTAGGGTAAGGACATGGTAAGGCTATTTGTTCTTACCCGATGAATAGAGTAGGGTAGGGTAGGGTAGGAAATTTTTTAATACTCGATGGGTGACCCATGGAAACTGTCATATTATGACAGGGTAGGGTATGGTGAGTTCAAGTATAATTTGAAGTAGAGATTCAAAATATTATTGAAAAGGGTTGGGAAGGAAGTGCTAGGACATGATAAGACGAAAATAGGACATGATAAGATCTTTTTTTGGTAACCCTTTCCATGATTAAAGTTTAATGGACATGATATATATATGGTAAGAGGATACAATGAGTTCAAGCCTCTCTCTCTAGAACTCGTCGTTCTCTGACTTTGGCCTATGGTCAGTCCGTCACGTCCACCGGACCCTTCGGATCTGGCTGTCAACAAATCCACTCAGCCGATCGCGTCCTTCGCAGCGGTGGTGCGGTCCCGTCTGCCTGACCAATTCCCCCCGATTAAACTACCCCCTCGCCAGTATGTCTTCAAGGATGGCCTGCCGATTATCAGCTTTACAAAGGTGGAGGTCCAGCCTGGCAAGGACAGGCTGCAGTTTGCTATTGTGGCTAAGTTTTCCTCGGGTCGGCTGCCTATAAATGATATACGTCGGTCCCTTGTCTCCGCCTGGGGGTTAGATGCCTGAGTTACCATTGGTGCGCTGGATGTCAGGCACATCCTTATCATCCTTCTCTCCAGTGACGACGCCAACAAGGTTCTGGCACATCTCATGCGCAAGGTTGTACAGTCCATGTTTCGACTATTCCGCTGGTCGCCGGACTTCCACTATAGGAAAGGCCCAACGACCACCACTGCCTGGGTTAGGTTGCCAGGTTTGCCTACGGAGGTATTTGATAAGGCCTATATCGCTGCTATTGTTTCTTCTGTTAACAGGTTTCTCACAGTTGATTAACGGACTCGGACGTTTGCCAATCGCAGTTACACAAGGGCATGCATTGAACTTGATCTTTCCAAAGCATTGCCATCGAAGCTGGTGATCAACATCTTGGGTGACCGCACGATCATTCAGCCGATTTTTTTTGAAGGGAACCTTTCGTTTTGCAGTAAGTGTAAGCTGCATGGGCATCAGCTGTCTAATTGCCGAAAAGTAAAACCTTCACCGTCCGAGCTCCACGAGGTTGGTTCGGCGCGTCAGATACACAGTCTCCGTGATTCCAGGCAAACATTTCGACAAAGCAGCGAGATCTTGAACCGATATCTTGTGAGCGGATTGAGCGCCCAATTTCAAATTTGGAGCCAGCCGAATCGCAACAGATTCCAACTGATTGGATTACGGTGTGCAAAAGGCGGCAGCGTAAGGGTCGCCAGCAGATTAATGACGACATCCAGCTAGATTCAAATGTCATATTTCTAATTGACACACAAGGTCTTCAAGTTCACGTTTTGACAAATGCGCAAGAAGATCATTCTTAGGCCAATCATCACCTTAGTGATATGAATGATAAAGGAATGGGGACATGCAACGTGGTTGAGTGACGCGCGTCGTCTGATGCGTCAAATTTAATATTTATAATCTCCTGCTAGTGTAACGACAAGTAGGGTCAAACCCAAGGGAGCTGGTGTTGTTGAAGCTGTAATTGTAAACAATTAAAGGAAAATGGGTTTTTATAGCAATTGTGAGTGGAAAAGAGAAAAAGACTAACGAACACAATCAGAGAAAACGTTCAGCTTAGGGTTTTTATTGTGACACGTTTATCATAGATTTCTAATGATCAAATCTTATGTTTCTAAGTGTGGTTGTTCCGACAAAGGTAACTACCCTAGTATCCCGACAAAGGTGATACACCACAATCTAACCCGATAAAGGTGTCAGACTTCTAGTTCTGTCCTAAACTCAATAATCCGACAAAGGTATTACTAAGGATAGGCGTAACTATCTACCTTTACGACAAAGTATCCAGTAGTTATTAACGGTAAGAATTAATTGTTTGATTAAGCTTTGCGACAAAGCTTCCACTTAACCTCACAAATTAATTCATGTGACGAAGAACAAGAACTCGAGAAACATGCATTAAGAACAGAAATCTCAAAACGTAGTCACAACGTGTAAAACCCTAAAATGAAATAGAAATTTACCTACTCATCGTCATAAAAATAAACACAAATATTTTTGATGAAAAAGAAGTAGAAATCTCTTCTCTCGTCGAAAGCTTCGCCTTCTCCTCCAGAGTCGTCTTGAAAACTTGAGTTGATTGTAGAATGATAGAAACCCTTTTCCGAACCTTAATTTATAAGTTTTGGGGTTTCTATATCTGTTTTGGGGCCAAATTGCCAATTTTCAGACTTGCTGACATCATCAAAATGCGTTGCTAACATCATCACCACGCCCAAAGAAGACGTTACGGGCACTCCCAGAGTTGACGTTAGCATAGTGGCTATTGTCTTCTTTAGGCGCGACCCACACTGACTTGGTTTTTCGTTTCTGCGCACCAGTTCTGAATTTGACTCTTGATTTGACCTTCCAAATGACCTCGGTTGCTCTCGGTGTGAACTAGAGAGTTGTAGGAAATTAAGTCAGCTACGCGTCGGCATGTAGCTCATATTTTTCTGCTCAGCGGTTAATTCCCAGCACGCCGTTGAACCCTCAAAGGTCTGATCTGCCACTGTGGTGTTTTTGGCATGAAATGCCGTCTTTTATGCGCGTTTCCTCCTAGAGCTTCCGAAACACCTGAAATGCAAAATCATACTAAAAAGTAAATGTTCGCATATAAAAGTGTCGAAATAAATGGGATTAGTTGATTCGACGGGTCGTATAAATACGACTCATCAAACCACCCCACACTTAAACTTGTTCGTCCCGAACAAGAACAAGAACAAGTCATAGAAGGAAAACAAATATAACACCACAATATCTTCGACATCCTGTATAAATGCTACATGAATATGAGTTGCTAGTCTAGATTTAGCTTTTCTATGCATAACTCAATCATTACTTAAATCATCATGCTCAACATAGAATTAACTTGATACATGCTACCTTTGAGCTGAAATTCAAATTAATTCGGATGAATGGGAGATAGTCCTCTTCAGACCCATGATCTGCGCCGTTTCGAGCTCTAGCTATATGGTTATATTTCATAGCTTTTTCTGGCACGTGATTCATTTGAGCTTTAAAGTTTTGAGTTTTCTTTCTTCTTTTGTTGGACAGCTTTTGATGTAGTGAACTTTCTTTGGCCTTTGGCTCTTGTGTATGAATGACGAACTTCACTTTTCTTTGTATAAACCTTCACAACTTGGCTGATTTTTTCTTGAGCTTTGCTCCTTTATTGTAAATAGCTTGTCCTTGTCCTTTTTCTTCTTTTCCTTTGAAGGAGGTCGAATCATCGCCTACAAGCATATGGAAATACCTCCCCGCTCTTTCTCATCCTCGACCTTTTTGACACGAGTCAAGATGGGGTCACTCACCTTTTCCCAGTTACTTCAGACTAGAGATAGGACGGTGTGTTTTCCTGTCCTGCCTAGTCTCACATTAACGCTGCGGTGGCGGATCAAACTCTGAACCATAAAATCTCAAAGTGCTAGCCTCTACTAAATCCATATAACCATATAGTCAGAAATCTGGTTCGTCAAGTCTTTCTAAGACGTTTCTATCAACTCCACATCCTTGTTTATCTCAACTCAAAAGACACGTAGTGGGTTAAATTCACATGTAAAAACACAATTCAGATTTCACGAGTGAAATACATGTAATCAGCATCAAAAATTTCACATCATCAACATCTAATACTGCATATCCAGGAAACAGAGAGAAATTCCATACTTTTCAATTCCACAATTTTTTTAAAGAAACGTGCTGACACAGTACAATATGCAAGGAAAATAAACATGTTGATACAACTGACTGACTGACTCTCCCACCCCACACTTTTGAACCAAGTCGTGTCCTCACGGTACGCCTTAAGTTCAAAGACACAAACAATGCAAGACACACATGTATAGGGAAAAAGATAGAGATTAAAGGTGAACAGGCACTCCTCTCGTTTCGTCGCGTGATAGTGATAATTCTGGTCAAACGAGTCGGTTAACGCTGGTCAATGGTCTATCGCGCCCAAAATAGACATTATGGCGCGGTCAATGCCTTAATGTTCACACTCGGCACGCCACTAATGTGTGTTGTGGGCGCGGTGCTAATGTTCGCAGTCGGCACGATCCGCACTGAGTTAGACCTATTTCCTGCATGAAAAACATATCTTTTCCCAAAAGACAAAGTGAAAAACATGACTCAGGACTCAAACAAACATAAACGACATAAAAACAAAAAATTTGCCAGGCTGCCTCCCTGCGAGCGCCTTTGTTTTACGTCGTTGGCTTGACGATACCTCATTAAGGATCACAGGTTGGGATCCCGAGGACGTGTGAGGTCAACCTTCGCCTCAGCTACTCCTTCACTCTGCTCATAGCCCTCGTGGAATGGTGTGCTTGAATCTATTCTCAATCGATCAGGCGGGTTCGCCTTCACATCCTCCTGAGTCTCGAAGGATACTTTGCTCATGGACACTTCTCTAGCTGCACAGCTCATCGTATATCTAGCCTCATCTGGTAGGTAGGGAGCTATGGCACCAAGATACGGCGTATGCACGATGTCTGGTGAATTCTTCATGCAGGGATGGTCATCATCCTCATAATTATGGAAAATGGATGTCTTGCCAGCAAACGCAAGTGACAACAAGCCTGTTTCCATGTCAATCTTGATCTTCGTGGCAAAGAGGAATGGTCGTCCCAAAATAAGTGCATTAGGATCGTCGTCTTTAGCATCTCCCATCTGCAAAACATAAAAGTCTGCAGGAACAACAAAGTCTCCTACATGGAGTGTTAGATCCTCAAGTAAGCCAACGTGACGAATACATGATTTATCTCCTAACTCTACTAATAGTTTTGGAGGTTTTAATGGTCCCTGCTTCAAAGAACAATATAAAGGGCATGGCATGGCATTAATAGCAACACCCAAATCGATTAAGCAATGATGTATTAGAGTCTCACCAACACCACAGGTGACTGTGAAGGCACCTGGGTCCTTACACTTTCCAAGCGGTGCATCATGACTCGCAGCAAGTGGGTGCTCCTTTGTAGGCTTTCACATGTTTCGCCTCCAATTCGTTTTCCAGCTCATCCTTATCGATCACATGGCCTTCGAGAGCTCTTACCTGCACAGAAAACGAAAGGGAAGGATTAGTTTTGGAACATGCATCAGTGCGGGTCGTGCCCGCTTAGAGAAATTGGTCTATAATTTTGGCATGTTACAGCTTAGAGATTTATGTTAAAGGCTCCATATTCTAGGTTTTATCCCTATGAGTTTCCTAAGTAAGATTTTTAATGAGGTAACGTTTATGCGTATGATACAAATTATGTATTTTTTTCTTTAGTAGGTTTAAAAAAAAGATGTTCATTCAAAAAAGAGCACCGCCACAAACGCAAACTACAAAAAAGGAAAAACACTAAAAGGAAACTGGACATAAAGAGCTCCCACAAAAATACAACGCAGAGCAACACAAAAACTACTACAATATGCCCATCCTATCTAACCAATTTCTATCTATCTCACTAATCCTCATATGGCACTCACTTTCATTATGACGCCCCAAATAATTTTCCTGTAACTAGTAATTACACTAACATCTTCATCCCTAAAGATTTTCTTGTTCCTGATTCTACAAATCATGTACATTTGTTCTTGTAGTAACAACTATAATAAATCTTGGCTGCATTGTGTCATTTCTCCTTGCTTTAAACCACGGAATGAGCATGTGCCAATGTGAAGGGCCACGCCTTGACCTGCACAAATTTGGGTTCAGGCCTATTTGTCATTTCATAACCCATATAACCGGACCATGCCAAACCCGTCCGATCAATTCGGGCTAAAAATCTTGTCCAAGCCCGCCCTATTTACCGGGTCGGATTACCCATCGGGCCAACCCGTTACAATTTTGTATTAATACATTTTATTTTTCTTGCACATCTTGAATAAAAATATCATTATTTGAAAATATATATGTGCTCTAAGACACTACTTAAGGAATTATTTAGCTACATCAAAATACTTCTTCACGACGTATTGCTTAATTTATTATTTTCTTTTAAAATTAAAGATAATAAAAATTATGGTTTAATTTGTAGCGGGTTAATGGATGGGTCAATAAGCCTGATCGGGCTAAAATATGTGTCCAAGCCCGGCGTTAATAGATATCCGGACCAAGTCGGGCTATTATACTTGTCCAAGTCTGTTTTGATGACCGGACGAGCGGGTCGGTGCGGTCGGGCTGGCCCGGTTTTGTGCAGGTCTAGCCACGGCTCACCCCACAAACCACAAAACGTTAAGCCACAACTCCGCAGCTATGGGGCACAAGAAGAAGTAGTGGGGTCTCTGCTTTCCTCCGTTGTCCCACAAAGCACACACCATGGATAAACCGAATCACCCATTCTCAAAATTCTTTCTTTTGTCATGCGCCTATTTTATGTAATAAACCATACATTGACTGAGTCCCTCGAAGCATTAAACATATTCCACACCGGTGAGTGCCACTCAATCCCATTACTTTGCCCCTTAAACTTCTCATATGTATCTTTCACTGCGAAGCCATTCTCATTATCAGTTCCAACTTTATCAGTAAAAAAAATAAACAGCAACGAAAGCAAGTTGCTTGGGTGTGCTTGATTGAATTGAATGTTCAATTTTCTCACTTTACCCACCAGTGAAAGAGCTCTATATGAATTAAATATTTAATTATTTTAGCTCAAAAGTCTAGTATAGACAACTATGATGTTCCCATAAATGGCATGTATTTGGCAAAACGTCTTTAGACAGTTCGAGCAAGAGTGCAGGGGGAGTTCGAACGCATTCTGGAACTAAGGTACATCGTGGAGCAGACATAAGAATGCAATCCGAAAAGTTCTAAAGATCGACGATCTTTTTGGTTGAAGTCGGTCAGCGAAGAAATCGAGATTCAGATATTCGAATGAATATCATCTCATCGGATTGGAGCTCGGAAGGGCTGACTTGTCGTGGAAGATATCTTGATCTTCCCAAAGATTGGATTAAAGATACACATCGAATATTTAGGAATATTTCCTAAATATTTGATTAGTATATCTGGAGCAGATTAGGAGATCGACCATGCATATAAATAGAACGCTAGGGCATCCATAATCTGCATCGCTTTCAGAGAGAAAATATACACGAGTGCATATTGTTGATCGGAGAAGAAGAGAGCGACGGCCGCCTGTTCTTTCCCCACCGGAAAAACATCGGCGCTGATATAGCCTGTTCAGTGTGCTGTTCAGGTTGTCTGGGATTGATCTTACCGCTACACACACCAGACACAACTGCTGGCTTTCGGGAGAAAGTCACCGAACTTCGAGAAAAGATCGAGCACCATAAATTTGACGGAGTAGTGATAGAGGCTAGGCATCTTGAGATTGTAAGAGTAAGTCCACGAATAGCTCTATACTATTCAATAAAGATTTATTTCCCTTTAGGGTCTGGGAACCCCTTTAGAGTAGGCGAAGCCGAACTGGGTATCATACTGTGTGTGCTCCTGTTTTATTCTATTTACGGTATCGTTAGTCTAGGTGTTCAACCACTGTTTGAACACTACCTTGGAGAGTAGCTTGAACAGACAACAGTATTTCAATTGGTATCAGAGCCAACACTCGACACACTGAGTGGGATTCTAGAACTGTTCAAGATGACTCTGAAGGAAGGACAAAGCACAACCAGACCCCCGCTGCTTGAAGGATCAAACTATGCCTCCTGGAAGTCCAAGATGAAATATTTTCTGAAATCTCTCGATGAAAAAGCTTGGAAGGCAGTCTTGATTGGATGGACTCAACCCGCGATGGAAAGTCTTACTGGAGAAGTTGTCCCTAAACTAGAAGCACTATAGGATGAGGCAGATGAAAAAGGATCTATCGGAAACTCAAAGGCTATGAATGCAATCTTTTCTGGAGTAGATGAGAATGTGCTCAAATTGATCATAAATTGTGAAGTCGCTAAGGAAGCTTGGGATATCCTCCAAACAGCTTAGGAAGGTACATACAAAGTTCGCAATTCGCGAATGCAGATGGTGACAACCAAGTTTGAGGATATGAAGATGAAGGACAGTGAAAACATATCAGAGTACAATGCAAGAGTTCTAGACTTATCCAACGAGGCTGCTGCACTGGGAAAACCCATTGATGGGAAAAGAATGGCCAGTAAAGTGTTAAGATCGCTCCCTCTGAGATTTGACATGAAGGTCACTGCCATTGAGGAAATGCATGATATCTCCAAGCTGAAACTGGACGAGGTCATGGGTTCACTCAGGACCTACGAGATGAAACACGAGGTCGAATCCAGAGAAGTGAAAGGAATTGCTCTAAAAGCTGAGGTGGCCGAAGACATGCTTGAGTCTGACTGCACCACTGAACAACTGGCGATGATGGCTCAGAACTTCGACATGATGGTCCGGAAAATCAGGCAAGACAAGGACCAGTGAAAAAAGGCAGGATGCTTCTGAAAAAAGGCAAGAGATCCAGTGCCACGAATGCAGGGGCTTCGGTCACATCCAAGCAGAATGCGCTAATACCCTCAAGAAGAAAAAGGCAATGGTGGCAAATTTCAACGATAGTGAGTCAGATGAGGAGAAGGAAGGCAATGAAACCACCAACTTTTTGGCATTTGTCGCAACCACAGGAGAATGCTGTAAAGCCAGTGAAGACATGTCCTCTCGGTTGACTCACCCAGCTGACTACTCCTCAGACACTGATGATGAAGAACTCACACAGGAGACTCTGGCCGAAACTTACAAAGACTTATATGAGAAGTCGCTGCTGCTGATCAAGGTCAACAAAAAACTGAACGATACAGTTACCAGCTTGACTATAGAAAAAGACAGGATGTGGCAGGAGGCCGAGATACTGGTCACACAGAGAGTGGAACTCCAAGGTAAGGTTGATTTGCTGAATACTCATCTGACTGAAATGAAACAGGAAAGGTCTTGTTTGCTTGCTCAGAAAACGAAACTCTTAGGTACAGTCTCTTTGCTAAAAGTTGACATGGAGAAAGATCGCGAGACTCACCCTATAGGCATGGCAGGTCTAAGGAAAACTGTTACAGATCTGAAACGCAAGGAGGTGTTTCTCTTAAAAAAGGTAGAGTCGCTGGAACTCCAGCTAGAATTTGAAAGAATGGACCACTCAACCACTGAGAAGGAGCTCAATCAGCTCAAACAGTCGGTAAGGATGTTAAACTCTGATTCTAAGAACTTAAATGAGATTCTCAGGTCGCAGAGCATGGAGTCCAGACATCGAGATTTGGGGTTTACAGAAGAAGGCAGCTCAAAAGGTACCACTTTTGTTAAAGCGACACCTTGGACAAAAGGTGAAACAACGCAAAGGAAAAACCCTAGCTGACTAGAGAAAGACTCGCAATGCTCACTCAAAACAGAAGACAGACTCACGCACATGCTGGTACTGCTACCAGATGGGACACATCAAACCTAAGTGCCGCCTATTTCTTGCTGAACGAAGGGCCTATCAACAACGGACTAAACCTTGACTGAAACAGGTCTGGGTACCAAAGGCAAACCAGACCGTATGCATGGTTGCTTTCAGCTCATCAAGTCACATGGAGATAGACCGTTGGTACTTTGATAATGGATGCTCCGCCCATATGATAGGTAACTCTAAGTATCTCACACATGTTCAAACTATTATGAAGAAGCAGTTTGTCACTTTCGGAGATGGAGAAAAGGGTCAGGTGATCGGCTGTGGGACATTGAAGGTTCCGGATATCCATGCACTCAAGGATACTCTCCTAGTTGAAGGACTAATGGTGAATCTTATCAGTAATAGTCAACTGTGTGATGACGGATGATGGACCATAATTGTATGAATCATAAACACAGTTAAACCCACCAAATTAGACGCTTTGTCTATTTAACTTTTGCTTGTTAGTTCCAATATTTATCTACAGGGTATTTTGAAGTCTAGAGAGAATACAAGCTAAGGAGGAGTTTTAAAGCTGAAAATGAATTACGAGTCATTCCAGGTCACGACCAAATTCCGACTTTCAAGAACCGGATGTGGAATCACTCAAAACAAATCCAACCGAAGGGCAACCAGAGTCAGTTCGGAGCTGAAAGGACCGATGGCTTTTGGGGAAAAGATCACAAAGCTCTCAACCACTCCCCTCCCCTCACATGGCCAGCGGCTTCAAGGAGGAGAAGCCATGTGTCCCGGCGGCTTTCCTCCCCTCCACCTCACCCCGGCGGCTTTGAGCTCCTCCATGGATATCTTGCCAAGTGTTGAGCTCTCCTCCACATCTCTCACTCCTCCATGCCTATAAATAGAGCTCCCCTCCTCCTTGTATCATCATCCCATCTCATTCCAACATCCACAACCCACAAGTTAGTGAGAGAAGCTCTCAATTCTCTCTAGAGTTTGGGCACTAATCATGTAATCACTTTACTTTGGAATTGAAGCTTTAGCACTTTCAACGGTTTTTGTAAGTACTCTCGTCTTTACTTTACTATCTTTTCAATTCAGCAACTTTACTTTCCCGTCTTTACTTTCGAAAACTTTATTTTCTGTCTTTCAAAACCTTTACTTTTCAAGCACTTAGTTATGATGTCCTGTTCCATGAGTATTCATAGCTAAACCCTTCATTCGGTTGAAGGGGTGTACTTGTACCATACAATGTTTTAGACCCTACTCTTAGTGCCTCTATGTGTTTAAACCTTGTTCTATGTGCCACATATTAGGTTAGAACTTCCAAGGTTGAGTGGATGCTTTAACGGGCAAAGCTCTTCCGTGGGGTTCGTGAACATACTCGGGTAAGTGGATACTTTAACGGGCAAAGCTTATCTGAGGAGTTTGACCTCTTTTAAAAAACCATTTGGTTGATCGTAACTGAAGATTAAATGGATGCACATAAGGCTAAGATACTTCGAAAGGAGGAATTAGTCTAAATAGAACAAGTGTTCTAAACGATGTTGCAAGTCTTATGCTAGAAATAGCCTTGATTCATCTTTGAACACTTAGTATGATCATTAGAGGTCAATGATAAACAGACTATGATACAAGACCCCTAAAACCGAATGCTTTCCTTTAATTGTAATATCAACTGTTACTTTACCTTTCAGTACTAAAATCACAACCAACCCACGCTACTCTCAGTACTAAAATCACAACCACTCCCCAACTGTCCTACTTAAAGAACAACTATTCACCTGACTCCCTTGGGTTCGACCCCTACTTACCCTTTACTACCCACTAGTAGAGTACGAGTAGCGGAGATATAAATTTGTTTTTGCACAGAGAACATCGCACCTTAACGATAGTGCGGTGGGCTCCGTCAAAACTGGCGCCGTTGCCTGGGAGTTAGCCTTTGATTAGCTGTTCTTCTCTTTTTCTTTCCTCTTTCGAACTCGCTTCTGCAAAACCATGTCTCGCAAAGGAAGCCACCATGACTATCAGGATGACGATGAGATGAATCCGTTCGATGGAAACAATGAAGCGCCGCCACAATTTGTCGATGATCTGGAACGAATCATCCGAAATCGAAGAGCTCGTGATAGGGAGGCCATCCGAAGAAACCAAGAACCACCCGAGGACCGAAATGAAGCTGGTCCAGTGCAACCCCCTTTACGTCCCCTACGCCCTCAACCTCGACAAATGCCAAGGCAAGAACCTATCTTCGACGACATTTATGGGGATAATAACTTCCGTGAACCTACTATGGGAGAACTCAATGCCCCAGATTTCGAAACACAGCCATGGTGCATTCACGAGGGCCCTGAACTAGAATACATTACCATCAACGCATCAGTGGCCCACAGCTTGCCAAAATTCTCAGGAGCTCATGGAGAATCTGCCACAACTTACCTCCAACGCCTACATGGCATTTGCCAAAATCTAAAGCCCAATCGAGTGAATATAGACAACTTCAAGTTGAAAGCATTCTATTTTTCCCTCATTGACTCGGCAAACGACTGGTTCCTTTCATTGCCTTCGGGAAGCATCAGAACATGGGTTCAGATGCAAAAGAAGTTCCTAGATAAATACTACCCAGCAGGAAGAGCGATGCAAGTAAGAAGGCAACTGCAGGACATAAGGCAAGGACCTAATGAGACCATGTACGACTACCTGGAGAAATTCAACCACCTGGAGCGAAGCTGCTGCACTCTTGGACTACCCGAGAAGCTCATCATCGAATACCTGATCAATGGATTGACTCCCTTAGACAAAATGCTCCTTAATGCTTCAGCTGGAGGATCCGTGATGAGACTATCATTGAGCGGCATAAGGCGACTCATCTCTGACGTTGCTGAAAATGCTCGGTTTACAGAAGAGACCACTTGACAAGATGAGTTCTCCCGAACAAAAAACGTAGCACGAGCCGAGACGTCAGAAAACTCCATGACGGAAGAGATGAAACAAATGAAAGAAATGATGATGCACATCCTGCGAAGGCAGCCAGTTCAAGTAAAGCCTTGCGAGTTTTGTAGTTCTACGGACCACAAGACTGACGCATGCCCGACACTGATAGTAGAGGAACCGGAAGAAGTGAATGCAGTGGTAGGATACCAAGGATACAACAACCACAACAGCAACGATAGAGCAGGACCAATCCGGCAGTATAATCAAGCAACCAATCCAAGCTGGCGAAACGACAATCATCCTCCGAGGGAGACACAACAAGCCGCACCACAGTTAGCTCAGTCATTCTACCAACCTCCCCACTGGCAGTACAACCAGAACGCTCCATCAGCAGGCCAATATCAGCAGAGAGGATCAAATCAATACCCGATGAGCCAATATCAGCAGAAGGCAATGAATCAATACCAATCCAGCTCAAATAATCAACAAGGACCAAGCAAGTCGCTTGAAGACACAATGAAGGAGCTCGCAGGAAGCGTAAATCAATTGGGGACTTCGCTACACCAATATCAGGCAAAAACTGATGGGGCAATTTCAAATTTAACCAAACAAATGTCCCAGCTCGCCACCTCAATGTCCGCACTCATTAATGAACCTTGCAGACTTCCTTCACAAACCATCCAAAACCCAAAGGCGAATGTCAGCATGATAAGGAAGTCAAACATGAAGGTAGCACTGGAAGAAACAGCACGATCCACAACTTACAAACAAACACTTCACCCGTAGGCACCGTCCTGATTGGAATCAAGAAGAAAACCGATCCAATGATGGCAGAACATGGGTCACGCATTGACAGAACCGCTCGTCGTCAAAGCGATTTGTACAAATAAATTTATAATAGTCCGCTACTCGCAACTATACTACTGGGTAGTACTTGGTAAGTAGGGGTCGAACCCAGAGGAATTAGGGGGATAGGTTATTCTTTAAGGGATTTGTTCAGCGAAGGAGCGTGTTTTAGGTTGGTTGAGGTTTTAGTGCTAACAACTACGTGACTTTTTAGTTGGTTATGGTTTTGAGTGCTGAAAAGTAAATTACAGAAAAGTAAATACTGAAATTAAAAGCGAAGACTTACAGTGGGTGATGCGTGAATTGCAAGTCCTCCGGATTGTGAGCGGTTGATGGTTGCAGTTGATTGAACAATAAAAGTAAAGACAAAGGGGATTCTGTGATTGCAAGAGAAGTATTCGGTCTTAGGGGGCCTTGTATTATATCCTGTTCATTCTTTTAGTAACCCTTCTAAGTATTCAAACGTGTATCGAGGCCCTTTCGTAGCGCTCAATTTGCCACACTGTTTGTAAACCCTTGTTCTACTTCAGACTAATTCCTCCTTTCGAAGTATCTTAGCCTTTTGTGCATCCATTTGGTCCCTTTGGTCCAGTTTCCAAATGGTTTTAAAGATAGATCGAACTCCCCAGATAAGCTTTGCCCTTTCGTAGCATCCACTTACCCAAGTATGTTCACGACTTCCCACAGAAGAGTTTTGCCCTTTCGTAGCTTCCACTCAACCTTGGAAAGTCTGACCTTATAAATGGCACATAGAACAAGTTTTGAATACAGAGAAAAGAAACTAAACGAAGTAAAACATTTTATAAAACAAGAACTCCCCTTCAACCGAATGAAGAGTTTAGTTACGAATATCCATAGAGTTGGACATCATAACTAAATACTTGGGGATTTGGAAAAGAATACTCGAGAACCGACAAGAGTAAAGAGAGAAGAGAAAGAGATTACTCAAGAACAAACATGAGTAACTCTTGAACTGTAACTGAAAGCTTGAGTACTCAAGAACAAACAGGAGTACTCAAGATCGAACTAAAGTATTTGAGAACAAACTGAACTTTTATTTATATCAAAACCAAACTTTACAAAGTAACAAACTTTGAGAGAGAAGTGGAGTGTGGTGTGTTGTGAATGCTTATGGCTTATGAAATGAGGAGGGATGGCTTGGTATTTATAGCCATGGAGGAGAGGAATGGATGGCCAAGATGAGGGCATGTGGTTTAGCATCCAAGGGTGGAGAGGAGGGGAAGAGGAGAGGAGGGCAAGTGTCACAAGGGGAGAGGAAGAGGGCAAAGCCGCCGGCGGCTTTTGGTGTGGATGGAGGAGGATGTGACATGTGGTGGTGTGGGAGAGGAGGAGGGGTGGATGTGAGGAGAAAGCCGCCGGTCCATGTGGCATGAGGAGAGTGGTTGTGAGTTTTGTGCAGTTTGCACAAAACTATCGGTGTATTCCAGCTCCGGATTGTCTTCGGTTTCTCTTCGGTTTGATTTGTTTTGAATGATTCCATGTCAGGATCTTTAGATTTCTTCATTCAATGTCTGATCTTGACCTTGGATTGTCTCCTGATATCTTTTCTGTGCTAAAAGCTCTTCCTTAGCGTGTATTCTCTCTAAGCTCTGAAATACCCTGTAGAAATGTATCGGGACTAAAACATCGAAGTTAGATAGACAAACAGTCTAATTTGGTGGGTTTAACTGTGTTTATGATTCATACAATTGTGGTCCATCACGCATGCTGACAATGGACCTTATACATTCACGGTTAGCATGACACCTCCACCGATTGCACACTTCGATATACCGGCATCTGGCTGGGATGACAATGACTCTAATGGTCTCAGATGGGATTCCCCAACTAACATCTACGCGTCGGAGCAAAATATTTACCTGGAAGATAAAGAATTAAAAGGACCCGATCATACAAATCCAGAGCCAGAGGATGGGCAGAATGGCCCAATCATGGAAAGATCCTTCACTTCAAATCATGAGTCACAACCAGAAAGGGATAAGGACCCAGGGGCCTTCACGGTCACCTGTGGTATTGGAGAAGCCCAGATTCACAAGTGCTTAATCGATATTGGGCCTGCCGTCAATGCCATGCCTTACTCCTTATATTATTTATTGGGGCTTGGCCCATTGAAACCACCAAGGTCAAATTTCGAGTTAGGAGATAGATCATGTATCCGACCGGTTGGAGTGCTTGAAGATCTAATACTCCATGTGGGAGAGCTCGTCGTTGCTATAGATTTTTATGTAATACAAACAGGAGAGACCAGCAAAGACGACCCTCCAACACTTATTTTGGGATGACCTTTTCTCTACGCCACCAAAGCATGGATCGACATGGGAAAGGGCTTGTTATCACTAGCATTTGGCGGCAAAATTTCAGCTTTCCACATCGATGATTATGATGGCCGCCCAAGGACAAGGAAACCGCCAGACATCATGCCTATCTCGGATCTCAGCACACAGATTTCTGACCGGCCAAAAGAGACCGTAAGAGTAACAAGACCAACAACTATGGTCAAAGGTCCCTCGCCTACTCAGAAACAATGGAAGGAGAAACCACCAAAACCATGGAGTTCTAACCCAAACACATCATCTCACAAGAAATCAGGAAAAGTCAAGACTAGAATCAACGCAGGAGCTGCGGCAAAATTCAACCTGAGCCGCCCATGGGATCCAAGCCTGTGATCCCCATGCGTTGAGCCAACGACGTTAAACAAAGGCACTGGTCGGGAGGTAACCCGACACCTATCTTACTTTCAGTCATTTATTTTCTGTCATTTAGTTTTTACCGCAAGTCGCTCTCACCCATTTTTTGTATAGAAGGAATGTCTAACATGTAGGAATCGATTTTTGGAGCAAGATCAGATCAGCCAGGCAGCTTCCGAGAATTACCGGGCCTGCGCTGAGAGTTCAAGGCCCCAGCCGAACTCCCTCGATTATCCAGCTCCGAGGCATGTCGTTCCACGACACGACACAGTAAAAGGGAGTTCAGTGCTTCTCTTTTCCTTAATGTCATTTCCTTCTCTTGTATATATTTGCATGACTTTTGAACTAAGTCGTGCTGAAAGGCACGCCTTCGTTCAAAAGTGTGGGGTGAGAACCGCCTGTGTACATAGTTAACATGTTTTTCTTTTTCCTTTTCCCTTAATATTATCTTTTTGAAAATATGAACTTGAGAATGTGAAAAAGATAGATCTAAATTCATGCATTTACCTTGTGAAAATTCATCTGTTTAAAAACTTAGAATGTAACTTCTCATTTGTCCCTTTGTGCTGAGATAAACAGGGGATGTGGAGTTGATATAAACTGCCCTAGAGAGGCTTGGCAAGCAATCGAAGGATCGAATCTAACTATATGGTTTTCGAAGTCAGTAGAGGCTGCACTTCGGGTTTCAATGAAGATTGAAGTCATCTCCGCCGTGCAGCGTTTATGCAAGAGGCGGGACGGGAATCAAACCGTCCTATCTCTAGTCCTAGTAGCCGAGAAAATAGATGAGCGACCCTCATCTTGACCCGCGCGAAACGGCGAGGATGAGAAAGAGCGGGGAGGTATTTCCATATGCTTGCGGGCGACGATTGGACCTCCCAAAAAGGCTGAGAAAATGGACTAGCAAGTCACAAAGAAGCAAAAGCTCAAAGAAGCTAATCAAAGGTCAAAGGCCAAAATTGTGAAGGTTTTAACCGAACAAAAGTGAAGAAACTCCAATTCAACATCAAAGGCCAAAGGCCGATTCACTACAGAAGCTGTCCCTCGCCAAAAAGAAATCAAAGTGCTCAACTCAGTGAAACCCGAACCGAATCACGTGCTAGAGAAAGCTACAAGGAAACCATATAGTGCGAGTCGATCCCGAGAATGCAGTCAAGGAGCCTAAAAAGGGCTATCTCCCGAAACATCCGAATTAATTTGCATCTCGGCACGAAGGTACAAGTATCAAGTTTCTTCTAAGTATTTACACGGTTTAATTTGGTAATAAGTAAGTAATGCATGAATTAAGATAAATCTAGTCCCACAGTCTCACTTTCATATTTGAAGTTTTTACTTAGATTGTGTTCCGCCCTTAAAAAGCATTGTTCGGGACGAACAACTAAAAGTGTGGGGTGATCTGATGGACCATAATTGTATGAATCATAAACACAGTTAAACCCACCAAATAAGACGCTTTGTCTATTTAACTTTTGCTTGTTAGTTCCGATATTTATCTATAGGGTATTTTGAAGTCTAGAGAGAATACAGGCTAATGAGGAGTTTTAAAGCTGAAAATGAATTACGAGTCATTCCAGGTCACGACCAAATTCCAACTTTCAAGAACCGGACGTGGAATCACTCAAAACAAATCCAGCCGAAGGGCAACCAGAGTCAGTTCGGAGCTGAAAGAACCGATGGCTTTTGGGGAAAAGATCACAAAGCTCTCAACCACTCCCCTCCCCTCACATGGCCGGCGGCTTCAAGGAGGAGAAGCCATGTGTCCCGGCGGCTTTCCTCCCCTCCACCTCACCCTGGCAGCTTTGAGCTTCTCCATGGATATCTTGCCAAGTGTTGAGCTCTCCTCCACATCTCTCACTCCTCCATGCCTATAAATAGAGCTCCCCTCCTCCTTGTATCATCATCCCATCTCATTCCAACATCCACAACCCACAAGTAAGTGAGAGAAGCTCTCACTTCTCTCTAGAGTTTGGGCACTAATCATGTAATCACTTTACTTTGGAATTGAAGCTTTAACACTTTCAACGGTTTTTGTAAGTACTCTCGTCTTTACTTTACTGTCTTTTCAATTCAGCAACTTTACTTTCCTGTCTTTACTTTCGAAAACTTTATTTTCTGTCTTTCAAAACCTTTACTTTTCAAGCACTTAGTTATGATGTCCTGTTCCATGAGTATTCGTAGCTAAACCCTTCATTCGGTTGAAGGGGTGTACTTGTACCATACAATGTTTTAGACCCTACTCTTAGTGCCTCTATGTGTTTAAACCTTGTTCTATGTGCCACATATTAGGTTAGAACTTCCAAGGTTGAGTGGATGCTTTAACGGGAAAAGCTCTTCCGTGGGGTTCGTGAACATACTCGGGTAAGTGGATGCTTTAACGGGCAAAGCTTATCTGAGGAGTTCGACCTCTTTTAAATAACCATTTGGTTGATCGTAACTGAAGATCAAATGGATGCACATAAGGCTAGTATACCTTGAAATGGGCTAGACAGTGTGGCAAATCGAGCGCTTGAAATGGCCTTGATACACTTTTGAACACTTAGTAGGATCATTAAGGGTCAATGATGAACGATGATATGATATGAAACCCCTAAGATCAAATGGATGCACATAAGGCTAAGATACTTCGAAAGGAGGAATTAGTCTAAATAGAACAAGTGTTCTAAACGATGTTGCAAGTCTTGTGCTAGAAATAGCCTTGATTCATCTTTGAACACTTTGTATGATCATTAGAGGTCAATGATAAACAGACTATGATACAAGGCCCCTAAACCCGAATGCTTTCCTTTAATTGTAATATCAACTGTTACTTTACCTTTCAGTACTAAAATCACAACCAACCCACGCTACTCTCAGTACTAAAATCACAACCAACCCCCAACTGTCCTACTTAAAGAACAACTATTCACCTGACTCCCTTGGGTTCGACCCCTACTTACCCTTTACAACCCACTAGTAGAGTACGAGTAGCGGAGATATAAATTTGTTTTTGCACAGAGAACATCGCACCTTAACGACAGTGCGGTGGGCTCCGTCAACGGACACCATGTTGAATTCTATCACGACTCCTGTCGAGTATTGGATAAGGAAGGAGGCACTCTTATGAAAGGGAGCGGGGCAGCCAACAACTGCTACCTCATAGGATCTGCTGGAACAGTTACTGTGTCAGCCTGGTTAACAAATAGAGCGGGTGATATGGGTATGTGGCACAGGCGCTTGGGTCATCTCCATTATAACACCTCACAGATTAGTCCCAGCAGACCGTTGGAATTGATCCATATGGATCTGATAGAGCCAATGCAAGTTGAGAGCTATAACTGCAAGAAATACATTCCAGTGTGTGTGGACGACTACACCCGATCTACCTGGACTAGATTCCTTCGAGACAAGACGGATGCTGCTCAACAGTTTACTCAACTTGCCACATTACTTCAAAGAGAGAGGGAGGACAAAGGAGAACACCTGGTAAGTATCAGGACTGACAACGACACTATGGCCACCTACTGTGCAGAACACGGAATAGCCCATCAGTTCGCATCTGCCATCACACCCTAGCAGAATGGAGTTGTGGAATGCAAAAATCATACAATTCAGGAGATGGCTCGCATGATGATACATGCCAAGCAGATTCCTCTGAAGTTCTGGTCTGAAGCTATGGATACTGCATGTCACATCATAAATCGTGTGACGATTCATGTGTATCGCCTGAAGAAGGCACTGTACGATCTCAAGCAGGCGCCCCGAGCTTGGTATGAGCGTCTCACCGTGCTTCTCGTCGACCATGGCTATGTGCGAGGGGGAGTGGACAAGACCCTGTTTGTTAAACACACAAGGTCAGATTTTATTATCTCACAAATCTATGTTGACGATGTAGTGTTCGGTTCAAACACCCAGAAGCTGGTGGATCAGTTCGTGGAGCAGATGCAGAAAGAGCTCAAGATGAGCATGGTTGGAAAGATGAACTACTTTCTGGGACTCCAGGTGATACCCAGATCGAAGCACATTTACATCAGACATCACTTTATCAGAGAACTGGTTGAACAGAAGGTGGTGATCCTAAAGCATGTGACTACAGACAAACAATTGGTAGATATTTTCACCAAACCGTTGGATGCTGCACAGGTTGAGTGATGGACCATAATTATACGAATCATAAACAAAGTTAAACCCACCAAATTAGACTATTTGTCTATTTAACTTTTGCTTGTTAGTTCCGATATTTATTTACAGGGTATTTTGGAGCCCAGAGAGAATACACGCTAAGGAGGAGTTTTTATGCTAAAAATGAATTACGAGTCATTCCAGGTCAAGACCAAATTCCAACTTTCAAGAACCGACTTGGAATCACTCAAATATGCTAGAACAGTCGGCATTTGGACAAGAATGCAATGTAAAGGCACCGAGCCCGGTAAAGGCCAAACAAAGGCAATTTCAGCCGATTTGGGATTTCGACCATGTTCCAAGCAGAATTTGGCTTAGGTTCCTTCTTGAGATCATCTTAGAATGACATTTTCATTTAGAATACACTCTCCAAAATCCAAGAAGCTCCGGCCAAAGCTCCGGTCAGATTCCGGTCAAACCGATGGCTTTTGTGAAAAGGTCACAAGGTTCTAGAAGGCTAAGGGGATGCTCCTCCTCACATGGGCTGCTTTTGGAGGCCCAGCCACCCTCCTCCTCCTCACATGGGCGGCTATCTTTCCCTCCACTCCTCTCCATGGCTTTGTGACAAGTGTCCCTCCCCTAAACCACATCTTCTCCTCTCCATGGCCTATAAATAGAGCTTCCCACCCTTTGTAATCTTCATCCCATAAATTCACAAGTCTTTAGAGAGATAGAGGGCTTAACCCTCTTCTCTTCACTTTCAATAAATACTTTGTTCTTCATTTTGGAGCTACTTTCCCTTGCTTGGATCTTGCTTAGAAGCTCCTCTCCTCCACTTATTGTAGGTACAAAATTACTTTCCGTATATTTTGTTCTTACTTTAAAGTTATTCTCCTTTTCGGTATCCTTGTTCAAAGCCATAGTTTTCATGTATTCCTTGACATGAATTCAAGTAGCTAAAGCTTATATTCGGTAGAGGGAGTATTTATATCATAAACTGTTCTAGACTCTATGCTTAATGCTACTTAGTGTTTCAAAACTTGTTCTATGTGCCACATATTAGGTTAGAACTTCCAAGGTTGAGTGGATGCTTTAACGGGCAAAGCTCTTCCGTGGGGTTCGTGAACATACTCGGGTAAGTGGATGCTTTAACGGGCAAAGCTTATCTGAGGAGTTCGACCTCTTTTAAAAACCATTTGGTTGATCGTAACTGAAGATCAAATGGATGCACATAGGCTAGTATACCTTGAAATGGGGTGCTAGTCTAAATAGAACAAGTGCTTTATGACCTTGAAATGGGCTAGACAGTGTGGCAAATCGAGCGCTTGAAATGGCCTTGATACACTTTTGAACACTTAGTAGGATCATTAAGGGTCAATGATGAACGATGATATGATATGAAACCCCTAAACCGAATCCTTTCCTTACAGTCTATTATCAACTATTGTAATTTACTTTCAGTTCTCAAAACACACTTAAACCCAACCCCAATCGCATTTAATTTCTGCATAAGCTTCATTAAAGAACAACTAATCCACACTGACTCTCTTGGGTTCGACCCCTACTTACCACTTGCTACCCATTAGTGAAGTCGCGAGTAGCGGACTTATAAATTTATTCTTGACGTTTGCACACGACGACTGTGCGTCCGTCATTGAGACCCTCAGAACTTCCTTGGGTCTGTGTGTAGTCAAGAACTAAGTGTTCCAGGCAGTGGTCAGTCACAGGCGGAACTCCAGCAAAATAGTTGGACTGATCACTTAAGGGAGGGAGCCGGAACAGAAGGTGCTTTCAAAAAGGTGAATTTTTTGAAAATATTTTTGAAGATTTGTTCGTGCCATTATGAGGAAAGAGAGGATTTTATCGAAGACATTTTTGGGAAGTAGAAAAGGCCGACTCTGGTTTGAAATTCAAATCTGTTTCGTCTGCATTCTCACTCTCTCCCAAACCCTAGAACGACAACCTACTGTGAAGTCTCTCGTTTCTTCATCTGCTCGACGACGATGGTGAACACCAGAAAATCCTATCAAGACTTCTCCAGAAACAAAGAAGGCAGACATGAAATCATTTAAAGCCTTGGCGGCAAAGCCTCAAATCTCGAAATCGAAGGTGCCGAAGGAGAAAAAGGCATCATCTTTAGATGCTGAAACTGCAACAATCTCGACTGTCAAAATATCAGACGGAGTAGCGATTCCAACAAACCCTAAAGTTGGGGTGGTGGAAAAGAAAGGACCAGAACCTGCTGCAAAGCAGAATGTGGTGCCCTCGCATGATGCGGTGGGGACTTGATGGACCATAATTGTATGAATCATAAACACAGTTAAACCCACCAAATTAGACTCTTTGTCTATTTAACTTTTGCTTGTTAGTTCCGATATTTATCTACAGGGTATTTTGAAGTCTAGAGAGAATACAGGCTAAGGAGGAGTTTTTAAGCTGAAAATGAAGTACGAGTCATTCCAAGTCACGACCAGATTCCGACTGTACAACTTTCGTGATCCTGACATGGAATCACTCAAAACAAGTCCAACCAAAGAGTAACCAGAGTCAGTCCAGAGCTGAAATGGACCGATGACTTTTGTGGATGAGATCACAAAACTCACACCCTCTCCCCTCATGCCACATGGGCGGCGGCTTTCTCCCCTCCCTTCTCCTCCCTTCTCCTCCCTTCCACAAGCTTCTCCTCCTCTCCTCTTCCCCTATGTGGCCGGCGGCTAGAAGAGATGATGACATCATCCGATGGCTTTTGTGAGCTCCTCCCATTTTGTGACAAGTGGCTAGCTCTTCACCACATCCCTCTCCTTCCCTTGGCTATAAATAAGAGCCCTTCCCTTTGTAAATGATCATCCTCATTCCAAACCATCATCCATAAGCTCTCACATCTCTCTAGATTTTGGGTACAAATCTTGTAAACATTTGTTTTAAATCTATAATACTCCTGTTGGTTCTTGAGTATTCTAGTAGTTCTTGAGTTTACTCCTGTTGGTTCTTGAGTATTCTCCTTTACTTACTGTCTTTCAAAAACCCTCGAGTACTTAGCTATGGTATCCACCTCTATGGATATTTGTAGCTAAACCCTTCATTCGGTTGAAGGGGTGTACTTGTATCATAAAATGTTTTAGACCCTTTTCTTAAAGCCTCTTTGTGTTCAACTTGTTCTAAGTGCCATATATTAGGTCAGAACTTCATTGGTAGAGTGGATGCTCGGAAGAGCAAAGCTCTACCATGAATTCGTGACCTCCGTGGATAAGTGGAGGCTCGGAAGAGCACATCTTATCTGTGGAGTTTAACCTCTTTCAAAGACCATTTGATTTATCAGGAATGATGGTCAAATGGATGCACATATTAGAACAAGAGTACTACGTCTTGCAAAAGACTAGACGGTGTGGCAAGTCTTGTGCTAGGAATAGCCTTGATACACTTTTGAACACTTAGTATGGTCATTGGCGGTCAATGATAAACAGATTATGATACAAGGCCCCTGAAACCGAATCTTTCCTTAAATTAAAACATCACCTGCATTTTACTTTTCAGTCTCAATATCAACTGCAATATCAACCGCTTACTCTCCGCAAAACTTGTCCTTCACGCAACCACTCTCTGTAAGTCTTCTCCTTTAATTAATTACTTTCAGTATTTTACTTTTCTGTCATTTACCTTTCTGCACTAAAAAACCAAAACCAACCAAAAAGACACTTACTTTTTAGCACTAAAACCTCAATCAACCTAAAATCACGCTCCCTTCCAGTACATTCCTCAAAGAACAACTATCCCCCTAATTCCTTTGGGTTCGACCCCTACTTACCACTTGCTACCCAGTAGTGAAGTCGCGAGTAGCGGAAATATAAATTTATTTTTGCACAGAGAACATCGCACCTTAACGACAGTGCGGTGGGCTCCGTAAAAATTGGCGCCATTGCCGGGGAATTAGCAAATGGATAGTTGTTCTTTTTTCTGTTGTACATAATTCGCCATGTCTTCATACTACGACATAGAACCTTGGAAAGTTGGGGGCAGCAACCTTATGTTTAAAATGCTTAGCTGTGTCCCCCAATTCGAAGGTACCATTGAAGAGGACCCGGTGATACATTGCCAACATTTTCACCACATCTGCCGCCACATGAAACCAGAGAACGAGACGTTAGAGGAGTTTAAGCTGACATGATTCAAATTTTCTTTAACTGACTCGGCAATAGAGTGGTATTACTCATGTGCGGCTTATGAAGGCGATTATGGGGATTTACGAGCCAAATTTCTAGAAGAGTTTTCCCCGCCATCTCTCCGACTTGAAACCTGCGAGAAGATTCTCAACCTTGAGCAATCCCAAGATGAAACTTTGGACGAATACTCTACGTACTTCGATGTCATCGTTTCGCGCTGCCCGCACCATGGATTCACCAACTACGATCGTCTTCAAAGATTTCTTGCTGGAATGACGCCTCTTGAGTGGAAAAGACTTAACGATGCTGCGGGAGGCTCGATCATGAAGTTAACCATGGCTGAAACTTGGGACCTCATAGACGATTTGGCAGAAAGCACAAAACAAGGGCCGATGTACCAAACTGATGATGAAGCACCGACGATGGAAGTGGACTCAGTGCAGAACGAGCCCGACATCACACCAATTGCAAGCTTGCCCGCAGAAAACCCAGAAGGAGACATCAGTACAAGCGAAGTAATGGACATGGAGGCGGCTCTAAAGGAACCAACATTGGAACCCACAAAGCTGACAGAGGATGAGGACGCATGGATAACTGAAGAGGAGCCTACATGGGAGCCCACGGAGCCGACCGAACCACTAGAACCGGTCCTCGCTGCCGAGCTGCCTAATTCAGACCCGGACCTCTGTGTGATTGCCCCCGGAGACCATTTAAATGACGACGATGAGGACCCATGGTTGCCTGAAGAAGAGCTCCACTCAGATTACCCCTGGGAGTTAGAAGAAAAACTGCCCAATTCAGGCCCGATCCACATTACCAATCTACCTGAGGAAATCACGCCAGTCCCGGACTTCAATGCTGAACCAGCCGAGACATACCCGGACCTCACTGCCGAACTAACCGAGAAAATCACGGCAGGCGCGGTCCTCACTAAAGAGCTGCTCGAGAAAGACCTGGCCCTTGTGGTGGAAGTCCCCCAACTTGTCCCCTCGGTTTGTATAAGGATCACAGCCCCTGAAGATGAAGTGATCAATAATGAGGTGCAAGGGGAGTTGGACGCAAAAAAAGGGCAAGAAAAGCCAATGATGGAGCACTCACTGACCACGAGCCCGGAAAACTCACTCGTTCCAAGATGACCATTCGTAGCTGCCACAAAGAAGAGGCTTCACATGGGAACATGCTTGATGTCACCCATGGTTGATGGCACAATGCTGAACTTCCAAACTTGCAAAGGTGCTAACCATCCGAACATAAAGAAGCGACAAAGGCATGGCCCAAAAGAATGGTGATGGACCAAAGTTATACGAGTCAGAAACATAGTAAAACCCCCTTATTTAGACTGTTTGTCTATCTAACTTCTACGTGTTAGTCCCGATATATTTCCACAGGGCATTTTAGAGACTGAAGTGAAAACATGCTAAGGAGAGGATTTTAAGCTGAAAAGATAACAAGAGTCAATCCAAGGTCAAGATCATATGCCGACTGAAGAGATATCAAGGATCCTGACGTTGAATTGACCAGAACAAATTAATCAGAGGAATCAGGAGTGGAGTCAAGACAGCCCGGGGAAGAAAAACATTGACAGTTTTGTGAAAAGACTGCACAAAACTGTACAAAATCACACATTGGGCAAAGATGACCGGCCACCATTCAAGGAGGTGGGCAAGGGAGGAGCTCCTCCCCCTTGGGTGACCGGCAACCGGCGGCGCCACCCTCCTCCACCAAAAGCCGCCGGCTCCTCCTCCTTGCGCCACTTGTCTCCTCCACAAGCTCCTCCTTCTCCTCCCTTGGATCAAAAGACATGTGCTTCCATCTCATCCATCCATTTCTCCTCCCTTTGGCTATAAATACCAAGCCAAACCTCATTTGTAAAACACACCAAAATCTCAATTTCACTTCTCTCTCTAGAAGTTGTAATACTTGTAAGTTGTAATCTTGCTTTGGAAATAAAGGATAGCTCCCTTGGCGCTTCAACGGTTGTAAGTATCTCTTAGTATTTATTTATTTAACTGTTGTCTTTAATTCCTTAGTATAATGTTTAGCGCGATGAATAGTAGCTAAACTTGTAGTTCGGTCTAAGGGGCGCACTTGTATTATAAATGTTTTAAGACTATTAACTTAGTGTTTAGTCTTAGTATTCAAAACTTGTTCTATGTGCCATATACAGTCAGAGTTTCCAAGGTTGAGTGGATGCTGTAACAAGCAAAGCTCTTCTGTGGGAATTCGTGATCATACTCAGGTAGTGGAAGCTGTAACAAGCAAAGCTATCTGAGGAGTTCGACTCATCCTAAATCCCATCTGGTCGAGCGTAACTGTGAGATCAGGTGGATGCACCCAGGCTAGCATACCTTAGGGTATTGGCGCTAGACTGAAATAGAACAGGAGTTGCTTTAAACCGGTGTTGCAAGTCTTGTGCTGTAACTAGCCTCGATTCACCGTTTGAATACTTAGATGATTCACTAATGGTCAATGATAAACAGGATATAATACAAGTCCCCTGAAACCGAACATTTCTTTAATTATAAACTGTAATTTACTTTCCAGTCTTAAAATCAACCAACCAACCAATCAATCAATCAAAATAGCTGGTAGCTTTAAAACCAACCAACCGACCTTAAACACGCTCTCTCGCTAAACAACCCCCTCAAAGACATCTATTCCCCTGATTCCCTTGGGTTCGACCCCTACTTACCAAGTACTACCCAGTAGTATAGTCGCAAGTAGCGGACTTATAAATTTATTTGTACAAATCGCTTCGACGACGAGCGGTTCTGTCAAATTGGCGCCGTTGCCGGGGAATCAGCCATCGGATAGAGTTCTTTGAATCGTTACGCAACCATGTCTCGCGAAGAAAGTCACCATGACTACCGGGACGACGAAGAAATAAACCTGTACGACCAAAATGATGAGGTACCATTTCCATTCGTCGACGATCCGGAACAACTCATCAGAAACAGAAGAGCTCGTGACAGGGAAGCAGTCAGAAGAAACCAAGAATTACCCGAGGACCGAAATGCAGCTGGTCCAGTACAACCTCCTATCCATCCCCCACGACCACAACCTCAACCTCGATACATGCCAAGAAGAGAACCCGCCTTCGACGACTACTACGGAGATAACTACTACCGTGAACCGACGATGGGCGAGTTAAACGCCCCTAATTTCGAGACACAGCCGTGGTGCATCTATGAGAGCCCTGAATTAGAAAATATAACCATCAACGCATCAGTGGCACACAGCCTGCCAAAATTCTCAGGATCTCAAGGAGAATCTGCCGCAACTCACCTTCAACGCCTACATGGCATTTGCCAGAATCTAAAGCCCAACCGGGTGAATATGGACGACTTCAAGTTAAAAGCGTTCTATTTTTCCCTCACTGACTCGGCAAGTGACTGGTTCCTTTCATTGCCTTCCGGAAGCATTAGAACATGGGTTCAGATGCAGAAGAAATTCTTAGACAAATACTATCCGGCTGGAAGAGCAATGCAAGTAAGGAAGCAACTACAGGAAATCAAACAAGGTCCAAATGAAACCATGTACGATTACCTGGAAAAATTCAATCACCTAGAAAGGAGCTGCTGTACCCTTGGACTGCCCGAGAAACTCGTCATCGAGTACCTCATTGATGGATTAAGACCATTAGACAAAATGCTCTTGGATGCCTCAGCGGGAGGATCTATGATGAATCTATCATTGAGTGGCATAAGGAATCTCATCGCCAACGTTGCTGAAAATGCCCGATTTAGAGAAGAGACCACTCGCCAAGATGAATTCTCTCGATCAAAAAGGGTAGCACAAACCGAGGCATCAGTAAACTCCATAACTGAAGAGATGAAACAGTTAAAGGAGATGATGATTGAGATCATACGTAGACAGCCAGTTACGGTAAAACCTTGCGAGTTCTGTGGTTCTACGGACCACAAAATGGACGCATGCCCAACATTAATAGAAGAAGAACCGGCTGATGTGAATGCAGTGGGAGGATATCAAGGATACAACAACGTCAAAGCTGGACAAAATAGACAGTACGGTCAAATGTCCAACCCAGGCTGGCGTAACAACAACAACTATCCTCAGAAGGAGACACAACCAGCTGTCCCTCAACTAGCACAGTCATTCTACCAACCTCCCCACCAACAATATAACCAGAACGCTCCGTTGGCAGGTCAATATCAGCAAAAAGGACCAAATCAGCACCAAGCCAACCCGAGCAATCAGCAGGAACCAAGCAAGTCGCTCAATGACACGATGAAGGAGCTCGCGGGAAGCGTTAATCAATTAGGAATTTCGCTACACCAGTACCAGGCAAAAACTGACGGGGCAATTTCAGAATTGACCAAACAAATGTCCCAGCTCGCCACCGCCATGTCAACACTAACTACTGAACCTGGCAGACTCCCTTCACAGACTGTCCAAAATCCAAAGGCGAACATAAGCATGATAAGGAGGTCAAACATGAAGGCTACGCTAGGAGAAGTAGCACGGTCCCCAACCTACAGACTTATGAACAATCACTTCAACCGTAGGCGTCGACCTGATTGGAATCAAGAAGAAGACCGACCCAAGGATGGCAAAACATGGGTTACACATGCTGACAATGGACGATACGCGTTCACTGTTTGCATAACACCGCCGCCAATCACACACTTTGACATACCAGCATCAGGTTGGGACTCCCCAACTAATACTTGTGCTTATAGCCCGACAAAAGAAAGAGCCTTCACTGCAGATCATGAGCCACAACCGGAAAGAAATAAAGACCCGGGGGCCTTTACAATCACATGCGGTATTGGTGAAACCCAGATCCACAAATGCTTAGTCGATCTTGGGGCTGCTGTCAACGCCATGCCTTCCTCCTTGTATTACTTACTAGGGCTTGGTCCATTGAAACCACCCCGGTCGAACATCGAGTTAGGAGATAAATCATGCATCCGCCCGGTTGGAGAACTGGAAGATGTAATACTCTAGTGGGAGAACTCGTCGTTGCTGCAGATTTCTATGTAATACCAATAGAAGAGACATACGAAGACGACCCACCAACAATAATATTGGGACGACCATTCCTCTTCCCCACTAAAGCAAGAATCGATGTGGGCAAGGGCTCATTATCACTTAAGTTCGGCGGCAAAATTGCACACTTCTACATTAATCAGAGCCGCCCGGACATAAAGAAACCGCCTGACATAACGCCTATCTCAGATCACTGTGCACAGTTTTCTGACCTGTCATTAGGGACCAAAAAAGTATCAAGGCCAGCAGCTATGGTCAAAGGTCTTCCACCTCATCAGAGACATTGGAAGGAAAAAATCCCAAAACAAAGGAGTCCTGACCCGAACACAACATCCGGCAAGAAGTCAGGAAGAAACAACACAGGAACCATGGCAAAGTTTGACCTCAGCCACCCATGGGACCCAAACCAATGAACCACAAACGAGGTATCGTCGAGCCAACGACGTAAAACAAGTGCACTGGTCGGGAGGTAACCCGACACTATCTTACTTTTCCGCACTTTAATTTCTATCTTTTAAATTCAGTATTTAGTTTTAAGCCTGCATGACTTTTGAACTAAGGCACGCCTTCGTTCAAAAGTGGGGGGTGAGAACCACCTGTGTACATAAATAACATGCGGCTATTTTTCTTTTTTTTAATAATAGTACCTTTTTGAAAAAAATGAACTTAAGAATGTGAAAAAGATAAATCATAATTCATGCATTAACCTTGTGAAAATTCAACTGTTTAAAAACTTAGAATGTAACTTTACATTTGTCCTTTATGCTGAGATATCTAGGGATGTGGAGTTGACATAAACCGCCCTAGAAGGACTTGGGAAGCAATCAAAGGATCAGATCAAACTATATGGTTTTCGAAGTCAGTGGAGGCTGCACTTCGGGTTTTCAGTGAATAATTGAAGTCAACTCCGCCAAGAAGCATCTATGCAAAGGCGAGGACGGGAATCAGACCGTCCTCTCTCTAGTCAAAATAGCCGAGAAAATAGATGAGCGACCCTCATTTTGACCCGCGCAAAACGACAAAGACGAGAGGAGCGGGGAGGTATTTCCATAGGCTTGCGGGCGAAGATTGGACCTCCCAAAAAGGCTTGAGAAAATGGACTAGCAGTCACAAAAAGACAAAAAACTCAAAGAAGAAAATCAAAAGAGGCCAAAGGCCCAAAATTGTGAAGGTTTTAACCGAGCAAAAGTGAAGCACTCAAAAAAGTCAAATCAAAGGCCAAAGGCCAATTCACTACAAAAGCAGTCCCTCGCCAAAAAAGAAGAAAATCAAAAAGGCTCAACTCACTGAAACCCGAATCGAATCATGTGCTAGAGAAAGCTACAAGAAAACCATATAGTGCGAGATGATCCCGAGGCTGCAACCCAGGAACCTGAACAGGGCTATCTCCCGAGACATCCAATATAATTTGCATCTCAGCACGGAGGTACAAGTATTAAGTTTCTTCTATTTATTTACGCAGTTCAATTTGGTAATAAGTAAGCAATGCATGAATTAGGATAGATCGAGTACCACAGTCTAATTTTCATATTCCAAAGCCAGACTTAGAACTTACGCCCTTTAATAGCATTGTTCGGGACGAACAACTAAAAGTGGGGGGTAATCTGAAGGACCAAAGTTATACGAGTCAGAAACACAGTAAAACCCCCTTATTTAGACTGTTTGTCTATCTAACTTCTACGTGTTAGTCCCGATATATTTCCACAGGGCATTTTAGAGACTGAAGTGAAAACATGCTAAGGAGAGGATTTTAAGCTGAAAAGATAACACGAGTCAATCCAAGGTCAAGATCATATGCCGACTGAAGAGATATCAAGGATCCTGACGTTGAATTGACCAGAACAAATTAATCAGAGGAATCAGGAGTGGAGTCAAGACAGCCCGGGGAAGAAACACATTGACAGTTTTGTGAAAAGACTGCACAAAACTGTACAAAATCACACATTGGGCAAAGATGACCGGCCACCATTCAAGGAGGTGGGCAAGGGAGGAGCTCCTCCCCCTTGGGTGACCGGCAACCGGCGGCGCCACCCTCCTCCACCAAAAGCCGCCGGCTCCTCCTCCTTGCGCCACTTGTCTCCTCCACAAGCTCCTCCTTCTCCTCCCTTGGATCAAAAGACATGTGCTTCCATCTCATCCATCCATTTCTCCTCCCTGTGGCTATAAATACCAAGCCAAACCTCATTTGTAAAACACACCAAAATCTCAATTTCACTTCTCTCTCTAGAAGTTGTAATACTTGTAAGTTGTAATCTTGCTTTGGAAATAAAGGATAGCTCCCTTGGCGCTTCAACGGTTGTAAGTATCTCTTAGTATTTATTTATTTAACTGTTGTCTTTAATTCCTTAGTATAATGTTTAGCGCGATGAATAGTAGCTAAACTTGTAGTTCGGTATAAGGGGCGCACTTGTATTATAAATGTTTTAAGACTATTAACTTAGTGTTTAGTCTTAGTATTCAAAACTTGTTCTATGTGCCATATATAGTCAGAGTTTCCAAGGTTGAGTGGATGCTGTAACAAGCAAAGCTCTTCTGTGGGAATTCGTGATCATACTCAGGTAGTGGAAGCTGTAACAAGCAAAGCTATCTGAGGAGTTCGACTCATCCTAAATCCCATCTGGTTGAGCGTAACTGTGAGATCAGGTGGATGCACCCAGGCTAGCATACCTTAGGGTATTGGCGCTAGACTGAAATAGAACAGGAGTTGCTTTAAACCGGTGTTGCAAGTCTTGTGCTGTAACTAGCCTCGATTCACCGTTTGAATACTTAGATGATTCACTAATGGTCAATGATAAACAGGATATAATACAAGTCCCCTGAAACCGAACATTTCTTTAATTATAAACTGTAATTTACTTTCCAGTCTTAAAATCAACCAACCAACCAATCAATCAATCAAAATAGCTGGTAGCTTTAAAACCAACCAACCGACCTTAAACACGCTCTCTCGCTAAACAACCCCCTCAAAGACATCTATTCCCCTGATTCCCTTGGGTTCGACCCCTACTTACCAAGTACTACCCAGTAGTATAGTCGCAAGTAGCGGACTTATAAATTTATTTGTACAAATCGCTTCGACGACGAGCGGTTCTGTCAAATGGAAACCCGGAAGGAGAAGCAAGAGAGCTCGACTTGATGGACCAGCAGCTATGGTCAAGGAGTCCTCGCCTTCTCAGGGATATGTGAAAAAGAAGCCTCCGGATCAAGGGAGAGCAGAACTGAGCCCGCTGCCATATGTGTTCTTTGGGCAAATCAAAAGAGCTGCCGAGAAGAAATTCGACCTAAGCCACCCATGGGATCCCACCTTATGATCCAAGAATGAGGTATCGTCGAGCTAACGACGTTAAACAAATGCACTGGTCGGGAGGTAACCCGACATCTATCTTACTTTCAGTCATTTAATTTCTGTCATTTAGTTTTTTGTTTTAAGTCATTCTCACCTTGCCTGTATATATTTGCTTGCAATTAACTTTTGAACTAATCCGTGCTGTGAGGCACGCCTTCGTTCAAAAGTGTGGGGTGAGAACCGCCTGTGTACATAGTTAATTAACATGTTTTTCTTTTACTTTTCCCTTAATATTATCTTTTTGAAAATATGAACTTTAGAATGTGAAAAAGATAGATCTAAATTCATGCATTTACCTTGTGAAAATTCAACTGTTTAAAAACTTAGGATGTAACTTCTCATTTGTCCCTTTGTGCTGAGATATACAGGGGATGTGGAGTTGATAGAAAATGCCCTAGAGAGGCTTAGCAAGCACTCGAAGGATCGAATCTAACTATATGGTTTTCGAAGTCAGTGGAGGCTGCACTTCGGGTTTCAGTGAAGATTGAAGTCATCTCCGCCGTGCAGCGTTTATGCAAGAGGTGGGACGAGAATCAAACCGTCCTATCTCTAGTCCTAGTAGCCAGGAAAATAGATGAGCGACCCTCATCTTGACCCGCGCGAAACGGCAAGGATGAGAAAGAGCAGGGAGGTATTTCCATATGCTTGCGGGCGATGATTGGACCTCCCAAAAAGGCTAAGAAAATGGACTAGCAAGTCACAAAGAAGCAAAAGCTCAAAGAAGCTAATCAAAGGCCAAAGGCCAAAATTGTGAAGGTTTTAACCGAACAAAAGTGAAGAAACTCCAATTCAACATCAAAGGCCAAAGGCCGATTCACTACAAAAGTTGTCCCTCGCCAAAAAGAAATCAAAGTGCTCAACTCAGTGAAACCCGAACCAAATCATGTGCTAGAAAAAGCTACAAGGAAACCATATAGTGTGAGTCGATCCCGAGAATGCAGTCCAGGAGCCTGAAAAGGGCTATCTCCCGAAACATCCGAATTAATTTGCATCTCGGCACGAAGGTACAAGTATCAAGTTTCTTCTAAGTATTTACACGGTTTAGTTTGGTAATGAGTAAGTAATGCATGAATTAGGATAAATCTAGTCCCACAGTCTCACTCTCATATTTTAAGAGTTTACTTAGATTGTGTTCCGCCCTTAAATAGCATTGTTCGGGACGAACAACTAAAAGTGTGGGGTGATCTGATGGACCATAATTGTATGAATCATAAACACAGTTAAACCTACCAAATTAGACTCTTTGTCTATTTAACTTTTGCTTGTTAGTTCTGATATTTATCTACAGGGTATTTTGAAGTCTAGAGAGAATACAGGCTAAGGAGGAGTTTTTAAGCTGAAAATGAAGTACGAGTCATTCCAAGTCACGACCAGATTCCGACTGTACAACTTTCATGATCCTGACATGGAATCACTCAAAACAAGTCCAACCGAAGAGCAACCAGAGTCAGTCCGGAGCTGAAATGGACCGATGGCTTTTGTGGATGAGATCACAAAACTCACACCCTCTCCCCTCATGCCACATGGGCGGCGACTTTCTCCCCTCCCTTCTCCTCCCTTCTCCTCTATTCCACAAGCTTCTCCTCCTCTCCTCTTCCCCCATGTGGCCGGCGGCTAGAAGATATGATGACATCATCCGATGGCTTTTGTGAGCTCCTCCCATTTTGTGACAAGTGGCTAGCTCTTCACCACATCCCTCTCCTTCCCTTGGCTATAAATAAGAGCCCTTCCCTTTGTAAATGATCATCCTCATTCCAAACCATCATCCATAAGCTCTCACATCTCTCTAGATTTTGGGTACAAATCTTGTAAACATTTGTTTTAAATCTATAATACTCCTGTTGGTTCTTGAGTATTCTAGTAGTTCTTGAGTTTACTCCTGTTGTTTCTTGAGTATTCTCCTTTACTTACTGTCTTTCAAAAACCCTCGAGTACTTAGCTATGGTATCCACCTCTATGGATATTTGTAGCTAAACCCTTCATTCGGTTGAAGGGTGTGTACTTGTATCATAAAATGTTTTAGACCCTTTTCTTAATGCCTCTTTGTGTTCAACTTGTTCTAAGTGCCATATATTAGGTCATAACTTCATTGGTAGAGTGGATGCTCAGAAGAGCAAAGCTCTACCATGAATTCGTGACCTCCGTGGATAAGTGGAGGCTCGGAAGTGCACAGCTTATCTGTGGAGTTCAACCTCTTTCAAAGACCATTTGATTTATCAGGAATGATGGTCAAATGGATGCACATATTAGAACAAGAGTACTACGTCTTGCAAAAGACTAGACGGTGTGGCAAGTCTTGTGCTAGGAATAGCCTTGATACACTTTTGAACACTTAGTATGGTCATTGGCAGTCAATGATAAACGGATTATGATACAAGGCCCCTGAAACTGAATCTTTCCTTAAATTAAAACATCACCTGCATTTTACTTTTCAGTCTCAATATCAACTGCAATATCAACCGCTTACTCTCCGCAAAACTTGTCCTTCACGCAACCACTCTCTGTAAGTCTTCTCCTTTAATTAATTACTTTCAGTATTTTACTTTTCTGTCATTTACCTTTCTGCACTAAAAAACCAAAACCAACCAAAAAGACACTTACTTTTTAGCACTAAAACCTCAATCAACCTAAAATCACGCTCCCTTCAAGTACATTCCTCAAGGAACAACTACCCCCTAATTCCGTTGGGTTCGACCCCTACTTACCACTTGCTACCCAGTAGTGAAGTCGCGAGTAGCGGAAATATAAATTTATTTTTGCACAGAGAACATCGCACCTTAACGGTAGTGCGGTGGGCTCCGTCAGGACTCCTAATCCAATCGATGCTAGTTCGACATCAACGAGTCGCATTCCTCCACCGGTTGAGCCCCAATCTGAGGTAATCTCAAACCCTAATGCTCCAATTGTTGTTTGTTTGCATAAGAAAGATGAGACTGTTGGAAATAAAGTGGTTGTCAAGGGAGTGAATGTTGTGGATGATAAGATTGGAGAAGCCAGTAGGGCTGTTATTTGTGTGTATGGTCTTGAAGTTGTGAAAGAAGACACATCAACCAAGCTTGTGTTCAAGGCATCTGCTGGTCCAAGTGTGTGGAGAGACAAGATTCATGCATCAGGCTATGTAAGGCCGTCAGGGCGTAGCAAGAAGGTGGTCTCTAGAAAAGTGTCCCCAAGGAAGTATTTAGCCAAGATCACTGTTGTGAGAGGCCATCTGGTTGCCATGTCAGTCTCTGAATCCGAACAACTCCTCGAAAACACTAGGAGGCAAAAAGTGCCTCTGGGTGAAGGTGATGAAGAAGACTCAGGAGAGCTGGCTGTAGGTTCGGGAAGTGAGCAAATAGCAAAACAAGTTGCAGTTGAACCTGATGTGTCAGACCCATCAGAAAGGGATGATGACCTTGACAAGATTTACAAGGACATAGATGAGCTTGTCCAAAATTTGCAGAAGGAGGTGGAGACTGAGCAAGCAGAAAGACACTGGATCAATGTCAAGATGTTGAAAAATCAAGTAACTTGTTGGCAGTGATTCAGTGGCTCAGCTAGGAGTTGTAACAGTTCAGCCTCAAGTGAGCTCTGTTCTAGAGCAAGTGCCAGTTGAAGAATCAGCTGGTATGCCAACTCGGTCCGATCATGTAGATGTGCAGATGAATGTAGACTTGACTGAATCCCCTCAACCTAACAAGGTCCCAATCGATGTACCAAGTGGTGTCCGTGATTCTGATCAGATGAGGAGTGTATCAGGTGCATCAGTCAATGTGGAAACCCTAGTTACTCCAGATGTAAAAATGGGAGAAGCCACTCTCGTGGATCCAAAGTCAGTCATCTCAGCGGATGATGCTCAGGATTCCTTTCCCATATCTGAACTCCAGAGGGCTGATGAGCCGTATTTATACGACTCATCGAGTCATCAAATCCCACCAATTCCAGTACTTTTATATGCAAACAGTTACTTCTTAGTGTTGTTTCGCATTTCAGGTAATTTGGAGGCTCTAAGAGGAATCACATTCAAAATATGGCTTTTGGAGCCAAAAACACCACAAAGGCCACAAGGACCCGAGACCCGCAGGCTGGCCGTGCTCAGGGAATGTCACGTCCGTCATTTGACACAGGAGGACTCAATTCCAGATCGGAGACCACCATGTTATAGACCACATGTCAGGCTACATCTCAGGCCAAACCAAACTGATTTTCGACCCACGGCCAAGAAACGACCGGAGCAACAACGCATGAGTCCGATCAGCGCAGATTTCAGGACTTAGCCAAATTCAGGGCCTGTTTTCCGGCTGGCTGAGATGCCAACTTTGAGAGCCGCCCCGGCCTAATCCGTCTACACAATGGGGTGATTTCAAGGTTTGGACATCAAATATACATGTCCAGCTAGTGCTCCAGCTCAAGAGCCCGGCCAGAAGAGTGTCCGAAGGCGAGTCAAATCGGCCCCAAAGTACCCAGTACGATCAGCATTCATCCGAGTTCCAGCCGAGTTGAAACTGAGTTGAGTCCGAGTTTGACCGAGTTTGACCGAGTTTAAAGCCCAAAATTCGTCCAGCCCAATGTCATATTAGGGCAAACTTACATCTAGGGTTTCGGAAGGTTCCAGAAGATCGAGATAGCTTTATCATCAAGCAAAGATAATTATGGAAATATTTCCATGATTATCTTCAAGGCTTATTTTAGGAACTTTAGGGTTTCTCAAACCCTATAAAAAGAGGAGTTCACAAGCCATAATTGACATCTCATTCACTCCACAAATCACACACGGTTCAGCCACATTCCATTCATCCGCCCTCCTCCTTGCACGGCCAAAGCTCAGCCGCGACTCGGTCCGACTTGCCCCTATTCCAGCCGTGACTCAGTGCACGCTACTCGGTTATTCAGTGAAGTTTTGTACTTTTATTTACATGCATTATTTCCTTATGACGATGTGTAACTAAAACCCTTATTCGGGTTAGGGTTTCGACATTGTGACTTATGTTTTTGAAATTTGAATCTTAATGCTTGTTTCATTATGCCATTAATCCTTGTGCTATTTATCTCGATTAATATTGTGAAGTTAAGTTGATACTCGGAAAGGTTAGACTTAGTTAAACGATATCAATCCCTTATTTACTATTTGTTGATACTTGACCGTTGAAAACAAGTAGAGCACTAATTCAGTATATCTTGGAATGGAGTATTGAATTGCTAGGTTTAACTCGTGGTGTAGGCGTCCGGAAAGACACTACTTTAGGTTATAACTTGGAATGGAAGTAACCACACTTAGGAATTAGAAACATGATATTTAGAAATCCATGATAAAACAAGTCACAATTAAGAAACCCTAATCTGAATATTCTCATCATATTATTCCACACGTCAATTGCTTATTTCGGTTTTACACTAACTGTTACTCTCACTCTAGTTTCTTGTCTTTCTCTATTTCAGAACAAAGTAGTAACCTCTTGATGGACCAAAGTTATACGAGTCAGAAACACAGTAAAACCCCCTTAATTAGACTGTTTGTCTATCTAATGTCTACGTGTTAGTCCCGATATATTTTCACAGGGCATTTTAGAGACTGAAGTGAAAACACGCTAAGGAGAGGATTTATGCTGAAAAGATAACAAGAGTCAATCCAAGGTCAAGATCATATGCCGACTGAAGAAATATCAAGGATCCTGACGTTGAATTGACCAGAATAAATTAATCAGAAGAATCAGGAGTGGAGTCAAGATAGACCGGGGAAGGAACACATTGACAGTTTTGTGAAAAGACTGCACAAAACTGTACAAAACTTACATTTGGGCAAGATGACCGACCACCACTCAAGGAGGTGGCCAAGGGAGGAGCTCCTCCCCCTTGGGCCACCGGCAACCGGCGGCTCCTCCACCCATGGTGACCGGCGGCTTTCTCCTCCTCCACATGGCACCTCCTCCTTCCTCCTCTTCTCCTCCCTTGGATCAAATGCACATGTCCACCATCTCCACCACCCATCTCCTCCCCTTTGGGCTATAAAAGGAGGAGCTCCTCCTCCTCATTTTACACACCAAATTCTCAAATTCACTTCTGTCTCTAGAAGTTATAATACTTGTAAGTTGTAATTTTGATTTGGAAATAAAGGAAAGCTCCCTTGGCGCTTCAACAGTTGTAAGTTTCTCTTAGTATTAATTTATTTAACTAATGTCTTTAATTTCCTTAGTATAATGTTTAGCGTGATGAATAGTAGCTAAACTAGTAGTTCGGTCTAAGGGGCGCACTTGTATTATAAATGTTTTAAGACTATTAACTTAGTGTTTAGTCTTAGTATTCAAAACTTGTTCTATGTGCCATATATAGTCAGAGTTTCCAAGGTTGAGTGGATGCTGTAACAAGCAAAGCTCTTCTGTGGGAATTCGTGATCATACTCAGGTAGTGGAAGCTGTAACAAGCAAAGCTATCTGAGGAGTTCGACTCATCCTAAATCCCATCTGGTCGAGCGTAACTGTGAGATCAGGTGGATGTACCCAGGCTAGCATACCTTAGGGTATTGGCGCTAGACTGAAATAGAACAGGAGTTGCTTTAAACCGGTGTTGCAAGTCTTGTGCTGTAACTAGCCTCGATTCACCGTTTGAATACTTAGATGATTCACTAATGGTCAATGATAAACAGGATATAATACAAGTCCCCTGAAACCGAACATTTCTCTTAATCATTAAAATAGTAATTTACTTTCCAGTATTAAAATCAACCAACCAACCAATCAATCAATCAAAATAGCTGGTAGCTTTAAAACCAACCAACCGACCTTAAACACGTTCCCACGCTGCGTAATTCCCCCCGAAGAACAATTATTCCCCTAGTTCCCTTGGGTTCGACCCCTACTTACCAAGTACTACCCAGTAGTATAGTTGCAAGTAGTGGACTATAAATTTATTTGCACAATCGCTTTGACGACGAGCGGTTCTGTCAAATTGGCGCCGTTGCCGGGGAACTAGTCATCGGATAACTGTTCTTCCCTCCCCTTTTTCTTTTCTGTTCATCTCTCTATGTCATTACCTGTCACGCATGCATGGACAACGCAATTTCTGCCCCTGTTCGGAGGAACGGAGGGAGAAGACCCTGTACAGCACTGCCGAAACTTCCACCAAGTCTGCCACAACATCAAACCTGAAAACGAAGTGTTAGAGGAATTTAAGCTGAAATGCTTTAAATTCTCTCTAACCGACTTCGCTACGATATGGTACTACACATCCACCGCTTGTAGTGCAGAACGTTTCGTAGACCTCTGCGTTCCGTTCCTGAAAGAATTCTCCCCACCTTCCTTACGCCAAGAAACCCGCGAGAAGATCTTGAACCTTCAACAATCCCGGGATGAGACTTTGGACGAATACTACATAAAATTCGATGCCATCATCTCAAGCTGCCCGCACCATGGATTTACGAAGAAAATTCTTCTCCAAAAATTTCTTCGTGGGATGAGGTCCGAAGAGCTGGGAAGAGTCAACGAAGCTATGAGAAGGTCTGCCGCAAACCTCACCATTGCAGACATGTGGTACCTGATAACTGGCCTAGCCGCTGCCACAAGACGAGTTCCTCACACTGACGAGGAAATGCAGACAGAAGAAGCTAACCTTGAGGCTGACAAAGAAGAAACCACCGAGCCGTCAGAAGAGACTCCCGAACCATCCGAGGAATCAGACATAGAAAGCACCGGAAGCAACGAAGTAGAAGTCCAGAATACCACCAACGAACTGCCTATTCCATACCCGACTATCATTACCCAGGCAGCTGAGACTATCTACGATCAGTTCTTCACGAACCAACATTACGAGGCAGAACCGAGCCTCATGAGGCCTTCCCGACTTTTCCCCTTAATTAATGAGCAAGTCGCCGCGAACTATGCGATCCAAGAAGAAGCTCAAAGGAGAATGGGAAAAGGGCCCGAGCAGAATGACTCCTACATGGAGCACGCTTTCGCCATGACAGGACAAGGCAGCCCTAAACAGGAGAACACCCAGTTCAAGAAGCTGATAGTGAAAGGTCCCTCGCCTTCTCAGAGACGTTGGAAGGAGATACCATCAGAACTGGACCCAAACCCGTCATCTGCTAAAAAATCAGGAAGACTCACCGCAAGAATCAAAGTCGGTGGAATCAAGAAGTTCGACCTCAGCCACCCATGGGACCCAAACCAATGAACCACAAACGAGGTATCGTCGAGCCAACGACGTTAAACAAGTGCACTGGTCGGGAGGTAACCCGACACTATCTTACTTTTCCGCACTTTAATTTATGTCATTTAAATTCAGTATTTAGTTTTAAGCTTGCATGACTTTTGAACTAAGGCACGCCTTCGTTCAAAAGTGGGGGGTGAGAACCACCTGTGTACATAAATAACATGCAGCTGTTTTTTCTTTTTTAATAAGTACCTTTTTGAAAATATGAACTTAAGAATGTGAAAAAAGATAAATCATAATTCATGCATTAACCTTGTGAAAATTCAAACTGTTTAAAAACTTAGAATGTAACTTTCCATTTGTCCTTTATGCTGAGATAACTAGGGATGTGTAGTTGATATAAACTGCCCTAGAGAGGCTTGGAAAGCAATCAAAGGATCAGATTAAACTATATGGTTTTCGAAGTCAGTGGAGGCTGCACTTCGGGTTTTCAGTGAATAATTGAAGTCAACTCCGCCATGAAGCATCTATGCAAAGGCGAGGACGGGAATCAGACCGTCCTCTCTCTAGTCAAAATAGCCGAGAAAATAGATGGGCGACCCTCATATTGACCCGCGCAAAACGACAAAGACGAGAGGAGCGGGGAGGTATTTCCATAGGCTTGCGGGCGATGATTGGACCTCCCAAAAAAGGCTCGAGAAAATGGACTAGCAATCACAAAAAGACGAAAAGCTCAATGAAGCAAATCAAAAGAGGCCAAAGGCCCAAAATTGTGAAGGTTTTAACCGAGCAAAAGTGAAGCACTCAAAAAAGTCAAATCAAAGGCCAAAGGCCGATTCACTACAACAAAAAAGCAGTCCCTCGCCAAAGAAGAAAATCAAAAAGGCTCAACTCACTGAAACCCGAATCGAATCACGTGCTAGAGAAAGCTACCAGAAAACCATATAGTAAGAGACGATCCCGAGATTGCAGTCCAGGAACCTAAAAAGGGCTATCTCCCGAGACATCCAATATAATTTGCATCTCAGCACGGAGGTACAAGTATTAAGTTCCTTCTATTTATTTACGCAGTTTAATTTGGTAATAAGTAAGCAATGCATGAATTAGGATAGATCGAGTACCACAGTCTAATTTTCATATTCCAAAGCCAAAATTAGAACTTACACCCTTTAATAGCATTGTTCGGGACGAACAACTAAAAGTGGGGGGTAATCTGATGGACCAAAGTTATACGAGTCAGAAACACAGTAAAACCCCCTTAATTAGACTGTTTGTCTATCTAACGTCTACGTGTTAGTCCCGATATATTTTCACAGGGCATTTTAGAGACTGAAGTGAAAACACGCTAAGGAGAGGATTTTAAGCTGAAAAGATAACAAGAGTCAATCCAAGGTCAAGATCATATGCCGACTGAAGAAATATCAAGGATCCTGACGTTGAATTGACCAGAATAAATTAATCAAAAGAATCAGGAGTGGAGTCAAGACAGACCGGGGAAGGAACACATTGACAGTTTTGTGAAAAGACTGCACAAAACTGTACAAAACTCACATTTGGGCAAGATGACCGACCACCACTCAAGGAGGTGGCCAAGGGAGGAGCTCCTCCCCCTTGGGCCACCGGCAACCGGCGGCTCCTCCACCCATGGTGACCGGTGGCTTTCTCCTCCTCCACATGGCACCTCCTCCTTCCTCCTCTTCTCCTCCCTTGGATCAAATGCACATGTCCACCATCTCCACCACCCATCTCCTCCCCTTTGGGCTATAAAAGGAGGAGCTCCTCCTCCTCATTTCACACACCAAATTCTCAAATTCACTTCTCTCTCTAGAAGTTGTAATACTTGTAAGTTGTAATTTTGCTTTGGAAATAAAGGAAAGCTCCCTTGGCGCTTCAACGGTTGTAAGTTTCTCTTAGTATTAATTTATTTAACTGTTGTCTTTAATTTCCTTAGTATAATGTTTAGCGCGATGAATAGTAGCTAAACTAGTAGTTCGGTCTAAGGGGCGCACTTGTATTATAAATGTTTTAAGACTATTAACTTAGTGTTTAGTCTTAGTATTCAAAACTTGTTCTATGTGCCATATATAGTCAGAGTTTCCAAGGTTGAGTGGATGCTGTAACAAGCAAAGCTCTTCTGTGGAAATTCGTGATCATACTCAGGTAGTGGAAGCTGTAACAAGCAAAGCTATCTGAGGAGTTCGACTCATCCTAAATCCCATCTGGTCGAGCGTAACTGTGAGATCAGGTGGATGTACCCAGGCAAGCATACCTTAGGGTATTGGCGCTAGACTGAAATAGAACAGGAGTTGCTTTAAACCGGTGTTGCAAGTCTTGTGCTGTAACTAGCCTCGATTCACCGTTTGAATACTTAGATGATTCACTAATGGTCAATGATAAACAGGATATAATACAAGTCCCCTGAAACCGAACATTTCTCTTAATCATTAAAATAGTAATTTACTTTCCAGTATTAAAATCAACCAACCAACCAATCAATCAATCAAAATAGCTGGTAGCTTTAAAACCAACCAACCGACCTTAAACACGTTCCCACGCTGCGTAATTCCCCCCGAAGAACAATTATTCCCCTAGTTCCCTTGGGTTCGACCCCTACTTACCAAGTACTACCCAGTAGTATAGTTGCAAGTAGTGGACTATAAATTTATTTGCACAATTGCTTTGACGACGAGCGGTTCTGTCACCTCTCTAGCTCTCTTGGGTTCGACCCTTACTTGCCATTGTGCTAACCCACAGTTCAGGTCAAGGAAAATATATATTGTTTTTGCACAGGTACGACGACAGCCTGTTCAAAATGGCGCCGTTGCCGGGGAGCTACGCACGGTGAAAATATTTGTTCTGTCTTTCTTTGTTTTTGTTTTTTTCGATTTTTTGCTTTTTTCACTATTTTTTCAGTTTTGCAAAAAGTCTGCAGGATTCGAGCTCCCGGTGTCCGATTTCAGCCAATAATACCTTATTCTGAGCGGAACGACGATTAGATCAGAAATCACCAGCCTTCGCTCGTGACATACGCTGTTTTTCGGCCATTGGAGATCGTTTAGTATTTTATTTTGAATTTTTAGTGTTTTTAGAAATTTCTGAATTTTAGTTTTTTTTGCTTTTAGTTACTTCTTGCTATTCGGTGATTGCCTAATTCGTTATATTCAACTGCCTCGATTTTATTTCTAGCCTTTAGAGGGTCCTGTCACCAAGACTTACGAGTCTAAGGGGATTGGGTTTTAAGTGAGACCACTGTGACTCCTCCAATCTCCTGGGGATCCTTTGTTGCTAGTCTATTTGTTTTTTGTTTTTCGATTTGTTTTCTAGCTTCTAGAGGATCTTGTCACCAAGACTTACGAGTCTAAGGAGTGTGGGTTTTAAGTGAGACCATTGTGACTCCTCCACTTTCCTGGGGATCCTTTGTTGCTAGTCTGTGTTTGCTATCTCGGTGTCTTCTATCTCGGTGCTTGCTATTTCTTGCGCCATGTCTCATGCAGGAAGTAGAGTTGGTGGCAACAGCCACATTGATGAAGAAGTCGAACAGAATGTTCCAGGAATACAACATCAGGGACCGATGGTCCAGAATGGAGAGATCCGGGGGGCTATCCCGGTGCAATTTCAACAACAACAACACCCACTCCAACCTCAAAACCAACCCCAACCGCAATATCCTCAGTACCCTCAGCATCCACCACCATATCAGCAATATCCACCACCGTATCCACAGTACCCACCATAGTACCCGCCATTACCATACTATCCACAACACCCACCGCCTCAAAGACCTCCACGCCAGCAAGTAGTCAGAGACGATGATGAGGACAAATACGAAGGACCCACTATGGGCGAGCTCTCGGTTCCTAGTTTCAGAGACCAGTCATTGCCAATTTATGAGGGACCAGACATCGCAGCCATCACAGTCAACACCTCAGTCGTCCACCACTTACCTAAATTCTCAGGAATGAAGGGAGAGTCTGCCACGTCTCACTTGACGCGTTTTCACGGGATATGCTTGAACCTTAGGCCACACGGAGTTGAAGTAGATGATTTCAAGCTAAAGGCCTTCTATTTCTCACTGCAAGATGCTGCTTCAGATTGGTTCCTAGCTTTACCCTCAGGCAGTATTCATACATGGGAGCAGATGCAGAAACAGTTCGTCAGCAAGAACTATCCAGCAGGGCGTGCAGCGCAAGTCCGGAGGCAGTTGCAAGAGCTAAGGCAAGGCCCGCACGAGACCATGTACGAATACGTGGAGAAATTTCTAGCCTTGGAGAAGAGTTGCTGCAATCTGGAGCTCCCGGAGAAGTTGATCGTAGAATATATGCTGGATGGACTTCGAAGGATGGATAGGAAGTTACTAGAGGCCTCAGCTGGAGGCCAACTCATGAACATGACCCCAGCCAGAGTAAAGCAGAAGATCATATCAGTGGCAGAGGGTGAGCGATTCCAGGATGAGACTACGAAAGAGGACGAGTATGCCCGAACAAAGAACGTGTCAACAGTTGAGCCCTCTATCAGTGCTGTGTTCGCAGAACTCAAGGAGATGAGGGAGCTGATGAAGCATGTGGTCCGAAGGCAGCCAGTCCAGGTCAAGCCATGCGAGTTCTGTACATCCACAGATCACAAGACGGACGAGTGCCCTACCTTACAGACGGACATCCAGGCCGATGTGAATGCAGTGGGCAATTATCAGAATTATGGCAACCAACAAGGCCCAGTCAAACAGTACGGCACAACAGCACCCAATCAAGGAACCTGGAGGAACAACACTCAGCAACATCAGCCAGCACGTCCAAACGTGCCTCAGCAGAATTATCAGACTCAACAGCCCTACAGACATCCTCACAGTCAGTATCAGCAGAACACACCAGGACAGTATCAGCAGAAGGGGCTGAACAATAATCAGGCCAGTCCAAGCAATCACGGTTCCAACAAGTCCATGGAAGAAATGATGAAGGAGCTGAGTATGACCGTGACCCAGTACATGGCGAAGACCGACGGGGCCATAACCGACCTTCAGAAGCAGATGTCTCAGGTCTCCACAGCAGTCTCTAGACTTGAGGATAATGCTGGACGACTTCCCTCACAAACAATCCAAAATCCAAAGGGGAATGTCAGCGCAGTAACATTGAGGAGTGCACGGAGGACGGCAGAACCAGCAAAGGATGAAAATCAGCAGGAGCCCGAGGATGAGCCTACCGAGCCCGGTACCTTCGGCCCGGACGAGCCCGGTCTAGACCCGACCCCAACAACCGCATCCTCCCGGCCAGGCCCGGTTCCCATCATCAGTAATGCCGACGTCCAGGCACCCTTGCCTTTTCCAGTGCAAGTCCGTGCCCCCAAAAAGTATGTGATGGACAGGGAAGTGTGGGAGCTATTCAGCAAGGTAGAGATCAACATCCCACTCCTTGAGGCCATCAAGCAGATCCCCAGGTACTCCAGATTTCTGAAGGAGTTGTGCACAAACAGACGAAAAGGGACCCAGCCAGATGAGGAGCTATTGAGAAGGGATGTGTCAGCAGTTATTCAACGCAAGGTGCCACCGAAATGCGGTGACCCAGGCACATACACCATCCCCTGCACGATCGGTAACATTAGGCTAGACAATTGCATGCTTGATCTTGGAGCCTCTATTAATGTTTTACCGTATTCTATATACTCTTGTCTGCGCATTGGTCCTCTAGAACCTGCAGGTCTCATCATACAGCTGGCAGACAGGTCATGCAAGCAGCCCGAGGGAAAGATTGAAGATGTGCTAGTACAGGTCGGAGAGTTAGTGTTCCCAGCAGACTTCTATGTCCTGAAGATGGAGAACAGCAGCCCCACAGATCATGCACCGATCCTACTCGGCCGCCCGTTCCTCAAGACGTCCAAGATGAAGATAGACTGTGATACTAGGACGTTGACCATGGAGGTTGAGGATGAGATGATCAGCTTTGACATCTTTAGGGCCATGAAGCATCCCACAGAGTACGAGGCGGTCCATGCCTTAGACACCTTGGACGACCTAGTCCAGGAGGTACATCCTGAGAGGCGGACCGACCCGCTAGAAGAGATCATCGAGGAGGCAGTCTACTCGCCCGAGGACTCTTATTAGCATACAGAGGCGATCATGGATGCCCTAGACCAGCTAGAGATCGCCCCACCACTCACACCGAGGTATGAGGTTAATGCAATTCGGTTATTTAAATCACAAGTATGTTTGCCTTCTATTGTGCAGGCACCTACAGTTGAATTGAAGCCTCTACCCGATCACTTGAAGTATGCATTCTTAGGGGAGAACTGCACGCTGCCGGTCATCATTAAGAACGGCCTAGAGACAGATCAGGAGCGCAGGTTGGTTGGGGTATTGACCGAGCACAGACAGGCCATTGGATGGACACTAGCCGATATCAAGGGAATCAGCCCTACTGTCTGTATGCATCGGATTTTGCTGGATGATGGAGCGAAGCCTTCGAGGGAGCCTCAACGCAGATTAAATCCTATTATGATGGAGGTGGTCCAGAAGGAGATTCAGAAGCTGTTGGATGCTGATGTGATTTACCCGATCTCAGATAGTCAGTGGGTAAGTCCGGTACATGTTGTGCCGAAGAAAACAGGAATCACAGTGGAGAAGAATGCCGAGGGTGAGATGGTCACTACACGAGTCAAGAATGGATGGCGCATGTGCATAGACTACAGGAAGCTGAATGCAGTTACGCGCAAGGATCACTTTCCTCTTCCATTTATTGATCAGATGCTCGACCGCTTGGCAGGTAAGCCTTATTTTTGTTTTCTAGATGGTTTTTCAGGCTATAACCAGATTCCCATAGCACCCGAGGATCAGGAGAAGACGACCTTCACATGTCCATTCGGTACGTTTGCTTTTCGCCGGATGTCCTTTGGCTTATGTAACGCACCAGGTACTTTTCAGCGGGTCGTTACTAGAATATTCTCTGACATGATAGGTTCGTTTATAGAGGTATTCATGGATGATTTCACTGTGCACGGTGACACTTTTGATGCATGTCTAGGTAATTTGAGCACGGTATTAGCACGTTGTGTTTCTATGAATTTGGTGCTCAATTATGAAAAGTGTCATTTTATGGTTACTCATGGAGTAGTACTCGGTCATATAGTCTCACATGAAGGGATAGAGGTAGACAAAGCTAAGATAGACGTGATTGTTACTCTACCATATCCCTCCACGGTCCGTGATATTAAGTCATTTCTAGGGCATGCTGGTTTCTATCGTAGATTCATAAAGGATTTCTCTAAAAAGGCGCTGCCTTTATCTAACCTCTTGCAAAAAGATGTTCCTTTTGAGTTTACAGATCAATGCAGGGCAGCATTTGACGAGCTGAAGGAGGCCCTCACCAGCACGCCCATCATCAGAGCTCCGGACTGGACTCAGCCCTTTGAGATTATGTGTGACGCGAGCGATTATGCTGTAGGAGCAGTTCTCGGTCAGAAGGTGGACAAGAAGCCCGTGGTGATCTACTACGCTTCGAGGACACTAGACGTGGCCCAGAGGAACTATTCGACCACAGAGAAGGAGCTGCTAGCTGTGGTCTTTGCCTTGGAAAAGTTCAGGTCTTATTTACTATGTACTAAAGTTGTTGTCTATTCTGACCATGCAGCTATTAGGTACTTGATGACGAAGAAGGAGGCAAAGCCGAGGCTTATTAGGTGGATCCTGCTCCTACAGGAGTTTGACGTGGAGATCAGGGAAAAGAAGGGCATAGAGAACACAGTGGCCGACCACTTGAGCCGACTTGTCCGAGAGGAGGATGCCGGGCAGATTACCGAGACGTTTCCAGATGAGCACTTGTATGCTATTTCGGGTAAGATGCCATGGTTCGCTCCCATAGTGAACTACCTGGTCGGAGGTAAGTTCCCGCCTTCATACTCTAGGGCTCAGTGTTTGAAATTGAAGCATGATGCTAGATACTATGTGTGGGATGATCCGTACTTGTGGAAAATAGGTGTAGATCAGATTCTTAGACGGTGCATCCCCGATCATGAGATTGCTTCAGTTATTAGTTTCTGCCATGAGTTAGAGTGTGGTGGCCATTTCGGCCCTAGGAGGACAACTAGGAAGATTTTAGACAGTGGTTTCTTTTGGCCCCATGTTTTTAGAGATGCCTACGATCATTGTAAGAGATGTGATAGATGCCAGAGAGTAGGTAATATTTCGGCCAGACATGAGATGCCACAGGTCCCCATATTAGTGAATGATGTGTTTGACATTTGGGGGATAGATTTTATGGGTCCTTTTCCTGCTTCATGTGGTTTTTCGTTTATCTTAGTTGCAGTTGATTATGTGTCCAAGTGGGTAGAGGCCAGGGCCACTAGATGTGCTGATGCTAAAACTGTCGTAGACTTTTTGCGCACTAACATCTTTTGCAGGTACGGAGTGCCTAAGGCCATTATCAGTGATCAGGGGACGCACTTCTGCAACCGTATCATGGCATCCACACTGAAGCGCTACCATGTTCATCACCGGACTTCCACAGCGTATCACCCCCAGACGAATGGGCAAGCGGAGATCTCCAACCGCGAAATTAAGGGAATTCTGGAGAAGATGGTAGGACCGACTAGGAAGGATTGGAGCCAGCGGTTAGATGAGGCACTATGGGCGTACAGGACAGCGTACAAGACCCCGATAGGCACCTCGCCTTTTCGGTTGGTCTATGGGAAGGCGTGCCACTTACCAGTTGAGCTCGAGCATAAGGCATATTGGGGACTGAAGAAGTGCAATTCAGATTTGCAGGCAGCCGGGCTAGATAGGAAACTGCAGTTGTGCAAGCTAGAGGAGCTGCGCCTCGAGGCTTATGAGAGCCAAACAGACTACAAGGCGCGGACGAAGCTCTACCACGACAAGTTCATCCTCAGGCGCACTTTCGAGGTTGGACAACAGGTTCTGGTTTTTTCATCACGTCTACGATTGATGCCAGGAAAGTTGCGATCCAGATGGACAAGCCCATATTCAGTGACTCACGTTTATAACCATGGAGCGCTCGAGCTAGAGTGCCCTACAGATGGGCGGCGCTTTAAGGTCAATGGGCAGAGGGTGAAGCACTACCACGGAGAGATCGAGACACCAGTCCAGGAGTTTGACCTAGCCGAGCCCGTTGACACCACCGCTGATGAGATTCCACTTGCCGAGCCTCCTGACACTTAGGGGGGTACTGTCGAGCCAATGACGTTAAACAAAGGCGCTCGCAGGGAGGCAGCCCTGCACGGTTTGCATTTCTTTTCAGTTTATTTATTTACTATGTTTATTTCTGAGTCATTATTGTCACATTGTACCTTGGGAAGGAATTGGTTTCATCTTGCAGGGACTAGACCGAGTCGACCATGAATTGAGTACGGGGCTACGCATTTTGCTTGCTCCAATATCAGACTGTTCCGACATGAGTAGTTCACACCTCGAATTAGTTGTGTCAAGAAACATGAGCCGTTTAAAGATTCTGTCACAAAGACTTACGAGTCTAAGGAGGTTGGGTTTTAAGTGAGACCGCTGTGACTCCTCCAACCTCCTGGGAATCTTTTATTCGTCTTCATGTCATTGACGCAGACCTTTCGGTGTGCAACGAACTCACGTCGCGATACAAGCTCCAATGGTGCTCTTCGAGGACTCATAGGAGAATAATCAGCCACTTCTGGTCGCCCCACATCACACGAGGGGAGTCCCGTTCTACCTTTTCCCTTTCCTTTTATTTATTGCATGCATTGTGAGTCTTGATTTAAGTCATACCGTGAGGACACGGCTTATTTCAAAAGTGTGGGGTGGGAGAGTCAGTATCGAGTCAGCACGTTTATTTCCTGCACCCTGCACAGAGTCAGCACGCTTCGAGTCATTTTAAAATTTTTGTACATAATTCTTCACTATTTCCTAGACTTGCAGTATTGGATAATGATTAGGTGAAATAGATATAGCCGATTTTACATGCATGTCTTTGATGAAACTTGATTTGTGCGACTAACATGTGATCTTAAAATCTTTACGTGCCTTTGTTAGTTGAGATAAACAGGGATGTGGAGTTGATAGCAATGCCCTAGAAAGACTTGACAGATCATTCAGAGACCGGACTCAGGATATATGGTTATGTGGAGCTTGTGGAGGCTAGCGCTTCGAGGCAAGCATAGTACGAGTCTGCTCCGCCACTGCGGCGCACTTTGCGGTGGTTGGGACGGGAATACTTCACACCGTCCAGACTCTAGTCCAAGTAGCCGGGAAAATAGACAAGCGACCCTTGGATTGACCCGCGCAAAAGGACGATGATGAGCGAGAGCAAGTAGGTTTGAGAAAGTCACAATCCGCACTACAAAAAAAAAAGAAACCCACTACCATTGTGATAGTCCACTAGTTCACACGTTCCACATGTGAAAAGCGTCGTTGAGAATGCCAGATCATACGACGCTATAGCTGACCGAAAAGCACTCCAGTACTTGAGCCCGAATCTATCACGTGCAAGAAAAAGCAGCGAGACATAACCATAGTCCAGCGAGTTCGAGTCCGAGAATGAGGGTTCATGGGTCTAAAAAGGGCTATCTCCCGATACATCCGAATTGATTTGCATCTCGGCCCAAAGGTAACACGTATCTTTAACCCATGTTTTCGCACAAAGATATTAGTAGCAAGCATGCATAACAGGCGAGATCTAGAGTAATCGATTCATGTCCATGTAGCACGTCTAGGATGACCGAAGCATTGTGGTGTTTACATTATTCATTCCTCTTATGACCTAGTTCTTGTTCGGGACGAACAAGTTTAAGTGTGGGGTGGTTTGATGAGCCGTATTTATACGACTCATCGAGTCATCAAATCCCACAAATTCCAGTACTTTTATATGCAAACAGTTACTTCTTAGTGTTGTTTCGCATTTCAGGTAATTTGGAGGCTCTAAGAGGAATCACATTCAAAATATGGCTTTTGGAGCCAAAAACACCACAAAGGCCACAAGGACCCGAGACCCGCAGGCTGGCCGTGCTCAGGGAATGTCACGTCCGTCATTTGACACAGGAGGACTCAATTCCAGATCGGAGACCACCATGTTATAGACCACATGTCAGGCTACATCTCAGGCCAAACCAAACTGATTTTCGACCCACGGCCAAGAAACGACCGGAGCAACAACGCATGAGTCCGATCAGCGCAGGGCCTGTTTTCCGGCTGGCTGAGATGCCAACTTTGAGAGCCGCCCCGGCCTAATCCGTCTACACAATGGGGTGATTTCAAGGTTTGGACATCAAATATACATGTCCAGCTAGTGCTCCAGCTCAAGAGCCCGGCCAGAAGAGTGTCCGAAGGTGAGTCAAATCGGCCCCAAAGTACCCAGTACGATCAGCATTCATCCGAGTTCCAGCCGAGTTGAAACTGAGTTGAGTCCGAGTTTGACCGAGTTTGACCGAGTTTAAAGCCCAAAATTCATCCAGCCCAATGTCATATTAGGGTCGGAAGGTTCCAGAAGATCGAGATAGCTTTAACATCAAGCAAAGATAATTATGGAAATATTTCCATGATTATCTTCAAGGCTTATTTTAGGAACTTTAGGGTTTCTCAAACCCTATAAAAAGAGGAGTTCACAAGCCATAATTGACATCTCATTCACTCCACAAATCACACACGGTTCAGCCACATTCCATTCATCCGCCCTCCTCCTTGCACGGCCAAAGCTCAGCCGCGACTCGGTCCGACTTGCCCCTATTCCAGCCGTGACTCAGTGCACCCTACTCGGTTATTCAGTGAAGTTTTGTACTTTTATTTACATGCATTATTTCCTTATGACGATGTGTAACTAAAACCCTTATTCGGGTTAGGGTTTCGACATTGTGACTTATGTTTTTGAGATTTGAATCTTAATGCTTGTTTCATTATTCCATTAATCCTTGTGCTATTTATCTCGATTAATATTGTGAAGTTAAGTTGATACTCGGAAAGGTTAGACTTAGTTAAACGATATCAATCCCTTATTTACTATTGTTGATACTAGACCGTTGAAAACAAGTAGAGCACTAATTCAGTATATCTTGGAATGGAGTATTGAATTGCTAGGTTTAACTCGTGGTGTAGGCGTCCGGAAAGACACTACTTTAGGTTATAACTTGGAATGGAAGTAACCACACTTAGGAATTAGAAACATGATATTTAGAAATCCATGATAAAACAAGTCACAATTAAGAAACCCTAATCTGAATATTCTCATCATATTATTCCACACGTCAATTGCTTATTTCGGTTTTACACTAACTGTTACTCTCACTCTAGTTTCTTGTCTTTCTCTATTTCAGAACAAAGTAGTAACCTCTCTAGCTCTCTTAGGTTCGACCCTTACTTGCCATTGTGCTAACCCACAGTTCAGGTCAAGGAAAATATAAATTGTTTTTGCACAGGTACGACGACAGCCTGTTCAAGGGCTGAGAAGGTAAAGGGTAAGAAGAAGGTTCTGTTTCAAAATCCAGTTGAACAAGAGGTCGCCAGCTAAGAAGAAGGAAACCACTGTGCAGGGGGAGTAGATGTTTCTAAGAAAAGGAAACGTGAGGTTCCAATACCGGTTTCAACAGATGCTAGCCAATGTGAAGCAACCAACCCTGTTTCAACAGATGCTCCAACTGGTACTGTCAAGAATGGCGTATGGTTTGTTAATAAGGCTGCAGCAAAGAAGTGGAAGTCTGTTCTGAAGAGGAAGATTATCCCAGAAAAGCTTCTTGAAGAGAAACGGTATAACGGGAAGGATGTCATCCATGTTCTGAAGCAGACATGCCTGATAGGGACCGTGACCAAGAGCAAACCTTTCAATGACCTGTTGGTTCGTGAAGCTATTGCCAATCTTCCTCCGCAGTTTGGTGTGATTGGAGACAAAGACTATGGGGTAGTCTACGTTCGAGGAAGACGAGTTGAAATCAACCCAGATCTCATCGACACTTATTTCCAGATGGATGATCCAGAAGTCGATGAGGAGGAACTCGACTATGACAAGATTATTGACACTATTACTGCAGGTTCGTTCCCTTGGTGGCCGGAGACTACTATTCCTACAACAGATTTGACAACCTTCTACTCAATGCTCTTTCCCATTGCCATTGTCAATTTGATGCCGACCTCTCATCATTCCTCAGTCAGTCAGGATATGGCTCAGCTACTGTATCAAATTGGGAACAAGATGTTGTTTAATATGGGCAGGGTCATGTTCAATCAGATTGCAGAACATGCCACGTCGACCCGAACCCTTCACCAGATTATGTTCCCATCCCTCATTTATGAACTGATCCTCTATCAAGCTCTGGAACTGAAGACTCCAAATGATCGTCTTACCAAGGCCCTGCAGAAATTCTTCGTCGATCATAAGCTCTTCAAAGGACGCCATGTGAATGATCTCAAAGAGCCGGGTGAGAAAAGGAAGGACATTCCAGAGTCATCAAGGAGAGGGGGAGCTAGGATGGGTCATGATGAGAGGAACAAGCTGATAAAGGACCTGTATACCATCATTGCAGCCGACAAGGAGCAACGCAAGCGCATCAACAAGCTGGCTCGTGCACTCCGCTACCCGAGCGATGATGAGGATGAGGATGCAGATACTGATGGTGACTCTGATGATGGGATGTCTGCGTAAAGGTCCATAACTTCAAACTTCCTGAACAATGCTTCCTTTTTGAACATTTGCTCTGTTTAGTGCTTGTTCTGGCACAATCTATTTTAATGTTCGAACTAGATTGGACCCCTTGCCAGTTATGGCAAAAAGGGGGAGTATTTTGAGGTGACCAATTTTTGTTCCCTCCAGTATGTCTAAAGTATAGATAGATAGATAGATAGATCTAGTAGATTTGGTTTTGCCAAAATGCCAAGGGGGAGATTGATGTTCCCATAAATGGCATGTATTTGGCAAAACATCTTTAGACAGTTCGAGCAAGAGTGCAGGGGGAGTTCGAACGCATTCTGGAACTAAGGTACATCGTGGAGCAGACGCAAGAATGCAATCCAGAAAGTTCTAAAGATCGACGATCTTTTCGGTTGAAGTCGGCCAGCGAAGAAATCGATATTCAGATATTCGAATGAATATCATCTCATCGGATTGGAGCTCGAAAGGGCTGACTTGTCGTGGAAGATATCTTAATCTTCCCAAAGATTGGATTAAAGATATACATCGAATATTTAGGAATATTTCCTAAATATTTGATGAGTATATCTGGAGCAGATTAGGAGATCGCCCATGCATATAAATAGAACGCTAGGGCGCCCATAATCTGCATCACTTTCAGAGAGAAAATATACAAGAGTGCATATTGTTGATCGGAGAAGAAGAGAGCGACGGTTGACTATTCTTTCCCCACTGGAAAAACATCGGCGCTGATATAGCCTGTTCAGTGTGCTGTTCAGGCTGTCTGGGATTGATCTTACCGCTGCAGACACTAGACACAACTGCTGGCTTTCGGGAGAAAGTCACCAAACTTCGGGAGAAGATCGAGCACCATAAATCTGACGGAAGTAGTGATAGAGGCTAGGCATCTTGAGATTGTAAGACTAAGTCTACGAATAGGTCTATACTATTCAATAAAGATTTATTTCCCTTTAGGGTCTGGGAAGCCCCCCAGAGTAGGCGAAACCGAACTGGATATCATACTGTGTGTGCTCCTATTTTATTCTATTTGCGGTACCGTTAGTCTAGGTGTTCAATCACTGTTTGAACACTACCTCGGAGAGTAGCTTGAACAGACAACAGTATTTCAAACTATGTATACCAAGGTGGAGGTACCAAGTTTTGTTCGACTATTGAGTTCTTATGGTTAAATCAAGTTAAATTTTAAATTCTATTTTATTTCAATTAAACAGACCCTGATACGCATAATCTTATATATATACCACAACAATTTAAAATCAATATGCAGACTTAGGTAGTGAAAAAAAATTGTTTTTTTGTCATTGAAAGTGAAAGAAAAAAGTGTGTCCTATTCTCAACATAAACTAAATCATGTCAACATAGTTGATAGCCGAGTGAGTGGGGGCAAGTGGTATGGACAAAATCTCAGGTTCGATTCGTAATGGGATGGTCGCACGAAATATGGGATTAGTAATAAAAAAAGGAATTTGATGTAAACAAAGAACAAAAAGGAACGACTCTGAATGAAAGCAAACTGAATTCGCTTTGTCAGCTCTGAATGAAATTCATGCTCAATATAAAGCTACAGTTGAACACGGCATATTGGGGTAATTGAATACCGTTAGACAAAGAAATATCTTAGTCTAATATGATTGTTTTTTCTTTCCTATTGTTTAAGCAGGGCTAGGACTGTTTAATGGTGTGGAAAGGTTTCCTCTAGGCTCTACCCCTACCAATGTATTCTCAGCACTCCACTTCGCAGCCATGCTTCACTTCCCAGCCAAAACCAAATAATGCCAGTAGTTTCGAGCAAAACACACGCCCTAATCAGCAAAGCGAGCCTTCAGTCAACCGAGATTTATCTTTCAATTCTTACGACAACAAGTCTTCAAAACTGAGTAGCCTCAACTCACGAAATTCCTCACACATATAGTAACTACACTTTGATCTGAGTTTTAAAAAAAATTTGTTCTCCTCATTTGCAGATTTCACCCATTTGTCTTAGTAATCGTAAAGATATGGCTTTCGGTTGTGGGCATCAGGTAAACCAAAGCATACTTTGATCCCATTTGGAACTTTAGAGCGCAACCTCGCTCTGCTTTTCCGAATATAAATGAATAAGCTGTTGATTTTTGGCAGAGTTGCTGCGAGTATGGGGAAGAGATCTTAAATTGTGCCCAATCTTCAATTCTTGTCTCTGTACGTAGCGTAGGCGCAAATACTTATCAGGGCATTGCCATTATAGCTTTTGATTTATCGTTCCTTGTCTTTTATAACAATCAAAACAGTAAAGCTCAAAGCAGGACATTTTATAATTCAAATTGCCACATACATACATACTCCTGCTGGGACATGTTGATCTAACAGATGACCTTAATGTACATAATTATCAAAGCCTTAATGGGGCATTACAATTGTGGCGCAGCTGTGAATATTGTTCTTGTCTGTAACCATACTGTGTTGTTGTGGTGGTGGTCAGCATCGGGAACTCGACAACAACTTGCCTTGCAGCCTCCATCCTTCGGGCTCTTGTAAGAATTTCTCGTCTTTTATATATGACTGTATACGTACGATGTAGTGACCTGCTTCTGGTTCCTTCCCCTCTCTCAGGGATTTCAGGAAGTGATCAGAAATGACTTCTAGCAGTTTGATGAACTGCCCTTTGTATTTTTTGTACAGAGCGAATCCTGCCATCTGGAGAAACACTATTTGAGCATTTGAAACAGTGTGCAAAAGAGTGGTGAGTGAGCCAGGACTTACTTTCAGGAATGTTACTAAAGCGACTGCCGTGTATATGCTTGCAGGAAGATTGTTCAGAACTGTAGCAAGCCATGTCCAACCTGCCTCAAGGCCATGAGGATTTAGGACGCCATCAACTTGTGTCTGCATAGAATACCATAAACAGTGTTCATCACATGTGTAGTTGTCATTCAAAAGAGCTCAAGACAAAATACAAAACAGTAACTTACCTGGATGAGTGCTGCATATAGTTTTATGCAAGATTCAACGCGTATCAAAAAATCCTCACCACACTCGAGTTTTCCATCAACCTCTCGATACCCAAGGATCTTGAGGTAAGACTCTCTCGAGTCAAACACAGACTAAACATGCGAATATAGGAACCCGTGTTAGAAAACAAATGTAGTACAAACAAAAATTGTGGCGTAAGCATAACCATCAAGGTGAAATGACTAGGAATGTAGTCTACATATTGTATACAGCCGGGACAGCATAAACAAAAAAATGAGAGGTCAAAATTATTTAAAAAAAATCAGAGAAGAAATGCACATTGAGCTACCTTTGAGTAAGATATATGTTTTGGAACAGTGTAAACACAAGCTTTATGAAGCTCAGCAAGAATGATATCCATGACATGTGGGAACTGCCAATGAGATACGAAACAATACTGATAAGCTGATATTTCCTTTTATGAATATGTTAAGGGGTCAAGGTTCTTCAAAGAATTTACTAGTCCGGTGAGCAGAAAGGAATACCTGTGAAGTGACAAGGACAACAACATGACCGGTTGCAAAAGCAGTGCTTGCAAATTGATAGCTGTGGGAGACAATCTGCAGCATTAAAGTCAAGGGATATGTAGAAATAAGATACTTTAGGGTTCAACTCTGGAGATCGTGATCGTGATGTTTTGCATTAAAAATACATGAACATTTTTCAGGATACCTCCTCGGCAAATGCTGCAAGACTAATTGAGTGAGGGCATTGATGATCATTTAGAATTTTGATGAACTCTGTTGACTTTTTCCTGCAAAGATGATGAAATTACCAAGTCAGACAGTATCTTTCTCTTTCAATAAACATCAATGGCATACACATCATATAAAGGGAACAATCATAACTTGGCAAACAAAGCATTTTATCATGATCCAAATATCGGGAAATACATATATAGCTAGTCATGTGAATAAGCATATTTACAACTGAAATGCAACTACGTGTGAGGGGGTTGACACAACAATATAACATCTACATCAAAAAAGTTCATTGAACTTACGTCACACTGTCGCTGGTTCCAGTTATTTGTCTAACCACCCTCGCAATCTTCTTCTCTTGGCCGCTGAAGTCCTACAAGTGGCACAGTAAACGGGAAGAGTCAACAACAGTAGAAGTAGTAACTATCATTTTAAAGTGAAATAGACCACCAACAAGTGAGAACTTAAGTCACAATGCTCTTATAACAGGCTACAACAAACATATATTTAGTTATTTACTATGGTGCGGATATTGATTTTTCCAACAAAAAAATCAGATATTAATCAAAATGCAGAAGGCTGTGTTTTGAACATGCTGAGAAAATAACATTAGAAGTATATTCTCATTTATACCTGCTGGGAACTCATTTTCAAACTATTGTTCATCTCACACAATTCTTCTAACTTTTGCAGTCTTTCTTTTTCTGCTTTTATTGAGCTTTCAGCAGCCTTGACTAAGTCACCTACAATAAACACGTGCCAGTTGTGAGTTCAGATAAGTGTTTTGACAATTATACATATGGAATTATGGTATATCAGAGAGGTTTAACGCTAAAAAAATGATCACGAGAGTGTCCTAAGTCCTTTCTGACAAAGAAAAATATAAACCTGCTGATATGGTTTTCTTAGATCCATCTGATGTTGTCACCTTTGATTGATTCAAATTTACTCCCTGGACATTTGTCTGTTTCTTAGTCGCTTCCAAAATAAGCCTCTGATCATTAGCTTCCTTCTCAGCAGCTTCTTTTGCAGCCATTTTCTCAGCTTCCAAAGCAGCAAATTTTGCTTCTTCAGCTACTCTTCTTTTATCCTGAATACAAAGAGTATCGATGTAAAAAACGCGGGTTCGCATAACCATACATAGATATCTTCAATAACACCATAAAAGAAAAACAAGAGGGAAAAAGAGACGGGATAGGAAGGAATAATTATCAACTCAATAAGAAAGTAAGCTAGCTAACATCGTGAAATTAAAACGACTACAGGTGCATGCAAATAACAGTAGTCTTTATGAGGAAGATCGTATTGTGGAAATACAATGTGATAACCCATTATTGATTAGGCAGCGCATCACAACCTTTGAAAACTTTGATGTGAAGCCAACACTCGATTTAATAATATGTAACTTAAAGATTTTCAATCTGGCCTTGTAATTGTCTGATAGTGATACATGCATAAAGCTATTACGTAATCTCAAAGTACCTCTGCTTCTGCTTTAGCTTTCTCCTGCCTTAGCTTTTCTAACTGAAGCGCTTTTTCTTTCCTCTTTGTCTCCTCAAAGGCTGCATCACTTCTTATTTTCCTTTCTTCTATAAGAAATTTCAGCTCATACTCACGCTTAATAGTGGTGGTCAAGTGACTATCAAGATCTTGTGCTCTGCATTCATTCAATTAGACACAGTAACTGATCAGCTTACAAAATTGGAAAATGATGATATACGGCCAACCTTAAAATAACACTTACATCTTACGGTTATATTGAGTATCAAATCTTCGTTCCAAGTCTCTTCTTGCGTCTCTATATTTCCGGGTATGAATAAGAGCAGTTGAAATTTTTTCGTATTCGTTCAAGAGTGTAATCGCAAATGCTGTAACTTGACTGCGAACATCTTCCTGTACATTAAAACAGTGTTAAGACTTATAACTTACAATGCAATATATACTTATTACAGTTTATTCCGATATGAAGAAACATAAGACTGTATGTCTTATTGTAAAAGCGTGATAAAATATGTGGATAGATTCACGTACTATATTTATGATTTTCAATGCACCTACGAAGTGTAAACAAGAATCAGTGAATGACAATGACATACCTTAAGTTGAAGATCATGTTCATGGGTGAGCTCCAACAACGCACCTTGGACCAACCCCACTCTTTTCATCAAATGTGAGTGATCTTGTAAAGCTAAATCATTTTCATCTTCGCTATCACTGAAAGAAAAGATAAAATAAAAACATTAATAAGACACATAACAATCAGTCGATCATTATAAAACTTACTAAAAAAACTTATCTTTTTAAGTAAGTTCCGGACAGTAGCAGCTGAGGCGCTCATCTTATACCACCAGATATATGAATGAGTACATAAACTACTATTTTGATTTTGATACTGGAAAACATACTCATGCATTTCGTTTCGAAACAATTTAAATGAAGCAGAGACCAAGACAAATGATTGAAAAAAAAACCTCAACTAGAGGTCATCACATCTGAACCGCCTTACCTTGTTTTGATAGAACTTCTGTCACGATTTTCCTCATCACTATCAGTAATGTCAAACTCTTCATCGAAAACTCGCATATGAAAACATCCGCCTTGTTTTCCTGCACTCCTCTCTCCATAAACATTGCTGGAAATAATGCAACTACACTCATTCGCGTACAATGCTAACAAAAAAAAATCTCAAAAATCAACAAGCAACTACAAACCTTGTCTTTGTCTTGTTAAACGGGAGAGGAGATGAACTAAGCTTCAAGTACAAGGACTTGAACTCCTGCAATAGTTCATCTAAGCTCCGATACGGATCAGGTTCAGCTTTTATTCCATCAACGTCTCGTGGTAATTCCACCAGTCGGGGTAGCGTCCGGCCAACCATATCGAGCTTGCCCACAAGCGATCCATCTCGCTTGAAATCGAGAACCAATTCGCAAACCATTCTGAATTCACGAGAGCCTAAACTCCAATCAAAACCTAGCAAAGGAAATCCGTTTTTTGATCGAAATAAAAGATGATAAAAAAAAACCATCAGGCTTATAATTAGAGTATATTGCTAAAAAATAAAATAAGAAAACTTCTAAAAATAAAATAAAATAAGAAATTGCTAAAAAAATAGTATGAAAATTTCTAAATATAATTAGATCTTAAATCTTTCTTGTCATTAATCTTTTTCTCATCGCGTTAGAGATGTACGTTCCGACCTGTACCGAAACAAAATTTTACAGGAGTCGGATTTATATTGTCCGGGTCGGCTAGATCGTAAAATTTTGATCCAGTTCGATCTGAGTTTTCGATTCGATCCAATTTCTACTCATCCATCCAACCTCCCTATATCACGATGGTGACATCTAGGGTTTGAGAATTGTCTCGAGATAGAAGGGGAGAGAAGACCATTGGTTTTTTTATTTTATTCATATAACACATAAATCCTTTAAGTTTAGAATGTTACACTTGTCTCCTAGTTATACCGTAAACATGAATAAAAACTTTTAAAAAAAATGAAGCTTTGAGAGATTCTAAAACACATGAACAAAAGCTTTTAAAAAATTGAAGCTTTAAGAAATTCTAAAAAAAATTCAAGAAGTTGATTATGAAAATTTAATAAATCAAAATCCCTTCTAAATTTGTTGGATAATGAAAATAAATTAAACAAGGTTGTATCGCATTTGTGCAAAATAGACGTTTTTATTATGTTCGTGGATTTGAAGTTGATGTGGTTATCTTTGCGCAAACTATGCTTGACTATGAGGGAAAAGTATGTTAAATGGTGATATTGAATACTTGATATGTCGAAAAATTAATAAAGCCCTTTTTTATGTTTCGCTCCAGGCCTTCTAAATCCTTCGGACGCTCCGAGGGTGTGCTTGATTGAATTGAATGTTCAATTTCCGCACTTCGCCCACCGTGAAAGAGTTATATTTGAATATTTAATTTTTTTAGCTCAGAAGTCACGTATTATAGAGAACCATGTCTATCAAGGTTGAGGTAACAAGTTAAGTTCGGCTATTGAGTTCTTATGATTAAATCAAGTCAAATTTTAGATTTTATTTTATCTCAATTGACCAGAGACCCTAATATTCATAATCTTATATACATACCACAACGATTTGAAATTAATATGCAGATTGTAGTGATTTTTTTGTCATTGAAAGTATAAAAAAGGGGGCAAAATCATATCTCGATCTCGACATAAACTGCCTGTTCTTTTAATTTAACATTACTGAATCATTTTTTAGTTATTTTATTTTCTACCAAATTTCCACAAAACAAATGTCTAAGTTGAGCTATTCATCAAACCGAGGTTTTCAGTTTTCATTATCACCTGCTTTCTGTAAATTTGGTAGCCCGAAACATGATTCCTAGTTTTTATGTCAAGATGGTACATCTTCGAAATATTGAAAGAGATGCAGACAGTAGAATGATAGTTGAAAATAAACAAGACGTGAAGAAACACAATGCTAAGAGCAACCAAATTGGGGATTAGTAATAAAAATGGAATTTGATGTTAGAAATTGACGCATAGCTTAAAGATGGCTGGTCAACAAAGCCTTGTAAAAGATATCAATATTCGCTTCTACTGAATTGTTTGAAGCTCAAGTTGGGAACAGATCATCGTGCGCGTGGAGAAGTATCTATGGGGGTTTAGATACGGTGAAAATATGGTTATCTGAAGGTGGTGGAGCAAGCCAGGGATCAATTAATATACTGAGAAGTGATGGAGCATTTTCAACTAGGGCAGCTTATAGGATTTTACTCCAAGAGGAGAATAAAAGGGAGGCAGATTTGCAGGGAGAGGTTTCAAACAAGCCCAGGATTAAGTTGTTCTGGAGAGAAAGTGTAAAACAAAGCCAAAATTTTCATGTGGAAGTTGTTCTATAATGCAGTGCCAGTGGGGTCTAATCTGTGAAAGAGAGGTTGCGTTTTCCCAAGTTGTTTAATATGTGGGTACGAGGAAGAAGATGCAATTCACCTATTTCTGAAATGTTGGTGGGCTAAAGAGTTTTGGAAGAGGCTGTTGTCATCCTCAGAGTTCTTATACTTGAATTTCACTAGTTTGGGAGACTGGATATGGTATTGTTGCCATGAGTTGGAGAGGGATGACTTATGCAAAGTGTTTTGTGGCGCTAGGTGGATATGGTGGAACATGAACCAGACATGTCACAATCAGGAAGGAGTTCATATCTCAACGACAGTTTTCAAGGTAAAAAAGCTTGGTTCAAGAACTCAGCCAGGATGGTTACAGGTTCATTTACTCCAAACCAGAAGCGGGTGATAGTTGGTCTCCCCCTGAGGCAGGAAACTACAAAATCTCGTGTGATGGAGCGTGGAACTCACTCTCAAAGGAAGCGGGTACTGGTGTTGAGTACAGAGACTGCGAGGGAGTTGTAGAATTTGTGGCAGTAGGTCCTCTAGGAAACAAGGCAAGCATAGTAAAAGTTGAAGGAATGGCGGTGAAACGGGGAATGGAGCTGGCAGAAGAAAGGAATCTTTCGAAGATTACATTCATATCAGACAATGTGGAAGTTATACAAGCCTTACTATCTAAATCATCCCCAGCAAAGGGGGGACAAGGTTGGAAGATTGAAATGCTATGCTGGAGACTCATCATCTCTGGAAACTGGAGCATGCAATGAGGGGAGCTAATCAGGCGGCTGACTTATTGGCGCAAAAGGCTAGAAGGGACATGTGGTTTTGGGACGACACAAATGCTATTCCTATTTTCCTATCTTCTGTAGTTATCTCGGATATGTCTTTAGTTGGTCGTAGCAATTAGCTGCTCTTAGTGTGAGCTATTGTATCCAGGTTTTGTATAAAAAACAGAGAACAAAAATGAACGATTCACGATAAAAAGATGTGTAAAGTCAGAGATTCAATGGTGACTCTATTAAGCATCAAGATGCTTTGGCCGAGTATTTCCGTTCTTTCAATTAAACTTTCATCGCCCACTCTGTTAGGATTGTTAGTTAGTGTTCCTTGAAGGAGTTGATCCCTTCAAGGTAAGTGTAGCACAACGGAAACTTATGTAAAAATATAAAGTACATCGACACAATGATTTATCGTAGAAACATAGATACTAGAATCAGTACCTAAGAAAAATCACTACCTTCTGGTAAAACTAGAAGGATTTCGAAGTAATCTCTTGTATGATAGTTCTCGGTTACGATTGAATAGATCACTAACACAACCACACTCAGTGGTGTACCGCCATACTTTTAGATGCACCTTTGTTCGTAATCTATCTTCTTTGTCCTCGCACAACAAGCGGATACTTCCTTTCTGGCTCATATCGCACTGCTGCTCCCACCAAGGTATCTGTCAGATCTTCCGATTCCAACTTCACCTCGATCACGCGATCTATTCTTTGCAGCTCTATTAGAAGCTCGACGACAATGATTCTCTACAAAACCGCACTTGTGAAGGTCTGCCATAGCCTCCTTAAATACTGCGCACTCCAGAGCTAACCCCTAGATTTCCGAGAATGAAAATCTCTAATCTTATTGCTAAACTCGAGCCAAAATCATCAAGTAGTTAAGATATTCCCATAAATACCTTGTCCACTCTCCAATCAAATTGTCCCATACCGATTTGATTGGGTTCCCTCCGAATCTTCTATCCCTAATTAGTAGGGCAGAATCTCTAGCAAATCTTCTATCCTTTTCTAACTTGTAGCAAAGAATCCAATCCAATATTCATGAATATCATGTGGATATTTCACCCGGATCTCCTAGATCTTTGGAGCATAAGATCTCTCGAATATATCTCCATCGATATTCTTGACTTCCAACTATATCCCAAGTCATCGTTACCTTCAGGGTAACCGTGCGAGTTGCGGATCCATTCATGGGACCAGTCCCTAATACTACACACTCAAGTAGTTCATTAGCAAGATGTTTGTCATATCAAAACATATTGGAGTATGTGTGCCTCAAAGGCACACATGTTCGAACAATTTCCCCCTTTCGATTATGACAAACATCTTCTTCACAAGAGATAATAATTACGTGGAACCACATACACGCAACAATCTCTATACTAGTTCATAGAAAATAGTGCCTGTTTAAAGAATATTTAGTGTAGATGTTAGGTAACTTCCCCTCACAATATGTAAGATCTAGTTCACCCTTACATTATGCAAGTTCTAGTCAGTTCCCACTCACATCATGCTGATCTAGTTTACCATTACGTAGGATCTAGTTCACATCAATAGAGTCACAGCTCCCCATACATTACTCAGCGCTCATGCAGTTTCCCCTCAGATAGGGGAAGTCATGTTCACATGTGTTGTTCCCCCTCAGAGAATGCACGTCCTTATCTTCCCTCTTTTGGCATCATCAAGAACCTCAACAAGAAATGTAAGTGCGCAGATACGCAGATCATATAGTTATCCCATTCATTAGACCATCAAAAGACACAAGAAAACAAAACAGACCGTGCATCATTGAAAGCTTGACTAAAGGACACCAAGCAACAAGATATGAGAAGCAACCAAGAAAAGCGTCAAGGAATATGGATTGATGAGTTGGGGAGTCAAAGAGGGGCTGACCACGGGAACATTACTTAGACCATCTGCAGTAGAGATAGGGGACTTGTGAATGATGCTATGGGCAGAAATTGGGTGCGCTGCAGCATACCCTAATTTGCTGAGGGTTTAGTGCCATCTGGAGCATGTATATTTGAGTAAGATCATCTTATTCTCAATGTCAGCCAACTTGTCACCCTTTCTAGGTGCATCACCTGATGGGCATCATCAGATCTAACATGAGTTTCCTTCTAGGGACTTAACCCATCCTTCCTTGTTTGTCATGAATAAACTTCTTTTTCCTCAAGTTTATTTCATCTATCATTCTGAAGTGTCCCACTGCATCCTTATGCTAGTCATGTACCTACTTCATTATTCTCTCCGTACCTTTTTTTTAAATAAACAATACTTGGGTACGGGAGAGAGTGTACCTTACTATGGTCCGCAATATTCCTATGCTGCATTACCATCATGGGCAGGTGATGGACCAAAGTTATACGAGTCAGAAACACAGTAAAACCCCCTTATTTAGACTATTTGTCTATCTAACTTCTACGTGTTAGTCCCGATATATTTCCACAGGGCATTTTAGAGACTGAAGTGAAAACATGCTAAGGAGAGGATTTTAAGCTGAAAAGATAACAAGAGTCAATCCAAGGTCAAGATCATATGCCGACTGAAGAGATATCAAGGATCCTGACGTTGAATTGACCAGAACAAATTAATCAGAGGAATCAGGAGTGGAGTCAAGGCAGCCCGGGGAAGAAACACATTGACAGTTTTGTGAAAAGACTGCACAAAACTGTACAAAATCACACATTGGGCAAAGATGACCGGCCACCATTCAAGGAGGTGGGCAAGGGAGGAGCTCCTCCCCCTTGGGTGACCGGCAACCGGCGGCGCCACCCTCCTCCACCAAAAGCCGCCGGCTCCTCCTCCTTGCGCCACTTGTCTCCTCCACAAGCTCCTCCTTCTCCTCCCTTGGATCAAAAGACATGTGCTTCCATCTCATCCATCCATTTCTCCTCCCTTTGGCTATAAATACCAAGCCAAACCTCATTTGTAAAACACACGAAAATCTCAATTCACTTCTCTCTCTAGAAGTTGTAATACTTGTAAGTTGTAATCTTGCTTTGGAAATAAAGGATAGCTCCCTTGGCGCTTCAACGGTTGTAAGTATCTCTTAGTATTTATTTATTTAACTGTTGTCTTTAATTCCTTAGTATAATGTTTAGCGCGATGAATAGTAGCTAAACTTGTAGTTCGGTCTAAGGGGCGCACTTGTATTATAAATGTTTTAAGACTATTAACTTAGTGTTTAGTCTTAGTATTCAAAACTTGTTCTATGTGCCATATATAGTCAGAGTTTCCAAGGTTGAGTGGATGCTGTAACAAGCAAAGCTCTTCTGTGGGAATTCGTGATCATACTCAGGTAGTGGAAGCTGTAACAAGCAAAGCTATCTGAGGAGTTCGACTCATCCTAAATCCCATCTGGTCGAGCGTAACTGTGAGATCAGGTGGATGCACCCAGGCTAGCATACCTTAGGGTATTGGCGCTAGACTGAAATAGAACAGGAGTTGCTTTAAACCGGTGTTGCAAGTCTTGTGCTGTAACTAGCCTCGATTCACCGTTTGAATACTTAGATGATTCACTAATGGTCAATGATAAACAGGATATAATACAAGTCCCCTGAAACCGAACATTTCTTTAATTATAAACTGTAATTTACTTTCCAGTCTTAAAATCAACCAACCAACCAATCAATCAATCAAAATAGCTGGTAGCTTTAAAACCAACCAACCGACCTTAAACACGCTCTCTCGCTAAATAACCCCCTCAAAGACATCTATTCCCCTGATTCCCTTGGGTTCGACCCCTACTTACCAAGTACTACCCAGTAGTATAGTCGCAAGTAGTGGAATATTATAAATTTATTTGTACAAATCGCTTCGACGACGAGCGGTTCTGTCAAATTGGCGCCGTTGCCGGGGAATCAGCCTTCGGATAGTTGTTCTTTCTCTCCCCTTTCTTTTTTCTTTCTTTTCTCTATGACAGCACCCATTACGCATGCATGGACAACACGATTTCTACCCCTGTTCGGAGGAACGGAGGGAGAAGACCCTGTACAGCACTGCCGAAACTTCCACCACGTCTGCCACCACATCAAACCTGAGAACGAAGTGTTAGAGGAATTTAAGCTGAAATGCTTCAAATTCTCTCTAACCGACTTCGCCACGATATGGTACTACACATCCACCGCTTGCAGTGCAGAACGTTTCGTAGACCTCTGCGTTCCGTTCCTGAAAGAATTCTCCCCACCATCTTTACGCCAAGAAACCCGTGAGAAGATCATGAGCCTTCAACAATCCCGGGATGAGACTTTGGACGAATACTACATGAACTACGATGCCATCGTCTCAAGCTGCCCGCACCATGGATTTACGAAGAAAGTTCTTCTCCAAAAATTCCTTCGTGGGATGAGGGCTGAAGAGCTGGGAAGAGTTAACGAAGCTATGAAAAGGTCTGCAACAAACTTCACCGTTGCAGACATGTGGTACCTTATAATCGGCCTGGCCGCTGCCACAACACGAGCACCCCAAGCTGACGAGGAAATGCAGACAGAAGAAGCTGACCCAGAGGCTGATGAAGGAGAAACCACCGAGCCGTCAGAAGAGACTCCCAAACCATCCGAGGAATCAGACATGGAAAGCACCGGAAGCAACGAAGTAGAAGTCCAGAACACTACCGACGAACTGCCTATTCCATACGCGACTATCATTACCCAGGCAGCTGAGACTATCTACGATCAGTTCTTCACGAACCAACATTACGAGGCAGAACCAAGCCTCATGAGGCCTTCCCGACTTTTCCCCTTGATCAATGAGCAAGTCGCAGCGAACTATGCGATTCAAGAAGAGGCTGAAAAGCGGATGGGAAAAGGACCTATGCAGAGTAACCCCCCGATGGAGCATTGCTATGCCGCAACTGGACTAGGCAGTCCCAAATACAAAAACTTCAAAAGGCTAGTAGTGAAAAGCCCATCACCCCCTCCGGGGTATTGGAAGGAAAAAATCCCGAAACAAAGGAGTCCTGACCAAAACACAACATCCGGCAAGAAGTCAGGAAGAAACAACACAGGAATGGTGGCAAAGTTTGACCTCAGCCACCCATGGGACCCAAACCAATGAACCACAAATGAGGTATCGTCGAGCCAACGACGTAAAACAAGTGCACTGGTCGGGAGGTAACCCGACACTATCTTACTTTTCCGCACTTTAATTTCTGTCTTTTAAATTCAGTATTTAGTTTTAAGCCCGCATGACTTTTGAACTAAGGCACGCCTTCGTTCAAAAGTGGGGGGTGAGAACTACCTGTGTACATAAATAACATGCGGCTGTTTTTCTTTTTTTAGTAATAGTACCTTTTTGAAAAAAAAAATGAACTTAAGAATGTGAAAAAGATAAATCATAATTCATGCATTAACCTTGTGAAAATTCAACTGTTTAAAAACTTAGAATGTAACTTTACATTTGTCCTTTATGCTGAGATATCTAGGGATGTGGAGTTGACATAAACCGCCCTAGAAGGACTTGGGAAGCAATCAAAGGATCAGATCAAACTATATGGTTTTCAAAGTCAGTGGAGGCTGCACTTCGGGTTTTCAGTGAATAATTGAAGTCAACTCCGCCAAGAAGCATCTATGCAAAGGCGAGGACGGGAATCAGACCGTCCTCTCTCTAGTCAAAATAGCCGAGAAAATAGATGAGCGACCCTCATCTTGACCCGCGCAAAACGACAAAGACGAGAGGAGCGGGGAGGTATTTCCATAGGCTTGCGGGTGAAGATTGGACCTCCCAAAAAGGCTTGAGAAAATGGACTAGCAGTCACAAAAAGACAAAAAACTCAAAGAAGAAAATCAAAAGAGGCCAAAGGCCCAAAATTGTGAAGGTTTTAACCGAGCAAAAGTGAAGCACTCAAAAAAGTCAAATCAAAGGCCAAAGGCCAATTCACTACAAAAGCAGTCCCTCGCCAAAAAAGAAGAAAATCAAAAAGGCTCAACTCACTGAAACCCGAATCGAATCATGTGCTAGAGAAAGCTACAAGAAAACCATATAGTGCGAGACGATCCCGAGGCTGCAACCCAGGAACCTGAACAGGGCTATCTCCCGAGACATCCAATATAATTTGCATCTCAGCACGGAGGTACAAGTATTAAGTTTCTTCTATTTATTTACGCAGTTCAATTTGGTAATAAGTAAGCAATGCATGAATTAGGATAGATCGAGTACCACAGTCTAATTTTCATATTCCAAAGTCAGACTTAGAACTTACGCCCTTTAATAGCATTGTTCGGGACGAACAACTAAAAGTGGGGGGTAATCTGATGGACCAAAGTTATACGAGTCAGAAACACAGTAAAACCCCCTTATTTAGACTGTTTGTCTATCTAACTTCTACGTGTTAGTCCCGATATATTTCCACAGGGCATTTTAGAGACTGAAGTGAAAACATGCTAAGGAGAGGATTTTAAGCTGAAAAGATAACAAGAGTCAATCCAAGGTCAAGATCATATGCCGACTGAAGAGATATCAAGGATCCTGACGTTGAATTGACCAGAACAAATTAATCAGAGGAATCAGGAGTGGAGTCAAGACAGCCCGGGGAAGAAACACATTGACAGTTTTGTGAAAAGACTGCACAAAACTGTACAAAATCACACATTGGGCAAAGAAGACCGGCCACCATTCAAGGAGGTGGGCAAGGGAGGAGCTCCTCCCCCTTGGGTGACCGGCAACCGGCGGCGCCACCCTCCTCCACCAAAAGCCGCCGGCTCCTCCTCCTTGCGCCACTTGTCTCCTCCACAAGCTCCTCCTTCTCCTCCCTTGGATCAAAAGACATGTGCTTCCATCTCATCCATCCATTTCTCCTCCCTTTGGCTATAAATACCAAGCCAAACCTCATTTGTAAAACACACGAAAATCTCAATTCACTTCTCTCTCTAGAAGTTGTAATACTTGTAAGTTGTAATCTTGCTTTGGAAATAAAGGATAGCTCCCTTGGCGCTTCAACGGTTGTAAGTATCTCTTAGTATTTATTTATTTATTTAACTGTTGTCTTTAATTCCTTAGTATAATGTTTAGCGCGATAGCGCGATGAATAGTAGCTAAACTTGTAGTTCGGTCTAAGGGGCGCACTTGTATTATAAATGTTTTAAGACTATTAACTTAGTCTTTAGTCTTAGTATTCAAAACTTGTTCTATGTGCCATATATAGTCAGAGTTTCCAAGGTTGAGTGGATGCTGTAACAAGCAAAGCTCTTCTGTGGGAATTCGTGATCATACTCAGGTAGTGGAAGCTGTAACAAGCAAAGCTATCTGAGGAGTTCGACTCATCCTAAATCCCATCTGGTCGAGCGTAACTGTGAGATCAGGTGGATGCACCCAGGCTAGCATACCTTAGGGTATTGGCGCTAGACTGAAATAGAACAGGAGTTGCTTTAAACCGGTGTTGCAAGTCTTGTGCTGTAACTAGCCTCGATTCACCGTTTGAATACTTAGATGATTCACTAATGGTCAATGATAAACAGGATATAATACAAGTCCCCTGAAACCGAACATTTCTTTAATTATAAACTGTAATTTACTTTCCAGTCTTAAAATCAACCAACCAACCAATCAATCAATCAAAATAGCTGGTAGCTTTAAAACCAACCAACCGACCTTAAACACGCTCTCTCGCTAAACAACCCCCTCAAAGACATCTATTCCCCTGATTCCCTTGGGTTCGACCCCTACTTACCAAGTACTACCCAGTAGTATAGTCGCAAGTAGTGGAATATTATAAATTTATTTGTACAAATCGCTTCGACGACGAGCGGTTCTGTCAAATTGGCGCCGTTGCCGGGGAATCAGCCTTCGGATAGTTGTTCTTTCTCTCCCCTTTCTTTTTTCTTTCTTTTCTCTATGACAGCACCCATTACGCATGCATGGACAACACGATTTCTACCCCTGTTCGGAGGAACGGAGGGAGAAGACCCTGTACAGCACTGCCGAAACTTCCACCACGTCTGCCACCACATCAAACCTGAGAACGAAGTGTTAGAGGAATTTAAGCTGAAATGCTTCAAATTCTCTCTAACCGACTTCGCCACGATATGGTACTACACATCCACCGCTTGCAGTGCAGAACGTTTCGTAGACCTCTGCGTTCCGTTCCTGAAAGAATTCTCCCCACCATCTTTACGCCAAGAAACCCGTGAGAAGATCATGAGCCTTCAACAATCCCGGGATGAGACTTTGGACGAATACTACATGAACTACGATGCCATCGTCTCAAGCTGCCCGCACCATGGATTTACGAAGAAAGTTCTTCTCCAAAAATTCCTTCGTGGGATGAGGGCTGAAGAGCTGGGAAGAGTTAACGAAGCTATGAAAAGGTCTGCAACAAACTTCACCGTTGCAGACATGTGGTACCTTATAATCGGCCTGGCCGCTGCCACAACACGAGCACCCCAAGCTGACGAGGAAATGCAGACAGAAGAAGCTGACCCAGAGGCTGATGAAGGAGAAACCACCGAGCCGTCAGAAGAGACTCCCAAACCATCCGAGGAATCAGACATGGAAAGCACCGGAAGCAACGAAGTAGAAGTCCAGAACACTACCGACGAACTGCCTATTCCATACCCGACTATCATTACCCAGGCAGCTGAGACTATCTACGATCAGTTCTTCACGAACCAACATTACGAGGCAGAACCAAGCCTCATGAGGCCTTCCCGACTTTTCCCCTTGATCAATGAGCAAGTCGCAGCGAACTATGCGATCCAAGAAGAGGCTGAAAAGCGGATGGGAAAAGGACCTATGCAGAGTAACCCCCCGATGGAGCATTGCTATGCCGCAACTGGACTAGGCAGTCCCAAATACAAAAACTTCAAAGGCTAGTAGTGAAAAGCCCATCACCCCCTCCGGGGTATTGGAAGGAAAAAATCCCGAAACAAAGGAGTCCTGACCAAAACACAACATCCGGCAAGAAGTCAGGAAGAAACAACACAGGAATGGTGGCAAAGTTTGACCTCAGCCACCCATGGGACCCAAACCAATGAACCACAAATGAGGTATCGTCGAGCCAACGACGTAAAACAAGTGCACTGGTCGGGAGGTAACCCGACACTATCTTACTTTTCCGCACTTTAATTTCTGTCTTTTAAATTCAGTATTTAGTTTTAAGCCCGCATGACTTTTGAACTAAGGCACGCCTTCGTTCAAAAGTGGGGGGTGAGAACTACCTGTGTACATAAATAACATGCGGCTGTTTTTCTTTTTTTTAGTAATAGTACCTTTTTGAAAAAAAAATGAACTTAAGAATGTGAAAAAGATAAATCATAATTCATGCATTAACCTTGTGAAAATTCAACTGTTTAAAAACTTAGAATGTAACTTTACATTTGTCCTTTATGCTGAGATATCTAGGGATGTGGAGTTGACATAAACCGCCCTAGAAGGACTTGGGAAGCAATCAAAGGATCAGATCAAACTATATGGTTTTCAAAGTCAGTGGAGGCTGCACTTCGGGTTTTCAGTGAATAATTGAAGTCAACTCCGCCAAGAAGCATCTATGCAAAGGCGAGGACGGGAATCAGACCGTCCTCTCTCTAGTCAAAATAGCCGAGAAAATAGATGAGCGACCCTCATCTTGACCCGCGCAAAACGACAAAGACGAGAGGAGCGGGGAGGTATTTCCATAGGCTTGCGGGTGAAGATTGGACCTCCCAAAAAGGCTTGAGAAAATGGACTAGCAGTCACAAAAAGACAAAAAACTCAAAGAAGAAAATCAAAAGAGGCCAAAGGCCCAAAATTGTGAAGGTTTTAACCGAGCAAAAGTGAAGCACTCAAAAAAGTCAAATCAAAGGCCAAAGGCCAATTCACTACAAAAGCAGTCCCTCGCCAAAAAAGAAGAAAATCAAAAAGGCTCAACTCACTGAAACCCGAATCGAATCATGTGCTAGAGAAAGCTACAAGAAAACCATATAGTGCGAGACGATCCCGAGGCTGCAACCCAGGAACCTGAACAGGGCTATCTCCCGAGACATCCAATATAATTTGCATCTCAGCACGGAGGTACAAGTATTAAGTTTCTTCTATTTATTTACGCAGTTCAATTTGGTAATAAGTAAGCAATGCATGAATTAGGATAGATCGAGTACCACAGTCTAATTTTCATATTCCAAAGTCAGACTTAGAACTTACGCCCTTTAATAGCATTGTTCGGGACGAACAACTAAAAGTGGGGGGTAATCTGATGGACCAAAGTTATACGAGTCAGAAACACAGTAAAACCCCCTTATTTAGACTGTTTGTCTATCTAACTTCTACGTGTTAGTCCCGATATATTTCCACAGGGCATTTTAGAGACTGAAGTGAAAACATGCTAAGGAGAGGATTTTAAGCTGAAAAGATAACAAGAGTCAATCCAAGGTCAAGATCATATGCCGACTGAAGAGATATCAAGGATCCTGACGTTGAATTGACCAGAACAAATTAATCAGAGGAATCAGGAGTGGAGTCAAGACAGCCCGGGGAAGAAACACATTGACAGTTTTGTGAAAAGACTGCACAAAACTGTACAAAATCACACATTGGGCAAAGATGACCGGCCACCATTCAAGGAGGTGGGCAAGGGAGGAGCTCCTCCCCCTTGGGTGACCGGCAACCGGCGGCGCCACCCTCCTCCACCAAAAGCCGCCGGCTCCTCCTCCTTGCGCCACTTGTCTCCTCCACAAGCTCCTCCTTCTCCTCCCTTGGATCAAAAGACATGTGCTTCCATCTCATCCATCCATTTCTCCTCCCTTTGGCTATAAATACCAAGCCAAACCTCATTTGTAAAACACACCAAAATCTCAATTCACTTCTCTCTCTAGAAGTTGTAATACTTGTAAGTTGTAATCTTGCTTTGGAAATAAAGGATAGCTCCCTTGGCGCTTCAACGGTTGTAAGTATCTCTTAGTATTTATTTATTTATTTAACTGTTGTCTTTAATTCCTTAGTATAATGTTTAGCGCGATGAATAGTAGCTAAACTTGTAGTTCGGTCTAAGGGGCGCACTTGTATTATAAATGTTTTAAGACTATTAACTTAGTGTTTAGTCTTAGTATTCAAAACTTGTTCTATGTGCCATATATAGTCAGAGTTTCCAAGGTTGAGTGGATGCTGTAACAAGCAAAGCTCTTCTGTGGGAATTCGTGATCATACTCAGGTAGTGGAAGCTGTAACAAGCAAAGCTATCTGAGGAGTTCGACTCATCCTAAATCCCATCTGGTCGAGCGTAACTGTGAGATCAGGTGGATGCACCCAGGCTAGCATACCTTAGGGTATTGGCGCTAGACTGAAATAGAACAGGAGTTGCTTTAAACCGGTGTTGCAAGTCTTGTGCTGTAACTAGCCTCGATTCACCGTTTGAATACTTAGATGATTCACTAATGGTCAATGATAAACAGGATATAATACAAGTCCCCTGAAACCGAACATTTCTTTAATTATAAACTGTAATTTACTTTCCAGTCTTAAAATCAACCAACCAACCAATCAATCAATCAAAATAGCTGGTAGCTTTAAAACCAACCAACCGACCTTAAACACGCTCTCTCGCTAAACAACCCCCTCAAAGACATCTATTCCCCTGATTCCCTTGGGTTCGACCCCTACTTACCAAGTACTACCCAGTAGTATAGTCGCAAGTAGTGGACTATTATAAATTTATTTGTACAAATCGCTTCGACGACGAGCGGTTCTGTCAAATTGGCGCCGTTGCCGGGGAATCAGCCTTCGGATAGTTGTTCTTTCTCTCCCCTTTCTTTTTTCTTTCTTTTCTCTATGACAGCACCCATTACGCATGCATGGACAACACGATTTCTACCCCTGTTCGGAGGAATGGAGGGAGAAGACCCTGTACAGCACTGCCGAAACTTCCACCACGTCTGCCACCACATCAAACCTGAGAACGAAGTGTTAGAGGAATTTAAGCTGAAATGCTTCAAATTCTCTCTAACCGACTTCGCCACGATATGGTACTACACATCCACCGCTTGCAGTGCAGAACGTTTCGTAGACCTCTGCGTTCCGTTCCTGAAAGAATTCTCCCCACCATCTTTACGCCAAGAAACCCGTGAGAAGATCATGAGCCTTCAACAATCCCGGGATGAGACTTTGGACGAATACTACATGAACTACGATGCCATCGTCTCAAGCTGCCCGCACCATGGATTTACGAAGAAAGTTCTTCTCCAAAAATTCCTTCGTGGGATGAGGGCTGAAGAGCTGGGAAGAGTTAACGAAGCTATGAAAAGGTCTGCAACAAACTTCACCGTTGCAGACATGTGGTACCTTATAATCGGCCTGGCCGCTGCCACAACACGAGCACCCCAAGCTGACGAGGAAATGCAGACAGAAGAAGCTGACCCAGAGGCTGATGAAGGAGAAACCACCGAGCCGTCAGAAGAGACTCCCAACCCATCCGAGGAATCAGACATGGAAAGCACCGGAAGCAACGAAGTAGAAGTCCAGAACACTACCGACGAACTGCCTATTCCATACCCGACTATCATTACCCAGGCAGCTGAGACTATCTACGATCAGTTCTTCACGAACCAACATTACGAGGCAGAACCAAGCCTCATGAGGCCTTCCCGACTTTTCCCCTTGATCAATGAGCAAGTCGCAGCGAACTATGCGATCCAAGAAGAGGCTGAAAAGCGGATGGGAAAAGGACCTATGCAGAGTAACCCCCCGATGGAGCATTGCTATGCCGCAACTGGACTAGGCAGTCCCAAATACAAAAACTTCAAAAGGATAGTAGTGAAAAGCCCATCACCCCCCCGGGGTATTGGAAGGAAAAAATCCCGAAACAAAGGAGTCCTGACCAAAACACAACATCCGGCAAGAAGTCAGGAAGAAATAACACAGGAATGGTGGCAAAGTTTGACCTCAGCCACCCATGGGACCCAAACCAATGAACCACAAACGAGGTATCGTCGAGCCAACGACGTAAAACAAGTGCACTGGTCGGGAGGTAACCCGACACTATCTTACTTTTCCGCACTTTAATTTCTGTCTTTTAAATTCAGTATTTAGTTTTAAGCCCGCATGACTTTTGAACTAAGGCACGCCTTCGTTCAAAAGTGGGGGGTGAGAACTACCTGTGTACATAAATAACATGCGGCTGTTTTTCTTTTTTTTAGTAATAGTACCTTTTTGAAAAAAAAATGAACTTAAGAATGTGAAAAAGATAAATCATAATTCATGCATTAACCTTGTGAAAATTCAACTGTTTAAAAACTTAGAATGTAACTTTACATTTGTCCTTTATGCTGAGATATCTAGGGATGTGGAGTTGACATAAACCGCCCTAGAAGGACTTGGGAAGCAATCAAAGGATCAGATCAAACTATATGGTTTTCAAAGTCAGTGGAGGCTGCACTTCGGGTTTTCAGTGAATAATTGAAGTCAACTCCGCCAAGAAGCATCTATGCAAAGGCGAGGACGGGAATCAGACCGTCCTCTCTCTAGTCAAAATAGCCGAGAAAATAGATGAGCGACCCTCATCTTGACCCGCGCAAAACGACAAAGACGAGAGGAGCGGGGAGGTATTTCCATAGGCTTGCGGGCGAAGATTGGACCTCCCAAAAAGGCTTGAGAAAATGGACTAGCAGTCACAAAAAGACAAAAAACTCAAAGAAGAAAATCAAAAGAGGCCAAAGGCCCAAAATTGTGAAGGTTTTAACCGAGCAAAAGTGAAGCACTCAAAAAAGTCAAATCAAAGGCCAAAGGCCAATTCACTACAAAAGCAGTCCCTCGCCAAAAAAGAAGAAAATCAAAAAGGCTCAACTCACTGAAACCCGAATCGAATCATGTGCTAGAGAAAGCTACAAGAAAACCATATAGTGCGAGACGATCCCGAGGCTGCAACCCAGGAACCTGAACAGGGCTATCTCCCGAGACATCCAATATAATTTGCATCTCAGCACGGAGGTACAAGTATTAAGTTTCTTCTATTTATTTACGCAGTTCAATTTGGTAATAAGTAAGCAATGCATGAATTAGGATAGATCGAGTACCACAGTCTAATTTTCATATTCCAACGTCAGACTTAGAACTTACGCCCTTTAATAGCATTGTTCGGGACGAACAACTAAAAGTGGGGGGTAATCTGATGGACCAAAGTTATACGAGTCAGAAACACAGTAAAACCCCCTTATTTAGACTGTTTGTCTATCTAACTTCTACGTGTTAGTCCCGATATATTTCCACAGGGCATTTTAGAGACTGAAGTGAAAACATGCTAAGGAGAGGATTTTAAGCTGAAAAGATAACAAGAGTCAATCCAAGGTCAAGATCATATGCCGACTGAAGAGATATCAAGGATCCTGACGTTGAATTGACCAGAACAAATTAATCAGAGGAATCAGGAGTGGAGTCAAGACAGCCCGGGGAAGAAACACATTGACAGTTTTGTGAAAAGACTGCACAAAACTGTACAAAATCACACATTGGGCAAAGATGACCGGCCACCATTCAAGGAGGTGGGCAAGGGAGGAGCTCCTCCCCCTTGGGTGACCGGCAACCGGCGGCGCCACCCTCCTCCACCAAAAGCCGCCGGCTCCTCCTCCTTGCGCCACTTGTCTCCTCCACAAGCTCCTCCTTCTCCTCCCTTGGATCAAAAGACATGTACTTCCATCTCATCCATCCATTTCTCCTCCCTTTGGCTATAAATACCAAGCCAAACCTCATTTGTAAAACACACCAAAATCTCAATTCACTTCTCTCTCTAGAAGTTGTAATACTTGTAAGTTGTAATCTTGCTTTGGAAATAAAGGATAGCTCCCTTGGCGCTTCAACGGTTGTAAGTATCTCTTAGTATTTATTTATTTAACTGTTGTCTTTAATTCCTTAGTATAATGTTTAGCGCGATGAATAGTAGCTAAACTTGTAGTTCGGTCTAAGGGGCGCACTTGTATTATAAATGTTTTAAGACTATTAACTTAGTGTTTAGTCTTAGTATTCAAAACTTGTTCTATGTGCCATATATAGTCAGAGTTTCCAAGGTTGAGTGGATGCTGTAACAAGCAAAGCTCTTCTGTGGGAATTCGTGATCATACTCAGGTAGTGGAAGCTGTAACAAGCAAAGCTATCTGAGGAGTTCGACTCATCCTAAATCCCATCTGGTCGAGCGTAACTATGAGATCAGGTGGATGCACCCAGGCTAGCATACCTTAGGGTATTGGCGCTAGACTGAAATAGAACAGGAGTTGCTTTAAACCGGTGTTGCAAGTCTTGTGCTGTAACTAGCCTCGATTCACCGTTTGAATACTTAGATGATTCACTAATGGTCAATGATAAACAGGATATAATACAAGTCCCCTGAAACCGAACATTTCTTTAATTATAAACTGTAATTTACTTTCCAGTCTTAAAATCAACCAACCAACCAATCAATCAATCAAAATAGCTGGTAGCTTTAAAACCAACCAACCGACCTTAAACACGCTCTCTCGCTAAACAACCCCCTCAAAGACATCTATTCCCCTGATTCCCTTGGGTTCGACCCCTACTTACCAAGTACTACCCAGTAGTATAGTCGCAAGTAGTGGACTATTATAAATTTATTTGTACAAATCACTTCGACGACGAGCGGTTCTGTCAGCAGGTTAGGCTGCTATTTTTTATTTAGCAGGATGCAGTCCCGGAAGATATTGCACTTTTATTTTCTTAGGGTAATAGTACTTTCCAGGTAGGCATACAGTTCTATCGTTACCTGTATAGCCGCGTCACCTTTGTCTGTCATCAATGACCTTCGAGTTATCAGAGCACGTAGTCCCGTGTCCCTTTCCCACGATACATGTTTCTTTCGCAACATCACGTGGTCTTTCAAGGGGGTAATGTGATGCGGTAATATTACCCAAGTGGTTGGAGAGTATGCATCACACAAAAAAAGCAGACAAAATATGTAAGTACAAATGATAGTAGTACCTCATGGGGATCGTCTCCCGTAACAGGGAAGTAACAAACGGCTCATAGGAGTGTTCCACATGAGTTAGGCTAGGGACAGCTGTAGATACCTTTCATCATTCAGGCTTGTGATGAGGGATCAAAATATTAGGAAGGTTCTTTTGGGCTAGAAAGAAAGCTTTCTCATCATTTTGTGTAGTGAATCAGTAATCGCACGATCAATTAACTCACACAAAGTATGTTCACAAGTGAATTTATAGGTGTGGCTGAAATGAACTGATTTAATAACTCTACTTACTCATGCAAATACACATAGTTAAATCATTTCTCACCAGTCATCGATGGCCTCATGAGGGATGCATACTCAGTTAGGGGGAGTCATACCTAATTCCATGCGTAGCTTCTCGATGGGTTCCCTGCCGAGTACCTTGGTGAATATATAGGGATTAGATCCTCTGTTCTACAGAGCTCTGCATTCACCAATCCCTTTTCAACACAGTCATAAAGAAAGTGAAGTTTTATCTCTATATATTTTACTCCTGTATAGGATTCTTAGAGACATTGATAACACTAGTGTTATCACATAGAGTAGGAACTTAATCAAATGTAATACCATAGTGACTTAGACTTAGTTTTATCCATAGAGGTTGTCCATTTTATTTCCCCCGAAGTCAACATCTGTGTACCCTACCAGTCAGGGATCAGCACTCTTGAGATACCATACACATAGGTTTTGAGGGCAATAAAGCGAAGAGATTCAGGCGCAGTTTTTGCGCTCATTCAAGAGGGCTCGGTGATGGAATATTGAGACAAGTTTCAGGGTCTATCTGGTGATCTTGAAGGCATATCAGATGCAGCCCTCATGGGGAATTTTATGAAAGGCCTAAAGTCATCGATCCGAGAGAGAGTTAGAATGCTTCAACCACGAAGGCTAGGCGAAGCAATGACCTTGGCTAAACTTGTAGAGGAGCGTGAGTTATTTTACTTGAGAAACGCAAGAAAGGGATCCATTCAGCAAGGAGGGCAGATCGCTAAATAACACAGACCCAAAGTAAAGAATAACCCGAGCAAGTCTCAAGTGGCTTCTCGGGGACCCTCTAAAGGCGACACTCCTAGGCCAAACTCTTCTTCTTCTTCTTTTTTCCTTTTTTGGCCCCTTAGGATTTGAACTCATGACAACTTGGGCATCAGAGGTTTTATGTCTTAGCCCTTGACCGATTATTCTATGCCTAGATGGGCAGGCCAAACTCATTATCACTGCATGACCCAATCCCAGATTGAGGCTCAGCGCACAAACGACCTTTTTTACTATTGTGACGAACCCTTCATCCCAGGACACCAATGCAATCCGAAGGCACTACATGTCATCTTGGTGCACGAAGAGAGGAGGAGCCAAGGGATGAACCAAGCTCAGAAAGTCATGACAAAAACATGGACTATGGTTCAGTAGAAGTCTCCCCCTTGATAGTGTGTCAGGCCTCACACCCTCACACTCCATGAAACTATAGGGGCAGATTGGTGAGCGCAAGGTGATCACACTTGTTGTTAGTGGAGCGACACACAATTTCCTCTCGCTGCTGCTAGTAGGAGAAGAAGGCAATAAAGTCAAAGACAATGGCGAATTCAAAGTAACCCTTGGAACCAGAGTAGTAGAAGAAAGTGGAAGACTTTGTCGAGGCGTCCAATTGAAATTCCATGGATATAGGGTACAAGCTGATTTCCAAACTTAAAATCTTAAAGGGACTAATTGTATATTATGGATGCAATGGTTGCAAACCCTTGGAGATATCAAGATAAATCGGAGGCTCTTACGCATGGAGTTTTATGATGCAGGGAGGAAGGTGCGACTGATTGGGGAGACTGGACTTTGTAAAGCTGAGGTCTCCTTGAAAGCCATTATCCATGGCCGAAAGAGTACCACCGAATGCTACTTGGTGGAGCTAAATGCCAGCGAGAAGGCGAGGGAGCACAGAGAGAGCAAAAAACCGTTACAATGCAATCTGCGCTTGTAGTCGAGGAACCAAAGGATGAGAGAATGCCGACACCGATCCAGAAAGTGTTAGAAGACTTCGGAAATGTTTTCCGAACACTCGGCCTGCAACCAAAGTGAGGGAACTAGCATTCCATTGTACTCAAAGAAGGGGCAGCGCCTGTTAGTGTTAAGGCATATCGATACCCGCATGCCCAAAAAGATGAGATGGAGAAGCTTGTCAAAGAGATGCTTGAAGCTGGGATATTTCAGCCAAGTACCAGCCCTTTCTCTAGTACAATCTTACTGGTGAAGAAAACAAATGGAAGTTGGCACTTTTGCGTGGACTACTAGGCCCTCAACAAGCAAACCATTGTTGTCAAATTCCCAATTCCAGTGATAGATGAGCTGCTGGATGAGCTTCACGGGGCAGCCATATTCTCTAAAATTGATTTGAAGTTCGGGTATCATCAGATACGCATGGCCAAAGAGGATAGGCAGAAGACGGCGTTCCCCACACATGAAGGCCAGTGTGAGTTCCTAGTCATGCCATTTGGACTTATGAACGCACTAGCAACATTCTAGTCCCTGATGAACAAAATTTCCAAGCCTTAGTTGAGGAAATTTGTGATGATATTCTTTGACGACATCGTCATATACAACAAATAGTAGAGGAGCATGCGTAACACTTGAGGATGGTGCAAGCCGAACTAAGGAAACAGTAACTAGTTGCCAACACAAAGAAAAGTGCAGTTGACCAATCGAGCGTCGAGTATCTAGCCATGTGGTGTACAAGGAAGGAGTCTCGGCAGAGAAATTGAGAATCCAAGCTAGGGGAGAGCAAACTTTAAATTACCATTTTACCGTTAGCGAATTATAAAATTCTATTCCGTTTATCGTTACCATTTTATCGATAAATTTAGATAAATTTACCGAATTTTATTATTTTTAATATATTTTTAAATCTTATAAATATATTATGAATCTCGATGTTATTTTTACTTTATAATATATATTAATTATATTTATTTATATCTTTTGGTAAAACGGTAAATTAGTAAATTTACTGATTTCAAAATTTATTCCGTTTAACGACTTATTTTTACCATTTTACGGATTTCATGAACCGAACGGATTCGGTACTATCAAATTCAATACGGTACACAGTTATTAATCGAAATTTTCTCTGCCCTAATCCAAGCAATGCAAGAGTGGCCGAACCGAAGACCTTAAGGGAGTTGCGAGGCTTCTTGAGCTTGAGGAGATACTACCGCAAGTGTTTCAAAAACTATTAGAAGATTGCATGCCTATAACTGAGCAGCTAAAGAAGGATGGATTTCATTGGAATGAGCAAGCAAGTAAAGCTTTTCAGGAGCCTAAAAGGCTATGACCCAAGTCCCAGTGTTGGCACTCCCTGACTTTGGACAAACATTCATAGTTGAGACCGACGCATCAGAATATGGGTTAGGGGCAGTGCTCATACTGAACAAGCGTCCAATTGCATACTTCTGTCAGGTCCTCATAGCTAGAGCTCGTCAAAAGTCAGTCTACAAACAAGAGTTGATGGCGATCGTCTTAGCCATCCCTAAATGGAGGCCTTATCTACTTGGAGGCACTTCATTGTAAGGACCGACCAAAGGACTCTGAAATTTCTTTTGGATCGGAGGCTAATAGCTGAAGAGTCGATGAAGACAGGAAGCAAAGCGCATAAATTGGCCAAGTATGACGATGTGGGAAATGATGGGACCAAGGTTAAGGATGTCCAGCAGCTAGGAGTGGTCATGATCTGCTCACTAGACCAGGCCAAGATCAGTTTGTGGTGCAAAGAATCAGATATGCCCATTGCCCAAGTCTTAGGTAACAAACCAAGCTTCTACCAAAGTGAGGTTCTTCTTGGCCCAAGCGATGAGAGCAATTGTGACATAGAGCCTAAGGAGATTCCATCATTCAACATATTAATGAGGTTAAAGAGCAAGCAAAACATTCAAGGCCATGAAGGACCAAAAGATGAAACTGCCGCATTGAAGGAAGGCCATTAAAGACGAGGGTTACACATACAAGGTCGACAGTATAAAACGAGGATCCAGCACTATTCCAGCATTTAGTCATCCAGAAAATCTGAGTATCTTAGTCTTTTTAGAGTAGCAATTCGGGCATATAGCCTTGGGGCTGAGAACTTTCCTTCGATACAAGGGTATATTTGGGTATTGTTAATTGTTTGCTTATTGTATCAAGCTCTTTGAGCATCTATCCCTTTGTTTCCTTTTTCATAAAATAAACAAGTTTCTTTGACCATTTCATATTATGGTTGGTATCAGATCGTGGCTCACATCATATCAGTTTCACATACCATTTGAATCACGTTGAGGATATTTTTTCATAAGCAATACTTTTGGCGTGAGAAATAAAATGTGCTAAACTTCCCAATGCTATCCCGTATAAAGTTTGTATGACAACTCGCTTCTTTCTTGACAGCAATTAGTGATAGTGCCTCCTGAGCTAGCCTACGGAAGCAAATGAGTACAAGAAATTCCCCCAAACGACACTATTGAGGTTTAAATCGTGTCCATACAAATAATTCTAGTCTACTGCAAATTAGTATTCAAATTCCTCCCAGACAAGCCTGAACTACCATGAACTAACTAGGTTTTTTTTCTGTGCAGTTTGATGTTGTACCGGTTATCAATTAAACAGACACTCCTTCCGGGCATGTCTGCAACATATCTGTAGTATACTGAATTCAGCAATGTTAATGTTGGCAGGGACGAACCCATGAATAAGAATAGAGGGTGGCGAATTCAGTTACATTAAAAAAAATGTTTTTTTATATTGCACAAAAATTATCTGTTATTGAATCTGTACTACACATTTCAACTAATATTTTGTCAGTGTTGACAACCAAGCAACTCGATAAAATGCATATTCCACTTGTTGCGATTCAACCAAAACTAATATAAGCTCTTCGAACATCGTCAAGCTTACCATTGAGATACTTTCATTTATTTTGCAAATCGTGCAAATCGTCAAGACTGTCTTGCTTTGAATTTTGAAACCAAATATTAGAGTTGACCAGTTTGTACACTTATAAAAACAAAAATAAGTGTAATTTAATTACATAAATAGTAAATTAAACTAATTATACATATAGTTCCGTCCCTGAATGTTGGTTGTATGCTTTATAGGAGTCGAGTGAAAATCGTGGAAGGATGAGACAAAAGTGATCGATTCAAAATTCAAATATTTGATAATCTCTGCCGAAACATGAAATGGACACCCCCAACAAGTTGAAAAGCTGATAGTGTGTTTTTGTTACAGTAGATATACACTCGAAGATACTTTGTCAATTTTTTTCCGATATAAGTCATTTAAAATTTTTTATGTTATATATATATAATTTTTTTTGATTGGAAGAGGAGTGTTCAAATGAGGCAAGCCTCCCAAATGTGAGGCAGTGTGAGGCACGATCTCAGCCATCCATCAACCCCGTGCATTGTGGGCGCGCTACGTGGTAATGAATAGTAAAACACTATGCAAATAGTAAAAGCAGTGTGAACGCGTTTGGCGGCTCGTGTCACGTGGCTTCGCCACGTGCGTCCGATCAACTCCACAGACGGCCGAGATCGTGCCTCACTGACTCATTCTTATACCCCTGCCTCAACCGAACGTCCCCCGAAATATATATATAACTTTTAATTAGCATTTTGCAGTCTACATCGGTAAAATAAATGAAATTATATGATTTTTGATTTTGTATAAGGAAAATGAAAAAAGCAGGTTGGGGAATTGTGGGAAGAGACCACAAAGGTCAGGTGATGTTGGCAAAGGCTAGTTTTTTTCTTAAAAATGATATATTTCAGTTTCAACATATCTAAAATTCAATTTAGGTCTATTTTTAATAAAATCGGATTTTCAAGATTTGGTTTTGTGCAGTGCGTTTTTTACGCGATCTGATTTATGCGTTTTTAACAAAATCGAATCTCCAAATCCGGTTTATATACAAACGAGAAGACCTGGAGTTCTTTCATTCACACGCCTTCTCGTTTGCACATAACAAGATCCGATTTTGTTAAAACTGAAATGTCAAAATCATTTAGATCATTTTGGATATGTTGAAACTCAAACGAATCATTTTTATAAAAAAACTTTAGAAATGCGGGTGGAATGGAAGGCCGAAGGCAAGGCCAGTTCCTTGGAGGCCGAGGCAAGGCGCTACTTATGGTAATGAAGGAGCCTGAATTGTGACGATGGAGTAAAGTAACATTTGTCTCGGATAGCGCGGAGGTTTGCTTATCAATTCTGGGCAAAGGGGGGCGAGAAATTATTGAAGAAGATTGGAGGACACGAGTGCCAAAAGAGGATGAATATCTTCAAATCTTGGAGTATTGAGCTTGGCAGCTAGGGCGTGTCAAGAAATTTGGAATTGGACATCAGAGTGTTGGAACCCATAGGTTTTGATGATCACAAACACTTAGCTAATATTCTATCTAAGTTTGCAGAAATCCATTTAATAGATCGAAGACAGATCGAAGATCGAATTGCCACAGGACAGTTGAATTAACAACATTCTACATATCAGTTGTAGCAAGTTCTATTTAATGGAGAAGAAAAATAAAGACAGATTCAAGACAGAATCTTGTCTTATTTGGATAGAAACCCATTAGGATTTGGACAGTTGGGCTGGGCCAGGTCTTTGGGCCCAGATGACAAGACATATCAAACTCTATATAAACAGCTAGGGTTTCATAAGATGTCTTGTGGAGGCAGAGCTGCGTTTTTCCAGAAACCAGAGAGGCAGAGCTGTGATTTCCAGAGAGAAGAACTGCGGCGCCTCCACAGAGCAGAACGACGATTTCTGAGGACAAAGAAGCGGATTCCTGAAGAGAAGAACGGCGACTTCCCAGGAGATAGAAGCTATTGCATTCAGGAGCTGAGCTTGCTAAAGCCGCACACACGAAGGTTTGAGATCGAAGCGATTACTTTGTCGGATTGAGTAGAGGTCATCAAATAGAGTCGGATAGACGTAGTTTGTAAACCCTACAAGTATATCGAAATATAAAGTAATCGTCTTTGAAAATCCTTTCAGTGGAATCTGAAAGGTAGTGGTTTTCACCTTATCACTGTTGTGATAAGGTTTCCACTATATATCCGTGTGTAGTATTTTCAGTCATTTACATTCCTACATTATTCTCCGCTGCTATCTTATTATTGGACGGTAAACCAAGTCTGAGACTTTCATCTGATAAACTGCTAACACTAATCGATCCAACACGTGGTATCAGAGCCGAGTGCTCTAGATTTGTTTATTAGCATTGCAGGAAAAATTATGTCGTCGATCAACGATTCGTTCTGGAAACCGCCGCTGCTGAAGCCTGGACAGTTTGACTGGTGGCAAGACCAGTTTGAGGCTCACGTCTGCTCGCTGGATGGACAGCTCTGGAGCATATTGGAGACGGGTCCTCTTATCATCCCACTGGACACAACAGATGCTGAGAAACCAGTGGAGAAAAGCAAGGACAAATACACTGAAGAGGACTATAAAAAGCTCGAAAAGAATGCTAGAGCAAAGAAAGTTCTCTATATGGCCCTTTCTCCCGGAGATCAAATTAAAGTGGCGATGCACAAAACTGCTAAGGACATGTATGATGGATTAGTGAGACTATATGGAGGGAACAAAGATATCAAAAGAAATAGGATTCTAGCTGCTATAAAGGACTATGAATCTGTTATGCAGAAGAAGGATGAATCCCTTGAAGATTTCTTCACCCGATTCCAAGTCATCATTGGACAGCTAGATTACTTGAACGAGAAGCTCCCCGAATGGAAAATAACACACCAGTTCATGCAAGCCTTGAATTCAAAGTGGGATCATGTGACTTTAGCACTGCAGGCTCAAAAGGGGATTAAAGACGTTACACTAGAAGAATTGGTCGCCAACCTTCAGAGCCAAGCAGGAATCATGGAAAGGAAGATGGCAAGGAGACAATCTAACAAATCCCAGGCCATTGCTCAGAAAGTAGAAAAAGCTCTCGAACTTGCACAAGCAAATGAGTCACCAAAAAAGGAGGACGATGAAATAGCCTTATTAACAAGAGCCCTCACGATCGCCAATATCGGCAAAGGACAGAACTTCAACAGAGGTCCATCAGGAGGAAGTCATGGTAACTCCTCCAGAGGAAACAAAGGTGCTACATCAAGCGGAAACCGAGGAGAAAAAGAAGACAGAACATGTGATGGACCATATTTATATGATTCATCAAGACAGTTAAACCCACCAAATTAGACGCTTTGTCTTAACAACTTTTACTTGTTAGTTTCACTTTTTTTCTACAGGCTATTTCGAAGATTAGAGATGAAACGAGCTAAAAAGGAGTTCTTAAAGCTAAAAATGGATTACAAGTCATTCCAGGCCACGACCAGATTTCGGCTTTACAACCTTCATGAACCCAACGTGGAATCACTCAAACATGTCCCAATGACTTGTTCCAAACCTCAACAAAGATCAAGAACTCAAGTGAATTCCAAGTCTAGCCACCCATGTGCAAGGCTTGTGCCTTGTCTTTTGATTGCAACCAAGAAGCAACCATGATGTAACCAAGGTCTAACCGGAGATTGTGGGGGAACCGATGGCTTTTGAGAAACAAATATCACAACCCACTCACTTCCTCCTCCACCTCATGGCCGGTGGCTTTGCTTGGGATGATGCCACATGGCCGGCGGCTTTGGGAGGAGCTCCTCTCCCTTTGCCATGTGGTTGGACCTCCTCCTCCCCCTTGCCTATAAATACAACATCCCCTCTCCTTTGTTCAATGTCCCATAGTCCTAGTTTGAGTCCCATGTTCCATATTCTCTAGTCCTTGTAGAAAATCTCTCTAGATTTTAGGCACAATCCTTGTAAACACTTTACTTTGATATTGAAAGCTCCAAGTTTGTTCTAGAGTACTCTTGTTGGTTCTTGAGTACTCTTGTTGTTCTTGAGTTTACTCCTGTTGGTTCTTGAGTATTCTCCTCTTTACTTTCTTGTCTTTCAAAACCGAAACCCTCTTTGTTATTTTCCTTTTCTTTGATTTCAAAACCATTTACTTTTAAGCACTTAGCTATGATATCCTCTTCCATGGATAATCGTAGCTAAACCCTTCATTCGGTTGAAGGGGTGTGCTTGTATCATAAAACGTTTTAGACCCTTTTCTTAGTGCTTCTATTGTGTTCAAAACTTGTTCTATGTGCCATATAATAGGTTAGAACACTATTGGTTGAGTGGAGGCACGAAAGAGCAAAGCTCTTCCATGGGGTTCATGAACATACGTGGTTAAGTGGAGGCTCGAAAGAGCACAGCTTTTCTGTGGAGTTCAACTTCTTTTAAACACCATTTGGTTGATCGGAAATGATTGATCAAATGCATGCACATAAGCTAAGATAATTCGAAAGGAGGAATTAGCCCAAATAGAACAAGTGTTCTATGTCTTGAAAAGGACTAGACGATGTGGCAAGTCGAGTGCTAGAAATGGCCTTGATACATCTTTGAACACTTAGAACGATCATTAGAGGTCGATGATGAACGGACTATGATACAAGGCCCCTAAAATCGAATCCTTCCATTAATCAATTCACAACCTGTCACTTTACTTTCAGTCCTATTATCAACTGTTTACTTTCAGTACATTTACTTTCGGTACTTTACTTTTCGCACATTTACTTTTCAGTCATTTACTTTCAGTACGCTTACTACAGACGCTTTCAATATTAACTCAATATATCTTTGGTACGCATTACGCTTATAGCGTGCGGCCAGTACCAAAAGTATATTGATCAGTTGATATTGAATTCGACTGTTCCAGCAATTTACTTTAGGCACTTTACTTTTACGCCTTTATTTTCAGCACTTTATTTTCCGCACTTACTTTTTAGTATTTACTTTACGCACTTTATTTCCAGTCATTTACTTTTCAGTAATTTACTTTTCAGTACTAAAACCACAATCAACCCCAATCGCACTTACATTTCTGTACAAATTCCTCAAAGAACAACTATCCACTAATTCCCTTGGGTTCGACCCTTACTTACCGCTTTACTACCCAATAGTGAAGTCTCAAGTAGTGGACTTATAAATTAATCTTGCACATTGCCTCACGACAAGGCTGTGTGTCAAATTGGCGCCGTTGCCGGGGAATTTAGAATTAATCGGATAGTGTTCTTTGATTTTGTACTCGCTTCTGCATAACCATGTCTCGTGAAGGAAGCCACCATGACTATCAGGATGACGACGAGATGAACCTGTACGATCGAAATAATGAGGCGCCACCTCCATTTATTGACGATCCGGAACAACTCATCCGAAACCAAAGAGCTCGTAATAGGGAGGCCGTTCGAAGAAACCAAGGACCACCCGAGGACCGAAATGAAGCTGGTCCAGTGCAACCCCCTAGATATCCCCCACCCCCTCAACATCGACAAATGCCAAGACAAGAACCCGTCTTTGATGACTACTATGGGGATAACAACTACCGCGAACCTACTATGGGAGAACTTAATGCCCCAGATTTTGAAAATCAGCCGTGGTGCATTTACGAGGGATCTGAACTGGAAAACATTACCATCAACGCATCGGTGGCCCACAGCTTGCCCAAGTTCTCAGGAGCTCATGGAGAATCTGCGACAACTCATCTCCAATGCTTACATGGCATTTGCCAAAATCTAAAGCCCAATCGAGTGAATATAGACGACTTCAAGTTGAAGGCGTTCTATTTTTCCCTCATTGACTCGGCAAACGACTGGTTCCTTTCATTGGCTTCAGGAAGCATCAGAACATGGGCTCAGATGCAAAAGAAATTCCTGGACAAATACTACCCAGCGGGAAGAGCAATGCAAGTAAGGAGGTGATGGACCAAAATTATACGAATCAAAAATGCAGTTAAACCCACCAAATTAGACTGTTGGTCTATTTAACTTCTACTTGTTAGTCCCTATATATTTCTACAGGGTATTTTGGCGCTTAGAGAGAAAACACGCTAAGGAGGAGTTTTTAAGCGGAAAATGAAGAACGAGTCATTCCAGGTCATGACCATGCTACACTCAAAATCAGCCTTAACATCCTTCATGGAACCGACTTGGAATCACTCAAATATTCTAGAACCGTCGGCAAATGGACAAGAACGCAAGGCAAAAGCACCGAGCCCGGTAAAGGCCAAACAAGGGCAATTTCATCGGATTTGAGATTTCGACCATGTTCCAAGCGGAATTTGGCTTAGGTTCCTTCTTGAGATCATCTTAGAATGACATTTTCATTCAAAATACACTCTCCAAAATCCAAGAAGCTCCGGCCAAAGCTCCGGTCAGATCTGGTCAAACCGATGACTTTTGTGAAGAGGTTACAAGCTTCTAGAAGGGATGCTCCTCCTCACATGGAGGGACACATGGCGGCTCCTCCTCCCCTCCTCCCAAAGCCGCCGGCGGCTTTTGCTCCTCCATGGAGAAGTTGCCATGTGGTGGCTCCTCCACCACATCTTCATCTCCTCCTCCTCCACCCTTGGATGCTCCTCCACTTGCCACCATCTTGGCCCTCCATCCTCCTCCCCTTTAGCTATAAATAGAGGCCTCCTCCTCCTCATTTCAACACCCCAAAATGTGGAGAGCTTCTCTCTCTACAAAATCTCTCTAGCTTTTGTGGGCACAATTATGTAATATTACTTTGGAATAAAGAATCCCTTGGCGCTTCAACGGTTGTAAGTATCTCTTAGTATTTATTTATTTAACTGTTGTCTTTATTTCCTTAGTAATAATGTTTAGCGCGATGAATAGTAGCTAAATTAGTTATTCGGTAGAAGGGGCGTACTTGTATTATAAATGTTTTAGACTTTACTCTTAGTATACCTTTGTATTCAAAACTTGTTCTATGTGCCATATATAGTCAGAGTTTCCAAGGTTGAGTGGATGCTGTAACAAGCAAAGCTCTTCTGTGGGAATTCGTGATCATACTCAGGTAGTGGAAGCTGTAACAAGCAAAGCTATCTGAGGAGTTCGACTCATCCTAAACTCCATCTGGTCTAGCGTAACTGTGAGATCAGGTGGATGCACACAGGCTAGCATACCTTTTGGTATTGGCGCTAGACTGAAATAGAACAGGTGTTGCTTTAAACCGGTGTTGCAAGTCTTGAGCTGTAACTAGCCTCGATTCATCGTTTGAATACTTAGCATGATCATATCTTGCGCTAGAAATAACCTCAATTCATCTTTGACCACTTGGTATGATCATTAGCGGTCGATGATAAACAATTATAATACAAGGCCCCTAAAACCGAATACTTTCCTTACAATCCATTATCAACTGCTGTAATTTACTTTCAGTTCCCAAAACACTCAAACCCAACCCCAATCGTAATTAAATTCTGCATAAGCTTCATTAAAGAACAATTAATCCACACTGACTCCCTTGGGTTCGACCCCTACTTACCACTTGCTACCCAGTAGTTAAGTCGCGAGTAGCGGACTTATAAATTTATTTGCACATTTGCTGTGACGACAAGCATCTGTCAGGAGGCAACTGCAGGACATAAGGCAGGGACCTAATGAAACCATGTACGACTACCTGGAAAAATTCAACCACCTGGAGAGAAGCTGCTGCACTCTTGGACTACCCGAGAAGCTCATCATCGAGTACCTGATTGATGGACTGACTCCCTTAGACAAAAAACTCCTTGATTCTCCAGCTGGAGGGTCCATGATGAGACTATCATTGAGCGGCATAAGGCGACTCATCACCGACGTTGCTGAAAATGCTCGGTTTAGAGAGGAGACCACTCGGCAAGATGAGTTCTCCCGAACAAAGAACGTAGCACGAGTGATAAGTCATAATTGTACGACTATTTTATATGTTAAAACCCCGTCTCTTAGTGTTTGCCTGTATATTATTTCACTACCTGTGAGTAGTTTTCATTCTCAGGTGCATTTGGAGACCATGGAAGGAATATAAGCTAAAGGGAGCCCATTAGAAGATGTTTGGCATCGAAAGAAATGAAGTCCGAAGTGTTGAAGTTTTAGTCAGTGTAGACCATTTACATCTGAAGAATTATGGGCACTTACGTCTTAACAATTACCGAAATTGTTAAGCCGTCCGCGGACGTTAAATCAAGAGACGTAAGTGGAATTTAGCTGGCAGTCAAATTTCTTATTTTCGGATTTGTAATTTGGGGAAGGAAAAAAACAGAATTTGAGGAGCCATATCTCGAAAGGAAAAATACAGAATTCGAGGAATCAGAATGGAGAAGGGCTAAGTCTTGATTTAAGCCAAAAGAAAAGGTGGATTGGGTTGTCTTCTTTTGGCCGTGGATTGCTGTGTGGTTGTGACACACACTGTGTCTCTCGACCGTGTGAATTTTGGGGAGACAAGGTCTTTTCTTTGGCCGTGGATTGTTGTGGGTTTTTCGTCCGTGTAGAATTGGGAGAGAAAAGACACACGCTGGTCTTCTTTTGGCCGTGGATTGCTGTGTGGTTGTGACACACACTGTGTCTCTCGGCCGTGTGAATTTTGGGGAGACAAGGTCTTTTCTTTGGCCGTGGATTGCTGTGGTCTTTTGGCCGTGTGACTTGGAGGTTTGAAAAGAGTTTTGGTCGTGAATTGAATGAGTGTTGCTGAGCCAATTTTTGGCAGTAAAAGAAAAGTGAGAAAGGTTGCTGGTCTTCTTTTGGCCAAGTCCTTTTGGCCGTGCGTTTGGAAGAAGGAAAAGGAAGATTGATCAGTGGCTTGGGAAGAGAAGACAATTTGGAGAAGAATTGAAGAAAGCTTGATGGATTATTCGACAATAGTATTTTCATTTCATTTCATTACAAACTTGATTATGTATTCTATTACCATGAGTAGCTAAACTCATTTGTGTAAGCTAGAACTTGATATTGTGATGCTTTGATTTGAGACTCATATTGAATTTCTATGTTTTGCGCTACATTACTATGAATTGTTTATGGATTTGATATGCTAGCAAGAGTGGAACCCTAGCGGGGGAGCTTTTGTTTGTGTGTTGATTTCAATTATCACAGTTTACTAGCAACCTAGCGGGGATAGTAAACTAGGATACGAGTAATATACCACTAGGATTGACACCCTTGGACAACTTGTAGTGCAACCTAGCGGGGAGCTATAAGTTGTAAAACATTAGAAATCAAAACGGTTGGGTTAATGATGTAGTCTTGCATCACAATCGAAAGTTCTAGCTTGCATTTCTCTTTGATATTTGATACTTAAATTTGTGTGACGGTTTCTCTACTGATTATTGATCGTGTTTTGATACTTGCGTTTTTAATTGACTTGTTCAAAATTTACCCCCATTGTTACTCTTGTACTTAGTAAACAGGTTCTCACACCGATCTCTGTGGATACAACCCGACTTACCACTAGCTAGTCGGAAATAAAGAAATATTATTTTTGACGGGTACAACGACGCCCGTCAACGAGCCAAAATACCAATGAACTCCATGACAGAGGAGATGAAACAAATAAAGGAAATGATTATGCAAATCCTACAAAAGCAGCCAGCTCAAATGAAACCTTGCGAGTTTTGTGGCTCTATGGATCACAAGACTGACGCATGCCCAACTTTGATTGAAGAGGACCCAGTGGAGGCCAATGCAGTGGGAGGATACCAAGGGTACAATAACAACAACAACAAAGCCGAACCAAGTTGACAGTATGGTCAAGTAACCGGCCCTAATTGGCGGAACGAGAACCATCCTCCGAGGGAGACACAACAAGCCGCACCTCAACCAGCTCAGTCGTTCTACCAACCTCCCCACAGGCAGTTGACAGATTGCTTGTCGTCAGAGCAAAATGTGCAAATAAATTTATAAGTCCGCTACTCGCGACTTAACTACTGGGTAGCAAGTGGTAAGTAGGGGTCGAACCCAAGGGAATTAGGGGGATAAGCTATTCTTTGAGGGGATTGTACAGCGAGGGAGCGTGTTTTTAGGTTGATTGAGGTTTTAATGCTAACAACTAAGTGATTGGTTGGTTGGTTTTGGTTTTTGGTGTGGAAAAGTAAATGACATAAAAGTAAATACTGAAAATAAATAGGAAGACTTACAGCGGTTGTTGCGTGATCGGCAAGTCTTGCGGAACGTCAGCAGTTGATAGTGCAGTTTATACTAAGAAAGTAAAGTGCAGGTGGTGTTTTAAGTCAAGAAAAGATTCGGTTTCAGGGGCCTTGTATCATAGTTGTTTATCATTGACCGTTAATGATCATACTACGTGTTCAAAGATGAATCGAGGCCATTTCTAGCACAAGACTTGCAACATCGTTTAAAACACTTGTTCTATTTTAGACTAATTCTTCCTTTCAAAGTATCTTAGCCTTATGTGTATCTATTTGATCTTAGGTTACGATCAACCAAATGGTTTTTGAAATAGGTCGAACTCCTCAGATAAGCTTTGCCCGTTGACAGAACCGCTTGTCGTCAGAGCGATTTGTGCAAATAAATTTATAATAGTCCGCTACTCGCAACTATACTACTGGGTAGTACTTGGTAAGTAGGGGTCGAACCCAAGGGAATTAGAGGAATAGGTTATTCTTTTAAGGGATTTGTCTAGCGAGAGAGCGTGTTTTAAGTTGGTTGAGGTTTTAGTGCTAACAACTACGTGACTTTTTGATTGGTTGCGGATTTGATTGCTGAAACGTAAATTACAGAAAAGTAAATACTGAAAATACAAAGGAGACTTACAGTGGGTGATGCGTGAATTGCAAGTCCTCCGGATTGTGAGCGGTTGATGGTTGCAGTTGATTGAACAATAAAAGTAAAGACAGGATGGTTTTGTAATTGCGAGAGAAGTATTCGGTCTTGGGGGGCCTTGTATTATATCCTGTTCATTCTTTTAGTAACCCTTCTAAGTATTCAAACGTGTATCGAGGCCCTTTCGTAGCGCTCAATTTGCCACACTGTTTGTAAACCCTTGTTCTACTTCAGACTAGTTCCTCCTTTCGAAGTATCTTAGCCTTTTGTGCACCTATTTGGTCCCTTTGGTCCAGTTTCCAAATGGTTTTAAAGATAGATCGAACTCCTCAGATAAGCTTTGCCCTTTCGTAGCATCCACTTACCCGAGTATGTTCACGACTTCCCACAGAAGAGTTTTGCCCTTTCGTAGCTTCCACTCAACCTTGGAAAGTCTGACCTTATAAATGGCACATAGAACAAGTTTTGAATACAGAGAAAAGAAACTAAACGAAGTAAAACATTTTATAAAACAAGAACTCCCCTTCAACCGAATGAAGGGTTTAGTTACGAATATCCATGGAGTTGGACATCATAACTAGGATACTTGGGGATTTGGAAAAGAATACTCAAGAACAAACAGGAGTAAAGAGAGAAGAGAAAGAGATTACTCAAGAACAAACAGGAGTAACTCTTGAACTGTAACTGAAAACTTGAGTACTCAAGAACCAACAGGAGTACTCAAGATCGAACTAAAGTATTTGAGAACAAACTGAACTTTTATTGATATCAAACCAAACTTTACAAAGTAACAAACTTAGAGAGAGAAGTGTTTTACACAATTTTGGGATGTTTGAAATGAGGAGGAGAGCTTGGTATTTATAGGCTAAGGGGAGGGGAATGGAGGGCCAAGATGAGGGCATGTGGTTTGGCATCCAAGGGTGGAGATGGGGGGAGAAGGAGAGGAGGGCAAGTGTCACAAGGGGAGAGGGCAAGAGGGAAGCCGCCGGCGGCTTTTGGGAGGGGGAATGAGGTGGTGACATGTGGAGGAAGGGGAGAGGAGAAGGGGTGATTGTGAGGGCAAAGCCGCCGGCTAGGTGGCATGAGGAGAGTGGCTTGTGAGTTTTGTGCAGTTTTCACAAAACTATCGGTGTATTCCAGCTCCGGATTGTCTTCGGTTCCTCTTCGGTTTGATTTGTTTTGAATGATTCCAAGTCAGGATCTTTAGATTTCTTCATTCAGCGTCTGATCTTGACCTTGGATTGTCTCCTGATATCTTTTCTGTGCTAAAAGCTCTTCCTTAGCGTGTATTCTCTCTAAGCTCTGAAATACCCTGTAGAAATGTATCGGGACTAAAACATCGAAGTTAGATAGACAAACAGTCTAATTTGGTGGGTTTAACTGTGTTTATGATTCATACAATTGTGGTCCATCAGATAACCCCACACTTTTAGTTGTTCGTCCCGAACAATGCTTTATAAGGGCGTTACTAAGTAAGTTGGTTAAAATATAAAAATAAGATTGTGGTACTCGATTTTTCCTAATTCATGCATTACTACTTGTTACTAAATTAAACTGCGTAAATAAGTAGAAGAAACTTGATACTTGTACCTTCGTGCTGAGATGCAAATTATTTCGGATGTTTCGGGAGATAGCCCTTTTCAGGCTCCTGGACTACACCTTCGGGATCGTCTCGCACTATATGGTTTTCTTGTAGCTTTCTCTAGCACGTGATTCGATTCAGGTTTCAGTGAGTTGAGTACTTTGATTACTTTTGGCGAGGGACTGCTTTTTGTAGTGAATTGGCCTTTGACCTTTGATTTGACGCTTTGAATTCTTCACTTTTGTTCGGTTAAAACCTTCACAATTTTGGGCCTGAGGCCTCTTGATTTGCTTCTTCGAGCTTTTTGCATCTTTGTGACTTGCTAGTCCATTTTCTCAAGCCTTCTTGGGAGGTCCAATCATCGCCCGCGAGCATATGGAAATACCTCCCCGCTCCTCTCGTCTTCGTCGTTTTGCGCGGGTCAAGATGAGGGTCGCTCATCTATTTTCTCGGCTATTTTGACTAGAGAGAGGACGGTTTGATTCCCGTCCTTGCCTTTTACATAGATGCTTCAAGGCAGAGTTGACTTCAATTATTCACCGAAACCTGAAGGCAGCCTCCACTGACTTCGAAAACCATATAGTTTGATCTGATCCTTCAAGTGCTTGTCAAGCCCCTCTAGGGCAATTTCTATCAACTCCACATCCCTAGTTTATCTCGGCACAAAAGACAAATGAGAAGTTACATTCTAAGTTTTTAAACAGTTTGCATTTTCACAAGGTTGATGCATGAATTATGATCTATCTTTTTCACATTCTTAAGTTCATATTTTCAAAACGATACTATTTAAAAAGAAAAGAAAAACATGCAGATGGTTCTCACCCCACACTTTTGAACGAAGGTGTGCCTTAGTTCAAAAGTCATGCAAATATATACAAAAGAAGGAAATGACATTAAGGAAAAAGAAGAACCGAACTCCCTTTTACTGTGTCGTGGAAATGACATGGCATGAGGCTGGATAATCGAGAGAGTCTGGCTGGGGCCTCGAACTCTCAGCGCAGGCCCGGTAAATTCACGGAAGCTGCCTGGCTGATCTGGTCTTGCTCCAAACTTAATTCCTACATGAAAGATATTCCTTCTATACAAAAAGTGGGTGAGAGCGCTTATTGGAAATTTAAATGACAGAAATTAAAAGTGCAGAAAAGTAAGATAGTGTCGGGTTACCTCCCGACCAGTGCACTTGTTTAACGTCGTTGGCTCGACACAAAGGGGATCACCAGTTGGGATCCCATGGGCGGCTCAGGTCGAATTTTGCCGCGGTTCCTGCATTGGTTTCAGCCTTCTCTTTTCCTGAGTTCTTGGGGGATGTTGTGCTTGGGTTTTGCTCCCATTGTTTTAGTGATTTCATTTTCCATTGCTTTTGAGAAGGTGAGGGGACTTTGACCATAGCTGCTGGTCTTGTTGCTTTTTTGATCTCCTTTGGAAGGTCGGAAATCTGTTTATCCTGTTCTGAGATAGGTATAATGTCTGGCGGTTTCTTTGTATCCATGCGGCTCTTATCAATGTAGAAGTATGCAATTTTGCCGCCGAACTTAAGCGATAGTGAGCCCTTGCCCACATCGATTCTTGCTTTAGTAGCGTAGAGGAATGGTCGTCCCAATATTATTGTTGGAGGATCGTCTTCGTTGGTCTCTCCTGTTGGTATTATATAAAAATCTGAAGCGACGGCGAGCTCTCCCACATGGAGTATTATATCCTCCAACTCTCCAATTGGACGGATGCACGACTTATCTCCTAGCTCGATATTCGATCGGGGTGGTTTCAATGGACCTAGTCCTAGTAAGTAGTACAAGGAGGAAGGCATGGCGTTGACAGCAGCCCCAAGATCGATTAAGCATTTATGAATCTGTGTTTCATTGATAACACAAGTGACTATAAAGGCTCCTGGGTCTTTGTTTCTTTCTGGTTGTGACTCAAGATTTGTAGTGAGGGCTTTTTCTATTGTCTGGTCATTCTTCCCATTCCACGGCTTAGAGTTTGTATAATCGGTCCCCTTAATATTTTGCCCCGAAGTATAAATATTAGTTGGTGCGTCATCCCATCCAGATGCTGGTATGTCAGAGTGTATGATTGGCGGAGGTGTTATGCAAACAGTGAATGCGTACCGTCCATTGTCAGCATGCGTGACCCATGTTTTGCCATTATTGGGTCGATCTTCTTCTTGATTCCAATCAGGACGACGCCTACGGAAAAAGTGATTATTCGTAAGTTTGTAGGTTGGGGACCGTGCTACTTTTCCCAGAGGATCCTTCATGTTTGACCTTCTTATCATGCTGATATTTGCTTTCGGGTTTTGGATAGTCTGTGAAGGAAGTCTGCCTGGTTCAGGAGTAAGTGTTGACATTGCGGTGGCGAGCTGGGACATTTGTTTAGTTAATTCAGAAATTGCCCCGTCAGTTTTTGCTTGGTACTGGTGTAGTGAAGTTCCCAACTGATTAACGTTTCCTGCGAGCTCCTTCATCGTATCATTGAGCGACTTGCTTGGTTCTTGCTGAATGCTCGTGCCGGCTTGGTACTGATTTGGTCTTTTTTGCTGATATTGGCCTGCTGGTTGAGCGTTCTGGTTATACTGCCGGTGGGGGGGTTGGTAGAATGACTGGGCTAGTTGAGGGATAGCTGGTTGTGTTTCTTTCTGAGGATAGTTGTTGTTACGCCAGTTTGGGTTGGTTGCTTGACCGTTCTGTCTGTTTTGTCCGGCTCTGTCATTGTTGTTGCTGTTGTTGTATCTTTGGTATCCTCCCACTACATTTACTTCTGCAGGTTCCTCTTCTATTAATGTCGGGCATGTGTCAGTCTGATGCTCCGTAGAACCGCAAAATTCACAAGGTTTTACAGGAACTGGTTGTCTTCGTATGATCTGAATCATCATCTCCTTTAATTGTTTCATCTCTTCAGTTATGGAGTTTACTGATATTTCGGCTTGTGTTACCTTTTTTGATCGAGAGAATTCATCTTGACGAGCAGTCTCTTCTCTAAATCGGGCATTTTCAGCAACGTTGGCGATGAGATTCCTTATGCCACTTAATGATAGATTCATCATGGATCCCCCTGCTGAGGCATCCAAGAGCATTTTGTCTAAGGGTCTTAATCCATCAATGAGGTATTCGATGACGAGTTTCTCGGGCAGTCCAAGGGTACAGCAGCTCCTTTCTAGGTAATTGAATTTTTCCAGGTAATCGTACATGGTTTCATTGGGACCCTGTGTGATTTCCTGTAGTTGCCTCCTTACTTGCATTGCTCTTCCCGCTGGATAGTATTTGTCTACGAATTTCTTCTGCATTTGAGCCCATGTTCTGATGCTTCCGGAAGGTAATGAAAGGAACCAGTCGTTTGCCGAGTCTGTGAGGGAAAAATAGAACGCCTTTAACTTAAAGTCGTCCATATTCACTCGATTGGGTTTTAGGTTTTGGCAAATTCCATGCAGGCGTTGGAGGTGAGTTGTGGCGGATTCTCCTTGAGTTCTTGAGAATTTTGGCAAGCTGTGGGCTACTGTCGCGTTGATGGTTATGTTTTCTAATTCAGGGTTCTCGTAGATGCACCACGGCTGTGTTTCGAAATTAGGGGCATTTAATTCTCCCATAGTAGGTTCACGGTAGTTGTTGTCCCCATAGTAGTTGTCGAAGACAGGTTCTTGCCTAGGCATTTGTCGGGGTTGAGGGTATGGTGGGTATCTAGGGGGCTGTACTGGACCAGCTGGGTTTCGGTCCTCGGGTGGTTCTTGGTTTCTTCGGGCAGCCTCTCTATCACGAGCTCTTCTGTTTCTGATGAGTTGTTCCGGATTATCGACGAATGGAACCTCATCATTTCGATCGTACGGGTTTATTTCTTCGTCATCCTGGTAGTCATGGTGGCTTTCTTCGCGAGACATGGTTGTTTTGAAGTGCGTATTGATTCGAACAACTTATCCGATGGCTGATTCCCCGGCAACGGCGCCAATTTGACAGAACCGCTTGTCGTCAGAGCGATTTGTGCAAATAAATTTATAATAGTCCGCTACTCGCAACTATACTACTGGGTAGTACTTGGTAAGTAGGGGTCGAACCCAAGGGAATTAGGGGAATAGGTTATTCTTTTAAGGGATTTGTCTAGCGAGAGAGCGTGTTTTAAGTTCGTTGAGGTTTTAGTGCTAACAACTACGTGACTTTTTGATTGGTTGCGGATTTGATTGCTGAAACGTAAATTACAGAAAAGTAAATACTAAAAATACAAAGGAGACTTACAGTGGGTGATGCGTGAATTGCAAGTCCTCCGGATTGTGAGCGGTTGATGGTTGCAGTTGATTGAACAATAAAAGTAAAGACAGGAGGGTTTTGTAATTGCGAGAGAAGTATTCGGTCTTGGGGGGCCTTGTATTATATCCTGTTCATTCTTTTAGTAACCCTTCTAAGTATTCAAACGTGTATCGAGGCCCTTTCGTAGCGCTCAATTTGCCACACTGTTTGTAAACCCTTGTTCTACTTCAGACTAATTCCTCCTTTCGAAGTATCTTAGCCTTTTGTGCACCCATTTGGTCCCTTTGGTCCAGTTTCCAAATGGTTTTAAAGATAGATCGAACTCCTCAGATAAGCTTTGCCCTTTCGTAGCATCCACTTACCCGAGTATGTTCACGACTTCCCACAGAAGAGTTTTGCCCTTTCGTAGCTTCCACTCAACCTTGGAAAGTCTGACCTTATAAATGGCACATAGAACAAGTTTTGAATACAGAGAAAAGAAACTAAACGAAGTAAAACATTTTATAAGACAAGAACTCCCCTTCAACCGAATGAAGGGTTTAGTTACGAATATCCATGGAGTTGGACATCATAACTAGGATACTTGGGGATTCGGAAAAGAATACTCAAGAACAAACAGGAGTAAAGAGAGAAGAGAAAGAGATTACTCAAGAACAAACAGGAGTAACTCTTGAACTGTAACTGAAAACTTGAGTACTCAAGAACCAACAGGAGTACTCAAGATCGAACTAAAGTATTTGAGAACAAACTGAACTTTTATTGATATCAAACCAAACTTTACAAAGTAACAAACTTAGAGAGAGAAGTGTTTTACACAATTTTGGGATGTTTGAAATGAGGAGGAGAGCTTGGTATTTATAGGCTAAGGGGAGGGGAATGGAGGGCCAAGATGAGGGCATGTGGTTTGGCATCCAAGGGTGGAGATGGGGGGAGAAGGAGAGGAGGGCAAGTGTCACAAGGGGAGAGGGCAAGAGGGAAGCCGCCGGCGGCTTTTGGGAGGGGGAATGAGGTGGTGACATGTGGAGGAAGGGGAGAGGAGAAGGGGTGATTGTGAGGGCAAAGCCGCCGGCTAGGTGGCATGAGGAGAGTGGCTTGTGAGTTTTGTGCAGTTTTCACAAAACTATCGGTGTATTCCAGCTCCGGATTGTCTTCGGTTTCTCTTCGGTTTGATTTGTTTTGAATGATTCCAAGTCAGGATCTTTAGATTTCTTCATTCAGTGTCTGATCTTGACCTTGGATTGTCTCCTGATATCTTTTCTGTGCTAAAAGCTCTTCCTTAGCGTGTATTCTCTCTAAGCTCTGAAATACCCTGTAGAAATGTATCGGGACTAAAACATCGAAGTTAGATAGACAAACAGTCTAATTTGGTGGGTTTAACTGTGTTTATGATTCATACAATTGTGGTCCATCACCCGTTAAAGCATCCACTTACCCGAGTATGTTCACGAACCCCACGCAAGAGGTTTGCCCGTTAAAGCTTCCACTCAACCTTGGAAGTTCTAACCTGTTATATGGCACATAGAACAAGTTTTGAACACATAGAGGCACTAAGTGCAGGGTCTAAAACATTTTATGACACAAGTACACTCCTTTAACCGAATAAAGAGTTTAGCTACGAATATCCAGGGAAGAGGACATCATAACTAAGTACTTGAAAAGGTTTTTGAAAGACAGTAAAGTAAAGTTTTCGAAAGTAAAGACAGTAAGGGAAAGGGGTGAGTACTTCAAGAACCGACAAGAGTACTCAAGAATAATAAAGTAAAGCTTGAGTACTCAAGAACCGACAAGAGTACTCAAGAATGATCTACAATATTCAAGAACCAACAAGAATATTATAGATTTCAAACCAAGCTTACAAAGTACCAAAACCTTTAGAGAGATAAGTGTTTGTGAATGTGGATGATACAAATGAGAGGAGAATGGCTTGTATTTATAGCCAAAAGGGGAGGAGATGGGTGGTGAGGATGAAACCACATGGTTTCATCCAAGGGTGAGCTCCATGGAGGTAGAAGCCGCCGGTTGGAGGTCATGGGAGGAGGGGAGCTTCCTCCTTTGGTCACCTCCTCCAAAAGCCACCGGTCACATGGGGAAAAAGGATGAGTTTTGTGAGGTTTTGTGAGGTTTTCACAAAACTATCGGTGTATTTCGGCCCCGGACTGACTTTGGTTGTTCCTCTGTTGGATTTGTATTGAGTGATTCCACGTCAGGATCTTGAGATTTCTTCATTCAGTGTCTGATCGTGACCTTGGACTGACTCGTCATATATTTTCAGTGTAAAATCCTCTCCTTAGCGTGTATTCTCTCTAGTCTCTAAAATACCCTGTAGAAATATATCGGAACTAACAAGCAAAAGTTAAATAGACAAACAGTCTAATTTAGTGGGTTTAACTGTGTTTTTGATTCGTATAATTATGGTCCATCAGATCACCCCACACTTTTAGTTGTTCGTCCTGAACAATGCTATTAAAGGGCGGCACGCTAAGTAAGCTTTTAAAATATGAAAGTTAGATTGTGGGACTCGATTTATCCTAATTCATGCATTACTTACTTATTACCAAATTGAACTGTGTAAATAAATAGAAGAAACTTGATACTTGTACCTCCGTGCTGAGATGCAAATTATTTTGGATGTTTCGGGAGATAGCCCTTTTTAGGCTCCTGGACTGCATCCTCGGGACCGTCTCACACTATATGGTTTCTTGTAGCTTTCTCTAGCACGTGATTCGGTTCGGGTTTCAATGGTTTGGTCTTTGATTTTCTTTTGGCGAGGGACAGCTTTTTGTAGTGAATCGGCCTTTGGCCTTTGATTTGACTCTTTGAGTACTTCACTTTTTGTTCGGTTAAAACCTTCACAATTTTGGGCCTTTGGCCTCTTGATTTGCTTCTTTGAGCTTTTTGCTTCTTTGTGACTTGCTAGTCCATTTTCTCAAGCCTTTTTGGGAGGTCCAATCATTGCCCGCGAGCTTATGGAAATACCTCCCCGCTCCTCTCATCCTTGCCGTTTCGCGCGGGTCAAGATGAGGGTCGCTCATCTATTTTCTCGGCTACTTTGACTAGAGATAGGCAGTCTGATTCCCGTCCTCGCCTTCTTTCTTTTTGCATAAACACTGCATGGCGGAGATGACTTCAATCTTCACTGAAACCCGAAGTGCAGCCTCCACTGACTTCGAAAACCATATAGCGAAATTCAGTCCTTCGATTGCTTGCCAAGCCTCTCTAGGGCAGTTTATGTCAACTCCACATCCCTAGTTTATCTCAGCACAAAGGGACAAATGAGAAGTTACATTCTAAGTTTTTAAACAGTTGAATTTTCACAAGGTTAATGCATGAATTATGATCTATCTTTTTCACATTCTCAAGTTCATATTTTCAAAAAGATAAAATTAAGGAAAAAAAGAAAACATGTTTATGTACACAGGTGGTTCTCACCCCACACTTTTGAACGAAGGCGTGCCTTTCAGCACAACTTAGTTCAAAAGCCATGCAAGCAGATATTGTACGAGAAGGAAATGACATCAAGGAAAAGGGAAGAACAGAACTCCCTTTATTGTGTCGAATGACATGGCTTGAGGCTGGATAATCGAGGGAGTTCGGCTGGGGCCTTGAACTTTTAGCGTAGGCCTGGCTGGCTTAATGTTGCACCCAAGTCCGATTCCTGAATAGTCATTTCTTCTATGCACCAAGTGGGTGAGAGCGACTTACGGAAAAAACTAAATGACAGAAAAATAAAAGACAGAAAGTAAGATAGGTGTCGGGTTACCTCCAGACCAGTGCACTTGTTTAACGTCGTTGGCTCGACAGTACCTCATTCCTGGATCACTGGTTTGGATCCCATGGGTGGCTTAGGTCGTATTTCTGTGTTGTTAAGTTGATCTCGCCATGGTAGTGTTTGACTCGCTGTCCATTCACATTGAATCGGTCCCCATCCTCCATGCTTTCCAACTCAAACATCCCATGGTTGAATACTTTAGTCACAGTATAAGGGCCGGTCCATCTTGATTTTAGTTTGCCAGGCATCAACTTCAACCGTGAGGAGAAGAGTAACACTTGTTGTCCTTCCTTAAATGAGCGTTGGAGGATGATTTTGTCATGATACAACTTGGTCTGCGCTTTGTAGTCAGTCTGCCCTTCATAGGCCTCAAGCCGCAATTCCTCAAGCTCACACATCTTAAGCTTCCTATCCAGTCCGGCAGCCTTCAAATCCGGATTGCAATGCTTGAGCGCCCAATAGGCTTTATGTTCTAATTCTACTGGAAGGTGGCATGCCTTCCCATAAACAAGTCGAAAGGGGGAGGTTCCAATTGGTGTCTTGTATGCCGTCCGATAAGCCCAAAGAGCTTCATCTAGCCTTTGACTCCAATCTTTCCTACCCGGTTTCACCATTTTCTCTAGAATACCTTTTATTTCGCGGTTGGAGATCTCCGCTTGACCATTGGTTTGGGGGTGATATGCCATGGATGTTCGGTGGTGGACATGGTAGCGCTTCAAGGTGGCAGCCATCATGCGGTTGCAGAAATGAGTTCCTTGGTTGCTGATTATGGCCTTGGGTACCCCGTACCTACAAAACAGGTTAGTGTGCAAAAAATCTATGACAGTTTTTGCATCGTCGCACCTTGTGGCCTTAGCTTCTACCCATTTTGACACATAATCTACATCAACTAGAATGTAAGTATAACCGCATGAAACTGGGAATGGTCCCATTAAATCAATACCCCAAATGTCGAAAACATCGTTGACTAATATGGGTACTTGAGGCATTTCATTTCTAGCTGACACATTTCCTACTCTTTGACACTTATCGCATTTTTTACACTTCTCATATGCATCTCTAAATAAACTCGGCCAAAAGAAGCCGCTATCCAGGATTTTTCTAGCGGTTCTCCTAGGCCCAAAGTGTCCTCTAAATGCAAACTCATGGCAAAAGCTAATGACAGAAGCTATTTCATTATCGGGGATGCATCTCCTAAGTATTTGATCTGCTCCTATTTTCCATAAATAGGGATCATCCCACAAGTAAAACCTAGCGTCATGCCTAAGTTTCATGCACTGTGCTTTAGTAAAAGAGGGAGGAAATGTACCTCCTACAAGGTAGTTGACGATTGAGGCATACCATGGCACTGTGGTTGAGACGGCGTATAGGTGCTCGTCTGGAAATGATTCGGTTATGTGCCCTTCTTCTTCTTCTCGGACAATCCTGCTTAGGTGGTCGGCCACAGTATTCTCGATCCCCTTTTTGTCCCTTATCTCCACATCGAATTCTTGCAGTAGTAGTATCCACCAAATGAGCCTTGGCTTAGCCTCCTTCTTCTTCATCAGATAGCGGATGACAGCATGGTCAGAATAAACTATCACCTTTGCTCCAAGCAAATATGATCTGAACTTTTCCAAAGCGAATACCACTACCAGGAGTTCCTTTTCGGTGGTGGAGTTGTTTCGTTGGGCAGAATCTAGGGTTCGTGAGGCGTAGTAGATCACACCTGCCTTCTTATCAATCTTTTGGCCGAGAACTGCTCCCACAGCAAAGTCGCTTGCGTCGCACATGATTTCGAATGGTTTTCCCAAATCCAAAGTTTGGATGATGGGTGTGCTAGTGAGGGCTTTCTTCAGATCGTCTAAGGCCTCCTTGCATGCATTGGTGAATTCGAAAGGAACTTCTTTTTGGAGAAGAGTGGATAGAGGCAACGCCTTTTTCGAGAAGTCCTTGATGAATCGTCGGTAGAATCCCGCATGGCCAAGGAATGATTGGATGTCTCGGACCGTGGATGGGTATGGTAGAGTCATGATCAGGTCGATCTTTGCTTTGTCCACTTCCATGCCTTCTTGTGAGACGATATGTCCCAAGACTATTCCGTGTGTTACCATGAATTGGCACTTCTCATAATTGAGCACTAAGTTCATGGACACACATCATGCCAAAACCGTGCTCAAATTGCTTAAGCAAGCGTCGAATGTGTCTCCATAGATGGTGAAGTTGTCCATGAAGACTTCAATGAATTCTCCGATCATGTCTGAAAAGATGCTGGTCACTACCCTTTGAAAAGTTCCAGGGGCATTGCATAGTCCGAATGACATCTTTCTGAAGGCGAATGTACCGAATGGGTAGGTGAATGTAGTCTTCTCTTGGTCCTCAGGTGCTATATGGATCTGGTTGTAGCCTGAGAACCCGTCCAGGAAGCAAAAGTATGGTTTTCCCACCAGTCGGTCTAGCATTTGATCGATGAACGGCAGAGGGAAATGGTTTTTTCTTGTGACGACGTTCAGTTTTCTGTAGTCGATGCACATTCTCCAGCCGTTTTTGACCCTTGTAGTCACCATTTTTCCTTCGGCATCTTCCTCAACCGTGATCCCACCTTTCTTTGGGACCACGTGGACAGGACTCACCCATTGGCTATCTGATATGGGATAGATAACGTCCACATCTAGTAGCTTCTGTATTTCTTTTTGGACGATCTCCATGATGATTGGGTTGAGTCGTCATTGAGGCTCTCTTGATGGCTTTGCTCCATTCACAAGTAGAATACGGTGCATGCATACAGCCGGGCTGACTCCTCTCAAGTCGGCTAGAGTCCATCCAATAGCCAACTTGTGTTGTCTCAGCACTTTTATCAAACGACGCTCCTGGTCTGTTTCTAAACCACTCTTTATGATTACCGGGAGCGTGTTATTTTCCCCTAGGAATGCATATTTTAGATGCACGGGCAGAGGCTTCAATTCTATTTTGGGAGCTTGTATTACCGAGGGCAGATAAGTATTTGATTTGAATAATTTTACCTCGTTGACTTCATATTCTGGTGTGAGAGGCTCCGAGATTGTTAAGTGGGCCACCGTTTCATGCAAGTCTTTGGTCAATTCGCATGAGCCTTCAGCTTCATTGAGTATGGCTTCTAAGGGGTCCGCTCTTGGTTCTGGTTGAACTTCTTGGAACAGGTCGTCCAAAGCATCGAGAGCGTGTACTTCCTCGAATTCCATAGGATGCTTCATTGCTCGGAATATGTCAAAGCTGAAGACCTCTCCTTCTACTTCCATTGAGAGCATTCCAATTCCACAGTCTATCTTCATTTTTGATGTTTTGAGAAATGGACGGCCGAGAAGGATGGGTGCATGTTCTGTAGGTCCACCATTCTCCATTTTTAAGACGTAGAAGTCTGCTGGAAACACCAATTCTCCTACTTGGACCAGGACGTCTTCTATTTTTCCCTCGGGCTATTTGCACGACCGATCTGCCAGTTGAATAGTGAGATAGGTGGGTTCGAGCGGCCCGATCCTAAGGCATGAGTAGATAGAGAAGGGCAAGACGTTGATTGATGCGCTAAGGTCTAGCATGCAGTTCTCGATTCGGATGTTGCCAATTGTGCATGGAATGGTGTAAGTTCCCGGATCTCCGCATTTGGGGGGCACCTTGCGTTGTATGACGGTCGACACGTTCCTACTCATCAGCTCTTGATCATAACTAGTATTCCTCCTCCGGTTGGTGCAAAGGTCTTTTAAAAATTTAGCATACCGAGGGATTTGCTTGGTGGCTTCCAAGAGGGGAATGTTGATTTCGACTTTACTGAACAACGCAAACACGTCCTCATCCATGACATGTTGTTTGGGTACTCGAGCTGGTACTGGAAATGGAAGCGTGGCGCGGATATTGGAGGTCTCGGTTCTGGGCACAGGGTGTGGCCTGTGTTCTTCGGGTGTGTCTCCATTTTTCTCGTTGGTCACTGATAGAACCGCTCGTCGTCGAAGCGATTTGTACAAATAAATTTATAGTAGTCCACTACTTGCGACTATACTACTGGGTAGTACTTGGTAAGTAGGGGTCGAACCCAAAGGAATCAGGGGAATAGATGTTCTTGAGGGGGGTTGTTTAACGGGAGAGCGTGTTTAAGGTCGGTTGGTTGGTTTTAAAGCTACCAGCTATTTTGATTGATTGATTGGTTGGTTGGTTGATTTTAATACTGGAAAGTAAATTACAGTTTATAATTAAAAGAAATGTTCGGTTTCAGGGGGCTTGTATTATATCATGTTTATCATTGACCTTTAGTGAATCGTCTAAGTATTCTACGGTGTATCAAGGCCATTCCAAGCACTCGATTTGCGTACACTGTCTAGCCTATTCCAAGGACGTAGAACACTTAATTCTATTTAGACTAATACTCCATTCCCGGTTATATTAGCCTATGTGCATCCATTCAATCCCTTTGGCCTAGTTTGCAAATGGTTTTTCTGATAGTCGACCTCTTCGAATAGTTTATTCATTTAATCCCCTTGGCCCAGTTTTGAAATGGTTTATTTATCCGAGTGTGATCACGAATATCTAAGGAAGAGTTTACGAATTTGGACCCCTATGGTCACATTCCCAAATGGTTTACTATATCTTAGACATTCTAACTTTTATACATGGCACATAGAATCAGTGTTGATTACTAATTCGAGACACTAAGTTAATAGTCTAAAACATTTTATAATACAAGTGCGCCCCGTCTACCGAACTATTAGTTTAGCTACTATTCATCGCGCTAAACATTATACTAAGGAATTAAAGACAACAGTTGATTAAATAAATACTAAGAGATACTTACAACCGTTGAAGCGCCAAGGGAGCTATCCTTTATTTCCAAAGCAAGATTACAACGTTACAAGTATTACAACTTCTAGAGAGAGAAGTGAAATTGAGAATTGGTGTGTGAAATGAGGAGGAGGAGCTTCCTATTTATAGCCATGGAGGAGGAGGAGGAAGGGTGGTGATGGGTGGCAAGTGGTGGTTTTTGATTGGAGGAGAAAATCAAGGGAGGAGATGGGTGGCATGTGGAGGAAGGGGAGGAGGCCGGCGGCTTTTGGGTGGAGGAATGGGGTGGCGCCAAGTGGAGGAAGGGAAGTGGTGGAGGAGGAGAGGTGTTGAGCCGCCGGTTGCTCCTCCTTCAGCCGCCGGTCGCCGGTTGCTCAAGGGGGAGGAGCTCCTCCTTTGGCCACCTCTTGTGCAAGTAGCCGGTCACCTTGTCCCAATGTGAGTTTTGTACAGTTTTGTGCAGTCTTTTCACAAAAATGTCAATGTGTTCCTTCCCCGGGATGTCTTGACTTCACTCCTGATTTTTCTGATTAATTTATTCTGGTCAATTTGACGTCAGGATCTTTGACATTTCTTCAGTCGGCATATGATCTTGACCTTGGATTGACTCTTGTTATCTTTTCAGCTTAAAATCCTCTCCTTAGCTTGTTTTCACTTCAGTCTCTAAAATGCCCTGTGGAAATATATCGGGACTAACACGTAGATGTTAGACATACAAACAGTCTAATTCAGGGGGTTTTACTGTGTTTCTGACTCGTCTAACTTTGGTCCATCAGAATACCCCCCACTTTTAGTTGTTCGTCCCGAACAATGCTATTAAAGGGCGTAAGTTCTAAGTTTGCTTTGGAATATGAAAATTAGACTGTGGTACTCGATCTATCCTAATTCATGCATTGCTTACTTATTACCAAATTGAACTGTGTAAATAAATAGAAGAAACTTAATACTTGTACCTCCGTGCTGAGATGCAAATTATATTGGATGTCTCGGGAGATAGCTCTGTTCAGGTTCCTGGGTTGCAGCCTCGGGATCGTTTCTTACTATATGGTTTTCTGGTAGCTTTCTCTAGCACATGATTCGATTCGGGTTTCAGTGAGTTGAGCCTTTTTGATTTTCTTCTTTTTTGGCGAGGGACTGCTTTTGTAGTGAATTGGCCTTTGGCCTTTGATTTGACTTTTTTGAGTGTTTCACTTTTGCTCGGTTAAAACCTTCACAATTTTGGGCCTTTGGCCTCTTTTGATTTGCTTCATTGAGCTTTTCGTCTTTTTGTGACTGCTAGTCCATTTTCTCAAGCCTTTTTGGGAGGTCCAATCATCGCCCGCAAGCCTATGGAAATACCTCCCCGCTCCTCTCGTCTTTGTCGTTTTGCGCGGGTCAAGATGAGGGTCGCTCATCTGTTTTCTCGGCTATTTTGACTAGAGAGAGGACGGTCTGATTCCCGTCCTCGCCTTTGCATAGATGCTTCTTGGCGGAGTTGACTTCAATTATTCACTGAAAACCCGAAGTGCAGCCTCCACTGACTTCGAAAACCATATAGTTTGATCTGATCCTTTGATTGCTTGCCAAGCCTTTCTAGGGCAGTTTATATCAACTCCACATCCCTAGTTATCTCAGCACAAAGGACAATTGAAAAGTTACATTCTAAGTTTTTAAACAGTTGAATTTTCACAAGGTTAATGCATGAATTATGATTTATCTTTTTCACATTCTTAAGTTCATATTTTCAAAAAGGTACTTATTAAAAAAGAAGAAAAAAAAACAGCTGCATGTTATTTATGTACATAGGTGGTTCTCACCCCCCCACTTTTGAACGAAGGCGTGCCTTAGTTCAAAAGTCATGCAAGCTTAAAACTAAATACTGAATTTAAATGACAGAAATTAAAGTGCGGAAAAGTAAGATAGTGTCGGGTTACCTCCCGACCAGTGCACTTGTTTTACGTCGTTGGCTCGACGATACCTCGTTTGTGGTTCATTGGTTTGGGTCCCATGGGTGGCTGAGGTCAAACTTTGCCACCATTCCTGTGTTGTTTCTTCCTGACTTCTTGCCGGATGTTGTGTTTTGGTCAGGACTCCTTTGTTTCGGGATTTTTTCCTTCCAATACCCCGGAGGGGGTGATGGGCTTTTCACTACTAGCCTTTTGAAGTTTTTGTATTTGGGACTGCCTAGTCCAGTTGCGGCATAGCAATGCTCCATCGGGGGGTTACTCTGCATAGGTCCTTTTCCCATCCGCTTTTCAGCCTCTTCTTGGATCGCATAGTTCGCTGCGACTTTCTCATTGATCAAGGGGAAAAGTCGGGAAGGCCTCATGAGGCTTGGTTCTGCCTCGTTATGTTGGTTCGTGAAGAACTGATCGTAGATAGTCTCAGCTGCCTGGGTAATGATAGTCGGGTATGGAATAGGCAGCTCGTCGGTAGTGTTCTGGACTTCTACTTTGTTGCTTCCGGTGCTTTCCATGTCTGATTCCTCGGATGGTTCGGGAGTCTCTTCTGACGGCTCGGTGGTTTCTCCTTCATTAGCCTCTGGGTCAGCTTCTTCTGTCTGCATTTCCTCGTCGGCTTGGGGTGCTCGTCTTGTGGCAGCGGCCAGGCCAATTATAAGGTACCACATGTCTGCAACGGTGAAGTTTGTTGCAGACCTTTTCATAGCTTCGTTAACTCTTCCCAGCTCTTCAGCCCTCATCCCACGAAGGAATTTTTGGAGTAGAACTTTCTTCGTAAATCCATGGTGCGGGCAGCTTGAGACGATGGCATCGTAGTTCATGTAGTATTCGTCCAAAGTCTCATCCCGGGATTGTTGAAGGCTCATGATCTTCTCACGGGTTTCTTGGCGTAAAGATGGTGGGGAGAATTCTTTCAAGAACGGAACGCAGAGGTCTACGAAACGTTCTGCACTGCAAGCGGTGGATGTGTAGTACCATATCGTGGCGAAGTCGGTTAGAGAGAATTTGAAGCATTTCAGCTTAAATTCCTCTAACACTTCGTTCTCAGGTTTGATGTGGTGGCAGACGTGGTGGAAGTTTCGGCAGTGCTGTACAGGGTCTTCTCCTTCCGTTCCTCCGAACAGGGGTAGAAATCGTGTTGTCCATGCATGCGTAATGGGTGCTGTCATAGAGAAAAGAAAGAAAAAAGAAAGGGGAGAGAAAGAACAACTATCCGATGGCTGATTCCCCGGCAACGGCGCCAATTTGACAGAACCGCTCGTCGTCGAAGCGATTTGTACAAATAAATTTATAGTAGTCCACTACTTGCGACTATACTACTGGGTAGTACTTGGTAAGTAGGGGTCGAACCCAAAGGAATCAGGGGAATAGATGTTCTTGAGGGGGGTTGTTTAACGGGAGAGCGTGTTTAAGGTCGGTTGGTTGGTTTTAAAGCTACCAGCTATTTTGATTGATTGATTGGTTGGTTGGTTGATTTTAATACTGGAAAGTAAATTACAGTTTATAATTAAAAGAAATGTTCGGTTTCAGGGGGCTTGTATTATATCATGTTTATCATTGACCTTTAGTGAATCGTCTAAGTATTCTACGGTGTATCAAGGCCATTCCAAGCACTCGATTTGCGTACACTGTCTAGCCTATTCCAAGGACGTAGAACACTTAATTCTATTTAGACTAATACTCCATTCCCGGTTATATTAGCCTATGTGCATCCATTCAATCCCTTTGGCCTAGTTTGCAAATGGTTTTTCTGATAGTCGACCTCTTCGAATAGTTTATTCATTTAATCCCCTTGGCCCAGTTTTGAAATGGTTTATTTATCCGAGTGTGATCACGAATATCTAAGGAAGAGTTTACGAATTTGGACCCCTATGGTCACATTCCCAAATGGTTTACTATATCTTAGACATTCTAACTTTTATACATGGCACATAGAATCAGTGTTGATTACTAATTCGAGACACTAAGTTAATAGTCTAAAACATTTTATAATACAAGTGCGCCCCGTCTACCGAACTATTAGTTTAGCTACTATTCATCGCGCTAAACATTATACTAAGGAATTAAAGACAACAGTTGATTAAATAAATACTAAGAGATACTTACAACCGTTGAAGCGCCAAGGGAGCTATCCTTTATTTCCAAAGCAAGATTACAACGTTACAAGTATTACAACTTCTAGAGAGAGAAGTGAAATTGAGAATTGGTGTGTGAAATGAGGAGGAGGAGCTTCCTATTTATAGCCATGGAGGAGGAGGAGGAAGGGTGGTGATGGGTGGCAAGTGGTGGTTTTTGATTGGAGGAGAAAATCAAGGGAGGAGATGGGTGGCATGTGGAGGAAGGGGAGGAGGCCGGCGGCTTTTGGGTGGAGGAATGGGGTGGCGCCAAGTGGAGGAAGGGAAGTGGTGGAGGAGGAGAGGTGTTGAGCCGCCGGTTGCTCCTCCTTCAGCCGCCGGTCGCCGGTTGCTCAAGGGGGAGGAGCTCCTCCTTTGGCCACCTCTTGTGCAAGTAGCCGGTCACCTTGTCCCAATGTGAGTTTTGTACAGTTTTGTGCAGTCTTTTCACAAAACTGTCAATGTGTTCCTTCCCCGGGATGTCTTGACTTCACTCCTGATTTTTCTGATTAATTTATTCTGGTCAATTTGACGTCAGGATCCTTGACATTTCTTCAGTCGGCATATGATCTTGACCTTGGATTGACTCTTGTTATCTTTTCAGCTTAAAATCCTCTCCTTAGCTTGTTTTCACTTCAGTCTCTAAAATGCCCTGTGGAAATATATCGGGACTAACACGTAGATGTTAGACATACAAACAGTCTAATTCAGGGGGTTTTACTGTGTTTCTGACTCGTCTAACTTTGGTCCATCAGTCACGTGCCGTTCTTCCTCAAACATGTCGTCGTCTTTGTCGGCCGCGTCTTCCTTTAGAGTTTCGAGAGACTCGGACCTTATTTGTTCTTCTCCTGGCAACCTCGGGCTTTTGTCTTTTTCTTATTCCATGGGTTTGCCGACAAGCGTTTTTCCACTCCTAAGAGTCACGGCATTCACATTTTCCTGCGGGTTTTGAGTGGTTTGTGAAAGGAGTATGCCGGGCTCATTAGTGAGTGCGGATACTGAGGCAGTGAGTTGGGAGATGTGCTTCTTCAACTCCGATAATTCTCCCTTTGTTTCGGCTTGGTTTTGATGTATAGTAGCATTCAACTGCTGCACAGTACCTGACAATTGTATCATTATGTCCTTAAGTGACTTGTTTGGTCCTTGATGATTGCTCGAGCTTGCTTGGTACTGGTTCGCTGGTGGGGTGTTCTGGTTGTATTGTTGGTGGAGCGGTTGGTAGCATGACTGGGCTAGTTGAGGGGTAGCTTGTTGTGTTTCCTGCTGCGGATAGTTGTCGTTTTGCCAGCTTGGATTGGTCGCTTGATTATACTGCCAATTTGGTCCTGATCTGTCGTTGCTGTTGTTGTTGTATCCTTGGTATCCTCCCATTGCATTTACTTCTCCTGGTTCTTCTGCTATTAATGTTGGGCATGCGTCAGTCTTGTGGTCCGTAGAACCACAAAATTCGCAAGGCATTACTTGAACTGGTTGTCTTCGCAGGATCTGAATCATCATCTCCTTTATTTGTTTCATCTCTTCTGGCATAGAACTCATTGATGTTTCAGCTTTTGCCACATTCTTTGTTCGGGAAAATTCTTCCTGCCGAGTTGTCTCTTTTCTGAACCGGGCATTTTCAGCAGCGTTGGTGATGAGATTTCTTATGCCACTCAGTGATAGATTAATCATGGATCCTCCAGCTGAGGCATCCAGAAGCATTTTGTCTAAGGGTCTTAATCCATCAATGAGGTATTCGATGATGAGTTTCTCGGGCAGTCCAAGGGTACATCAGCTTCTTTCCAGGTGGTTGAATTTCTCTAGGTAGTCGTACATGGTTTCGTTGGGCCCCTGCTTGATGTCTTATAGTTGCCTCCTTACTTGCATTGCTCTTCCTGCTGGGTAGTATTTGTCTAAGAACTTCTTCTGCATCTGAGCCCATGTTCTGATGCTACCGGAAGGTAATGAAAGGAACCAGTCGTTCGCCGCGTCAATGAGGGAAAAGTAGAACGCTTTTAACTTGAAGTCGTCTACACTCACTCGATTGGGTTTTAGATTTTGGCAAATGCCGTGTAAGCGTTGGAGATGAGTTGTTGCTGATTCTCCATGAGCTTCTGAGAACTTGGGCAAGATATGGGCCACTGATGCATTGATGGTAATGTATTCCAGTTCAGGGCCCTCGTAGATGCACCATGGTTGCGTTTCGAAATCTGGGGCATTCAGCTCTCCCATCGTAGGTGCGCGGTAGTTGTTATTCCCATAGTAGTCGTCAAAGACAAGTTCTTGCCTAGGCATTTGTCGAGGTTGAGGGTGTGGGCGATGTATAGGGGGTTGCACTGGACCAGCTGCATTTCGGTCCTCGGGTGGTCCTTGGTTTCGTCGGGCGGCCTCCCTATCACGAGCTCTTCTGTCTCGAATGATTTGTTCCGGATCGTCGACAAATGGAAGTGGCACCTCATCATTCCGATCGTACAGGTTTATTTCTTCATCATCCTGGTAGTCATGGTGGCTTCCTTCGCAAGACATGGTTGTTTTGAAGCGAGTATCGATTCAAAGAACTTTATCCGATTAATTAACTAATTCCCCGGCAACGGCGCCAATTTGACAGATTGCTTGTCGTCAGAGCAAAATGTGCAAATAAATTTATAAGTCCGCTACTCGCGACTTAACTACTGGGTAGCAAGTGGTAAGTAGGGGTCGAACCCAAGGGAATTAGGGGGATAAGCTATTCTTTGAGGGGATTGTACAGCGAGGGAGCATGTTTTTAGGTTGATTGAGGTTTTAATGCTAACAACTAAGTGATTGGTTGGTTGGTTTTGGTTTTTGGTGTGGAAAAGTAAATGACATAAAAGTAAATACTGAAAATAAACAGGAAGACTTACAGCGGTTGTTGCGTGATCGGCAAGTCTTGCGGAACGTCAGCAGTTGATAGTGCAGTTTATACTAAGAAAGTAAAGTGCAGGTGGTGTTTTAAGTCAAGAAAAGATTCAGTTTCAGGGACCTTGTATCATAGTTGTTTATCATTGACCGTTAATGATCATACTACGTGTTCAAAGATGAATCGAGGCTATTTCTAGCACAAGACTTGCAACATCGTTTAAAACACTTGTTCTATTTTAGACTAATTCCTCCTTTCGAAGTATCTTAGCCTTATGTGCATCCATTTGATCTTCAGTTACGATCAACCAAATGGTTTTTGAAATAGGTCGAACTCCTCAGATAAGCTTTGCCCGTTAAAGAATCCACTTACCCGAGTATGTTCACGAACCCCACGGAAGAGCTTTGCCCGTTAAAGCTTCCACTCAACCTTGGAAGTTCTAACCTGTTATATGACACATAGAACAAGTTTTGAACACATAGAGGCACTAAGTGCAGGGTCTAAAACATTTTATGACACAAGTACACTCCTTTAACCGAATAAAGAGTTTAGCTACGAATATCCAGGGAAGAGGACATCATAACTAAGTACTTGAAAAGGTTTTTGAAAGACAGTAAAGTAAAGTTTTTGAAAGTAAAGACAGTAAGGGAAAGGGGTGAGTACTTCAAGAACCGACAAGAGTACTCAAGAATAATAAAGTAAAGCTTGAGTACTCAAGAACCGACAAGAGTACTCAAGAATGATCTACAATATTCAAGAACCAACAAGAATATTATAGATTTCAAACCAAGCTTACAAAGTACCAAAACCTTTAGAGAGATAAGTGTTTGTGAATGTGGATGATACAAATGAGAGGAGAATGGCTTGTATTTATAGCCAAAAGGGGAGGAGATGGGTGGTGAGGATGAAACCACATGGTTTCATCCAAGGGTGAGCTCCATGGAGGTAGAAGCCGCCGGTTGGAGGTCATGGGAGGAGGGGAGCTTCCTCCTTTGGTCACCTCCTCCAAAAGCCACCGGTCACATGGGGAAAAAGGATGAGCTTTGTGAGGTTTTGTGAGGTTTTCACAAAACTATCGGTGTATTTCAGCCCCGGACTGACTTTGGTTGTTCCTCGGTTGGATTTGTATTGAGTGATTCCACGTCAGGATCTTGAAATTTCTTCATTCAGCGTCTGATCGTGACCTTGGACTGACTCAGAATATATTTTCAGCGTAAAATCCTCTCCTTAGCGTGTATTCTCTCTAGTCTCTAAAATACCCTGTAGAAATATGTCGGAACTAACAAGCAAAAGTTAAATAGACAAACAGTCTAATTTAGCGGGTTTAACTGTGTTTTTGATTCGTATAATTGTGGTCCATCAGCAGTACAACGAGAACGCCCCACCGACGGGCCAGTATCAACAAAGGGGACAAAACCAGTACCCGACAGGCCAATATCAACAGAAGGGACCAAATCAATATCAGGCGGGCCCAAGTAATCAGCAAGGACCAAACAAGTGGCTTGAGGACATGATGAAGGAGCTCCAGGGCAATATTAATCAAATGTCGGGCACCGTGAATCAATTAAGTGCTACTATCCATCAAAACCAGGCAAAAAATGATGGAGCAATAGCCGACCTGAAGAAACAAATGTCCCAGCTCGCTACCTCAATGTCCGCCCTTACTAATGAGCCTGGCAGACTTCCTTCACAAACCGTCCAGAACCCAAAGGCGAATGTTAGCATGGTAAAGATGGCAGACATGAAAGAGGCGCTGGAAGAAGCAGTACGACCCTCACTTTCAACTACCGAAGTAGATAAGGAAGAGTTCCTTGGTATGATGAGGGAAGATGAATCATATGCCCAGTCATACGGAGAACTAATAGCCATAGAAAGACTCAAAGAAGCACAAACTGCAGCTCTACTGGCAAAACAACAACGAGGACCTGCAACTTACAAACCTACGGTCAAGCACTTCAACCGTAGGCTTCGTCCTGATTGGAATCAAGAGGAAGACCGACCCATTGATGGCAGAACGTGGGTCACACATACTGACAATAGACGCTATGCGTTCACCGTTAACATGACACCTCCGCCAATCACACACTTTAACGTACCAGCATCTGGGTGGGATGACAATGAAGGCTTAGACTCTGACGGTCCCAGAAGAGACTCCTCACCTAACATCTATGCATCAGAGGAAAGCGTTTACCTAGAAGATCCTTCTACCCAAAAGAACAAAGAAGAAAAGGGATTGGAGCCAAGGAATGGGCAAAATGGCCTGATAGCGGAGAAGAGCTTCACTTGGAGTCATGAGGTACAAATGGAAATGAATAAGGACCCAGGAGCCTTCACAGTCACCTGTGTTATCGGCAAATCCGAAATTCATCATTGCCTGATTGACCTTGGAGCTGCTGTCAACATTTTGCCCTACCATCTATATTGCTCATTGGGGCTTGGTCCATTGAAGCCACCAAGGATATCCCTCGAGTTGGGGGACAAGTCGTGTATCCGTCCGGTTGGAGTGTTTGAAGATCTAATACTCCATGTGGGGAAGCTCGTCGTTGCTGCGGATTTTTATGTAATACAAACGGGAGATACCTGCGAGGACGACCCTCAAACAATCATATTGGGACGGCCATTCCTCTACGCCACCAAGGCAAGGATCGACATGGGCAAGGGCTTGTTATCACTTGCATTTGGAGGCAGAATTTCAGATTTCTACATCGATGATAATAATGGCCGCCCAAGTACAAGGAAACCGTCGGACATTGTGCACACCTTGGACCTCAATACACTGGTTTCTGACTTACCAAGAGAGACCGTAAGAGTAACTAAACCAGTAGCTATGGTAAAGACTTCCTCACCAACTTGGGAGGATATGAAAGAGAAACCACCAGAACAAGGGAGTCCTTCCCCGAGCACATCATCCCACAAGAACTCGGGGAGAATCAAGGCTAGAATCAAGGTAGGCGCGGCAAAAAAATATGACCTGAGCTGCCCATGGGACCCATATCCCTCTTAAGTGAGGTATCATCGAGCTAACGACGTTAAACAAAGGCACGGGTCGGGAGGTAACTGATAGACACTTGTCGTGAGGTGCAAATCAAATCTAAATTTATAAGTCCACTACCTTAGGCTTACTAGTAAACTAGTAGAGCGGCAAGTAGGGGTCGAACCCAGAGGAGTTGTAATGGTTACTTGTTGTTCCAGGAAAATAGTAAAGTAAAGTAAAGTAAATGACAATGGGGGTTTTGGAAACGGATTTTGAATGTAAGTACAAAAAAAGTAAATGCAAAAGTAAAGATAATGGATTGCGATCAAGAGAATGGTATTCGGTCTAGGGGCCTTTTGTTGTGGCTCAACTCATCATTGACCTCTAATGATCATACTACGTGTTCAAAGATGTATCAAGGCCATTTCAAGCACTTGACTTGCCACACCGTCTAGTCCCTTTCAAGACATAGAACTCTTGTTCTAGTTGGGCTAATTCCTCCTTTCGAAGTATCTTAGCTTATGTGCATCCATTTGATCAATCATTTCCGATCAACCAAATGGTGTTTAAACGAGGTTGAATTACACAGATAAGCTGTGCTCTTTCGAGCCTCCACTTATCCACGGAAGTTCACGAACCCATGGAAGAGCTTTGCTCTTTCGAGCCTGTACTCAACCAATGGAATTCTGACCTAATATATGGCACATAGAACAAGTTGAACACAAAGAAGCATTAAGAGAAGGGTCTCAAAAGTGTGCTACAACATTAGTAACCTCTCTTATGCTACATTCATCATAGACATTCAATTAACCATTTTACATCCCATAGAGTGTGGTTGTTCCGGCAAGGGTAACAACCTAAAGTACTCCGACAAAGGTAGTACACCACGATTTCCACCGAACTAGGTAGTAGTGTGGTGCCATAGGCAACCCAATGTATTGAAACCCCACTACCTCACTATGGACAGTTGAAACCTTCTAAACTAGTCCTTATTAGATAAAACAATCCGACAAAGGTATTGCTCATCTATGTGTACTATCCATTCTTGCGGCAAAGCATCAAATGGATGTTATAATAAGGATCATGAACTTAACCAAGCTTTGCCATTTCAAGCATCCACTTAGTCAAGCCTTTTGATCCATGGAATGATACCCAAGGACTAGTGGGACGTGTAAATGGAATTGAGTGCAAGTGCCTCAAAATGTATACATAAGAGTAGGAACCCCAAACCGAATAGTGAAAGGATTAGCCACTCATGTTCTTGGTAAGAACACAAGAGCTAAAAGACACCATTGGAATGCAAGGTCTAAACTAAAGTGCGTAACTTGAAATGTAAATTGCGTAAAATAAAGAAGAAAGGGAAGAGAGAAGTTGAGAGCTTTGTTGCTTTTCACACGCCAAACCAACAAGGGAACAATATGAGAGTTTTTGTCTACATTTTTTAATAGATTACACAAGGCCAAGGGGTTCTATTTATAGGAAATGAGCGAGGGTTTCTCTTGTCTTGGGCACCAAGTTGGAGTGGCATAAGTTGTTTGGCCATTGCAAATGTTGAGATGCTTCTAGAATCATCAAGGCACTCTTGCTTTGGAAGTAGTCAAAATGGATTGGCATGAGCAAATAATGAGATGCTTCTAGAATCATCAAGATTTTGCAAGTGGGCTAGGTTTGGCTTGGGCTTCACGTGTGGGCCATTAATGCCTTGTGGTGATTTTGGCCTTAAATGTCATCTTTTAAGCCCGATTCTTCTTTAAGCTCCAAAAGGCCCTGAAATCCAAAACGACATTAAAAAGTAAACGTTCTCATGATCAAATGTCGTAAATGGTGGGTTTTGTTGACTTAATGAGTCGTATAAATACGTCTCATCAAACCACCCCACACTTGAACTTGTTCGTCCCGAACAAGGCCTTAAGTCACAAGAGGAAAAATAAGCACAAAACATCACAAGTCCTTCTCGGCACCCCTAGATAAATGCTAGTCTAGATGTCCCCTTTCCATGCATTCTCAATCACTACTCAAGGCATTTGCTAAAACATGGAATTAACTTGATACATGTACCTTTGAGCTGGGATGCAAACCAATTTGGATGAGTGGGAGGTAATTGATGGACCACAATTGTATGAATCATAAACACAGTTAAACCCACCAAATTAGACTGTTTGCCTATCTAACTTCGATGTTTTAGTCCCGATACATTTCTACAGGGTATTTCAGAGCTTAGAGAGAATACACGCTAAGGAAGGGCTTTTAGCACAGAAAAGATATCAGGAGACAATCCAAGGTCAAGATCAGACGCTGAATGAAGAAATCTAAAGATCCTGACATGGAATCATTCAAAAAAAATCAAACCAAAGAGAAACCGAAGACAATCCGGAGCTGGAATACACCGATAGTTTTGTGCAAACTGCACAAAACTCACAACCACTCTCCTCATGCCACATGGACCGGCGGCTTTCTCCTCACATCCACCCCTCCTCCTCTCCCCTTCCTTCACATGTCAACCTCTCCTCCTCCCTCCCAAAAGCCGCCGGCGGCTTTGTGTTGTCCCTCTCCCCTTGTGACACTTGTCTTCCTCTCCTTCTCCCCCCATCTCCACCCTTGGATGCCAAACCACATGCCCTCATCTTGGCCCTCCATTCCCCTCCCCTTAGCCTATAAATACCAAGCTCTCCTCCTCATTTCAAACATCCCAAAATTGTGTAAAACACTTCTCTCTCTAAGTTTGTTACTTTGTAAAGTTTGGTTTGATATCAATAAAAGTTCAGTTTGTTCTCAAATACTTTAGTTCGATCTTGAGTACTCCTGTTGGTTCTTGAGTACTCAAGTTTTCAGTTACAGTTCAAGAGTTACTCCTGTTTGTTCTTGAGTAATCTCTTTCTCTTCTCTCTTTACTCCTGTTTGTTCTTGAGTATTCTTTTCCAAATCCCCAAGTATCCTAGTTATGATGTCCAACTCCATGGATATTCGTAACTAAACCCTTCATTCAGTTGAAGGGGAGTTCTTGTTTTATAAAATGTTTTACTTCGTTTAGTTTCTTTTCTCTGTATTCAAAACTTGTTCTATGTGCCATTTATAAGGTCAGACTTTCCAAGGTTGAGTGGAAGCTACGAAAGGGCAAAACTCTTCTGTGGGAAGTCGTGAACATACTCGGGTAAGTGGATGCTACGAAAGGGCAAAGCTTATCTGAGGAGTTCGATCTATCTTTAAAACCATTTGGAAACTGGACCAAAGGGACCAAATGGGTGCACAAAAGGCTAAGATACTTCGAAAGGAGGAATTAGTCTGAAGTAGAACAAGGGTTTACAAACAGTGTGGCAAATTGAGCGCTACGAAAGGGCCTCGATACACGTTTGAATACTTAGAAGGGTTACTAAAAGAATGAACAGGATATAATACAAGGCCCCCCAAGACCGAATACTTCTCTCGCAATTACAAAACCCTCCTGTCTTTACTTTTATTGTTCAATCAACTGCAACCATCAACCGCTCACAATCCGGAGGACTTGCAATTCACGCATCACCCACTGTAAGTCTCCTTTGTATTTTCAGTATTTACTTTTCTGTAATTTACGTTTCAGCAATCAAATCCGCAACCAATCAAAAAGTCACGTAGTTGTTAGCACTAAAACCTCAACCAACTTAAAACACGCTCTCTCGCTAGACAAATCCCTTAAAAGAATAACCTATTCCCCTAATTCCCTTGGGTTCGACCCCTACTTACCAAGTACTACCCAGTAGTATAGTTGCGAGTAGCGGACTATTATAAATTTATTTGCACAAATCGCTCTGACGACAAGCGGTTCTGTCAAATTGGCGCCGTTGCCGGGGAATTAGCCATCGGATAAGTTCTTCGAATCAAACTCGCTTTAATGTAACCATGTCTACCAACTACGAAAACGAGCCTTGGAACGATGGGGTCTATGTCTCGCTACTCCGCGCAGAGATCATCAACACTAAGCAATCGCGGGACGAAACTTTGGACGAGTACTTAGCATGCTTTGACTCCATGATGGAGAGCTACCCGCACCATGGATTCACCAGACTCAATCTTCTTCAAATATTTCTCGGTGGAATGATGCCACTTGAACGGAAAAGATTTAATGATGTAGTAGGATGTTCACTCAGGAAGTTAACCATAGGTGATGCCTGGCGCCTCATAAATGATTTGGCAGAGAACACAAAATAGGGTCAGGCACCGACAATGAAAGTGGACTCAGTGCAAGACGAGCCCGACTCCACACCTATTACAAGCTTACCCGTAACAAAACAGAAAAAAGACATCGGTACAAGGGTAGTAATGGACGTGGAAGCAGCTCTAAAGGAACCAATATTAGAGTCAACAGGGCCAACTGAGGATGAGGACTCGCACATAACCAAAGAAGAACCAGCCAAGACGGGCCCGATCATCATTGCCAAACTAGCCGAGCCACTCGAACCGATGCTTGCTGAGACGGACCTGGCCCTTGTGGTGGAAGTCCCCCAGCTTGACCCCTTGTTTTCTAAGCATATCACGGCCACCAGAGACGAGGTGATCAATGATAAAGTGCTAGACGAGTTGAAGGAGATGCATGAGCCAAAACAACCATGTCTCGCGAAGAAAGCCACCATGACTACCAGGATGACGAAGAAATAAACCCGTACGATCGAAATGATGAGGTTCCATTCGTCGATAATCCGGAACAACTCATCAGAAACAGAAGAGCTCGTGATAGAGAGGCTGCCCGAAGAAACCAAGAACCACCCGAGGACCGAAACCCAGCTGGTCCAGTACAGCCCCCTAGATACCCACCATACCCTCAACCCCGACAAATGCCTAGGCAAGAACCTGTCTTCGACAACTACTATGGGGACAACAACTACCGTGAACCTACTATGGGAGAATTAAATGCCCCTAATTTCGAAACACAGCCGTGGTGCATCTACGAGAACCCTGAATTAGAAAACATAACCATCAACGCGACAGTAGCCCACAGCTTGCCAAAATTCTCAGGAACTCAAGGAGAATCCGCCACAACTCACCTCCAACGCCTGCATGGAATTTGCCAAAACCTAAAACCCAATCGAGTGAATATGGACGACTTTAAGTTAAAGGCGTTCTATTTTTCCCTCACAGACTCGGCAAACGACTGGTTCCTTTCATTACCTTCCGGAAGCATCAGAACATGGGCTCAAATGCAGAAGAAATTCGTAGACAAATACTATCCGGCGGGAAGAGCAATGCAAGTAAGGAGGCAACTACAGGAAATCACACAGGGTCCCAATGAAACCATGTACGATTACCTGGAAAAATTCAATTACCTAGAAAGGAGCTGCTGTACCCTTGGACTGCCCGAGAAACTCGTCATCGAATACCTCATTGATGGATTAAGACCCTTAGACAAAATGCTCTTGGATGCCTCAGCAGGGGGATCCATGATGAATCTATCATTAAGTGGCATAAGGAATCTCATCGCCAACGTTGCTGAAAATGCCCGATTTAGAGAAGAGACTGCTCGTCAAGATGAATTCTCTCGATCAAAAAAGGTAACACAAGCTGAAATATCAGTAAACTCCATAACTGAAGAGATGAAACAATTAAAGGAGATGATGATTCAGATCATACGAAGACAACCAGTTCCTGTAAAACCTTGTGAATTTTGCGGTTCTACGGAGCATCAGACTGACACATGCCCGACATTAATAGAAGAGGAACCTGCAGAAGTAAATGTAGTGGGAGGATACCAAAGATACAACAACAGCAACAACAATGACAGAGCCGGACAAAACAGACAGAACGGTCAAGCAACCAACCCAAACTGGCGTAACAACAACTATCCTCAGAAAGAAACACAACCAGCTATCCCTCAACTAGCCCAGTCATTCTACCAATCCCCCCACCGGCAGTATAACCAGAACGCTCAACCAGCAGGCCAATATCAGCAAAAAAGACCAAATCAGTACCAAGCCGGCACGAGCATTCAGCAAGAACCAAGCAAGTCGCTCAATGATACGATGAAGGAGCTCGCAGGAAACGTTAATCAGTTGGGAACTTCACTACACCAGTACCAAGCAAAAACTGACGGGGCAATTTCTGAATTAACTAAACAAATGTCCCAGATCGCCACCGCAATGTCAACACTTACTCCTGAACCAGGCAGACTTCCTTCACAGACTATCCAAAACCCGAAAGCAAATATCAGCATGATAAGAAGGTCAAACATGAAGGATCCTCTGGGAAAAGTAGCACGGTCCCCAACCTACAAACTTACGAACAATCACTTTTTCCGTAGGCGTCGTCCTGATTGGAATCAAGAAGAAGATCGACCCAATAATGGCAAAACATGGGTCACGCATGCTGACAATGGACGGTACGCATTCACTGTTTGCATAACACCTCCGCCAATCATACACTCTGACATACCAGCATCTGGATGGGATGACGCACCAACTAATATTTATACTTCGGGGCAAAATATTAAGGGGACCGATTATACAAACTCTAAGCCGTGGAATGGGAAGAATGACCAGACAATAGAAAAAGCCCTCACTACAATTCTTGAGTCACAACCGGAAAGAAACAAAGACCCAGGAGCCTTTACAGTCACTTGTGTTATCAATGAAACACAGATTCATAAATGCTTAATCGATCTTGGGGCTGCTGTCAACGCCATGCCTTCCTCCTTGTACTACTTACTAGGACTAGGTCCATTGAAACCACCCCGATCGAATATCGAGCTAGGAGATAAGTCGTGCATCCGTCCAATTGGAGAGTTGGAGGATATAATACTCCATGTGGGAGAGCTCGCCGTCGCTTCAGATTTTTATATAATACCAACAGGAGAGACCAACGAAGACGATCCTCCAACAATAATATTGGGACGACCATTCCTCTACGCTACTAAAGCAAGAATCGATGTGGGCAAGGGCTCACTATCGCTTAAGTTCGGCGGTAAAATTGCATACTTCTACATTGATAAGAGCCGCATGGATACAAAGAAACCGCCAGACATTATACCTATCTCAGAACAGGATAAACAGATTTCCGACCTTCCAAAGGAGATCAAAAAAGCAACAAGACCAGCAGCTATGGTCAAAGTCCCCTCACCTTCTCAAAAGCAATGGAAAATGAAATCACTAAAACAATGGGAGCAAAACCCAAGCACAACATCCCCCAAGAACTCAGGAAAAGAGAAGGCTGAAACCAATGCAGGAACCGCGGCAAAATTCGACCTGAGCCGCCCATGGGATCCCAACTGGTGATCCCCTTTGTGTCGAGCCAACGACGTTAAACAAGTGCACTGGTCGGGAGGTAACCCGACACTATCTTACTTTTCTGCACTTTTAATTTCTGTCATTTAAATTTCCAATAAGCGCTCTCACCCACTTTTTGTATAGAAGGAATATCTTTCATGTAGGAATTAAGTTTGGAGCAAGATCGGATCAGCCAGGCAGCTTCCGTGAATTTACCGGGCCTGCGCTGAGAGTTCGAGGCCCCAGCCAGACTCTCTCGATTATCCAGCCTCATGCCATGTCATTTCCACGACACAGTAAAAGGGAGTTCTGTTCTTCTTTTTCCTTAATGTCATTTCCTTCTTTTGTATATATTTGCATGACTTTTGAACTAAGGCACACCTTCGTTCAAAAGTGTGGGGTGAGAACCATCTGCATGTTTTTCTTTTCTTTTTAAATAGTATCTTTTTGAAAATATGAACTTAAGAATGTGAAAAAGATAGATCATAATTCATGCATCAACCTTGTGAAAATGCAAACTGTTTAAAAACTTAGAATGTAACTTCTCATTTGTCTTTTGTGCCGAGATAAACTAGGGATGTGGAGTTGATAGAAATTGCCCTAGAGGGGCTTGGCAAGCACTTGAAGGATCAGATCAAACTATATGGTTTTCGAAGTCAGTGGAGGCTGCACTTCAGGTTTCGGTGAATAATTGAAGTCAACTCTGCCTTGAAGCATCTATGTAAAAGGCAAGGACGGGAATCAAACCGTCCTCTCTCTAGTCAAAATAGCCGTGAAAATAGATGAGCAACCCTCATCTTGACCCGCGCAAAACGACGAAGACGAGAGGAGCGGGGAGGTATTTCCATATGCTCGCGGGCGATGATTGGACCTCCCAAGAAGGCTTGAGAAAATGGACTAGCAAGTCACAAAGACGCAAAAAGCTCGAAGAAGCAAATCAAGAGGCCTCAGGCCCAAAATTGTGAAGGTTTTAACCGAACAAAAGTGAAGAACTCAAAGCGTCAAATCAAAGGCCAAAGGCCAATTCACTACAAAAAGCAGTCCCTCGCCAAAAGTAATCAAAGTACTCAACTCACTGAAACCTGAATCGAATCACGTGCTAGAGAAAGCTACAAGAAAACCATATAGTGCGAAACGATCCCGAAGGTGTAGTCCAGGAGCCTGAAAAGGGCTATCTCCCGAAACATCATAATTTGCATCTCAGCACGAAGGTACAAGTATCAAGTTTCTTCTACTTATTTACGCTGTTTAATTTAGTAACAAGTAGTAATGCATGAATTAGGAAAAATCGAGTACCACAATCTTATTTTTATATTTTAACCAACTTACTTAGTAACGCCCTTATAAAGCATTGTTCGGGACGAACAACTAAAAGTGTGGGGTTATCTGATGGACCACAATTGTATGAATCATAAACACAGTTAAACCCACCAAATTAGACTGTTTGCCTATCTAACTTCGATGTTTTAGTCCCGATACATTTCTACAGGGTATTTCAGAGCTTAGAGAGAATACACGCTAAGGAAGGGCTTTTAGCACAGAAAAGATATCAGGAGACAATCCAAGGTCAAGATCAGACGCTGAATGAAGAAATCTAAAGATCCTGACATGGAATCATTCAAAACAAATCAAACCAAAGAGAAACCGAAGACAATCCGGAGCTGGAATACACCGATAGTTTTGTGCAAACTGCACAAAACTCACAACCACTCTCCTCATGCCACATGGACCGGCGGCTTTCTCCTTACATCCACCCCTCCTCCTCTCCCCTTCCTCCACATGTCAACCTCTCCTCCTCCCTCCCAAAAGCCGCCGGCAGCTTTGTGTTGTCCCTCTCCCCTTGTGACACTTGTCTTCCTCTCCTTCTCCCCCCATCTCCACCCTTGGATGCCAAACCACATGCCCTCATCTTGGCCCTCCATTCCCCTCCCCTTAGCCTATAAATACCAAGCTCTCCTCCTCATTTCAAACATCCCAAAATTGTGTAAAACACTTCTCTCTCTAAGTTTGTTACTTTGTAAAGTTTGGTTTGATATCAATAAAAGTTCAGTTTGTTCTCAAATACTTTAGTTCGATCTTGAGTACTCCTGTTGGTTCTTGAGTACTCAAGTTTTCAGTTACAGTTCAAGAGTTACTCCTGTTTGTTCTTGAGTAATCTCTTTCTCTTCTCTCTTTACTCCTGTTTGTTCTTGAGTATTCTTTTCCAAATCCCCAAGTATCCTAGTTATGATGTCCAACTCCATGGATATTCGTAACTAAACCCTTCATTCAGTTGAAGGGGAGTTCTTGTTTTATAAAATGTTTTACTTCGTTTAGTTTCTTTTCTCTGTATTCAAAACTTGTTCTATGTGCCATTTATAAGGTCAGACTTTCCAAGGTTGAGTGGAAGCTACGAAAGGGCAAAACTCTTCTGTGGGAAGTCGTGAACATACTCGGGTAAGTGGATGCTACGAAAGGGCAAAGCTTATCTGAGGAGTTCGATCTATCTTTAAAACCATTTGGAAACTGGACCAAAGGGACCAAATGGGTGCACAAAAGGCTAAGATACTTCGAAAGGAGGAATTAGTCTGAAGTAGAACAAGGGCTTACAAACAGTGTGGCAAATTGAGCGCTACGAAAGGGCCTCGATACACGTTTGAATACTTAGAAGGGTTACTAAAAGAATGAACAGGATATAATACAAGGCCCCCCAAGACCGAATACTTCTCTCGCAATTACAAAACCCTCCTGTCTTTACTTTTATTGTTCAATCAACTGCAACCATCAACCGCTCACAATCCGGAGGACTTGCAATTCACGCATCACCCACTGTAAGTCTCCTTTGTATTTTCAGTATTTACTTTTCTGTAATTTACGTTTCAGCAATCAAATCCGCAACCAATCAAAAAGTCACGTAGTTGTTAGCACTAAAACCTCAACCAACTTAAAACACGCTCTCTCGCTAGACAAATCCCTTAAAAGAATAACCTATTCCCCTAATTCCCTTGGGTTCGACCCCTACTTACCAAGTACTACCCAGTAGTATAGTTGCGAGTAGTGGACTATTATAAATTTATTTGCACAAATCGCTCTGACGACAAGCGGTTCTGTCAGTAATCCTTTTTAGACCCATGATCTACACTCTTGGGTCCGGTTCTTGTTACATGGTTATACTTGTTGCTTCTTCTAGCACGTGATAAGTTCGAGCATTGATGAGTCATAGTTGTATGACTATTTCATATGTTTAAACCCCGTCTCTTAGTGTTACCTGTATATTATTTCACTACCGGTGTGTAGTTTTTGTTCTCAGGTACACTCGGAGACCATGGAAGGAATACCGGCTAAAAGGAGCCCGTTTGAAGATTTTTGGCGCGGAAAGAAATGAAGTTCGAAGCTTTGGAATTTTTGACATTGCAAACCGCGGACGCATGAAGAATTAGAGGCGCGGACGTCTTATGAATTCCCACAATTACTGAGACGTCCGCGGATGGTAAATTAAGAGACGTCCGTGGATGACAGCTGGCAGTCAAATTTCGTTATTTTCAAATTGCATTATTGGAAAGCCCAAAAAGAGAAATAAAGAAGCACGAAACCCTAGCAACCAGAGATCGAATTTCAGAAGAGAAAAGAGACACGGATTCAAGTGTTCGAGTTGAGCTGCAGCTTGGTGGAGAATTCATCATTAGTACTTTCGTTTCATTACATTCAAACAACTTCATGATGTATTCCATTACGATGAGTAGCTAAACTCATCTGTGTAGGCTAGAACTCGACATTGTGATGTTTTGACTTGAGACCTATATTTATCTTTATGTTTTGCGTTATATTACTATGCATTGTTTATGGATTTGATGTGCTAGCATAAGTGGAACCCTAGCGGGGGAGCTTCTGTTAGTGTGTTAATTCCGATTATCACAGTTTACTAGCAACCTAGCGGGGATAGCAAACTAGGATACGAGTAACACACCACTAGGATTGACACCCTAGGACAACTTGTAGTGCAACCTAGCGGGGAGCTATAAGTTGTAAAACATTAGAAATCAAAACGGTTAGGTTAATGATTTAGTCTTGCATCGCAGTCGAGAGTTTTAGCTTGCACTGTTCTTTAATATTTGATACTCGAATCAGTGTGACGATTTCTCTAGCGATCATTCTTGCTTACTTGCGTTATTTAATTGCTTGCATTCAAAAACCCCCCATTGTTACGTTTTTACTTAGTGAAACAGATTCTCAACCGATCTCTGTGGATACGACCCGACTTACCACTTGCTAGTCGGAGATAAAGAAATAATTATTTTTGACGGGTACAACGACACCCGTCAAGCATCAAGGGTTCAGTTCTTGATACTTTGCTTGGACATATTTGTAGTGAACTTGGCCTTCGGCCTTTGTATGACTTTGATGGTTTTTCACTTTGTTTCGGGTAATCCTTCACATGAGTTGATTCGAAGGCGGCTCAAACGAGGAAGGAGCTCTCTATGCTTAGACAAGGACGTGCAGAAACGTTGTTCGATTATTTGGCGAGGTTTAAGCTATTGGAAGAGAGTTGTCCGAATCATGGAATCCCACAAAGAATGTTGCTTGAATACTTCATGGATGGGATGGTTCTAATGGAAAGAAGAATGCTAGATGCCTCCGCTCAGGGATCTATCCTTGACATGTACCCCGAGGAAATATGGGAGTTGATTGAGAGAGTTGCTGAGGGCACAAGGTATTTAGAGGAAACACACAGAACTGCACCAGTTGCTAACGTAAATGTACATTCTGAATTGCAGGAACTGAAGAATATGATGGCTCAAATGATGACGCAACAACCACAAGGCAATCAACAAGTGGAGTGTAAGGTAAACAAGTCCACTTTTAATCCAATAAATAATGATAACGCTGTTTTGCAGGAAAGAACAGAAGACGTGAATATAGCGGGCTACATAAACAAGGGAGATTTGCCACCAAGGAGATATGATGGATATCAAGGCAACAACAAATGGCAGCCAAGGCAAAACGATGGTGGTTGGAAAAGGAACAACAATTACGAGGTGGGGCAATCCTCGTACCCACAAAAGCAGCCATACAAACCGCCACAGTTCAGACAAGGAGATGAGGACCCGATCAAGGAATTCAGGGATGAAGTGAGAGGGATGTTCAAAGAACTCACTCAAAAGATGGGCCACCATGCTGGAGACATTAACGAGCTAAAGAGGCAAGTGTCTCAAATTGCCAGCGCTGTTTAGGAACAGTGAGAAGACAAAGGGAAGCTGCCTTCACAAACGATCCCTAATCCAAGGCAAAATGTCAGTGTGATCGTGATAAAGGCTGAAGAAAAAGAGCAAGATTTGGACGCTACCTCAGTGCAGAACGCGGACATCTCCACAATAGAGGCGCCGACGCCTACTGAATTATTACAAAATCAAGAGACGTCCGCAGATATAAATCTTGAGACGTGCGCGGAATTTTAAGTAAGCGATTTCCAGATTTTGAATTCTAACCCTCTCGCGTAATTACCATTTCCCATGCAGGTTATTGAGAACCACGAAGCTATGAACAATGAAATTCAACCAAAGAGGAATGGGGACGCGATAACCAAAGTCCAAATGCAAGAATTGGAACAAGGGAAACAAGGAGCGTTGACCACTCGGACTAGAGACCCAGGTGCCTTCACGGTAACCTGTGGCATTGGTAACACGCTTATTTCCCACTGTTTGATTGACTTGGGAGCGTCTATTAATGTGATGCCTTATGATTTATACTGTTCATTAAAACTTGGACCGGTGAAACCGATCAAGTTAACTATTGAGTTAGGCAACAAGTCATGTGTTCATCCTTATGGTTTGCTTGAGAATTTAACCGTGAATGTTGGTGAAGTTGTTGTGCCTACAGATTTTTATGTCTTGCAGATGGAGGACACCCAGACTAAGGAGTCGCCAACACTCATTCTTGGATGACCGATCTTGTTTGCGATGAAGGCGGAGATTGATGTCGCTGAGGGTGTTATAAAGCTGAAATATGGTGGCAAGGTGGCTGAGTTTCGTGTCTTTGAGGATGACCACCAGCCTTGTGCGAGGAAACCACCTGAGATAGCTGGTAAAACTTGTTTTAATATTACAACTGATGAATCGTTGCGTGTGATTCATGGTGTCAGTGAGCAGCTGAAGGTAACAAGGAAAACACGCCACCAAATAAAAAGCGAGTAAAGAAACTAAAGTGTGGGGTGGCTGCGCGAAAGAGGTGGACACCTAAAGAAAAGAACTGGAGATCGAACCCACCTGATGGCGGGCTGAGAATTGAAAAAAGATTAACTTGTGGACGTGCTGAGGAGAGGAGCACGCTGATCGGTAAGCATGACTTGGAGCAGCCATGTGATCCTAACTTGTGATCCCTAAAGAGGTAATGTCCAGCCAAGGACGTAAAACAAAGGCGCTTACCGGGAGGCAACCCGGTGTGTGTTTTTTATTTTACACATGTTAAGAGTCGATTAGTTAGTGGAATTGCTACCCTGATAATGCACCTCGAGTGCATGTTTTATTTCTAGTGGTTTCAGGTGAATTAAACAAAGAAAGGGATTTTCATCAGTGTGATTCGCGCACGTCTCACCATTTAGTTGCGCGGACGGCTAAAGCATTATAGAAAAATCAAGATACGTCCGCGGGTGGTAATTTCAAAGGTGTCCGCGGGACATCAAAAAGTTAAAATTAGGATGTTTTCCAAATCTGGTTTTCGGAACAAAAGAAAAAAAAAGAAAAGAAAGAAGGCTCGTCCGCGATTTTCCCGTCCGCGATTCTCAGCTGAATCAGAACTCCGCTGGTGGTGTAGTGTGGATTGAAGCTGAAGTTGAAGTTGGATTGAAGCCAACCCAGAGGTCAGCTAAATCGAGGTAAAGACTCACCGAACCGATTGGTTAGGAAGTTGGATTCGGATTTGGTTTGTATTGAAGTGGGTTTTGGGTTGAATCGGTGGAAGGGAGTTCTCAAAGATAGTTCGATTTGGGTTGTTTGAGTTGGGATTTTGAATTGAACTTGGATTTGGTCGGATTAGTGAACAGAATTCGATCGGAGCTCAGAATTGGAAATCATAAACTCGCGCGGACGTCTGAATAATATTCAGGCGCGGACGTCTTAAGATTTATCACAAAAACAAGAGACCTCAGCGGGACATAATTGCAGAAGACGTACGCGGAATTTCAGAAATTTCAATTTTTTTTCAGATCAAGATGACCCGTACATCGTCTTGTTCTAGTTCATCCCGTGATCGCAGAGCTCAGCCATCCACTGTTGATGTCGAGGCACTAGTTCCGGCTGTCGTCGATGACAGGCAGTAAAGATTTGAGGCATTCATGGTGCGTACACATAAGGCGCCCATGTGGGTTGAGCGGTACTTTCTGGAGCGTTGCGGACTCTTAGAGAGGTTCAGGGCGCTGTTGGACACATGTGGTTGGCCGGGATTGCTCACGCTCCGTAGTGATGCTGATATTGAAGACACTTGTGAGTTCCTAACCGGTTACGACTACATTGGGCCTAGGGAGCATGAAGGATTCAGGTACACTTTCAGAGGTGTGGATCACAATTGCACGATGACGCGGCTGCGTCAAATCTTTGGGTGGCCAGAAGTGAGAGATGGGACTTTCGCCAATTTCATGCTGGGGACGGAAATCAGCGACACTTACCTTATCCTTACGGGGACGGGTCGCTACAGACCGAGCGACGCTTCAGTCACAGCATTCACAGATCCTTTCTGGTATTTAGTGCATTTCGTTTTGACAAGGACCTTGACTGCGAGGGCGAACGGCAATGATAAGTCGTCGATACGAGATCTGACGCTTCTAAGCTCTTTGGTGAGAGGGGTAGTCCCACACTGGGGATATTTTTTCTGTGATCACTTGAAGAACATTAAGCCTCGAGGGCCAGTTAGTGTGGGTGGCATGGTAACTTATCTGCTGCGCAATCTTCACCGAGACATGGATGCACTACCAGGCCACATGATTCTTGCTTATGGATTAGCTGACGGTGAAAGACTTGGTTCTGGGAGGACATATAGAGTCAGCAGTGAGGGTGAAGTGCGTTGGACTTATTTTGCAGATCCAGCTCTTAGGCCACCGCCTAGCCCACCACGACAGAGAGGGAGACCGCCAGGGTGTGGAAGAGCTGCAGGGGGCAGGAGACGTCGGAGAGAAGAGGAAGAGGTCCCACTGAATGTGGTACCACCAGAGGAGCAGGTACCGAGACAGCCCGGAGAGTAATCACAGGCGCAGATTGACCATTTATTTAATGTGAATAGGGCTATGATGATGGCAATGGGTGGCGGCTTCCACCCAGTTTCCGCTCCTCCAGGATGGCGTCCAGGTCATGCCATTCCGCCAGAATACATGCAGCCACCTCCACCACCGGACTATTAGGGGAGTACCAGTTCCTTTCGTTTTTTTATTATTTATTTTTATTTTTATTTGAGTCTATTTAGTGTGAGTCTGTTTGTTACACATCTCATCTCTTGAATTATTCCGTGAGGACACGTGTCCATTTAAGTGTGGGGTGGGATGTTGTTGAGTCAGTTATGCGTCGTGTCTGTTTTAAATTTTTATCGCATGTTTTGTGTCTTGATGAACTCGTAATGAACTGATGATGTACTGCTATGCTTTTCTCATATGTCAAAAATCTCATTCCCAGCTTTTTATGACTATTGTGCTCATTTGACTAAAAATGCGAAATTTCAAAAAATTTCGATGCTTTGTTCTTTCGAGTTGTGATATGCAGGGATGTGGAGTTGACAGAAATGTCCTAGAAAGGTACGGCAAATTGCAGGAAGTTCTGAGTTTTTGGTTCTGATGATTGAGAAAAGCGGTGGAGGTTGACGCTTCACTAGCCTAGTCCTGAGAGTAGCTCCGTCACCAAGTATACAAGTTTATTCATGCGTTCGAAGTGGTGGCGGGACAGAGAAAACGAACTGTCCATCTCTAGTCGAAGTAGCTGGGAATGGGTGGGTAACCCCTACCTTCCCTCATGCAGAAAAGACGAGGATGAGAAAAGAGCGGGACGCACTCCTATGCTGTTATCCGAAGGCTATGATTGGAGTGGTTCAAGGGCGCAAATGATTATGTGGACAAGAAACAAAATTCAAAAGCCGAAGGCAAAACCATCAAGTAGAAAAAAAGAAGAAGAAAAAAAATCAGAAATCTGATTGATTCAAGCAAAGATGTGTCGTTTATCAAAGTCCATACAAGTTAAAGAATTCAAGACTCAACGGTATGAAAGCAGTGAATAAATCATGTGTCAGAGAAAGCCACTGACTCAATTCTAAAGACCAGAACTCAGAAAAGAATGCAATGTGCGTGGTACCTATAAAGGACTATCTCCCAAACATCCAAGGTCGTTTGAATTGCAACTCGCGAGGTAACAAGTATCGAAAAATCTATCTTTACTCGCATTGTTAGAATCTTAAGCATGATAAGATTATTTACTGTATTTGAGATTGAGATGTAAAGATTAGCATGACTAGTACATTGTAATTCGTTCTATGGCTTCGTTCTTGTTCGGGACGAACAAGTTCAAGTGTGGGGTAGTTTGATGAGTCGTAGTTGTACGACTATTTCATATGTTTAAACCCCGTCTCTTAGTGTTACCTGTATATTATTTCACTACCGGTGTGTAGTTTTCGTTCTCAGGTACACTCGGAGACCATGGAAGGAATACCGGCTAAAAGGAGCCCGTTTGAAGATGTTTGGCGCGGAAAGAAATGAAGTTCAAAGCTTTGGAATTTTTGACAGTGCAAACCGCAGACGCATGAAGAATTAGAGGCGCGGACGTCTTATGAATTCCCACAATTACTGAGACGTCCCCGGATGGTAAATTAAGAGACGTCCACGGATGACAGCTGGCAGTCGAATTTTGTTATTTCCAAATTGCATTATTGGAAAGCCCAAAAAGAGAAATAAAGAAGCACGAAACCCTAGCGACCAGATATCGAATTTCAGAAGAGCAAAGAGACACGGATTCAAGTGTTCGAGTTGAGCTGCAGCTTGGTGGAGAATTCATCATTAGTACTTTCGTTTCATTACATTCAAACAACTTCATGATGTATTCCATTACGATGAGTAGCTAAACTCATCTGTGTAGGCTAGAGCTCGACATTGTGATGTTTTGACTTGAGACCTATATTTATCTTTATGTTTTGCGTTATATTACTATGCATTGTTTATGGATTTGATGTGCTAGCATAAGTGGAACCCTAATGGGGGAGCTTCTATTAGTGTGTTAATTCTGATTATCACAGTTTACTAGCAACCTAGCGGGGATAGCAAACTAGGATACGAGTAACACACCACTAGGATTGACACCCTAGGACAACTTGTAGTGCAACCTAGCGGGGAGCTATAAGTTGTAAAACATTAGAAATCAAAACGGTTAGGTTAATGATTTAGTCTTGCATCGCAGTCGAGAGTTCTAGCTTGCACTGTTCTTTAATATTTGATACTCGAATCAGTGTGACGATTTCTCTAGCGATCATTCTTGCTTACTTGCGTTATTTAATTGCTTGCATTCAAAAACCCATTGTTACGTTTTTACTTAGTGAAACAGATTCTCAACCGATCTCTGTGGATACGACCCGACTTACCACTTGCTAGTCGGAGATAAAGAAATAATTATTTTTTATGGGTACAACGACACCCGTCAAGCATCAAGGGTTGAGTTCTTGATACTTTGCTTGGACATCTTTGTAGTGAACTTGGCCTTCGGCCTTTGTATGACTTTGATGGTTTTTCACTTTGTTTCGGGTAATTCTTCACATGAGTTGATTTTTCTTTGAGCTTTGCTCCTTTTTGTGAGTTTCTTGTCCATTCCTTCTTGGGAGGTCCAATCATCGCCCTCAAGCATATGGAAATACCTCCTCGCTCTTTCTCATCCTTGTCGTTTCGCGCGAGTCAAGATGAGGGTCACTCACCTCTTTTCCCGGCTACTAGGACTAGAGACAGGACGGTTTGATTCCCGTCCCACCACTTGCATAAACGCTGCAATGGTGGAGTCAACTTCAACCACAAGTCTCGAAATGCAGCCTCCACAAGTCCGTATAACCATGTAACTCGAATCCGGATCCTTGAGTGCTTTTGTCAAGCCTCACTATGACATTTCTATCAACTCCACATCCCTTTTTATCCCAACTCATAAGGTCACATAAGAAGTTAGATCACATGTTAGTCGCACAATTAGAATTTCATAAGAGTAATGCATGTACTAGGATCCATCTATTTCACATCATGAAAGCTCAACTCCCCACTCCTACGCATTTTATTCACAAAACTACTCATTTTATTCAAAAAATTTAAAATTTTCAAAGGGAAACGTGCTGACTCATGCATGTGCAAGAAAATAGACGTGATGACATAACAAACTACTAAACACCCCACCCCACACTTTTCAAAGTATCTTAGCCTTATGTGCATCCATTTGATCTTCAGTTACGATCAACCAAATGGTTTTTGAAATAGGTCGAACTCCTCAGATAAGCTTTCCCCGTTAAAGCATCCACTTACCCGAGTATGTTCACGAACCCCACGGAAGAGCTTTGCCCGTTAAAGCTTCCACTCAACCTTGGAAGTTCTAACCTGTTATATGGCACATAGAACAAGTTTTGAACACATAGAGGCACTAAGTGCAGGGTCTAAAACATTTTATGACACAAGTACACTCCTTTAACCGAATAAAGAGTTTAGCTACGAATATCCAAGGAAGAGGACATCATAACTAAGGGAAAGGGGTGAGTACTTCAAGAACCGACAAGAGTACTCAAGAATAATAAAGTAAAGCTTGAGTACTCAAGAACCGACAAGAGTACTCAAGAATGATCTACAATATTCAAGAACCAACAAGAATATTATAGATTTCAAACCAAGCTTACAAAGTACCAAAACCTTTAGAGAGATAAGTGTTTGTGAATGTGGATGATACAAATGAGAGGAGAATGGCTTGCATTTATAGCCAAAAGGGGAGGAGATGGGTGGTGAGGATGAAACCACATGGTTTCATCCAAGGGTGAGCTCCATGGAGGTAGAAGCCGCCGGTTGGAGGTCATGGGAGGAGGGGAGCTTCCTCCTTTGGTCACCTCCTCCAAAAGCCACCGGTCACATGGGGAAAAAGGATGAGTTTTGTGAGGTTTTGTGACGTTTTCACAAAACTATCGGTGTATTTCGGCCCCGGACTGACTTTGGTTGTTCCTCGGTTGGATTTGTATTGAGTGATTCCACGTCAGGATCTTCAAATTTCTTCATTCAGCGTCTGATCGTGACCTTGGACTGACTCGTAATATATTTTCAGCGTAAAATCCTCTCCTTAGCGTGTATTCTCTCTAGTCTCTAAAATACCCTGTAGAAATATATCGGAACTAACAAGCAAAAGTTAAATAGACAAATAGTCTAATTTAGTGGGTTTAACTGTGTTTTTGATTCGTATAATTATGGTCCATCAGCAGTACAACGAGAACGCCCCACCGACGGGCCAGTATCAACAAAGGGGACAAAACCAGTACTCGACAGGCCAATATCAACAGAAGGGACCAAATCAATATCAGGCAGGCTCGAGTAATCAGCAAGGACCAAACAAGTGGCTTGAGGACATGATGAAGGAGCTCCAGGGCAATATTAATCAAATGTCGGGCACCGTGAATCAATTAAGTGCTACTGTCCATCAAAACCAGGTGAAAAATGATGTAGCAATAGCCGACCTGAAGAAACAAATGTCCCAGCTCGCTACCTCAATGTCCGCCCTTACTAATGAGCCTGGCAGACTTCCTTCACAAACCGTCCAGAACCCAAAGGCGAATGTTAGCATGGTAAAGATGTCAGACATGAAGGAGGCGCTGGAAGAAGCAGTACGACCCTCACTTTCAACTACCGAAGTAGATAAGGAAGAGTTCCTTGGTATGATGAGGGAAGATGAATCATATGCCCAGTCATACGGAGAACTAATAGCCATAGAAAGACTCAAAGAAGCACAAACTGCAGCTCTACTGGAAAAACAACAACGAGGACCTGCAACTTACAAACCTACGGTCAAGCACTTCAACCGTAGGCTTCGTCCTGATTGGAATCAAGAGGAAGACCGACCCATTGATGGCAGAACGTGGGTCACACATACTGACAATAGACGCTATGCGTTCACCGTTAACATGACACCTCCGCCAATCACACACTTTAACGTACCAGCATCTGGGTGGGATGACAATGAAGGCTTAGACTCTGACGGTCCCAGAAGAGACTCCTCACCTAACATCTATGCATCAGAGGAAAGCGTTTACCTAGAAGATCCTTCTACCCAAAAGAACAAAGAAGAAAAGGGATTGGAGCCAAGGAATGGGCGAAATGGCCTGATAGCGGAGAAGAGCTTCACTTGGAGTCATGAGGTACAAATGGAAATGAATAAGGACCCAGGAGCCTTCACAGTCACCTGTGTTATCGGCAAATCCGAAATTCATCATTGCCTGATTGACCTTGGAGCTGCTGTCAACATTTTGCCCTACCATCTATATTGCTCATTGGGGCTTGGTCCATTGAAGCCACCAAGGATATCCCTCGAGTTAAGGGACAAGTCGTGTATCCGTCCGGTTGGAGTGTTTGAAGATCTAATACTCCATGTGGGGAAGCTCGTCGTTGCTGCGGATTTTTATGTAATACAAACGGGAGATACCTGCAAGGACGACCCTCCAACAATCATATTGGGACGGCCATTCCTCTACGCCACCAAGGCAAGGATCGACATGGGCAAGGGCTTGTTATCACTTGCATTTGGAGGCAGAATTTCAGATTTCTACATCGATGATAATAATGGCCGCCCAAGTACAAGGAAACCGCCGGACATTGTGCACACCTTGGACCTCAATACACTGGTTTCTGACTTACCAAGAGAGACCGTAAGAGTAACTAAACCAGTAGCTATGGTAAAGACTTCCTCACCAACTTGGGAGGATAGGAAAGAGAAACCACCAGAACAAGGGAGTCCTTCCCCGAGCACATCATCCCACAAGAACTCGGGGAGAATCAAGGCTAGAATCAAGGTAGGCGCGGCAGAAAAATATGACCTGAGCTGCCCATGGGACCCAGATCCCTCTTAAGTGAGGTATCATCGAGCTAACGACGTTAAACAAAGGCACGGGTCGAAAGGTAACTGATAGACACTTGTCGTGAGGTGCAAATCAAATCTAAATTTATAAGTCCACTACCTTAGGCTTACTAGTAAACTAGTAGAGCGACAAGTAGGGGTCGAACCCAGAGGAGTTGTAATGGTTACTTGTTGTTCCAGGAAAATAGTAAAGTAAAGTAAAGTAAATGACAATGGGGGTTTTGGAAACGGATTTTGAATGTAAGTACAAAAAAAAGTAAATGCAAAAGTAAAGATAATGGATTGCGATCAAGAGAATGGTATTCGGTCAAGGGGCCTTTTGTTGTGGCTCAACTCATCATTGACCTCTAATGATCATACTACATGTTCAAAGATGTATCAAGGCCATTTCAAGCACTTGACTTTGCACACCGTCTAGTCCCTTTCAAGACATAGAACTCTTGTTCGAGTTGGGCTAATTCCTTCTTTCGAAGTATCTTAGCTTATGTGCATCCATTTGATCAATCATTTCCGATCAACCAAATGGTGTTTATACGAGGTTGAATTACACAGATAAGCTGTGCTCTTTCGAGCCTCCACTTATCCACGGAAGTTCACGAACCCATGGAAGAGCTTTGCTCTTTCGAGCCTCTACTCAACCAATGGAATTCTGACCTAATATATGGCACATAGAACAAGTTGAACACAAAGAAGCATTAAGAGAAGGGTCTCAAAAGTGTGCTATAACATTAGTAACCTCTCTTATGCTACATTCATCATAGACATTCAATTAACCATTTTACATCCCATAGAGTGTGGTTGTTCCGGCAAGGGTAACAACCTAAAGTACTCCGACAAAGGTACTACACCACAATTTCCACCGAACTAGGTAGTAGTGTGGTGCCATAGGCAACCCAAGGTATTGAAACCCCACTACCTCACTATGGACAGTTGAAACCTTCTAAACTAGTCCTTATTAGATGAAACAATCCGACAAAGGTATTGCTCATCTATGTGTACTATCCATTCTTGCGGCAAAGCATCAAATGGATGTTACAATAAGGATCATGAACTTAACCAAGCTTTGCCATTTCAAGCATCCACTTAGTCAAGCCTTTTGATCCATGGAATGATATCCAAGGACTAGTGGGGCGTGTAAATGGAATTGAGTGCAAGTGCCTCAAAATGTATACATAAGAGTAGGAACCCCAAACCGAATAGTGAAAGGATTAGCCACTCATGTTCTTGGTAAGAACACAAGAGCTAAAAGACACCATTGGAATGCAAGGTCTAAACTAAAGTGCGTAACTTGAAATGTAAATTGCGTAAAATAAAGAAGAAAGGGAAGAGAGAAGTTGAGAGCTTTGTTGCGTTTCACACGCCAAACCAACAAGGGAACAATATGAGAGTTTTTGTCTACATTTTCGAATAGATTACACAAGGCCACCGGGTTCTATTTATAGGAAATGAGCTAGGGTTTCTCTTGTCTTGGGCACCAAGTTGGAGTGGCATAAGTGGTTTGGCCATTGCAAATGTTGAGATGCTTCTAGAATCATCAAGGCACTCTTGCTTTGGAAGTAGTCAAAATGGATTGGCATGAGCAAATAATGAGATGCTTCTAGAATCATCAAGATTTTGCAAGTGGGCCAGGTTTGGCTTGGGCTTCACGTGTGGGCCATTAATGCCTTGTGGTGATTTTGGCCTTAAATGTCATCTTTTAAGCCCGATTCTTCTTTAAGCTCCAAAAGGCCCTGAAATCCAAAATGACATTAACAAGTAAACGTTCTCATGATCAAATGTCGTAAATAGTGGGTTTTGTTGACTTAATGAGTCGTATAAATCCGTCTCATCAAACCACCCCACACTTGAACTTGTTCGTCCCGAACAAGGCCTTAAGTCACAAGAGGAAAAATAAGCACAAAACATCACAAGTCCTTCTCGACACCCCTAGATAAATGCTAGTCTAGATGTCCCCTTTCCATGCATTCTCAATCACCACTCAAGGCATTTGCTAAAACATGGAATTAACTTGATACATGTACCTTTGAGCTGGGATGCAAACCAATTTGGATGAGTGGGAGGTAATCCTTTTTAGACCAATGATCTACACTCTTGGGTCCGGTTCTTGTTACATGGTTATACTTGTTGCTTCTTCTAGCACGTGATAAGTTCGAGCATTGATGAGTCGTAGTTGTACGACTATTTCATATGTTTAAACCCCGTCTCTTAGTGTTACCTGTATATTATTTCACTACCGGTGTGTAGTTTTCGTTCTCAGGTACACTCGGAGACCATGGAAGGAATACCGGCTAAAAGGAGCCCGTTTGAAGATTTATGGGGCGGAAAGAAATGAAGTTCGAAGCTTTGGAATTTTTGACAGTGCAAACCGCGGACGCATGAAGAATTAGAGGCGCGGACATCTTATGAATTCCCACAATTACTGAGACGTCCGCGGATGGTAAATTAAGAGACGTCCGCGGATGACAGCTGGCAGTCGAATTTCGTTATTTCCAAATTGCATTATTGGAAAGCCCAAAAAGAGAAATAAAGAAGCACGAAACCCTAGCAACCAGAGATCGAATTTCAGAAGAGAAAAGAGACACGGATTCAAGTGTTCGAGTTGAGCTGCAGCTTGGTGGAGAATTCATCATTAGTACTTTCGTTTCATTACATTCAAACAACTTCATGATGTATTCCATTACGATGAGTAGCTAAACTCATCTGTGTAGGCTAGAACTCGACATTGTGATGTTTTGACTTGAGACCTATATTTATCTTTATGTTTTGCGTTATATTACTATGTATTGTTTATGGATTTGATGTGCTAGCATAAGTGGAACCCTAGCGGGGGAGCTTCTGTTAGTGTGTTAATTCCGATTATCACAGTTTACTAGCAACCTAGCGGGGATAGCAAACTAGGATACGAGTAACACACCACTAGGATTGACACCCTAGGACAACTTGTAGTGCAACCTAGCGGGGAGCTATAAGTTGTAAAACATTAGAAATCAAAACGGTTAGGTTAATGATTTAGTCTTGCATCGCAGTCGAGAGTTCTAGCTTGCACTGTTCTTTAATATTTGATACTCGAATCAGTGTGACGATTTCTCTAGCGATCATTCTTGCTTACTTGCGTTATTTAATTGCTTGCATTCAAAAACCCCCCATTGTTACATTTTTACTTAGTGAAACAGATTCTCAACCGATCTCTGTGGATACGACCCGACTTACCACTTGCTAGTCGGAGATAAAGAAATAATTATTTTTGACGGGTACAACGACACCCGTCAAGCATCAAGGGTTGAGTTCTTGATACTTTGCTTGGACATATTTGTAGTGAACTTGGCCTTCGGCCTTTGTATGACTTTGATGGTTTTTCACTTTGTTTCGGGTAATCCTTCACATGAGTTGATTTTTCTTTGAGCTTTGCTCCTTTTTGTGAGTTTCTTGTCCATTCCTTCTTGGGAGGTCCAATCATCGCCCTCAAGCATATGGAAATACCTCCTCGCTCTTTCTCATCCTTGTCGTTTCGCGCGAGTCAAGATGAGGGTCACTCACCTCTTTTCCCGGCTACTAGGACTAGAGATAGGACGGTTTGATTCCCGTCCCACCACTTGCTTAAACGCTGCAATGGTGGAGTCAACTTCAACCACAAGTCTCGAAATGCAGCCTCCACAAGTCCGTATAACCATGTAACTCGAATCCGGATCCTTGAGTGCTTTTGTCAAGCCTCACTATGACATTTCTATCAACTCCACATCCCTTTTTATCCCAACTCATAAGGTCACATAAGAAGTTAGATCACATGTTAGTCGCACAATTAGAATTTCATAAGAGTAATGCATGTACTAGGATCCATCTATTTCACATCATGAAATCTCAACTCCCCACTCCTACGCATTTTATTCACAAAACTACTCATTTTATTCAAAAAATTTAAAATTTTCAAAGGGAAACATGCTGACTCATGCATGTGCAAGAAAATAGACGTGATGACATAACAAACTACTAAACACCCCACCCCACACTTTTGAAATGAGTCGTGTCCTCATGGCACAACTCAATCAAGACAACATGCACAAAATCAATGGAAAGAAACAAGGTGCTAAAGTGAAACGGAACTCCCCTTATGATGTCCTTGTATGCCATGAAATGGTAAGGCTAGGACTAGAATCTGAAGCTCTTGGGAAGCCGAGGTCGGGCTCGGTCTCTCTCTCGGACGCGTCTGGTTGCATAAAATGCGTAACATGGAAGGCACCGTGCGTAGCAGCAGTCGGGCCTGGAACTCCACGGGCGCGTCCGGCCTTCCTTTGGTAAAATGCGTAACCCGACCTACAAAAATCAACCTTTCCTTTCCAACTACAATGGGGTGAGAGTTAGTATAAAATGCAAGAAAGTAAAGAATTGCAGAAAATGCTGTGAAATGCCGGGCTGCCTCCCGGCGAGCGCCTTTGTTTAACGTCGTTGGCTCGACAGTACCTCTTAGGGCTCATAAGTTGGGATCCCATGGGCGGGTGAGGTCAAACTTCTTCCCAACTGCTCTCTTAACCTTCCCAAGGTTCTCATATCGCAGCGGGCTCGGTCCTGCCTTCAACCGGTCAGGTGGCCTTGTCTTTACATCCTTCCAAGGAGGAGATCTCTTGAGCATAGCCACTGATTTATTAAGCCGTGCCCTCTTGTTTCTCCATCCGGGTTTCCATGCAAACAGTCCATGCCTCGGTCGCTTCTTTATGTATGAGCGGATGGCATCCTTGCATTTTTCGAAGATCATAATCTTTCCATCACTCACAAGCGACATCAAGCTTGTCCCCATGTTTGATTTCACCTTTAACTTGCCTTGAACATCATCTTTGATTACATGAGTTTCGGTGGTTGCGATCTCCATAGACAATGGGGGGTCAAGTTGGGACTCTTCGGCTAGGAGGATAGGGCATGCCTCGGATGGCTCATCAATGAGGATTGGGTCTTCTTCGGACAACCCGGGAGTGAGGAAAGGGATGGTCTCGGGCTCGGGTGCTGGGACTAGTCCGGGCGCTTTAGGCGCAAAAGAGAGTCTGTGCGTGGAAACCGGACCTGCTGGAGCTGATCCGGACGCCTTAAGCGCAGAAGAAGGCTGAGGTCCGTCTGAGGGAACTGGAGTCGGGCTCGCTGCTGAAGTTCCGAGCGCTTGGGACGCGTCCAAAGGTCTGGACATGGAATCAAGTCCGTCCGAGGGCACTGGATCAAGTCTGTCCGAGGGGACTGAGGTCGGGTCAGATGCCAAGGGAACTGGTCCGTCTGAAGGTTCGAGCGTCTGGGACGCGTCTGGGACTGATCCGAGAGTCGGGCTTGCTGAAATACCGAGTGCCTGAGGCACGTCCGGTTCTGAGATATCAAGACCCTTAAGTCCGGTTTGGTCCTCCTCACTTACCCTTGAGCATTCTCCTTCCCGGTCTCTTATCAACTCGGACATTGCCTTTGATATCTCGGCTTGATTCTGCTGAATTCTTGCATCCATTCGCGCATTACTCGCGGCCAACTCTTTCATCACGTCCTCAAGCGACTTGTGTTGTTCTTACCTTAGCGTTGAGTCCTCGGCCAAATCATATATCAAGTTCCAAAGATTACGTATAGTTAAATCATTGATCGACCCTCCTGCCGCCTTATTGAGCCTATCCCACTCATGTGGCATCATTCCACCGAGAAATCTTTGAATAAGATCGTAGTCCGTGAATCCATGGTGTGGGCAGCTTGTCACAAGGTAATCAAAGTACCATAAGTACTCATCCAATGTTTCATCCCGGGATTGCTCAATGTAGTGGATCTTTTTGCTGATTTCTCGTTGGAAAAACTCCTCCTTGCTCCAAGGCTCTCTATTGTAATAAGAGGCCATGGCGAACCAAGAGAATCAAAACAAGAACAAAAGGGGAAACAAACAAAAAGAACAACTTCACCAACGCACAACTCCCTGGCAACCGCGCCAAAATTTGATAGACACTTGTCGTGAGGTGCAAATCAAATCTAAATTTATAAGTCCACTACCTTAGGCTTACTAGTAAACTAGTAGAGCGGCAAGTAGGGGTCGAACCCAGAGGAGTTGTAATGGTTACTTGTTGTTCCAGGAAAACTGTAAAGTAAAGTAAAGTAAATGACAATGGGGGTTTTGGAAACGGATTTTGAATGTAAGTACAAAAAAAGTAAATGCAAAAGTAAAGATAATTGATTGCGATCAAGAGAATGGTATTCGGTCTAGGGGCCTTTTGTTGTGGCTCAACTCATCATTGACCTCTAATGATCATACTACGTGTTCAAAGATGTATCAAGGCCATTTCAAGCACTGGACTTGCCACACCGTCTAGTCCCTTTCAAGACATAGAACTCTTGTTCTAATTGGGCTAATTCCTCCTTTCGAAGTATCTTAGCTTATGTGCATCCATTTGATCAATCATTTCCGATCAACCAAATGGTGTTTAAACGAGGTTGAATTACACAGATAAGCTGTGCTCTTTCGAGCCTCCACTTATCCACGGAAGTTCACGAACCCATGGAAGAGCTTTGCTCTTTCGAGCCTCTACTCAACCAATGGAATTCTGACCTAATATATGGCACATAGAACAAGTTGAACACAAAGAAGCATTAAGAGAAAGGTCTCAAAATTGTGCTACAACATTAGTAACCTCTCTTATGCTACATTCATCATAGACATTCAATTAACCATTTTACATCCCATAGAGTGTGGTTGTTCCGGCAAGGGTAACAACCTAAAGTACTCCGACAAAGGTAGTACACCACGATTTCCACCGAACTAGGTAGTAGTGTGGTGCCATAGGCAACCCAAGGTATTGAAACCCCACTACCTCACTATGGACGGTTGAAACCTTCTAAACTAGTCCTTATTAGATGAAACAATCCGACAAAGGTATTGCTCATCTATGTGTACTATCCATTCTTGCGGCAAAGCATCAAATGGATGTTACAATAAGGATCATGAACTTAACCAAGCTTTGCCATTTCAAGCATCCACTTAGTCAAGCCTTTTGATCCATGGAATGATATCCAAGGACTAGTGGGACGTGTAAATGGAATTGAGTGCAAGTGCCTCAAAATGTATACATAAGAGTAGGAACCCCAAACCGAATAGTGAAAGGATTAGCCACTCATGTTCATGGTAAGAACACAAGAACTAAAAGACACCATTGGAATGCAAGGTCTAAACTAAAGTGCGTAACTTGAAATGTAAATTGCGTAAAATAAAGAAGAAAGGGAATGGAGAAGTTGAGAGCTTTGTTGCTTTTCACACGCCAAACCAACAAGGGAACAATATGAGAGTTTTTGTCTACATTTTCGAATAGATTACACAAGGCCAAGGGGTTCTATTTATAGGAAATGAGCTAGAGTTTCTCTTGTCTTGGGCACCAAGTTGGAGTGGCATAAGTGGTTTGGCCATTGCAAATGTTGAGATGCTTCTAGAATCATCAAGGCACTCTTGCTTTGGAAGTAGTCAAAATGGATTGGCATGAGCAAATAATGAGATGCTTCTAGAATCATCAAGATTTTGCAAGTGGGCTAGGTTTGGCTTGGGCTTCGCGTGTGGGCCAATAATGCCTTGTGGTGATTTTGGCCTTAAATGTCATCTTTTAAGCCCGGTTCTTCTTTAAGCTCCAAAAGGCCCTGAAATCCAAAACGTCATTAACAAGTAAACGTTCTCATGATCAAATGTCGTAAATGGTGGGTTTTGTTGACTTAATGAGTCGTATAAATACGTCTCATCAGTAACCCGACATCTATCTTATTTTCAGTCATTTAATTTCTGTCATTTAGTTTTTACCTTGTCAGTCGCTCGCACCCATTTTGTGTATAGAAGGAATGACTACTTGTATAGGAATCAGCTTTGGGGAGCGCCAAGAGTTCAAGGCCCCAGCCGAACTCCCTCGATTAATCCGCTCGGAGCCATGTCATTTGCTCGCATGTCCTCGACATGCAACGACAGCATAAAGGGAGTTCAGTTCTTCCCTTTTCCTTATGTCATTTCCTTCTCTTGTAAATATTTGCCTGCAATCGGCTTTTGAACTAAGTCATGCCGAGAGGCACGCCTTCGTTCAAAAGTGTGGGGTGAGAACTGACTTTGTACATAGTTAATTAACATGCTTTATTTTTTATTTTTTTTGAATGAATGAGCAATTTCATTAATCCAAAGAATGTGCCAAAGACACTAACAAACTACCACCCCCAAAACTAGAGCCATGCTACCAAAACGCGCAACGCTCTACAACCACGCCTACCCTACCTAAGAACAAAAACCAGCACTACACTACTAATCCATGAATCGCATACTCTTTAGCCAGTTAACATCTTCCATCGGGAAAGACTCCTTCTTTAAAGCTCCTATCTTCATCTTCAAGTAATAGATGGTTTCTTGCACAATCGCTGCTGGCGGGGTGCTTTCTTCCCTGAATATCTTTATGTTCCTAGCTCTCCACAGACCATTCAACACTCTTGTAGCAGCAGCAGCAATCAATTTAGTCTTCAGTCTAGCTTGAGGCATGCCTATGAACAACGGTATCAGCTCTTCCCAACAATTAAAGACCGGCGTAACATTCAGGAATTGCAACACTCTGCCCCAGACTTCTTTTGAATAACTGCAATCACCCAATATATGATCTCTGCTTTCGTCTATCGACTCGCACATGACACAGTTAACATGCTTTCTTTTTCCTTTTCCCTTAATATTATCTTTTTGAAAATATGAACTTGAGAATGTGAAAAAGATAGATCTAAATTCAAGCATTTACCTTGTGAAATCTCAACTGTATAAAAACTTAGGATGTAACTTCTCATTTGTCCCTTTGTGCTGAGATATACAGGGGATGTGGAGTTGATATAAAATGCCCTAGAGAGGCTTGGCAAGCACTCAAAGGATCGGATTTCACTATATGGTTTACGAAGTCAGTGGAGGCTGCACTTCGGGTTTCAATGGAGATTAGAGTCATCTCCGCCATGCAGCGTTTATGCAAGAGGCGGGACGGGAATCAAACCGTCCTATCTCTAGTCCTAGTAGCCGGGAAAATAGATGAGCGACCCTCATCTTGACCCGCGTGAAACGGAGAGGATGAGAAAGAGTGGGGAGGTATTTCCATATGCTCTCGGGCGATGATTGGACCTCCCAAAAGGTTGAGAAAGTGGACAAGCAAGTCACAAAGAAGCAAAGCTCGAAGAAGCAAATCAAAGGCCGAAGGCCCAAAATTTTGAAGGTTTTAACCGAACAAAAGTGAAGAAACTCCAATTCAAAATCGAAGGCCGAAGGCCAAATCACTTCAAAAGCTGTCCCTCATCAAAAGGAAATCAAAGAGCTCAGATCATTGAAACCCGAACCAAATCATGTGCTAGAGAAAGCTACAAGAAAACCATATAGTGCGAGTCGGTCCCGAGAATGCAGTCCAGGAGCCTGAAAAGGGCTATCTCCCGAATCATCCGAATTAATTTGCATCTCAGCTCGAAGGTACAAGTATCAAGTTTCTTCTAAGTATTTACACGGTTTAGTTTGGTAACAAGTAAGTATTGCATGAATAGGATAAATCTAGTCCCACATTCTCACTTTCTTATTTAAAGTTTTTACTTGGATTTTGTGTTCCTATTTCGAATAGCATTGTTCGGGACGAACAAGTATAAGTGTGGGGTGATTTGATGGACCATATTTATATGATTCATCAAGACAGTTAAACCCACCAAATTAGACGCTTTGTCTTAACAACTTTTACTTGTTAGTTTCACTTTTGTTCTATAGGCTATTTCGAGGATTAGAGATGAAACGAGCTAAAAAGGAGTTCTTAAAGCTAAAAATGGATTATTAGTCATTCCAGGCCACGACCAGATTCCGGCTTTACAACCTTCATGAACCCAACGTGGAATCACTCAAACATGTCCCAATGACTTGTTCCAAACCTCAAAAAAGATCAATAACTCAAGTGAATGCCAAGTCTAGCCAGCCATGTGCAAGGCTTGTGCCTTGTCGTTTGATTGCAACCAAGAAGCAACCATGATGCAACCAAGGTCTAACCGGAGATTGTGCGGGAACCGATGGCTTTTGAGAAACAAATATCACAACCCACTCACTTCCTCCTCCACCTCATGGCCGGTGGCTTTGCTTGGGATGATGCCACATGGCCGGCGGCTTTGGGAGGAGCTCCTCTCCCTTTGCCATGTGGTTGGACCTCCTCCTCCCCCTTGCCTATAAATACAACATCCCCTCTCCTTTGTTCAATGTCCCATAGTCCTAGTTTGAGTCCCATGTTCCATATTCTCTAGTCCTTGTGGAAAATCTCTCTAGATTTTAGGCACAATCCTTTTAAACACTTTACTTTGATATTGAAAGCTCCAAGTTTGTTCTAGAGTACTCTTGTTGGTTCTTGAGTACTCTTGTTGTTCTTGAGTTTACTCCTGTTGGTTCTTGAGTATTCTCCTCTTTACTTTCTTGTCTTTTAAAACCGAAACCCTCTTTGTTATTTTCCTTGTCTTTGATTTCAAAACCATTTACTTTTAAGCACTTAGCTATGATATCCTCTTCCATGGATAATCGTAGCTAAACCCTTCATTCGGTTGAAGGGATGTGCTTGTATCATAAAACGTTTTAGACCCTTTTCTTAGTGCTTCTATTGTGTTCAAAACTTGTTCTATGTGCCATATAATAGGTTAGAACACTATTGGTTGAGTGGAGGCTCGAAAGAGCAAAGCTCTTACATGGGGTTCGTGAACATACGTGGTTAAGTGGAGGCTCGAAAGAGCACAGCTTTTCTGTGGAGTTCAACTTCTTTTAAACACCATTTGGTTGATCGGAAATGATTGATCAAATGGATGCACATAAGCTAAGATACTTCGAAAGGAGGAATTAGCCCAAATAGAACAAGTGTTCTATGTCTTAAAAAGGACTAGACGATGTGGCAAGTCGAGTGCTAGAAATGGCCTTGATACATCTTTGAATACTTAGAACGATCATTAGAGGTCGATGATGAACGGACTATGATACAAGGCCCCTAAAACCGAATCCTTCCATTAATCAATTCACAACCTGCCACTTTACTTTCAGTATTATTATCAACTGTTTACTTTCAGTACTTTACTTTTCGCACATTTACTTTTCAGTCATTTACTTTCAGTACGCTTACTACAGACGCTTTCAATATTAACTCAATATATCTTTGGTACGCATTACGCTTATAGCGTGCGGCCAGTACCAAAAGTATATTGATCAGTTGATATTGAATTCGACTGTTCCAGCAATTTACTTTACGCACTTTACTTTTACGCCCTTATTTTCAGCACTTTATTTTCCGCACTTACTTTTCAGTATTTACTTTACGCACTTTATTTCCTGTCATTTACTTTTCAGTACTAAAACCACAATCAACCCCAATCGCACTTACATTTCTGTACAAATTCCTCAAAGAACAACTATCCACTAATTCCCTTAGGTTCGACCCCTACTTGCCGCTTTACTACCCAATAGTGAAGTCTCAAGTAGTGGACTTATAAATTAATCTTGCACATTGCCTCACGACAAGGCTGTGTGTCAACATGTCACCACTGCCAAAAAAGGGGCATCTGTCTAGAGATTGCTATAGCAAAAACGAAGGAGAACCACCTGCCCCAAAGCCAGCTCAGGCTATGTTTACTGCATGGGGAGACACGGATGAGGATAGTGACAATGGAAAGTGTTCCAAGGATCCCTGCTTGATGGCTCATTCCACATCTAGTGAGGTAATGGATACTAACTCCTTTGTTGATGAAGTATTTTCTGAATCTGATCTTGCAGAAGCAATAGCCAAAGTCTTAACCAAAAACCGAGATCTAGAGGATAGACTGGCAGAGATGGAACAGGATCATCAAGATGACATAGAAGAGAACCGTCTCTGGTCAACCAAAGCCATGCTTCTTGAGAAAGATATGGCAGAGCATGTGTGTAGGTGTCGCTCCTGTAAAGGAAAAGAGAGACAGATCAGCGAGCTAAGTGATGAGCTAAAACGCATGATGATCGGAAACACTGAGTTAGCTGACTTCCTAGCAAAGGTTGAAAAGCTGAATGATGAGCTGAACAATCTTAGACAAAAGAATGAAGAACTCCTCCAGACAGTGGAAAGCCTGAGACTCGAGGACGCTACACGAGAAGAAGAATGGGTCCGTGATCTTCAAGCTAAGAGGGTAGAAGAAGCAAAGAAGGATCTCAAGAAAAGTTTTGTTTGACCAGGACTTGGACACGAAGAGGAAAAGGCTGCCAAAGGAAAAGGTGTAATGATGGAACCAGGAGAAAGCTCTCGCCAGAGAAGAAGGCCTCAGACCATCAGACAGACGAAGAGGGAAGACAGTCCACAGGAAGGATTCAATATCCATGATACGGATTCTGTCCCCTACAAGGCCAGAAAAGCATATGAAATATGGAAAAAGATGAGCCTGAGTCGTAAACCTTCAAAGATAGACTTCCACGCTAGAAAGATGAAGACTTCTAAACCACCTGGCAGAAGCAAGTATGTCGATCTTCCATGCCACAGATCATGCTGGCATTGTGGACAATCTGGACACTACAGAGCAGAATGCCCAAGACTAAGGGAGATAGATGAAAGGAACCGCAACTGGTTGGAAGCTCAGGATCACTGCCCGGGACCACGCTATCAGAAGAAAGCCAGTCCATATAGAAAGAAGGGCAGAGTCGATCACTTTCGCCACCACTATGATCTAGCAATCCGTGGTAGACCAAGGAGCACGCCCGGGCGAAAGATTGACATAACTGACCATGGTGCTCACTATCAATCTTACTATGTTCCTGCTGCTAAGTTCATTCCTAAACTTAGTAAGCCCAAGCTTGTCTGGGTTCAGAAAAACTAATCTTTTCTTTGCAGGAAGGAGTGAGGTCCCGTCCATGGTATTTAGATAGTAGCTGCTCAAAGCATATGATAGGGAATCCAGGATGGTTCGACTCGCTCCATAAACACTCCGGAGGAAGCATAATCTTCGGAAATAAAAGCAAAGGAAATGTGATAGCTATGGGAGAGGGAAGATAGTTCTGAGAGGAATTCGTGTGAACGAAATCTGCACCGTTGATCCAGATTTTGTTCTGAGGAAGAACTGTGCCTTGCAAGTATCGCTGAAAATTCCATCTTATGGCGCACGAGGTTTAGGAACGCAAGTATGAGGCTACTGTACAAACTCCATCAGAAGGAATTGGTAGTCGGCGTACCCAAGGTGGAAAGCACCTTTGATCAGGTATGTAGTGCCTGTGCCACAGGAAAGCAAGCACGGACTTCATTTCCATCGAAGCAAATTGTAAGCACCTCTGGACATGATCCACATGGATCTGTGCAACCCCGTCAATATTGTCAGCAGTGGACGAAATAGGTATACTCTGGTCATAGTCGATGACTACTCCAGGGACAAGGGTATTGATCACAACGGTGTAGTGGAACGAAAGAACAGAACCTTGGAGGACATGTCACGGACAATGCTAATCGGAGTGGAGTTCCGAAAGGTTTCTGGGCAGAAGCAGTGCATGCTGCATGTTACATTCTCAACAGAGCATCGCTTCGATCCATGATAGGGAAAACTTCGTATGAACTGCTGCATGGACGAAGGCCTAAAATCTCACATCTAAAGGTATTCGGTTGCAAGTGCTTTGTCCACAACAACAGTAAGGAACACTTGGGAAAGTTCAATGCTCAGAGTGATGAAGGAGTGTTCGTCGGAAACTCTAGCCATAGCAAGGCTTCAAAGTCTACAACCTGAGGCTAGAGAAAGTTGAGGAGAGCGTGAATCACGTAGACAAAGCTCTACCAGATGAACAAGTAGAAGATGGTGAGATAGCTGATCCACCAGGTGGATATGACAACGATGACCATGCGGTGGAATCTGACGAAGAGCTTCCTGTCGAGGAAGAAGAGATTGGTGCCAACCTTAAGGGGGAACTCAGAACCACCCGCTATGAACGAGCGGTTCATCGACCAACCAGACTGGAGGACTACCAGTGCTACATTTCTCAGGAACAGGTAGACCTTAATAGTCTACGTCAATTCTGTGGATTTGCCTCCTTTGTTTCTTTTGCAGAATCGAAGACGGATGTGGAAGCGCTTAAGGACCCAGAATGGGTCAATGCTATGCAAGAGGGGCTCCACCAATTCGAAAGAAACGAAGTATGGCGTCTGGTTCCTAGACCCAAGGATAAGGATGTGATCGGAACAAAATGGGTCTTTAGAAACAAGTTGGATGATAAGGGAGTCGTCGTAAGGAACAAAGCCCGTCTGGTGGTCAAAGGATACAACCAGCAGGAAGGAATAGACTATGACGAGACATTCGCTCCAGTGGCAAGACTAGAAGCAATCAGACTTCTGATAGCTTACTCAACCTATCACGGGTTCACCTTGCAACAGATGGATGTAAAGACGACATTCCTGAATGGAGTCTTAAAAGAAGAGGTGTTTATGAGCCAGACTCCAGGTTTTGAGGACAGAGATCATCCTAATCATGTGTATGTCCTTGACAAGGCACTGGATGGGTTGAAGCAAGCTCCCCGCGCCTGGTATGAAAGACTATCTGTTCCTTCTGTCACATGGATACGTCAGAGGAGAAGTGGACAAAACTCTCTTCCTCCCGAAGGAAGGGACTGACACTCTAGTGGTTCAGGTATATGTTGATGATATTATCTTAGGTTCAACTAACCCTAACCTTGTTAAAAAGTTCACAGATCTGATGTCAAGCGAATTCGAAATGAGTATGGTTGGAAAATTGAAGTATTTCTTGGGACTTCAAGTAGCACAAGATGAAGATGGAACTCGGATCCATCAGCAAAAATCTGTGAGAGAAAACCTGAAGAAGTTCGGGATGGAATCAGCAAAAACATGTGCTACACCAATGTCTCTGAATGGCTCGTTAGCAAAGGACGAGTCTTCCCTTCAAATTTCAAGCAGATCCCAGAGAAACACACGTTAAAGCTGTGAAAAGGATCTTGAGATACTTAAAGGGAACAGATGATCTGTGCCTATTCTATCCAAAGGGAGGTGACTTACGTCTGACAGCCTATACAGATGCTGATTATGTGGCTGCAAGATGGACAGAAAGTCCACCTCAGGGATGGCACAATTCCTTGGACCATGCCTGATTTCATAGGGGTCCAAGAAGCAGTCTTCCATTGCTCTATCCATCGCAGAGGCTGAGTATATTGTAGCCGCCGCATGCTGCGCACAACTCCTTTGGATAAAGCAACAGCTAAGTGATTACGGTGTAAATCTTGAATGCGTTTCAATTCTATGTGATAATACTAGTGCCATTAATATTTCTAAGAATCCAGTGCAGTTTTCGCGTACTAAGCATATAGAGATTAGGTATCATTTCGTACGTGACTGTGTAGAAAAGAGCACAATAGCTATGGAATACTGCAGAACCGAGGATCAAATTGCAGATATCTTCACGAAAGCACTGCACAGGGAGCCCTACGAGAAGCTACGAATTGAACTAGGTATGACTTCTCTCATCTAGTTTGTAATTCGTGTTAAATTTTCCGAATGACTGGCTAGACTAGGCTGCGTGCTAATATACCATGATATGGACTTGCTGCGTATGAAATTGATCATTGTGTGAAAGGTGTTCCATGAAGTCACCTTGTATGCATGATAGATAAGACTACTAGATGCAGAATTTGAGCATGTCACACAATTCTTTGCTGCCCAAAAGAGACTTCCTCTTTGAACCCACAATATATGCCACGGAAGTACTCTAAGACCAACCTTAGCCTATCATGTGTGGAGAATAAAGATATTAGCCCTTTGACTTAGTAGATGATTTTCTTGGTTATCTCCACACTGCACAAAATTACCTTGATGTGATTTAGTGATTTTTTTCGTGAGTAAGTAGTGCTCTTATTGTACCTCTTGGGTAAAGCTAAAGCACTACAACCTTTGTGAAAAACCATGAGACAAACCGGGGTCATTCTTAAACCGATTCAGACTGGCTCAATCGAATATGTGGCCGATTCAATCTGTGGTTATTACTGAGTAACGGTAAGAAGATAATGGGTGGCAGTTGTAAAGTAGATAAGTGCAGTAAGTGTGAGTGGACTACACAGTAAGCGATGCAACTGCACAACAGACTGTCTTAATGTCTTTTATTGCGGTTGGTGCACATCATATGGAAAATGAACAGTTAAAGAAGGGTTGTCAAAGCAATTGAAGCGTCTTTTCTCCCAGCCGGACACGTGGAAGCAATCCACTAAAATTAGGGAGCTACGAGGCACTTAATGACTACTTTCTGAAATTGAAGATAAGTGTATCTGCAAATTGATTCAGCTTATCTAAATTCAAATTTTCAAGATTGAAGTGCCATTTGGAGGATTAGCGGCTGCCAGCACGAACAAAAATTCTAAGTGCTACATTTATGGCGATTAAACTGACATGTATGGAGAAAAGCAAGAGCTGCGTCTGCAGCTCGGTCGTCATCATGATGGGTGCTGATGTTGTCTTTATGGCGTGGAAAAACAGCAAAAGTGTTGGTACGTAAACAGTCCGCAACACTTAATACCTACAGATGGACATGTGGTAGATAACTGTGGAGTGAATTCAAATTTGGGAATTGCACGAGGAGGCTTGGTTATTGCCTAATTCTGAATCCGGAAAGAGACTCAAATCTGCAATTCCTTTTGGAGGTTAAAAAATTAAATCTTGCGAGATTCTAGGATGCCGATTGAAATTCAAATTGAAAAGGAAATTTCTAGGGTTTCTCACAGTATAAAGAAGAGAAACAAAGGCGGGATCTTGGCATCCAACAGCCAGCAGTGGAGAGTGTTACGTCTACTGTTCCTAGTATGGAGGCCTTTGACAATATTGGCTGGACGTTTGATGAAGCCAGGTGATGGTAGAATGCTCGGATAACCACCCCACAGCCAGCTGCATCTCAGGAGGTTGATCCTCTGGAATAGCATCCGTTGCATCCAGATGAGGGGTCACCGGCCGTGATTGAGAGGCTATCTGGAAAGATGGACTTGCTGACTGAGAGAGTGGCTCGTCTGGAGTCGTTGATTGAGAAGGAGGCTAAGGAGTCTGATGTTGGCTGGGTGACGGAGCTGCGCACTAAGCTTGAAACTCTTGAGTCACTGCCTACCCTGGTCAAGGAGGTGAAGAGTCTGCCAAAATCAATATGATTCATGGGACTCAGATCAGAGAGGAGTTGGGGGAGCTGAATCGTCAGCTAAGATACGTGGGGACAGAACTGGTTGAGCAGTTGAGGTTATTGGTGAGTGATTAGCCCAAGGTCTGTCTCATGGTTGCCCTTTTCCTTGTTATCCCCACCACATCATTCCTATGTTTTTTTTGTGACTTTTTTTTCTTCGTTGCCTTGCTCGTTTTCTGCTTGATAGTAGTTAAATTTTCTGCGTGCTTGTGTGTTCCCTTCGGGGCCCCTTTTTACCTTTAGTAAATGAAGAATGCAGTTTCTTCCATTACCTGGGTATATTAACTTGCGACCTTTTTAATGATGCCAAAAGGGGGAAGATAACATGAGTGCATTACTTGAGGGGGAAGTCACTACTGAATTTCAAATCTAATGCCTATCTAAGGGGGAACCGTTGTGAGTTCGTAGAAGTGTCTGTCTAATAGAAACTGACTGAAAAAGCTATTTGCTAGAATAGTGATGAATCTATCTGATAGATTAGTGATGATTTGAATTACATGTGATGGATTTCTGTTTTATTTGAAGAAGTGTTTGTCATCATCAAAAAGGGGGAATTTGTTGGAACCCATAGGTTTTGATGATCACAAACACTTAGCTAATATTCTGTTCAAGTGTGCAGAAATCCATTTAATAGATCGAAGACAGATCGAAGATCGAATTGCCACAGGACAGTTGAATTAACAACATTCTACATATCAGTTGTAGCAAGTTCTATTTAATGGAGAAGAAAAATAAAGACAGATTCAAGACAGAATCTTGTCTTATTTGGACAGAAACCCATTAGGGTTTGGACAGTTGGGCTGGGCCAGGTCTTTGGGCCCAGATGACAAGACATATCAAACTCTTTATAAACAGCTAGGGTTTCATAAGATGTCTTGTGGAGGCAGAGCTGCGTTTTTCCAGAAACCAGAGAGGCAGAGCTGTGATTTCCAGAGAGAAGAACTGCGGCGCCTCCACAGAGCAGAACGACGATTTCTGAGGACAAAGAAGCGGATTCCTGAAGAGAAGAACGGCGACTTCCCAGGAGATAGAAGCTATTGCATTCAAGAGCTGAGCTTGCTAAAGCCGCACACACGAAGGTTTGAGATCGAAGCGATTACTTTGGCGGATTGAGTAGAGGTCATCAAATAGAGTCGGATAGACGTAGTTTGTAAACCCTACAAGTATATCGGAATATAAAGTAATCGTCTTCGAAAATCCTTTCAGTGGAATCTGAAATGTAGTGGTTTTCACCTTATCACTGTTGTGATAAGGTTTTCACTATATATCCGTGTGTAGTATTTTCAGTCATTTACATTCCTGCATTATTCTCCGCTGCTATCTGATTATTGGACGGTAAACCAAATCCGAGACTTCCGTCTAATAAACTGCTAACACTAATCGATCCAACACAGAGAGAGGCCATTCCCAGGTTTATATCGCAAGCAGTTAGACAAAACATTTTTGCCTTCCAAATCCAAGATCCACGAATTAATTTAGAGTTTATGAAATGGAGTGTGTCTGATGATGCCTGTTATAGTGAGTTTGATTTTGGCGAAGTAATGTCATATTTTCGCCTTCCGAATTTGTTTGGATACTGCAAAATCTTATCTCAAGTCCAGCGATTATTTTATTTTATTTTTCAAATTTGAAATTATGTGGTCAATTTTACCTTTATTTAGATGATAAAGCATGAAATAAATGATACAAAATCCGATTAGATTACTTGGTGTTTAAAATTAGGTTAAAAAAATTGCCGAGTGTTAACATATTTTTTCATAAATTATTTTTCAGGTTCTGAGAGTTTATCGAGTCGGTTCAGACTGCGTACCTTGTACGCGGGTCGAAGGGTATATATATGTGTCAACAAAATCACTCGGTCTCTTACTTTTTCTTCGAACCAGATCAATCATGTCGGACGCCGAAATCAGCACAGAAAACAACAAGCCTGAGCCTCAACCCTCGCTTGATGAAGCCTCCGCTGGATTGAAGTCATTGTCGATCGCGGATGAGGGTAAAATCGAGTTTCTTGAGGACCCAGATGCCTCCAATATCAATGCAGTAAGTGCCTCGTTGTTTTGTGTATGTGACATTAGAGTTTTGGGTTTGTGGAAAGATTTCATTTCATCGAATCTTGATAGGTTGCTGATGGAGATACGCCGTATACATCTGCCAAGACATTTGAGGAGCTGAATTTGTCACCTGAGTTGCTGTTGGGTTTATCTGATGAAATTCAGGCTGTTAGCCTTCCTATGATTTTGACCCCTCCTTACAAGGACCTCATTGCTCAAGCTCACAATGGATCAGGGAAGACCACCTGTTTTGTGCTTGGAATGTTGAGACGAGTAGATCCCAACCAAAAGTTCCCCTCAGGCACTTTGTCTCTGCCCCACCAGAGAATTAGCCATACAGGTATCCTTGCAGAATTTATATGTCATCTATTTATATTATACAAGCATGCATACTTTGGTAACCAATACCTAATGTTGCAGAATATTCAAGTTCTTCAAAAGATGTAAGTACACTGGAATTACTTCAGAATGTGCTGTGCCGATGGACAGTGCATCTCGTGTTCCAGCCTCCAAGAGGCCAGTTGTGATGTCACAGATTGTTATTGGTACCCCGGAACTATCTGTAGTCTTGTTTCGAAGAAAAAACTGAGTGTAAACTATCTGAGGATCCTGGTTTTCGATGAAGCTGATCATATGTTGGCTGAGGTAATCATTCAGTCTATTTGGTTTTCTTTTTTTTCTTCTTTATGATCAAATGAGGGTAGGATTATGTGGAGCTTGGTACAGTGCTAATTCAGAGCAAATTGTTAGTGAGGAAGATCATTTGGCTTAATTAAATGAGAACATGAAATAAATAAGGAAACTTTCTTTTCCTTAAACTTATTATTGATAAGATTAGTTTTTTACGATCAACAAAATAGCTTAATATGATCCAAGTAGAAATGGCAGCTACCCTGTTGACACCATGTACATTCCTTAATAGTATAGATGCATTACCATCAACATTTTGACCTTATTAATTACCAAAATTGTAATAATGCAGGATGGTTTCAAAGATGACTCTTTGCGGATAATGAAAGCTATTGATAGAAGTAACAACCGCTGCCAGGTACTTAGCTTGTTAAGTTTATGTTTGTGTATAATACGACTTTACCAACAGAAAGAAGAAAATAACATTGACCTACACTTTGATCACATGTCAAGCGGCCTGTATGGTGACCGTAATGTATGGTTGCCTACATTCACAGGAACTTTTTCCATTCTCATTAGGGATAAACATTCAATTTAGTGTATTTTATTTGGGAAAAGTGAGAAACAATTAAACAAAACATAGGCAATGCATAACAAGTGAATATGAAATTATAGGTCAAGGATAAGAAGATTAAATGAAAAATATATCATATTAATGCGGCAAACGGCAAACCACTAATCTCGCTTTGGGCTTAATTTGTCTTTTCAAAACATAATAGATACTGAATAATTCATACTTTTGTTTTACTCATTGTTACAGAGCTATACTCTTTTTTTTTTAAATTCCTTCTCCGTTTTTGAATGGTTTAGTACCATGGGGTCTTCATAGTCATCAATACTTGAAATATGATAGAGAACATAGCAACGCTGTGATTTAGTTGATGACCCTAATCTGTTACTCATTGATATACTATTGCATGTGTGAATAGCTCGCAATTCTGATTTCTCGGAGATAATTGCAGGTATTACTTTTTTCAGCTACATTCAGCGAAGCTGTGAAGAATTTTGTCTCCAAGGTAGTGAAAGATCACAATCAGATATTCACGAAGAAGGAAGAACTCTCATTGGGTGCACTAAAGCAATATAAGGTGATTGTCGGAATGAATCAAGCAAAATCGTTGTGATAAAAGATAAAATCCTTGAATTGCGGAAGAAAGATGGGCAAACAATTATTTTTGTCCGCTCAAGAGATAGTGCTAGAAAGCTGCATAATGCACTTGTTGACTATGGTTACGAGGTTACCACAATTCAAGGTGCACTTGATCAAGCTGACAGAGACGAGATTGTCCAAGAATTCAAAGACGGGTTGACTCAAGTTCTCATATCAACAGATCTTCTAGCCCGTGGCTTTGACCAGTCCCAGGTTTGATATTATATTTGGACTTTTTCTGTGGACTTTTGTTAGATTTTTTGTATAGTCAGTGCTTTATTCCACTTATATTTTTTTTGCAGGTCAATCTGGTCGTCAACTATGACCTACCTATTAAATATGAAACAAGAGAGCCTGATTATGAGGTCTATTTACACAGGATTGGTAGGGCTGGACGGTTTGGCCGCAAAGGTGAGTTCTAAGATCTACATCAGTGTGGATTAGTTTACACCTGCAGAAGTGTTAATATATGTTTGCACTGGTTATTTGAAAATACATGTTAAAATAGTTTTTGTAAGCAGTTAAGAACATTCAATTTGTCTAAGATCTTCTCTAGATCATGCTGCACGTCTAATTACTTGCCACAGCTGAAGATTTACCTTGTTTATCATGCCAAAAGTGTACCAACGCTGTGATTGCATTAAGTGAAGTTAGGATGTTTCTTTTCTCAACCCCTTTACCATGCATAGTTTGTGTGTGTGTGAATTGCCCCTACTTGATAAACGCAATGTGAACTGGCACTGTGTACATAGATAATGAGACTTTCAGCTTCTTCTTGGTCTTCATTACCTTGGCGTGCATAAAAAAGTGACTGGATTAGAGACTGATTTGAACACATAATTTGTAGTTTGAGTGGTATTCGAGCTGACTGGGGATATACAATTGCCAATACTCTTCTTTGAGATGTGTCAGCATATTGATCTTAATAGTTGTTTCTTGCAGGTGTTATATTCAATTTAATGTGTTTTGATGCGGACAGAAGAATAGTAGAACAAATCGAGAACCACTTTCGGATCAGAATTGAAGAGGTACGCTTCAGTATTGTTTGGGCATCTTCGTTTTTGCTGTGTGAATGTGATAGATGTTCCAATATGAGAGTAATGTGTATTTTTCTTGTGTTGGCAGGTCGACTTGCTGAGCGATAAGACTTTTGAAAGTGCTCTTGAGAAGGCTGTACTACTCTAAATGCGTCTTCTGGCAACATTTCAGTTTGTACAAGAATTACCTTTAAATGATTTTATAAACTATAGGTTGGTCTCAGTCTCTAGTCGGTGATGATACTTTAATAGTGTGTCGGGTGGATGTATGCTTTTTTTTGAGATACAGTTTCTATTTCAGAGCATGATATTCAAAGTACATTTTGTTTGCATACTGTTGACATCGTGTTATGAGCCAGCCTTATCTGCTGAAGATATTATATACATTTCGTACATTTAACTTCGTGTTATGGCGTGAGTGAAAATTTTGTGACCTAACTATACGAGCTTTAGTGAGAAGGCCCGCGCCCGAGTTTGGGCGAAAAATTAGGGTTTCGTCTTGTGGGATGACCTTTGTGGCGGCTCGCCTGGGGTTTGGAGTGGGCCTTCCACCGCGCTCTCAATCACGCCCCACTGGCGGGTTGAACCAGGGAGAAAGCAGTGTGGCTGGGGGAAGGGCGGATGTGGAGCGGAGTAAGGTCAGAGGGAAGGGAGGAGTAAACACGACCGGCGGAGGTGTTGGTAAGCAATCGTCCGGTGGTCCTAAGGAGGCGGAGAAGGGGGTGGGGATAGTGAAGCGTTGGGTAAAGAGGCAGATGGGGGAGAGACAGTGAAAAGGCCGACTGCGTCGGAGGCGGGGGAAGATGCTCGAGCACGGAGCAGGGCGTTTTGGGCAGAAAAACAGCAAACAGTGCCAACAGGGAAAAGGGCATCCCTTTAACGCATGACGTGCAGGGACTGGCGGAAGACGAGGTGTTGTTTTCCAGGGAGGAATGGGAAGAATTAACGAACAAATTTTTCAAGGTTCTGGTGGGTTTCGTCTTTGGCACAGCACCGAGCCTGAGTCGGATGAGAGGGTTTGCCAGAATAAAGTGGGGGATGAGTCAATAGTATCAGTGTCACTGCTTAACGAGGGGATCTTTTTGTTCCGCTTCAAAGAAGAGGATTGTAGGCTAAGGATTCTGAGTGGAGGACCCTGAAGCTTCGACAACAGGTCATTAATTTTGAAGCCATGGTCAGAGGATGAGGAGTATAAGTGTGGGAGTATTGATGCCTTACCAGTGTGGATTCGGTTGCCTGGCCTTAAAGCTCACTTGTGCGATGCCCGCAGTCTTAGCCGGTTGTGTTCTCAATTGGGGAGGCCGATTTGTACAGATGGTGTTACGGCAGAGGGGTCATTCATGAGCTATGCTAGAGTATGTGTTGAAGTTTTTGCTGATCAGGAATTCAGGGATGTCATCCGGTTTAAAGATCCGTATGGGAATTCTCATGTCCAGCCAGTTATGTACGAATGGAAGCCGATTCGATGTACAAATTGCCTGAACTTTGGCCATTTGACAAACAAGTGCCCGGAGCCTAATATGGAAAAGATGTTGGATGACTTAAGAAAGCATGAGGCTTTAATGGTCAAACATCAAGATAAGCGTGACCTGATTGAGGAGGAGGGGGACATTGAAGAAGTCCCTCTCCTTGCTGCCGGTATCTCGCCGGAGGATGCTGGGGATGAATCAGTTATATTTCTGGAAACTCTGGACGTAGAAAAAGGTGATGTTACTAGCAGTGGTCCTTCCAAAAAGGGATGGTTGATCACATTGCCCAAGTTAATCAAGTTGTGGATGATGAGTACGGTAACAGTGTAAAGAAGGGGGGAGAATGACAGTCTAAGTGATGCGTTTAGAAAGGTTATGTCCAAGAGTGCCCTAAAACGTGCTAGGAAAAAGGAGAAACAGAGGGAGGAGGGTGAATCTAGCCGTGATTCAAGTGAGGTGTCGAGAAATCCGAAGTCCTCAAATTGGGGTGGAAGAGCTAAGGGTGCAGAGAGAGAACTAGCAAAGGGAAAGAGAGTAGACAAAGCGGACAACGGGGGAATGCACAATGCTAAAGTTCTTAATGTGTAGTATTGCTTCCTGGAGTATAAGGGATTTGAACAGCTCCCTCAAAAAAGCTGAAGTAAAAGGGTGGATTTCTAGAGATTGGCTAGATTTGGTTGTGGTGTGTGAGATCAAGCTTCAGGAGAATAAGTGGGAGGATGCATATAAGATGTGTAGGCCTGATGAGTCTTGGAAGGTAGAGTTTAGTGTGCCTCATAATGGCTGGGCTAGGATCATGATCCTATGGAACGACGAAAGGATCATGGTGAAACAAGTGGTGAGAGCTACTCATTTCATTTTGTGTGAGATTGAAGTGGGAGGGGTTTCAACCTGGGTTGCCTTCGTCTATGCTAGTAATGACCAGAGGGAGAGATCAGAGATGTGGAAGAATCTAGAAGTGAATATGAGAGATAGAACGGGAGCTTGGGTTCTATTAGGAGACCTAAACTGCATTATGGAGCGCAAAGAGAAGCTTAATAGAAACAGGGTCCGTGACTGTGAGTTAGTTGAGCTTAGAACTTTTGTGGACAAGGTGGAATTAACAGATATTCACGCTGGCGGCTGCTTCTTCACAAAGCACATCAATCCCCAAGAGAGAATCTGGTGTAAACTAGATAGAGCGATGGCGAATGCTCAATGGTTGAAGCAGTTCGCAGACTCCTTCGCCATATTTCAGGCGCCAAGTTTATCTGATCATAGTCCTATCAAAGTGTCGTGGGGGAGAAAAGGAAGTACCCGAGATCCTTCAAGTATTGTCTCTTCTGGGAGGGGTTGGAAGAGTATGAGGAACAAGTGAAGAAGGAGTGGAACTCGTCCAGGAAGTGCAGGAATTTATTCATGATTCAGACAACGCTTAAGAGAATGAAGGGCATGATGAAACAGGTGTTCTGGAAAGCTACTAAGGGGATGGATGCCAGAGTCAATGCAGCTAGAGATGCTTTGTTTAGAGCCCAAGAGAAATCAGAAGCGGAGCCTAATAGTTCTGGGTTGATCGAGGATGTCAGGGGTAAAGCTATGGAGTTCAGAAAGCTTAAGCACAATCAGCTCTTGTTTTATAAGAAGAGGGCCAAGATTAGATGGGCCAAGGAGGGAGATGCTAATACTGGTTTCTTTCATTCCTATGTGAAATGCAGGGGAGAGCGTAATAAAATCAGATTGGTGAAGACTAGGAATGGCGTGATCTCGACTGACCCCAGTGTGATTGAGGAAGAGTTTACCGATCATTTTAAGAAAGTGTTAACCCTTCAGCAGCCTACGACGACTATAGATGAAGCAACTGTTCGTTCTGGTCCTTTGGTGACAGCGGTGGACTGTAGGAAGCTAGTCAGGGAAGTCACAGATATGGAGATATGGCAGGCTGTTAGTAATATTGGATCGGACAAAGCTCCTAGGCCCGACGGCTTTTCTTCAGGTTTCTTTAAGAAGAACTAGTCGTTAATTTGAAGAGAAGTGTGCTCGAGCATTCAGCATTGTTTGAGGCACAACGCCTTACCAAAGGGAATGAACTCGGCATACATTGCGCTGATTCCTAAATTGACCTCGCCAGAAACCCCTGATCAGTTCCGTCCAATCTCCTGCTGTAATGTTATGTACAAGATTATTTCTTCGATTCTAGCAGGTAGACTTAGGGAGGTCTTACCTTCCATTATCAACCAAGCTCAAGGCGCCTTTGTTGAAGATAGATCTATTATTGGTAATATCTGTTTAGCTCAGCAGTTATTATCTGGTTATGGGCGGAAGAACATTAGCGAAAGAGTCGCTTGGAAGACAATAGAAGCAGGCTTATGATTCCGTAAGCTGGAAGTTCCTTGATGATATGTTGCGGCTGCTGAATTTTCCAAGGAAGTTCATCTCCTGGATGAATATGTGTGTTCAAACAGCGTCCTACTCTATCCGGATCAATGGTGAGATGGTGGATTATTTCGAGGGGAGAAGGGGGCTCCGGCAAGGTGATTCCATCTCGTCGTTTCTTTTTACTATTGTCATGGAGTATCTATCGAGGAGCCTGCTTCTATTGTCTAAGAAGAATGGTTTCTATTTCCATCCCAAGTGTCACAGGGTGAAGCTCAGTCACATATTATTCGCCGACGATCTTCTTGTTCAGCAGTGGCATGAATTGTTCTATTTCAGCCTTAAAGAGCACCGTGGATCACTTCTTGGAGGTTTCCGGCCTTGTGATTAATACTGAGAAGAGCCAGATCTTTGTAGGGGGTATGGGAGAGGCCAATAGACGATGGGTGGAAATTACGCTGAACACAAGCTTGCATGATCTACCGGTGAAATATTTGGGCATTCCCTTGAATGCTAAGCACTTGAGTACCGCGGATTGTGCTGAGCTGCTGGATAGAATGACCAAACGCCTCAATTCATAGAATGGTAGGCTTCTGTCAAGAGCCGGTAGAGCTATGTTAATTAACTCAGTCCTTCAAGCTATGGTGCTCTACTGGGCTCGAGTTTTCATCCTCCCTAAGCAGGTTGTCAATGCCGCTAATGCTATCAGTGCTAATTTTCTGTGGAAAGGAGGCAGCTCTAGAAAAGGAGGGCACCTAGTAGCGTGGGATGTGGTGTGCCGGCTTAAAGAAGAAGGAGGTTTAGGTATTAAAAACCTAAAGACTTTTAATGATGCTCTGGTGATGAAACAGCTGTGGGATTTTCACGAGAATAAGCAAAACTTATTCGTGGAGTGGCTCAAGGCGTATTGGTCTAAGGGGAGGGATTGGTGGCTGGACAGCATGGAGTCCAAAAGCTCTTGGATCATGCAACGACTGTCCTACTGCAAGCAGTTAAGCACTATCTGTGCTAATTCAGGGAGCGGAGGAATGGTTGGGATCCATAATGATAATGGGTTGACTGTGAAGAACATGTACGAGAAAATGAGGGTGCAGGGCAGCAGCGTAGAGTGGTGTGACTTGGTGTGGAATAGATTCAATGCACCAAGGGATTCTGTTAATGCTTGGCTGGCTAGCCAAGATAGGCTCCTGAAAGAACAGAATTCTGCGAATGGGTGGCTCTGTTGATCCGAACTGTGTTCTTTGTGGGCAGGCCGAGGAGAGCAGAGATCATCTCTTTTTGGTGTGTCCCATAGCTGCGGATTTGTTGATGAGAGCCTTGAGTTTTCTAGGGGTGAGCAGAGGTCCGTCACAGTGGCACTTGCTTATTCCGTGGTTTAAGAGGAGTTGCAAGGACACATTACAAACAAGTTTCATCGCAGCGGCTGCCACAAGAACTATGTACGTGATTTGAAGCATGAGGAACAAGAAATTGTTTAGAGAGGAAGAAGTGAATGTTAGTGCTAGTTGTAGGGACATTATAGGAGGCCTCTAGATGAAATTGGGTGCCATTGATGTTAGGAAGACTAATGAGATTGATAGACAATGGCTAGGTAGTATAGGCATGTTGCCTTGATTCTTTCGGCGTAGCTGTGAGCGGTGTTTTTTGGTTGTTGCTCTCGGCAGCTCTTAGGTTCGTTTGTGCAGGTTTGTGTTTCAGTGTTTTGGCAGTGCCCTCTTTTGAATGAAATTCACTTTTATTCAAAAACATCGTGTTATGGCTAGCCGCCTCATCCAGCCCTTTTCCTTGTCGTCGCCGCCACACCCAGCACTCCGCTCCTTCCCGCCGCCTCTTCTCGCTCCATAGCCGTCTCCAATTGTCCCTTCGCCCATCTACTCCTCCTCCTCCATCAGCTCCCCTCTTCGACTCGTCTCATCGCCCTCCACTCTCAAACTTAGTCGCCTCCATGTCTCCTCTCCGTTGTGGCTTTTTAGGCGATGATTGAGGGCCTCGACGTTGTGATTGGTGACTTGGGTGGGTGATTGGGGTGAGGTTGGTGGTGTTGGGGGCGGGGGCGTGTTTGCAACGGTGGTGGCTGTTGTCGGACCGGGGTTGTTGGTGTCGAATGGGACTGCTGGCGCACTGGCTATGGTGTGTGGAGGGGAGTTGGAGTGTTTCATTTTGGGTGCCCTTCTGTAAATTTGTACATATTTCTATGTACTTAAGTTTTCTCCACCTGAACGGTGGAGTGATGCCGACAGCGTTGACTGTTTGTTTTGGTCGTCACCGCTAGGGGTGGTCATAGAAGATTGTCCTTGGGATGGATTACAAGGACTTGATGCTGGATATGTTGGATTACTCACTGTGGACTATGTGTTGGCTTTCTGTGCCGGTCAGATTTGCAACATGTCTTTTTCAGGCCAGATGGATGCTACGTCTTTGTTTCCGTATCTTGTCGTTTGTATTAGCTTCTTTTTGCCTTGTACCGCCTATTGGCTCTATAAAAAAACATCGTGTTATGAGTCAACCTCGGGCGCTAAGACCTACATTTAACATCCAATCAAGAAAAAAATAGACAAGTAGACATTACACAAGTATGTCATATTTTTGGTGTCCTCTTAGATTTTGAATGATTTGAATGCTTCCTAGTCAACTAGGTCATGTAGGACCTCAAAGGAAGAAGAAAACATCTTAGTTATACGCAGTGCGGATCCAAACTTTTTATGAATGGGGGCAAACATCATAAATCTTTTACATCATCACAAAACTTTAAATTTCTAGAAGCTGAAATTAAACCCTAACTTTATAACATATATATTAAATTGACTACGAGATTTATCTTAGATTAAATATATTTGTTTTAATTATATTTAATGACAAAATTAAGAAGATACAAATTTGTTTATACGTCAAATATGCTATTTAAGTTCAAATTCTGGGATCAAATTAGATTACTTTCTATAAATGAGGTCAACCTCCGCTTTACTTGTTTATTCGTGCTCAAAAGTATATTCGATAAAAAGAAAATCATTCGTCTTTTTTCTTTTTAAAAAAAGTTTATTATGAATGAACAATTCCAAAATCATGTCGTGAGATGCATTAAGTGGATTTTTTTAAGTGTATTTTTTTGATACAACATTCTTTTGAAGAGGAAAAAATCACATGAAATTCTTGAATTTAGTAATGTCTTTGTTGTTGATCAACTCATTTGTACGTTCTCATTCAGAAATTAAAAATGAAGAAGTCAACATCTCTTCAATCCTAAATTCTCCACCAAAACCCTAAATTGTTGTTCACTCTACATGTAGAAGAATGTCATCTGATGACGAGAATATCAGAAGATGAGAAAATTCTGTTCTAAAATTCTGTTACACAGACTATGATCATCATGTTCTAAAATTCTGTTACACAGACTATGATGATCATCGCGTATTAATACCTAAAAGGGGTAAAGCTGTTACATGAGGATTGGAGTCACAAACATACCCAAAAAGTACATTCCTCTATATCCTGAAAGACCCAACAGCAGTAATAATGACAGTACCACAATAACCAATAATAACAAGGAATTGCTTATGAATTAGCTACGTACCAGTAATCGACATGGCAGAACTGCAAGGTTCCAACAGGTCTAATGCCATTCATGTCCCACTCATATACCTGCAAGTGTCCTTCGGATTCTTTCAAGTTACGAATTATCAAGTTCTTGAGAAGGTAATTAGCAATATGATAGATGTAGGACGAAGGTTCTTGAGCTTCCTTATGAGGCTGGTGTAAGTACATGTCATTGAATATGCGAGCGCTCCCGTGAGAGGTGTAGGACCAGTTCAACAGTAACAAAGATGGTTTATATTGTTGGAGGGATTTTCTGAAGCTGATCAGTGATCCTAACCCTTTTCCTGATGTCCTTGCCAATTGGCCCAACTCTCCAATGTTAGTCGACTTGAGGTAGTTCATATAAACATACTTGCTTTTATTTTAAATATTTCGCCTTGCAGCATTTTGGGTGTCTAGAATATAAATAAATGTAGCACATAATTCCTAGAATATAAATATGTGGTTCCCTGAATCTCTTGTCGATGCTTCAAATAAGTGTAACTTGGATACTGTATGAATCACTAAGACAATTCGTTTTTCAAATTCGATATTTCTCCCAAGCAGGGATTCAGAAATAGGCGACCTGGGATAAGACAAACGAAAGTACTGGAATGGCGAAACGGAATTGAGTAAACAAACCAATCGGAATCGATCAATTGAAGAAGCTGAACTTATGCAAAGACTATCACACTCTCTGGAGTTTTTCGACCTCAATATGTCACACAGAACATCGAGTTTTTGCCAGTTTTTGATCGATAAGAACACCGATTTGAAATACTAACCGTGCTACCACGCGTCCAGCCTTCACGTTACCATCGCGCATAGTGAATACACTACGAGATCGGCGCGACGAAGCCTCAATGTCTTAACCGGACGCAGTACATATCCTCCGCGCGCCCAACCTTAACATTCACAAGCCGCGTCCACAGTAGACATTAACTAGGTTAAACTATACACTGGACGCGCCCACTAATGTCTCGTTTGAGAGCGGATCATACTGGACGAAAACTCAAAACGAGCTCAAATGATCTCGGAATGGCTTGATGTATTTACCAAACCTTCCTTACAGGGTATATGCATGATTAGTTCAACAATTATCCTAAAATCTCCAACAATCCTCCCCCATTTTAGGGTAGGGCTCATCATTTGACCCTACGATCAAAATGCCCATAGGATAACCCTGACCATACCCTTACCCTATCCTGTCCGTTCTTCTACCATATATGTTACCCTGCCCTGTAAGCTGTAGGCATGGTAAGGGTCATAGAAAAAAATCATACCCTACTATTCTACCCTGCCCTTCTACCCTATTATCCTACTGACACAGCGGCAAAAATCGGGATAAACGAATTCACCAGCAATGAATTCGGGGATAGCTTGGAATCCATTAAAAAAGTTTGGAATCCATCAAAAATGAAAAACCAAAGGTTTATTGATTGGAAAATAAGATACATAACTGAAACCCTAAGATGGGTTTAAATAGGAAAACATAAAACCTAATTAGGAAAGGAAATCTAAAAAGATAATTATAGGTTGCCTAAAAAAAATAATGCTACCTAAAAAGATAATACTACCTAAAAAGATAATGTTGCCTACAAGATAATGCTGTCTAAAAACTAAAACAAAGAATTAAAGCTAAAATACTAATTCAGAGCCCTAAACGCTCCTACATCAATCTCCTCTACTTCAAAAGAACTCGATTCCGAGTTCTCTTCTAAATATAGGACCTCATCCACCTTGAATGGACCATGCTTGTGAGGCTGTATCACATCATAACCTATCTGCGACTCCATCCTTTTCTCTTGAATAGTGATAATCCTCCTTGGTCCAAGCTCTCGCACATTCTGCGACTCCATCCTTTTTCCATTTTTGAATCACAGTTCTACCACTTTCGCTTTCTCGCGTTCGAACTCCGTTGGTATCGAAGAGACTGCGAGCTTCAATGGGTCAACTTCTTTCACTGCTTTCTCGATACTCAGCCTCATGTCGTCGCCGTGAGTTGTTTTAGAGTTCATATAATTTGAAAGCTCCGCTTTCAGTTCCTTCAGAGAGACATCAGCAACATCTAACTTGGATTACAAAGGAAACTTCTTCGACTAGACTTTGATCGGTCCCTGATGAGACGTATTTATACGACTCATTAAGTCATTAAATCCCACCATTTACGACATTTGATCATGAGAACATTTACTTGTTAATGTCGTTTTGGATTTCAGGGCCTTTAGGAGTCTAAATAGGAAATGAGCTTAACAATGGCATTTTAGGCCACAAAAGCATCACAAGGTGATTTGGAGGCAAAATGGGACCTAAGGACCTCATCCGGGGCCAAAGGACCCAAGTCGGAACCTAAGGACCTCAGCCGAGTCCCTACCCGGGTCCCTGTCCGAGTGCCCGAGTCCCTGTCCGAGAGCCCAGGTCCCTGCCCGAGTCACTGTCCGAGTGCCCGGGTCCCTGCCGAGAACACCAGGGCATGCGCCTGCGTCCGAGCGCCCGAGGCCTGTGCCGAGTGCCCGAGGCCTGCGCCGAGTGCCCGAGGCCTGCGCCCGAGGCCTGTGCCGAGTGCCCGAGGCCGATGCCCGATGCTTGTGCCAGCGCTTGCGCCCGAGCGCCCGATGCCCGATGCCTGTGCCAGCGCCTGCGCCCGAGCGCCCAATGCCCGATGCCTGTGCCTGCGCCTGCGCCCGAGGACCGTGCCCGAGCGCCCGGGTCCCCGACCGAGTCACTGCCGAGCCTCCAAGGTCCACAATCGAGTTTGTCGAGCAAACCTGCCAATTTCTCAATTCCGTCTCGAGCAAAGTCATTCAAATAGAAGACAAATCGATGGATTTCACCTTTCCAAGGAAAATGCTCGAGCGGATTGGCAGTTGGCCCAGCTTCAAGCAAGGAACCCGCGCGCTGAAAGGACCAGAACCAAAATGCTCGACCAGACGGGCGAATCTTGGAAAACTGCTCGATCAAGTTGTTTGGAATGCCCACTTATTCAGAGGATCTCAATTTTCAGGCCGAACGCTCGAGCAAAACTGCCCTTGGCCGAAGACCAAGCCATTTCGACTCAACCAAGGGCCAAAAGCGGGCCCCACTGCAGTTCTCGGCTCGTCCTTCGAGGGCTGACGTGGCCTGGCGTGTGCTCACTCCAAGGCAACCTTCACCAATGCCAAGGACCCCTAGGCCAAAGAGGAAAGTCGGTTGGGCCATTGCTTGTGCCAAATCACTTATGCCACTCAAACTTGAAGATCAAGTCTCATCCAAGGGCCTAGAATCTTCCTCATTCTCTATATATAGAGCCCCTTGGCCTTTGTAATAGAAATTCGAAAATCTCACAAAAATCCATCCTTGTTACTCTTGTCATTTGGCTTGGAAATTGGAAAGTTCAACATCTCTCTACTCCTTCCCTTACTTGTTACGCATTTTACCTTTTGTCCTACGCATTTTGGGTTTGAGCCTTCTTATTCCGGTTATGCTCCTTAGTTCTCATATTCATTTCATGAATATGAGTGGCTAAACTTCCATAATTCGGTTTGGGGTCCCCTTAATGTTGTAGCAAGGCTCTAAGACCTTGATCTTAATGCTTCCTTGTGTTCATTTGCTAGTCATGTGCCAATGATATGGGAATGAATGCCTAGGCTAAGCTAATGCTACGAAAGGGCAAGGTTTAGCCGAATGGGTTCACTACCTTCATTGTGCTTGTTGTCATTGAAAAGTGAAACAAGCTTTAGCACCTAGTCTAGTACACTTCGAAAGAGGTTATTAAACTTGTTCGCACTAGAAATCCAAGTCTTGAAAAGGAATGGATTGTGGTGTATGCGCTCGAAAAGGCCTTACTTTGGGGTTTTTGTCTTGAAAAGGAACTAACCCACACTTATGGATACAAGGATCGATCATTAGAGGTCAATGATGAGTTGAGCTACAACAAAAGCCCCTAGATCGAATTCCATTCTATTGATCACAACCCTTGACATTTACTTTTGCACTTGTACTTACATTCAATAAAACCCTTTCAAAACTCCCTTGCACTTACTTTCTTTTACATTTTGCACAAAGAACAACGAGTATTTGATATACTTCCCTTGGGTTCGACCCCTACTTGCTACTTTACTAGTTTACTAGTGAGTTCAAGTTAGTGGACACTACAAATTAATCTTTGATTTGCACAATCACGACTAGTGCTCATTACAAACTCGAGGGGAGTTGTTGCAATTTAGGGCCGAATGAGTCAATGTACGACTATCTTGAGAAGTTCAACCAACTCGAGGGGAGTTGTTGCAATTTAGGGCTTCCCGAGAAGCTCCTAATTGAGTACTTGTTAGATGGATTCAAGCCCTTAGACAAGATGTTGTTGAATGCCTCGGCTGGAGGATCGATATCTAGCCTTACGTTGAGAGAAATAAGGGCCTTGATCGGAAAAGTGGCCGAAAATGCACGTTTTGAGGAGGCTAATAGCCGTCAAGAGGAATTCTCTCGTACTAGAAGTGTTGCTAAGGCCGAAGCCCCTACAAGCCAACTTTCCGAAGATGTGAAACAAATGAAGGAAATGATGGTACATTTGATGAGAAGGGAACCGGCGGCCAAACCCAAGCCATGTGAGTTTTGTGGGTCTATGGACCACAAAACGGACTCTTGCCCGACATTGCTAGAAGAGGACCTTGGGGATGTCAATGTCGTGGGCGAGTACCAAGGGTACCAAAACCGAGCCGGGCCAAATCGACCCTATGGACAAGGACCGTCCGGAAACACATGGAGGAACGACGCCCCAAGGGACATGGGCCAAAACCATCATCAACAAGATGCTCCTCAAGCTGCCCTGGGTGTCTATAGGCCTCCCCAAAGGCAATTTCAACAAAATGGACCAATGCAAAATAGGCCGGGACCAAGCCATAATCAAGCGGGTTCGAGTAAGTCACTAGAGGACATAGTGAAGGAGTTGACCATTACCATGCAACAAAATCAAGCTAGAACTGATGGGGCCATAGCCGAACTCACCAAGCAAGTGACCCATCTCAATGTGATGTTCTCCGAATCAAAGAAGGAACCAGGTAGGCTCCCCTCCCAAACCGAGCAAAACCCAAGGGGCAATGTAAGCGCCGTGACTCTAAGGAGTGGCAAGAAGTTGGTTGATGAGATAGAAGGGCCAACCGAAGGAGAATGCTCGAGGGAAAATGAAGAAGACCAAACCGGGCTTGATCCGGTACTATCGGACGGACTTGGTTCCACGTCCGGACCTTCGGACGCACACCAGGTGCCCGGATCAGTTCCTTCAGCAGCCCTCGGACGAGACTCAGTGCCTAGACCCTCTACCGGACCAGTTCCCTTGACACCAGACCCGACCCCTGGATGAGTCCCAGCAGTGAACCCGACCTCAATTCCCTCGGACGGATTTCAGGCCTCCCTCGCGCCCAGTACGTCTGAGCTAGTCCGAAAACCCTCAAATGAGCCCGGCTGCGTTCCTCTTCCATTTCCTGTCCCGAACCGTGCCCCAAAAAGATACATAATGGACAAGGATGTTTGGGATCTCTTTAGCCGAGTTGAGATCAACATTCCCCTATTGGAAGCCATCAAGCAAATTCCGAGATACGCTAAGTTCTTGAAGGAACTATGCACCAACAGAAGGAGGGGGAATTTTGTTGATCAAGAGTTGATGAGTAAGAACGTTTCGGCGGTGATGCAAAGGACGGTGCCCCCAAAATGTGGTGATCCGGGCACCTATACCATTCCTTGCACTATAGGCAACATTCGGATCGAAAATTGCATGTTGGATCTTGGGGCCTCAATCAATGTCCTACCATATTCCATTTATTCTAGCCTTCAGATTGGACCTCTTGAGCCCGCCGGACTCACCATCCAATTGGCGGACCGGTCATGTAAGCAACCCGAAGGAAAGATTGAGGACGTTCTTGTCCAAGTTGGAGAGTTAGTCTTCCCGGCGGATTTCTATGTCCTAAAGATGGAAAATTGTGGCCCTAATGATCATGCCCCTATTCTACTAGGGAGGCCGTTCCTCAAAACCTCCAAGATGAAGATTGATTGTGGAAGTGGAATTCTATCTATGGAGGTTGAAGGAGAAGTGTTTAGCTTTGATATATTCCGGACCATGAAGCACCCGTTGGAGTTTGAGACAGTGCATGCCTTAGATACCTTGGATGATCTAGTCCATGAGGCCCAGCCGGAGCGTGAATTGGATCCCCTTGAGCTTGTTATTGATCGGGCTTTGTATTCGGCCGAGAGTTCTTATGACTTGGCCAAAGGAGTGGAGGACGCCCTATACCATTTGGAGATTTCTAGGCCGCTCACACAAGGGTATGAAGTGAACCAAATCAGTCTTGTCAAGACTAACACATGTTTACCTTCTATTGTGCAGGCACCCGAGATGGAGCTCAAACCGTTGCCCGATCATTTGAAGTATGTATTCTTGGGGGACAATGAGTCATTGCCGGTCATCATCAAGAGTGGTCTTGAGATGGACCAAGAGAGGAGATTGATTGAAGTGTTGTCCCGGCACAAGATGGCAATCGGTTGGACTTTGGGGGATTTGAGGGGTATAAGCCCGGCGGTTTGTATGCATCGTATATTATTGGAGGATGGAGCTAGACCATCGAGGGAACCTCAGCGTCGTCTCAATCCTATTATGATGGAGGTAGTCCAAAAGGAGATTCAAAAGTTGCTTGATGCGGATGTGATCTACCCCATCTCAGATAGTCAGTGGGTGAGCCCGGTGCATGTTGTTCCGAAGAAGACGGGTATCACAGTTGAGGATAATGCCGAGGGCAAGATGGTGGCTACAAGAGTCAAGAATGGGTGGAGGATGTGTATCGATTACCGGAAGTTGAATGCAGTCACGAGGAAGGATCACTTTCCTCTTCCCTTCATCGACCAGATGCTAGATCGGTTGGAAGGCAAGCCATATTTTTGCTTCTTGGATGGGTTCTCGGGGTACAATCAGACTCCCATAGCTCCCGAAGACCAAGAAAAGACTACCTTCACATGCCCATTTGGCACGTTTGCTTTTCGAAGGATGTCTTTTGGTTTGTGCAATGCTCCGGGTACATTTCAGAGAGTGGTGACTAGTATCTTCTCATATATGATTGGGAGCTTTATTGAGGTATTCATGGATGACTTCACGGTGCATGGAGATTCCTTTGATGCTTGTTTAGGGAATTTGAGCACAGTTTTAGAGCGTTGCGTCTCTATGAACTTGGTGCTCAATTATGAGAAGTGCCACTTCATGGTTACTCACGGAGTTGTTTTGGGGCATATAGTCTCAAAGGAGGGAGTGGAGGTCGACAAAGCCAAGATAGATGTGATAAAGACTCTGCCCTACCCCTCCACGGTGCGAGACATCAAGTCTTTCCTTGGACATGCCGGTTTTTACCGAAGGTTCATTAAAGACTTCTCGAAGAAGCCGTTGCCCTTGTCTTCCCTCTTGCAAAAGGACGTCCCCTTTGAGTTCACAGAGGCATGCAAGGAGGCATTTGATGAGTTGAAGAGAGCTCTAACTAGCGCACCTATCATTCGTGCTCCGGATTGGAACAAGGGGTTTGAGATCATGTGTGACGCTAGTGACTATGCTGTGGGAGCGGTCCTTGGCCAAAGAGAAGAGAAGAAGCCCGTTGTGATCTACTACGCATCTAGGACATTAGATGCGGCCCAAAGGAACTACTCCACCACTGAAAAAGAGCTCTTAGCCGTGGTCTTTACTTTGGAGAAGTTTCGGTCTTACTTACTCGGTACAAAAGTGACAGTCTTCTCGGACCATGCGGCTATAAGGTATTTGATGACCAAGAAAGAAGCCAAGCCGAGATTGATTAGATGGATCTTGTTATTGCAAGAGTTTGATGTGGAGATCAAGGACAAGAAGGGCATTGAAAATACAGTGGCGGATCACTTGAGCCGACTAGTCCGAGATGAAGAGCCCGGGGCCATAACCGAGACATTTCCCGACGAGCATCTTTTTGCTCTCTCGGCCAAGCTTCCATGGTATGCTCCTATTGTGAACTACTTGGTTGGAGGTACATTTCCTCCCTCTTACTCTAAAGCACAATGCATGAAGCTTAAGCATGATTCTAAGTTCTATGTGTGGGATGACCCTTACTTGTGGAAAATAGGTGTTGATCAATTGCTTAGAAGGTGCATCCCCGATATTGAGATTGCTTCTGTTATTAGCTTTTGTCATGAGCATGCTTGTGGTGGACACTTTGGGCCTAAGAGAACCGCTAGGAAGATCCTTGATAGCGGTTTCTTTTGGCCTAGTGTCTTTAGAGATTCATATGAGCATTGTAAGAGGTGTGATAGATGCCAAAGAGTATGCAACATTTCGGCCAGAAATGAGATGCCCCAAGTGCCCATCTTGGTTAATGATGTCTTTGACATATGGGGCATCGATTTCATGGGGCCTTTTCCTATTTCATGTGGGTTTGCTTATATCCTTGTTGCGGTGGATTATGTTTCAAAGTGGGTAGAGGCAATTGCTACTAGATGTGATGATGCTAAAACTGTTGTGGATTTTCTTCGCACTAACATCTTTTGTAGGTATGGGGTGCCTAAGGCCATCATAAGCGACCAAGGCACACACTTTTGCAATAGAATGATGGCCGCCACTTTGAGACACTATCACGTCCATCATAGGACCTCCACGGCTTACCACCCCCAAACAAATGGACAAGCGGAGATATCCAACCGCGAGATTAAGGGGATTCTTGAGAAGATGGTAAAGCCAACAAGGAAGGATTGGAGCCAAAGGTTGAATGATGCCTTATGGGCATATCGGACGGCTTACAAGACGCCCATTGGGACCTCTCCCTTTCGGTTGGTCTATGGTAAAGCATGTCACCTTCCGGTGGAGTTGGAGCACAAGGCATATTGGGCCTTAAAACAATGCAACTTGGATTTGAAAGCGGCGGGGCTAGAGAGGAAGATGCAATTGAATGAGCTTGAGGAGTTGCGCCTAGAGGCCTATGAGGGCCAAACCGACTACAAGGCGAGGACCAAGCTCTATCATGATAAGTTCATCCTTCGGCGCTCATTTGAAGTGGGACAGCAAGTTCTATTGTTCACTTCGCGACTCAAGTTGATGCCGGGAAAGTTGCGCTCTAGATGGACCGGTTGATGAGTCGTATTTATACGACTCGTCGAATCAACTAATCCCGTCTATTTCGATACTTTTTTGATGCGAACAGTTACTTTTCAGTGTTGTTTGCATCTCAGGTGTTTCGGAAGCTCTGGAAGGAATATGCGCTTAAAGACGACATTTCGGTGCTGAAATCATCACATGGAGTTCATGGAGTCGAATCGAGAGCCAAAGTCAAGACTGACGAGCAAAAGAAGAAATGCATCTCAGACCGGGTCGCGGACACAGGCAAGATTAATCAGATCATCCGCAGACGTTAAAGTGTTCATCGTCCGCGTCGCTAAAATGAGCATCGTCCGCAGCTGACGTCAGCGAACCGGGATTTGGAAATCTGGCCCAAAACGAAATTAGAAACCTTTTTTCATAAAATTAGGTTTTCGACATCAAACGAGATACCGTATTCCCAGATCACGAATTCCCAGAATTGAGAAGGCTCGAGAGGAGATCAAGCTTTCAACCGGAGAAGAGAATTTCTACTGCTTTCATTCAAAAAAATACTTTGTTATTTTGTCATGACTATGAGTAGCTAATTTCGTTATTCGGTTTAGGGTTCAATATATTGTGACGAAGTTTTGAGATTCTTTGCTTAATGCTATTTTATGTTCCACTAGTTTTTGTGCTATTTATCTCGGTTTGAATTGCGAAGCTAAGTGGAGACTTGAAACGGTAAAACTTAGCCGAGCAATTCAGCCCTTATTTTTGCTGCTTGTTTGATACTGAAACGTTAGGACAAGTAGTCGCACGTTAACTTGATATAACCTGAAACGGAGTATTAGGTTTTCTAAAACTAGAAGTCTATAACCTGAAACGGAGTAGATTGTGGAGTAAGTGCTTGAAACGGCCTTACCTTAGGTTATAACCTGAAACGGAGTAACCACACTTAGGAACACAAATTAGATCATTAGAAGTCAATGATAAACGAGTCACAATGGAAAACCCTAGACCGAATGCTTTCTCTGATTGAATACTTTCCGTTTTATTTCTCTTGCGTTTTACAACAATTGCTCACACCAAACCCCCAATTTTATTATTTACAGAACGACTTCACCAACACCAGCTCTCTAGGGTTCGACCCTTACTTGCCACCCTACTAGTGTTTCGCAAGGAAAAATAAATTTAAATTTGCAGGTCAAACGACGCCTATCAAATTTTGGCGCCGTTGCCGGGGAGCTGCGCTTTGGTGAAGCTGTTTCTTTTTTGTTTTAATTTTGTGTTTGTTTTTTATTTAGCTATTTTTTCGTGCTTGCTACTTGATTCACCATGTCTCATGCAGGTAGCCAGGTTGGTGAAAACAACGAGGAAGTCGAGCAAGGCATGCAGGACATGGGAGGGCTACTTCCACAGCATGAAAATCAGAATCAGATGGTTCAGAACGGAGAAAACAGGGGGCTGCCCCAGTAAACCAAAGACCCCCGGTCGCACCATATCAACCACAACCATATCAACAGCAACCATACCCACAATATCCACAGTACCCACCTCAGTCATATCCACAATACCCACCTCAGCAGCAGTATCAACGTCCTCTACGGCCTCCACAACAGCCGGTCTTCAGAGAGGAAGAGGACTACCTTCAAGGGGCCACCATGGGAGAGTTGTCTGCTCCACACTTCCGGAATCAGCCTTGGTGCATTTTAGAGGGACCAAAACTTGAGGAAATAGCCATCAACACGGCAGTTATCCATAACCTGCCTAAGTTCTCGGGACGCCTAGGAGAGTCCGCAACTACCCACCTGCAGCGCTATCATGGAATCTGCCAGAACCTCAAGCCGCATGGAGTCGAAGTGGAGGACTTTAAATTAAAAGCATTCTATTTCTCACTTGTAGATGCTGCTAACGATTGGTTTTTGTCTCTGCCTTCAGGTAGCATTCAATCATGGGAACAGATGCAGAAGAAGTTCCTGGATAAGTATTACCCAGCGGGCAGAGCAATGCAGGTGCGCAAGCAATTGCAAGATCTCAGACAAGGGCCGAATGAGACGATGTATGAGTACGTGGAAAAGTTCCACGCCCTGGAGCAAAGCTGTTGCAACCTCGGACTCCCAAAAAAACTAATCGTAGAATTTATGCTCAATGGACTGAGGAAGCTGGACAGAAAGCTGCTGGACGCCTCGGCAGGAGGAACCCTCATGAGACTTACTCTAGCCGGTGTGCGAAGAAAGATAGTGGAAGTGGCTGAAAATGCAAGGTTCCAAGACGAGTCCAACAACGAAGAAGAGTTCAGTCGGACCAAGAACGTCTCACAAGTCGAGCCCCCATCTGGTACTATGGCTGAGGAAATTAAACAACTCAAAGAGATGATGCAGCAGGTCATCAGGAGGCAGCCGGTTCAAGCCAAACCATGTGAGTTTTGTGGAGCATTAGACCACAAAACGGACGCGTGCCCGACTTTAGTGGAGGATGACCAGGGTGAAGTCAATGCAGTGGGCGATTACCAGAACTATGGCAATCGAACTGGAACGAGCAGACAGTATGGGCAAGGAGCCAACGGTCAAGGCTGGAGGAATGATAACAATGCGCCGAGGGAACCAGTACAGCAGACAGCCCCTCAACAAGCCCAGCAGTCCAGTTACTACCTTCCACCAAACCGCCAGCAACAAGGAGGCTACACCAACTATAATAATCAGAGCCAGTATCAGCAGCGTGGGCAGAATTACAACCAGACAGGTCCTAGTAGTCATAGCATCAGCAAATCTTTGGAGGAAGTCGTGAAGGAGCTGACAGCTAGCAACCAGCTACTGTCCGCCACGGTACAGCAGAATCAAGCCAAAACCAATGGCGCAATCTCCGAGCTATCCAAGCAGATGTCTCAGCTAGCCACTACAGTTTCTGAGCTCAAGAATGAATCGGGAAGGCTACCATCACAGACCATACCTAACCCGCGAGGAAACGTGAATGCAGTCACACAGCGAAGTGGGAGAGATTTGAACGACGCAATAAAGGGGTCCGCCTCAGACCGGATCGTGGACGAAGAGCATTTTAATGCCGTCCGCGGTCAGATAAAATGCTCAGCGCCCGCGGGAATAAAATGCAAAGAGCCCGCGGTGGAACAGGTTTCCGCGGACGAAGACCAAGTTACAGGCGCGGACCAAGAAGAGTTTAACGGTCCGCGGACGGAAATAAAATGTACACTGCCCGCGACCGGGTCTGACGAAAATTTCAAATCTGATCGTTCTCTTCCGTTTCCTGTGCAGGTCAGAGCTTCAAAGAAACATATGATTGATCGAGAAGTTTGGGAACTATTTAGCAAGGTGGAAATCAAAATCCCACTCCTCGAGGCGATCAAACAAATTCCGCGCTACGCGAAGTTCTTAAAGGAGCTGTGCATCAACCGGAGACGTTCCACTGGCATTGACCAGGAACTACTGAGTAAGAATGTCTCAGCTGTTATTCAGCGAAAGGTACCTCCTAAATGCGGTGACCCTGGTACTTACACCATCCCTTACACTATTGGTAATATTCGCATTGAGAATTGCATGCTCGATCTTGGTGCTTCAATTAATGTATTGCCATATTCTATCTATTCCTGTCTCCGTATTGGTCCATTAGAACCTGCAGATCTTACCATACCGCTAGCAGACAGATCATGCAAGCAACCAGAAGGTAAAATTGAGGATGTACTAGTGCAGGTGGGGAAACTGGTGTTCCCCGCTGATTTCTACGTGCTTAAGATGGACAGCAGCGACCCGACGGATCACGCTCCTATTTTATTAGGTCGCCCATTCTTAAAGACGTCAAAGATGAAGATCGACTGCGACAGTGGCACACTATCTATGGAGGTGGAGGGTGAAGTGATTCGATTCGACATATTTCAAGCCATGAAGCACCCACCAGATTTTGCATCGGTACACGCGCTAGATACACTGGATGATCTAGTCCAGGAGGTGAGACCGGAAAGGAGAGCAGACCGACTCGAGCTCACGCTAGAAAATGCGATTTACTCACATGAGGACTCCTACGAGTTCGCTGAGACGATTCTTGATGTGCTATCTCAACTAGAGACCGCGGGACCTCTCACACCCAGGTATGAAGTTAATGAGGTTCGTTTATTTAAATCTAACGTGTTTTTGCCTTCTACTGTGCAGGCACCGAAACTGGAACTGAAACCTCTACCTGAGCACCTGAAATATGCATTTTTGGGGGAGAATAACACTCTGCCGGTCATCATCAAAAACGGGCTAGAAACAGACCAGGAGAGGCGATTGATCGAGGTGCTAAGTAGCCACAAGCTCGCTATTGGATGGACGCTTGCAGACATCAGAGGAATCAGCCCAACTGTGTGCATGCACCGTATCTTGTTGGAGGATGGAGCTAAGACTTCCAGAGAGCCTCAGAGGAGGCTGAACCCGATCATGATGGAGGTAGTGCAGAAAGAAATTCAGAAATTGCTGGATGCCGATGTGATTTACCCGATTTCGGACAATCAGTGGGTAAGTCCAGTGCACGTAGTCCCGAAAAAGACATGAATCACAGTTGAGAAGAATGCTGCGGGTGAAATGGTGACTACGAGAGTCAAGAACGGATGGCGCATGTGCATCGATTACAGGAAGCTGAATGCCGTGACGCGTAAGGATCACTTTCCTCTTCCGTTTATTGACCAGATGCTTGACAGGCTGGCAGGTAAGCCTTATTTTTGTTTTCTCGATGGATTTTCTGGTTATAATCAAATTCCCATTGCACCTGAGGACCAGGAAAAGACCATCTTCACATGTCCATTCGGTACGTTTGCTTTTCGACGTATGTCTTTCGGCTTGTGTAACGCACCCGGTACTTTTCAGCGGGTGGTTACTAACATTTTTTCTGACATGATAGGTGTTTTTATTGAGGTGTTTATGGATGATTTCACTGTGTATGGTGACACTTTCGATGCATGTCTGGATAACTTGAGTAGAGTACTAGAGCGTTGCGTTTATATGAATTTAGTGCTCAATTATGAGAAGTGTCATTTTATGGTTACTCATGGTGTGGTCCTTGGTCATATTGTTTCACACGAAGGTATTAAGGTAGATAAAGCGAAAATTGACTTAATTCTTACTCTGCCTTATCCTTCTACGGTGCGTGATATAAAATCTTTTCTTGGGCATGCTGGTTTTTACCGTCGATTTATTAAGGATTTTTCGAAGAAGGCTCTGCCTTTATCTAACCTTTTGCAGAAAGATGTACCTTTTGAGTTTACAGATTCATGCAGGGAGGCCTTCGACGAACTGAAACAGGCACTTACCAGCACGCCTATCATTCGAGCACCAGTCTGGGACCAGCCATTTGAGATTATGTGCGATGCCAGCGACTATGCTGTGGGAGCTGTACTAGGCCAAAGGATGGATAAGAAGCTTGTAGTGATTTACTACGCTTCAAGAACGCTGGATGCAGCTCAGCGAAACTACTCGACCACTGAGAAAGAATTACTAGCAGTAGTGTTCGCCTTGGAGAAATTTCGGTCTTATCTGCTTGGTACTAAAGTAGTTGTTTTCTCTGATCATGCAGCTATCAGGTATCTGATGACGAAGAAGGAGGCAAAGCCGCGGCTGATTAGATGGATTTTGCTGCTACAGGAATTCGACCTAGAAATCAAGGACAAGAAGGGGATAGAGAACACTGTAGCTGACCACTTGAGCCGATTAGTACGAGAAGAGGATGCAGGGCACATCACAGAGACCTTCCCAGATGAGCACTTGTATGCTCTTACAGGTAAAGTACCATGGTATGCTCCCATCGTGAACTACCTGGTCGGAGGTACATTTCCACCCTCTTACTCGAAAGCTCAATGTTCGAAACTTAAGCACGATTCTAAATACTATATGTGGGACGACCCGTATTTATGGAAAATTGGCGTAGACCAAATACTTAGGCGGTGTATTCCTGATGATGAAATTGCTTCTGTGCTTAGTTTTTGTCATGAGCATGCATGTGGTGGTCATTTTGGCCCCAGGAGGACTAGCAGAAAAATTTTAGATTGTGGTTTTTTCTGGCCACATGTGTTTAGAGATGCCTACGATAATTGTAAGAAATGCGATAAATGTCAGAGGGTAGGCAATATTTCTGCTAGGAACGAGATGCCCTAAGTGCCTATTTTGGTTAATGATGTTTTTGACATATGGGGGATTGATTTTATGGGTCCCTTTCCTGCATCGTTTGGCTATTTATATATTCTTGTTGCAGTAGATTATGTGTCTAAATGGGTAGAGGCTAAGGCTACTAGATGCGATGATGCTAAAACGGTTGTAGACTTTCTTCGCACTAATATATTTTGCAGATACGGAGTGCCTAAAGCCATAATCAGTGATCAGGGGACACATTTCTGCAACAGAATGATGGCAGCAACTTTGAAGCACTACCACGTTCATCACCGTACCTCTACAGCTTATCACCCCCAGACGAATGGACAAGCAGAGATCTTTAACCGAGAGATCAAGGGGATTCTCGAGAAGATGGTGAAGCCAACTAGGAAGGACTGGAGTCAGAGGCTAGATGATGCTCTGTGGGCGTACAGGACAGCCTACAAGACACCGATAGGCACCTCGCCTTTTCAGTTGGTGTATGGAAAGGCATGCCACCTTCCGGTTGAGCTAGAGCACAAGGCCTTCTGGGCGCTTAAGACGTGCAACGTGGACTTGAAGGCTGCAGGATTGGACAGGAAATTACAGCTCAGTGAGCTTGAGGAGCTGCGCCTGGAGGCTTACGAGAGCCAATCAGACTACAAGGCGCGGACTAAGCTGTATCATGACAAGTTCATTCTACGACGCACTTTCGAGGTCGGCCAGCAGGTACTAGTATTTTCATCACGTTTACGATTAATGCCTGGCAAATTGCGTTCTAGATGGACAGGTCCCCACATAATTACGAAGGTTTTTAACCATGGAGTACTTGAGCTGGAGAACCCGAAGAATGGCGACCGTTTTAAGGTCAATGGACAACGGGTGAAGCACTATCACGGCGACGCCAAACTACCCACTCCGCAGTTCGACCTGGCCGAACCTCCCACTGAAGCATAAATGAGATACCGTCGAGCCAACGACGTAAAACAAAGACGCTCGCGGGGAGGCAGCCCGGCAAATTTTTGTTTTTTTATTTTTTCTTTCTTTCACTTTTATTTCATGTTCTATTTATTTGAGTCTTTAGTCGTGTTTACACATTGTCTTGTGGGAAAGAAATTTATTTTTATGCAGGAAAAGGCATTTTCCTCAGACGGGAGTTACGAAGACGTTAATCCCGCGGACGATGACGAGATTAAGTATTGACCGCGCCGATAAAATGCACATCGTCCGCGGAATAGGTTTGACCGGAAAAACAATTTTTGTCAGAGAGGATCGCGGATGATTTGAATATAAAGTCCGCGGATGAAGAAGAGATTATGGATTGACCGCGGAGATAAAATGGTCACAGTCCGCGGGGTAGTTTGACTCGAAACCCTAATACCCAATTTCACACTCTTCTCTCTTTCACTCTTCCAAACCCAACTGCTCATCACATTGCAACCGGCCACCTCTTGCAACCGATCGCCACCGTCGCCAAGCTACAATCCCCGCCATCAGAGCTTCACCTGCCTCGTTTGTGCCCGATTCACCACCAAACCTGCGCGGAATTGAGGTATTTTTTGGGTTTTCTAGTGGGATTTTTAGGAGTTTCAAGATTAGGTGGATTTACTTCGTATCATGGACAATTGGTGTTGGATTTGCGGTGTTGGAATCATCTTGGAGTATATTATGTTGCTACGTGCTCAATTGTGATTTGGATTTGAGAATTCAGGTCGAAGGACTCGATCGACGATCTGGGATTGAATCTGCAGGATCGCCACGGACCACGCCTATTTTATCTCTGCGGATGAAGACAATTTTACGACCGCGGATGACACACTTAAAGTGTGCATGATCCGCGGCATGCGTTGACCAGTGTTGACCGGTTCAATTTTTTGGTTTAATTTCATATCCTGGTCTAATTGTGTCCCTGTTTCTTGTTTGCAGTGTCATGGCACCCCGAGAACCCACATTCGAAGAGTTATACGCGGGGTTCGTGGCCCGCGATCATGCGGCGAGCAGATTTGTAGACGTCGAATTTCTTGGGATGACCAGATTTGAGGACCGAGTCTGCGAGTTGCTGACAGTCAGTGGTTGGCCTGGACTTTTGACCCTCCACAGCGAGACCGATGTAGAGGATACTTGTGAGTTCCTAGCCTCCTTTCGCTACATCGGGCAGCAAGATCATGAGGGGATCGCTTACAGACATCGAGGAGTGTGGCACACCACTACTCCTCCACAGATCAGAGAGGTGTTCGGATGGGAGGCAGGAGGAGAATGGATTCGCGACGAGGTTCCGCTGATGCATGCCTGGGGAAGGCTCCGAATCCCAGGTACAGGTACATTCATTCCGAGCACGACAAGAGTGAATTTCATACAAGACCCAGTACTGTTCTACATTCAGAAGCTGCTGGGGAATGCTGTCTTTGCTAGGGTGAATGGGATAGACAAGCTCACCTTCACCGACATGATCTGCCTCAGCGCTATGGACCAGGGGAGGCAAATAAACTTCTGCCATTTGCTATGCCTCTTCTGGGATGGTCGTTCACCCTCAGGACCGATCGTTTGTGGTGGGATGATCACGTATTTGCTGCGCTGTCTGCACGGGCAGCCTGCTTTGGACCATCAGATCATTCCTGCAGAGTTTCTGACTATGAGGGCCTTCTCCGCCATGAAGGCGATCAAGAAGAGAACCACCGTCCCGGATCAGTTTGCCTGGACATACCATGCAGTTGCTGAGTATCGTCAGCCGTTACCTGCTGAGAGGTGTCGCAGCCATGCACACGAGGCAGGTCCTTCTGCGCCTCGTCATCGCCGTACTCAAGAGCAGCCTCAGCCCGCTCCCCAGCCAGCACAGCTTCCACGGGAACAGTTGGACATAGCGTTCAACACTTATAGAGTGCTGTACCACGTGATGCCGGGAGCTCAGCCAGTCCCAGCCCCACCAGGATGGACGCCGGATTAGCCTATTCCCCCAACGTACATGATTCCACCACAGTCGCCATCTTCAGACGCAGACTAGGGGAGTCCTGCTGTTCTTTATTTCTATTTTCTTTCCCTTTTTGTTGTGTCTGCATTTGTTTGTTTGTCTTTGAACTAAAGTCGTACCGTGAGGACACGGCTTGGTTCAAAAGTGTGGGGTGAGAGAGTCAGTCAGTCGTGTCAGCACGTTTATTTTCCTTGCATATGCACTATGTCAGCACGTTTCATTAAAAAAAATATGAAAGCATGAAATCTCTCTTCTGTGCTTGAATATGCAATATTGAATGTTGATGTGAAATAGATGAGCTGATTAAATGCACTTCTCTCGTGAAATTCGATTTATGCTCTTACTTGTGAATTTAACCCATTACGTGTCTTCTGAGCTGAGATAAACAAGGATGTGGAGTTGATAGAAACGTCCTAGAGAGACTTGACGAAGCATTCAAAGGACTGGATTCGAACTATATGGTTATATGGATTTCGTGGAGGCTAGCACTTCGAGACGACATGGTTCAGAGTTGCTCCGCCACTGCAGCGTTTATGTAGGAAGGCGGGACGGAGACGTAACAAACCGTCCTATCTCTAGTCCGAAGTAACCGGGAAAATAGGTGAGCGACCCTCATCTTGACTCGCGTAAAAAAGGTCGAGGATGAGAAAGAGCGGGGAGGTATTTACATATGCTTGCGGGCGATGATTGGACTTCCTTCAAAAGAAAGAAGAAAAGGACAAGCAATTGACAATAAAGGAGCAAAGCGCAAGAAAAATCAGCCACGTTGTGAGTTTCATACAACAAAAGAAAAAAGGTGAAGAACATCATTGTTACATCAAGAGCCAAAGGCCAAAGAAAGTCACTACAAAAGCTGTCCAACAAAAAAAAATCAAAAAAAAGAGAGAAAGAAAGCTCAAAAACCTTGAAGCTCGAATGAATCACGTGCAAGAAAAAGCAATGAAGTATAACCATATAGCGAGAGTTTGGAACAGCGAATGCAGATCATGGGTCTAAAAAGGACTATCTCCCAGACATCCGAATTGATTTGGATTTCAGCTCTGAGGTAACATGTATCAAGTTAATTGACAGGCGTCGTTTGACCTGCAAATTTATATTTATAATCTCCTTGCGAGAAACTAGTAGAGTGGCAAGCAAGGGTCGAACCCAAGGGACCTGGTGTTGTTGAAGTTGTTCCTGTATGTAACTGAAAATAAGAAAGAAAGGGGGTTTTGAGTGATTGTGAGTACAGAAGAGAAATAGCAAGGAAATAATAATGAAGATTCAACCAGAGAAAGCATTCGGTCTAGGGTTTTCTATTGTGACTCGTTCATCATTGATTTCTAATAATCTAATTTTGTGTTCCTAAGTGTGGTCACTCCGTTTCAGGTTATAACCTAAGGTAAGGCCATTTCAAGCACTTACACCACAATCTACTCCGTTTCAGGTTATAGACTTCTAGTTTTAGCAAGCCTAATACTCCGTTTCAGGTTATATCAGGTTAACGTGCGACTACTTGTCCTAACGTTTCAG